>CM055122.1:310680301-311917801 GCA_029206835.1 Rana muscosa
TACAGGCATGCAGGAGACACGCTGGAGGGGGGTACCCAGAGTCGGCAGACACGCTGGAGGAGGCTGTTGGAGACATGGTACAGGCGTGGTACATGAGACTGTATGGATTGGTTCCCCCATTACCAGCTACTGGGACAGTGGGCAGCACAAATACCTATAGGTCACGTGTGGCCCTTTGGCTAGAAGTCCTGGTACAGGGCTCTTTTGCAGGTCCTCCTTTGTGATATTTTTGTAAACTCCTTTAACATGTTTGGGTTTAGATGCACTATGAATTAAACATTTTTGGTTCAGTGGATAAAAACAAATTAGTCTGAGATATTCTGCCCCTATTACCCTCTTCATCCACTATGGCCCAATGGTCACCCTGCTTGGAGGCAATCGGCTTGTTCATCAAGAACTGTTTCATGCCACGTACACATGACCGGGTTTCCTGTCGGGAAAACTGCCATGAGAGCTTTTGGCCAGGAATCCCGGCTGTGTGTATGCTCCATCGCAGTTTTCCCGACCAGGAAAACTGCCAGAAAAAAAAGAGAACAAGTTCTCTCTTTTTCCCGCCGGGATTCCCGGCGCTCTTTTTCCTGGCAGTTTTCCTATATGATCCCCATCGCCGGGAATCCCATACGTGTGTACTAGGCAGTTCTGTTGCCCCCGTTCACCTCAGGTCACCCATTCTTCCCGAGTCACCCCACTCCTTTAACCTTGTTTCTGGAATCCTGGTCTTTACATATAAATGATTTGGGTGCTCCTGGTTGTATTGGGTCCAGCAGGGTTCTTTTTGTACTTCAATATATCATGGCACTGCAACGGGGATTTTTATTTGCCACTTTATCAGGTTCACAATGCTTCGTCTTGACCTTTCTCTTCATTTTGTAGGGCGACCTCGTCAGAAAGTTAAAAGAAGAGAAAGTTCCTCAGGTGGATGTGGACAGAGCCGTGGCAGAGCTGAAAGCCAGAAAAAGGACTTTGGAAGCGAAGGTACAAATCTTCTCACGCTCACTGATTCTCAAACAAAAAAACTTGACAGCCGGGTTATTGGACCGTGCTTTCCAAACAAGCATATACATTTATTTGTTGTACGGGGACATTGGTTTGACATTCTCATTAAAGCTTAGACCTCAAAAAGGAACTTCAGCCAAAACATTCTCTGCTTGTATGGGAAATGGGTTAGAACCTCTCAGGTCTCCACTGGGCAGACTTAGAATTCCTTTCTTGCCTTGAAGACACGAGCAGAAGGGAAGTAAAATCTTCAAATTCTTCCTGAGGATACAGCAGTATAAACCTTCCGGAGGCTGTAACCCCAGAGAGGTGGAGGGCTCTCTTGAAAACAAGTAGGAAATCCTAGATCACTGGGAGGGGTTATTTTAAAATGAGTGTGATCCAATTAAAGCGGATGTGGTCAGTGATGATGGGGTGAAAGCCAATTTGCGCATTAGTTGTCGGTGTGCCCCCCCCCCCCCCGGCAATGTTTTACTCATATTGGTGATCAGTAGAAAGTCCCAGTAACAACCCCTTTAACATCAGTAGACCTAGTAACATCTCCTTCTACATTGATGGTCAGCGGAGAGACCCAAGAAACATCCACTCTTGCCTTTATGGTCAGTGTGCCCCCCTATTATAGTGCCTCAAGTATACTGTATACATTATAGTGCTGCTTATTATAGTATTAGTAAGTGCCACCATTATGTCCCCCACGTACAACTGTAATGTTGCCCGTCAGTAGTGCTTTCCTTCCTCTTCTTCATATCCAGAGTGTTGCAGGGAAGCAGGTGCCCGTCAGTAGTGCTTTTCTTCCTCCTCTTCATATCCAGAGTGGTGCACGGAAGCGGCAGCAAGACAACTGTCATGTTGCCCATCAGTAGTGCTTTTCTTCCTCCTTTTCATATCCAGAGTGGTGCAGGGAAGCATTGATGGTCAGCGGAGAGACCCAAGAAACATCCACTCTAACCTTGATGGTCAGTGTGCCCCCTATTATAGTGCCTCAAGTATACTGTTCACCATTATAGTGCTGCTTATTATTATTATAGTATTAGTAAGTACCCCAATTGCCACCAATATATGCCCCATGCCACCATTATGTCCCCCAAGTACAACTGTCATGTTGCCCGTCGGTAGTGCTTTCCTTCCTCTTCTTCATATCCAGAGTGTTGCAGGGAAGCAGCAGCAAGACGTAGCAACTTGTTCTGGTGCCCAACAAAACCACCTCTCGCATTCATCCCAGGCATGTGATGCCACCTATGAGTTCTTGGGATGGATGCCAAGGAAGAATTGCGCGGATTGGAGTGGCAGAATAGGAGGGCTATATCTTGCCACTGCCTCCTTGCGCCACTCTGGGTTTGGGAAGGAAAAGCACATAGGACATAGGGGCAGCGTGGTGGAAATGTGATTTACCTCTTGACTGCAGTTGATTGTTAGGCACAAATGAGCCGTTTCTGATCCTTGTTCTAGCATTTTCCCACACGGTTCTAGGTTTAAAGCCTTTTTCTGTTTTGTGCCTTATACCTTTCCTTTAACCACTTCAGCTCAAGAAGAATTGGCTGCTCAATGACCGGGCCATTTTTTGCGATACGGCACTGCGTCGCTTTAACTGACAATTGCGTGGTCGTGCGGCGCTGTAACCAAACAAAATTTATGTCCTTTTTTTCCCCCTCACAAATAGAGCTTTCTTTTGGTGGTATTTGATCATCTGTGCGATTGATTTGTTTATTTATTTTGTACTATAAACAAAAAAAGAGCGTCAATTTTGAAAAAAACACTATTTTTTACTTTTTGCTATAACAAATATCCCCCCCTTTTTTTTTTTTTAAAGTGCATTTTTTCTAAGTTTAGGCCAAAATGTATTCTTCTACATATTTTTGGTAATAAAAATCACAATAAGTGTATATTGATTGGTTGGCGCAAAAGTTATTGCGTCTACAAAATAGGGGATAGATTTATAGCATTTTTTTTTTTTTTACTAGTAATGGTGGCGATCTGCGTTTTTTTTAGCAGGACTGCGACATTATGGCGGACACATCGGACACTTTTAACACGTTTTTGGGACTATTTGCATTTATACAGCGATCAGTGGTATAAAAAGGCACTGATTACTGTATAAATGTCACTGGCAGGGAATGGGTTAACACTATGGGGCGATCAAGGGGTCAATTGTGTTCCCTGACTGTGTATTCCAGGGATAAGCAATTAGCGGACCTCCAGCTGTTGCAGGACTACAAGTTCCATGAGGCATAGCAAGACTAACAGACACAATCATGACACCCAGAGGCAAAGGCATGATGGGAATTGTAGTTTTGCAACAGCTGGAGGTTAGCTAATTGCTTATCCCTGGTGTGTTCTAACTGTGGGGGGAGGGGACTGACTAGAGGAAATTACAGATCGTGGTTCCTAGCTATTGAACGCACAATCTGCATTTCCTCAGCTCACAGAACAGGGATGTGTGTGTTTACACACACATGTCCCTGTTCTGCCTCTCGTGCCCGGAGATCGCTCGCGACCGCTGGTCACGAGCATCGGCACTCCCGCGATGCAGCGAGCGTGCGCGCCTGCAAGCCCGCTTAAAGCGACCGACGTACAGCTACGACGGTTCGCCCAGCGGAGCCAACCTGCCGCAGGATAACTGATCCGCAAGCGGTTAAAGGCTTTTTCTGTTTTGTACTTTTCCTTTGATGAGAACGGTGTTTTTGCATGCTTGTGCTGAACTATATTCATTTAACTAATTAAATATTCTTCTTCCTCCTCCGTTTTTTTGTTTTCTGCTCTTCTGTGTATAATCCAACACATTGCTTCCAGTCCTTGCAGGTGTGGGTGTGATAAGACTAGATCAGCAATGGGAAATGGGGTACACAAGTTATTTCTGTACTCTCCACTACAGAACCATATGGCTTTAAGGGCAACTTCCCTTTTAGCAAAGTTATTTAAATGTTGGCACAACCTTCCTCCTCGTATCCCCGTTCCCGAAACTCTTTCCTCTGCAGCCCTGTCCGGCACCAACAGCCGCAGACGTCCTAGGCGTATCTAGCTCATGTACACATTCTACAAATCCCCCAACCAGGGATCTGCTTTCCTGCAACACCCCCTTCCCCTCCAGTACTGCTATATGGCAGTGGTTTTGAAATAGTTACCCCAAATTCTATACAAGTCAGATATCACCCACACTTCTAATGCACCTGCTGTTCAGGTATTAAGAACACCAAGAACTGAGAGAACATTGCCAAGTCAACTTTTCTCAGTCTGCTGTCACATTTATTGATCCCAAATGTGGATGGCGTTTTCCTGTATACATAAACGCAACTGTAATTTATTATAGTTAATTTTTTTGTGGCATTTTAACCACTCACCCCGATATACATCGGCACTTTGAAGAGGGATATCATTGTTATGGCAGCAGCTAGCTACCATAACCCCTGTGTCGTCTTCTTCAGTGAGCGTTCTTCTTTCAGATAAAAGTGGTCCTTGTGGCGGATTCGCCACAAAATCACTTTTATCGGCGGTGGGAGAGGGGCCCCCACCCTGTCCCGCCGCACTCCGGTGCCCTCCGCCGCTTACCGGAGCCGTCGGCAGCGGCGGAGGCGATCCGATCCTTTTCTGTGCTGGGTATGGAGACGAGTGAGGGGAAGATGGCCCCCACCCGTCTCCATACCATAGCAGGGCCGAAGCGACGTCAAAACGTCACTTCCGCCCATAGCTCTTAAAGGGACATTTTTTTTATTTTATTTTTTTCCAAATGACATTTTTTTTTTTTTTTTTTTTCATTGCATTTTAGTGTAAATATGAGATCTGAGGTCTCTTTGACTCCACGTCTCATATTGAAGAGGTCCTGTCATGCCTTTTTTCTATTACAATGAATGTAAACATCCCTTGTAATAGGAATAAAAGTGACACAATTTTTTTTATTGTAAAAGAACAGTGCAAAAAAGTAAAAGGTGGAAAAAAAAAGCTTGCGTGCAGAAGTGAACGCATACGTGAGCAGCGCCCGCATATGAAAGGTATTTAAACCACACATGTGAGGTATCGCCGCGAACGTTGGAGCAAGAGCAATAATTCTATCCCTAGACCTCCTCTGTAACTCAAAACATGCAACCTGTAGAATTTTTTTTCATGTCGCCTATGGAGATTTCTAAGTTTGTCGCCATTCCACGAGCGGGCGCAATTTTGAAGCGTGAAATGTTGGGTATCGATTTACACTGCGTAACATTATCTTTCACAATATAAAAAAAAAAAATTGGGCTAACTTTACTGTTGTCTTATATTTTAATTCCAAAAAAAAGTGCGCTTGTAAGACCGCTGCGCAAATACGGTGTGACATAAAGTATTGCAATGACCGCCGATTTATTCTCTGGTGTTAGATTTTTTTTTTATAATGTTTGGGGGTTCTAAGTAAATTTCTAGCAAAAAAACAACAAATCTCAGAAAAAGGCTCAGGGCTTAATGGCCCGTACACACGATCCGAATATCGTACGAAAAATGTCATCCGATGAAGAGTCGTACGATAATCGGATCGTTAGTACAGGGCAGTTCATCCGATATTATTTTATCGGATGTGCATGAAAATTTTCCTCGCACGATACCTAATCGTACGATTTTTCCTTTAGTCAGTACAGCTGTCGTCCGAAAATAAAACACGAATACATAACACATGACATCACTTCCGATTTATTTTATTTATTTTTTATTTTTTTCTGTCGTACGAGAATTTTTGTGACTTTAGTAACCTGTTCAATTTCTACTTGCGACTAGTAAACGAAAAAAGTCGGACGATCTGTCCGATTTTCGGATCGTGTGTATGGGGCATAAGTGGTTAGGAAAAGAACAAAAATGTAAACGGTTTCCTGAAATTGTGAAGGTGCGCTTACATAAACATCAAAATGCTTTGCATTCATTCACCCTAAATTGTGTATCATTTATTACCCAATAAATGTACATTTCTAACTATAGTGGTAGAAATTGTCCCATAAAACTCTAATTTCGGCTCGTTGTACAGATTTCTGCCCAGTTGCTCTTTTTTTATAGTTGGCGTGCTCCAGTCCAAGTGGGAACACCCAGATAATATGCCAACCAATCACTTGAAGCATCAACAAGTAAAACCTGCATCTAGTCAGTGATTTGTGACTAAACCAGTTCCTTTTTAGATTTCTTGTGATTTGGTTGTGTTTATAGAAGGAGACGTCGTAATTGTAGGTCAGACGCGTCAAACTGAAATAGAACTTGAAAAATGAGACGGGTTTGAGCAGGGCGATTCCAGCTGTGATTTAAAGTGAACCTGTCACTGCAGGTGTCTACCATTGCCTTGTCAACTAGCAGCAGAAAGTGTTTGCAGCTATCATCTTAAAGCAGAGTTCCAACTGTTTACAATTTTTTTTTTTTTTTTTTCACGAATATAGTTTTTTTTTAATAATCTTAGTTATATTACTCACGTTTTATGTATGGATCGCCGCTCGATTGTCGATTTCCCAAACTAATATAACTCTTATTCTGCCTTGCTGGCATTTTCCATATTGCTTGTGGGCATGTGAAACCCACAAGCACTATCTTCCTCGGATACGGTGCAGCTGAGCGACCAGCATGCGCCGCCTGTTCTCATGCATGCGCAGTATCAACGGTTCGCAGCGCCGTACACTTAAGACGTTGCCATCACAACTGGCGGCGTCGGAAGTGCCCGCCCCATTGTGATGGCAACGAAGCCCTCGGTGCTGCGAACTGACTCCTGGGAAATGATGACTCGCATCTCCCAGGAGCATGGGCGCTGAGGGAAATGACTTCAGGCGCCACAGAGAGGAAGTGGCAGAATACAAAGGGCCCCATAGCAACAGTGCTGAAGGGGTGAGTAAAAAATAAATAAAAAATTCCAAATGTTTTTGCTGATGCATAATGGTGTTGATTTCTGCAGTTGTTGTTGTTTTTTTGGGTGGAACTCCGCTTTAACCTCAGTAATTAATGGAATGATACCTGCATTGCATTCAGAGATGATGTAGGATTTCTGCCAGTGGTCCAATGTGGAGTTAATGTTTGCTAATCTGACAGAACACCGGCGCTCCTGGTCCCTCCCTCCTGCCATGTGCCCCCACAGCAAGCAGCTTGCTGTGGGGGCACCCAAGCAGGTGCGCTCCTGAACCCCAGCTCTGTGTGTCCATTCACACACAGAGCCATGGCTCGCCCCCACCCCCCTTCGTCTTCTGTTTGGCTCACTGGCTGTGATTGACACAGCTCTAAAAATATTTTTTTTTACCTTCATGCATAGAAAGCATGAAGGTTAAAAACCCTTGTGCCTTTACAACCACTTTAATTAAACAAGCTGAAGTTAGAAGCTGATTGGTTATTTTTACTTTTTTTCTGCCTGTATTGAATTGTAATTGTATTGTCTGCCCCCATGTTGTAAAGAGCTGCGCAAACTGTTGACGCTATAAAAATCCTGTAAAATAATACTAGTCCCACCAATCTGTTTGTTTTTATAGGAGCTGTCTCTTCAGCCCCAGGATGATATCGTGGACAGGGCCAAGATGGAGGACACCCTCAAAAGACGCTTCTTTTACGACCAAGCTTTTGCCATTTATGGAGGTAAGCGATGGTGGTGATGACTTGCTTCCTTTTGACTTTTTGGTGAAAACTGCAAAGAAGGAATAAAAGCAAAATGCCAATGAGGAAGGTGTTAAAGTGGAGCTATACTCGCAGAAATACTCACCTTTTCATTTCAGCAATGTGGTGGTTAAATCTCACGGCCATTGTCCATCTTCTCCCCTGGCTACTTCCAGGTGTTGGGTTTGCAGCCTCTTGAATGGCTGGTCGGGAAATGATGTCAAACCCACACATGCGCACATCTATCATTTTGGCACAGCTGCTGTTTGCTTGAAATGTCAGCTGAGCTGTGTGTGTGCAGCTCGGTGTGCATTCAGTAGAAGGGCTCCAGTCTGGTCATGTGATACCCTTTGTCAGCCAGCAGCAGATGCAGGGGAGAGGAGAGAAAGAGTTTTAACAATAGCTGGTAATGCCTGGGAGCGGTAATGTCACCCATAGTCTCCCAGCCGTTGTCAGCACTCCCTCCCCTCCCATGCAGCCGCTGCTGGCTGACAGAGGAGATCACCTGAGCAGACCGAGAGTGGACTGAAAATAGTTAAGTATATACTTTTTTTTTTTTTTTCTTTTACAAAGCTTTGTCAGCATATTAGGAGGGTATAGGGGATATTTTTAAGACGAGTTAGGTTTCGGATGAAATTCTACTTTAACCACTTCAGCACTGGACTATTTGGCTGCCAAATGACATGGCCACTTTTTGCGATTCAGCACTGCGTCGCTTTAACTGACAATTGTGCGGCGCCCAATCAAAAATTGCGACCTTTTTTCCCCCCCCCACAAATAGAGCTTTCTTTTGGTGGTATTTGATCATCTGTGCGGTTTTTATTTTTTGCGCTATAAACAAAAATAGAGCGACAATTTTGAAAAAAAACTATATTTTGTACTTTTTGCTATAATAAATATTCCCTTTTTTTTAAAAAAAAAAAGCAAATTTTTTTCAGATTAGGCCGATGCATATTCTTCTACAAAAAAATCGCAATAAGCGTATATTGATTGGTTTGTGCAAAAGTTATAGTGCCTACAAAATAGGGGGTAGTTTTATGGCATTTTTATTATCAATTTCTTTTTTTTTACTTGTTATGAGGGTGATCTGTGTTTTTTTTTTTTTATTTATTTTTTTTTATTTAATTGTGACTGGCATTATGGCGGACACATCGGACGCTTTAGATGATGATATGGGATCATTCACATTTATACAGCCATCAGTGCTATAAAAATGCACTGATTACTGTATAAATGTGACTGGCAGTGAAGGGGTTAACCTGTAGGGGTTAAGTGTGTCCTAGGGAGTGATTCTAACTGTTGGGGGGCGTGGCTTACTGTGACACGTCACTGATCGCTGCTCCCAATTAGAGGGAGCAGACGATCAGTGTCCTGTCACTAGGCAGAACAGGGAGATGTTTTGTTCACAAAGGCATCCCCCCGTTCTGCCGTTCCATGACCTGATCACGGGACACCAGCGGACATAGTCCAAGGTCACGAAGACTGCGGCGGGCGCGTGCATCCCTAGGGGGCAGGTTCAAAGCAACGTGTATATATACGTTGCTTTGCCTGCCCGTGCCATTCTGCTGACGTAAATGTGCGTGAGGCAGTCGGCAAGCGGTTAAAGCAGGAGTTCCACCCATATAAAAGTCAGCAGCTGCTGACTTTTAATAATCAGATACTCACCTGTCCCACGGTCCCATTCTCACTGTGGGCGCCCAGCTGTGGCTTCACAGCCAGGCACGCACTGCGCATGCGCGCTATGATTGGCTGGGCAATCTGTCCTGCTCAGACGTAAGCGTTGCTATGCTCATAGACCCCCAGCACTGGGGTAGTGTCTCCACCTCCCTCTCCTCCTTGCCATTCGCAAAGTTAATCCTGGGGTTGTGTGTTTTTTGTGAAGGGTCCAGAGAAGAATGTGGCGGAGATTCAACCTTAGCGGTGGGATCTATGAGCATGGCAACACTTACATCTGAGTAGCCTAGAACAGGGATATGCAATTAGCGGACCTCCAGCTGTTGCCAAACTACAAGTCCCATCATGCCTCTGCCTCTGGGTGTCATGCTTGTGGCTGTCAGAGTTTCGCTATGCCTCATGGGACTTTTAGTTTGGCAACAGCTGGAGGTCCACTAATTGCATATCCCTGGCCTAGAAGTACAGCGGGAGCTCTACTAAATCCCGGCATGTAAACAAACAGATTTGCAGGATGTAGGTGAGAGCCTGCATGACAGGGTGGGGGTGGGGGTTGCTTTTGAGGAAAATAAATGGTCGTTGTGCCTGGAGTTGGGTTTTAATAATAAAAAAACAAAACCAAGGAGGGGTTTCCCTGCCCCCTATTGTGAAATATTTAATATTACAGCTTATTTTTGTACTGTGACACAATGAGACCGTGGCTTCCCGTTGTGTGATCCCTCTATAATTATATTTCTTATATCTGGGATTAGAGCAAGCTGTGTGTGGTGACAACAAACTATGCAACATGCCTTTGACATTAAAGTGACCCTGTCTTTTAAATAAAGCCCCTGCACCAAACATATAGTACCTGTAAGAGAAGACTGTGAATATGACCTTCCCACTGCCAGCATGCTGCTTCATAATGAAGTATTAATAAATAAAAAGCTGCAGTCATCTTTGTCCTTTATATCTGCCTGGACATTAAAGTTATTGTTGGGCCCCTTTTACACTTGTGCGACTTGGGACTGCAAAGTGGCATGACAAGTCATACCCCATGATTTCCAAGGAGTACCATTCATATCTGTGCGACTTCAAAGTAGTCCCTGCACTACTTTATTGCAACTTGAGGTCTATAGACCTCGAGATTACACAGGCATTGCTTTAAGTCGCATCAAAGTTGTATCAAAATCGCGCGACTTTTAGGTCGCACAAGTGTGAAAGGGCCTAAAGGCTAAATTGTACATATTCATACCCCATGCACGTCTTCTTTACACCATGTCAATAAAATATTTAAACAAGAAAGGGGCCTAAAGGTGATTTAAATAAACTTGTCTATACTTACCTGCTCTGTGCAATGAAATTGCACAGAGCGGCCGCAAACCTCTATTCGGGTCTCCCGCCGGTGCTCCTGGCCCCTCCTCTCTGTCCAGTGCCCCCATGGAAAGCCGCTCGTGCGTGCTCGAGCTCCACTGCTGCGTTCATTGACAGACAGCAGGACTCGGCCCCGCCCCCTCATCACTGGCTTTGATTGACAGCACTGGGAGCCAATGGCTCCCCGTGCCCCAGCAAAGCCAGTGAGACCCGGAAGTGAGGGGAGAGAAAAGCTGAAGACGTGCACAGTGCTGGATCGAATGAGGGCTCAGGTAAGTAAAAGGGGTGGTGAGGGGGGATGCCAACACCTAAATATTTATTACCTAAAAGGAATGCATTAAAGAGGAACTGCAGTCTGCTCACATAATTTATAGTAAAAACATCTTTGCCATTCTGAAGCTTCCCTTCAACGACTTTGCTTATTTTATATATACTGTGATTCTGTACTTGCCAAATATGCTGCAGAAATCTCCCTCCACGGAGTCTGGCTGCAACCATTTTAACTGTGGGCAGCTGAAGCTGCTGCCTGTTCACTTCCTGGATTTACACAGACACACCTCCAGCTCTGCAGCTTTCATGCTTATGACCCCCCCCCCCCCTGCCTGGCAAACTCTCAGGAGAGGGAGAGCTGTGCATGATGTAATAAGTCTAGGCTAATGGCAAGAAACAGGAAGAGGGCTGTATAAGGGATTTACTGGCAGAACAAAAAATGTTTTACTATCCAAAGTAAAAACAACAAGGGCAGAAGAATTAATAGATGGAAAGATATAAAAAATGACTGAAGGTCCACTTTAAGGTAAAAAATGTTTAGGCTTTATAACCACTTTAAAGCGAGCCCCCACAAGTACCCCCTTAGGCAGTTTTCTATGGGGGGCACGCGCCAAAGAGGAGGAGTCTGGACCGGGGGACCCCAAAGGAAGAGCATTGGGACCGCTCTGTGCAAAACCATTGCACAGAGCAGGCAAGTATAACATGTTTGTTTAACCGGTTCCCGACCGCCGCACGAGGATATACGTCAACGACATAGCTGCGCAAATGGGCGTAGATATATTTCCCCTTTAATTTGCGAGCCGTGTGGTTGCGCGCCGCCGGCAACACGCTCACAAGCTCCGTGACCGTGCCCGTGGGGCCCGCGGACTCTGTCCGCCAGTGTCCTGCGATCGTGTTACGGAGCTGAAGAGCGGGGAGATGTCAGTGTAAACACAACATCTCCCTGTCCTTCCCGACACTGTCACTGATCGTCTGTTCCCTCATCGGGAACAGCGATCAGTGACGTGTCACGGCAAGCCACGCCCCCCAACAGCTAGGAGCACTCCCTAGGTCACACTTAACCCCTTCAGCGCCCCCTACAAGTTAACCCCTTCACTGCCAGTGTCATTTTCACATTAACAGTGCATTTTTATAGCACTGATCGCTGTAAAAATGACTGGTCCCAAAATGGTGTCAAAAGTGTCCGATGTGTCCGCCATAATGTCGCAGTCACAATAAAAATCGCTGATCGCTGCCATTACTAGTAAAAAATAAATTAATAAAAATGCCATAAAACTCTACCGCCTATTTTGTAGACGCTATAACTTTTGCACAAACCAATCAAACGCTTATTGCGATTTTTTTTTTTTTTTTTTTTGTTTGTTTTTTACCAAAAATAAGTAGAAGAATACGTATCAGCCTAAACTGAGGGAAAAAAATGTTTTTTTATATATTTTTTGGGGGATATTTATTATAGCAAAAAGTAAAAAATATTGCTTTTTTTTTTTTTTTTAAATTGTTACTCTATTTTTGTTAATAGCGCAAAAAATAAAAACCGCAGAGGTGATCAAATACCACAAAAAAAGACGTCAATTTTGTTTGGGGGCCACGTCGTACGACCGCGCAATTGTCAGTTAAAGTGACGCAGTGCCGAATCGCAATAAGTGGCCCGGTCTTTGGCCAGCAAAATGGTCCGAGGCTTAAGTGGTTAAATAAAAAAAAAAAATTAAGGTTTAATGTTTAAGTACGATGTAAATTTATTGCTGGCTTACCGTGGTTGTCTATTTCAGGGGTCAGCGGATTGTATGACTTCGGGCCTGTTGGATGTGCGCTAAAAAATAACATCATCCAGACATGGAGACAGCACTTCATACAGGAGGAGCAGATCCTGGAAATCGATTGCACCATGCTGACCCCAGAGTCTGTTCTCAAGTAATTGTCTCTTCTACTACCTGTATTGTCAAATGCAAATTGCACCCAAACCTACTTTCTCATTTAGGGTGGGCACTGAAGAGCTGCCATCTGCCAGCTTCTTACAATCTGGGGTCCTTCCCAGTCCTCAATCCTCAAGTTCTGATGAAAGACAAAGGCAGCATTGCTTGACCGGATGTAGCAAGATAGATTTTCTGGCAGAAGGTTCCTTCAGCATGTCCCGATTGGCCAGTAACTGTAATGGGCAGCCTTATTGGCCAGTAGGATGCTATGAAAGGCAAAGGGGGTGGGTAGGATTTCGGCATGCCAGGAAGTGCTAAAATTTGCATGGTAAAAGGCCTGTACAATTGTTTCCCCTTGGGCACTGGAGAAGCTTGGCCAGGTATCTGTGTTTGAAGCAAGTCCAGTAACTTTTATGATGCAAACAGGTTTAATTTGTCATACATTGTCACCAGTATCTCTACAGTGGTGGATCGGATAGGGCTCTTGGACAGACTTTCTCAACATTTTATCCCTAGAGCAGGGGTAGGCAACCTCAGCCCTCTAGCTGTTTTAAAACTACAAGTCCCATGAGACATTCCAAGACCCTAACAATCACAGGCATGACTCCTAGAGGCATGATGGGATTTGTAGTTTCACCACAACTGGAGGCCCAAGGTTTCCCACCACTGCCCTAGAAGGACCCCTAAAAAAATCTTTGCTCAGATCCCGTGCTCCACTGAAGGGTGCAGGCTGGAACCAAATCTGTCCCAACTCAAATCATACTATAGAGGCGTGAAGAGCGTTCCAGTGACTGCACCCCATACCAAGCCGTGTGTCAGAAAGATGGCCACGGCCTCAGCTCACTCTGTCTAGGCCATTGTTCTGACACGTTTCGTCCTGCTTCGGGGGCATGGTGAAACGCATCAAGCCGTGAGCTGAGGCTGCTACATCTTTCTGAAGGGTGCAGGCTGGAACCAAGTCTGTCCTGACTCAAATCATACTATAGAGGTGTTAGGCGTGTTCCAGTGACTGCATACCATACCAAGCCATGTGTCAGATGGTAGCAGCCTCAGCTTGCTCCGTCTACCCCTATCCCCAGGGCTAGTCCATGATGATATCATTGGCGCATGCGCTTTTGAAGGTCCAACTTGCAGTGCGGGAGTGACGTCATCGTGCCCCCTGCCACTCATGTAGCTGGAGGCCACAAATTCAGAAGGTAGATGTAACATCGCGGTGCTGGAGAAGTTTGTTCTAAAGGCAAGTTTCTCATAATGCATACTAGCACATTATGACATTGCCTTGCAGGAATAATTTTTATTTTTTTTTAACAACCAGCGGTTTATTACTGCTTTAAGCAGTTACAGCAACAGTTTGTTTTCCTTTTTTGAATAGAAGTTTTACATAAATGAGTTAAAGATGACCATTGGAAGCACCCCTGTTGGTAGTAAAACATAGTTTGTCCCAATCCTTTAACTGCCACTTTTGCTGGACAGCTTAGTCTGTAAAGGAAGCTGAAAAATAACACTTGCTGGCCGGATCACCAGTTAAAAATAAAGGGGTAAAAAGCTTAAAAAATACAACTAATGCAGCCACCACATCAGCCACATGTAGCGAGCTGCAATATCTTCATTTTTTTTGTTTTTTTTTCTAGATTCATACTTGCCTAGGTGGATACTGCATCTGTCCCCCAACACTGAAAACCGAGCCACGAACACCGCCGATTACTCGGTTCTCTTGGCTCCCCGAGAGGAGAGCTGCTGACTGTCAGTCAGCAGCTCTGCTCTGTTCCTCCACGCTCATTGGAGCGCTGAGCTGTGGAGGGGCAGGGAGCGGTATTCTCAGTGGCTCGCTGAGACTGCCATTAGTCCAGGCACCTGGCGGATCCAGACTTCCTAAGTCGGGATGACGCGCTGCCTCATTTGATTGCAGTGACGTCAGCGGAGAGCGGACTTCAGACCGCTCTCCGCTGAAAACAGGGTCACAGGAGTGCAAAACGAATTGCACTCCTGTGACCCAGAGGAGAAGCCCAGCCTAAAAAGCTCAGGCTGGACTTCTACTTTCAAGGAACCCCTAGCAACTTTTTAAATTTGAGTGTACTTGCAACCCGGGCGGCAGATAATACTGGGGTGCCGTGGAGTGGCTCTGCAGCTCACACATGTATTTGCAAATGTGTGCAAACTAAACCCCTATTTTTTTAAAATTAATTGTTAGGTGAATTCAGTTGGCTGACGAGTTGAGCTGGGAATTTCTTTGATTTCGTTTGACATGCATCGCCCTTTCATGTGCTCCTTGCTGTGAAGGCCAGTTATAGGTGGGGGCAGTGGGCAGTTCTGAGTGCACAACTGATAGGATGATCCAGAGATTATCATATACAAGGTAATTTCATTATGTTACTGCTTTTTGGTTACACATTGCACCCTCCTATTTACATTTTAGGACATCTGGGCATGTTGACAAGTTTGCCGATTTTATGGTGAAAGATGTCAAGAATGGTGAATGTTTCCGGGCAGACCATCTTCTAAAAGGTAAAACATTAAAGCCAGCACCTTCAGGAACACTGTCTCTTCACCCTCCCTTAACGCCCCCTCTGCTCATTGCTTTTGCACTCCTCTTTCACCCTTCTTACCCTTCTGTCTTCTCCACTCATTGCCTGTACTTTCTAATGTCCTTCTTTCCCTCCTCTCTACTCCTTTTGTCCCTTTTAATCGCCCTTGTTCCTTCATATCGTCTGTTATGATATGATCATTATGTCCCGCAGATAATTGTTATATGTGATTGCAATGCTGATGATGCTACTCACTGGACTGTAGTCGTTTTCTGCCCTCATTCTAAAGGTTGTTTATTTGGCAGCTCATCTCCAGAAACTCATGTCTGACAAAAAGTGCACCGCAGAAAAGAAAGCAGAAATGGAGAGCGTGTTAACGCAGGTGAGCAGTGTTGTCTGGTGAAGTCCTCTGGACACATCTAAATTGTGGCTCAGCCATCGTGATTTTGGGCCGGCTCACAATAGGCAATCGCACGTGAACGCGGTGTGCGTTCCTTTGTGATTCGCATGTAGTTCCAATGCAACATGATTTCAGCCCATTCGTTTTTCAATGGGCTGAAATTGCGCCGCACCAAAAGTAGTGCATGCACTTCTTTTGGTAATGTACTGCAACCGGATTGCATGGTACTTTTGTACCATAAAATCCTTTTGCTTTTTCATCTGTCCATTATATGGTTCATCATCTCTAAATTGTTGTGTGCAAGCATAGAGTGGGACAAATGTATAGGTACGTATGAAAGAGATATTGATTTTAAAATATATATTGCTTAACCACCTCAATACCGCACGCCGTCATATGACGTCCTGGTATTTAGGGGGGGATATCTGAATGATGGGTGCAGCTACAGGCATCCTTCAAATATCCTTCTTTTCAGCTGGCGATTCTGCGCACCATAAGAATGATCATAGCGGCAGTTCCACGGCTTGATCGTTCTTATAGGCGACGGGAGGGGACGCCCCTTCCGCCGTCATTCGGTGCTTCTCCGGGCTCTCCCTTGCCATCGGCAGGCACCGGATGACGAGGATAGAGATTTCCGGTGACCAGACATTATGACGTCACACCAGGGTTGCCAACTTTCAGTAAAATTACGAACAGTTTGGAAAATCCGTACATTTTGCATCTGTCCATGAATGTCTGTTGAGGATATGCAGTCTGTATGTTTGTAGTGGACATTCACAAACGGATACAAAAATTAGGGATTTTACAAACTGTTCATAAATTTAGTGAAAGTTGGCAACCCTGCCGGGTACCCGGAAGTGAACAAAACCGTGATTGCGGCTGTCAGCATGAGATCAGTGAATTTTTTTCCCCAATCTCATGCTTTCCAGCCTGGAGGAGAGATGTGGGGTCTTATTGACCCCCCATCTCTCCATAAAGAGGACCTGTCACAATATATTTCTATTACAAGGGATGTTTACATTCCTTGTAACAGGAATAAAAGTGATTTTAAAAAAAGGTGTAAAAAAAAAAATTAAAACGCCCCTTTCCCCGGTAGCTCGTACTCAGAAGCGAACACACGCGTAAGTCTCGCCCACATATGTAAACGCCGTTCAAACCACACATGTGAGGTATCGCCGTGTGCGGTAGAGCATGTGCAACAATTCTAGCACTAGACCTTCTCTGAAACTCTAAACTGGTAACCTGTAAAAAAAAATTAAAGCGTCTCCTATGGAGATTTTTAAGTACCACAGTTTTAAAGCGTGATAAGTTGGCTATCTATTTACTAGGCGTGACATCATATTTCCCATTATACAAAAAAATTTGGCTAACTTTTACTACTGTTTTTTTGTTATTTTTTAATTCATGAAACGGTTTAAAAAAAAAAAAAAAGCATTTAAAAATTATTGCGCAAATACCGTGCGAAATAAAAAGTTGCAATGACCGCCACTTTATTCCCTAGGGTGTCTGCAAAAAAAATAAAAATATATATATATATATATATATATATATATATATATATATATAATGTTTGGGGGTTCTGAGTAATTTTCTAGCAAAAAAATGATGATTTTTACATGAAGGAGAGAAGTGCCAGAATAGGCCCGGTATTGAGGTGGTTAAAGGGGTTGTAATCCCTCGTGTTTTTTCACCTTAACGCATCCTATGCATTAAGGTGGAAAAACTTCTGACACTGACTGACCCCTAGCCCTCCCGTTTTGCTCACCTGAGCCTGTTCGTTCCCTCCCTCGGCGACGCGCTGTATCTCTCTGCCCGGGGTTCTCTGCTCTTGATTGAAAAGATTGATAGCAGCGCAGCCATTGGCTCCCGCTACTGTCAATCAAATCCAATGACGCCAGGGGGCGGGGCCGAGTCCGGCCTTCTGTGTCTATGCGCGCAAATGCTGGACACGGGAGCGCACGAGCAAGGTAACCCCCCAGAGAGAGCGCTTCTCCCAAGGGGGTTTACCGATGCGGGGATGAGCCGTCAGCACCGCTGGGGGACCCCAGAAGATGAGGTTCGGGGGCCACACTGCAAAAGGAACTGCACAGTGGAGGTAAGTATGATGTGTTTTTTTGTTTTTTTTAAATAAACAAACTAGAGTTTACGACCTCTTTCACACTGAGGCAGTTTTCAGGCATTTTAGCGCTAAAAATAGCACCTATAAGGCGCCTGAAAACTGCCTCTTATTCCTCCAGTGCTTTCAAACTGGGGCGGTGCGCTTGCCAGACGGCAAAAAAAAGTCCTGCAAGCAGCATCTTTTGGGGCGTTTTGGGAGCGCTGAAATGAATGGGAAGGGCTTCTGAAGCCGCTGTAAAGTGCTTTGGAAGTGCCGCAACACGGACGGTTTTAACCCTTTCTTCAGGCCGCCAACGGGGGCTAAACGCGCCCCGCTAGCTGTCAAAGAGCTCAGCTAAAACTACAGTAAAGCGCCGCTAAAACTAGCGGCGCATTACTGCTAACCGACCCGCCGCCCCAGTGTGAAATCAGCCTATTAAACATAAAGATTAAAATTGTATCACAATTTAAACGATTGAAGTCCATTATATTAAGGGTTTATATTAGGGATGCACAGAAATTTCGTCCACCGAAACATATCGGCCAAAAATGGCTCTTTCGGCAAAAAGCCGAAAGAGAAATTGGGCCGATGCTGGAGCCGAAAATGGGGCGGTGCCCCGCTCCTGGTGCCGCCCAGTACGGCGGTGTCGTTCTGGAGTGTCCTAGTCCAGTCCTCTTCTCTCCTCCCCTTCCTCCTCAACGAGGCGGCTGAAACTGAAAGTGCTTTTATGGAGGAAAGCTGTCAGCACACACACCGCGTTAAGGAGCAGCTTGTCGGTGAGTATGATCAGCAGAGGAGCATTATCAGTGTGCACCGCCGCGGGGGTTAAGAGTGCAGGACTCACTGTTTCTAACAGCATGTAAACCTAGCTCATAGATCATACTGACAAGCTGCTCCTTAACGCCGCGGGGGTTAAGAGTGCAGGACTTGTTGTT
Organism: Rana muscosa; assembly: GCA_029206835.1. Lineage (NCBI taxonomy): Eukaryota > Metazoa > Chordata > Amphibia > Anura > Ranidae > Rana > Rana muscosa. The sequence continues at coordinate 310,699,036 of CM055122.1, forward strand.
TGACTAACTGTTAGAAACAGTGAGTCCTGCACGCTTAACTCCCGCGCCGCTGCACACGGATAATGCTCCTCTGCTGATCATACTCACTGACAAGCTGCTCCTTAACGCGGTGTGTGTGCTGACAGCTTTCCTCCATAGATAGCAAGAGCAGTGTTCTTGGCTTTGCCTAACCCTGCCCTGTCCCGCTTACTGACCTACTAAGGCAGGCTGCAAATGATGGGCACTGGCAGGCTGCTGGGCACTGGTAGGCTGCATTTAAAGGAACCTGGTGAGGCTGCATTGATCTCCTGTACCATGTCTGCAGTCTCTGACCATCTCCTGTACCATGTCCCTGCAGTCTCTGACCGTGTCCCTGCAGTCTCTGACCATCTCCTGGACCGTGTCCCTGCAGTCTCTGACCATCTCCTGGACCGTGTCCCTGCAGTCTCTGACCATCTCCTGGACCGTGTCCCTGCAGTCTCTGACCATCTCCTGGACCGTGTCCCTGCAGTCTCTGACCATCTCCTGGACCGTGTCCCTGCAGTCTCTGACCATCTCCTGGACCGTGTCCCTGCAGTCTCTGACCATCTCCTGGACCGTGTCCCTGCAGTCTCTGACCATCTCCTGGACCGTGTCCCTGCAGTCTCTGACCATCTCCTGGACCGTGTCCCTGCAGTCTCTGACCATCTCCTGGACCGTGTCCCTGCAGTCTCTGACCATCTCCTGGACCGTGTCCCTGCAGTCTCTGACCATCTCCTGGACCGTGTCCCTGCAGTCTCTGACCATCTCCTGGACCGTGTCCCTGCAGTCTCTGACCATCTCCTGGACCGTGTCCCTGCAGTCTCTGACCATCTCCTGGACCGTGTCCCTGCAGTCTCTGACCATCTCCTGGACCGTGTCCCTGCAGTCTCTGACCATCTCCTGGACCGTGTCCCTGCAGTCTCTGACCATCTCCTGGACCGTGTCCCTGCAGTCTCTGACCATCTCCTGGACCGTGTCCCTGCAGTCTCTGACCATCTCCTGGACCGTGTCCCTGCAGTCTCTGACCATCTCCTGGACCGTGTCCCTGCAGTCTCTGACCATCTCCTGGACCGTGTCCCTGCAGTCTCTGACCATCTCCTGGACCGTGTCCCTGCAGTCTCTGACCATCTCCTGGACCGTGTCCCTGCAGTCTCTGACCATCTCCTGGACCGTGTCCCTGCAGTCTCTGACCATCTCCTGGACCGTGTCCCTGCAGTCTCTGACCATCTCCTGGACCGTGTCCCTGCAGTCTCTGACCATCTCCTGGACCGTGTCCCTGCAGTCTCTGACCATCTCCTGGACCGTGTCCCTGCAGTCTCTGACCATCTCCTGGACCGTGTCCCTGCAGTCTCTGACCATCTCCTGGACCGTGTCCCTGCAGTCTCTGACCATCTCCTGGACCGTGTCCCTGCAGTCTCTGACCATCTCCTGGACCGTGTCCCTGCAGTCTCTGACCATCTCCTGGACCGTGTCCCTGCAGTCTCTGACCATCTCCTGGACCGTGTCCCTGCAGTCTCTGACCATCTCCTGGACCGTGTCCCTGCAGTCTCTGACCATCTCCTGGACCGTGTCCCTGCAGTCTCTGACCATCTCCTGGACCGTGTCCCTGCAGTCTCTGACCATCTCCTGGACCGTGTCCCTGCAGTCTCTGACCATCTCCTGGACCGTGTCCCTGCAGTCTCTGACCATCTCCTGGACCGTGTCCCTGCAGTCTCTGACCATCTCCTGGACCGTGTCCCTGCAGTCTCTGACCATCTCCTGGACCGTGTCCCTGCAGTCTCTGACCATCTCCTGGACCGTGTCCCTGCAGTCTCTGACCATCTCCTGGACCGTGTCCCTGCAGTCTCTGACCATCTCCTGGACCGTGTCCCTGCAGTCTCTGACCATCTCCTGGACCGTGTCCCTGCAGTCTCTGACCATCTCCTGGACCGTGTCCCTGCAGTCTCTGACCATCTCCTGGACCGTGTCCCTGCAGTCTCTGACCATCTCCTGGACCGTGTCCCTGCAGTCTCTGACCATCTCCTGGACCGTGTCCCTGCAGTCTCTGACCATCTCCTGGACCGTGTCCCTGCAGTCTCTGACCATCTCCTGGACCGTGTCCCTGCAGTCTCTGACCATCTCCTGGACCGTGTCCCTGCAGTCTCTGACCATCTCCTGGACCGTGTCCCTGCAGTCTCTGACCATCTCCTGGACCGTGTCCCTGCAGTCTCTGACCATCTCCTGGACCGTGTCCCTGCAGTCTCTGACCATCTCCTGGACCGTGTCCCTGCAGTCTCTGACCATCTCCTGGACCGTGTCCCTGCAGTCTCTGACCATCTCCTGGACCGTGTCCCTGCAGTCTCTGACCATCTCCTGGACCGTGTCCCTGCAGTCTCTGACCATCTCCTGGACCGTGTCCCTGCAGTCTCTGACCATCTCCTGGACCGTGTCCCTGCAGTCTCTGACCATCTCCTGGACCGTGTCCCTGCAGTCTCTGACCATCTCCTGGACCGTGTCCCTGCAGTCTCTGACCATCTCCTGGACCGTGTCCCTGCAGTCTCTGACCATCTCCTGGACCGTGTCCCTGCAGTCTCTGACCATCTCCTGGACCGTGTCCCTGCAGTCTCTGACCATCTCCTGGACCGTGTCCCTGCAGTCTCTGACCATCTCCTGGACCGTGTCCCTGCAGTCTCTGACCATCTCCTGGACCGTGTCCCTGCAGTCTCTGACCATCTCCTGGACCGTGTCCCTGCAGTCTCTGACCATCTCCTGGACCGTGTCCCTGCAGTCTCTGACCATCTCCTGGACCGTGTCCCTGCAGTCTCTGACCATCTCCTGGACCGTGTCCCTGCAGTCTCTGACCATCTCCTGGACCGTGTCCCTGCAGTCTCTGACCATCTCCTGGACCGTGTCCCTGCAGTCTCTGACCATCTCCTGGACCGTGTCCCTGCAGTCTCTGACCATCTCTATGTATAGAAATATTTTTTTTAAACGGTAACTTACGGTTTTGGATTTCGGGATCAATCAAGATTTGTTTTCGGTATCTGTTTCAGCACCAAAAAACCCATTCGGTGCATCCCTAGTTTATATAATATGTATACATTCCATCATATGCAGATATCTTCAATATCGGTCTGTAAAATCTCAACGCATTTCAACTCCTAGAGTCTTCATCAGGAGGAAAAGAACATATTACAGAACCCAATGATGCATATATAAAATAGAGAGGGTATATGTCCAAGGAGAACCCAAAGAGGTAAACCTGGTGCAATGCAAGGGATGCTGAAACAAAAAAGGCCGTAAAAAGGAATGATTGCTGCTTATGCTGGACAAAGGCTGAGACCATGTGGTGATCTTTCAAATTTCACCATTTATCCGTATCGGAGGTCAATTACCAACTCTACAACTTTAGGTTTTCCTTTTGTATATCTCGGGCCCTCCATTCCTATTTGCTCCTTGTGGACTTTTTTTGCGTTCCGCATCCCTTGCATTGCACCAGGCTTGCCTCTTTGGGTTCTCCTTGAATTTACATACGCTCCATCTTATATATGCATCACTGGGTTCTGTAATATATTCTTTACCTCCTGATGAAGACTGTATGAGCTGAAACGCATTAAGGTCTTTGTTCAGACTGAAATTGAGGATATCTGCAAAATATGGAATGTATACATTCTATATATACCCTTGATATAATCCATTGCAATCTTTTAAAGTGGTTGTAAACCCACCTTTGCATCTTGCACCTACATGTAAGCCTAGATTAAGGCTTACCTGTAGGTGCAAGAAATATCTCCTAAACCTACACGGTTTAGGAGATATTTGCTAAAAATGACATTGCTCCGTGTCTACGGCGCATGCGCGCCGTAGACAACAGCGCATTCATGGGATTAATCCCATTCACAAATTCGGCTAAGTCCCAGCAATGCTTGGGCTTAGCCGAATTTGACGGCTCCCGTGCGCATGCGCGGAGCGAGGTCTTCGCCGCTCCGGCTAATCACAGCGCCAGAGCGGCGATAGCCGGAAGTAACCTTCCGGCTATCGCCGCAGCGATGGCTGCGGCTGAAGAGGGAAACTAGGATGGCTTTGGGGGCCCTGATCTAAGGTAAGTGATGCATAATGAGTTATTAAAAAATATATAAAGTGTGGCGCTGGATAAGAAGGTAAAATCAATTACCTAATGAAGTAAAATGAATCCCATATTGTAATATGATCAAATATTATCATGCAATATTCCAATGTGTATATAAAAAACAAAACACAAAAAATTATATATGTGAAAACACTAGCATCAACCTAAGTGTTACTGTGAAAAATGAATAATCCTGAAAATTAATACATCTCAAAACGGCAGATCCATACAGGGCATTACAGTGGAGTGTATGCCCATTGATGTATCATACATGAATAGAGTTCAAAACAGAATCCAATAGGAATCTATGGTGATTGCAAGCTGTAATGTAGAGGTGAGTGGATCAAACGTTCTCATGCAGACATGTGGAGTATATATCGTCACCCGGGAGTGCCTTCACCATGGGGGCATATAAGGGAGAAAGGGTACTCTTACCAGCCGGAGTGGATCCAACACACCGTATGGCGGTGGATCTTCAGAGCTTTGTCCACTTCAGGGACGGAACAGGCAGTAGAGATCTATAGGACACCTCCTAATGCCAGGTTGCACTCCGATTCCGTATCTCCCAATCCAAGGGGGAACTCCAAATGTCATACACCAATCACCACCATTCAGTAGTCACCAAAAAGAAGGGGAAAAAAAAACCTTGACATGGTGTAAATCCAACGACAGATTTATTCTCAATCCATAAAAAAGTTCAAACCAGCATGAACATTATAAAAAGTAAAATAAAATAAAAAGTCACCATAAAAAATTCACAAAAATCCAAAAACACAGAGTGCAGAGCAGTAGCGTAATGAGGACAGCTGGAGCTGGCGTATATAAAACCCGACCGGTTTCGTCTGAACAGACTTCAACTGGGGTATACTGAGATTTTTTATGGTGACTTTTTATTTTATTTTATTTTACTTTTTATAATGTTCATGCTGGTTTAAACTTTTTTATGGATTGAGAATAAATCTGTCGTTGGATTTACACCATGTCAAGGGTTTTTTTTCCCCTTCTTTTTGGGGACTACTGAATGGTGGTGATTGGTGTATGACATTTGGAGTTCCCCCTTGGATTGGGAGATACGGAATCGGAGTGCAACCTGGCATTAGGAGGAGGTGTCCTATAGATCTCTACTGCCTGTTCCGTCCCTGAAGTGGACAAAGCTCTGAAGATCCACCGCCGTACAGTGTGTTGGATCCACTCCGGCTGGTAAGAGTACCCTTTCTCCCTTATATGCCCCATGGTGAAGGCACTCCCGGGTGACAATATATACTCCACATGTCTGCATGAGAACGTTTGATCCACTCACCTCTACATTACAGCTTGCAATCACCATAGATTCCTATTGGATTCTGTTTTGAACTCTATTCATGTATGATACATCAATGGACATACACTCCACTGTAATGCCCTGTATGGATCTGCCGTTTTGAGATGTATTAATTTTCAGGATTATTCATTTTTCACAGTAACACTTAGGTTGATGCTAGTGTTTTCACATATATAATTTTTTGTGTTTTGTTTTTTATATACACATTGGAATATTGCATGATAATATTTGATCATATTACAATATGGGATTCATTTTACTTCATTAGGTAATTGATTTTACCTTCTTATCCAGCGCCACACTTTATATATTTTTTGTTGCCTTATTATCTGTCTGATTTTTGGTGTTTGGCTGCTCATTTTTTATTATTTTTATTTCTCACTGATTGGCGCAGTATTATTATTATTATTATTTGCTTATAATGAGTTATTATGCTAGTCATATTAGCTCATTATGCCTTTCTCTTACAAATTTTATAGGGGTTTACAACCACTTTAAATTGCGATACAATTGTATTTTTTTTGTTAAATTGTGATATATTTTTATATTCATTTTTTGTTTTGTTTTGTTTTTTTGTTTTGTTTGTACCTAATATAAAGTCCCACTCCATGCTTGCACACTACTACTTTTGTACCAAGCAATCGGGGGTGGGAAAGCACACTGCATTTGGGATGTCTTTAATAGTGCACTAACACCCGCTGCAGACCGCAAGGGCAGTGCTCTTTGCACACAGTGCGGAACACGTGCAGGGAATGCAGGTTTCATGCAACGCGTTCTAGTGTGAATGGCCCTTTAAAGTACATGTTCTCTAAAAAAAAAATCCCCAGCTTTCTCAATATGTGGATGCACTTGAATGGTATGTACCTTCTTAGCAGGAGCAGTATCCTATTTAAGTCTATGGGGCATTAGTGCAATGTTGATACGGACCTTCTGGAAGAAGGAGGTTACTCAAATCTGTATTGATGATGGGTTTGAACCATGCACAGTGCTCAGATTGGCCAAAATTTGGTATTGTGTGCCCAGCACTAGGTCTTATTTTCCCTCTGTAGGATCAGGCCTGTATTTTTTTGGCCCTACTAATTAGTAATTGTTTTGAATGCAGAATTTTATTTTTATTTATTTTTTCCCTAAATAGATGGACAATTACGGACAACAAGACCTGGCAGACCTCTTTGTCAAGTACAATGTAAAGTCCCCTATTACCTTAAATGACCTCACCCCTCCAGTGTCTTTCAATCTGATGTTCCAGACATCCATCGGACCCGGGGGCAACATGACAGGGTGTGTAACCTACTCTTTATTAACAATGGTATTTTCTTGGTGACTATTGCCCCAGCTGCCTTGAGATCATTGACAAGATTCTCCCGTGTAGTTCTGGGCTGATTCCTCACCGTTCTCATGATCATTGAAACTCCGTGAGGTGAGATCCTGTATGGAGCCTCAGACCGAGGGAGAGTGACAGTTATTTTGTGTTTCTTCTATTTGCGAATAAAATCGCACCAACTGTTGTCTCCCTCTCACCAACCTGCTTGGTTATGGACTTGTAGCCCATTCCAGCCTTGTGTAGGTCTTCAAACGTGTCCCTGACATCCTTGGACAGCTCTTTGGTCTTGACCATGGTGAAGAGATTGGAATCTGGTTGCTTCTGTGGACAGGTGTCTTTAATACAGGTAACAAGCTGAGATTAGGAGCACTCCCTTAAGGCTTTGGATCAGATTTTGCCCTGCGACTTGAAGTCTGACTTCAATGAAAAGGGATCCAACTTCGATCCCCGACAATACCAGGCACCGTCTGGTATGAATCTTGAGGGGGAACTCCACGCCAAATAAAAATAAAAAACGTCATGGGTTCCCCCTCTAGGAGCATACCACGCTCTTCGGTCTGGTATGGATTTTAAGTGGAAACCCCTACGCTGAAAAAAACGGCGTGGGGGTCCCCCCAAAATCCATACCAGACCGTTATCGGAGCATGCAGCCCGGCCGGTCAGGAAAGGGGGCACCCCCCACCCCAAAGCACCTTGTCTCCATGTTGATGAGGTTGTCGGGGTCTGCGGGCGGGGGGCTTATCGGAATCTGGGAGCCCCTTTTAATAAGGGAGCCAAAAGATCCTGGTCTCCCACCCTATGTGAATGAGTATGGGGTACATGGTACCCCTACCCATTCACCTGGAGAAAAAAAAAAGTGTCAAAAATAAAACACACTACACATGTTTTGAAAGTGGTTGTATAGTCCGATTTTGGTACTTTTACCTACAGGTAAGCCTATAATAAGGCTTACCTGTAGGTAAAAAAAATATCTCCTAAACCTTTACGGTTTAGGAGATATTCCCCTTGCAATGAGCCGCTGACTGCAGCGGCGCATTCGCACAGGGGATTCTCGGCTGAAGGCCCGGCAGATGCCGAACCTTGCTGGGAAAGTCTCCAGCGCGCATGCGCGGGATTGACGACATTGCGGCTCCAGCCACTCGCAGCGCTGGAGCCGCGATACCCGGAAGACACGCCGAGGCAACATGTCATCTCCCTCGGCGTGGACCAGGTAAGTTACCGATGCCTCGTTCTAAGGTAAGTATTTCATAATGAGCTAGTATGCGGTGCATACTAGCTCATTATGCCTTTTGCCTTACAGGTGCTTAAAAAAAATAAAAATTTTGGGACTATACAACCGCTTTACTGTAATTTATTAGGCAGCTCCGGGGGTCTCTTCCGACTTCTCCGGCCTCTTCTCTACGCTGTCTGGTGTCTTCTGTCGGGTCTCCTCCGCTATCTTCTGCTCTTTTGCTCGCTGCTGATCAGTGCATATTTTTAGCACTGTTTACTGTACTAATGACACTGGCTAGGAAGGGGATAAACATCTAGGGCGATCAAAGTGTTAACTGTGTGCCTAGCCAGTGTTTTGGTGTACACTGTTTACCCTCAGTTGGCAGGTGCCAGAGGACATTGAGTGCCTGACACCTGCAGATCGATTTTTGCTGTGAATATTCACAACAGAAGTGGCGTGTGCATGCCCCCTGCTGGCGGAAATGCCAAATCGCATATATACACATGATTCGGCGCACAGCTGCTGCCCTGTAAAACTGCTATAGGACGGTCAGCAAGTGGTTATTGGAGCTGGCTTTGTGCATTGGGCTCAATCATGTTCAGTAATGGACCACCAAAATGCTACCAGAAGTACACAATTGTTTGAAATGTTTTTGTATTCTGTAGCGTTAACAGTTACAACATCTGAATTACATTATCTGGAGTTCTGTCCACATTAATGTTGGCTGTACAATGTATTTGAAGAGCACCATGCTTCTATGCAAAGCTTTACAGATAGTATAATGTGGTTTTCACACTACAGTCTTACAGATGTACACAAAATCCAGTAATAATTGGTTTAGAAGCCAAGACACACAAGTTCCTAGAGAATACCATAGAAGATGCTGAGATAATGAACGAACATTGAGATGGGACCCCAGTGGGAAATGAATTCACTCCCCAGCAACTGCAAGAAAACCGAGCTGTCCCCTAAGTCATTGTCATTGGCCTGTCATATTTGAATGCAGCTGTCCTTCAGACTTTGATTGTCCAATTTCCCACCTCTAGGTATCTCCGGCCAGAAACTGCACAAGGAATCTTCCTCAACTTCAAACGGCTGTTGGAATTTAATCAGGGAAAACTGCCATTTGCGGCTGCTCAGATTGGGAACTCTTTTAGAAATGAGATTTCTCCCCGTTCAGGACTCATCAGGGTTCGGTAAGTAAAGGTTTCTTTTAAAGTGATTGTTAAGTCTCGTGTTTTTTTTTTTTTTTTTTTTTTCTTTTATAAATAATCATGTTATACTTACCTGCTCTGTGCAGTGGAATTGCACAGAGCAGCCTAGATGCTCCTCTTCTCGGATCCCTTTTCGCTGCTCCTGGCCCCTCCTTCCTTTCGAGTGCCCCCACAGAAAGTGGCTTGCTATGGGGGGCACCCAAGCTGAGCTGCAGCTCCATGTGTCCATTTAGACACGAAGCTGCGGTTCGGCCCCGCTCCCTCTCTCTGATTGGTTAACTGACTTTGACAGCAACAGGAGCCAGTGGGCGCCGCTGCTGTGTTTCAGCCAATCAGGCGGGAGAGTCCCGGACGTCTGAGGGACTCGTGGACATCGCTGGATAGAGATGGACCTCCGGTAAGTATTGGGGGGGGGGGTGCTGAGGGGGGCTGCTGCACACAGAAGGCTTTTTATTTTAACGCATAGAATGCATGAAGATAAAAACCTTCTCCTTTTACAACTCTTTTAATATTTGATAGTAAACACAGCAGATCTCTGGGGTGTATGTTGCGCCTGTGGGAGGCTGGAAACTTATGCCTGGTACACACTACTACTAAGCTGTTGTGTTCTGAAAGAGGGATGCCCCCCGCCAGAACACTCTGATCAGCATTCTCTGCCATTGGCTGAGCACGCTGATAAGGCGTCGGTCGGCTGCTGGTTTTCCAGCATGCTTGTCCGACAGAAGCCGGCCAAACGGACAGACTAACATACACGGGCCAACTGTCAGCTGGTATTTTTTGAACCCGCCAATGTCTCCTGTGTACGGGGTTTAGGGAGAGATTTACTAAACCTGGTACACTCAGAATCTGGTGTAGCTTTGTAGAGTAACCAATCGGCTTTGAACTTCAGCTTATTAGGCTTTGACAATAATCCCTCCCCTCCCCGTTTACAACGGCATGATTTGACATGTCAAATCGATCACTAAATCGCAGCCTATTGGCAATGGAACCGTTCCCATTGGTGCGACGCCGACTTTGCCGTGCCGATTTCCAAAAGTAATTCCTGCACTGCTTTTGGCGACTTCAATAGACGTCTGTGCATGAACCCGCACAGATGTCTGTCCAATCGCCCCTGCACTCGCATTGAAATGCCAGTTTGAAAATCGCCCCTGAACTTGCACGATTTCAAACCCGCGTTTAGTGTGAATGAGGGCTTAAACCTAGAAGCTGATTTGTTTCTATGCACCAGGTTTAGTAAATATAAGGAAGCTGTGTCCGTCCATGGACTTCAGAGAAAAGGATTTTACGGTGAGTACAAAAATGCCATTTTTTTTTATTTTTATTTTTTTTAGTTTTGTATAGAGTACAGAGGGATTAAAACACCTGTCGGGTTTTATTGCGGTCTATGCCACTATTAGAGATTCTTCCTCTCTATTTGTCCTGTTTACCATTATTAAAAAGTGAAAGTAAAAGAAAATCCCATATTTTGGGTTGTCCGCAGAAAAATAATAGAGGGGAAGTCTTCCAATGGGGACACTAGTTCTGGTGATCTGGGGTCCCCAAGGAAATTCCCTTAATTTGCAAGAATTACCTTTTACTTCCTGTTTGGCTATGGGACAGGAAGTGGAGAGAAATCTACACCAGTGTTTCTCAACTCCCACCCTCAAGGCGCCCCAACAGGTCATATTTTCAGACTTTCCATTATTTTGCACAGGTGATTTGATTAGTTTCACTGCCTTTTAGCAATTACCACAGCCATTTCATCTGAGGGTAATCCTGAAAACATGACCTGTTGAGACGCCTTGAGGACTGGAGTTGAGAAACACTGATATACGCAATGGGACACTCATGACTGTGAAAAAAATGTGACGGGTTATAACCCTCTCTTGCTCTTTACAGAATTGGGGGGGGGGGGGGGGGGGGTTTGCCTATAGTTCTACTTTTAACGATAAAGCAAAAATAAAAGCAGTAGTAGACAGATGTTTTACTTCTGGTTACGTGAAGATTAAAGCCGGACTCTAGGCTCCTCTGTCCTTATTGGGCCACCAGGCCTGTTTTCAGGGTTGGATGATCCCCAACGCCATTCAACCCAATTCCTGTCAACCTATAGGGGGTTGAGTTACTAAATCTGGAGAGTGTGAAATCTGGTGCACCTCCTGCATGATATCCAGTCAGCTTCTAACTTCAACTTGTTCAGATAAAGCTTTGACAATAAAACTTGAAAGCTGATTGGTTTCTATGCACAGCTGCACCAGTTTTTGCACTCCAGTTTTAGTAAATCAACCCCAACACTGTCATGGTGTCAGCAAACAGCTTGGACATGAAACTGTTACAAATCACATTGCTCACTGATTGTACATGGCACAGTGTAAGTGTAAGGCGCAGACTGAATGCATGTGGCACAGTGTAAGGCAGTGGTCTCCAAACTGCGGCCCTTTGCTTGCCTCTATCTGGCCCTTGGGGCACTCTTCCTCCCACGGACGCCATTAACGGGGCACTCTTCCTCCCACGAACGCCATTAACGGGGCACTCTTCCTCCCACGAACGCCATTAACGGGGCACTCTTCCTCCCACGGACGCCATTAACGGGGCACTCTTCCTCCCACGGACGCCATTAACGGGGCACTCTTCCTCCCACGGACGCCATTAACGGGGCACTCTTCCTCCCACGGACGCCATTAACGGGGCACTCTTCCTCCCACGGACGCCATTAACGGGGCACTCTTCCTCCCACGGACGCCATTAAGGGGGGCACTCTTCCTCCCACTGACGCCATTAAGGGGGGCACTCTTCCTCCCACGGACGCCATTAAGGGGGGCACTCTTCCTCCCACGGACGCCATTAAGGGGGGCACTCTTCCTCCCACTGACGCCATTAAGGGGGGCACTCTTCCTCCCACTGACGCCATTAAGGGGGGCACTCTTCCTCCCACTGACGCCATTAAGGGGGGCACTCTTCCTCCCACTGACGCCATTAAGGGGGGCACTCTTCCTCCCACTGACGCCATTAAGGGGGGCACTCTTCCTCCCACTGACGCCATTAAGGGGGGCACTCTTCCTCCCACTGACGCCATTAAGGGGGGCACTCTTCCTCCCACTGACGCCATTAACGGGGGCACTCTTCCTCCCACTGACGCCATTAACGGGGGCACTCTTCCTCCCACTGACGCCATTAACGGGGGCACTCTTCCTCCCACTGACGCCATTAACGGGGGCACTCTTCCTCCCACGGACGCCATTAAGGGGGGCACTCTTCCTCCCACGGACGCCATTAAGGGGGGCACTCTTCCTCCCACGGACGCCATTAAGGGGGGCACTCTTCCTCCCACGGACGCCATTAAGGGGGGCACTCTTCCTCCCACGGACGCCATTAAGGGGGGCACTCTTCCTCCCACGGACGCCATTAAGGGGGGCACTCTTCCTCCCACTGACGCCATTAAGGGGGGCACTCTTCCTCCCACTGACGCCATTAAGGGGGGCACTCTTCCTCCCACTGACGCCATTAAGGGGGGCACTCTTCCTCCCACTGACGCCATTAAGGGGGGCACTCTTCCTCCCACTGACGCCATTAAGGGGGGCACTCTTCCTCCCACTGACGCCATTAAGGGGGGCACTCTTCCTCCCACGGACGCCATTAAGGGGGGCACTCTTCCTCCCACGGACGCCATTAAGGGGGGCACTCTTCCTCCCACGGACGCCATTAAGGGGGGCACTCTTCCTCCCACGGACGCCATTAAGGGGGGCACTCTTCCTCCCACGGACGCCATTAAGGGGGGCACTCTTCCTCCCACGGACGCCATTAAGGGGGGCACTCTTCCTCCCACGGACGCCATTAAGGGGGGCACTCTTCCTCCCACGGACGCCATTAAGGGGGGCACTCTTCCTCCCACGGACGCCATTAACGGGGGCACTCTTCCTCCCACGGACGCCATTAACGGGGGCACTCTTCCTCCCACGGACGCCATTAACGGGGGCACTCTTCCTCCCACGGACGCCATTAACGGGGGCACTCTTCCTCCCACGGACGCCATTAACGGGGGCACTCTTCCTCCCACGGACGCCATTAACGGGGGCACTCTTCCTCCCACGGACGCCATTAACGGGGGCACTCTTCCTCCCACGGACGCCATTAACGGGGGCACTCTTCCTCCCACGGACGCCATTAACGGGGGCACTCTTCCTCCCACGGACGCCATTAACGGGGGCACTCTTCCTCCCACGGACGCCATTAACGGGGGCACTCTTCCTCCCACGGACGCCATTAACGGGGGCACTCTTCCTCCCACGGGCGCCATTAACGGGGGCACTCTTCCTCCCACGGGCGCCATTAACGGGGGCACTCTTCCTCCCACGGGCGCCATTAACGGGGGCACTCTTCCTCCCACGGGCGCCATTAACGGGGGCACTCTTCCTCCCACGGGCGCCATTAACGGGGGCACTCTTCCTCCCACGGGCGCCATTAACGGGGGCACTCTTCCTCCCACGGGCGCCATTAACGGGGGCACTCTTCCTCCCACGGGCGCCATTAACGGGGGCACTCTTCCTCCCACGGGCGCCATTAACGGGGGCACTCTTCCTCCCACGGGCGCCATTAACGGGGGCACTCTTCCTCCCACGGACGCCATTAACGGGGGCACTCTTCCTCCCACGGACGCCATTAACGGGGGCACTCTTCCTCCCACGGACGCCATTAACGGGGGCACTCTTCCTCCCACGGACGCCATTAACGGGGGCACTCTTCCTCCCACGGACGCCATTAACGGGGGCACTCTTCCTCCCACGGACGCCATTAACGGGGGCACTCTTCCTCCCACGGACGCCATTAAGGGGGGCACTCTTCCTCCCACGGACGCCATTAACGGGGGCACTCTTCCTCCCACGGACGCCATTAACGGGGGCACTCTTCCTCCCACGGACGCCATTAACGGGGGCACTCTTCCTCCCACGGACGCCATTAACGGGGGCACTCTTCCTCCCACGGACGCCATTAACGGGGGCACTCTTCCTCCCACGGACGCCATTAACGGGGGCACTCTTCCTCCCGTTAAAACCAATGATGGGGCATTTTCTACTCTCAAGGCCCCCCTAAATCCTGAAGGACAGTAAACTGGCCCTTTCTCCTGAATATACTTGGCACAGTGTAAGGCACAGGCTGCGGTCTGAATGTTCATGGCACAGTGTAAGGCACACCCTGCAAGACTGAATGTTCATGGCACAGTGTAAGGCATGGACTGGAAGGTTGGTTGTTACTGAGATGTGCTTGTTCTGTTTCCCCTACAGAGAATTCACAATGGCAGAAATCGAGCACTTTGTGGACCCCAATGAGAAAGTTCACCCCAAATTTGAGGCCGTGGCAGACTTAAACATCCTGTTGTATTCCTCCAAAGCGCAGCTCAGTGGGGAGTCGGCACATAAGATGAGGCTGGGCGACGCTGTGGAGCAGGTATGTCACTTGACCAATCAGCAGCCACGTTTTACATGTTCTCTTTGTTTCAGGGAACTGTGTAATTTTCTTAAAGGAACAATCTACTTTACTGAGAAATTCCTCCAAAGTCGTTTGGATGCACTCTATAATATAAACACATGCAGATAAGGTTTTCATGCTGTATTGCTGATGTAACTGACCTCTTCTCCGATGTTCACCTTCTTCTTGCATGTGAGTGAGCGGCTCAAGCAGGTCAGTCTTTCCACCTTAAAAATTTTGTTGATCATCATGATTTAAAGCCGAACTTCAGTCGAAATCTTCCCTTGCAATGGGACTGCTCCCTGTACTTCAAGGGATAAAATGCTTGTTTAGGTCAAGCACAAGGCCCGCCAGGCCTCGTCATGTGGCCCTTGCACCCAGTTTTGCAGCTGGAATGTGGAGGAACTCCATTCCCCCACCTCTGGTTCTTGCCCTTCCTCACTGTCATTTGTAAACACTGAAGAAAACTCAGTTTGTAGACGCTATAACTTTTGCGAAAACCAATCAATATACACTTATTGGGATTTTTGTTTACCGAAAATATGTAGCAGACTACACATCGTCCTAAATTGATGAAGAAATTTGATTATTTTTTTCGATTTTTCTTTTTTATTGGATATGTTTTATAGCATAAAAAAAATATATATATATTTGTAACTTTTTTCTTTTTCAAAATTGTCAGTTTTTTTTTGTTTTTTTTTATAGCGCAAAAAATAAAAGCCGCAAAGGTGATCAAATACCACCAAAAGAAAGCTCTATTTGTGGTGGGGAAAATGACCTACATTTTATTTGGGTACAACGTCGCATATCCGCGCAATTGTCAGTTAAAGTAACGCAGTTCCGTATCGCAAAAATTGCCTGGTCATGAAGGGGGGGGGGGGGTAAACCTTCCTGGGCTGAAGTGGTTAAAAAATAAATTCAAACCGCTGTATTACCTCTGTATTCTCATCTCTAAGCCTATCACAGCTTTCTGGAAATCTCTGATCCATGGGCGGTGGAGTTGTGACATCACTGGCCCCACCGCCTAGATCCCTGGCAGACACTTTGCTCAGCCTCTCAGCAAGCCACTGAGAGGCTGAACCGGCCGCTCCAGCCCCCTTCACAGCTCAGCTCTCCAGTGAGCGAGGAATGGGCAGAGCAAAGAGCTGTGACTGAGAGTCTACAGCTCTCTGCTCAAAGAGAGATGTGAGAACAGAGTGATCAGCAGTGTTAGATCGCTTGGTTCTCAGTGTAGAGGCTCCGGGGGACAGATGCAGCATCCACCTAGGTAGGTAAGTATGAATCAAAAAAGAAAAAACAATGCTTTTTAGACTTTAAAACCAAATTAAAGTTCTAAACAGCTCTGCCTTTGTACACTGTAGCGAAATGTCTGTGACTTAAGACTTCCTGTGAGTACAGATCTGACCTTTTTGTTTCTTCCTTTTCTCCAGGGTGTGATCAATAACTCAGTCCTGGGATACTTCATAGGAAGAATCTACTTATACCTCATTAAAGTCGGCGTTTCAGCGGAGAAGCTGCGGTTCCGGCAGCACATGGAGAATGAAATGGCACATTATGCCTGCGACTGCTGGGATGCCGAGACCAAAACCTCTTATGTATGTATCAGGAAGTTTGTACTCTGCAGCTCTTATTAGGCTGTATCCTTCTGTCCTGTCTAATATCCAAATACCAGCAACAATTCATTCCAGCCCACTGCAAGTTATTTGGAGAAATCAGCTGATATTTGGGATATTTTACCTTTTTTTTTTCTCATGGGGAAATGGAGACATCTACTGGTTTAACGACCAAACTGCAGTTTCTTTGGCACCTTTCAATAAGGTAGTGATGTGATACTTAAGTGGTTTACGAACAAATCTACCCTGAATGTTTTTGGGCTTCAGCTTTTACACTGAAGAGCCAGTAAATCTGTTTTTTAATAGACATGTGCACTACCGAAATATTCGTTTTGTTTGTTTTGTTTTTTTCGGGTCATTCGTTATGATCGCAATTCGTAATTTAAAAAAAAAATTGGAAAATCTAAAAGAATAACTTGACTATTACTAACTATAAAATTCTAGGTATTAAAATCTCCTTTCAAATTTGGCTGTTAGTAAACGTAACGAATACAAATTATCCGAAATAACAAATATTGCATCTAAACAAATGGAACAGAACAAATTAATAATAATAAAATATTATTGTTGAGTTGAGTTGTATCTTGATATAGCGCGGTCTTACCCTGAAGGGTCGCGACGCGCTTACAACATATACATATATACACACACACACACACACACACACACACACACACACACCAATTTATAGACCGCATCTGATTAACCTACCAGCATGTTTTTGGACATTGTAATTTTACTATTAATTTGTTACGTTCTATTTGTTTATTTGTGGCATTCGTTATTTCGGATAATTCGTAACTTTGGTTAAATTTGTATTCGTTATGTTCACTAACAGCCAAATCTGACAGGAAGTTCCAATACCAATAATTTAATAGCTAGTGATAGAGTAAGGGACAGATCCGTATTAATGAGTATTGCACCTAAAGCTTCTCCTTTTTTTTTTTTTTTTTTTACCTTTTTAATAGGCTAGTAACTTGTAGTATTTTTGGCTGGAGTTCTGTTTTTTACCATATTTTCAGAGATTTATTTAATTCTTTGCTGTTGCTTACTTTTTCTATCAGGGCTGGATAGAGATTGTTGGCTGTGCGGACCGCTCATGTTACGATCTTACCTGCCATGCCAGAGCTACGAAGGTGGTGCTTGCTGCCGAAAAGCCTCTTAAAGAACCCATATCCTTTCTCACCTTCCGATTTATAGATTTGTCTGTTTCGCTGTCTGTTAAGTTGTCTTGTCAATATTCCTATCGCACACATTCCTGGAAAGTATGGCTCTTAAAATGATGGGTGCTGTAGCGATTACCAATTGGGTCCTGGAAACATTAAGCAAGAGTACATATTCGCCAGCACACCATGGATCGACAACTTCCGTCCAAAGGTTTCTTTTATTGAGAGAGCTCACATCACAGAGATGAGTGCAACGCTTCGGAGCCGTGCAGGGCCCCTTCGTCAGGCATGTGACACGCATGCCTGACGAAGTTGCCCTGTGTGCTTCCGAAGCGTTGCACTCATCTCTGATGTGAGCTCTCTCAATAAAAGAAACCTTTGGACGGAAGTTGTTGATCCATGGTGTGCTGGCGAATATGTACGCTTGCTCGGTTTTAAGTTGATCCCACTATTTGCATATAGAACTTGTATTCCTCCACCAAATGGAGTGGTTGGGGAAGAGAAGGAAAGACTAGCAGCTACGGGGACAGGCAATAAAATTTAACTTTTGTCAGTCACAAAATACTTAATTGTTTCTTCTCCCTAGCTGCTGATGAATATTTTACTTGTTGTTTAGGGGATGATCTGGCAGTGTAATACATACCCTATTCTATGGTCTTGCAGTCTTCTTTCCCACTGGTTCCAGTGATGACCAGTACATCAAAATCTTTTCTTGCTGGTTTCTGATCTTGCCGTCGCCCCCATCATCGCATACATGAACAATTGGCGGAGTCGCATCCTGATGACCTTGTCCCTGATCTTGCATTGTATATGATAGAGCCCCCATCCACAATTGAGTTCTGGAGTAAGAAGGAACAGATCATAGACGTTCGCGCACTGTGGAGTAGGGAAAGTATTTCTCTGTCAGATCATATTTTAGAAAAAACATATATTTAGTACAGCTACAATGGCTTGTGCAGGGGAGCCAACCTGCCACAGTATAACTGCGCCGGCTGGTCAGGAAGCGGTAAAGAGAAACTGCCTCCTCTTTTCCATCCCCTCTTACCTTTTAAGCTGGGTTATCTTCAAAATGATGTCATCGGTAGCCAGGTTTCTCTTCCGAGTTCAGGCAGCGAAACCTGGGGAACCGGTTCTGGTTCCTGATGACACACCTCAAATTCTGTCTTTCTCCGCCATATTGAAGATGATGCTTCCCGCTGTACCTGAAGCTGGCAATCTTCCACACTGACACATCGTAAAGGTACGGGTAGGAGGCATTCTGATTGGTCAGCGCCGTCACATGGGCCCTGCCGACCAATCAGAACCCGCGTAGCCCGTCCTGTCAGCACTGGAGAAGAGGAGAGAAAGCCGTGGGGATTTCAGATCCCCTGGATCAGTAAATCGGCTATACGATGTGCGGGAGATCGTCGACTTCAGGTACAGCTGGACCGGGTGCGATGGGGAAGGGGTCCAGTGTAAGTTCACCTTACAGATTTTCGATAAAGGTGAACTTACACTTTAAAGTGAATTAACGCCTTGCCAAAATACAGTTGCAAGCAGAATATATCACCCAAAAACCATTGTAGCAAAACCGGAATCAGACATTTATTCCCCACCACATAGTCCCGCGTCTTGGCGCCACTGAAGACCCCCTTCATCAGGCAGCAGCAATCACTGCTGGAAGAGTGTCCTCTGTGTGACCCCGAAACATCACACAATGTGTTGGGGAATAAATGT
Source organism: Rana muscosa (assembly GCA_029206835.1). Lineage (NCBI taxonomy): Eukaryota > Metazoa > Chordata > Amphibia > Anura > Ranidae > Rana > Rana muscosa. The sequence goes on from CM055122.1 coordinate 310,718,153, forward strand.
TTGATTCCTGTTTTGCTTCAATGGGGTTTGAAAGTGATATTCTACCTGGTGGCCCCCGAAATGTCGCACAATGTGGTGGCGAAATAATCCGATCTATGTCCAAGTCTCCATATTTTACTTACTAAACATATCAGTATTCCAGTATAATACCTGTAGATGGCAGTGTAACACTAGGATTCGAGGGGTAGCAGCCACAGAATGACAGAGTAAAATCTGCTTTGCTTAGAGGGTATGTCAGGGTTAGGGGGTAAGCGGCACAGCCCAGCCGGTCGAATGCTTCCATCTGACAGGCAGGAGTCTGCTTGTCAGATTTCAATCTTGGACCTGGCGGTGAAAGAGTTAACGTATATCTAAAGGCTCCATTATGACAGTCCAAGTCCCAAATCCAGATATGTGTTGCATAAGCCTCATAAAGTATAAAAACACTTCTACCTTCCCTGACGACTAAGCCAAATCTGTCTTCATTTGTGTCTCACACGCTCCCCCTCCAAGACACTACAGCTCTCTGTGGGGAAGGTTTCAGTAACAGAGGCAGTGTTGTCAATCCAGATGGCAGGATTAGGTGTGGCCAGGTGCTAATTGATAACTTGCAGGCTTGTGAATGAGCAGTGACAATGCTGATAGCCACATTTCCTGCAACAATTTTTTTTATACTTTTGGAAAGTAAATGAACAGAAGAGAAATCCAAATTTAAATCAATATTTGGTGTGACCGCCCTTTGCCATCAGTGACACACTGTTTCTGAAGGAACTCGGCAGGTAGGTTGTTCCAAACATCTTGGAGAACCAAGCACAGATCTTCTGTGGATTTCGGCTGACTCAAATCCTTCTGTCTTTTCGTGTCATCCCAGATGAGATCAGGGCTCTGTGGGGGCCAAACCATCTCTTCCAGGAACTCCTTGTTCTTCTTTACACTGAAGATAAATCTTAATGACATTGGCTGTATGTTTGGGGTTGTTGTCCCGCTGCAGAATGTATTTGGTGCCAATCACACATCCCCCTGATGGTATGTCATGATGAAGTACCTGTCTATATTTATCAGCATTGGGGACACCATTGATTAGACTTTGCACATTTTATTTAATTTTTTAAACCAATATTCCTTAACCCCGCTGCACAAAACCGTTAACGTTGTCCAGTTTGATGCCAATAAGGGAGCTATCGGCAAAGCGTACAAGAAGGACGCCAAGCTGGTGATGGAGTATCTTATGATTTGTGATGAATGCTTCATCACAGAGAAGGAAAAGCTACTACAGGAAAAAGGGTGAGCACATTCTTTAGAAGAAATGCATAGTGGTTTTGTATGTTTTTTCTTTTTGGGTCAGGTCACCGGGACAGGATTATTAACCAGTTCCGGTCCTGGCCGATTTTACCATTCCTCCTAAATGTAGTAATCAACATTTTTTCTTTGCATTTTTTCTTTGCTAGAAAACTACCTGGAATATAGATAGATATAAATATCTGTGACATGAAAATATGCAACAACCTCCATTTTATTCTCTAGGGCCTCTGCTTAAAAAAAGAAAAGAAAAAGATTGTGTGTGTGTATATCTCTCTCTCTCTCTGTGTGTGTGTGTGTGTGTGTGTGTGTGTGTGTATACACACACACACACACACACCTCGGATTGTGAGTAATGCGGTTAACAAGCATTTCGCAATACGTGCACTGTATTTGCTAAAATTCTAACTCGGTTTGTGCCATTGCCGGCAAATAGCGTTTTGACATGTGATTTGACATGCCAAATCGCATGTCAAAACTCACCAGTGTGAACCAGGGCTAACTCTGATTTTAGCGCACACTGCGAGCTTCTGCTTGCTTGCTGCCACTCTCTGTGATATGACTGTATCTGACAATTCATTGCTTAAATGACATTTGTAACCACTTGTGTTTTTTCTTGCAGGGAATTCACTATAGAGACAGAAGGGAAGACTTTTGTGCTGACAAAGGATATGGTCATTGTGAAGAGGTTTCAGAAAACGATACATGGTAATTACGTCGATTTGCATCTTTAATGCACAATACCAGTAAAACCTTGGTTTGCGAGTAACTTGGTTTGAGAGCGTTTTGCAAGACGATCAACATTTTTTAATACATTTTGACTTGATATACAAGCGATGTCTTGAAGAGTAGCGTCATGTCACAACTGAGTATAAAAGAGAAGAGAGGCGCCTCCAAGTGTAGCAATATGGTTACATTTAATCAAGCTACAACATTTATCAACTTGCATGCTTGATGATTAACCACTTACTTACTGGGCACTTAAACCCCCCTCCTGCCCAGTTCAATTTATAGCTTTCAGTGCTGATGCACTTTGAATGACAATTGCGCGGTCATACAACGATGTACCCAAATGAATTTTTATCTTTTTTTCCCACAAATAGAGCTTTCTTTTGGTGGTATTTGATAGCCTCTGCGGTTTTTATTTTTTGTTTAAAAAAAAAAATGTAAAAGACGGATTTAATTTTTTATTTTTATTTATATATATATATATATATATATATATAATATTTTGTTATAAAATTTTGTAAACAGGTAATTTTTCTCCTAAATTAACGCTGATGAGGCGGCACTCGTGGGCACCGGTGAGGCGGCACTGATTGGCGGCATTGTGGGCACTGGCATGTATTATTATACTGGCAGCTGGCACTGATGAGGCACATTTGCCTCCTTCCTCTTCGGGACCGATGTCCCTTGTGAACGAGCCGGTGATCGGCTTTTTTCTCTTATCGTCCATGGACGGAGACAGCTCCTTAAATCTTGACATGTGGGTTATGTTCCTGTTTATAGGAGAGGACTAGGCAGAACATGTTATCTTAAAACATGTAACTTTTAACAGAGTTGAACAGACCAGCCCTGAGGGCTGTCAGTGGGCATTTATGGAGTCAGTATGTGACCTTTCTTCCCCATATATTGCCAGAGTCAGCTAATGGTGCCCCTGCACCTGCGGTTTCCTTGGATACGTTCTAGATGGTCCTGGAACCTTTTGTTGCCAAGGTAGAAATAGATTGCGGGCGTAAGGGGGGTAAGAAAGCACCCCCTCCCCCCGCCATCTTCTGCAAAATGTTTTGTCAGGGCACTTCTGAGTGCACTTCTGATGCTGTGTGGGACACTCTCCAGCTGGGAATGCAGCTGGGACTTCCGAAGTGGAGTCTGTCTCCCTTGGGTCACACAAATCTGCCCGCTTTCTGACGTTTTTTCCTTATGTTACTTTCTTTGATAGTTCATACATAAGGAATGGGAACGGCCGCAGAGGTCCTTGTGGTCCCCCAGCGCATGACGGTCCGTTATCATACAGGACCCTACTAATAAAAGGTCCAAGGCGGTAATGCTGGGGTCAGTGTTGCGACCTATATATGGCTGCGACTTTCCATGTAGGGCAGCACAGTGGTGTAGTGGTTAACTCCCTCACCTGGCAGCAAGAGGGTCACTGGTTCGAATCCAGACACCATCTGCCTGGAGTTTGCATGTTCTTCCTGTGTCTGCGTGGGTTTCCTCCGGGTACTCCGGTTTCCTCCCACACCCCAAAGACATGCGCGCATTCGTCGCCACAGTAAAAACATATGCACTAATACATACACAGTGTGTGTATTTTAAATGGCCCCGTCGCAGTTTGCTTGGGGGTTTGCATGTTTTCCCTGTGTCTGCGTGGGTTTCCTCCGGGTGTACGGTTTCTTCCCACACTCCACGACACGCGCGCCTTCAGTGCCACGGTAAAGACGTATACACTAATACATACTCGGTGTATGTAAATGATTTCCAGAACCTCTGTATCTGCGGTGGTGCTGTACCGCCTGATTGGCTGGAATGCTGGTCCGCTGGCTAAGCTCCCAAGTGAGCTCTGGCAGATTGCCTTTCTGAGGCTTTTTGGTACCTCGCTGGACGACGTTAAGATGTCACTGGAGGTAAGAGCACTCTTCTCTCACAGTCCCCTGAGGGGAAGGAGCCGCTCTGTTGGCCGGGGCCCTCCCGATTCCGCGCAGAAGCGGTATTTTCGTCAGATCCCCCCGGGCTGACAGGGCTTTAGCTGGGGGACAGAAGCGTCCCTGGGTGCATGCACAAATGTGCCGGCTAACATACCATGCTACGCATGGCATTTTGTCCAGCCCGACTCGAGGGGGGGATGATTTTGCGAGTTTGTAGCTCGGTGGACCTCCCTGCTCTCTGACCAGTGGGTCTGCGAGGTGGTCACTTAAGTGTACAAGATGGTTTTCTTCTTGTCCACCAAACAGATCTTTCCCTCAAATTTCTCTTATCGTCCATGGACCGACGCAGCTCTCATACTGATTACATGTGGGTTTATGTCCCTGCTCGCAGGAGAAGACCTAGGCAGAATGTTAGAGCTTAAAACATTCTAGAACAAGCTAGAGCTGAACAGCCCCGCCCAGGGGGCGGTCCCTCCGGACATTACCCTCCCACCTGCAGCTAACAGCCTCAGTTTTTTTCTGCCTAGCAGAAGGAGAAGACGTGGCTCTCAAGACCTTCAATCAACTGTCGGCTGGGCAACAGGTTGGGTACACTAGTATCCTCGTAGTCTTCCCTGTCCGACCATCGAGCGTGCTGATCCTCGCCTTGCGTGCGTGAGACTCAGTTCACGACACACCCCATGGCTCCAGGGGTGGCCGGGTTGCTTTCATGCTCCTGCGGTCCTCTCAAGATTGAACAGTACCTACTGTATCTCTCGCGGGTGATCGGGCCGACGGCTACGCAGTACGACTCTGATAGGTCTGTCTGAAACAAGCCAGTGAGTCCCTCTAATGGCACCGAGGGTGTTCTCCAAGGTGCGTGCGGGACGGGTAAGTAGTCTCTCCTGGAAAGAAGGTGAGTACATGCTGGCTGTGTTTCTGTGTGTGGGGGGTTCTCCCTGTCTCCCCCCTGTTATGCTGCTCTTTGAACCCTGTACTGGTGATGTGCTGTGTGTGGATACTTGGGGGGTCGTTCTGCCCTGGGGGGGGGGGGGGGCGCTCTATGCTGTTTTTACTGATGGAAAGTGTTCTGGAGGACTTGTGTGGTGTTTTTGCGTGCGCCATTGGCGCGGTATTGTAAATTTTAAAAATGCGCCATCGGCGCCCATTTTGCCGCGGCTCAGGTACAAGCCCCCAGCGGCCATTTTCTTGTAGCCGCGGCGCTTTTAGTTTCAGTTTCGGCCTCTAGCGGCGCTGCTGAACGGCGCAAAATACTTTCTCCTCACAGCTTCCTCACAGCTTCCTCACTCTCCTCAGGCTTCACACCACGCTACAGCGCGGCTCATACAGCGGAACCGAGCGGTCCCTAATGGGTGGTGAGTCCTCCGGGTATCCCCTCCTCAGCCTCAGCGCAGCCAGTGGGTGGACTGTACTATTCACTGTTATAGTGAATAGGGTCTCAAAGGGTGGCAAAAAATGGAGTCTGGTTCACCTGCTTCTCCCCACTTGCCAGAGGCAACTGGCAGTGCTCCTGCACCTGCGGTCCCTATGGACTAGTTGTCGGCAGTCCTGGAATCATTCCTTGTCAAGTTGGAAGCGGTGTGCGAACGCACGGGGGCTGTAAAGCGCCCCCTCCCCACACAATCTCCACATGGGGAGTGCTCTGAGTCAGATATGGGCCTAGCTACTGCTGCTCAGGACCCTAATTCTGAGGAGGTTGATGTATTTAGTCAGGACATTCCTTGTGAGGAAGACCCCTGTCTTGAACCACCAACTGACAGGGTGCTTGTGAGTGAACTCATTGATGCTGCGAGGGATGATCTCAAGCTGAATATTGAGGCTGAGGAACCTCAGGTGGACATTTATGACCTTTGGTTCTTTAAAAGCCGTGTCTTCAAAAAAGGTTTTTCCATATGTGCCTTTTTTTTGATACATACATTGACCAGGTATGGGATAAGCCGCAGAAGACTTTGACGGTCCCACGGCGCATAGCCTTACGGTACCCCTTTTAAAGAGGACCTGGTTAAGAAGTGGGCTCAACCCCCGGTGGTCGACCCGTTTGAATAAGGCCACTATGCTCCCAATGGAAGGGACTCCTGCATTTAAGGATCCCGCTGACAGGAGGTCAGAGGTGGCGTGTAGAACTATGTTCACCTTATTGGGGGCAGCCTTACGCCCTATAGTGGCGGCAACGCTGGTGTCTCAGACACTCACAGGTTGGGAACGGATATTGCACCAGATGGTACAGGAGCATAATCTCCCTCCTGAAACCATTGCCCTGGCTCAACAGCTTGCGCAGGGTTTGGTCTTCGTGTGCGATGCCACTGTGGATGCGACCCCTTTAATCACAGGGGCCTCCATTTCGGCTGTGGTGGTGCGTTGCCTTATCTGGCTGAAATGCTGGTCAGTCAACCTAGCTTCCAAAAAGCTCCTGGCTGACTTGCACTTTAAGGGTGGTAGACTGTTTGGAGCCGCCCTGGATGACATTATTAAGAACGTCACAGGAGGTAAGAGCACCTTCCTTCCCCAGTCTATTAAGGGAAAGGAGCCCCACCGCAGGCCGGGCCCTTCCTTTCCGGCGAAGAAGTTTTTTCGCCAGTCAGTTTCCACGGGCAAGCCCACCCAGACTGAAAAAAGTGCGGCTGGGGGACAAAGACGTCCCTGGGTGTGTAAGCCTACCAAGCAAGCTCCCAAGTCAACAACCGCATGAAGTCTTGCCCCTGCCCGACTCTAGGGTGGGGGGACGTCTTCGCAAGTTCTCGGTGCGGTGGACCTCCCGGATCCCCGACCGGTGGGTGTGCGAGGTGGTCACCTCGGGATACAGGATAGAGTTCCGCTCGGGGCCCCCAAACAGGTTTTTTCCTTCGAACCTCCCTCTCCTTCCGGCCCGCTGGGCGGCCCTCTTGGGGGCCGTACAGGATTTGCTCGGGCGCGGAGTAATTGTGCCGGTTCCGTCACAAGAGAGGTTTTACTCAATTCTGTTTGTTGTCCCGAAAAAGGACAGGGTTCGGCCAATCCTGGACCTCAAGGCCTTGAATGCCTATGTGAGGGTACAAAAATGCAGGATGGAATCCATTCGCACGGTGATCGCGACCTTCCAACAGGGGGATTTTTTGGCGTCCTTGGATATCAAGGACGCTTACTTGCACATCCCAATCTGCGCAGGCCACCAGAAGTTTCTGCGCTTTGCCATAAGCGAAGTCCACTATCAGTTCGTGGCCCTTCCCTTCGGCCTGGCATCAGCACCACGGGTTTTTACCAAGGTGCTGGCCCCGGTTCTATCTTTGCTGAGACAGCGAGGAATTGTTATTGTGGGCTATCTAGACGATCTCCTTCTCAGAGCAGAAAATGGCTCAGAATTGGAGGAAAATGTGACGATAGTCAGACCCTCCGGGACTTCGGATGGGTTCTGAACACGCAGAAGTCGGCTCTAGCCCCGACTCAGCGCTTGGAGTATCTGGGTCTGATCCTGGACACTTCGGCAGCAAAGGTGTTTCTACCCTCGGAGAAGTTACTGACACTTCGGTCAGCAGTACGGGTTTTGTCGTCCCGAAAGTGGTCGTCAATTCGCTTCTGCATGAGAGTCCTGGGACTGATGGTGGCCTCCTTCGAGGCGGTTCCGTATGCCCAATCACACACTCGGGCATTGCAGAAGGGAATTCTGTCGGTTTGGGACAAGTCCCCATTGTCTTTGGATCTTCAGATCCAGGTGATTCACTCTGTCAAGGCGTCCCTGACATGGTGGCTGAGGTCCCCGGCTCTTCAGGCCGTGAAGTCGTTCCTCCCCATCCACTGGACGGTGATCACAACGGACGCCACCCTTACGGGCTGGGGAGAAGTGTGGGGAGTCCTGTCAGCTCAGGGGCTCTGGACTCCAGCCGAATCTCGTCTCCCAATCAACGTCCTGGAATTGCGGGCGATCAGACTGTGTCTCTCCGCTTGGTCAAAGAGGCTACAGGGCCACTCGGTCAGGATCCAGTCGGACAACGCCACGGCCGTGGCGTATGTCAACCATCAGGGGGGCACTCGGAGCCCGGCTGCGGCATCCGAGGTCGCCCACATCCTAAGATGGGCGGAAAGAAGCGTGCCGGTGCTGTCGGCCGTTTACATTCCGGGTGTAGAAAACTGGCAGGCGGACTATCTGAGCCGCCAGTCCCTGGACCAGGGGGAGTGGTCCTTGCATCCGGAAGTGTTTCACCTCCTTTGCCAACGATGGGGCACTCCGGATGTGGACCTGATGGCGTCTCGACTCAATCGCAAGGTGTCGAGGTTTGTGGCCCGGTCCAAGGACCCCTGGGCGGATGCCTCGAACGCGTTAGTGACCTGGTGTCTACCCTCCGCTGCAGTTGATTCCTCGTCTGCTGCGCAGGGTAGCGGCCGAGGGTATTCCGATGATCCTCATTGCCCCGGACTGGCCTCGGCGTCATTGGTACGCCGATCTGGTACGTCTCATCGCGGTCCTATCTTTCATCCTGCTTTACAGTCTCTGGCTTTAACGGCATGGCTATTGAGAGCCAGGTGCTGAAAGACCGAGGTGTGTCTGATTCGGTAATTTCAACAATGATTAGGGCACGGAAGTTTTCTTCTAGGAAGATTTATCACCGTACCTGGAGAGCTTACATCGCTATGTGCGAGGAACTGGACTGGCGTCCACGGACGTACTCCGTTCCCAGAATCCTGAGGTTCTTGCAGCGTGGGGTTGCTCAAAGGCTGGCTTTGAGCACTATTAAGGGTCAGATTTCGGCTTTGGCCGTTTTCTTTCAAAGTCCCCTAGCTGGTCATTCCTTGGTTAGCACTTTTGTGCAGGGAGTACGCCATGTGGTTCCACCCGCCGAGCCCCTGCTCCCTCCTTGGGATCTGAACTTGGTGCTTTCGGTTCTTCAGGAATCTCCTTTTGAGAATATAAGAGATATTCCTCTTTCAACTTTGTCCCAGAAGGTGGCTTTTTTAGTGGCCATCACTTCTGTTAGATGGGTGTCTGAGTTGGCGGCTCTGTCATGCAAGTCGGCTTACCTGGTCCTTCATAAGGACAAGGCGGTATTGCGACCGCGACCGTCTTTTCTTCCTAAGGTGGTTTCGGCTTTTCACCTTAACGAGGACATTGTCCTTCCGTCCTTGTGCCCTCAACCATCGCATCCTAGGGAGGTTGCACTTCACAATTTGGATGTAGTGCGTGCCTTACGGGTTAACCTGGCGGCTACCATTTCCAGGTGGATCAGACAGACTGTTATACAGGCCTATGCCATTAGGGGACGGGCTCCTCCCTTTCCGGTCGCGGCGCATTCCACCAGGGCAATTGGTGCTTCCTGGGCTTTCCGACATCAAGCGTCAGTTGCACAAGTGTGCAAGGCGGCGACCTGGTCGTCCGTTCATACCTTTTCAAAGTTCTACAAGGTTGATGTGGCTGCATCTTCGGATGCTTCCTTCGGCCGCAAAGTGTTGCAGGCCGCTGTCTAATGTTGCAACTCCTCCGTTGAGGGGCTCTGCTGGTTTGGAGTGAAGTTTTGGTTGTTCCTTACTTTTTTTGCTCCCACCCCTTTCTTATACTGCTTTGGGACGTCCCACATGTAATCAGTATGAGAGCTGCGTCGGTCCATGGACGATAAGAGAAAATAGGATTTTTGTACTCACCGTAAAAAAGAGAAAATAGGATTTTTGTACTCACCGTAAAATCCGTTTCTCTGACGTCCATGGACCGACGCAGCACCCAACCTTCCTTTTTAAGTTTGCACTGCTTTGTTACGAACTGAGGCTGTTAGCTGCAGGTGGGAGGGTAATGTCCGGAGGGACCGCCCACCTGGGCGGGGCTGTTCATCTCGAATGTTTTAACCTCTAACATTCTGCCTAGGTCTTCTCCTGCGGGCAGGGACATATACCCACATGTAATCAGTATGAGAGCTGCGTCGGTCCATGGACGTCAGAGAAACGGATTTTACAGTGAGTACAAAAATCCTATTTTTTCCTCTCCTTCCGGCTCGTCAGTCTGCTTTGATGGGAGCAGTACAAGACTTGCTCTGGTGCAGAATACTTTTACCTGTGCCCCTGGTGGAAGGGTTTCAGGGATTCTATTCAAATCTGTTGGTAGTCCCACGGAAGGACGGTGTCCGTCCAATCTTGGACCTCAGGGCCCTCAATACCTTGTAGGGCAGCACAGTGGGGTAATGATTAACTCCCTCACCTGGCAGCGAGAGGGTCACTGGTTCAAACCCGGACCCCAACACTATCTGCCTGGAATTTGCATGTTCTCCCTGTGTCTGTGTGGTTTTCCTCCGGGTACTCTGGTTTTCTCCCACACTCCAAAGACATGCGTGTCTTCGGCGCCACAGTATGAACATACGCATTAATACATACACAGTTTCTGGATACCAGGGTCGCATACTTGCATGTCCCCATCTGCAACAGCTATCTGAGTTTTCTGCGCTTTGCGATTTGACTTGGCATTGGCACTAAGAGTTGTTCACAAGCTGCTCGCCCCGATCTGGGCTTTGCTGAGACAGCGAGACATTGATATCATGGGTTACTTGGACGCTCTTCTGAGAGCTGCTTCTGGCTCAGAATTAGAGGAGGACATGTCTATAGCTAGTCAGACCCTCCGGGACTTTGGTTGGGTACTGAACATACAGAATTCGGTGTCTGAAGTCCCTAGGCTTGATCCTGAATTCTTTGGAGGCGAAGGTCTTACTATTTTTGGAGGAGTTGCAGACGCTCCAGTCTGCGGTAAAATTGTTGGCATCCCGCAAATGGTCGTCTCTCCCCTTTTTTGCATGAGTTCTTGGCCTCATGGTGGCCTCCTTCGAGGCAGTTCCGTCTGCCCTATTCCACACTTGAGTATTGCAGGAAGAGATCCTGTCCTCTTGGAACAGATCTCCTTTGTCTCTAGATTCAGGTAAGTCACCTGGTCAAGGCTTCCCTGAGAGGGCGGCTGCATTTCCCGGCTCTTCAGTCCGGGAGGTCGTCCCTTCCTTTCCATAGGACTGTGATCATGACGGACGCCAGCCTCATGGTCTGGAAGAATCTAGACCGCCGATCGATGTCCTCGACATTCGAGCGATCAGACTGTGCCTATCCAAAGGGTCGCAGAGACTTCAGGGGTGTCTGATCAGGTTTCAGTTGGATGACCGTAGCGTCGGTAGTCGCTCGCATCCTAAGTTGGGCCGAAAGGAGCGTGCCGGCTCTATCGGCTGCTTACATCCGGGCGTAGAGACCTGGCAGGCGAACTATCTGAGTCGCCAGATGCTGGACCAAGGGGTATGGTTTTTTACTCCCGGAGGTGTTTTCAATTACTTTGTCGGAATTGGGGCATACCAGTTGTGGATCTCCTGGTTTCTCGACTCAATCGCAGGTGTCGAGGTTTGTGGCCAGGTCCAGGGCTCTCTTCTCTTTTATACTCTGTAGCTCCTGCTTGATTTTGCTTCTAATCCCCTTGTGGATGGACATTTATGGTTACACAACCTGGTCACATTGCTATAATCTTTTTATATGGACTATAAACTTTAGTACTTATGAATAAATGGTTGTGGAATGAATAATCTGAGTTTCCATTATTTCTTATGGGAAAATTTGCTTTGATAAACAAGTGCTTTGGATTACAAGCATGTTTCCGGAACGAATTATGCTCACAATCCAAGGTTTTACTGTATTGCTTTTGTTGCATTTATATGCTTTGGATATCAGGAGGGGCTTTGATATTATTTGTAGTTGCCTAGTCAGGTTCTCTTAACCACTTCAGCCCTGGAAGGTTTCACCCCCGTAATGACCAGGCCATTTTTTGCGATACAGCACTGCGTTACTTTAACTGACAATCGCGCGGGCGTGCAACATTGTACCCACAAAAAACGTATTTCCCATTTTTCCCACAAATAGAGCTTTCTTTTGGTGGTATTTGATCACCTCTGACTTTTTTTTTTCTGTGCTATAAACAAAAAAAAGCGACACTTTCTGCTATAAAACATATCCAATAAAAAAAAAAAATGTAAAACTAATTTCTTCATCGATTTAGGCCAATATGTATTCTGCTACAAATTTTTGGTAAAAAAAAAATCCCAATAAGCTTATATTGATTGGTTTGCGTCTACCAACTATGGGATATTTTTATGGAATTGTTTTTTTTTATTTTTTTACCAGTAGTGTCGGTGATCAGCGACTTTGCGGCAGACAGATTGGACACTTTGGACACCTTTGGGACCGTTGACATTTATGCCGACAAATTGGTCACCTAAGTGACGCTTTTGACACTTTTTTGGGGGGGAAAACAGTGGCATTATTACAGTGATCAGTGCTAAAAATATGCACTGTTGCTGTACTAATACTGGCAGGGAAGGAGCGATCAAAAGGGTTAAGTGTGTCCCTAGGGGGTGCTTGCTAACTGTGAGGGGGTGGTCTGACTGGGGGGGGAACACAGAGATCCGTGTTCCTGCTTAGCAGGAACACAAGATCTCTATCTTCTCGTCAAATCGCTGTTCTGCCTCTCTGGGGAATGATCACGGGTGGCCGGTGGACATAGGGTCTGCCAGACCCGCTGATTGGCTCCCCCTCTGTCAAATGGCGCACACGCTCCCCACAGTATCTATTGCATGAAATGACGTCCAGGTACGTTGTTTCGTGCAATAGAGTCGACCTGCCACAGTACATCTGCAGTAGGTGGTCGGGAAGGTGTTAAAGAGATCCTGTTATTAACCTAAAATTGCTCATAATAACATGGAAAAAACATGATCTTAAGTGCTTTGGTGTTTTTTCCTTTCCATAAATGATTTGTTCATTCACTTGCAATGTGCCTTTGAACTGGCTAGAAAACAGATAATTATATATATATATATATATATATATATATATATATATATATATATATATATATATATATATATATAATTATCTCTATGTATTTTATAAAAGGTCTGCAAAACGCTAATAAAATGCTAACTCTTCTAAATGCTCCTTAACCACTTGTCGACCAGCCGCCGCCATTATACTGCGTCAGGTTGGCTCTATTGTGCAAATTACCATAGATTAGGAACAGCGATCACTGTACTCCGTCAGTCCCCGCCCCCCACAGTTAGAAACATCTCCCAGGGAACACATTTAACCCATTGATCGTCCCCTAGTGTTAATCCCTTCCCTGCCAGGGTCACTGGTCCCTAAAAAAGTGTCAAGTGTCCGATCTGTCCACCGCAATGTCGCAGTCACGCTAAACGCTGATTCCCGCAATTACTAATCGAAAAAAATCTATCCCCCGTTTTGTAGACGCTATAACTTTTGCGCAAACCAATCGATATTAACTTATTGTGTTTTCTTTTTTTTTTATTTGAACAGAGGAAGATATATATTTTTTATTTTTGGGGGGGGGGGGGTTTATTAACCACTTAAGGACCGCCGCTTGATGATATACATCAACAGAATGGCACGGCTGGGCACAAGGGCATACAGGTACGTCCCCTTTAAGATCCCAGCCGTGGGCGGCGCGCGACCCGGTCCGAAGCTCCATGACCGCTCCCGTGGGACCCGCAGACCCCATCGCCACTGGTGTCCCACGATCCGGTCATAGAGCTGAAGAACGGGGAAGAGGGGAGTGTAAACAAACCTTTCCCCGTTCTTCCTAGTGGCATGTCAGTGATCGTCTGTTCCCTGTCATAGGGAACCACGATCAGTAACGTCACACGACAAGCCACGCCCCCCTACAGTAAGAATCACTCACTAGGGCACACTTAACCCACTACAGCGCCACCTAGAGGTTAACCCCTTCACTGCCAGTGTCATTTTCACAGTAATCGGTGCATATTTATAGCACTGATCGCTGTAAAATTGACAATGGCCCCAAAAATGTGTTAAAAGTGTCCGATAATGTTGCAGTCACGATAAAAATGGCAGATTGCTGCCATTAGTAATAAAAAAAAAATATTAATAAAAATGCCATAAAACGATCCCCTATTTTGTCGACGCTATAACGTTTGTGCAAACCAACCACTATACACTTATTGCGATTTTTTTTTTTTTTTTTTTATTATTTTTTTTATTCCAAAAATATGTAGAAGAATACGTATCGGCCTAAACTGAGGGGAAAAAAATGTTTTTTATGTGTGTTTTTTGGGGTGATCTATTATAGCAAAAAGTAAAAATTGAAATTTTTAAAAAAAAATTCGCTCTATTTTTGTTTATAGCGCAAAAAATAACCGCAGAGGTGATCAAATGCCACAAAAAGAAAGCTCTATTTGTGGGAAAAAAAGGACGTCAATTTTGTTTGGGAGCCACGTCGCACGCCGCACAATTGTCAGTTAAAGCGAAGCAGTGCCGAATCGCAAAAAGGGGCACGGTCCTTTAGCAACAAAATGGTCCGGGGCTTAAGTGGTTAAAGTAGAAGATATTGCTTTTTTTTTTTTTTTTTTTTGCTTTTTTTGAAATTGACGATCTTTTTGTTTATAGCGCAAAAACTAAAAACCACAAAGGTGATCAAATACCAACAAACGAAAGCTCTGTTTGTGGGCAAAAAGGACGTACATTTTGTGTGGGTTGCGCGATTGCGCAATTGTCAGTTAAAGCGACGCAGTAGCGTATCGCACAAAAAGGGGTTGTCCCTAAGGGGGTAAATCCTTCCGGTCCTGAAGTAGTTAAAGTGGGGCTCCACCCTAAAGTGTCACATTTGGCACCTTTCAGGGGGGAGGGGGGTACAGATACCTGTCTAAGACAGGTATTTGCACCCACTTCCGGGAGTCCTCTCTGCGGGTAGTACGTCACTTCCCGCAGAATACCAGTTGTGTTCTGGGAAACACTTGGCTCCCAGAACACAACGGGGACCAGTGAGAACGGCGCAGCGCCACTCGGGAATGCGCCGTAGGGAACCGGGCAGTGAAGCCGCAAGACTTAACTTCCTGGTTCCCTCACCCATGATGGCGGTGGGGGCAGCAGAGTGACGAGCGATTGCTCGTCTTCTGCTGCCGACGTCGCTGGACTCCAGGACAAGTAAGTGTCCTAATATTATAAGTCAGCAGCTGCAGTTTTTGTAGCTGCTGGCTTTTAATAAATTTTTTTCGGCAGAGCTCCGCGGTTTCCAATGAGTACCATTCATATCTGTTCAACTTCAAGGTAGTCCCTGCACTACTTTGGTCCGACTTTGATGTGACTTGAGGTCCATAGACCTCAACATTACACAGACATTGCTTCAAGTTGTGGCAAAATGGCATCAGTCGCGGCAAAACCTTCAGGTGGCACAAGTGTGAAAGGGGCCTTACTGTGTCCTTTTTTTTTTTTTTTATTTGAAAAGTGAACAAAGAGCTTACCTTGCTGGCTGAGTACTGTATCAGAAGTTCCTAAATAAATAATTTCAAGCTCCTGGATTCGGGTGCTCAGGATTTCCTGTAAACTCTCTCCTGGCTGGCTCGCCAAATTGTCTTGGAAATGTTATAAATAGGCAATTGCTATTTTAATACTGATCAGTTGTCCCAAAATAACTACTGCAGTAGGGAACACAAACAAAGATACTCAGCAACTTTCCTAATAACTGTCCTAACTTTAATCTGTGCATTTAAGGTTGTTTTTTTTTGTTTTTTTTACAGGCTTGAGTAAATACTAATTAGTCCGAGCACAAAATGTTAGCAAAGCATACAAAATTGAATTTTAGTAGTAAGATGGATTATTATTGTGCTCAATGATGTTTTTCTAGTCTCCACACTTTGCATTGTGCGCATTCATCTCATTGTTCATCCTCTCTGTGTATTCCATTATCTGTTAATTGAGAGGTTTCTGGCATTCGGTTTCCAGCGCAGACTGACAAAAACGCACTCCGTGCACTGTGTCCTTGTGCCGGGTTTCCAGCTGCAGGCGCAGCGCAAGGCAGCCAATCAAATTCCCTGGCCATGAGAAGAATAAGTCACTGAATTGCATTGACCTGCGTCCCACGCTCATTGCGTTTTGCCGGTACTGCGCTGTTATTCAGCACCCGAGAACCTTGACTATGTGGCATCATTCCAATACGGCTTTTAGTAGTCGTCATGGCAACTGCCAAGGAGCGGGTTCAGGGTCTACTTTTCAAAAACAGACAATGTTCACTTTTGTTAACTGAAAATAAATAAAAAAGCCTGAGTTTGATTTCAAACGAGGATTGGAACAGTAATTAAAGCTCAACTCTAGCCTTCCCTTCAGTCTTGCACAGTTGTACAGGATGCTCTACTGGCTTAATATTGCTTAAGCTCATAGGTGTGCGCAGTCTATTTCATTAGGGTGTGCATCCCAAAGCTATCACTCACGGTGTTCATTCACAAAGGGAAGGGACCGGTAAGCTACACATTTACCGCCCCCTTCCCCCACTCATCCAACAGCTGGTGGGAGAGAGGTAGGAAGTCGGCAGCGCTTTGGGGGGGAGGGGGGAAGCCAGGGTAGGTAGGGAATCTGTGCTGCACAGGGTGATTAGGGTGTGCCTGGGCACACCTGGCACGCCCATGCTTACGCTGGTTTCACTGCTTTAGCATTTTAGAGCCTGCCTCATTTCCTGGCTGCAGGACATCCGACACCATTTAGCTCTTTTCATTCCCAGCCCTTTCATTCATTGTATTTAAAGACCAAGTTCTTTTTTTCTGAACATAACATCCATATTTATGGCGTAACATCAGCATGCGCACCCCCTCCCTGTGACAGCGGGCAGGGAATACTCTCCCCACACCCACTGTCACAATTTGAAAACATCGCTGCCATGTGTGGCTCCACCCATACAGCCTTGTTATTCATTCACAGTTTCCTGTGAATGAATAGACTATAAGTACCATCAGCCATTGCGGCTGACGGCTTGTAGAGCTCAGTGAACTACAAGGGTGCTGGTGAGTGCTCTCATAGGTCATTGATCTTCCTGCTCTCAAGTAACTGCCTGCCGTATCAGACGTAAGGGCAGACTGTTATCTTAAGAGTTTGCAGGAGACATGACTTTGCACCCACGATCTGCTGATCGCAGGCACAATGCCATGCAGACTCCTTAAAAAAAAAAATGACCTGCTAAAAATTGCATTTTATTTTTTTTTTCTCCAAAAGGTGAACTTCTCTTTTACACTTCAGTCTCTGGCGCAATAAATATATATATATATATATATATATATATATATATATATATATATATATATATACTTACAAGCTAAGGTCCCTAGAGCTCTTTGGTGTGTGGAACATGCAGATAGTGCCCGCACCAGGGACCCCAAAGCTGCAAGGCTGAAGTGCTGAGCGCTAAGCCGCCACCACACGCACACACAGGATATGTCAGATCGAGATTTTGTAAATTCATGTAATGGATTTTTCTAGTTAAACGTATTAAATTACTATATAAAGTTATTACTGCAATAAATAAGCACACACAAAAAAACACACACACACACACACACTCTCTCTATATATACAGTTTAAACAGTACAGAAAGTATTCACAGCACTCCACTTTTTCCACATTTTATGTTGCAGCCTTATTCCAAAATGGATTAAATTCATTTTTACCCCCAAATTTTACGAACAATCCCCCATAATGACAACGCGGAAGAAGTTTATTTGAAATCTTTGCCAATTTATTAAAAATAAACACCCATGTACATAAGTATTCACAGCCTTTGCTCAATACTTTGGTGAAGCATCTTTGGCACCAATTACAGCCTCAAGTCTTTCTGAGTATGATGCTACAAGCTCGGCACACCTAGTTTTTGGGCAGTTTTTCACCATTCTTCTTTGCAGGACCTCTCAAGCTCCATCAGGTTGGATGGGGAGCGTCGGTGCTCAGCCATTTTCAGATCTCTCCAGAGATGTTCAATCGGGTTCAAGTCTGGATTCTGGCTGGACCACTCAAGAATATTCAGAGTTGTCCCATAGAAACTCCTTTGTTATCTTAGCTGTGTGCTTAGGGTCGCTGTCCTGTTGGAAGATGAACCTTCGCCCCAGTCTGAGGTCCAGAGCGCTCTGGAGCTGGTTTTCATTGAGGATGTTTCTGTACATTGCTGCATTCATCTTTCCCTCAATCCTGACTAGTCTCCCAGTTCTTGCCACTGAAAAACCTCCCCACAGCATGATGTTGCCACCACCATGCTTCACTGTAGGGATGATCTTGGCCAGGGGATGAGCCGCGCCTGGCTTCCTCCAGACATGACGCTTGCCATTCAGGCCAAAGAGTTACATTTTTGTTTCATCAGACCAGAGAATTTTGTTTCTCATGGTCAGTCCTTCAGGTGTTTTTCGGGAAACTCAAGGCGGGCCGTAATGTTCTTTTTACTGAGGAGTGGCTTCCGTCTGGCCACTCCCCCATACAGGCCTGATTGGTGGAGTGCTGCAAATATGGTTGTTCTTCTGGAAGGTTCTCCTCTCTCCACAGAGAAATGCTGGAGCTCTGTCAGAGTGACCATCGGGTTCTTGGTCACCTCCCTGACTAAGGCCCTTCTCCCCCAATCGCTCAGTTTGGCCTGGCGGCCCACTCTAGGAAGAGTCCTGGTGGTTCAAAACTTTTTCTATTTACAGATGATGGAGGTCACTGTGCTCATTGGGACCTTCCATGCTGCAGTGCAGAAATGTTTCTTTACCCTTCCTTAGATCTGTGCCTACATACAATCCTGTCTTGGAGGTCTACAGAGAATTCCTTGGACTTCATGGCTTGGTTTGTGCTCTGACATGCACTGTTAACTGTGAGACCTTATATCGGCAGATGTGTGCCTTTCCAAATAATGTCCAATCAACTAAATTCACCACAGGTGGACTCCAATCAAGGTGTAGACACATCTAAAGAATGATCAGTGGAACAGCACCTGAGTTCAATTTTGAGTGTCATGGCAAAGGCTGTGAATACTTGTATGTACATGGGATTTTTTTTTATTTTTTTTATAAATTTGCAAAGATTTCAAACAAACTTCTTTCATGTTGTCATTATGGGGTATTGAATTTAATCAATTTTGGAATAAGGCTGTAACATAACACAATGTGGAAAAAGTGAAGCGCTTTCTGGATGCACTGTAAAGTAAAACAAATGTAAAAAAAAAAGCAGACTTTTGTCTTCTGGGTTATTTTTCTATCTAGCACATTGTACTTTTGTGTGTAACATTTGTGCTGCTATTGGAATTTCTACCGCATCTTAAGATTTGAGTAACCCCTTTTATTTTTTTCTTTCTTGAATTCTTCCAGTTGAGGAAATCGTGCCAAATGTGATTGAGCCCTCATTTGGTTTGGGGAGAATCATGTACACCGTTTTTGAGCACACATTCCAAGTCAGACAAGGAGATGAGCAGAGGACGGTAAGGAAATCTCTGCCTGGGCTATTTATTAAAAGCTTGGAGTTTTTGGGGGGTTTTTTTCCTTTTTATTTAAAAAAAAAACTGTGTAAAGAAAACCGTTCGTTTTATTTAAAAAAAAAAAAAAATTTCTTTACACAATTTTTTTTTTTTAAGCCAAATATGTCACATAATCATACAGTTTGATAAGAACACGGAAATGTTAAAATGTTACAAAATACACAGACAGAAACAAAACAATGTGCAAATTACATCTACCCAAGACCACCAATCATCAATCGCATTTCATGGCTGAAACTATTTTAAAGCCAAAGTTTAATCTGCTTCTGTTTTGCCTTCTCTGCTTTTTAATAATATGCTTATTAAGTTTTTAAATCAAACCTTTCCGTTTTCATTACATACCATATTTTAGTACCAATGATGTCATCATGGGGTAGCAGGCAGGTCACGACTGGTGGGAGAGGCCAGCAGGGTGCTGTACATGGCTTCCTGTCATGCTGAATCTCCCTAATTGAAATAACCAAAATCCAAAGGATGAGCCAGGGACGGAAAAGCTGGCTTTACACCGATCAAAATTCAGCCGATTTAGCAGGGACTAGCCAAATTCCAATCATTGTGTGGCTGTCCCCACTCAACAGAAGTTGATCATTTGACTTCTGATGAAGGGACATGCTGGAAAGCTTCTGTCTATTAGCAGCTGCAGCCTCCGATCAGTGTATTCTGACAGCTGCGGGTGCACGGTTAGTTTTTTTTTGTGCAGCCAGCCGGGACATTCTATTCTGGTACAATAATTTTTTATTAAGTAAGACGATGCTAAAATACAGGCCTGAATAAAAGAAAGGAAAAATTGTATTTTATGTGAAACATCACTTTTCACGTAAATACAAACAAAACATGTTTTCAAAATGTAAAAGCAAGTAGTAGAAGCATCCGGCGTAAGTGGGAATGAATAACTGGACTTGGAGATCCTAGACATGGTAAGACTAACAAACAAATCTGAACAAACAAACAAAACAAGGTGTTGGGTGTAGTGGGGAGAGAAAAAGGTGAGAGAAAGGAGATGTAGAATTAGGCCAGAAAGGAGAAAGAGAAAAACCAGTCAAGACAAGAATGGAAAAGGAGGGGAGGTTTAGACACAAACAAGGAAAAAGTGTTGGGGCCTGCAGGTTGGGTGGCATACTAGAACGATCTGGAATACCCAAGCTGGTTGGGGGCAGGGTGGGGAGAGCATAAGACCACCATGGGTTCCACATTTTGAGGAACTTGGCATGGGTGTCATGAAGTAAACTGGTCATCTTCTCATACAGCATGAGGGTGGTCAAAATGCTCCTCACCTCTGCAATACCAACCGAGGGCTTCCGCCAAGCTCTAGCAATACAGTGGAACCTCGGATTACGAGCATAATCCGTTCCAGGAGAATGCTCGTAATCCAAAGTACTCGCATATCAAAGCGAGTTTCCCCATAGTCAATGGAAACTAAAGTAATTTGTTCCTCATTCACTTCAATGGCATGCAATACTGCATGTGGCCAGAGGTGGGGAGGACAGCCCGGCTGAACTCAGAAAGGCTCTGGAACTGAGCATTTTCGAAAGGCTCCGATCGGCTCTGCTCCGGCGCCTCCCCACCTCAGGCCAAGCGAGGTACTGCACACTGTTTTGGCTTGAATCCTGCTCGTGTTGCAATACAACACTCGCAAACCGAGTCAGGATTTTTAAAAAATACAGTGCTCGTATTGCGAAACGCTCCTTAACCGTGTTACTCGCAATCCGAGGTTCCACTGTAGCTTGTTTTGCGGCAATGAAGAGGTAGGTGGCCAGCTTTTGTCGGTATGAGAAGAGGTCCGGGAGGGGGTAGTTGAGTAATGCATGCTGGGCGTCTTTGTGGAAGGGTACATGCGGGACATTCTATTCTAACTGTGTTAATCTTCTGAAACCAGTTTAGTCCTGTGACTGGCACAGCACCAATCATCAAGGCTGAGCAGACACTCACACTGCAGAAAGCATACATCAACAGAGTAGTAGAAGCCTGTGATGGACACCATGTTGGGTATCTCCGCCAAGAAACTGCTTCCCAAGTTCTGGAACACTAGACCCGAAGTCTGGCTATAGTTACCCCAGGAACCAGGCAACACCAGTTTTGGAGTACACCAGAATAAGAACTGTTTATTTGAACAGAGATATACACCCAAGAGACAATCCCCTCCTTGCATGACGACACAGGGCAGGGTAAACTTTACCTTCACCAGTAGCATGACACAGGTGTATTCAACTTTCCAATAGTAGACCATCTTTGGGAGGGGCTGCTGGAGAAATCCCCCCACCTTCCCTCTCACTGCCAATTCACATAGACTTGTACATCCCAACATAGGTTGCTCCCAAGGCAGGCCCAAACAATAGAACAATGGGATACAGGCACTTAAAAACATAGCAAACCCCACCCCACCTCAACCCATCTAGCAATGGTCTCTGACGAAAGGTGGACTTTATCTTCATATATTCTTGAGGGACTTTGTTCAGAAATAATAATGTCTCAAGTGAAAGGGCCCCTTCATTCCTTCAACACAAACCACACATTTAGTACCCTGGATAACAGGGGTAAAAGGAAATGCTGAGTCCGGTGTGGTTGTACAGCAAGTCTGATTAGTGCTGATCAGACTAGGGTTCTCGGTCACCCTGTGCCTCTACGGTGACTTAAACATAGGAGGAGGTGGGGGAGCTGGACAAGGAGTTTCCAGAGCTCTCCAAGGCTCCACAAGCCCCCCGCCCAAAGTGACTCCCGTCACAAAGCCCCTCCCAAAGGTCTTTCCCTGCAGATGCCAAAAAACAGGTAGAGATCCTGTAACCACACAACGGCACTGCAGGAATAAGACATTTAGGGGATAACAAAAAACAAACACACGTGTCATGAGATATATATGATTTATATGAATGAATTATGGTAATTAACACTTCTCTGTTTCGTATCACTTTAAAGCGGAGTTCCAGCCTTTTAATGTTTATTAAAAGTCAGCAGGTACAAAAAGTATAGCTACTGACTTTTAATAAACACACTTACCTGTTACACGGTCCAGCGATGCGGCCGCCCGGAGCGTCCCCCCTCTCCCTGCTTCTCCATTCACACTCTGGGCACCTTTCGGCTTCACGGCCTGGCACGCACTGCGCATGCGCTAGTCGCGCTGCACTCCTGGAGTGGACAGGCGATCTCCTGGGACCTGTCGCGTGTCCCAGGAGATCGCCTAGAGGGAGGGCCCGCCTAGGGGCAGAGGAGGAGTCGCCTAGGTGGAAGTAGGAAGTGGGACAGGAAGTCCCACGCCTAACAAAGCACCCACTCCCCCCCCCCAAAAAAAAATTACATGCCAAATTTGGCATGTAAGGGGGTGAGGAGTGCTTAAAGCGGAAGTTACACTATTGGGTGGAACTCCGCTTTAAGGCTGGAGAGGCCAGCTCTAGTTTCCTGCAGCTTTTATTGCATACTGTGATAAGGTCACATTGTGTATTAAATCAGTAAGCAGTACAGGAGAGGATCCTGTACAGCTGTTCAAAAATGGAACGGAAAGGCTGGAGTTCAGTTTTAGGAAAGACTCACTTCAAGCCAATTTATTCCATTTCGCTAGCATGTGGTCAGGTTTAATCACCCATCAACTTGTTTAAAATAAAAACCTTTGGCACCTAGCAAGAGGATCTTTTGTAATATCGCATGTTTGCACCCCCCCTCTCCCTTGGCTGTGACATTAACTCATATTTATGCTAATTGGTGGTGTTGAGTGGTCTGTGCTAGTTTCAATCCATGTATTCCTTTGGTACAAAAAAAATGGCATGCGGCTCATTAATGTATAAGCAGCAAAACCAGCACAAGGGGCCAAGCATGTTCATAAATCAGTTATGGCAGCCCGCAGTTTGCGTTCTGTGGAATTAGTTTATTGCCCTCGCGTTAAGTTTCCTTTTTTTTCCCCTGTTTATAAATTAAAGAGCCGCTTGCCACCTTTTCTCTTTGCCTACTTTTCTGGGCACACATGAGTGGCCTTTTACTGCTCTGAGAGGGTCAGATCCAATTATAGGTCACTGAAGTAGTCAGATACGGCTGTCTGCTTTGCAGCAAGGGACGGAAGAAGACACATTTATAAGATTTCCCACAGGAAGTGCAAAACATTATGGAGTAAAGATAAAGATGGATATTAAAAAGTAAACTTGGCTCAAACTAGGCACAGTTGGTTGACAGTCTCTTTGGTGCTTGCAGTATGCATGTACTGAGGAACACCCCCACCATTTCCTGCTATGCAGTGCTGGGCGTCTGTAACCTATTAAGAGTCACCTTGCATTCCATTGCGTATTTGGTGGGTGAAATCCTTGGAGTCGACTAGAAAGCATAATTACATACATCTAGATTTTGTGTGCTCCTGGGACACCCTGTAGTAACAGATTAGCGAGTGAAGGACACCAGCAGCTCTCAGTCTTCTCTCTAAGGCTGGTTTTGTTAACCACTTCAGCCCCGGAAGAATTGGCTGCCCAATGACCAGGCCATTTTTTGCGATACGGCACTGCGTCGCTTTAACTAACAATTGCGCGGTCATGCAACGTTGTACCCAAACAAAATTGACATGCTTTTTTTTCCCCAGAAATAGGTTTCTTTTGGTGGTATTTGATCATCTCTGCGGTTTTTATTTTTTGCACTCTAAACAAAAAAAGAGCGACAATTTTGAAAAAAGTTATATTTTTTACTTTTTGCTATAATAAATATCCCCAAAAATATATAAAAACAAATTTCTTTCTCAGTTTTGGCCGATATGTATTCTTCTACATATTTTTGGTTAAAAAAAATCGCAATAAGCGTATATTGATTGGTTTGCACAAAAGTTATAGCGTCTACAAAATAGGGGATAGATTTATGGCATTTTTATTCATTTTTTTTTTTCTTTTATTAGTAATGGTGATCTGCGATTTTTTATCGTAACTGCGACGTGGCGGACACTTTTGACACCATTGTCATTTATACAGCGATCAGTGCTATAAAAATGCACTGATTACTGTGTAAATGACACTGGAAGGGAAGGGGTTAACCACTAGGGGGCGCAGAAGGGGTTAAGTGTGTCCTAGGGAGTGATTCTAACTGGAGGGGTTGGGCTACCACTGACATGACAGTGATCACTGCTCCCGATCACAGGGAGCAGTAGATCCCTGCCATGTCACTAGGCAGAACAGGGAAATGCCTTGTTTACATAGGCATCTCCCCGTTCCGCCTCTCCGTGAGATGATCGCGGGCACGCTCCCTGAGCACGCGGCGGGGGCATGCGTGCATCGCCGGTGGCGTGCACGTGACCATGCGGCGGCAAATTCAAAGGGACGTACAGGTACGCCCCTTTGCGCAGCCGTGCCATTCTGCCGACATATATGTGCATGCGGCGGTCTGCAAGTGGTTAATCAGTGTTGAGAGGGTTCCTCAAAAATGAAAATCGGATGATGCTACAATATTGGGTGTACAGTGTAAGCCAGAACTACAGAAGAAAAAGATTTGGTTGTGCTCATTTCGGAAAGTTGCAAAATGAACAAACAATGCCTGGCAGTGAAGAAAGCAAATATTATTCTTGGATGATCCCTGGAAGGGATCACCAGGAGGAAGGAAGTCCTGGTCCCTCCATATAGGTCCCTAGTTATCATTAAAGGGATCCCCAGCAGAACAGAGCTCCTGATCTCTCCATATGGATCTTTATATCACTAGAGGGGTCATTAGGAGGAGAAAGAAAGTCCAATTTCACCTACATAGAGATTTAGTGATCACTATAGGGGTCACCATCAGGAGAACAGAGGTCCTGATTCCTCCTATATAGTTCTTTAGTTGTCACTAGAGGGGTCGCTAGCAAGAGGAAGGAGGTCCTGATTCCTCTATATAGAGCTTTATATCACTAGAAGGATCACCAGCAGGAGGAAGGAGGTCCTGATTCCTCTATATAGATCTTTATATCACTAGAGGGGTCACCAGCAGGAGGAAGGAGGTCCTGATTCCTCTCTATAGATCTTTATATCACTAGAGGGGTCGCTAGCAGAGGAAGTGAGGTCCTGATTCCTCTATATAGAGCTTTACTTGGACCTCATTCAGAATACTTTGTCCAGTTCTGGAAACCTCACAAGAAGATATTGATGAGATGGAATGAGTCCAGAGGCACGCAACAAAAATGTTGAATGGTCTGAGGTATAAAACCAGGAGAGACTTTAGGAACGGTAAGTGGTTCCAAAGGCTCAAGGTTTTTTTCCTTCATGTATTCTATGCATGAAGGTAGAAAACCTTTTGTGTGCACCACACAAATGTGAATCCAGCCTTAAGGTCCTTATAGAAAATCTGCTGTACATTTTCTTCAGGGTATCTGGTTGGTTGCACAGAACACTGTATTTTTGTAGATGTCCTATGTGGTTTGTAAGTGGCAAATGTGCTATAAATGTTTTTTTTTCCTTGTCGTTTGTAGTACTTCAGCTTTCCAGCCATTGTAGCGCCATACAAGTGTTCAGTACTCCCGCTGAGCCAGAATCAGGAATTCTTTCCTTTCGTGAAGGAACTATGTAAGTTCACTGCATGCGTTTGATGTTCTATTACTTTTGTTCTAGATCAGGAATGGCAAACAATAGACCCCCTTTTTTTTCTTTTACCGCAAATGTTTTTTTTTTTAACATATCAACATTACAAAACATGTTTCAGAAAGAAAAGTGCAAAATACATGACAAATGCACCAGTACACCTGTTCCATGCAGGGGATAAAATCCCCAGTAGCACATCATACAATCCGAATACATCAAGGCAAATCTTAGCAGTAAAATACATAATTGTCCACCATTCATATACTGCATTAAATGTTGAAGGGTGAGGTAACGGAAATTGGGGGGAGGGAGAAAAGCGGAACATCCAATCATGCAGAAATCTGAACAGCAATATTAAATAAAAACCGTTTAACCACTAGCATCTATCCAGCCAGATCAGACCTTAGCAAATTTCCCCCGGGCATTGTCTGCTTTCGTAGGTGAGTCTATATAGGGGCAATACCGAGTTAACCAAGCGTCAACAGGAATCACGGGTAGGTGTCTCAGCTGACTGACATCCAAAAAGCATCTCCCTTCTGGCGTATAACAGGGAGAAGGTTATGCACAGCTTAGTGTATCTATCCCCCTCTACCTCTTCTAAGTGACTTAACAATAAGACCAGAGGATCTAATGTAGGTCTGTCCAAAGTCCGGCCCGCGGGCCACCGGTTTAATACAGCCCCCCTGGTAATTTGGATATATACCGTATTTATCGGCGCTGCCTCAGAGGAGACGAGTGGCGTCAGATTACATACAGGAGAATCTCCTTTTTACTTGGCGGCATCTATAATAGGTAGTCCCTGTTCTGTCAATCATAGGAGGCGGGACTTTGCATTAAAGAGGTCGCCAGGTAAACAAAAGATTCTCCTGTATGTAATCTGTTGGCGCTTGCCCTGCCCCCTCCGAGGCTGCAAATGGGCATGGATCAGGCTGCATTCATGGCAATGGTGAGCCTGCATTCATGGCAATGGTGAGGCTGCAGATGGGCACTGATTAGGCTGCATTGATGGGCACTGACCCTTATTTTGCTTCAGTTCTTTTATTTAAAATTTTATATTTTTCCTGAAACTTCCCTCTTAAAGTGAAGGTGCATGTTATACGCCAATAAATACGGTGTATTCAAATAACACGCCCAATCTCCTCTTTACATAGTTACATAGTTAGTCAGGTTGAAAAAAGACAAAGTCCATCCAGTTCAACCATAAAAAAAATAACTAAAATAAAATAAAAAAAATATCGTGCACTCCCATATACCCAATTCTATACCCACAGTTGATCCAGAGGAAGGCAAAAAACCCCAGCAGAGCATGATCCAATTTGCTACAGCAGGGGAAAAAATTCCTTCCTGATCCCCCGAGAGGCAATCGAATTTACCCTGGATCAACTTTACCAAGAACTGTTAGTACTCAGTTATATTATGTACATTTAGGAAAGTATCCAGGCCTTTCTTAAAGCAATCTACTGAGCTGGCCAGAACCACCTCTGCAGGGAGTCTGTTCCACATTTTCACAGCTCTTACTGTGAAGAAACCTTTCCGCATTTGGAGATGAAATCTTTTTTCTTCTAGACGTAAAGAGTGCCCCCTTGTTCTCTGTGTTGACCGTAAAGTGAATAACTCATCACTAAGTTCACTATATGGACCCCTTATATATTTGTACATGTTAATCATATCCCCCCTTATTCTCCTCTTCTCAAGAGTGAATAAATTCAGTTCCTCTAATCTTTCTTCATAGCTGAGCTCCTCCATGCCTCTTATCAGTTTGGTTGCCCTTCTCTGCACTTTCTCCAGTTCCCCGATATGCTTTTTGAGAACTGGTGCCCAAAACTGAACTGCG
Source organism: Rana muscosa (assembly GCA_029206835.1). Lineage (NCBI taxonomy): Eukaryota > Metazoa > Chordata > Amphibia > Anura > Ranidae > Rana > Rana muscosa. The sequence goes on from CM055122.1 coordinate 310,745,687, forward strand.
TATTCCAGATGAGGCCTTACTAATGATTTGAACCGAGGGGGGGGGGGGGGCAAAATGATATCTCTCTCTCTGGAGTCCATACCTCTCTTAATACAAGAAAGGACTTTGCTCGCCTTGGAAACCACAGCTTGGCATTGCATGCCATTATTGAGCTTATGATCTACCAAAACCCCCAGATCCTTCTCCACTACGGATCCCCCCAGTTGTATTCCCCCTAATATGTATGATGCATTCATATTCTTAGCCCCCAAGTGCATAACTTTACATTTATCAACATTAAACCTCATCTGCCACATAGTCGCCCAATTAGACAGGGCATCGAGGTCGGCTTGTAAATTGGAGACATCTTGTAAGGACGTTATTCCACTGCATAGCTTGGTGTCATCTGCAAAGACAGAAATGTTACTTTTGATCTCAGACCCAATATCATTTATAAACATATTAAAAAGTAAGGGTCCCAGCACTGAACCTTGGGGTACACCACTGATAACCTTAGACCATTCAGAGTAAGAATCATTAACTACTACTCTCTGAATTCTGTCTTTTAGCCAGTTTTCTATCCATTTACAAACTGATATTTCCAATCCTCTTTAGTCCTGAGCGGCGCTCGGGGATTCGTTGGGGGCCACAAAAGATAGATAGATATATATCTATCTCCAAATAACACGCCCAAGCTCATCTCTTCTCCACACACAGCCACAAAGGCAAGATAATTCTTGTTGGGCAGTGTATTAGTGCTCGGATGAACACACTTAGGCCGAATTTTAATGGGTCAAAGAATGTCAGGCAAAAATGGTCAACACTCACGCATGTTCACTTCATCAAATCTGGCCCTCTTTAAAAAAAAGTTTGGACACCCCTGATCTAATGGGACCGTCGTATCACATATATCACTGAGTAGGGGTTACAGCCTCCCAGTACGGTTGGAGTACAGGGCATGACCAGACCTTATGCCAGAATGGCCCTATATCCCGCTGACATCTAGGGCATGTGGAGTCTCGCTGGGAGGTATATGCGGTTCAGTCTCTGCTGGGTAGAGTATGCCCTGTGGAGGAACTGAAGTTGTATAAGTTTATCTTTAGCAGCTATTCTAGAGGGAATTAAAGTAGAAACGCTCTCCTCCCAGTCCTCATCACCTAGTGTCAGAATATCCACCCTCCATTTATCCAGAGATCTAGTTTGGTTTGGTGACATGGGCAACCGTCGGGTACAAATACAGGGAGGAAAGGGGGCTTCCCCATCACGCTGGAGGTCAAGAGGCGCTCGACAGTCCGATTAGAGGACTACCGGTTCTGCAAAGCCCCAAATGCATGTCGCAGCTGCCAATGTCGAAACTGGAAGATGACCGGTTTCAAATACAGGCGTCAACTCCTGAAAGGACTTGAGCCTACCGTTCATGATTACATGTTTCAGGGTAGTGATCCCCCCCCCCCCCCACTTGGCCCATAGTGAAGGGTCTGGGATGTTGAAGTGTGGTAGCATTGGATTCCCCTCAGAGAGGAGTATGTGGTGATATGAGACGGCTTCCTATAAATTACCCTAGCATCTTGCCAGACCCGTATGGTGGGTTTTCATGGGGGCTGTGAATGAGGGACTAGCCTTCACCCCCTGGAACACCAAGTTACTGAAAGCTCCAGAGGAGCCCACGATGGTCGCTTCCAAGGTAACAGCCGGAATTTGTCTGTGCTGGGAGAACCACCAACGCACCGTGACAAGGACGGCAAAAGGCCCTTTTACTACTTCTTTGTACCCTAGCAAGGTAGACTTCGTACCAGTAGAAGAAAGCTAAGAGACTGCCATTGGCAGTTGGTGGGGATGTGCTCTGTATCCACAACCTGGTAGCATGAAGGTTAATCTCTTCAGGTGCGCCCTATAGCAGTTTTACTGATACAGGGGCGCTCTTCTGGGTAGGGGCGCACATGTGGGCCACCCACGGCCCGTGCCCACACAGCGGGAGCCCAGTGGCGGGTACTGCGGACTCTGTCTTGCAGAACCCATGATGATTGAGCAGAGAGGCAGAACAGCAGTCTGCCTATGTCAGTGGTTCTCCACTCCTGTCCTCAGGACCCACTAACAGGCCAGAATTTAAGTATTACCTTGGGGAGATGCAGACTAGAATGCTGCAATCAATGAACAGCAAATTTATATCACCTGTGATGTATATTGCAAACCTGGCCTGTTGGTGGATCCTAAGGACAGGAGTTGAGAACATCTGGCCTATGTAAACAAGGCATATTGCCATTCTAACGGGGGGAAGGTATGGATCCTATGTCTGCAAAGCAGGGATATGGATCCATATCTTGCCATAGTAAAAGAACCGACCCCACTGTTTAGGAAAACACTGGATAGGCACACTGTTAACCCTTCGATTACCCCTGATGTTAACCCCTTCCCAGCCAGTGTTATTAGTACAGTGATAGTGCATATTTTTAGTACTGATCACTGTATTTGTGTCACTGGTCCCCAAAAAAGTGGTCAGTGTCTGAATGTCCGTCACTATATCGCAGTCCCGTTAAAAGTCGCTGATCGTTGCCATTTCTCGTAATAAAAATAAATAAAAATATACCAATTTGTAGACGCAAACCAAAATGCGCTTATTGAGTTTTGTTTTACCAAATGCATGTAGCAGAATACATATTGGCCTAAATTGATGAAGAAATTTAGATTTATTTTTATTTATTTTTTATTGGATATGTTTTATAGCAAAAAGTTATTTATATATATATATATATATATATATATATATATATATATATATATATATAAATATTTATTTATTTTTCAAAATTGGTGATCCTTTTTCTTTATCGTACACCACGGGACACAGAGCTAGTCATTACATAATGGGTTAAGGGTCACCAGCGGTGATTGGACACTGGCACAACCAATGGAAGACAGTTCCCCTCCATATAACCCCTCCCATCAGGGAAGTACCTCAGTTTTTTCGCCAGTGTCGAAAGGTGTTGGATGCGTTAGGAGGTGCTAAAGGAAAGCTCTACCAAAGAGACCCTCTGGGGGTAAAAGAGCTATGCTTTCGGATCCATCCAAGACGCCTACAAATGAGCTGAATCTGGATGGGATCCGGGCCTCATCCATGAGGCGTCGCCTGTAATGTCTCTCTTCGGAGGACTGGGCTCTAAGATCCAGCACTTTCGCTATTTCGCTATAAAGTCCTGGTAAGAGTCTTGTACAAGGCCCAGGGGAGAGGTATCCTTTAAATAGGAACCCATATCCCTGAAGGTTGGCACACATAGCCCACCGTGAAGGGTGAAGTTTGGTATCTGTCTGAAAACTTTCAGCAGAAAAACCTGCGGCGTGGATAAGGTGAGATTAGAAGGTCCATAACTAGGTTGGGACCTTTTTCAAAAAGTGGATGTCTTCTTTTTTTCCACCACTGGGGGGAGTAAAGAGCTGAATATACTCACCTCACTCTGTTCAGTGTCGGCTTCGGCGAAGTACACTGCTCGTCACCTCCGCTGCTGAGCTTGCTGGGGCACCCCGATCCTCCTTCCGGTGGCCGATACAGACACCTGCAGATGCAGGTAAGTGGGGACAGGGGCTGATGAGAGTCCTCTCTCACTATGGCCACCACCATAGCGCTAAAGGCCGCGCGCGGGAGCGCGCTTTATCGGAGGGGGGGGGCCGAGGCGTGCGCGGGCACGTGGCGCGCGCAGGCACAGAAACGGCGCCAAATTTAAAAGACTGTCAGTGTAAAAAGTACTGCAGCAGCAAGCAAGCTCGTTAGTTCTCTTGTTCCTGGCAGAGAAACACAGCAGCTATACAGGGACGTAAGACTCCATGTGGTTGGATTGGGTACTTCCTAGAAGACATCCATGTTATGCATAGTTATGTGTTAAAAGTTGCATACTTAATGTATTTGCTAAACTGAACACGGTAGTATATGCATTTAGGTACCTTGTATTTTGTCTAAACAGTAAGCCTTCCAGGGGAAGTAATGCGGACAAAAAGAGATAAAAGAGCACCGCCGCCTGAGACAAGGGGCTCTAGCTGTGCTGACTCGGTACCTTCCTCTCCTGTGTTGCCAAAAGCACCTGTACAGGATGAGCCATTACCTCTGTCAGGTATGGCGGCTTCCCCAGTGAAGCCTGGGCCTGCATATGTCACTGAGGACACTTTATCAGCTGCCCTAAATAATCTGGAGGAGAAAATTGCTACTTTAATCGCTAAATCCTCTAAGAAGGACAATAAGCGAAGCAGATCTCCTCCAGTATTGGACCTCCCTTCAGAAGTACCTGAGGAGGAGGAGGAGGATGAGGAGGAGGCTACATCAGCAGAGGATGAGGAGTCAGACGGATCAGGGATATCGGATGAGCCTTTTTCGGTATCCCAGATTTTAAAGTCACAGGTGCAATGCTATGCAGGAGCCGTGCGAGCTGCATTTAGGTTACCCTCTTTGGAGGTAACAGAATCACCTGTCTCCTCCCTAGGATCATTAAGATCCCTGCAGGGTGCATGCTCCTTCCCGGTTCATCCGTTACTAGAGGATCTATTGTACGCAGACTGGCAACATCCAGATAAGCGTTTTTCACCTCCAAAAAAGTTTAACATTCTTTATCCTATGGAGGAATTTTTTTTAAAGAAATGGAGCCTGCCTACGGTAGATGCGGCTATTTCTTGTGTAAATAAAAACCTGACATGTCCAGTGGATAATGTACAAGTGTTTAAAGATCCTTCTGAGAAGAAGTTGGAATCCTTACTGAAATCCTCCTTCCTTTTGGCCGGCTCAATTATCCAACCTGCAGTAGCAGCAGTCGGTATGTGTCAGGTCGTCAGCCAACAGGTAAAGCAGGGGCTGAAGGAGCTGCCTTCAGAGCAGGCTAAAAATTGGGAGAATTTGCCTAAAGCCTTATGCTTCACAGTGGATGCCATGAGAGATTCTATCATACAGGCATCACGCCTTACACTCCAGCTGGTACAGATGCGCAGAGTACTTTGGCTTAAGCATTGGTCAGCGGAAGCCCCATGCAAAAAGTTGTTGGCAAGTTTCCCGTTCCATGGCGAACGCCTTTTTGGGGAAGATTTAGAAAGATATATCCAAAAGATATCAAGTGGTAAAACGACACTTTTACCTGAGAGAAAGAAAAACGAGACCTTGTTTTAAACACACTCTCTCCCCAGCTCCCGGGAAATCTGACTCCAGTCAGTGGCGACGGCCTTTTCAGCCGCCCAAAAAAGCCAAAGAACAGGCTCAGAAGAACAAGAAGCCGTGGGGTTCAAGAGCTAATAAGCAAGCCCCCAAAACCTCTCATTGAAGGGGCGCCCCCGCTCGGCCGAGTGGGGGGAAGGCTTCGTCAGTTCTCAGCGACTTGGCGGACAGAAACCCAGGACAAATGGGTGGTATCCACAATATCCTCAGGGTACAGACTGGAATTTCGAGAGATCCCATCTTCTCAATTCCGAAGTTCAAGACTCTCCAAGGATCCACAGAAAAGAGGATCCTTCTTCAAAGGTTTGAATCACTTAATAGCTCAAGGTGTGGTTACAGAGGTACCCCAAAAGGAGCAAGGTTCAGGTTTTTACTCAAACCTCTTTGTGATTACAAAACCGAACGGAGAAGTCAGACCCATCCTGGATCTAAAAAATCTAAACCAGTTTCTGAACGTTCGCCATTTTCGAATGGAAACGATTCGATCCGTGGTCGCTACTTTAAAAGGCGGAGAATTCATGGCGTCCATAGATATCAAAGACGCATATCTACACATACCAATCCTCCCCGCTCACCAAAGATTCCTAAGGTTTGCGGTAGAAGAACGCCACTTTCAATTTGTGGCCCTGCCATTTGGTGTAGCCACCGCGCCCAGAGTATTTACAAAGGTGCTAGCTCCTCTGTTAGCAAACCTAAGAACACGGGGCATTGCGGTAACAGCCTATCTAGACGATCTACTATTAATAGATCAGTCAAAGGAGGGATTGGATCACGCTGTAGACACTACAGTAGGATACCTGGAGCATTTAGGATGGATTATAAACTTACAAAAATCCTCTCTCCAGGCCCAAAGAAGGATAGTGTACCTGGGCATGATCATAGATACAGCCCAAAACAGGGTATACCTGCCAGAGCCAAAGATACAGTCTCTGAAAGACCTGATCCACAAGGTCAAAGCAAACAAGAGGCCGTCTATTCGCCTTTGCATGAGACTATTGGGAAAGATGGTAGCCTCCTTCGAGGCGGTCCCTTACGCCCAGTTTCATTCGAGACTACTTCAAGGCAATATTTTAGCCTCCTGGAACAGGAAGAGCCAAGCTCTGGATATACCCATGCGCCTGTCCTCACAAGTACGCCACAGCTTCAATTGGTGGCTAGAAGCCAGGAATTTACGGAAGGGAAAGTCCTTCCTCCCAGTGGCCTGGAAGGTGGTATCTACGGATGCCAGCCTATCGGGCTGGGGTGCAGTATTCGAGGAGGCTTCTACCCAGGGAACCTGGGCCAAGACTCAGGGGATCCTGCCCATCAATGTGCTAGAGATCCGGGCGGTATATCTAGCCCTCAAACCTGGACATACAGGTTACAGGGCTACCCAGTTCGGGTTCAATCCGACAATGCTACGGCAGTAGCTTACATCAATCACCAAGGAGGCACCCACAGTCGGGCAGCCCAAAGAGAGGTGAACCGGATCTTGGCATGGGCAGAAGAGCATGTACCTTGCATCTCTGCAATCTTCATTCCAGGGATAGAAAACTGGCAAGCAGACTACCTGAGTCGTCAGCAGCTGCTACCAGGAGAGTGGTCTCTTCACCCAGAGATCTTTCAGGCCATATGTCTGAGATGGGGAAACCCAGATGTAGACCTGCTAGCTTCCAGGTTCAACAAGAAATTGGACAACTTTGTGTCCAGAACGAGGGATCCTCTAGCCTACGGGACAGACGCTCTAATAACTCCATGGAATCAGTTCTCACTGATCTATGCATTCCCTCCGATCCCTCTTCTACAAAGACTGCTTCGCAGGATCAAGGAGGAGGGAATACCAGTAATCCTAGTGGCCCCAAACTGGCCCAGGAGGCCTTGGTATGCCGAGATCGTAAAAATGGCGATAGGAAGGCCCTGGAAGCTTCCACTTCGACACGACCTGTTGTCACAGGGTCCAGTATTCCACCCTTCCTTACAAAGGCTAAATTTGACGGCCTGGCTGCTGAGACCCACATTTTGAAAAAGAGAGGGGTCTCTGGCCTGGTTCTTTCTACGCTCATTAATGCTAGAAAGCCAGCCTCCAGACTCATCTATCATAGAGTCTGGAAAGCATACGTTTCCTGGTGTGAATCCAGAAGTTGGAATCCTCTGAAATATGAAATAAGTAGGATTCTTGCTTTTTGCCAGTTAGGAGTGGATATGAAATTAGCCCTTAGCACCATCAAAGGGCAAATATCGGCTCTATCAGTCTTCTTTCAGAGACCATTGGCATCTCACTCCCTAGTTCGGACATTCATTCAGGGGGTACTGAGGATAAATCCTCCAGTTAGGACTCCCTTGTGTCCATGGGATTTGAATTTGGTATTGTCAGTGTTGCAAAAGCAACCTTTTGAACCTATTCGCCATATTCCTTTAATTATATTAAGTAGGAAATTGGCCTTTCTGATTGCTATAGCTTCTGCTAGGAGAGTATCAGAACTAGCAGCTCTTTCTTGTAAAGAGCCTTATCTAATTTGTCACAAGGACAAGATCGTACTACGACCCCATCCGGCTTTTCTGCCTAAGGTGGTGTCGGCTTTTCACTTGAATCAAGACATTGTTCTGCCTTCCTTTTTTCCAAACCCGCGGACGGCGGGGGAAAAATTATTACACTCTCTAGATCTAGTGAGAGCGGTAAGGGTGTATCTGCAAGCAACCGCTCAGATACGTAAAACAGATGTTTTGTTTATTTTACCAGATGGTCCCAAGAAGGGCCAAGCGGTATCAAAATCCACCATTTCCAGGTGGATTAGACAAGTAATTGTTCAAGCTTATGGTTTAAAGAACAGGACTCCTCCTTTTCCTGTTAAGGCGCACTCTACCAGGGCGATAGGTGCTTCATGGGCAGTGCACCACCAGGCTTCGATGGCTCAGATCTGTAAAGCTGCAACTTGGTCTTCAGTCCATACATTTTCCAAATTCTATCAAATAGATGTGAAAGGACATGAGGATTCCGCCTTTGGGCGAAGTGTGCTGCAGGCAGCAGTATAGGGCTTCTGGTCCGCAAGCGGCCTGTTTTGATCTGTGTCTCCCCCCCTTCATATGAGCATTGCTCTGGGACGTCCCATTATGTAATGACTAGCTCTGTGTCCCGTGGTGTACGATAAAGAAAATAGGATTTTTATAACAGCTTACCTGTAAAATCCTTTTCTTGGAGTACACCACGGGACACAGAGGTCCCACCCTTCTTATGGGAACCTTACTGCTTTGCTACAAAACTGAGGTACTTCCCTGATGGGAGGGGTTATATGGAGGGGAACTGTCTTCCATTGGTTGTGCCAGTGTCCAATCACCGCTGGTGACCCTTAACCCATTATGTAATGACTAGCTCTGTGTCCCGTGGTGTACTCCAAGAAAAGGATTTTACAGGTAAGCTGTTATAAAAATCCTATTTTTGTTTATAGCGCAAAAAATCAAAAACGCAGAGGTGATCAAATACCACGAAAAGAACAAAAGAAAGCTCTATTTGTTGGAGAAAAAAGGAGTCAATGCATTATTGCTCTGGAATTCCAGCTGTCAGTGTTTCTTGAATTCTAACACAATGACGATCGGGGGTCCTATAGTTATGACAAAGATACTTGCAGTGCCAGAATAATGATTTGCTGAAACTGGATTCCCCAGGATAATTATACACTGACAGCAATGCGATGGCACCTGGTGGGGTTCCTGGAAAACAATTCACATTCCAAAGAAAGATTTTGATACTTGAGATCCCATAATGACACGCTGACACTTGCAGTCTTGGAACAATGACATATTGACCCTTGTGGTTCCATAACGCTGGCACCTGGTATTGCCACAAATACAGGGACATTGCTATTTGTGATCATAGCCCACAAGGGTTTGCCGCAGTTGTATAGTACAGTGTCGTTTTGTGAATAATTATACATTATTGATCTAAATTAATTTCTTTATCTTTATCGTATAAATTATATGCATTTTATATCAGGGCTTGACAAATTTGCTTTGAATCTAGGAGCCAGCTAAAAAAGTTAGCCGCCAGGTTTTTTTTTTTTTTTTGGTATGACTCAGTGATGAGCCCCAGTGGCGTCACCAGGGTTGTTGTCACCCCCCTCCACCAACTATAGTCCGCCCTACACTAACTACAGACCCCCCCTCTCAGTACAGACCCCCCTCCCGCAGTATAGACCCCCCCACTAAGTACAGACCCCCCTTCCCGCAGTATAGATCCCTCTCAGTAAGTACAGACCCCGCTCCCGCAGTATAGATCCCTCTCAGTAAGTACAGATCCCCCTCCCGTAGACTAGATCCCCTCACTAAGTACAGACTCCATCATTGCAGACCCCCCCCCTCCATCATTGCAGACCCCCCCCTCCATCATTGCAGACCCCCCCCTCCATCATTGCAGACCCCCCCCTCCATCATTGCAGACCCCCCCCTCCATCATTGCAGACCCCCCCATCTCCATCATTGCAGACCCCCCCATCTCCATCATTGCAGACCCCCCCATCTCCATCATTGCAGACCCCCCCATCTCCATCATTGCAGACCCCCCCATCTCCATCATTGCAGACCCCCCCATCTCCATCATTGCAGACCCCCCCATCTCCATCATTGCAGACCCCCCCATCTCCATCATTGCAGACCCCCCCATCTCCATCATTGCAGACCCCCCCCTTCATCTTTGCAGACCCCCCCTCCATCATTGCAGACCCTTTCCTCCATCATTGCAGACCCCTTCCTCCATCATTGCAGACCGACCCCTCCCTCCATCATTGCAGACCGACCCCTCCCTCCATCATTGCAGACCGACCCCTCCCTCCATCATTGCAGACCGACCCCTCCCTCCATCATTGCAGACCGACCCCTCCCTCCATCATTGCAGACCGACCCCTCCCTCCATCATTGCAGACCGACCCCTCCCTCCATCATTGCAGACCGACCCCTCCCTCCATCATTGCAGACCGACCCCCTCCCTCCATCATTGCAGACCGACCCCCTCCCTCCCATAGCGCCCTCCCAGCACATGTCTATTTGGATTACATTAAAAATTTTACAGACCTCAGAACAGCGCGGGATAGACACAGCGGAGTGTGTCCCTCAGACTTCCTCCGTAAACAGAGGAGAGGGAGGCGGCTTCGCTCCGCTATGCGCTGTGTAGGGGTGAGGACTGTGCGGCGTGCAGTGTTAGCGAGCGGTGCCGCTGCCCACAGGTGTCAGCCCTTTGGTGGGTGTCACCCGATGCGGCCCGCACCCCCTGCCTGGCAATGCCACTGAAAACTTCTTCTCCCATGCTCAGCCTCTTTCCTTCAGCCAGAGGTGCAGGGTGCTCTGGTTCCGGGAAACTACCGACTCCGGATCCCCCATGTTCTTGAGCCGCTTCCTGCAATACCCTGGGGCAGGGCGACAGCAGCAGTGGGGATGACAGGCCGCCGAGGATCCCCAGCTGGACTTCACTCTGCTGGCCACTCGTTCCTCCCGCCGTGTAATGATAAATCCCTGACTTGTCCTTTTTCTGTGCAGCTGAAGCTTTAACCAAGAATGGCGCGTCGCACAAAGTGGACGACTCCTCCGCTCTCTTCCTGCTCCACCCCCGCTGCCACCGCTAATCACGTTCCTGGCCAAGACCCCGCAACCCGCCCTGTAGCAAAGGCACCTTTTCACTGATCAAAGCCGAGGTGCCAGGGTGAAATTTCTAGTCGCAATGGTGACCTGGCGCCTGGGATTTGTCGAGCCCCGTTTTATATAAATTTAGAGTGATTTTCTTTTCTTTTATTTTTTTCCTTTAAAATAAAAAACATGCTGCACTGTGCAAGGGTTTTTGCACAGCGCGGTCCCCATCCTCCTTTTCTGGGGTCCCCGGGGGGCGCTTCTGGCTCCTCTTCATCGGATGCCCCCACGGAGAGCCGCTTTCCATGGGGGGGGGGGCACTCGTGCGGGTGCGCTCCTGAGTCCTGCTGCTGCGTCCATTGAAACAGAGAGCAGGACTCTTATCTGGATACTTATCTGTAAGGCTGAAATCGCACGGACATCGCATGTGATTTGCAGTGCGGTCTCGCAGGACTGTGAACCGGCCCTTATGCATGGAATGCATTAAGGTGAAAAACCATGAGACTTTACAACTCCTTTTAAATATCCAATTTATTGTACATTATTTATATACTTTTATCTGAGCTGATTGGTCTCAGATTTCTAATGATAAATCCCTGACTTGTCCTTTTTCTGTGCAGCTGAAGCTTTAACCAAGAATGGCGTGTCGCACAAAGTGGACGACTCCTCCGGATCCATCGGCCGCCGCTACGCCCGGACAGATGAGATCGGTGTAGCCTTTGGTATCACAATAGACTTTGATACAGTGAATCGCACACCACACACCGCAACACTTAGAGATCGGGACTCAATGCGGCAGATCCGAGCCGAGGTATGACAGGTTTCTTCTGTAGAAAGTACACACTTGCAGCTGCTGCGAAAGCAAAGTGTTAACTGTTCTAGTGCATTAAAGCGTGGTATTAAACCCAAAACCAAAATGTAATGTATTGCAGCTTACCAAATAGATGTGGTGGCTGCATTTGTTTTCTTTTTTGGAGGCTCTTTTCTCCTCTTTTCACCTGGTGATCTGGCCAGTAACACATCTCCTGTATTAGAGTGCCCCCACTCTGGACGAAGGAGCAAAAGCTTTAGGGGAGGGTTGGCTGTACTAGCAGATTTAGGGGAGGGTTGGCTGTACTAGCAGATTTAGGGGAGGGTTGGCTGTACTAGCAGATTTAGGGGAGGGTTGGCTGTACTAGCAGATTTAGGGGAGGGTTGGCTGTACTAGCAGATTTAGGGGAGGGTTGGCTGTACTAGCAGATTTAGGGGAGGGTTGGCTGTACTAGCAGATTTAGGGGAGGGTTGGCTGTACTAGCAGATTTAGGGGAGGGTTGGCTGTACTAGCAGATTTAGGGGAGGGTTGGCTGTACTAGCAGATTTAGGGGAGGGTTGGCTGTAGTAGCAGATTTAGGGGAGGGTTGGCTGTAGTAGCAGATTTAGGTACAAACTTCCAGCCAAATGTAACTGCTTACAAAGTGTTAGCCGACAACAAAGTGTGTTTTTTTTTTTGTGTGGCATGAAGTTTTTACATAAAAGCTTACCCCTGTTAGTGGTAAATGGTTTGTTTTAACTCTAATCGTACACATGGCCGAGAATCTCTTCAGGAAAAAACCCATCATTTTTCCTGACGAGATTCTTGACAAGAATCTTGTCCCGGCTGAGTGTACACACGCTCGATTCAAAAGAACCGCCGTTCTTTTGAATGAAACGAACGCGGTGACGTCATCGACTACGACGAGCATGCGCTCGTCGCATTCGATGCCGTCGCCGCCATCTTGCTTCACCATACCTATGCCTAGGAAGCTACCGCGCATGTGTCAGTCATTTCGAGCAGGCGCAGGTTTCCGCGGCGACAGATAAGTATACACACACTTGGGTTTCTCGTCGGGAAACGGGCCGACAAGAATCCCGACGAGAAAATAGAAAGCATGTTCTCTATTTTTCTCGTCGAGATTCTGGGCAGTTTTCTTGACGAGAAACCTGAAAGCCTCGTACACACGGCCGGTTTGCTCGGCAAGAAAGCTCTGCCAGCAGTTTTTTCTTGACATTTCTTGCAGAGAAAACCGGTCGTGTGTACGAGGCCTAACTCCAAAGATCCTGCCCCTTCCCTACTCAATCCAAATTGAAAAAAAGTTCCTACTTTACAGGGACTGGTACCGTGTCAAATTCAGCTACGTAAACTGCTTACATTAAGATAAAAATACATTTATTGGTATATGAATGCAGAGCCAAACTTCCTTTTTTTTTTTTACCCGTTTATGGATGATCAGTGTCCCCGCTGGGGAGATTTCCTTTTAGCACAGGCAGTAATTGGGAAATCTTTCCAATGGTACACAGACAAAACATTTTTTAGGTGACGCAGGATTGGAACTTCTGACAATTTGTGTGTGTGTGTGTGTTTATTTTTTATTTTTGCACTGTCTCTGCCTTTCTATCCCATCTCCCCACATTTCTTGTATGGTTGTCACCAAGACTGGAAGTAAGTCAGAATCTCCCCAATATGGGATCATAGACAGAAAAAAAAAAAAATCCTCACAACTGGTCAACATTTTACTCCAATGGGGTCCTGTGCTGACCAGTGAGTAACTCCTGAAAATGCTGGTTTCTGAGCTTTATAGCGCTGATCCTTGGCTTCAATACTTTGAGTAACTGACCCAGCACAAGCATACACGTCAGGATTGCCAATTTCCCTTACTCCATGCTTTTCCAGGTCAGTGATTTGGAATAGAGACAGCCAAAGCCTGGCATTATTAGTGGTGGCAGCCCATGTATAAAACCTGGACTGTCACTGGAGGTAAAATACATCCAACCCCTTCTCTGCATCACTGAAAGAAGCAATCCCTTATGCCCTGTACACAGGACCTGAAAATCGGACGAACAATACCGCTTTCGACACGATCGTACGATAATCGGAACGTTGGTACAGAGGTTTCGAGAGCCGATCACGACAGTTCATCCGATTTTATTATTTTATCGGACAAAACCACATCGTCCGATTTTCGTTTATTCAGTACAGTTGTCGTCTGAAAATACATTCCAACACCACTTCGGATTTTTTTTATTTTTTTATTATTTTCTGTCCGAGAATTTTCGGAACTTTAGTAAACTCTTCAGCTTCGATATACGACTAGCATGCAAAAAAACAGACGATGTGTCGTCCAAATTTTCGGATCAAGTGTACGGGGCATTAGTTGTAGCCTAAGGGCACTTCCACACTCATATGTAGCAAAAATGCTGTAAAAACGTATATGCATTTTTGCCACGTTTTTTTACCACATTTGCAGTGCGTTTTCCACAGGACTTGTGACTCAAAAACCACATCAAAAACGCAACCGCGGGTGTTTTTTAATACGTTTTTGCTGAATTTTCTATGCATTGTAGTGGAAATGTGCAGTTTTTTTTTGTACCACATCAAACCTGCACCAAAAATGTAGCAAGCAGGATTTTACCAAGACCCCTTTCACGCGGAAGGCAGTTTTCACGCGTTTTAGCGCTAGAAATAGCGCCTGTAAAGCGCCTGAAAACTGCCTCCCGAGTGTGAAGGCCCGAGTGCTTTCACACTGGGGTGCTGCGCTTGCGGGATGGGAAAAAATGTCCTGCAAGCAGCTTCTTTGTGACAGTGTAGAAGCGCTGCCCATTGGAATGCATAGGCGGCGTTTCCGAAGCGCCGCAACATGAGCGCTTTAAACCCCTTTCTTCGGCTGCTAGTGGGGGTTAAAAGGGCCCTGCTAGCGTCCGTAAAGCGCTGATAAAACAAACTAACGCAGCCGTGGCTACAGTGTGAAAGTAGCCTAAACGTAACGGAACAGTGTGAAGAATTCCAAAGGATTACACTGTGTCACATTTTGTCTTTTGCTTTTTCTTTTCTTCTTTTTTTTTTTTATAAGCAAAAGCGATAGAACACAGGTGTGAAAGCAGCCTAACAAATGTTTTTCTTATGCAGATATCCGAACTCCCTGGGATCATCCGGGATTTAGCCAACGGTTGTCTGACCTGGGCGGATGTGGAGAAGAAATATCCAGTGTTCGAGGGACAGGAGACCAGCAAGAAGGACTCGACAGAGGAGTAGACGTTGTGTATTGGGGCCACTTTTTACCGCCAATGTTAATATTCATTGTTTTATCCGTTTGACATGTAAGGGAATCAAGCATTGTACAGTGCTTACAGGGATACCGCTTAATTATTACTTCCAAATCCAAATTCTGCCATTAAACTCATCATGATGATATTTTGTCTTTGTCTCTCTTTTGTAGTAACCCCATAACGAGATGGTAATATATGCGGCGTCAAGGAGGTGGGCTTTATACCTGGGCGCCGCATACAGGTCATTCTCAAAAAATTAGCATATTGTGATAAAGTTCATTATTTTCTGTAATGTACTGATAAACATTAGACTTTCATATATTTTAGATTCAATACACACAACTGAAGTAGTTCAAGGCTTTTCTTGTTTTAATATTGATGATTTTGGCATACAGCTCATGAAAACCCAAAATTCCTATCTCAAAAAATTAGCATATCATGAAAAGGTTCTCTAAACGAGCTATTAACCTAATCATCTGAATCAACTAATTAACTCTAAACACCTGCAAAAGATTCCTGAGGCTTTTAAAAACTCCCAGCCTGGTTCATTACTCAAAACCGCAATCATGGGTAAGACTGCCGACCTGACTGCTGTCTAGAAGGCCATCATTGACACCCTCAAGCAAGAGGGTAAGACACAGAAAGAAATTTCTGAACGAATAGGCTGTTCCCAGAGTGCTGTATCAAGGCACCTCAGTGGGAAGTCTGTGGGAAGGAAAAAGTGTGGCAGAAAACGCTGCACAACGAGAAGAGGTGACCGGACCCTGAAGAAGATTGTGGAGAAGGACCGATTCCAGACCTTGGAGGACCTGCGGAAGCAGTGGACTGAGTCTGGAGTAGAAACATCCAGAGCCACCGTGAACAGGCGTGTGCAGGAAATGGGCTACAGGTGCCGCATTCCCCAGGTCAAGCCACTTTTGAACCAGAAACAGCGGCAGAAGCGCCTGACCTGGGCTACAGAGAAGCAGCACTGGACTGTTGCTCAGTGGTCCAAAGTACTTTTTTCGGATGAAAGCAAATTTTGCATGTCATTCGGAAATCAAAGTGCCAGAGTCTGGAGGAAGACTGGGGAGAGGGAAATGCCAAAATGCCTGAAGTCCAGTGTCAAGTACCCACAGTCAGTGATGGTCTGGGGTGCCATGTCAGCTGCTGGTGTTGGTCCACTGTGTTTTATCAAGGGCAGGGTCAATGCAGCTAGCTATCAGGAGATTTTGGAGCACTTCATGCTTCCATCTGCTGAAAAGCTTTATGGAGATGAAGATTTCATTTTTCAGCACGACCTGGCACCTGCTCACAGTGCCAAAACCACTGGTAAATGGTTTACTGACCATGGTATTACTGTGCTCAATTGGCCTGCCAACTTTCCTGACCTGAACCCCATAGAGAATCTGTGGGATATTGGGAGGAGAAAGTTGAGAGACGCAAGACCCAACACTCTGGATGAGCTTAAGGCCGCTATCGAAGCATCCTGGGCCTCCATAACACCTCAGCAGTGCCACAGGCTGGTTGCCTCCATGCCACGCCGCATTGAAGCAGTCATTTCTGCAAAAGGATTCCCGACCAAGTATTGAGTGCATAACTGAACATAATTATTTGAAGGTTGACTTTTTTTGTATTAAAAACACTTTTCTTTTATTGGTCGGATGAAATATGCTAATTTTTTGAGATAGGAATTTTGGGTTGTCATGAGCTGTATGCCAAAATCATCAATATTAAAACAAGAAAAGGCTTGAACTACTTCAGTTGGGTGTAATGAATCTAAAATATATGAAAGTCTAATGTTTATCAGTACATTACAGAAAATAATGAACTTTATCACAATATGCTAATTTTTTGAGAAGGACCTGTATATGCGTTCTTGTGTTTGTGAAAGCCCCGGGACTGGTACTAACGATCAAGACTCCCGGTAACTTGATTTGCTTTGATAGGCTCGGATTGGCCATCACAGTGATCAATCAGTGTGCAGCTTGCCCCTGGGTTTTCTTTCGCCCATGAATAAAGAGAAATATGTAGGGATGCACCGACGTTTCAGCCGCTGAAACATTTTGGCAACTTCGGCCAAAAATTACCGTAAATTCGCAGTGATTTTGCCAGGATTTTGGGCCGATTTTACCATGCTATTCTTATGTTTTTTTTTTATAGGTCATGTGACTCAAAAACCGCATCAAAAACGCGACTCGGGTGCGTTAACCACTTCACCCCTGGAGGATTTGGCTGACCAGAGCACTTTTTGCGATTCAGCACTGCGTCCCTTTAACTGACAATTGCGCGGTCGTGCGACGTGGTTCCCAAACAAAATTGACGTCCTTTTTTCCCCACAAATAGAGCCTTCTTTTGGCGGTATTTGATCACCTCTGCGGTTTTTATTTTTTACGCTATAAACAAAAAAAGAGCGACAATTTAAAAAAAAAAAACAATATTACTCTTTCGTCCATGGACCGACACAGCTTCTCTATTGACAAAGTGGGTATTATCCGTTAATTAGGAGTGACTAGGCAGAAAAACTTGTAAAAAGTGTTGCATCACACCTTCTACAGTACCGCCCAGGGGGCGGACCCTCTGGGTATACCCTCTCAGTCTGCACATCGCAGAGCAGTTTTTTTGTGTCTAGCAAGGAGTAGGACATGGCTCCCTTCAGGCCCATTGGTCCGGGGAAAAAAGGAGATATATATATATATATATATATATATATATATATATATATATATATATATTTATATTATTTTTTTTTGCTACATTTGTTGTTTCCTACGATCTTCGATCAACTGCCGACTGGGTGACAGGCTGGATCCTCGATCCTTGTAGTCTCCCCAGTTTCGGCCATCGAGCGTGTGCCGACCCTAGCTACGCGCTGGGTTTTCCACGACATGCCCGTCGCTCCACGGGTGGCCGGTGAGCCTACGCTCCAGGGCCTGCATCGGACCGCTCAGCTTCGGCTGACCTTACGGCCGAGTCGCAGCAGCCTGGCCGGTGAGCTTACGCTCCAAGGCTTGCATCGGACCGCTCAGCTTCGGCTGACCTTACGGCCGAGTCGCAGCAGCCTGTCCGGTGAGCGTCATGCTCCAGGGCATACATATGATCGTCCCTTCTGGGTCCAATCACAGCATGCCTGGCCAACAGTCACCTTCCGTGCGCGGACGATGATCTGTTTGGAATGTCTTCCAGCAGAATACATGCAGGATAGGTAAGTAAAACTCCCCTGCCTCGGCTGGGTGATTTAGCTGGACATTCCTGGAGAGATCAAGTAAGTGGTTGTGGCCCCTTTCTTCCCTCTCTCACTGCCTTTCCCCCCTCCCTGGGCTTCTAGCTAAAGGTTGCTGGGTGCTGGGGGTCACCTAGGGGGTCCCACTGGAGCGGGGCTGGCTGTAACTAACATTTAAAAGAAATGTCATTTTTGCTTACCTGTGTTTGTGTCTCCATGCTGTCGGCGGCCATTTTGAGGTGGTCCATGCCAAGTTTGGCCTCTTGTAACTGCCTGGTGGCCATCTTCCTGTGGTTCGGCCACACCCACTGGCCCCTATCAGGTGATCGGCGGCCATGTTGGTCCACCCTGTATGCAGATATTGCCGTTCGGCGGCCATCTTTTTGTGGGCTATGGCTGCCTGACCTCTATCTTCTGTCGGCGGCCATTTTCTTAGAGCCCACATTATCTTCCATACAGACGTTTTTGGCAACCATTTTGCGAGAGCCTCCCGCCTCTAGGGTGCATTACACTGGCGCGAAAATTCACACAGGAAGTGCTGATAAAAGAAGCAGACTAACACAGCGGCAAGGGGACAGCATCACAGGCGCAGCATAGCAGTACCTATCCAGGGTGGTGAGTCCTCTGGGTAACCCAGCATCTCTGCAGCGCAGGAGGGTGGCCTATTGATATCTTGCCTGGAGCCCTGTGAGTGTCAGCGTGTGGTCAGCATGGCATCTGAGCCAGATGTCTTCTCCCCTGAAACACCAGATTTAGCAGCTGGTGTCCCTGAGGTGTCTATGGACGCTATGTCGGCAATCCTAGAGGCGTTTGCTGCCAGGGTGGAAGCAGCACACTGGAATACAGGGGGTAATAAACGCCCCCGTCCCCTGCAATCTTCTGGGGATATTTCTGATGCAGAACCAGGTCCAGCTACGGCTCATGGCCCAGATTCTGATGCATCAGAGACTGCAGACCGTGACCGATCGGACAGTGAGGAGGACTCCAAGTCCAGGTCAGTACGCGAGACGGCTTTGGTATCTGACCTTATTACTGCAGTGCGGGATACGCTCAAGTTGGAAAGGACTGAAGAAGTAGCAGATACTCCAGTCCCCTTTGGGTTTCGTAAACCTGCCCGCACTGCTAAGGTGTTCCCTTGTGTGTCTTATTTTGACAAACTCTTATACAAGGAATGGGAGAACCCACTGAGGGTCTTTACAGCCCCAAAGAGGTTTGCAGTACGGTACCCCTTTGAGGAGAGTTTTCTGAAGATATGGACCTCTCCCCCTATAGTGGACCCTTCGGTGTCCAGACTTAATAGAGCCACCACTATTCCAGTAGAAGGGGCTCCTGTTTTCAAGGACCCTGTGGATAAGAAGGCTGAAGCACTCGCTCGCTACCTATACTCAGTGGTAGGCTCGGCAGTACGCCCGGCATTGGCGGGGGCCCTAGTGTCTCAGACACTTACTGAATGGGCAAAATTGCTACTCCAGGGGTTAAAGGAGCGAGATGCTCCTCCTAATGAGATAACTTTGGCCGACCAGTTGGTCCAGGGCCTTAAGTTTGTCTGCGAGTCAGACATGGATACTATTCCCCTGCTGTCAAGAGCTTCGGTTTATGCAGTAGCAATACGCCACCTGATCTGGCTAAAGGGCTGGTCTGCGGACCAGACTTCCAAGAAAGCCCTATTGGATCTGCCTTTTAAGGGCGACAGACTTTTTGGGGCTTCTCTGGATGACATCATCAAGGATGCCACAGGAGGTAAAAGCACTTTGCTTCCCCAAACTAGCAAGGGTAGGGGACCACGCCAAGGGCAAGGGCCCTCCTTTACTGCACGTAAGCGTTTTTTTCGCCCCCTTAAGGCGACAGGGAAAAGACCCCAGGCCGATAAAGCGCCTGCCCAAGGACAAAAGCGTCCTTGGTCCCGCAGACCCAACAAGCCTGCGGACAAATCTGCGTCCACATGAAGGTCCGCCCCCACCCAGCTCTCGGGTGGGGGGACGTCTTCGCAAATTCGCGACTCAGTGGACTGCTCTAGTCTCCGACAGGTGGGTTTGCGTAGTAATCTCCTCAGGCTACAAGATAGAATTTCTCTCTTGTCCACCAGACAGATTCATCACCTCCAATCTCCAGCTACTACCGACCCGTCGGGAGGCCCTGTATGGGGCGGTCCAGGGTCTACTGGAACGCGGGGTAGTTATTCCAGTTCCAGAACAGGAACGGGGTCAGGGTTTTTACTCAAATCTGTTCATTGTGCCAAAGAAGGAGGGGGTTCGTCCAATCTTGGATCTCAGAGCCCTCAATTGCTTTGTGAAGGTACAAAGATTTCGGATGGAGTCGGTTCGATCCGTAGTCACGGCTCTCCATCCGGGGGACTTTCTGGCCTCCTTGGACATCAAGGACGCATACCTGCATGTCCCCACATACTCCAGACACCAGAGGTTTCTGCTATTTGCTATCGGGAAGAACCACTACCAGTTTGTGGCCCTCCCGTTTGGCCTTGCCTCAGCACCCAGGATGTTCACCAAGGTGCTCGCTCCGATTCTGGCACTTCTAAGAGCGGGGTATCGCTATCACAGGTTACTTGGACGACCTTCTGCTGAAGGCCCCTTCAAGCTCAGAATTAGAGGTAAGCGTGTCCATTACCTGTCAGACTCTTCGAGACTGTGGTTGGATACTAAACACGCAAAAGTCAGTATTGGTGCCTACTCAACGCCTAGTGTACCTGGGGTTGATTCTGGATTCCTCAGAGGCAAAGGTATTCCTCCCTGTAGAGAAGTTGCAGACCCTCCGGACTGCAGTACGGCAGCTGACTTCCAGGAATTGGTCGTCACTCCGTTTTTGCATGCGAGTGTTGGGCCTCATGGTAGCCTCCTTCGAGGCGGTCCCATATGCTCAATACTACACTCGAGTGTTACAGAAGGAAGTTCTGTCCAGATGGAACAGATGCCCTTCATCTCTGGATTATCAAATCCGAGTGAGCCACCTAGTCAGGAGATCCCTGGTATGGTGGCTGACAGCACCGGCTCTAATGGCCGGGAAGTCATTTCTTCCGGTTTACTGGATAGTGATCACGACGGACGCCAGCCTTACAGGTTGGGGGGGAGTCTGGGGTGTCCAGTCGGCGCAAGGTCGCTGGACCCCAGAGGAAGCCCTCCTGCCGATCAATGTCCTGGAGATCCGGGCGATCAAGCTGTGCCTCTTCAAATGGTCTCAGAGACTGCAAGGGCGTCCAGTCAGGATCCAGTCAGACAACGCCACAGCAGTGGCATATGTCAATCATCAAGGAGGAACAAGAAGCTCAGATGCAGCATCGGAGATCGCTCGCATCCTGAAGTGGGCAGAGAGGAGCGTACCGGCACTGTCGGCCGTGTACATTCCGGGTGTGGAAAACTGGCAGGCGGACTACCTGAGCCGCCAGATGCTGGACCAGGGAGAATGGTCCTTACACCCGGAGGTGTTCCAACTCCTCTGCCAAAGATGGGGCACACCAGACGTAGATCTTCTGGCTTCCCGACTCAATCGGAAGGTATTGAGGTTTGTGGCCCGGTGAAGAGACCCATGGGCAGACGCAACGGACGCGTTGGTAGCATCGTGGGGTCAGTATCGGCTAATCTATGCCTTCCCTCCCTTAAGGCTTCTTCCTCTTCTGCTCCGCAGAGTGGAGGCAGAGGGAATTCCAATGATCCTAATCGCTCCAGATTGGCCTCAGCGTCCTTGGTACGCCGATCTAGTACGTCTGGTAGCAGACGTCCCCTGGCGCCTACCACTACGGAAGGACCTGCTATCGCAAGGTCCCATATTCCATCCTGCTTTACAGTCATTGGCTTTAACGGCATGGCTGTTGAGAACCAGGTACTGAGAGATCGGGGCCTGTCAGACTCAGTAATCTCTACTATGAGAAGTGCTCGGAAACCGTCCTCTAGGAAGGTCTATCACCGCACTTGGAGGGCCTACATCTCCATGTGTGAGGAAATGAAATGGCATCCGCGTACCTATTTGGTTTCCAGAATCCTGCTGTTTTTACAGCATGGGGTAGACCAAAGGCTTGCCCTAAGTACGATTAAGGGACAGATATCTGCCCTGGCTGTCTTT
Source organism: Rana muscosa (assembly GCA_029206835.1). NCBI lineage: Eukaryota > Metazoa > Chordata > Amphibia > Anura > Ranidae > Rana > Rana muscosa. The sequence continues at coordinate 310,767,784 of CM055122.1, forward strand.
TTTCAGCGACCCCTGGCGACTCACTCTCTCGTGAGTACATTTGTGCAGGGGGTTCGACATGTGGCCCCTCCGGTCCGCCCCCCGTTACCTCCGTGGGACTTGAACCTGGTCCTCTCAGTGCTTCAGACGGCACCGTTTGAGAATATTAGAGATATTTCCCTGTTGACACTTTCTCAGAAGGTGGTCTTTTTGGTGGCTGTTACATCCGTTAGACGAGTCTCTGAGCTGGCAGCCCTGTCCTGCAAGGTTCCCTATTTGATTTTCCACAAGGATAAGGTGGTGCTGCGGCCGCAGCCTTCCTTTCTTCCGAAAGTCGTTTCGGCTTTTCATCTCAACGAAGACATTGTACTTCCATCCTTGTGTCCTCAGCCGTCGAATCCTAAGGAGTCAGTGTTGCATTCCTTGGACGTTGTCCGAGCTTTGAGAGTATACATATCTGCTACTTCCCTGTTCCGGAAGTCAGACTCGCTGTTTGTTTCGGTGGCTGGTCCCAAGAAGGGCCAAGCAGGCTCATCGGCCACCATCTCTAGGTGAATCCGACAGATGGTAATCCAGGCTTACGCCTTAAAGGGTCAGGCGCCCCCCTTTCCTGTCATGGCGCATTCGACCAGGGCAATAGGTGCCTCTTGGGCTTTCCGACATCAAGCGTCTGTTTCCCAATTATGTAAAGCGGCGACTTGGTCGTCCGCTCACACTTTCACAAAATTCTACAAAGTTGATGTAGGTGCATCTTCGGATGCCTCTTTCGGCCGCAATGTTTTGCAGGCGGCTGTTTAGAGTTGCAACTCCTCCGTTGGAGGAGTGCTGTTTTGTGTTTTGGGGTGAAGTTTGTTTTTATGCTGTTACCACCCCTCGTTTTTTCTCTGACACTGCTTTGGGACGTCTCACTTTGTCAATAGAGAAGCTGTGTCGGTCCATGGACGAAAGAGTAAATAGGATTTTTTACTCACCGTTAAATCCTTTTCTCTGAGTCCATGGACCGACACAGCACCCACCCCTCCTTTTAAGTTTGTACTGCTTTTTGACGAACTGATCTGCGATGTGCAGACTGAGAGGGTATACCCAGAGGGTCCGCCCCCTGGGCGGTACTGTAGAAGGTGTGATGCAACACTTTTTACAAGTTTTTCTGCCTAGTCACTCCTAATTAACGGATAATACCCACTTTGTCAATAGAGAAGCTGTGTCGGTCCATGGACTCAGAGAAAAGGATTTTACGGTGAGTAAAAAATCCTATTTTTTTACTTTTTGCTATAATAAATATCCCCAAAAAATCTAAAAAAAATATATTTTTCCTTACTTTAGACCGATACATATTCTTCTACATATTTTTGGTAAATAAAAATTGCAATAAGCGTTTGGTTTGCGCAAAAGTTATAGCGTCTACAAAATAGGGGGTAGTTTTATGGCATTTTTATTAATATTTTTTTTTTTTTTACTAGTAATGGCGGTGATCAGCGATTTTTTTTTTTTTTTTTTTTCGCGACTGCGACATTTTTGGGGACACGTCGGAAACTTTTGATGCCATTTTGGGACCATTGTCATTTATACAGCGATCAGTGCTATAAAAATGCACTGATTACTTTAAAAATGACACTGGCGGTAAAGGGGTTAACCAGTAGGGGGCGCTGAAGGGGTTAAGTGTGTCCTAGGGATGTGTTCTAACTATGGGGGGGATGGGCTGTGTGTGACACGACACTGATCACCGCTCCCAATTACAGGGAGCTGTGATCAGTGTCCTGTCACTAGACAGAACGGGGAAATGCTTGTTTACATCAGCATTTCCCCGTTCTTCGTCTCCGTGAGACGATCGCGGGACTCCCGGCGAACATAAAGTCCGCGGGACCTGCGGTCACGCTCACGGAACTCGCGGCGCGCGCACGGCCACAATGCCGCGTCTTAAAGGCGATGTAAATATACGTTGATATGCCCAGCCGTGCCATTCTGCCGACGTATATCGGGGTGACTCGGTCCTTAAGTGGTTAATGATGCGTTCTTGGTGCGTTTTCAATGCTTTTGAACTGGGTGTTTTTTTTTTTTTTTTTTTTTTTATTTGTTTTGTGCGTTTTTTTTTTTTTTAACTGACCAAAAATGCAGCAAGCACGATTTTTACACCACAATGGAATCGCAACAGACCAGTGTGAAGTCATACATAGATTTTAATGGGATACCTTTTTCTTGAGCTTTTCTTACGGTAAGGTGCAAATAATGGCCAACGATCAATTCATATTCATTTAAATTGATGATATCAATTAAAAAGTCGAATATAATACAATTCTATATAAAAATATAAAAAAAAAAAAATTGAAATTGTCATTTTAGTTTCCGGCACCAAAATTTTCATTCGGTGCACTGCTAGAAATATGCATTGTATGTTTTTCTCCTTGCAGGGAAGAAAGATGTAAATAAACAGGTGTGTAAAAAAATAAAATAAAGAAAAAACGAAATTGCTAGATCAATGCTTGTGGTAAGTCAGGGCTAGTGTTGGGGTCACGGCAAGGGTCAAAAGTGAAGGCCAAAATCAAAGGTTGGGGTTAGAGGTCAGGGTCAGTATCTTTCGTCCAATGAAACGACCGGAGCCCAACAACCCAGAAGGAAGACCGAGTGAAGATGGAAGCCCTCTCAGCGGTGACAGCGTGCCACTGAAGGGCTTAATTTTAAGGTAAGTTTTACATAATGTGCTCGTAGGCGATGTGTACGAGCACATTATAACTTTCCCTCGCAGGTTTAAAAAAAAAAAAAAAAACTGATTAACTACCACTTTAAAGAGGAACTGCAGTCTGCTCACATAATTTGTAATAAAAACATCTTCGTCATTCTGAAGCTTCCTTCCAACCACTTTGCATATTATTTTATATATACAGTGATTCTGTACTTGCCAAATATGCTGCAGAAATCTCCCTCCACGGAGTCTGGCTGCAGCCATTTTAACTCTGGGCAGCTGAAGCTGCTGCCTGTTCCCTTGCTGCATTCACACGGACACACCTCCTGCAGCTCTCATTGGCCGTCTTATGACTCATCCCTCCTCCCTTCCTGGCAAACTCTCTCAAGAGAGAGAGAGAGCTGTGCATGATGTCATAAGCCTAGGCCAATGACCAGACAAGAAACAGGAAGTGGGCTGTATAAGGGATTTACTGGCAGAAAAAAAGTTTCATTATCCAAAGTTAAAACAACAAGGGCAGAAGATTTAATAGATGGAAAGATGAAAAAATTACTATAGTTCCGCTTTAAAGAGGAGTTCCGCCCACAGCTGCAAAAATGAAAAGCCAACAGCTACACATACTGCAGCTGCTGGCTTTTAATAATAGGACACTTACTTGTTCTGGAGTCCAGCGATGTCAGCAACGCAGCCGATGTTTCCATCAGCTGTCAGGTGCTGCCGTTGTAAGTAAGGGAACCCGGAAGTGTAGCCTTACGGCTTTACGCCTGGAACTCTACTGCGCATGTGTGAGGCTCCGCTCCTCTCTCCTACTGGTTCGGCGGCAGTGGGAGGAGGAGGGAGTGGAGCGTGATGTCATGGGCCACGGCCCGGACTCCCAGTAGTGGGAACAGGATACCTGTCAGAGGTATCCGCTCCCCCCCCCCCCCCCGGAAAGGTCCCAAATGTGGCACCTGAGGGGGGGGGGGGGGAACAAATCAACGGATGTTCCACTTTAAGTAAAAATAAAAAAAGCAAAATGCACACTATTGTTTCTGGGCACTAGTACAGGTAAAAACATCAAATAAGACACACGTGGTATTGGTCAGGAGCAGGAGAATTTATTTTGGGTTGTTACTTGGTGGTAGGTTATGTTAATAGCAAACAATATACAGCAAAGTTTTACATAAATTTTTATTTTATTTTTTATTCTGGGCCACTTTTTCCTTTTGATAATAAAAAAAATCTGGAGATATCCGTTTCTGCTAATGTGAATAAGTGCTGAGCTGCTTATATCTATTGCAACCGTTCAGCCAATTAAGTAACCAATAATCGCGTAAGTGAATATAAATAACACAAACGGTACTTAAAATTCAAACAAATGAGTTACCATAACAGAATCTATTATCCTCAAATAAAACCAGTTCATGTGTTATCTGTGAAGATGTTCCAACTAATTTCTTTGCATGAATTCCTCCACGTGACCGTCATGCATTTTTGCACCTTTTTCCCCCATCACCATTGTGTTCACATTAAGCTTACCTCAATTAGTTGACACACATTACATGTAAGGTTAGAAAAGCGTGTATATTGTTCCCAGAAGGTGTCTTGTCTCCCGGTGGTCCCTGTGGATGTTATGCCAAGTCGCTCACTACTATCCAATTAGGATGTCTCAATCTCCCATAGGACTCATCCATGTAATGGAATTGGTCCCTTTTAAAATAATCTCATATGCAAACTTACAGATTATCTGGCTCCAGTGACGTGTAAATAAAGGGGAGAAAATGGCCTCCAATAATAATTTGAAAACACCACTTTGCATAAAAACCCGCACTCACATATAGTTAAAATCAATGCGCTTATAGAAGAGTACAGGGATGGCTCAATGTGTGTCATACACCCTTCCAGTCTGTGATTCTTAAGCTCCTCCCTACGTGTTGCGTCATGTGAGCTCTTCAGGGGAGAAAGCTATCCATTACCATTCACCACCAAATGAAAGCCCAATTTGTCCTGAAAAGCCCAATTTGCGATCATGTGTACAGTTGTGTGTGCAGAGATGGTATTCTGCATACCTTGAATGTAACGGTTACTGTTGCCTTTCTATCATCTCAAACCAGTCTGCCCATTCTCCTCTGACCTCAATAAGGCATTTTCGTCCACACAACTGCCACTCGCTGGATATTTTCTCTTTTTCCCACCATTCTCTGTAAACCCAAGAGATGGTTGTGTGTAAAAAATCCCAGTAGATCAGCAGCTTTTAAAATGCTCAGACCAACCCGTCTGGCACCAACAACCATGCCACGTTCAAAGTCACTTAAATGCCCTTTTGTCCCCATTCCAATGCTCTGTTTGCATGTCAGCAAGTTGTCTTCACCGCACCTAGATGCTTAAATGCAATGAGTTGCTGCCATGTGATTGGCCGATTAGCAGTTTCTGTTACCAAGCAATTACAGGTGTGGCTGATGAATGCATGTCCCACATGAGTCTGATGTCCATACAGATGCACAAGACACTATGGCTACGTTGTTGGGATACAAATGCCTTTGAGGGACTTTGCCTCTGTGGTTCTACACTGAACACTGTTTTCAGTAACCTCACAGTAGGCCACAGCATGCTCCTGCCTCACCACAGGAGGCCTAGGAAGAGCTAGGCTGTCCGCCAGTCCCCCCCCCCCAATCCACTTTGCAGTAGGTGCCCATAGGCCCTCTTAGTTCTAGCCCTACAGGCTGTGCCAGAGTCAGGTGCAAGGTTCAACTAACCCCTCTGCATGAAGGTGTGCCACCACTTTTTCAAGTAAGGGGTTGATTGTGCATTCTGGTGGGCCCTTTAGTAGCTTCCCTTTCTGGCACTCAAGTGCTGTGTGTTCCCTTTTTCATCTACAGGCTAATCCCTTCCTTCTGGGGGCACCTTCAGTTGCTCCTTATCTGCCCTGGGATATTGCACAGGATCCCACTTTTCCTCGTCTGTCTCTGGGTTTATCCCACCACTGGATCGTCCTGCTCTAGTCCTGGAGTTGGCTTGCATTCTAGAGCTGTGCTTTTTCCGGGCCTCCTATTCCTAGAACATGAACAACCCTTGTTGGTATAAGGTTCCTCGTCTCCAAAGGGTCTCCTTTACTCAGAGGATCACCTAAGACCAGCTCTGGCCTGTTTAAACCTTGGGCAAGGACCTGGATTCTCCTTGAGGCCTGTTAACTCCTGTTGCTCCTCAGCGCACTGGCGCTTGTATGCAGCTTATATCTCCTGGCATCGCCATTGTGGAATGCTTAGGTGTCCACCTGTAAAGAGTTAATTTTTTGGCGCCCAGTAGTCAATTCCTTCCCCAGGGGCTTAACTCCTGTAAGATCTTCCCAGTGTGGGCTTCACAGGATTCCATTGTTGGTGGTCACTTATTATTGATGGGTTAGTTGTCTAACTTCCACGCCTTATTTATCTGTAGATCCATTGTTGGCCGGCAGGGGTGCCAGAGAGGAGTTTTTGTATAATGTGAAAGATGATGTTACGCCGAGTAGATACATAACATGTCACACTTTAAAATTGCACACACTTGTGTAATGGTGCCAAACTTCAGTACTTATAAATCTCCATAGGCGATGCTTTAACATTTTTTACAGGTTACCTGTTTAGAGTTACAGAGGAGGTCTAGTGCTAGAATTATTGCGCTCACTCACATACGATCGGCGTATGTAACCTGTGTGTATCTGGCTCTGGTACTAGCCAGTGCTTCACCAGCCACTGACCCCACCGCACGTCCCTGGTATATAGAGTTCTGTCATTCTCCTCCCCAGATCAGCAGGTGCCAGCGGACATCCAATGGCCGGCACCCGCTGATCGCTTCTGCAGTGTTAAATAACAGCAGAAGTGGCGAAACACGTTCCAGGTACGTGATCCTTCCCAGGCGAGCCACTTTCCCGCCATATAACCTTGTTAATGTTATGCGGTCCGCAAGTGGTTAACAAAAGGTCAGAATGAAACATATACATTTCCTTGTTTTGTTATGTATTTTGGATTAATTGAAATTCGTTACTATTGTGATTTGGAGATTCAATATTGAAAATTTTGAATCATAACAAAACTATTCACAAATATCTAGTTACACTTTTTTTCCCGGGTCCTGCTTTGTGTAGGGCCAGCTGTCAGTCACTATGAAATGGGGGGAGGGTACGTGCATATTTCACATGAACTGCAAGAATTTCCCCTCCTGCAAACAGGAAGACAAAGTGTTAATAGTTTATATTTAATCAGCTCATTTGAAGTCCCTATTCTGCTTCTTTACCGACCTTCATCTTTCCACCCCCGTTACATTGGCTGTATCTGTGCAGCGGCACGACAGGACGGCCGCTGGCCGCTGTGCTTCATCTTTGTGTTTTGCTGAATGAGAAAAGTACTTAAAATTGCAGCATTTCCATCCAGCTGGACTAAAGGCCATTATAATGGGTGTAATTACTGCCACCCTGTCCAAAGCCTTCATTCTGCTCCGTGTGTCCTTGTCACTGAGCAATTATAGGTAATAACCAAACGCTTTTCTCCTGGAGGCACCATGAATATGAATAGTCAAAGCGTACAATAACCGCCCCACCCCGAGCCAAATCCATCCAAAACAAGCATTTCTGAATTTTGTTTATTTATCCCTAATATAGGTAGAAACCCAATCACTAAATTCTCATAGAAACTTTAGTATGTTGTCTTTTTAATGTTATTAAATCTGCAGCTTTTATTAAAACATTCCCTGATGGTCTTGCCATGAAGGTTCCTGTTCAGGCACTTCTTCCTAAAGGGTGACAATGTTCTGTCCCCTTTCTCTGATACTCCTGGTTGTCACATGGGCTTCCTATGGAAACTACAAGTGGCCAATTTAACACATATTAGAAGTCATCATAGGCGGGCGGACAGGGTATGCCGAATGTGCCTTCCTCCTGCTGCCCGCCAACAGCCAACCCCCCCCCCCCCCCCGCAGCGCTCCCGGCTTTCTTCCTCTCCTCTCACGTCGGCTGCTGTGGGGGATGTTTGAGGATAGAGAGCGGGGGAAGGGGTCGGGTAAATATGTCAAATGGCCTCTTCCTTTTCTGAATGAACAAAGTGCGTGATCAGTATCACCACTGTCCTCACGCCCTTTCTCTGTCTCAAAAGTGAGGCACCTGTTTAGACCCCTGATATTTCACCAAAGCTCCCCCCCAACAGGGCTCATACAAATTGTAAAAGTGTGTGTGTGTGTGTGTACACACACACACACACACACACACACACACACACACACACACACACACACCCCTTGGATTACGAGCATAATCTGTTCCGGAAGCATGCTAGTAAATCAAAGCAAGTTTCCCCATAAGAATCAATGGAAACTCGGATAATGCATTCCACAGTGACTGCTGGTGTATGCAGTACTGTATGTGGCCAGGGGTGCCGGTGTATACAGTATCACATCTGGCCAGAGGTGCGGGGGCGCAAGAGACACTCGGGAATGGAGTGTCTCTGAGCATCACCAGCGCCCCCGCACCTCTGGCCAAGTGTGGTACTGCACACCCCAGCGGCTTGAATCCTGCCCGTCTTGCAAGACAACGCTCACAAATCGAGTCAGAATTAAAAAGAAAAAATAGCTTGTATTGCGAAACGCTCGTAAACCGCGTTACTTGCAATCCGAGGTTTCACTGTATACATCCCATACTACATCCTGGTGCCATCTCTTCCCCAGGTTAGCGACGCACATCCACCCAGCCATCCACGTGATGTAAAATAAAATGTGATTCATGAGATCAGGCTACCTTCTTCCATTGCTCTGTGCTCCAGTTCTGATGCTCACATGTCCATTGTAGGCACTTTTGGCTGTGGACACAGATCAGCAAGGGCACCCTAACCAGGTGCAGCTAAAGCCTTGGCCAAAGGTTTTGAGAATGACACAAATATTAATTTTCACAAAGTCTGCTGCCTCAGTTTTTATGGCAATTTGCATATACTCCAGAATGTTATGAAGAGTGAGCAGATGAATTGCAAAGTCCCTCTTTGCCATGAAAATGAACTTAGTGATGCTAAATTCTCTTACTCTTTCGTTCATGGATGGACACGGCTTCCTATTGACAAGTGGGTTTTATCCTTCATTTACGAGTGACTAGGCAGAAAACTTGTAGAAAGTGTTAACACACCACACCTTATACAGCACCGCCCAGGGGGCGGACCCTCTGGGTATAATGCCTCTCTCTGCACGTCGCAGATCAGTTTTTTCTGCCTAGCATAAGAGGACATCAATGGCTTTAACGGCATGGCCTCTAAGTGCCTCAGAAACCACCGTTTGAGAACATCAGGGAGATTCCCTTGTTGACACTTCCTCAGAAAGTGGTCCATTTGGTGGCTGTTATGCCAGTTAAGACAGGTTTCTGAGCGGGCAGCCTTGTCATGCAAGGCTCCCTATCTGATCTTCCACAAGGATAAGGTGGTGCTGCGTCTGCAGCCTTCTTTTCTTCCTAAGGTCGTGTTTCGGCTTTCCATCTCAAGGAAGACATTGTACGGCCATCCTTGTGTCCTCATCCGTCGAATCCTAAGGAGACGACGTTACATTCCTTGGACGTTGTCCAAACTCTGAGAGAATGCTTGTCTGGTACTGCTCCGTTCCGGAGTCCAGGCTCACTGTTTGTTTCGGTGGCTGGTCCCATGTAGGACCCAGCGGTCTCGTCGGCCACCATCTCTAGGTGGATCCGACAGATCGTGATCAGGCTTACGCCATGAAGGGTCAGGCGCCTCCCTTTCCCGGCGCATTCGACCAGGGCAAGAGGTGCCTCTTGGTGTTACATCAGTTAAGATGGGTTTCTGAGCTGGCAGCCTTGTCATGCAGGGCTCCCTATCTGATCTGCCACAAGGATAGGTGGTGCTGCATCCGCAGCCTTCTTTTATTCCTACGGTTGTTTCGACCTTCCATCTCAAGGAAGACATTGTTCTGTCATCCTTGTGTCCTCATCCATCGAATCCTAGGAGACGACGTTGTATTTTTTGGACGCTGTCCGAGCTCTGAGAGCATCAAGCGTCTGTTTCACTAGGTGTGTAAGGCGGCGATCTGCTCGTCCGTTCACACTTTCACTAAACTTACAAGTTGATGTGTGTGCATCTTCGGATGCTTCTTTCGGCCGCAAGGTATTGCAGGCGGCTGTTTAGAATTGCAACTCCTCCGTTGAGGAGCTCTGTTTTGTTTTGAGGTGAAGTTGTTTTAATGCTGTTCCTATCCCTCATTTTTGACACTGCTTTGGGACGTCCCACTTGTCAATAGGAAGCTGTGTCCGTCCACGAACGAAAGAGTAAATAGGATTTTTGTACTCACCGTAAAATCCTTTTCTCTGAGTTCATGGACGGACACAGCACCCGCCCCTCCTTTTTAAGTTTGTACTGCTTTTTGATGAACTGATCTGCGAGGTGCAGAGAGAGGGATTATACCCAGAGGGTCTGCCCCCTGGGTGGTGCTGTATAAGGTGTGGTGTGAACACTTTCTACAAGTTTTCTGCCTAGTCACTCCTAAATGAAGGATAATACCCACTTGTCAATAGGAAGCTGTGTGCGTCCCTGAACTCAGAGAATACTATTTTTTTATTTTTTTTTAATAATTTTAAGATAACAAACATGTTAGACTTACCTGCTCTGTGCAGTGGAGTTGTACAGAGCAGCCTGGATACTCTTCTTCTCAGGTCCCTCTTCGGCTCTCCAGGCCCCTCCCTCCTGTTGATTGCCCCCACAGCAAGCAGCTTTCTATGGGGGCACCCGAGGGATTGGATTGCTGAGGACTAGGGTAAAGTCATTTTCTCTGATGAATCCCCATTCCGATTGTTTGGGGCATCCAGAAAATGCCTTGTCCGGAGAAGAAAAGTTGAGCACTACCATCAGTCCTGTGTCATGCCAACAGTAAAGCATTCTGAGGGGGGGCTTCTCAGACAAAATTGTGAGTGAGTCCACTCCCTTGGCTTAGAACACAGCCATGAATAAAGAATGGTACCAAAACATCTTTCGAGAGCAACTTCTCCCAACCATCCAAGAACAGTTTGGTAATGAGTGGCAACACAAGGGGTTAACCAAGCACACTCTAGATAAAAGTATGTAGATAAACTAGTATAGGGACAGAGGGAGAATGATTTGGGGAATGATAGACATTTATAGTCCATAACATATTAGTCCATAAGTTCTACAACATAACTTATCCGCAGAGAAGGCTGCCAGCTGACAGATAGAAGAGATCTGAAATGGCACAAAAGGAAACAAAAAGCAGCGCCTACTAAGCGTAGCAGTCAATATAAATTTAATGGAAATAAAACCAAATGCAAGTATAACACTCACAAACGAACAAATTAGAGAAGCTTATCTGGATGTACAAATCATCCGCTCTTCCCAGGAAGGGGGTGCTGTATGTCCAGATGTTGGGGAGAGATGATGTCTCTAGGTGTCCTCAGCGTTGGGTGGAACCACACACTCACAGCAGCGGTGACTGGGGACAGCTTACCTGGAACATAGCAGCAACAATCACTTCTGGGTCGTGGGGTCAGCGGGAGGGTGCGCACGTTCGAAGCATGTGTGCCTCTTCATCAGGCTCTGATGTTTCCTTTTGTGGTAATAAGTGGCCAATGCCTTTTCCAGCATCATGGAGCACCTTGCCATAAGGCAAAAGTGATAACTAAGTGGCTTGAGGAACAAAACATGGAAACTTTGGGTCCATGGTCAGGAAACGCCCCAGACCTTAATCCCATTGAGAACTTGTCGTCAATCCTCAAGAGGCGGGTGAACAAAAACCCCCCACAAATTCTGACCAACTCCAAGCATTGATTATGCAAGAATGGGCTTCCATCAGTCAGGATGTGGTCCAGAAGTTGATTGACAGCATGCCAGGGAGGATTGCAGAGATCTTGAAAAAGAAGGGTCAACATTGCAAATTTTGACTCTTTGCATGAAACTTCATGTAATTGTTAATAAAAGTCTTTGACACTTATGAAAAGTTTGTAATTATACTTCAGTATATCATAGTAACATCCAGCGCCTCCATCAGGAATTTTGGGGCCCCTTACACTGCTTCAGGCATGGGTCCCATGGAGCAGAGGAGAAGCGCGGGGGGGGGGGAAGCCGCAAATTGAGAACCGGGGGTGCAATGAACAAAAAAAAAGGGGGGGTTGCCACTCGGGGCCCTGGGGACCTCTGGGCCCCTTACAAAAAAAAATAAATGTATAAAAAAATATTTTTATAAAAAAAAGGGGGGTTGCCATCCGGGGCCCTGGGGACCTCCGGGCCTCTGGGGACTTCTGGGCCCCTTACAAAAAATTTTTTTTAGAAAAAAAAACACATAAAAAAGGGGGGTTACCATCCGGGGCTCCGGGCCTCTGGGCCCCTTACACAAAAAAAAATTATAAACAAAAAAAATATTTTTATAAAAAATAAAAAAGGGAGGGCTGCCATCCGGGGCCCTGGGGACCTCTGGGCCCCTTACAAAAAATAAAATACAAATATAAAGTAATATGTATTTTTTATAAAAAAAAAGGGGGGGTTTCCATCTGGGGCCCTGGGGACCTCCGGGCCCCTTAAAAAAAAAAAAAAAAGGTGGGGTTGCCATCCGGGCCCCTTACAGGTGTACTGCCTGTACCGCCCTGGTAACATCTGACAAAAAGATCTAAAAACACTGAAGCAGCAGACTTTGTGATAAATTATATTTGTGTCATTCTCAAAACTTTTGGCCAGGGCTGTACAGTGGACCATGGCTAGACCCCAGGTATGCAATGTGAGGCCCGGGCCGGGGACCACATGCGGCTATTGGCACCTCTTGTGGGGGCCCCTGCAAATAGTAGTCTGTGGTTTCCATACTTACCCAGAATAGTGAAGAAAAATATTCTAGTAGTTAAATTGTATGGTTTGTCGTTTTTTTTTTTTTGTTTGTTTTTTCTTTCTCCTGAAATCCTTTATAATCGATCTCTGAAAGGAGCACAAATGCGAAGCTGTGATCTCTGTGATCTCTAGCAGTCTCATGTAATGTGTCTCCGTCTATGACAGCCTCCTAAAATGCGCCCCCATTCTATGAAGTAGACCTACAACCTAAAGCATTTACCCGTTTTATATACAGCAGGGGTCTTCAAACTGTATTTCCAGGGCGTTTTTTGCAATACGGCACTTTGTTGCTTTAACTGACAATTGGGACGTGTGACGTTGTACCCAAACAAAATGTATGTCCTTTTTCCCCCCACAAATAGAGCTTTCTTTTGGTGGTATTTGATCACCTCTGCGCTATAAACGAAAAAAGAGAGACCGGTTTGAAAAAAATAAATATATATTGTGAGGGGGTTAACTCGGTAGCGGGTGTGTGTGACCCCCTGGTTGGGCTCCCCACACAAAAACAGGGCCAGCAGACGGAGGTTGTGGTTTTCAAAATCAAAAGGTGCGGTTTATTTCTCTATGTACAGTGACAAAAACACAGCAAAGCCAAAAAGAAACAAACAAAATAAATCCTGGTCAGTTTGACCTCTGACTAAACATGCAGGTTTCCTAAACTAACAACTGGGATCAGCCTGGTGCTGTCCTAGTCCCTAAGTCCCTGGTTTAGTAAAAGTCCAAACAAATAGCCACACAGGCTTTGCCTCACCGCACAGGGGTTCACTCTCCCTAGACAGTCCACACAGGTCTGGTTCCAGGCATGAGCTAACATCTGATGAAGCTGGGAGTTTTTATAGAGGCCTTAAACGAACTGACAGGCTTCAGCTGGTCTCATCAACTCCCTGCCTCACGACGCCCAGCACTCTCCCTAGAGGTATGAGTCATTCATGAGCCCACTAGCCTCAGCTGGGCTTCATCAACTCCCTAGTTGTATAAGTCGGCATAAAGCCTGAATCTGGGAGAAATATATCTACCCCCCTGGATGCAACCAGGTGACTTTACCTTCCTGCTGTCACATACCCCCCCCTCTTGTTTTAACCTTGGGGTTGGAACACCAGCAATCAGGCATTCATGTACTCGAGACAAAGCATCCACATTCCCCATTTGAACGCCAGGGCGATGCTTTACTGTGAAGTTGAATTCCTGTAGGGCCAGGAACCACCTATTCACTCTTCTATTTGTCTCCTTGTTTTGAGCCATCCACTTTAACGGAGCGTGATCCGTAACCATGTCAAAGTGCCTACCTAGCAGATAGTACCGAAGGGAATCTAGAGCCCACTTCACCGCTAAACACTCCTTTTCAACCGTGGCGTAATTTACCTCATGGGACTTCAACTTCCTGCTGAGGTAAATGACTGGGTGCTCTTCCCCGTTCCAGACCTGGGACAATACTGCTCCTAACCCCACATCTGACGCATCACTTTGTACGACAAAGTCTTTAGAGAAGTCGGGTGAGTACAACACTGGCTGGCTACATAAGGCTTGTTTCAAGAATTGGAATGCTGCCTCAGCCTCGGGGGTCCATTTAATCATGACCGACCCTTTCCCTTTCGTCAGGTTGGTTAGGGGCACAGCCTTAGAAGCAAAGTGGGGAATGAAGCGCCGATAATAACCCGCGATTCCCAGAAAGGCTCGTACCTGCTTCTTGCTGTTGGGACGTGGCCAACTCTGGATGGCCTCGACTTTGTTGAGTTGGGGTTTTATTACTCCCCTGCCAATGGTGTACCCAAGATATTTGGCCTCCTCCTGCCCAATGGTACACTTCTTGGGGTTAGCCGTAAACCCCGCTTCCCGAACAGAGTCCAGGACTGCTTGCACTTTTGGCAGATGTGAGGCCCAATCTGTGCTATGGACAATTACGTCATCCAGGTAAGCCGCAGCATACTTCCGATGGGGCCTCAGCATCTGGTCCATTTTCCGCTGGAATGTGGCCGGCGCATTCTGTAACCCGAACGGCATTCTCTTATATTGGAACGCCCCGTCTGGGGTTACAAATGCGGTTTTCTCTTTGGCCGACTTGGCCAGGGGAATTTGCCAATACCCTTTTGTGAGGTCAAGAGTCGTCATGTATCGGGCTGTTCCCAGCCGGTCGATCAACTCATCTATACGTGGCATGGGGTAGGTGTCAAATTTTGTAACTTTGTTCAACTGACGAAAATCGTTACAAAATCGCCAGCTCCCATCCGGTTTAGGCACCAACACAATGGGACTAGACCAATCACTTTGGGACTCCTCTATCACCCCTAAGTTCAGCATTTTCTGTACTTCCTCCCGTATTGCCTCCCGTCGGGCCTCTGGGATCCGATAGGGTTTTAACTTCACCCTTTCACCGGGCGGGGTAATAATATCATGCTCTACCCCAGATGTTTGTCCCGGCAGCTCAGAGAACACCTCCTTGTTGCGAAGCACAAACTCCTTAACCTCCTGTTGTTGGGGTTGTGACAAGGTGGCTGCTATTCCAACCTCCGGAATCACGCAACCAGTTTGAGCTGGTGACCAAGTTTCTGCGACTAGGGACTCTCTATCCCTCCAGGCTTTCAGCAGATTAACGTGATATATCTGTTCGGGCTTTCGCCTTCCTGGTTGTCTGACCTTGTAATTCACTTCGCTCACTTTTTCCATTATCTCGTAGGGGCCTTGCCATTTGGCAAGGAATTTACTTTCAACCGTAGGGACAAGTACCAATATCCTATCCCCCGGGGAAAAGGTACGGGTCTTTGCTCCACGGTTGTACACTCTCTGCTGTGCCAACTGCGCTTGGGCCAAATGTTCCTTCACGATGGGCATTACCTGTGCAATTCGATCTTGCATCAGGGCGACATGCTCAATCACACTCCTGTGGGGAGAACTCTCACTTTCCCAAGTTTCCTTGGCAATATCCAACAGCCCTCTTGGGTGTCTCCCATACAGTAACTCAAAGGGGGAGAATCCCGTAGAGGATTGGGGCACCTCCCTAATAGCAAACATCAAATAAGGAAGTAGACAGTCCCAATCCTTTCCATCTCTATCCACCACTTTCTTCAACATTTGTTTTAGGGTTTTGTTGAATCTTTCAACCAGCCCATCGGTTTGGGGGTGATACACAGATGTACGCAATTGCGTCACTTTGAACAATTTACACAGCTCTTTCATAACCCGGGACATAAAGGGTGTACCTTGGTCCGTAAGCAGTTCTTTACAAATACCCACCCGGCTAAAAACAAGAGATAGCTCTTTGGCTATGGTTTTGGCCGAGGTATTTCTGAGAGGGATCGCTTCTGGATAACGGGTGGCATAGTCCATTATAACCAATATGTACTGGTGCCCCCTAGCGGACTTGATTATAGGACCTACCAAATCCATTGCGATTCTCTCAAACGGGACCTCAATGATGGGTAGAGGGACCAGCGGGCTACGGAAATGTGGCATCGGGGCCGACCTCTGACACACAGGGCAGGAGGAACAATAATTTTCTATGTCCTTCATCACCCCAGGCCAATAGAATCTCTGTAATACCCTCTCTCGGGTTTTCTCTGTCCCCAGATGACCTCCAAGAATGTGCCCATGGGCCAACTCCAACACCAACTTCCTGTAAGGTTTGGGCACCACCAGCTGCTCAACGGTTTCTTCTGCCCTTTTTGCCACCCGATACAGTAGGTCCTTCTCTACGCTGAAGTATGGGTAAGTGCAGGTATTATCTGGGTTCACTAACTCGCCATCTATTTCCACTACGTTTTCCCGTGCCTTTATTAGGGCGGGGTCTTTTAACTGTTCTGTGGCAAAATTTTCCCTGTGAACCTCCAGATCAGAAAACTCCACAGACGGTAGGTTTTCGTCTGAGGAGGTGGGCTCCTCTCCAGTTTCTTGAGTCTCCCCTGCCAATACTGACAAGGGAAATTCTGGAGAGTCCTCACCACTCTCAGAGGAGTTCTGGCTATCACATTCCTGGTACATAGGGGCACCAGTGGGGGGCTCAGGATCATCCCACAGTTCCCAGAACTTCGGAAAATCCCTTCCCACAATGGCATCATGCGGTAATTGAGATACTAACCCCACTGGATGAGAGAGGGTACCTTTGGGGGTCTCGAAACACACTGTAGTCACTGGATACTCTCGGGTGTCCCCATGCACACAAATAACAGCTACCTTGCTATTCCCAGAGACCTCTGTTTTAACTAATTCAGCCTTTATCAGGGTCACAAGGCTACCTGAATCCAGTAATACCACAACATTTCTACCATTAATACACATTTTGCATAAATGTTTCTCAGTTCCCCGAATGGCAGTGCATGCGACTGTCGCACACAGCGACTGACGTCTGTCCATCAGAAAGTCACATTGCATGGGTTCCTCCACAACCGGGCAATTTGCTGCAATATGTCCCGCTTGCCGGCAGCGGTAGCAAACGATCCTTCTTGCGGCCTCTTGAGCCGCTGATTTCCCAGGCTGTTCTCGCCAAACTTGGGGTAGAGCTCCCACCCTCTCACTCTCTCCACCCTCACCCCTTGGAATCCTCTTATCCGCCCCTGGGGATGGTCTGGTCTTAGGGTGGAAAGTCCGAGAGTCTCTGGAAGAGGCCGTCAGGTTCTCTGTAGCCAAGTATTTCTCTACACGATCCACAAGACCACCGGCCGTCTCTGGGTCTCCATGGCTTACCCACTTTTGGATGGCAGTAGGAAGAGCTCTCAAAAACCGATCCATTACAACACGTTCCACAATCTCTGGTGCGGACAAAGTCTCTGGCTGTAGCCACTTCCGGCTCAGGTGAATGAGATCATACATTTGAGACCTGGGGGGTTTTCGAAGCTGGAAAGTCCAGTTATGCACACGCTGAGCCCGGACAGCCAGGGTGACACCCAGCCTTGCCAATATTTCAGCTTTTAGCATCACATAGTCTTTTGCTTGGTCAGGCTCTAGGTCATAGTAAGCCTTCTGCGATTCACCAGTTAACAGAGGAGCCACCAGTCCAGCCCACTGCTCCTCAGGCCACTTTTCTCTTTCAGCAGTCCTTTCAAATGTGGTCAAAAATACCTCTGGATCATCCTCTCCAGTCATTTTTGTCAATAAACGACTCACCCCAAAGGACGCGGTATTAGTGGGACGGCTTTCCTCACTGGTCTGCGGACGTTGCTGCATTACTGCTTCCATTTGTTGTAGTCTCTGCTCTTGCTTCTGTAACAGGTCTATGAAGCGGGCCTCAGATTGCTGCTGGGCTTGTTGATGAGCTTGCTGCTGGGCTGCAAGGCTCCTTTGCAAACCTGCATTTGTCTGCTGTTGATTGGCATTTGCTAGAGCCAGCTGTTTCAGTATCTCCTCCATGCTGGCTTAAAAAAAACTGCCCGCATTCTCCACCAACTGTGAGGGGGTTAACTCGGTAGCGGGTGTGTGTGACCCCCTGGTTGGGCTCCCCACACAAAAACAGGGCCAGCAGACGGAGGTTGTGGTTTTCAAAATCAAAAGGTGCGGTTTATTTCTCTATGTACAGTGACAAAAACACAGCAAAGCCAAAAAGAAACAAACAAAATAAATCCTGGTCAGTTTGACCTCTGACTAAACATGCAGGTTTCCTAAACTAACAACTGGGATCAGCCTGGTGCTGTCCTAGTCCCTAAGTCCCTGGTTTAGTAAAAGTCCAAACAAATAGCCACACAGGCTTTGCCTCACCGCACAGGGGTTCACTCTCCCTAGACAGTCCACACAGGTCTGGTTCCAGGCATGAGCTAACATCTGATGAAGCTGGGAGTTTTTATAGAGGCCTTAAACGAACTGACAGGCTTCAGCTGGTCTCATCAACTCCCTGCCTCACGACGCCCAGCACTCTCCCTAGAGGTATGAGTCATTCATGAGCCCACTAGCCTCAGCTGGGCTTCATCAACTCCCTAGTTGTATAAGTCGGCATAAAGCCTGAATCTGGGAGAAATATATCTACCCCCCTGGATGCAACCAGGTGACTTTACCTTCCTGCTGTCACAATATATATATATATATATTTTTTTTTTCCTTTTTGCTATAATAAATATCCCCCCCCCAAAAAATGTCTTCATCAGTTTAGGCCAATATGTATTATATCAATTGGTTTGCGCAAAGGTTATAGCGACTACAAAATAGGAAATAGATTTATGGAACTTTTTTTTAATTTTTTACTAGTAATGGCGGCGATCTGCAATTTTTATCATGATTGCGGCGGACAGATTGGACACTTTTGACACTATTTTGGGACCAGTGACATCTATACAGTGATCAGAGCTAAAAATAGCCACTGATTACTGTATAAATGTCACTGGCAGGGAAAGGGTGAACACTAGGGGGCGATCAAGGGGTTAAATGTGTTCCCTGGGTGTGTTCTAACTGTGGGGGGGATGGGAATGACTGGGGGAGGAGAGAGATCGCTGTTCCTACTTAGTATGAACACTCTCTCCCTGTGAGAACTGGGATTTGTGTGTTTACACACACATCCTCGTTCTATAACGTGCGATCGCGGGTGCCCACCGGACACGCGTCGGGCGCACACGCGCACCTGTTATGACGTCTTGAAGAAGCAACATATAGCTACTGCAATTTGCGCAGCCGCGCCAACCTGCCCTCTAGCGGTTAAATGTTTTGTGTCATTGTCCTTGTTTGTTTTTTGTTTATGAGCATGCTTGTCATGCCATGTATAAGGCTCCGTTCACACTGGATGCCAATGCGGCTCCCAGCAGTGGTCCTGTGAGTCCTGGTTCACCATTTCAGGTCCGATTTCAGCCCAAATTTTGGGCTGAATTCAGACCTAAAACGGATCAAAAGACGCACACGACTCCTGTGCAAATTCGCACCGGAGCCGCATCGGAGATATGTGAACCGGCTCCATAGAGAGCCATTCACATTCTCCTGTTATTGCGAATTGGATGCAGAGATCCAATTCACAATAGTGGGAACCTGGCCTAAGTGTTTCAAATGTGTACCTTACCTGGGAGCTTTACACCACTGGTTCTCAACCCTGTCCTCAAGAACCCCCAACAGGCCATGTTTGCAGGTTTTCCTTTATATTACACAGGTGCTTTAAATCAGTGGTAATCAACCCTGTCCTCAGGGCCCACTAAAGCCCCGTACACACGGTCGGACTTTTGGCCAACAAACTTCATTTTGAGCAAGTTGGACCAACAATCCGACCGTGTGTACGCTCCATCGGACAAACTTTTTTTGCTTTTTTCTTGTTTTCATCGGACAAAAGTTGGGTCTGCAAACGGACAAACTTTTGCCCAACAAAAGTCCGATGGAGCAAAGTCCAACCGTGTGTACAGAAAACCATCAGACTTTTGTCCGATGGACAAAACAACTAATGTTAAAATCAACCAGCAATAGCAGAAGTTGACCAAAGGGTGGCGGTAAAGAGCAGAAAAGAGCAGAAAAACCACGTGATGTTGCAAAAAGTTTTGGGAAAGTTTGCAGAAAAGTCCGAGCCTGTGTATGCTATGGGTGTTCCCGACCAACTCCGTTTGGACAATAAAACTCGAAAAAGTCCGATAGAAGTCCGACCGTGTGTATGGGGCTTAAGACTCCATTCACACAGGGGCAAGGCGATTTTCAGCGCGACTTTGTAGGCAACTTGGACACGAGTATGAATCACAGCACGACATGAAGCTACTTACAAGGCAACTTGAAGTTGCTTCCAGGACAGGAGACATTCCAGTGGCCAATAAAACAAGAATCAGCTCGGGGGGAGGGAGAGGTTTGCCTGAGAAATGTATGTTCTCTTCCTGGAAAGTTGCTTCTGTTAAGACAGGGGATCTGACTTCTGAGGCGACTTCCATTGAAATCTATGGGTACAAGTCGCCTTGAAGTCAGATTGAAGTAGTACAGGAACCTTTTTTGAAGTCGGAGCGACTGCAGTAGTGTGCATTAAGACGGCTCCCTTCACTTACCGTATATACTCGAGTATAAGCCGAGGTACCTAATGTTGCCACAAAAAACTGGGAAAACTTACTGACTCGAGTATAAGCCGAGGGTCAACAATGCCTTACTGTTCCCATCCTTACTGTTCCCATCCTTACTGTTTCCTATCCTCACTGTTTCCTATCCTCACTGTTTCCTATCCTCACTGTTTCCTATCCTCACTGTTTCCTATCCTCACTGTTTCCTATCCTCACTGTTTAAATTTTACATTGGAAATAGTACCTGAAAAAAAGTTGCGGCTGCGGCGTCCATCGCTCAAATCCCGCGGTCTCTTCCTGGTTCCTTCCGTGATAGGCGATTCTCATCATACACTCTCCGCCTATCACAAACGTTCTCTCATCCTCAGTTTCCCAGCAGACACTGTGTTGGGTGTTCCGCCAATCACAGACGTCTGCTGGGAAACTGAGGATGAGAGACCGTTCGTGATAGGCGGAGAGTGTCTGATGAGAATCGCCTATCATGGAAGGGACCAGGAAGAGACAGCGGGATTTGAACGATGGACGCCGCAGCCGCAACTTTTTTTCAGGTACTATTTCCAATGTAAAATTTCGCTGACTCGAGTATAAGCCGAGGGGGGGACTTTCAGCCCAAAAAAAAGGGCTGAAAATCTCGGCTTATACTCGAGTATATACGGTACATTGATTTTCTCATGGAGCGCGACTTGAGGCAACTAGGGGCGACCTGGGGCAACTTGAAGTCTGATCCAAAGTTGCCCCTGTGTGAATGGGCTCTTACAGGCCAGGTTTTATGTATTACCTTGGGGAGATGCAGACTAAAATACTGCAATCACCGAGCAGCAAATGGTATCACCTGTGATGTATTTCAGTTATCTTGCAAACCTGGCCTGTTAGTGGGCCCTGAGGACAGGAGTTGATGACCACTGCTCTAAATCAATGGCTTGTAATTTTGGACAGCTACTTTATCTAAGGCCCCTTTCACACGGGACGGATCAGTAATGATCCGCCCCGTGAACCTCCGCTTGCTCAGCAGGGATCGCTCCGTTGATCCCCGCTGAGCCGGCGGATGACAGGGCGGTCCCCGCACACTGTGCAGGGACCACCCTGTCAGATCTCCGCTCTCCCCTATGGGGGGATCGGATGAACATGGACTGTCTGTCCGTGTTCATCCGATCCGCTACGCAGACGGATAGAAAAATAGGAATTTTTCTATCCAGAAAAACTGAGCATTGCAGACACGGAGGAGATCGGGTGTCAGCAGATGTTTCATCCGCTGACACCCACGATCTCATAGGGACCAATGTATGTCCCTTTTTCATCCGTAAACGGATGAATGAAAAAGCGGACATACGGTCCGCTGGTGTGAAAGGGGCCTAAGAGAAATTCCCAAAACATGGCCTGTTGGGGGTACTTGAGGACAGGGTTGAGAACCACTGCTTTACACTAGTCTGTTTTTAATCGGCACATTTTTTGACCCAATAATTTTCTGCCACTATAGTAACCTATTTGGTTCCTGTCCCTAAGGAACAACTTTTCTCTATATACATTAGTGACAATACCCCATTGGTATAAGTAGTATGGACATTTGGCTTTAATTAATAAATTCTTTGCCTGGTTTTATACTTTTTTACCCCTCCAATGCAGCCTTTCTTAACCTTTTTAACACGGAGGAATCCTTGAAATAAAGTTTCGATCTCAGGGAATCCCTGCTAAAAATGACTATGGGCTCTGTTCACAAAGCGGAATCTACTACTATAAGAAATTCAGTAAAATACCGCTTCGCTTTTTTTGAACAATGTTTTGGCATTCACAAAAAAAACTACTAAAATACGTTGTGTTATTTTATTAAGTGATTTACTTAACATTAGTAGTGAAAGCGTGCGGAAACTGTCATGGTAATCATCAGCTGTCAGCGCTGACAGCTGAATGTAAAGAAAAGAACTGCTGGCAAAAAAAAAAAATTCACGGAAAAAAAAGCGTAAGGTCCCCACCAATTCATACCACATCCGAAGGGCCCGGTATGGATTGGTTGGGGACTCCACGCCATTTAAAAAAAAGAAAAAAAAAGTTGGCATGGGGGATCCCCTCAAAATCTATACCAGACCCGAAGGGTTTTTCCCCCATGATTTTTTAATGCCGGCAATTCTTTTCTTTACATTCAGCGGATGACAGTTACTGATTGTTAAAGTGTTGCTAAACCCACAAAAGTAAAATCAGTCTGTATATGCAGTAAAGCATGCTTGTTATACTCTCTGTGGAACCTAAGGGGTTAATCCTCTGCATTGTGTAAAAAGGCTGTTTGATCTGGTCTTCTCTGATCCTCCCCTTCTTCCACTGTCCCCAATCCATCTCCTGATAAGACAGAGACTTTAGAATCTCTCTGCAAATGCTCTGTTTGGTGTGTATTGCTAGAGAGTTTTTTTTTTTCTTGGGAGAGTGCATGTGAACAGCACAGGACCAATCAGGACTGTCCAGACAGAGGGTCAGGGGTCCTGCAGCCTCATAGGACAGTCAGGGGAGAACAAAAACTCCTCCTACAAGCTTTTCTGCTGATGAGAAAAGGTATTTAGCAGATTATATTTACTAAAACTATTGCCAATTTCCATGTTCTGTGTACTGTGAGAGACCAGATATAGTGAATGCAGGCTCCTGGGGAGACCAGATATAGTGAATGCAGGCTCCTGGGGTGACCAGATATAGTGAATAGGGATGAGCTTCGTGTTCGAGTCGAACATACGTTCGACTCGAACATCGGCTGTTCGATCGTTCGACGAAGATCGAACGATTTGGGCCGTTCGCGCCAAATTCGAGTGACGCGAACGGCCCACAATGCACTACGCCATCGCAGTGTCATCCAGGCGCTGTGATTGGCCAAGCATGCACTGTGACCCCGCATGCTTGGCCAATCACAGCGCCGGCAGCGAGGAGAGCAATGATTGGCCACAGGCAGGATGCCTGTGGCCAATTATTGCTGAGGGTGTTTAGTACACGCCCCACACTATAAAAGGCCGCCAGCACGGCGGCCTAGTGTAGTGTGTTCCGGAGCAGGGAAAGACAAGCATAGGCAGGGACAGTGACATTTATTTCTTTCTTGCTTAACCTGGATTCCTTTAGTTTAGGGAAAGAGAAGGATAGGTAGG
Organism: Rana muscosa; assembly: GCA_029206835.1. Taxonomy (NCBI): domain Eukaryota; kingdom Metazoa; phylum Chordata; class Amphibia; order Anura; family Ranidae; genus Rana; species Rana muscosa. The sequence goes on from CM055122.1 coordinate 310,791,314, forward strand.
GAGAGTGTCAGTGTGTTTTACTGTGCGAGTCCTTGTTTCTAGGGACAAAGAAGGAAAGTGAGGGGAATTCTCCTTGTGCTATAGTGTGCTTTAAAAAAACATTTTTTCTAGGGACAGAAAACTCTAGGTAGGGAGAGTGTCAGTTTCTTTCACTGTGCGAGTCCTTGTTTCTAGGGACAAAGAAGGAAAGTGAGGGGAATTCTCCTTGTGCTATAGTTTGCTTTAAAAAAACATTTTTTCTAGGGACAGAAAACTCTAGGTAGGGAGAGTGTCAGTTTCTTTCACTGTGCGAGTCCTTGTTTCTAGGAAAAAAGAAGGAAAGTGAGGGGAATTCTCCTTGTGCTATAGTGTGCTTTAAAAAAAAAAAAATTCTAGGGACAGAAAACTCTAGGTAGGGAGAGTGTCAGTTTCTTTCACTGTGCGAGTCCTTGTTTCTAGGGACAAAGAAGGAAAGTGAGGGGAATTCTCCTTGTGCTATAGTGTGCTTTAAAAAAACATTTTTTCTAGGGACAGAAAACTCTAGGTAGGGAGAGTGTCAGTTTCTTTCACTGTGCGAGTCCTTGTTTCTAGGGACAAAGAAGGAAAGTGAGGGGAATTCTCCTTGTGCTATAGTGTGCTTTAAAAAAACATTTTTTCTAGGGACAGAAAACTCTAGGTAGGGAGAGTGTCAGTTTCTTTCACTGTGCGAGTCCTTGTTTCTAGGGACAAAGAAGGAAAGTGAGGGGAATTCTCCTTGTGCTATAGTGTGCTTTAAAAAAACATTTTTTCTAGGGACAGAAAACTCTAGGTAGGGAGAGTGTCAGTTTCTTTCACTGTGCGAGTCCTTGTTTCTAGGGACAAAGAAGGAAAGTGAGGGGAATTCTCCTTGTGCTATAGTGTGCTTTAAAAAAACATTTTTTCTAGGGACAGAAAACTCTAGGTAGGGAGAGTGTCAGTTTCTTTCACTGTGCGAGTCCTTGTTTCTAGGGACAAAGAAGGAAAGTGAGGGGAATTCTCCTTGTGCTATAGTGTGCTAAAGCATTCCTCATCAACCATCTTTGAAATCCTTGTTTTTTGGACAGTCAGGGAAATTGTCGTTGTGCTATTCTGTGCAAAAGCAATCATCCTCAACCATATTTAGAAATCCTTAAGTAAAGGGACAGAGAAGGACACCTGAAGGTAGCCCTTATTGCTTTTTTCCCATCTCCCTGCAGGCCATCTATTAGAATGTCTGGAAGGCAAACAAGGAGAGGCAGACAGTCAGGAGGCAATAAAAGAGGGCAAGCAGGCTCTGTGTCTGGGGGCAACAGTGCTGGTCGTGGACGTGGTGCATTGTCATCAGCACATGGCCATGGGACACGCTTGTCCTTCTTTTCGGCAGCTGGACATGTTGAGCCACATCATGCCGAAGACTTGGTAGAGTGGATGACCAAGCCCTCCTCCTCCTCCTCATCCTCTCTCACCCAGGCTCAGGGTACTGGCAAAGCAGCTGCCAAAGCGTCCTCTTCCCTGGTATCAATGTCAGACTCATCATCAGTCACTCCTTCCCTAGACCCACCATGTCCTCCTCCTGAGGAGTCCCCCGAACTGTTTGAGCACAGTGTTGGGTACATGCTCCAGGAGGATGCCCAGCGTTTCGAAGGGTCTGATGATGAAACCCAGCTACAGGAAGGCAGTAGCGTGAGAGCAGACAGAGGGGATGCTCAAGAAGGACACCAATCTGGCAGTCATGTTCCAGCAGCTGCAGCATACTGCCAGATTGGCTCCAGTGATGAGGAGGGAGGGGATGATGAGGTCACTGACTCCACGTGGGTGCCTAATAGGAGAGAGGAGGAGGAGGAGGATGAGGAGGAGGCACATCTCCAACGAGGCAGGATGCCCTTTGGTGGCCAGCGTAAGGGCAGTACACTGACGGAATCACACCGCAGAGCTCCGCCTGTGCAGGGCGCTGCCTCTGCCCGTCATTCAAAAAGTTCCTTGGTGTGGGCCTTTTTTGAGGCTAGTGCATCAGATCGCACAGCTGCTGTTTGCAACATATGTCTCAAGCGTATATCGCGTGGCCAAAACATCAGCCGCTTGGGTACCACATGCCTGACCAGACATATGTTGACCTGCCATGCAGCTCGTTGGCAAGCCTACCTCAAAGACCCACACCAAAGAACAAAGCGGACCTCTCCTTGCACCGCATCAGCTGGGATCTCCAACCCCACTATAACTTCAGTCCTCTCTGAAACATGCACTGAGAGGAATGAAGGTGTAGAATTAGGTGTGTCACAGCCAAGTACTTGCGGCCACTCTGCTAGCAGTACACCGACGTCCGATTCTAGCAGGCAAATTTCCCTGCCCCAGCTGCTGGACCGTCGAAAGAAGTTCACTCCCAGCCATCCACATGCCCAGCGGTTGAATGCTAGCTTGGCTAAATTGCTAGCGCTTCAACTGCTGCCTTTTCAGTTGGTAGACTCGGCCCCCTTCCGTGAGTTTGTGCAATGTGCGGTTCCTCAGTGGCAGGTTCCCAAACGCCACTTTTTCTCACGGAAGGCTATTCCGGCTCTCTACCGGCATGTGGAAGGCAATGTCTTGGCCTCGCTGGACAGGGCGGTCAGCGGTAAGGTGCATATTACCGCTGACTCATGGTCCAGCAGGCATGGACAGGGACGTTACCTTTCTTTCACGGCCCATTGGGTCACTCTTTTGGCAGCTGGGAAGGATGCAGGACAAGGTGCAGTAGTGTTGGAGGTTGTTCCACCGCCACGCCTCCAAAATGCTACTACTGGTTGTGACACACCTCTCTCCTCCACCCCCTCCTCTTCTTCTTCCTCCATGGCCTCTTCCTGTGGTTTGTCCTATGAACCAGCGGTGCTCCGTAGCCGTTCACGGGGCTACGCAAGTACGCAGGCAAAAAGATGCCATGCCGTGCTTGCGCTGGTGTGTTTGGGGGACAGAAGCCACACTGGGGCAGAGGTCCTGTCTGCTCTGCAGGGCCAGGCCGAGAGGTGGTTGACGCCACGCCAGCTTAAGCCAGGAATGGTGGTTTGCGACAATGGCACCAACCTCCTCTCCGCCCTCCGACAGGGACAACTGACCCATGTGCCCTGTGTGGCTCACGTCCTTAACCTGGTGGTGCAGCGGTTCTTGGGCAGGTACCCGGGCTTACAGGATGTCCTGAGGCAGGCCAGGAAAGTCTGTGTGCATTTCCGCAGATCTTATAATGCCAGTGCTCGCCTGGCTGAGCTGCAAAAGGAGTTGAACCTGCCCAAGAACCGCCTTATATGTGACATGCCCACCAGGTGGAACTCAACGTTGGCCATGCTGCAGCGGCTGCACACGCAGCAGAGGGCCATCAATGAGTACCTGTGCGACTACGGCACCAGGACAGGGTCAGGGGAGCTTGGTTTTTTTTCTCCACGCCAGTGGGGCATGATCAGGGATGCATGCACTGTCCTGGCACCATTTGAGGAGGCCACGAGGATGGTGAGCAGTGACAGTGCATGCATCAGTGACACTGTACCTCTTGTCCACCTGTTGGAGCACACGCTGCGTGGAATAATGGACAGGGCACTTGAGGCAGAACAGAGGCAGGAAGAGGAGGACTTCCTTGCCTCTCAAGGCCCCCTTTACCCAGACAGTGTTCCTTCTGTCCCACCCATCGCACAGGAAGAGGAGGAGGAGGAGGAGGAGGAGGATTGTGTCAGCATGGAGGTGGAGGCTGGCACTCAGCATCATCAGCAGCAGTCTTTTAGGGATGATTTACAGTCCCAAGAAACCAGTGGACTTGTACGTGGCTGGGAGGAGGTGGCTGCGGATCATGTCGTCCTTAGTGACCCAGAGGACTCCGGAGCGAATGCCTCAGCAAACCTACGCTGCATGGCCTCCCTGATCCTGCAAAGTCTGCGGAAGGATCCTCGTATTCTTCGGATCAAGGAGAGGGACCATTACTGGCTGGCCACTCTCCTTGATCCACGGTACAAGGGTAAGGTTGCGGACCTTATGTTACCGTCGCAGAGGGAGCAGAGGATGAGACAACTCCGGGAGGCCTTGCAGAAAGGTCTGTGCAACGCGTTCCCAGAGACTGGGAGGTTACAAACTCCTGGTCCTGGACAACGAGTTGCTGAGGCTTCGGCCAGTCAAAGAAGGAGCGGTGGGGAAGGTGGCCGTCTGACCGATGCGTTCAGACAATTCTTTAGTCCGCAGCCCCAAAGTATGATCGGTTCCAGCAACCATCGCCAGCGTCTGATAAACATGGTGCAGGAATATCTAGGGGCAAGGTCAGACTTGGACACCTTCCCCACCGAAAATCCTCTGGCTTACTGGGTCTTGAGGATGGATCACTGGCCAGAGCTTGCACAGTATGCAATTGAGCTACTGGCCTGTCCTGCATCCAGCGTTCTTTCGGAACGCACATTCAGTGCTGCTGGAGGATTTGTCACGGATCACAGGGTGCGCCTGTCCACCGACTCGGTTGATCGACTGACTTTCATCAAGATGAACCAGTCTTGGATCACCACCAGCTACCACACACCTGATGCTGATATAACAGACTAATTGATTTTAACATGTCACATCCCTTCAAGACTGATGCTGATGCTGAGTGCCTGTGCTGTTATGTTGACTGGCTATCCTCCTCCTCCGAGTCCTCAATGATACGATTGATGATGATAGCTTGGAAGATCATTTTTGTTTATGGGTGCCGCCACCAGTGGCTAAGGCCCAATTTTTCAGCCCCTGTTTTACAGGGGCGTGTAATTACAATTTTTTTAGCAATAATTTGCCATAGGGCTCATTGCTGTGCTCCAAGTACAGTATCTGTGAGGGGTTGGAGTGTTGTGGCACCAGTGCCTAAGGCCCAATTTTTCAGCCCCTGTTTAAAAGGGGCGTGTCATTACAATTTTTGAAGCAATACTTTGCAACAGGGCTCATTGCTGTGCTCCAAGTACAGTATCTGTGAGGGGTTGTAGTGTTGTGCCACCAGTGCCTAAGGCCCAATTTTTCAGCCCCTGTTTAACATTCCTGATATAATAGTTGACAGCAGGGCGTTCCAGCACCAACCAAGAGTAACTGTGAGTGCTTACAGTGTTGTGCCAACACCAACAACTAAGGGGCCTATTTCTGCAGAGTATATACGGCAGGTCCCTACTTTCAAACATCCAACTTACAAACGACTCCTACTTGCAAACGCAAGAAGACAACAGGAAGTGAGAGGAAATCTACCACTAGGAAGGAAAATTCTCTCCTGTAAGAATAAATATGGGAGAAAGGTGTCTCCTCTGTACTGATGCTTTATCAGCAATCCTTGTTTCAAGAAAAACACCACATTTCAAAAACAGTTGTCATTGGGACGGAAAGTGAGGTGAAATGTTCTGAACAGGGGCACAGACAGCAAAACAAATGTTACAGGGGTGATAACCCTTACCTATGTTTTCCAAAAAGTTTAAAAATAGATTTTTGGGCTGGAGCTACACTTCAACAATGTACCTGTTCAAAATTACAAACACATTCTACATAAGAACAAACCTACAGTCCCTGTCTTGTATGCACCGCCTGTATACGGCTGTTCAGAGTATATAGGGCCTTTTTTATTTTATGTGCGGGGTTCCCCTTAATATCCATACAAGACCCAAAGGGGCTGGTAATGGGCTGGGGTAGGGGGGGGTCATGGGGTAGCTATGCCATTTTTCTTAAAGATTTTCATCCATATTACCGGGACCAGACATTACATTAAAGCCGCAAGCAGTTTTAAATGGCTTTTTTTTCCTTTAGAAGTGTCATTTTGTGCAGGGACAGTTCTAAACACGGGAAACACGTGGCACTTCACAGGCATACTTTAGACACCCCCCAGGTACGATATTTAAAGGAATATTTGACTTTTTTTTTTCACTTTATGCATCATTAAAATGACTGCTCCCGAAAAACGACCGTTTTTAAAACTTCTTTTTGCATTGATACATGTCCCCTGGTGCAGAACCCGGGTTCCCAAACCCTTTTTAGGACAATAACATGCATAATAGTTGTTATAATTAGCACTTTAGAATTCGAACGTTCGCATCCATTGTATTTAATAGGGTTCTAATGTTCGTACGAACTTTCGGTCCGTTCGCGGGTTCTGGTGCGAACCGAACCCGGGGGTGTTCGGCTCATCACTAATAGTGAATGCAGGCTCCTGGGGAGACCAGATATAGTGAATTCAGGCTCCTGGGGTGACCAGATATAGTGAATGCAGGCTCCTGGGGAGACTAGATTTAGTGAATGCAGGCTCCTGGGGAGACCAGATTTAGTGAATGCAGGCTCCTGGGGAGACCAGATTTAGTGAATGCAGGCTCCTGGGGAGACCAGATTTAGTGAATGCAGGCTCCTGGGGAGACCAGATTTAGTGAATGCAGGCTCCTGGGGAGACCAGATTTAGTGAATGCAGGCTCCTGGGTTTAGTAGCACTTTAACCACATGCCGACTGGGCCATAGCCGAAAGACGGCTACAGCGCGGTCGGCTTATTCTAGGAGGGTGTCCATGGACATCCTCATAGAAGCTTGCTCCGGCACGCACCCGGAAATATCCGTGACCGCCGGGTCCGGAAGACCCGGCATATCACGGATCGCGGTAAACGGGCTCTAATAGCGGGCGTTTACCACGTGTTCGCTCTGTCAAATGACGGAGCGATTACAACAATAAACCGACATCACATCCGGTTCCTTTCTCCCCTCTCTGTACCGATCGCTACAGTGTGAGGGGAGAGTTTGTTTGCAGCAGCGCTGTGGGCTGGATCTGTAGTGCCCACAGCGCTGCTCTGTGCCCTTTCCAGCCTCATTCATACTCTGCAATACCCCATCCATACTCTGCAATACCCCATCCATACTCTGCAATATCCCATCCATACTCTGCAATAGTCATCCGTCCATCCATACTCTGCAATAGTCATCCGTCCATCCATACTCTGCAATAGTCATCCGTCCATCCATACTCTGCAATACTCATCCGTCCATCCATACTCTGCAATAGTTATCCATCCATCCATACTCTGCAATACTCATCCGTCCATCCATACTCTGCAATACTCATCCGTCCATCCATACTCTGCAATAGTCATCCATCCATCCATACTCTGCAATACTGATCCATCCATCCATACTTTGCAATACTCATCCATCCATACCCAGCTATACTCAGCCATACCCACCCAGCCATACTCAGCCATCCACATTCATGGCTCAACCATTCTAAGCCATCCCCATCCACGGCTCATCCATGGCACATCAGTTCGCATCCATGCCACTACAGTGCCTCAAAGTGTAATTAGATAGTCAAATTAGACTTGAAATTTATGTCCCTAGAACGCCTGCTGGTGCTCCCTGTATGTTGGTCCTCTGTATGTGGCCACGCTGTGTAAAAGTCTCACATATGTGGTATCGCCATACTCAGGAGTAATAGCAGAATGTGTTTTGGGGTGTAATTTGTGGTATGCATATGCTGTGTGTGAGAAATAGCCTGATAATATGACAATTTTGTGAAAAAAAAAAATCTTGATTTTGCAAAGAATTGTGGGAAAAAATTACAACTTCAAAAACCTCACCGTGCCTCTTTCTAAATACCCTGGAATGTCTACTTTCCAAAAAGGGGTCATTTGGGGGGTATTTGTACTTTTCTGGCATGTTAGGGTCTCAAGAAATGAGATAGGCCGTCAGTACTTCAGGTGTGATCAATTTTCAGAGATTGGCACCATAGCTTGTGGACTCTATAACTTTCACAAAGACCAAATAATATGCACCAATTTGGGTTATTTTTACCAAAGATATGTAGCAGTATAAATTGTGGCCAAAATTTATGAAGAGAAATTACTAATTTGCTAAATTTTATCACAGAAATTAAGAAAAATTTGTTTTTTTTTCAAAATTTTGGGTCTTTTTTCATTTATAGCGCAAAAAATAAAAAACCCAGAGGTGATCAAATACCACCAAAAGAAAGCTCTATTTGTATGAAAAAGGGGACAAAAAACTCATTTGGGTACAGTGTTGCATGACTGAGTAATTGTCATTCAAAGTGTGAGAGCACCGAAAGCTGAAAATTGGTCTGGTTAGGAAGGGGGTTTAAGCGCCCAGTGGTCAAGTGGTTAAGGACACTGGAGGCTGCCCGCTCCTTAACAACCAGGTAAAATCTTACACATTCCTTACTGCATGCCTGGACCACTGCTTAATACCTGCATGCATTTAATTATTTATTTCCTTCTGTGAATTGAGTTTAACGTCTGTTCACGCGGTATTTACTGAGCGCTTTTTTAGCGTTTTGCCGTAAATACCGCAAAACGGAATAGTGAATTCACAGTTTCAGCATTGCATGTGATATTTAGGCGAAATGTGTCTGGACATCTAAATATCGCATGCAAGATGCTTTTGTGAATGGAGCCCACTATCTCCAACTCATGATACATTAGTGTGATGATCAGTGGGAAGAATGTTCCTTACAGATAGGTAAAAAGATCAGTGGTGTCAGTGGGAACTTATCTGAGAGGCAGAAATTGCTCATTGCTCAAGGAACCCCTAGCAACCCTCTGGAGGAACCCTGCTTGAGAAGCCCCGGTCTAACATCAAGAGGAATCAGAGATAAGGACTGCTATCTGATAGGTTACCAGTAGGGGGAGATCTTGCTCCTTTAGCACAATGTCTGTCTGTGGTCAGTACTTGGAAATTCTTGGTGCATTACTCTAAATTACATTTCAGTTTTCTTTCTTGTTGAGAGAAATGGAAAATAATGCGCCAGTTCTGAACAGTTATAGCAGAGAAAACTGAGATTTGCTTCTTGATTGACAGGTAGACTTTCTTCCCTGCAGAATTACTTACTGCATTGCACACACAAAGATATATACACCAATATATATATATATATATATATATATATATATATATATACACACACACACACACACTAGGGTGACCACATTTCCAAACTGCCATTCAGGGACACACCCCCCCGCCCAAAAAAGATTATTTTTGATACCTTTTTTTGTGACCCCATACATTTCACGAGTTCATACTGGGACCTGTAGTACTTTACTAGTTGGGGGAGTCACATCTTCGGCTATGAGGGGTTCAAACTGGGACCTGTAGTCTTTCACTTTTGGGGGATCACATCCCCAAAATTGAAGGACTACAAGTCCCAGTAAAAAAAAACTGAGATCTAACACACCCCATAGATTTCACAGGTTCATGCTGGGACATGTAGTTCTTCACTAGTTGGGGGGGGGGGGGGGTCACATCTTCAGCTCTGAGGGGTTCATGCTGGGGCCTGTAGTCTTTCACTTTTGGGGGATTACGTCCCCATAATTGAAGGACTACAAGTCCCAGCACGAACCCCTGAGCTCTAAAGTTGTGACCCTATAGATTTCACAGGTTCATGCTGGGACCTGTAGTTCTTCACTATTGGGGGGGGGGTGTCCCATCTTCAGCTCTGAGGAGTTCATGCTGGGACCTGTAGTCCTTCACTTTTGGGGGGTCATGAGACCCATCACCCGATTGGCTGAAAGGAAATCCGATCGGATTGGCCCTCAGGAGGTGGAGGGAGGAGAATAGGGTTGTCCCGATACCACTTTTTTAGGACCGAGTACAAGTACCGATACTTTTTTTCATGTACTCGCCGATACCGATTACCGATACTTTTTTAATGTCATGTGACAGTTTGACTGATGGGCACTGAAAGATGGCACTGATAGGCGGCACTTATGGGCACTGATAGGTGGCACTGACAGGTGGCTGGCACTGATGGCTGGCACTGATGGGCGGCACTAATGGCACTTATGGGCACTGATAGGTGGCAATGATGGATTGCACTGATAGTTGGCACTTATGGACACTGATGGCACTGACAGGTGGCTGGCACTGATGACTGGCACTGTTGGCACTGACAGGTGGCTGACACTGATGGGCAGCACTTATGGGCACTGACGGCACTTATGGGCACTGATGGATGGCACTGATAGTCGGCACTTATGGGCACTGATATGTGGCTGGCACTTATGGGCAGGCACTGAAATGCTGCAATAAATGACATGAGGAAAAGATTTTGAAATGTTATGCTGCAACGGCCATCTTGGTACACCCTGCACTCAGCATCAGTAAGTAACAGCAGACATCTTGTTACACCCAGCCCAAACTATTTGGGCTGGGTGTAACAAGATGTCCGCTGCTGGCTTACTGTGGCCAAGTGCAGGGTGTACCAAGATGGGCGTCGGGATGTCCAAGCTGACAGTCACCCAATCCTGATGCGGCTGCGCCCTGCACACTTCCAGCTTACCTAGCTGAGGACTCGCTCTCCGCCCCACTGACTCAGCCTACGGATGTGTCCCGCCCACTCCGCCCTCCCTCTCCGCTCGCAAACTCTGCCCGCCCTCGCCGCTCACAAACTCCGCCCGCCTTCGTCGCTCAAACTCCGCCCGCCTTCGTCACTCAAACTCCGCCTGCATTCGTCGCTCAAACTCCGCCCGCATTCGTCGCTCAAACTCCGCCCGCCTTCGTCGCTCAAACTCCGCCCGCCTTCGTCGCTCACAGACTCCACCCGCCCTCTCCGCTCGCAAACTCTGCCCGCCCTCTCCGCTCACAAACTCCGCCGACCAGGTATCGGGTCAGGCATCGGGAGCATTTGTGTGAGTACAAGTACTTGCGCAAATGCTCTGTATCGGTCCCGATACCGATACTAGTATCGGTATCGGGACAACCCTAGAGGAGAATATGGGGAACCGAGACAGCAGCCCCCCTCCCCCCGCCACCCGGAGCACTGCCCGCTAAATGGGGTAAGTGCGGGGCCCTGACTGACTGACCGACGGGGGTTGCCTGTGACATCATGACCACCAGCCGCCACTGCCTCGTCTGCCAGCTCGTCTGCTGTCCTCTCTGCAGTCAGTGTCTCATGACACACATGGTGTTACATCCATCCCCGGCGCCCTGCCTCACCTCTGAGTATTGAGAGTTGCTCTAAAATCCTGGCAGTTCCCCTCCCTCTGAGCATGCCGCCGGAAAAGTTTGGGGAGGAGGTGGGGTGGAGTTAAAGCACTAGGGGAAAAGGAGGAAGAGGAAGTTTAATCCTTCTACGCTCAGAATGCTGGGGCTTTGGCCGGCCAGGACACGTACTGTTAATGAGTAAAGAAGTGGCGAAGCGGTGGCCTTTTTTGGGGGCATCAGATTGGCCCAGGGGGGTGGCTGTGTCAGTTTCATTCAGGGACACTGTATTTTTTTCGGAATGAAGGTGCCCGGGATCCGGGACAGATTTTCAAAATGCGGGACTGTCCCGGGCAATCCGGGACACGTGGTCACCCTAGTTTGCTAACGCATGCATTTTTAAATGCACCAAAATGCATGGTGGTGCAGCATCCTGCATTCTTGTGCTGCGCAATTTTGCAAATCGGGACTTCTTTTGCGCATTTTCCATATGTAGGCCAGCCAAGATGAATGAAGGGCTGTCCTACACATGGCATACTGGAAAATGTGGGGAAAAAGAATGCAGAAACACGTATGCACTCCATCACACCTGCATGGTGTATATGAAGCCTAAGGTCTCATGCATACTTCTCATAGACGCATTTCCTCCTGGCAGTAGGGTTGCCACCTCATCCCTTTAAACCCGAACACATATGAATTACACAGGTTCTGAGGCTATTTAAATGCAGATAAGGCACCAAGTGAGTTTAATTACCACCTTAATTAGCCACAGAACCTGTGGAATTTATATGTGTTCGGGTTTAAAGGGATGAGGTGGCAACCCTACGGCTGGCAGCAGTGTTTTGGGAGAAAAAACTATTGACGCTTGTAAACAAGGAGGGGTGTTTCGCGTGCGCCTAGAGGCACTGGAGTCCTTGGTCATGCGGTTCGGTGCGGCACGTTTTTGAAAAAGGGTCAGGGACTTATTTTTTTTCCACATTTCTATTGTGTAGGGCTGCCCTACACGCAAACGCACAAGAACGAGCGGAAACGCAACCACGCTTCTTCACACCGCATGGTGGGAATAGAGCCTCAGAGCTGGAAGTCCCCTTTACCATGAGCTGGTTCCTGTAAGTAGAACGCATTACTCACTGCTAATTCAATTAGGAGGCTGACAGTGTGTCCTCTCACCCAATGTGATAATTATCATATCATTTCTGATGATTAGGGCTTCTGACAGACTGAAAAATGTGCAACACAGCGGCCTGGGATCTGAGCGCTGAAAACCCGACGCCAGAGGTTAATTTGGTTCGCGGCTGACGGGGGAGGGGAGAGGCAAGATGTCTTCATGTCATCACTTTTCCTGCCATTTATAGAGCAAACACCAAGATTATCGCACGTCAGAGCAGACGCAGATTAACGCTGACCTGATGAAAATACATCATGTTAATATTTCAAATAAATTATTTAAGGACATCACATTGCTTTTAGGACTGGTCCACGTGTGCGTCAGGGACTGCTGCTCCTCCTGAAAAGTGATCTGCGCTTGCATCCATCACGCATTGCACTAGGTGTGGGGCACTTGCAGATCGGCCCCGTTCACTTAAATGGGCTACGACTGGCAGGTGGCAGCACCTGCTGAAAGTGACATGAACATTCAAGCACTGAATGCACCTAGCGTTTAGGCACGTTTAGAAGGGCATTTTTTCCACCCAAACGCTCCTCTCCTGAATGTAGTTTTGGTGCATCCAGACTTCTGCCTCTAGATGCCTGTAAACACCTATGCGTGCACGGACGGACATTTAGGGGCAGGGAAAAAAATGTTAAAGGCCTGTAGAACAAGCGTTTGACACCTGCAGTGTGCATGAGGCCTTAAAATGGCAGAAAACATATTTTGTCATGTTAAAGCTTATATGACTTTTCAGTGATTGGGTTTACATCTACTTTGCATTTATGGCAGAGTGCTGTCTATACTAGCTGTGGGAGAGTCCTGTCTAAACTAGGGGTGCGGGGAAGCCCTGTCTACACTAAGGGTGTGGGGGAGCCCTGTCTACACTAGGGGTGTGAGGGAGTCCAGTCTATACTAGGGTTGTGGGGGAGTCCAGTCTACACTAGGGGTGTGAGGGAGTCCAGTCTACACTAGGGGTGTGAGGGAGTCCAGTCTACAGTAGGGGTGTGGGGGAGTCAAGTCTACAGTAGGGGTGTGGGGAGCCCTGTCTACACTAGGGGTGTAGCGAGCCCTGTCTATACTAGGGGTGGGGGAGCCCTCTCTAGACTAGGGTTGTGGAGGAGTCTTGCCTATGCTAGGTGTGGGGGAGCCCTCTCTATACTAGGGGTGTGGGGGAGCCCTGTCTACAATAGGGGTGTGGGAGCCCTGTCTATACTAGGGGTGTGGGGGAGCCCTGTCTACATTAGGGGTATGGAGGAGCCCTGTCTACACTGAGGGTGTGGGGGAGCCCTGTCTACACTGAGGGTGTGGGAGAGCCCTGTCTATACTAGGAGTGGGGGAGCCCTGTCTACACTAGGGGTGTAGGGGAGTTCTGTCTATACTAGGTGTGGGGGAGCCCTGCCTACATTAAGGGTGTGGGGGAGTCCTGTCTATACTAGGGGTGTGGAGGAGTCCTGTCTACACTAGGAGTGTGGGGGAGCCCTGTCTATACTAGGGGTGTGGGGGAGCCCTGTCTTCACTAGGGGTGTGTGGGAGCCCTGTCTATATCAAGGGTATGGGGGAGCCCTGTCTACACTAGGGGTGTGGGGAGCCCTGTCTATACTAGGGGTGGGGGAGTCCTGTCCACGCTAAGGATGTGGGTAAGTACTGTCTACACTAGGGGTGTGTTGGAGCCCTGTCTATACTAGGGTTGTGGGGGAGTCCAGTCTACACTAGGGGTGTATGGATCCCTGTGTATACTAGGGGTGGGGGAGCCCGGTCCATGCTAAGGGTGTGGGGAAGCCCTGTCTATACTAGATGTGTGGAAGCCCTGTCTATACTAGATGTGGGGAAGCCCTGTCTACACTAGGGGTGTGGGGGAGCCCTGTCTACACTAGGAGTGTAGGGGAGCCCTGTCTACACTAGGGGTGTGGGGGGAGCCCTGTCTACACTAGGGGTGTGGGGGAGCCCTGTCTACACTAGGGGTGTGGGGGAGCACCTGCCTATACTAGGGGTGGGGGAGCCCTGTCTACACTAGAGGTGTGGGGGAGCCCTGTCTACACTAGGGGTGTGGGGAGCCCTGTCTTTACTAGAGGTGTGGGAGCCCTGTCTACACTAGGGGTGTGGGGGAGCCCTGTCTACACTAGGGGTGTGGGGGAGCACCTGCCTTTACTAGGGGTGGGGGAGCCCTGTCTACACTAGAGGTGTGGGGGAGCCCTGTCTACACTAGGGGTGTGGGGAGCCCTGTCTATACTAGAGGTGTGGGAGCCCTGTGTACACTAGAGGTGTGGGGGAGTTCTGCTTCCAGACTCACGGTAAACATCACACCAAACTATAAGAAATGGTTTTAGGTGGAGTTCTACTTCTATCAAAATATCGAATGCCCCAGATGGGCCGGCAATGACTGCCGAAGAGGCCTGGAACATGTCACCAGTGATGACTTCTCCAGGACTTGACAGGTCCTCATAGTTCCCACCATAGTATCAAACCTTTACTGCATCTGAACCACTTCTACCTTGCACCTGTGCCGAGACTATACCATACCTATACTGTGACTCAGGCATGTACTGGCCATCGGGACTACCGGGAGTTTCCCGGTGGGCCGATGGCTCAGTGGGCCGGTTTCAGTGACAGACAGCCTGTCAAAATAATGGCCCGCGCAACCATTATTTTGAGCACTGCTGTACTGCCCGGGCCGGCCCTACCATGGGACCAAGGCGGCAATTCAGGGGTGGACTGGGCCTGGAGGGTGGGAACTTGCTGGGTGCTTCCTTCGGCGCTGCGATGTGTCTGAAAGGTCACGCTGGTGGGCGGGGACAGTCCTCTAATGGCTGCTGCTGCTCCATCCTCCGGATCATCCCTGGTGTCAGTGTGAGGGCAGCCGGTGACAGCCGACTCGGCGCAGCTGCCCTAGAAGAGGGGATCCGCACATTGCTCTGTCCAGCATGCCTGAGCGAGCTTGTGACACACACCGCCTCTCCCGCCCCTCTCTCCCTGCCCGTGCGTTGCATCTATGAAGAGCATGAGGGAGCTGGAAGATTAAACAAGCAGCCGACAGCCATATTAAAGCCCCTCTTGGACCATTCAAGTGAGTGAGCTGAGCACTGTCACTGACCAGACCCCTCTCTCTCTGCCCCCCTCCCCTGTCTCTCTCTCTCTTCCTGTCCCCCTTCTCTCTCTCCCTCCCCTCTCTTTCCCCCTCTCTCTCTCCCCCCTCTCTCTCTCCCCCCTCTCTCTCTCCCCCTCCTCTCTCTCTCCCCCTCCTCTCTCCCCCTCTCTCTCTGTCCCGCGCTCTCTCTCCTCTCCCTCTCTCTCTCCCCCTCTCTCTCTCCCCCTCTCTCTCTCCCCCTCTCTCCCCTCCCCCTCTGTCCCTGCCCCCTCTCTGGCAGCAGGCGACGGTGACAAGTGGCATGCTGCATCTGGTGGCAAGCACTCGGTGGCAAGTGACACGCTGCATCTGGTGGCAGTTGACGTGGCATGTGACATGATGCATCTGGTGGCAAGCGACAGTGGCAAGTAACACGCTGCATCTGGTGGCAAGTGACATGCTGCATCTGGTGGCAAGTGACACGCTGCATCTGGTGGCAAGTGACACGCTGCATCTGGTGGCAAGTGACAATCTGCATCTGGTAGCAGTTGACGGTGGCATGTGATACACTGCATCTGGTGTCAAGCGATGGTGGCAAATGACACGCTGCATCTGGTGGCAAATGACACGCTGCATCTGGTGGCAAGTGACACACTGCATCTGGTGGCAAGTGATACGCTGCATCTGGTGGCAAGTGATACGCGGCATCTGGTGGCAAGTGACGGTGGTAAGTGACACACTGCATCTGGTGGCAAGTGACACGCTGTATCTGGTGGCAAGTGACAAGCTCAGGGTTCCCACTGATTCTGCATTCTGGTGAGTTGAACTATTTCATTATATATTACAATGTAGTGTAGCACACTCCCGTAGGAGCTTCTGGTTTAATTTTGGGCCTTGCACGTTACCTCAGTCTTCATTGTCTAGGGGAAGAAAGTCTGTAGAAATTCCAATGTCCACACAAGATGTAAAACCTTAAGCAGTTAGGTTTTATTTTCCTTTTGCATAAAACATTTGAAAAGCAGTAGAAGAGTGAAGGGAAGGAGTAGGTTCAGGTACGCAGTACAGATCACAGGGGAAAACTCCTCAACTATTCAGTCATTCACCACTCTTACTGGAGTGGGTATTGCTCAACCGGATAGGCCCCTCTCACCTGGCCTAGCAGGCGGTATGATGCACGATCAATAATCAGGACCAGTCTCTGCCACAGACTGGTGGTACACAGAATTGGATAATCCGGGATCCTCTGCCACAGGACTCAACACCCGAACTTCCAGCCAAGCAGTCAAGAGCCTTTAAGCCAACCCGGCAGACTGCAAGGTAAACTTTAGTTGCGGTGCATCCTCCAATAGAATTACCAGGCCCTCCTCAAGACACCAGCCTTCCGCTTGGTCTTTTCCAGGACAGGTCCTCCCCTGGTTTCCTCCATTGAGTGGCTTCCTCCCTCAGGACGGACAGCACAGTTGGAGTTGCGGCCTCGGACCAGCATGGTTCCGAGGCCAAAAATCACACAATATCCCCCTCACGCCAGGAGGGCCGCGAGGGGACGAAGAAGATGGCGTCTGCCCCTTAAGTACCCTTCCCCAGCATGCTCAGCGGGTAGACCACGCCCACTGAACTGTTCCCTGGGGAAGGTACCCAATACACTCTGGCTTGTCAGTCTTCCACATTGGCCTGGGGTGGTAATGCCACCTGCAGGCAAACAGTGGGAAGTCTGCCCAACACAGCCACAGCCGGAACAGAGGCTAATTCAACATTAATTATTTACATCTGAGCCTAACTATTGGCTCAGATACCCTCTAAATTGAACATGGCGCCCAGTCATTGGGAGCAGGGCGCTACAGTAATAATAGAAATAATGTGATTTGATCATCCTGACACTATATTAACCGTTTAAGGACCGCCTCCTGTATATATACGTCGGCAGAATGGCACGGACAGGCACAAGCACGTACAGGAACGTCCTCTTTAAGATGCCGCCGTGTGGTCGCTCGCGACCCTGCCGCTTTCTCCGTGAGCCCGACCATGGGTCCCACGGACTCGATAGCCGCGGGGACACCCGCGATCGTCTCGCGGAGAGATAGAGCGGGGAGATGCATGTGTTAACAAGCATCTCCCCGCTCTGCCTAGTGACAATGACAGTGATCATCGCTTCCTGTAATCGGAAGCGGTGATAACTGTCTTGTCACACACAGCCCATCACCCCTACAGTTAGAATCACTCCCCAGGTTACACTTAACCCCTACAGCGCCACCTAGTGGTTAACCCCTTCACTGCCAGTGTCATATTGACAGTAATCAGTGCATTTTTATAGTACTGATCGCTGTAAAAATGACAATGGTCCCAAAAATGTGTTAAAAGTGTCCGATGTGTCCGCCATAATGTCACAGTCACAATATAAATCACTGATCGCCGCCATTACTAGTAAAAAAAAAAATTATTAATAAAACTACCCCCTATTTTGTAGACGCTATAACTTTTGCGCAAACCAATCAATAAACGCTTATTGCATTTTTTTTTTTTACGAAAATATGTAGAAGAATACGTATCGCTATAAACTGAGGAAAAAAAATTATATATTTTTTGGGGATATTTATTATAGCAAAAAGTAAAAAATATTGCATTTTTTTCAAAATTGGCGCACTTTTTTCGTTTATAGCGCAAAAATAAAAAACGTAGAGGTGATCAAATACCACCAAAAGAAAGATCTATTTGTTGGAAAAAAAGGACGTCAATTTTGTTTGGGAGCCACGTTGCACAAACCGCGCAATTGTCAGTTAAAGCGACGCAGTGCGGAATCGCAAAAAGGGGCTGGTCCTTTAGCAACAAAATGGTCCGGGGCTTAAGTGGTTAAGTATGGTGTAGGGATGTTTTCATTGCCAGCACCAGCCATCCACCCGACAAATCACCCCCACCGCTGAATTCCCCGTCAACCCTGAAGACTACATTCCCCCGCTGGTCCTTGGTAAAATTGTCCCTGAATGGCAGTCTGGAAATGTGGTCACCCTATAGCAAACGTGTTGGCATTCTTGTGCTGCACGATTTTGCAAGAGTCGGGACTTCTTTTGCGCATTTTCCATATGTAGGCCAGCCCATCGAGATGAATGTTAGCAAATGCGTGGTGTGTTCAATCAACCATTTAATGGCACCACTGTGTGTCTGTAAAAGGGCAGCGTGTATCTGTGCATGGAATAATCTGAGTGTATTAGAAGGCCTACTTACACCAACTCAGCGCTATGTTACTCATAAAGTAAAAAAAGCAATAAAAACAGATAAAAAGCAGCCGCTAAAAAAAAAATTGACAAGTCATAAACTAATAGTATCCAGTCCAGAAGCATAGATTAGTGCACCATCCAATACTAAAGCAGCGCTCCTGCCAGTCCTTTTCCTGACCGGCATTCATGTGATATGCATATTGCTGGTGAGTATAAAGTCCAGAAAGCAGATGGTGGTCTTAGTGGTTAATGAATAAGCGTGCACCATACACCAAGATCCACACCACGGGCGTCACACTCCACTAGGGCAGTGATGGCAAACCTTTGGCACCCCAGATGTTTTGGAACTACATTTCCCATGATGCTCCTGCACTCTGCAGTGTAGTGGAGCATCATGGGAAATGTAGTTCCAAAACATCTGGGGTGCCAAGGTTCGCCATCACTGCCCTAGGGGTTCAAACTCACCAGCAATACTTGTGATATGCATATTGCTGGTGGTGAGTTTGAACCTCTAGGGGAGTGTGACGCCCGTGGTGTGGATCTTGGTGTATGGTGCACGCTTATTCATTAACCACTAAGACCACCATCTGCTTTCTGGACTTTATACTCACCAACTGTCACCCATTTGTTCCTCATATGATTAAACATATGAATGTCGGTCAGGATAATGACTGACAGGAGCGCTGCTATAGTATTGGATGGTGTATCTGTGCATGTTGGGAAAGCATGCGATTTTGCGCAAGTTCCCGACACGCACAAGGTGTGAAGCTAGCCAATTAAAGCCGTATTTCTTTTTTGAGTGTATCTGAAATATGTTTGTAACACTATCTGTGCTGATCTTCAATAAATGAAAAAATATTGATCCTCAGCAATCAAATATCTCCATAAAGTGGTTGTAAATAGGGATGAGCTCAGGCGTGTTCGCATTGAACACATGAAGAGCCCGCCAAGGAAGTTGGCACCGTCTGAACCGCGCTGCGCTAATCACAGGCAGGGAGACATTTCCTGATCTCTGCAGCTGAGCATCTGGACAATGTCTCCCTGCCTGTGATTAGCGCAGCGCGGTTCAGACGGTGCCAACTTCCTTGGCGGGCTCTTCATGTGTTCAATGCGAACACGCCTGAGCTCATCCCTAGTTGTAAACCCATCACAACCACTTTAACCTACAGGTAAGCCTAGATTAAAGTGGATGTAAAGCCATTCTCATCCTTTCTAAACTACTGCCATAGTGCTGATCTATAAGGATATAGATGCCTCCTGCATGTATCCTTATCTGTCAAATGTCTCCCCTCTGTCTGTTATAAGAACTGAAAAACTGCAGATTCTGTGGGTGGATCTGTTCTCTGGAGCTCGGTGGGTGGAGTCGTGATGTCAGTAGACTCCCCGCCCACCTCTACACTCCCCTTGTCAACATGCATTTTCTCCTGTGTATTCCTTCTGCTATGATCACTAACATCCAGTCAAAATCCAGAAAAGTAACCACATGACTTCAGAAAAGGAGTGGGGGTGGGAATTAAAAAATAATGCCTGTCTCAGGCTTAGTGCATGAGATATGTAAATAACCCGTCACTCACAGCAAGGGGGAAGAACGGACAAAAGTTTTCTCCTGTTTGTCCGTTTATCTCACTAAAAAAAGAAAATAGGATTGCTCAGAGCTGGATTAACTCTTTGTGGCAAGACTGGGCACAGATGATAGGAAATCTTATACGCTACATTGTGACAGCAAAAAAAAGTTTGGGTTTACATCCACTTTAAGGCTTACCTGTAGGTGCAAGAAATATCTCCCAAACCTAAAAGGTTTAGGAGATATTTGCAGAAATAGCGGCACCGATGTCTACGGCGCGCAGGCGCACTGAGTGTGCTGTTACTAACGGCGATCATGCCGTTAGTGACGGCACCCACGCATGCGTGGGAGTGACGTCATCGCGGCCCCGGCCAGTCACAGCGCTGGAGCCGAGATACCCGGAAGTCACTCCGGGATAGATGGCGGCGTCGGAGGAGGCGAACGAGGGCCGCTGCGGGGGCTTCGATCTCAAGTAAGTAATTAGCTCATTATGCCTTTGCAACCAATCCTCAGGCCTAAAATGTGCTTTTAAATATTTGTGCAAAAAAATGACAGTGAAAAGATTAAATAATATACACTATATTACCAAAAGTATTGGGACGCCTGCCTTTACATGCACATGAAGTTTAATGGCATCCCAGTCTTAGTCTGTAGGGTTCAATATTGAGTTGGCCCACCCTTTGCAGCTATAACAGCTTCAACTCTTCTGGGAAAGGCTGTCCACAAGGTTTAGGAGTGTATCTATGGGAATGTTTGTCCATTCTTCCAGAAGCGCATTTGTGAGGTCAGGCACTGATGTTGGATGAGAAGGCCTGGCTCACAGTCTCCACATTAATTCATCCCAAAGGTGTTCTATCGGGTTGAGGTCAGGACTCTGTGCAGGCCAGTCAAGTTCCTCCACCCCAAACTCACTCATCGATGTCTTTATGGAACTTGCTTTGTGCACTGGTCCAAATCATTTGGTGGAGGGGGGATTATGGTGTTGGGATGTTTTTCAGGGGTTGGGCTTGGCCCCTTAGTTTCAGTAAAGGGAATTCTTAAGGCGTCAGCACACATGACTGTACACCAGTGCACAAAGCGACGTCCATAAAGACATGGATGAGCAAGTTTTGGTAATATAGATATCCAATCACAGCTGATCACAATGTAAACGGGAAGAGCCATTGATCGGCTTTTCCTCACTCGCGTCTGACAGATGGGAGTAGAGGAGAGACGATCAGCTGCTCCTCTGACAGGAGGGGTCTGTGCTGATTGTTTATCAGCGCAGCCCCCCCTCGGATGCCCGCCCAGGACCACCAGGATGCTGCCAGGACCACCAGGGATGGCCACCACACTGGACCACCAGGTATGCCACCCTAGACCAGTGTTTCTTAACTCCAGTCCTCAAGGCGCACCAACAGGTCATGTTTTTGGGATTTCCTGCAGATAAAACAGCTGTGATAATTACTAAGGCAGTGAAACTGCTGAAATCACCTGTGGAAATCAATGGAAATCCCAAAAACATGACCTGTTGGTGCGCCTTGAGGACTGGAGTTGAGAAACACTGCCCTAGACTACCAGGAATATGCCAATCAGTGCCCAGGCAGCTGCCAATCAGTGCCTATCCGCAATGCCTGCCAGTGCCACCAGTGATGCCTATCAGTGCAGTCTATCAGTGCCAGCTATCAGTGCAGCCTTTCAGTGCCCGTCAGTGTCGCATATCAGTGCCTACCACTGCCACCTTTGAGTGCCCATCAGTGCCGCCTATCAATGACCATCAGTGCTGCATATCAGTTTTACTCACCAGTGCTGCCTATCAGTGCCCATCGTCAGTGCCCATCAGTGCCATCTCATTGGTGCCACCTCATCGGTGCTGCTTTATCAGTGCCCATAAGTGCAGCGTATCAGTGCCCATCAGTGCAGCTTATTAGTGCCCATCAGTGAAGGAGTTAACTTACTTATTTACAAAATTTTATAACAGAAACAAAGAAAAACTTTTTTTTTTTATTTGGTATTTTTTTATTAGTTTAGCAAAAAAGAAAAACCGCAGAGTTGATCAAATGCCACCAAAAGAAATCTGTATTTGCAATTGTCATTTAAAAAGTGAGAGCACTGAAAGCTGAAAATTGGCCTGGGCAGGAAGGTGTGAAAGTGCCCGGTATTGAAGTGGTTAAAACCCACTAAAAAGGGTGGACCAACTCAATATTGAACCCTACGGACTTAAGCCGAGAATCCTGTCGTAAAAAAAACGTTTGTTTTCTCGACGAGATTCTTGTCAAGCTTGACAGATTCTTATCAAGCTTTTCTTGCATACACACTGTCAATTAAACGCGAGCGCTCCTTCTGGTAAAACTAGCGTTCGTAATGGAGATAACACATTCGTCACGCTGTAACAAACTGAAAGCACGAAGACTGAAAAGCGTGAATCGTCTCTCCCCAAACTTTTACTAACACGCGGTAACACGAGATCAGCAAAAGCAGCCCAAGGGGTGGTGCAATTGAAATCGAACTTCCCCTTTATACTGCCGTCGTACGTGTTGTACGTCACCGCACTTTAGAATGACGAGATTTTTAATTGACAGTGTGTATGCAAGGAAAGCTTGACAAGAATCCCATCAAGCTTGACAAGGATCTCGTCGAGAAAAACGTTTTTTTTTTTTTACGACGGGATCCTCGGCCGTGTGTACGAGGCTTAAGACTGAGTTGTCATTAAAGCTCATGTGCGTGTAAAGGCAGGTGTCCCAATACTTTTGGTAATATAGTGTATGTGGAATGCCATGGCTCACCTTTTTAAAATGCATATTTCCTGGTTGCCATATTAGTCCTCTGGCTTCAATGATTTCTGAGTTCCTAAACTGGAACAGGTACATAATTTGTGGACGTCATTAACTTCTGGCTTGTACTGGGCCAGTCCTTGCAAAAGTATTGAAGTCAAGAGATCGGCATGACTATCAAGGCAGCAAACAGGCAACTAGCATGAGGGGGGTAATAATGGAAGTTTATGCATTTCTCCCCTGACAGGTACCCTTTTATTTTTTTTTATTTTTTTTATAAAGAAACATTCTTCACAGCCCAAGTGTTATTTTGCCTAATCCTTGGTTTGATTTATAGCACATGACAGGTCCTCCTCACCATGTGATGACCTCGCCAACATCTTCAGCACCCCATCATCAGTGCGAAGCCATGGCTGAGTTCTCCGTGAAACTAAAGACTTTGTGACAAGCTGTCAATTAACTCTTTCCCTCTCCAGACTAACAGCGCGGTTTTCTTCTGACGCTTCCGTTCCTTTACGACAACAATCTTCTTCGTTTTCCTCACCCCGGAGTGGCGACCGTTTATGAATTATTTATTCTGCTGCTCCCAAACGCAGCATCTCTGCAGGCTTGTGACGCCGCACAGATTTATATTACCGCTAACAACTCATAGGAGACGCAACCCGGGGCAAGAGCTTTGTATCCTTTCCTGTTCCGGAGAATTAATGGACATCTCATTTGGGAGAGAAATAAAATATAAAAATCCGCACAGATGCTGTATAATATGTATATTCAAAGGATGAGCATTATTTTTATGTGGAATTTAAATTAAGCCCAAATCTTATTCATTGTTTTTATTTTGCTGGTTATGTCACCCTGGAGAAGCACAGAATTCATAATTGGAATCCCACTTTTTTATTTTTTATTTTTTTATTTAGAAGTTTTAACTTTAGATGAACCTTCAAGATCTCCAAATCTGTCCAGTTTCACCCATCGATTGCTTGTTTCTTTCTTTCTTTCTTTCTTTCTTTCTTTCTTTCTTTCTTTCTTTCTTTCTTTCTTTCTTTCTTTCTCTCCTTTTCTTTTTCCCTCTATTTTTCTCTCTTTCCTTTTCTTCCCTTTCTTTTCTTCCATTTATTTTCTTTCCTTTCTTTCCTTCCTTTCTTTCCTTTCTTTTTTTCCCCTTTCTTTCCTTTTTCTTTTTTCCCTTTTCTTTTCTTCCCTTTCGTTTCTTCCCTTTCTTTTTTTCCTTTTCCTTGTTTTCCCTTTTCTTTTCTTCCCTTTCTTTTCTCCCCTGTCTTTGCTTCCCTTTCTTTTCTTTCATTTCTTTTTTTCTCTTCTTTTCTTCTCTTTCTTCCCTTTTCGTTCTTTTTTCTCTTTCTTTTCTTCCCTTTTCGTTCTTTTTTCTCTTTCTCTTCTTCCCTTTTTGTTCTTTCTTCCCTTTCTTTTCTTTCTCTCCCTCTCCCTCTCTTTCCTTTCCTTTCCTTCCCTTCTCTGGTGATTCAGCCAGTAAGTCTGTTTTTCAAAAGAAAAGAGCTCTTGCAGTTACAGGGATGAGACGAAACCATTTATTACTGACAGGGGTGCTTAAAATGATCATTTATTTATTTATTCATTCATGTAAAACCTTTATCCCAAAAGGAAAAAAAGCAGTTTGTTGTAACAGATTATTAAAGTGTGAGCTAGAGTTTGGCTTAAAACTTTTGTTAGTGTATTTAAATTTGTTAGTACATCTAACACTCCCCCCCTCACAGATTAACAATGCTGCTGTCTGCTGTGCCCCCTGTGCTCCTTCATCCACAGTGGGGGTGCTATAATACAGGAGTTGTGTTACTGGTTAGGTCACTGTGAAAACAGAGAGAAAAAAAGCCAATAAAAAAAGAAAACTAATACAGCCACCACATCTAATGATTGGGATTAATACCGCTTTTAAAAAATGCTATTGCTTTGAGCCTTCTCCAAATCCTTTTTTCTCTTTCGTTCATGGACGGACACAGCTTCAATCTTGACAAGTGGGTATTAGCCTTCATTTAGAAATGACTAGGCAGAAAACTTGTAGAAAGTGTTTAAAGTGGTTGTAAACCCACCCACACAACTTGCACCTACAGGTAAGCCTAGATTAAGGCTTACATGTAGGTGCAAGAAATATCTCCTTAACCTACACGGTTAAGGAGAAATTTTCAGAAAACCCTGTACCGATATCTAGGGCGCATGCGCGCCGTAGACAACGGCGCAGGCGCACTGAGCGTTGCTGGTTTTCTCAATGGAGACTGCCGATTTTCTCAATGGAGAATGACGGCCCCGCGCGCATGCGTGTGACGTCATCGCCGCTCCGGCCAATCACAGCGCCGGAGCGGCGATAACAGGAAGACGGTCGGAGCGGACATGGCGGCGGTGGCGGAGGGGGACGAGGCCCCTCTGGGTACAACTCCTCTCTCTGCATCTCGCAGATCAGTTTTTTCTGCCTAGCATAGGAGAAGAACATGGCTCCCTTCGGGCCCATTGGTCCGGGTTTTTTTTTCTATGTTTCTTTTTTGTTCCTGCAATCCAATTAACTGCCGACTGGGTGAGAGGCTGGATCCTAGATCCTTGTAGTCTCCCCAGTTTTTGGCCATCGAGCGTGTGCCGACCCTAGCTACGTGCTGGGTTTTCCACGACATGCCCGTCGCTCCACGGGTAGCCGGTGAGCTTCGTGGTCCAGGGCATGCATATGATCGGTCTCTATGGCTGAATCACAGCATGCCGGGCCGACAGTCACCTCCGTAACCGCGCGGAAGATGGTCTGTCCGGAATGTTTTCCAGCATAATCCACGCAGGAAGGGTAAGTAGTTTCCCCTGCTTCGGCAGGAGGACTTGGCTGGAGAGATCAAGTAAGTGGTTTCGCCCTTTCTTTCCTCTCTCCCTGCCTTACCTCCTCCCTGGGCTCTGCGAGCTAGGCTGTGTCCAGACTTAACAAAGTTACCACGATTCCAGTGGAAGGGGCTCCTGACTTCAGGGACCATGTGGACAAGAAGGCTGAGGCAATCGCTCGCTAACTATACACAGTAGTGGGCTCAGCGGTGCGTCCAGCATTGGCTGGGGCTTTGGTGTCTCAGACACTTTCTGAGTGGGCAAAGATGCTACTCCAGGGGTTGGAGGCACGGGAGGCTCCTCCGGACGAGGCAGCTTTGACCGACCAGTTGGTACAGGGCCTTAAGTTTGTCTGCGAGTCAGACATGGATACTATCCCCTTGCTGTCCAGAGCCTCGGTTTATCTGGTGACGTTACGCCGCCTGATCTGGCTAAAGTGCTGGTCTGCAGACCAATCTTCCAAGAAGGCCCTGTTGGATCTGCCCTTTAAGGGCGACAGACTTTTTGGAGCCTCTCTGGATGACATCATTAAAGATGCCACAGGAGGTAAGAGCACGTTGCTCCCGCAATCCAAAAAGGGTAAGGAGCCACGCCATAGGCAAGGGCCCTCCTTCACTACACACAAGTGGTTTTTTCGTCCGCCCAGTGCGGCAGGTAAAAGATCCCAGGCCGATAAAGCTCCTGCCCAGGGACAAAAGCGACCTTGGTTTCGCAAGCCCAACAAGCCTACGGACAAATCTGCAGATTTGTCCGCATGAAGGTCTGCCCCCGCCCATCTCTCGGGTGGGGGGACGTCTTTGCGAATTCGCGACTCGGTGGAAATCTCTGATCTCCGACCGGTGGGTTTGCGAAGTAATCTCCTCGGGCTACAAGATAGAGTTTCTCTCTTGTCCGCCGAACAGATTTTTTCCCTCCAACCTCCGGCTTCAGCCGACCCGTCGGGAGGCCCTGTATGGGGCGGTCCAGGATCTGCTGGTACGCGGGGTGATCATTCCTGTCCCAGTGCAGGAACGGTTTCAGGGGTTTTACTCGAATCTGTTCGTAGTGCCAAAGAAGGAGGGGGTTCGTCCAATCCTGGATCTCAAGGCCCTCAATTGCTTTGTAAAAGTACAAAGGTTACGGATGGAGTCGGTTCGCTCTGTAGTCACTGCCCTCCATCCAGGGGACTTTCTGGCATCCTTGGACATCAAGGACGCATACCTGCATGTTCCCATATGCTCCAGGCATCAGAGATTTCTGCGCTTCGCAGTCGGGGAGGACCACTATCAGTTTGTAGCCCTCCCATTTGGCCTGGCATCAGCACCCAGGGTGTTCACCAAGGTGCTCGCCCCGATTCTGGCCCTTCTAAGACAGCGGGGCATGGCTATCGTGGGCTACTTGGACGATCTTCTTCTGAGGGCCGCTTCAAGCTCAGAGGGGAGCGTGTCTATAACCTGTCAGACTCTCCGAGACTGTGGTTGGGTGCTAAACACGCAAAAGTTAGTATTGGTGCCGACTCAACACCGAGTGTATCTGGGGTTGATTCTGGATTCCTCAGAGGCAAAGGATTTTCTTCCTGTGGAAAAATTGCAGACCCTTCGGGATGCGGTGCGACAGTTGGCATCCAAAAGATGGTCGTCACTCCGCTTTTGAATGCGAGTCCTGGGCCTCATGGTAGCCTCCTTCGAGGTGGTTCCATATGCTCAATATCACACTCGAGTGTTGCAGAAGGAAATTCTGTCCAGATGGGACAAATGCCCGTCGTCCCTGGATTGTCAAATCTGGGTGAGCCACCTAGTCAGGACCTCCCTGGTTTGGTGGCTGACATCACCGGCACTTCTGTCCGGGAAGTCGTTCCTTCCTTTTCACTGGATGGTGATCACGACAGACGCCAGCCTTACCGGTTGGGGGGGAGTCTGGGGTGTTCAGTCGACGCAGGGTCGCTGGACCCCGGAGGAATCCTGCCTGCCGATCAATGTCCTGGAACTCCGGGCGATCAGGCAGTGCCTCTCCACGTGGTCTCATACCAGCGGCCCTCTTAGCTGGGGGTCTCGCTACACGTTCTTTAGAGATTTTGCTCCATAGTGACATGATAGCATCACACAGTTGCTGCAGATTTGGCGGCTGCACATCCATAATGCCAATCTCCCATTCCACCACATCCCAAAGGTGCTCTATTGGATGAGATGTGGTGGGTGTGGAGGCCATTGGAGGACAGTGACCTCATTGTCCAGTCGTGAGATGATTGGAACTTTGTGACATGGGGAATTATCCTGCTGGAAGGAGCCATCAGAAGATGGGGACACTGTAGTCATAAAGGGATGGACATGGTCAGCAACAATACTCAGGTAGGTCGTGGTGTGTATACAATGCTTAATTGGTACTAAGGGGCCCAAAGTGTGCCAAGAAAATATCCCCCCCACCGTTACACCAAACTGAACCATTGGTAACAGGCAGGAGGGATCCATGCGCCAAATTCTGACCCAACCATCTGAATGTCGCAGCTGAAATCGAGACTCATCAAACCAGGCAACACTTTTCCAATCTTCTATTGTCCAATTTTGGTGACCCTGTGCGAATTATAGCCTCAGTTTCCTGTTCTTAGCTGACAGGAGTGGCACCCGGTGTGGTCTTCTGCTGCTGTAGCCCATCTGCTTCAAGGTTCGTTGTATTGTGGGTTCAGAGATGGTATTCTGCATACCTTGGGTGTAACAAGTGGTTATTTGAGTTACTGTTGCCTTTCTATCATCTCCAACCAGTCTGCCCATTCTCCTCTGACCTCTGACATCAACAATCCTCCACACAATTGCCGCTCACTGGATATTTCTTTATCTTTTTCCCACCATTCTCTGTAAACCCAAGAGATGGTTGTGTGTGAAAATCCCAGTAGATCAGCAGTTTTTGAAATACTCAGACCAGCCCGTCTGGCACAAACAACCATGCCACATTCAAAGTCACTTAAATTCCCTTTCTTCCCCATTCTGATGCTCGGTTTGAACTTCAGCAAGTCATCTTCACCACGTCTAGATGCCTAAATGCATTGAGTTGCTGCCATGTGATTGGCTGATTAGAAATTTGTGTTACCAAGTAATTGAACAGGTGTACCTAATAAATTGGCCGGTGAGTGTATATATAGGCTATATTCCCTAAAGATTAAATATTATTCATTGAAAATACAGCATGAATGGGGAAAATGACACATTATGGCCACTAGATGGTGTTGAGTATTATAAGAAATAAGTATGCTCCTCAGCTTCATCTAGTGGCCATAATGTGGTATTTTTTCTAGTCCCACTTTTTTTCCCAATGAATAAATTTTGACTTACAGAGAATATTGCCTAAGAACATTCCATTTTGCATAAAATTAATTTACATTCCGTTTCAGATCAACGGATATACAATTTTTTTTTTTTTTATAACTACACCCCATAGAAACTGCATCAAGGTAATAAGTAAACATGTAAATTTAAAATTGTGTGCTTTTGCATACCATTGAAGATTAGGGCACAGAAAACGGTATATAAGTAATCTACATTTAAAACTTTTACTACATCATCTATTCAGTGTTATACTAAAATGAAGGCCCTTCATCAGGGCCAACAACTCTTTAGACAACTCTTTGGCACTTTTTGGTCTATGGTTTGGTTTATGCTACGGTCGTTTTAGTGTCTTTTTTGTTTTCATTTTTTTATTACTGTGTTAAATTTGGTTACCATTACCATGACCATGATGGACTCTTAAGAGCGCCGTACAACTGATTTTTAAGACCCTTTGTGGCAGAGGCATAACAAGAACCTTCAGGGCCCTGGTACCAGAAATCCATGAAGGCCCCCTTGACCCCTGGGGCCCTTTCCATTGGTCCCTGGGCCCTTTCCTATGGTCTCAGGCATAGCTCCTAACTGTCCCTGATTTCAAGGGACTGTCCCTAATTTGGAATACAGTCCCTCTGTCCCTCTTTCCTCCTCATTTTTCCCTCATTTTGGTCTGATCTATATAGTTGTATATAAAATGCACAATTTATCTTTCAAAAAGTGTTTCCTAGTGCTAAACCTTTTACCAAATTTCTAAATTGTTGCTAAGGAATAGTAGTGGTAAAAAAAGCACTTGCGGGTTTAACTAATATTTTTTATGTGCAATTCTCCTTTAAGAGGCATGGCAGTGGGTGTGTCCTATGCCTGCATACTTTTGCTAATAGGTGTCCCTCATTCCCATTTTAAAAAGTTGGGAGGTATGGTCTCAGGGCCCTTCCCTCTCAGCCTGGGACCCTTCCCCCTCAGCCAGGGGCCCTCCCCTCTCAGCCAGGGGCCCTTCCCACTGATCCCCTTTACTCCCATCACTAGGCCCTTTATAAGCCCCGATTCACACTGCTGCAACTTATCACGCAACATGAGACACATCGGGGGGAGATTTATGAAAACTGGTACACACAGAATTTGGTGCAGCTGTGCATAGTAACCAATTAGCTTCTAGGTTTTATTTTCAAAGGTGAACTGAACAAGCTGAAGTTAGAAGGTGATTGGTTATAATGCACAGCTGCACCAGACTCTGTGTGCACCTGTTTTAGTAAATCTCCCCCATAAATTTGCATGACAAGTCAAAACACATTAATTTCAATGCGGCCCAAGCTGCAGCAGCAACAAAAACTTTTCCTGCATGACTTTTCTGCAACGTTGATGCGATTTACGTGCCATAGAGTGCAATATTAAATCACAAAAGTTGCAAGGAAATCGCAAGCAAGTCGCACGACTTTGGGGTCACAGCAGTGTTAACCGAGCCCATGTACTGCAGCAGGCCCCTTTCTGCTGTCTTAGGGTGGCGGAATGCCAGGACCTGGTCGCGACCTTGGCGACCGTGGTAGTCCTGCCACTACTTTGATGGCTGTTCCTTGACTCAGCCAACATCTCTCATGTTCTCTATCTGTTTGCAACTAATGAATGTGCCATTGCCATTGACCATTGGGATGACTGAAAGAATGTATATATGAAAATCAATTGCATTTTTAGTAAAGAGTGAAAAGGTTTCGGTTTTGTGGATTCTTCCTTTTCCTAACCTCAAGATAAGAATGTCTTCTGGGTACAAAAATGTACTGCGTGAAGCTGCTATTGGGTTCCAGGTCTGAGGAAGGTATGGAATAGGCTACTGGGTGACACCGCTTAGTCCAGTCTAGAAGGTGTCACGCTGTTTTGGCACTCAGGAGAGGATCCTGTCCCCAAAGCTTCCCAGTTAGTTTAAAGGGACCAAACTATGCTGCTCAGGAATGATTTAAAGAGTACAGGTGCTCCCCTACCACATGGCTGTACACGTGGAGGACATAAAGCCCAGTATGCTGCTAGGGCATGACACAACAGCACCACATGGAAGAATACAATATTTGTATGGACCAATCAGAGGTCTGGATCATACATGTAAATAATAATAAACAATAATATCATAAACACTAAACTAAAATCCTTCCCAGATTGTCCAAGAAATAGTGTAGCAGCGCTCTTGTCATAAATGACAAGCTTCTTTAAGTGTCTCTATACACATAAAGGTATGAATAATAGCAGGTGAAGAACTGCAGACAGCCCGATCCTTATTACAATGCAGCGACACAGGGAAACTTCATCCGTGAGATGTTGTAGAAAAAATCCCCTTATGGGGATGCACTCACCACAAAGTAGATAAAGATGTGCCTTGTCAGCAAACACAGGATCACTTTCTTCTTCTCTCAGCTATTCCACCGGATCACAGTATTGGTACGCTCAAGGGTACAGATGTAGAAAGGAAACAAAAGGTGGCCAATAGTGTAATATTGTATGCACAATTTATTCCCAAAAAAGGTTCCCTTACAAGTTAATACGTACACAATGGTTATACAAAACGAAGTCCGGAAGTGACGAAACGCGTCAGGGTCGTGGTCTCGTTTGGTCATACCGGAAGTGACGCTTGCGCTCCACTGAATCCAGGATCCAGCAAGTGGTAACCAACACACGCTGTCTGCGACAGCGTGTATCTCCATCTACTGGGGTCTTAGGTGTACTGTGCTGCCAAGCTGTTAGCACCATATGTGCCTCATTTGTATAACCATTGTGTACGTATTAACTTGTAAGGGAACCTTTTTTGGGAATAAATTGTGCATACAATATTACACTATTGGCCACCTTTTGTTTCCTTTCTACATCTGTACCCTTGAGCGTACCAATACTGTGATCCGGTGGAATAGCCGAGAGAAGGAGAGAGTGATCCTGTGTTTGCTGACAAGGCACATCTTTATCTATTTTGTGGTGAGTGCATCCCCATAAGGGGATTTTTTCTACAACATCTCACGGATGAAGTTTCCCTGTGTCGCTGCATTGTAATAAGGATCGGGCTGTCTGCAGTTCTTCACCTGCTATTATTCATACCTTTATGTGTATAGAGACATTTAAAGAAGCTTGTCATTTATGACAAGAGCGCTGCTACACTATTTCTTGGACAATCTGGGAAGGATTTTAGTTTAGTGTTTATGATATTATTGTTTATTATTATTTACATGTATGATCCAGACCTCTGATTGGTCCATACAAATATTGTATTCTTCCATATCAGTTTCTCATTTTCAGCAGCTGCTCAGTACAAAATAGACCCATTTCTATATTGTATTTACTCATTCATGTATTATAATCATTTCCCTGCTCACAACTCCTACCAATAATTGCTACATCTCCACAAGCGCTGAGCGGTGCTTACTTAGGTAGGGCCCAGTTTTCTCTAGCACCTTTTCATACTTACAACAGCACCACAGTTCAAAAATTGTGATCTTCTTTTTGGAGAAATTGTGAAGGAAAAACGCTTACCTGATGGACCTAGCTTGTGTCAATCATTTCCTTGTATTTAGGGTGAGATTTTTCCTTTACTATTCTCACACAACGGATAAGCCCATGTGTGCCACAATGCACATGTGGTGACATGTCCACTTTACAAAGACCATAGTCCAGCACCTCTCAACTTTTTTTCCCACCTTTTGAAATAAATTTTAGTTCTTGAGGAATTCCTGCTAAACACAATTATTCGTGGTCTCTGAAAAAAAAAAATGCCTTTTACATCGATGGCCAGAATACCACCCTTACAGACAAATAAAAAGCTCCACAATTGGTCTAAATATCTTCTAGACCAGGCGTCTTCAAACTTTCGAAACAAAGAGCCAGGTTATTGTCCTTCAGACATTAGGGGGGCCGGACTGTGGTCCTCTCGAGAGTAGCAAATGCCCAGAGTCAGTGGGAGCAAACAATGCTTCTGACTTTGTGCCCAGTGGGATTTAAAAAGAAAAAAGACATAGCACCTCTGGTCATTAGGAGTGGGAATAGTGCCCTGTCACTGGTATTGGAGGAATAGTGCCCCATCGTTGGTGTCATTGGGAGGGATAGTTCCCCATTGTTGGTGTCATTGGGAGGGATAGTTCCCCATTGTTGGTGTCATTGGGAGGGATAGTGCCCCATTGCTGGTATCAGTGGGGGGATAGTGCCCCATTGCTGGTATAAGTGGGGAGGATAGTACCCCATTGCTGATATCCGTGGGGGGGATAGTCCCCCATTTCTGGTATCAGTGGGGGGGATAGTGCTCTATTGCTGGTATCCGTTGGAGGAATGGTGTTCCCCGAGGGCCAGATAAAGACAAGCAAAGGGCCACATTCGGCCCGTGGGCTGCAGTTTGGAAACCCCTGTTCTAGACAATGGTATTATGGAGAAACTCCTGGCGGGCTATCTTGAGACCCCTAATATCATTGGGTGCGAGGTGTGGAGGGCAACACAATTTAAAATAATTCATTGAGCCTACTTCCCATTTTGGATGGACAGAATGAACCCTTCACAGTCTGTTTGTTCCTGGTGTGGCCTCCACCGTCATACGTTATATCCCCGCTTCTGGATGTGCAATCTAATTTCTACATATTGAGATCAGGTACTCTCTTTTATATTTTTGGAAATACTTCCGTTTAACTCACCAAGGTTCCAACGATTTGCCCGTTCGGATACGATGGGCAGCCCACTCAAGATTTATCTTCAACACCTCCTCTGAGGCTCGCTCAATGGATTCATATCTGCCTGCTCATAGCTCGAAGAGTGTTGCTTAAAGCACGGACTTCAACCTTGGCGCCACATTTCTCAGCAGTCAAAAAAGAGCTGAAGTCTCTCCTTTCCTTGGAAAAACTAGATACTATGCTACAAAATTATGGGCCCACTAATGCCCCGTACACACGATCGTTTTTAATGTCATTTTTTAAACCGACGTTTTTCTCCTCGTTTTTTTTCATGTTTCCTCTCAAGCCTGCCTTGCGTACACACCATCATTAAAAAAAACGATCAAGCAAAGCGCAGTGACGTTCAACACGTACGACGGCACTATAAAGGGGAAGTTCCGTTCGAATGACGCCACCCTTTGGGACGCTTTTGCTAATTCCGTGTTTCCGCGTGTTAGTAAAAGTTTGGTGAGAGACGATTCGCGCTTTTCAGTCTTCGTGCTTTGAAGATCGTTTTCGGGAGTTCAGATTGCGCCTGTGGGTTCGTATCTGTTTAGCACTGCTTGTAGTCAGTTTGTATCTGTTTATTCAGTGCGGCCTGCTCTGCACGTTCCTGTTTTTCAGCTTGTTCTTCATAGGCCTTGCTGTTCTTCCGTGCGTTCTTCTAGTTCGTTCTGTTCAGCCGACCGTTATCTAGCCATGTTGCGGCTACGTACTCGTCGTAGAGTTCGTGCTGTAGTTGGTGCAGGGGTTCATGCTGTATCCCGACTCCATGCCATGAGCAGGGTCAGGAGGAGTTCATGGACCAAGAATTGGTTGCTCCAGCGGCACCAATTCTGTCACATGCCTTTGTTGCGGGAGATCAGGGAGAATAATCCTGATGATTTCAGGAATTTTCTCAGGATGTCTGACCCCGTATTTCAGCAGCTGTTGGCTTTGGTGTCCCCCTATATTACCAGGCAGGACACCGTTATGCGGGAAGCCATCAGTGCTGAGCAGAGGCTCATCGCCACGTTGCGATACCTGGCTACTGGGAGAAGCCTGCAGGACCTTAAGTTCTCCACAGGCATATCCCCCTAGGCTCTGGGGATCATTATACCAGAGACTTGTTCTGCCATCCTTCAAGTTTTGCAGGAGGACTATATTAAGGTAAGTGTTCTTCAAAAATTCACATTGTATGGTATTTATTTTTGGATATTTTTAATTTGCTTTATTTGCAGTCCCTAATTCACATGATTCTTAGCTGCAGGGAATGTCCCCTTTCTCCCCATGTTTTATTATTTAAAGTTTGGGGTTTGAGGCCTACCTGTAAATTTGCCTTACCTAACCTCTCCAGCATGCTATCCTGGGGCCATACCTACCTTGCCTAGTCATTTCCATGTTTTTTATTATATGTTCCATCGTAGTGCTTTACCCAAAACGCACCCTAAATTTGGCCTAGGAATGTTTCATTTTTGTTAACTTCAATACAGAGTGCTACAGCCTTCATGTGTGATATTCCCAACTCATCTTCAACCCTTACCCCCCCCCCCCCCCATAATTTTTTTTTTTTTTTTTTTCTTGCTTCCAATTTTTTATGTTTTGAACAGTTTCTACCAATGTTGGCCATGAATGTGTGTATGAAATCAGCTTTCAATGTTTCTGGCTCCAAGTATTAATTTGTTATTTCTTTTATTCCACAGTTCCCTTCTTCGCCACATGAATGGCAGAATGTGGCTTCCGAGTTTGCCCAGCGATGGAACTTTCCGAACTGTGGAGGAGCCATCGACGGCAAACATGTTCGGGTCGTCCCACCACCCCATTCGGGATCCTTTTATTATAATTATAAGGGGTTCCACAGCGTCGTGATGATGACAGTGGTGTCGGCCACCTACGAGTTCCTCTATGTGGACATTGGCAAGAATGGCAGGATGTCTGATGGAGGAGTTTTTGGCCAGACGGAGTTTGGAGAACGGCTCCTTTTGGATCTGCTGGCCTTGCCACCAGCGGAGCAGAATGTGGAGGGACTACCTTTTGTGTTTGTGGCGGATGAGGCGTTTGGCCTGGGACCCCATTTGATGAGGCCATTCCCGCAACGCACCCTCACCCCTGAGAGGAGGGTTTTCAATTATCGGCTGGCCAGAGCCAGAAGGGTGGTGGAAAATGCGTTTGGGATCATGGCCAGCCGATTTCGCCTCTTCCTTACCTCCATCCACCTTGCCCCATACAAATGGAACCATGTGGTTATGACGTGCTGTGTGCTGCATAATTTCCTAAGGGTGCATTCAACGAGTTATATATCTTTGAGTGGGCCTGAGGCCTCTTTAATCAATGCCGAAACTTTGGTGGCCCTGGAACCTGGCCGTCCTGGCTTGGCCCCCCCAACCGGACGTGAGGTCCGTAACCAATATGTGGACTATTTTATGGGTAGGGGGGCCATTGAAATGCCAGACAATCTCTAATAATTTTAGACCAAAAAAATAAAACTTTTTACAAAAGTAAAGATTGGTTTGTCATTTTTATTGTATAATGTTTGATGTTTCTGGTAGGTTTACCTAGTGCACTTGTTTTGCCATGTGGATTAAACAATCTTTTAATTAGCCTTCATTGTCAGTGTAAACACCAAACATTGATTAGTTCACTCAGCACCACATTTACATAATGAAGCCACAATGATTTGTTATGTAAAAAGACCTTTATTTTTTTGGTTTAGGTGGGCAACTTCCTTAGAAATGTGGATGTTCCCTTAATTTCAGGTGTATTAAAACGCATGACCAGCCATGCATAAACAAACTATATTTCTCCAAATTTAGAAAAAGCTAAACATGTGCTAGTCATTAAAGGGTAAAATAACCAAAAAAAATAGAAATCTCTGCAAGTAAAATGTTATTTGGTGTAAAAGCATTAGACACGCCCAAGCACAGCCATGATATTTTGGAGCCTTTCCTCCACCCGCTTTGTATTTGCCCTGATCTCTAGCAAATCTCCCTTAATTTTTTCGAGGTCACGACAGCAGACCATCAGGTATTGGATCAGGATCTGGGCACTGTGATGTGTCAACTTATTGGGGTCTTCGGCCAGAACTGCACCTAAATGTAAAAAGAAATATGTAGGATAGAATATGTAGGCCTACATCTATTTAACATGCATGTGTCTGGTTTCACTCTGACCTGTGGTGGTGCCACTTTCCACTTCCACAACATCACATTCCTCTCCATCCTGGGGTTCTGGGGGTATTGTTGTAGGTATTGCAATTCTCGTCTCATCTGAGGTAGCTTTTCGAATCCCTAGGGAGATTGAAATAAAAGGAATAGTTTCATTAGTAGCGACTCAATTTTGCTAAAATAAGAAACATGAAAAAAAACTTTGTAATCATTCTTTTGAAGCATGCTCCATTTTAATTTTTACCCCCTGTGCCAACTGGGACAAATGATTGGATACATAGGCCAAAACAGAGCATATACATTTTGTAAACAAATTTGAAACATTGTAACACCCCAAAGTATCTACACTGGATCACCTGTGTGTGACTCCCTCAAGCTTTTTGGCTTTAGGCCCACACTTGTACTACTGCGTTCAGATGTTTCATCAGCTGCTGAGCATTCACTCCCTTTAACATTACCATGCATATCGTTTTTTCAAATGAACAAATGTCCTTTGGATTAGCACCCAAAAATAAGTGTGGCCCAAATGTACTCCCCCAAATAAACCAAAAAACATGGGTGTTCACACTGGATGATCCTAAAACATCGTTTGAGGAACTGTACGGAGAAAGAGGTAAAATACGTCCGTTTACTATGCGGACGAACCTAAAAAAGATGGTATCTTTCAGTGTACTATATGAAAGTTCAAAATACACGACAGAATACCAGAAAATAATATGTACCATTGAAAGTCAAAAAAACAACTTACTTTTTAATATAACTTTCTTGATTCTTTTATATTGGTCGGCCTCCCGCAACTTCAGATCTGACCATCGTTTTCTGAGCTGTTCCTTTGTTCTGCACACCCCGAATTTTTGGTGGAGACTTTTGACCACTTTGCCCATAATTCTGGACTTGACCAGATTAGGCCTTTTATACGGACCATGCTTGGCATCATAATCCTCCTTCTTTAAAATGGCGACCATCTCCACCATTTCCTCGAATGACATGTTGGATGCCTTATATCTCCTGGGTCTTGATTTGGGCTCCTCTGTAATTTCATCCTCTGTAGAGGTAATCTCAGCCACCTGTGTCTCCGCCATGTTTTGTTCAGCACTACGAGCGAGAAGGGGCGGGGAAAGTACAATATCGAACGTCAGGGGCGGGGAAAGCGTGCAGAGTTTCACGCATGCGCTGTGTATATAAAGTGAAGATCCATGTCTGGGAAATACGTTCATTTTTCGGGAGAGAGAGTTAGCAACGAACGTCGTGACCAAGGTACCTAACAATTTTACTTTTTGAGGTTCATCAGACGAGGAGATTTGTGTGCTCAAAATATGTAGACAATGCACAGTTGAGGAATGTTGCCTGAAATATATATTTTTTTTGGTTTCTCGCTTTTACAGATATCATGAATACTTTTAAAAACCCAGACTTCATGGGGGAGTTCATCGATAAATGGCAAGAGCTCCCTATATTATGGCAAACAAAAAGTGGCGGTAATAAAAATAAAGACGCCAGGAAAGCAGCACTGGAGAGCCTGCTTGCATTTGTGCAAACAAAGATACCCACAACAACTCTCCAAGATGTCAAAAACAAAATTGGGACCATCAGAGGGACATACAGGACCCAGAGGACTATGGTCCTGAGGTCCCAGAGGTCAGGTGCACCAGCAGATAAGGTTTATAAATCCAGTCTGTGGTACTACAGTAAGCTTGCTTTTCTGGATGACCAGCTGGAAGTGCGGGAATCTCTCTCCACCCTTCCCCCCAGAGGTCAATCCAGCCTTCCTTGTACCCAACCCTCCAGCCTTCCCTGCAGCCAGTCCTCCAGCCTTCCTGTCAACCCTGCTCTGGCTTCCTCTGAGGATCAAGATCAGGGCCTTGAGGAGGCAGATTTGGAGATATGGAGCCAGGTAAAGTTTTGCTATCTATATTTCTATTGTACAAAATTGTAGATTTTAAATAGATGTTAGTATTGTTAAAGGTATGTACACTTCTACCAATAAAGTTTGTGAAGAGCAAGATACAGTAGTGGCCTAATTTTATGTGTCCAAGACAACAAAACCAGGATGCGTAATCAATGAAAAGGACATAACTTTTGGCATTGATTTCAACAATGTCTAGAGGTGAACAATGTCTGTGAATGATGATGTGGCAAAATAAATAATGTCCCTTTCTTTTTTTTACAGCCAGAGCAGAGCCAGGAAGAGGGTGATGTTGGAGATCAGGAGGAGGCAGGGCCCAGTGGCACCCAGGAGGAGGCTGGGCCCAGTGGCACCCAGGAGGAGGCTTGGCCCAGCACAAGAGCCCAGATGCCTCCCCTGGTAGTTAAACCACGAGGGCCAAGGAGAGGTAGGCAGGTGGAGGAGAAAAACCAGGGCCTTCCTCAGAGAGGCAACAGCGGCCCTCAGAGAGGCACCCTCTGTTGATGAGGGATTTGCCGCAGTCCTCGCCCACAAACTAGGGCAAATGGAGTTGCAGCAAAAAAAATTCAGTGAGACCTTGCTATTGAAAGTCATCAATAAGGGCGTGCTGGGTGAACTCACTAGGTACACGGACATAACGGAGGTTGTCCCTACTCCTCCACCTCCTCCTCCTCCTCCTACTACTCCTCCTGCCACAACCTCTCCTCCTGATCCCCAGCCTCCAAGGAAGAAACCAACCAAGGCTGCAGAGAAGGCTGGAGAGAAGGCTACAAGGAAGAGGAGAAAATAATGCCTGCTGTAGTACCACAGACTGGGGACATATAGGACTTATCTGCTGTGGCTCCTGACCTCTGGGAGCTCAAGACAAGATTGGGCTCATTTTTTGGGGGATCTAATCTCTATTTTGGTTTGGACATCTTGTA
The DNA here is from genome assembly GCA_029206835.1 of Rana muscosa. Lineage (NCBI taxonomy): Eukaryota > Metazoa > Chordata > Amphibia > Anura > Ranidae > Rana > Rana muscosa. Next base: position 310,830,711 of record CM055122.1, read on the forward strand.
TGGTTGTTGTGGGGTGAAAGGGATGCACAAATGCAAGCAGGCTCTCCAGTGCTGCCTTCCACTTTAATTTGTTAATGTTCTGAAATAAAAAAAAATTGAGTGCCCTTTAAATACTTGACTATGTGATTTGTATTTCAAAAGAGAGCTTGCTAGGGAGCAGGCAGGGACATCTCAAATTATATTATTGTTATTATCAGGGGACACAAACCTCCCTGAGGCCAAATGAGACACATTTGGAAGGTTGTTGTGGTAACTTTACACAAGAATAATTTAAGCCAAAATACTTAAAAAAAGGCCAAAAAAAAATAAACAAAAATAATATAAAATTTAAAGAAAAAAGGAGAATTACATTATTTTATTATTATTAGTATTATTTAGGAGGGAGGTGCGGCTTATAAATAATATTTTATAATCATTAGAGCAATTTGGAATTACTTTAGAAACAAGTTTGGCATAAAACTCTCAATGTCATTATCAAAAGAGGGTAATTTTAAACCATTATCAAAAGAAGAACGGAATGCGCAGCATTAAAACGATGCTATTAATTCCACCGTGACGAATGTGCCATCTCCATTTCCAACATTAGCTTTACCAAAACGAGCGCTCCCGTCTCATAGTTGCTTCTGAGCATGCGCGTTTTTTTTCACGTCGTGAAAGCATACACACTATCGTTTTTCACGTCGTTAAAAAAAACGACATGAAAAACGACGTGAAAAAAGAGAGCATGTCCGGAATTTTTAATGGCCGTTTTTCACGTCGTTAAAAATGCTCTGGAGCCTACACACGATCATTTTTAATGGCCATTTTTTAAAATGGCATTTTTAACGGCATGAAAAACGATCGTGTGTACGGGGCATAAGAGTTTTTTTACTAGGTGGAAACGTTTCATGGAGCATTCCCTTTCCACTTCAGAAATTTCTCTTCTTATGAAACCATTTCAGTATACTGATTGGTACCTGAGAGCGGACCTCACCAATTCTAACCTTTTAATAGCATAGAGTTCTGTTCCTTTTTTGGACCAATTGCTTTCTGAGTGTTTGAATCTCATGTTTTTAGATTAAATACTTTTCTTTTTCTTTTTTATGTTTGGTACTAGACATTCTCAGTGCTAGTGTAGCACAGCTTGCAGTACATTAGAGAAGATTGCTGTTCTATCGCTATGAAGTTTCATTTGTAACATTCGAAATGTTATAAAATTTGGTTAAAAAAGAAAAAAAGCTCTACAATATTAGTGATGGCCCAATATCTATACAATTAATGGGAGGTCAATCAGCCATAGCTGAAAGAACCTTAGGGTTCTACACCCTGGTTGAGAATGGCTGCATTAGACATCTAAATAAACCCCTTATGCTTCTCCTGTATGACACAAATGTAGATGGATTACTCTGTAATCTTGATCTCCTTCTTCCTTGGCTTCTGATGCTGCAATGAGCATGAAATTGGAAATGCCAAGGACTAAGTACTTGGTTCGTTCACAGCTACGCAGAAATCGTAAATATAACACTGTGTCAGGACCTGAACCCAGGTCCTCTTTTGTCTCTGATGGTAACTCTTCTTGCTGAGCCACCAGAGATGCTGGACAGCTCCCTGACTGATCTCTTAAGACAACTTTGGCATGTGTCCTTTTTGTCTTGAACCCTTTGCACCTCCCATGAACTTCCTATTAAAGCCATACCTTTGCACTTCCTGTTTGCCAGATTATTGTGCCCTCTCCAGCCAATATTTTGCACCAGTCATTTCTGCTGCCGGCTGTATATTCGCTATCATTCGTTACAACCTTTGGCTTGTTCCTCAACTATACTTCTGCTTGATCCCAACCTGCGACCACATGTTACTGACCTTTGGTTTGTTTACTGACTATGCTTCTGCTTGATCCCTAACTGCTATATCTGCTACTGGACCCTGGCTTGCTCACCACCTAATAGGGTGATCTTGAGGTCCCCGACCTGGTACTAACAGCAAAACCCATCTCCACCATCAGGAGCTCTGGTGAATAGGGATCAGTACTTAGACCCTGCACCTCGGATGAGCTTGCGTCATCTGCCAAGATGACCTGCTTCTATACCCATCCTGCTGGTCAGTGGGAGTTTCTCCACTGCTATATTTATGGGTCTCTAAACCTGACTCCAGACCATACCACACTAATCTCCCTACTAACCTCTAAAGCAGGTAAGACTGGCAACATCACAGGAGGGACCCTAAAGTATGGAAATGGGGAGGATGGGAGGAAGATTTCAAGTAATCTGACAGCCAGCAGCACAAGGGGCACATTGGGTTGACTGTCATTTTCTTTGTGTTGATTTTACTTCTAAACTTAGGCTTTAAATGACATCGATGGTCATGACATATTACATACAGTATGTCATTGGCTACCCAGGGATGGGTGTAGCCTTATTGCATGCAACAAATTCTAGGCAGCCCAGGGGTTAAAATATGTTTCTTACACTGACAATGATACCAGCGAGACATCATGAGAATTCATTTGCTTTGCGGTTTGCAGTGTAATCATGTCTGGAAATATCCTCTGAGTATTCCCATCATTTATAATGATACAAATGAAATGCTGTCATTGACTTCCAGTAATTTCTCTAAACATGTCTAATGATTTAATGGTGGCGGAGGTTTTATAAAGTGTCAAAAATTAGGAAAGTTTGATGTGAAATATATAGGGGGGATTGCAATATATTTTCAGCACATCTTTAGTAATTGTGAAACCTATATAAAGGGAAGTTTTGAAGTATACTTTCTGTACCATCAACCACACCAAAGGGGTAGTGGGTGCTTCAAGAGCTAAATAAGTGGCTGATAAAATCATGTAGGAAGAAGAGTTTGGGTTCATGGAGAACTGGGCCGTTTTTTCGTTCTGTTACCGGCTCTCAAGCAGGGATGGATTGCCCCTAAATGGGGGACAGCTTTGTTGAGGGAGAAGATGGTCAGAAGGTCGGAGGAAATTTTAAACTTGGATGGAGGAGAGGGATCAGTGAGGGTATACTATACAATGAACAAGGGTCAAAGTTTGCACTGAATGTAGAGGTTGACCAAATTGGGGGAACTTTTAAATTAGGAGGGGTGGGAAGGATCAGTGAGGGGTATACCGTATGGTGAACAAGGGTCACTGAATTTAGAGATTGGCAAAACTAGGGAGAAAGGGGGACTCAAACCAGGTGGCGAGGAAACAAAATTATCCAAGACTAATGCAAGTAGGCTTGCCACATTTAACTGTAATCCAAGAATGCGCAAAGTAAAAGTTTGGTTAATAAAATGGAAGAACTAAAACTTCTGACACTTGAGGGGGGAGTCTGGGAAACCTGGCTAGACAGCTCACATGGCTGAATTGCAAATATCCAAGGGTACACTCTTTTCAGTTACACAGTGTAGGTATAAGAGAAGGAGGGGTATGCCTGTATGTCAAGAGCAGTCTGATATATGAATATATTTAAGAGATGACATCAAGGGGACTAGTGATGGGTGGAGTCTTTTTATCTGGAGTTTCATAGGACCGTTACAAACAGTAAATGAATTGTGGGTGTATGCTATAGGCCTCATAACGTTACAGAGGAGACCCATCTCCTTGAAGAGTTAGAAAAGGCAGGGAAACAGGTCAATGTTATAATAATGGGAGACTTCAGCTATCCTGATTTTGTTTTGAGAGACGAATCTGCAAACTTATCTAAGGCTCATCATTTCTTGAATGGATTGCAGAACCATTTCATGGGTCAGATGGTGGAAGCTCAAACTAGAAATAATGCTCTGCTGGACCCAGTGATTACAAACAACACAGAGCTGATTGCAGATGTGGAAGTACGGGATAATTCAGGTAACAGCAATCACAGAGTAATTAAAGTAGAACTATAGCCTTTTTTTTTTTTGGATAGAGCAAGGGAGGGTGGTAACCCCTGTCAGATTTACTTTCGCCATCTGTGTCCCATAGCCAAACTGGAAGTAAGAGGAAATCCCTGCAAATTAAAGGGGTTGTAAACCCTAGTTTTTTTTTTAAAATAACAAACATATCATACTTATCTCCACTGTGCAATTCTTTTTGCACTTCTGGAGTCCCCCAATGGCGCTCGTGGCTTGTCCCCGCATCGGAAAACCTCCTAAAGGGTTACCGTGCGGGCGCACTCCCAGGTCCAGCATTTGCGTTCATAGACACAGAATGCCGGACTCGGCCCCACCCCCTGGCACCCGCGTCATTGGATTTGATTGACAGCAGCAGGAGTCAATGGCTGCGCTGCTATCAATCTATCCAATCAAGAGCCGAGACCCGGCCAGAGAGGGTTTGCTATATAATAACTACTAGTGTTTTAGTTAACAAATGGTATATATCTAGGATCAGCAATATATACCTTTATTGATTGAAACTTATTCCACTGAAATTTATATTGGGTACTCTGCATTCTATACACTATCCCCATCCTTGTCATATAGCTTTGTGTGTGTGAATTGTGCTTTTTAAAATGCTTGCATTCCCGCTTAAGGATATGTGAACAGGGCCATAAATGTGCATTCCTGCTGGCTATTGGTTACTGCAGACTTTAGCTGTGCAATCTACTGCTCAGTTGCTTGATTACACCGTAACTGAGTGTAGTAACCAGGGCCGTCTTTACCGCAGGGCAAACCGGGGCAGCTGCCCAGGGCCCTGTCACTGTTTGGGGCAGAGCTGCCATTAAGCCCGCGTGCTGCCCGCAAATCGGCGCTGAAAACCCGCACACATCTGTCACTGTCAGCGCGATGCGCGCACAGTGCAGCAGTGCCAGTGCTGCATTTTTTCAATGGAGGAGCTGGCCGCGGGTGGGTGGGGCCTTGAGCACCACTGACGCTCTGGCCCCGCCCCTTGCTATGCGTGCACCTTACAGTCACTGCTGCCTTCCTGGTGACATCACGACGAGGAGAGCGGAGCCCCAACATTTGGATTCCTCCTCCTCGCGCCTAAGCTCCGCCCCCGACTCTGCCCCCGACTCTGGGTCTTATCAGAAGGTGAAGGCTGTTCCTGCCGCTGGAAGAAAGGTAGGAGAAATGCTCCCTGCACTGCCCTGAGTAGCTCATGGTCACTCTGCTCCCTCCCATACACAGTCATGCTGTACAGTCCCCCCCCCCATACTGCCCTCCACTACCCCCCCATTATACTGCCCTCCACTTCCTTCCCCCATTATACTGCCCTCCACTAACACCCCTCCCATTATACTGCCCTCCACTAACACCCCTCCCATTATACTGCCCTCCACTAACACCCCTCCCATTATACTGCCCTCCACTAACAGCCCTCCCATTATACTGCCCTCCACTAACACCCCTCCCATTATACTGCCCTCCACTAACCCCCTCCCATTATACTGTCCTCCACTAACACTCCTCCCATCATACTGCCCTCCACTACCCCCCATTATACTGCCCTCCACTAACACCCCTCCCATCATACTGCCCTCCACTAACACCCTTTCCATTATACTGCCCTCCACTAACCCACTCCTATTATACTGCCCTCCACTAACACCCCTCCCATCATACTGCCCTCCACTACCCCCCCCATTATACTGCCCTCCACTAACAGCCCTCCCATCATACTGCCCTCCACTAACCCCCCTCCCATTATATTGCCCTCCACTACCACCCCTCCCATCATACTGTCCTCCACTAACCCCCTTCCCATCATACTGCCCTCCACTAACACCCCTCCCATTATACTGCCCTCCACTAACACCCCTCCCATTATACTGCCCTCCACTAACACCCCTCCCATTATACTGCCCTCCACTAACACCCCTCCCATTATACTGCCCTCCACTAACACCCCCCATTATACTGCCCTCCACTAACACCCTTCCCATTATACTGCCCTCCACTACCACCCCTCCCATTATACTGCCCTCCACTAACACCCCTCCCATTAGACTGCCCTCCACTAACCCCCCTCCCATTAGACTGCCCTCCACTAACCCCCCTCCCATTATACTGCCCTCCACTAACACCCCTCCCATTACACTGCCCTCCACTAACACCCCCCCATTATGCTGCCCTCCACTAACACCCCTCCCACTATACTGTCCTCCACTACCACCCCTCCCATTGTACTGCCCTCCGCTAACACCCCCCCATTATACTGCCCTCCACTAACACCCCTCCCAGTATACTGCCCTCCACTACCACCTCTCCCATTATACTGCCCTCCACTAACACCCCTTCCATTATACTGCCCTCCACTAACACCCCTCCCATCATACTGCCCTTCACTAACACCCCTCCCATCATACTGCCCTTCACTAACACCCCTCCCATCATACTGTCCTCCACTAACACCCCCCCATTATACTGCCCTCCACTAATACCCCTCCAATTATACTGCCCTCCACTAACACCCCTCCCATTATACTGCCCTCCACTAACACCCTTCCCATTATACTGCCCTCCACTAACCCCCCTCCCATCATACTGCCCTCCACTACCACCCCTCCCATTATACTGCCCTCCACTAACACCCCTCCCATTATACTGCCCTCCACTAACATCTCTCCTATCATACTGCCCTCCACTAACACCCCCCCCCATTATACTGCCCTCCACTAACACCCTCCCATTATACTGCCCTACACTAACACCCCTCCCATTATACTGCTTTCATTTGAATGGTCTGCCATGCCTGCGTTTTCTGCAAAAAAAAAGTGCATGCATCATGTAATAGGCTGCGCACACGGCACACCTATGCCCACCAAGCAATGAAATACAGCAATGTCTGTCCATTCTGCTTTTGCACCATGTGACTTATTTGCAGTTCCTGCACTGGCAAACTTGCTGCATTTTTAGATGTTTAGGTCACGCTTTTAAAAACACAGTGCATTTGTGTGTGCAGGAACTGCAGGTAAGTTGCATGGTGCAAAAGCAGAATGGATTTCAAGGCAACTGCATTTTTAAAATGCTGCATGCACCTTTTTTTCTGAAGGAAACAAAGGCATGGCAGCCCATTCAAATGAATGGGCTTCTGTGCCTGCGCAAATGAGGGCCGCCAAAACACATACATGTAAACCAGCCAGGCCCAAAATAAGCTGGAGGGGTGGGCCAAAAAAAAACTTTGCCCAGGGCCCAAACCATATTAAAGATGGCCCTGGTAGTAACCTTCATTGTGTGACACAGCAAACATGTGGAAGAAGGTGCTCTGGTCAGATGAGACCAAAATGTTACTTTTTGGCCTAAAAGCAAAACGCTATGTGTGGTGGAAAACTAACACTGCACATCACCCTGAACACACCATCCCCACTGTGAAACATGGTGGTGGCAGTAGAATGTTGTGGGGATGCTTTTCTTCAGCAGGGACAGGGAAGCTGGTCAGAGTTGATGGGAAGATGGATGGAGCCAAATACAGGACAATCTTAGAAGAAAACCCGTTAGAGTCTGCAAAAGACTTGAGACTGGGGTGGAGGTTCACCTTCCAGCAGGACAACGACCCGAAACATACAGCCAGAGCTACAATGGAATGGTTTAGATCAAAGCATATTCATTTGTTAGAATGGCCCAATCGAAGTCCAGATCTAAATCCAATTGAGAATCTGTGGCAAGATTTGAAAATTGCTGTTCACAGACGCTCTCCATCCAATCTGACAGAGCTTGAGATATTTTACAAAGAAGAATGGGCAGAAATGTCACTCTCTAGATGTGCAAAGCTGGTAGAGACATCCCCAAAAAGACTTGCAGCTGTAATTGCAGTGAAAGGGGGTTCTACAAAGTATTGACTCAGGGGGGCGCCATACAAATGTACGCCACACTTTTCACATATTTATTTGTAAAAAAAAGTTTGAAAACCATTTATAATTTTCCTTCCACTTCACAATTATGTGCCACTTTGTGTTGGTCTATCCCATAAAATCCCAATAAAATACATTTACGTTTTTGGATGTAACATGACAAAATGTGGAAAATATCAAGGGGTATGAATACTTTTTCAAGGCACTGTATTAAAAGAATGAATGTGTTTAACAGTACAGTTATCCCTTACATCAGAGTCACAAATTCAGAGTTTCATGGCGATTGGTAAAAAAGGATGGCACTGAATCGGTACATAAGTACATGGTGATCCTTGCACTGAACGTACAATACATCGCCAGCTGCTTTCTCGAGTAATGAGATAATCACAGGCCTGATTCTGTAATAATTACACAATAAATACAATAAGGGGTGATTGAGCTCCTGACTCGCCTCACCTTCTCGCAATTTTGTGTTGACCCCGACAACAGTTCCTGCATTTTAATAAAATAATTGGTGTGTTGACCCCGAAGAGACAGCTTTGTGCGTCGTCTTTTGAGTGACATGTCAGCACCATCTCATTGTGACACTTTGCTGAGGAGCAATTTACTTCTCTTTCATTTAGAAGAATTATCGCTTGACACTGCAGGTAATTATCTGTGCCTGGCACTTTTTTTTTGTTGTGGTTACAAAAAGTTCAACTCTTAAATCTGAGTGCCAATTTTAACTCAACGGCATCATCAGCAATTCCCAGCTTTACACATGACTTTGTTTGTGACGCCGAGTAGTCAGTTGTTTTGTTATTGATGTAAAATAATTTAAAAAGTGAAAGATACTTTTTAATACATTTTTATTTTTATAATTTAGAAATTAAACTTATTTATAAATGGCATTACTTGCATTTTAAGAGCTCATTCACATGGGCAAAAAAATAATAATACTGGGTTTGTGTAGCACCCCAATCCCAAAGGCAGGATAGAACCCCCAGATAGACACGTGCGGTTCGTTTTGTTCCAAATTAATGGATGTTTCCAAATTTCTGAATCAAAATAGTACTGAATTATAACAAATCCGAAATTTCGAAATTTGAATTCGGACAAAATTCTAATAGTTTTCGAAAAGTTTTCAAATTCGAATTCAAAAACTTTTTGAATTTAAATCATTTTCAAATTCCAAAGAGAATAAAATAGAATCGAAAATAAAGGAATAGAATAGAAAATAAATATTTTTTTTTCTATTCTATTCCTTTATTTTCTATTCTATTTTATTCTTTTTGGAAATTGGAAAACTATTCGAATTTGAAAACTATTCGAATTCAAAACCTTTTCAAATTCAAAACCTTTTCAAATTCAAAACCTTTTCAAATTCAAAACCTTTTCAAATTTGAAAACTATTCGAAATTGATTCAAAAACTTTTCGAATCGTTTCGAAAACAAATAAACCAAACGAATCCCGAAAACGAATTAAACAAATGAAACAAATTTAACTAAGCAAATGTATGTAAATAACAAATCTAAATGAAACAAAATAATTTTTTTCGTTCTCCACATGTCTACCCCCAGAAGTGAGGAGCGAACTAGCATTTCACCCCAGGGCTGAGGGCATGGCTAAAATGGGGGGGACTGAGAAAGGATATTGGGCGCCAGACACTTTTTGTTTAAGTTTTACTGCAGAATTGTTAAGGAGGTGAGGGTTAGGGGTCCCAGATACCACAGTGTCAGAGCCTTTAAGCCGACCCGGCAACACTGTAAGTATGTTTCCAAATTTCAGTGTGTCCTCCAAGTGAGTTACCAGGCCCTTCTAAGAGAGCAGCCTTCTTCCTGGCTCTCCAATTTTCAGATATCAGCTCTGTCACACTTTGAATGACAATTGCGCGGTCATGCAAAACTGTACCCCATTTTTTTTTTATAATTTTGTTCCCACAAATAGAGCTTTCTTTTGGTGGTATTTGATCACCACTGAGGTTTTTATTTTTTGCTAAACAAATAAAAAAATGACCAAAAAAAAAAAGTTTTTCTTTGTTTGTTATAAAATGTTGAAAATAAGTTTTCTCCTTCACTGATGTGCACTGATGAGGCGGCACTGATGGGCACTGATGAGGGGGCACTAATGAGGTGGCACTAATGATGAGGCACTGATATGCAGCACTGATGGGCACTGGTAGGCAGCTCTGATAGGCACTGGTAGCCGGCACTGATGGGCACTGGTAGGCGGCACTAATAGGCCACACTGATGGGCACTGAAAGGCCGCACTGATGGGCATTGCTGGGCACTGAATGGCGGCACTGTTGGGCACTGATAGATGGCTCTGATAGGCAGAATTGATGAGGAAGCACTGGCAGGCATTACTGATGGGTACTGATTGGCACCTCTAATGGGCACTGATTGGCATGGGTGGGCATACCTGGTGGTCTTGGGTGGGCATCCCTGGTGAGCATGGGTGGGCATCCTGGGGGGGCTGCGCTGATAATCAATCAGCGCAGACCCCCCCTGTCAGGAGAGCAGCCGATCGGCTCTCCTCTACTCGCATCTGTGGAGGAAAAGCCCATACACGGCTCTTCCTGTTTACGCTGTGATCAGCTGTGATTGGACACAGCTGATCACATGGTAAAAAGCCTACGTCAGAAGCTCTTTACCGAGATCGGTGATGCAGTGTGTCAGACTGACAATGCAATACCAACGATCGCCACGCTTTGTGCCCCCGCGGGCGCATGATCGCGGCTTATCATGATGGACACCATATGACGTCCAGTCAGGATAACTTAACCACTTTGCGCACGTCATTCTGTTATATGGCGGGTGGGAAGTGGTTAATAGCAACTGTTTAGGCTAAATGTCCTTAACTGTATGGTACCTTCTGTATTGAACTGTACTGTAATTGTGCTGTCCCCCCTCTACATTGTAAAGCGATGCGTAAACTGTTGGCGCCATATAAATCCTGTATAATAATAACTGTATGATATATTGTCCAATGCTAATATCAACACATTTATATTCTAGAACCATTGTTACCAGGGCTGTCTTTAATATTGATTGGACCCTGGGCAAACATTTTTTTTGGGCCCCCACCATGCAATTTCACTCCCCACTTACGCTCCCTTAATGGTTGCTAGAGACTACCGCACATCATTACTGCTCACTCATGCGATCAATGCCAATGGGGGGGTGGGATTAGTGGTAGTGCTGGGGCGATGGGATGAGTTACAGTGCTGGTGGGGGATGGGATCAGTGGCAGTGTAGACCCCTCTCCTTACATCAGAGTCCCCAGAGTTTCCCCATCTGAAAGCATGGTCCCAGAGTCACCTTTCTTGTATTAAGGTCCCCAGAGCCCCCAAACTTAAATCAGGATTCCCAGAGTTATCCTCTCCCAGAGTTATCCTTTCTATAAATCAAGGTCCCCAGTGCCCCCCTCCTTTAGGGTCACTAGAGCCCCCCTTCTTACATCAGTGTCCACAGGGAGCCCTCTCCTTACATCAGGGTCCCCAGAGAGCCCCCCTCCTTACATCAGGGTCCCCAGAGAGCCCCCTCCTTACATCAGGGTCCCCAGAGAGCCCCCTCCCTACATCAGGGTCCCCAGAGAGCCCCCCTCCTTACATCAGGGTCCCCAGAGAGCCCCCCTCCTTACATCAGGGTCCCCAGAGAGCCTCCCCCTTACATCAGGGTCCCCAGTTAGCCCCCACCTTACATCAGGGTTCCCAGAAAGACCGTCTTTACATCGGGGTCCCCAGAGAGCCCCCTCTTTACATCAGGGTCCCCAGAGAGCCCTTTCTTTACATCAGGGTCCCAGAGAGCCCCCTCTTTACATCAGGGTCCCTAGAGAGCCCCCTCTTTATAACAGGGTCTCCAGAGTCCCCTCCTTACATCAGGGTCCCCAGAGAGCCCCCTACTTACATCAGGGTCCCCAGAGAGCCCCCTCCTTACAGCAGGGTCAACAGAGAGCCTCCTCCTTACATCAGGGTCAACAGAGAGCCCCCTCCTTACATCAGGGTCCCCAGAGAGTCCCCTCCTAACATCAGGGTCCCCAGAGAGCCCCCTCCTAACATTAGGGTCCCCAGAGAGCCCCCTCCTTACATCAGGGTCCCAGAGAGCCCCCCTCCTTACATCAGGGTCCCCAGAGAGCCTCCCCCTTACATCAGGGTCCCCAGTTAGCCCCCACCTTACATCAGGGTTCCCAGAAAGACCGTCTTTACATCGGGGTCCCCAGAGAGCCCCCTCTTTACATCAGGGTCCCCAGAGAGCCCTTTCTTTACATCAGGGTCCCAGAGAGCCCCCTCTTTACATCAGGGTCCCTAGAGAGCCCCCTCTTTATAACAGGGTCTCCAGAGTCCCCTCCTTACATCAGGGTCCCCAGAGAGCCCCCTACTTACATCAGGGTCCCCAGAGAGCCCCCTCCTTACAGCAGGGTCAACAGAGAGCCTCCTCCTTACATCAGGGTCAACAGAGAGCCCCCTCCTTACATCAGGGTCCCCAGAGAGCCCCCTCCTAACATCAGGGTCCCCAGAGAGCCCCCTCCTAACATTAGGGTCCCCAGAGAGCCCCCTCCTTACATCAGGGTCCCCAGAGAGCCCCCTCCTTACATCAGGGTCCCCAGAGAGCCCCCCTCCTTACATTAGGGTCCCCAGAGCCCCTCCTTACATTAGGGTCCCCAGAGAGCCCCCTCCTTACATTAGGGTCCCCAGAGAGCCCCCTCCTTACATTAGGGTCCCCAGAGAGCCCCCTCCTTACATTAGGGTCCTCAAAGCCCCCCTCCTTACATTAGGGTCCCCAGAGAGCCCCCTCCTTACATTAGGGTCCCCAGAGAGCCCCCACCTTACATTGGGGTCCTCAGATTCATCCTCTTTACATTTCATCAGGATCCCCTCCTTCTTATATCAGGGACTCCAGAGCTGCTCCTCCTCTAAAAAAAAATAAGAGCTTTTCCTAACCTTCCTTGAGTTCACTGAGCTGGCACTGGACTAGCAGCAGCTGCAGCAGCCAGGTGTGGAGGGAGAAGCCCCGTGCTCCTCCACTGGACACTGAGGGGTGAAAGGGCAGAGTCAGGCAAGCCATGTGGCACTAGCAACAGCCGCAGCAGCCCAAGTTGGAGCAGGAAGTCCCGTGCTCATCCATTGAACACGGTGGGCCGGGGCAGAGTCAGACAAACCATGTGGTTGGTTACTAGATGCTGAGTGGTCGTGACCTAGCAACCAACCACCACTGACAGCTGCAGGGGGAGTCTGGAGGTGTGGCAGCAGCCAGGACTGCAGGAGAAAGTTCCGATCTCCGCTGAATGCGGGGGGAGTCAGAGTCAGATTAGCCACGTGGTTGGTTGTTAGACGCCAGGCGGTCCTAGCAACTAAGCACTATTGGCGGCAGCAGCAGCAGGAGTCCGTGGAACTTCAGCGGCGTCACTATGGCAGGCCGCAGGCAGCATGTCAGATCTATGGTAACACTGGTGCGGGCTCAAGGGGCTGCTGCTTTGGGCCCCACAACAATAACTGGGCCCTGGGCAGCTGCCCCTTTTGCCCTGCATTAAAGATGGCCCTGATTGTTACCCATTTGACAAAAACCTCTGAAGAAGGACTCACAATCAGTCCGAAACATGGCAGCTAGCCCGACATCTCATTACCGGTAGCCTCTGTTTGCCGTGCACCATGCATTGTTAAGGGTATCTTATGTCATGTATTATTGAACCTCTGTTTTTTGTATATTTTTGTATACTGTTTCAATTTGTTGTACCATTTATCTCTTTTTAACGCAATGTATAATAAAATGTATAATAAAATGAAGTTTTTAGTAAACATATTTACTGAAAAATGAGCATGCATTTTTTTCACTAGAATGTTTCTTTCTTACAATATTTAGTGGACAAGACAGACCAACCCTTCTATAAACACCACTTTCCTCGCAATTATTTCTCTTCATTTGCATTTGATGGCACAGTGGCTGGGTATGATGGCACAGTGAGGCTGCAATTGATGTGTTTTTTTTCAGTATTTTCAGAATTTTTCAGTGTGTTTGCGCCCCCTCAAACATTGTGAGCACCAGCCGCCACTGGTCCAACCCCTGAAAAACAACACCACACCATAATCCCCCCTCCACCCAAAAAATTTGGACCAGTGCACAAAGCAAGGTCCATAAAGAAATGGATAGGCGAGTTTGGGGTGAAGGAACATGAATGGCCTGCACAGAGTCCTGACCTCAACCCGATAGAACACCTTTGGGATGAATTGGAGTGGAGACTATGAGCCAGGCCTTCTCATCCAACATCAGTGCCTGACCTCACAAATGCGCTTCTGGAAGAATGGTCAAACGTTCCCATAGACACACTCCTAAACCTTGTGGACAGCCTTCCCAGAAGAGTTGAAGCTGTTTATAGCTGCAAAGGGTGGGCCAACTCAATATTGAACCCTACGGACTAAAGCCCCGTACACACGGTCGGACTTTTGGCCAACAAACTTCATTTTGAGCAAGTTGTACCAACAATCCGACCGTGTGTACGTTACATCGGACAAACTTTTTTTGCTTTTTTCTTGTTTTCATCGGACAAAAGTTGGGTCTGCAAACGGACAAACTTTTGCCCAACAAAAGTCCGATGGAGCAAAGTCCGACTGTGTGTACAGAAAACCATCGGACTTTTGTCCGATGGACAAAACAACTAATGTTAAAATCAACCAACAATAGCAGAAGTTGACCAAAGGGTGGCGGTAAAGAGCAGAAAAACCACATGATGTTGCAAAAAGTTTTGGGAAAGTTTGCAGAAAAGTCAGCGCGTGTGTATGCTATGGGAGTTCCCGACCAACTCCGTTCGGACAAAAAAACCACGGAAAAGTCAGATGGAAGTCCGACCGTGTGTACGAGGCTTAAGACTGGGATGCCATTAAAGTTCATGTGCGTGTAAAGGCAGGCGTCCCAATACTTTTGGTAATATCGTGTATATTGTGACATCCCAGTAATGTATTCATGCAGAGACTTGTAACGTTATGAAAAGTCCACTTGAATTGTACCAATCAACTGTTGTAAAATGATAAGCCTTGTCCCTGTGAACACACATAAAATTACAATTAAGGGCGGCGATCCGCGGCTCTCTGACAGCTATTTAGCGCGCACGAATCTGGGGAGAAATGTTTACATTATTATCTGTCAGAAAATACAAATTCCTCCCCGGGTGAGATTTTCTCCCGCGAAGCAATTTGCCACCGTAAACCCTCCTCAGCAGTAATTGTTTTCTGGAAAATAGAATATGAGAATGAAACCGCTGGAAGTGTAAAAACGCAGTTTCCACGGTCAGCGCACGTACAAGCGGAGTCTTCAGGTTCCCATTGCGGGTCGAGATTTCTGTTATTTGCTTTGTTCTGTAAAGAGTTCATCATTCATTTCTTACGAGCTAATTACAGTCTGGATAATTATGGCTTCAGGAGCTTCGATTTGGGTTTGAATACGTTCGTTGAAAGGCTCCCTTTATTTGATTGTCATGTCTACTAATAAACGCAATCCTGTTCTATTCATAGTTAGTCAGGTTGAAAAGACAATAAGTTCAACCAAAAAAAAAAAAAAAACACAATGGCATATACAAAAACCTACACCCACAGTTCATCCAGAGGAATAAAAATTAATATTCATATAAAAGGAAGCTACAGTGCCTTGAAAAAGTATTCATACCCTTTGAAATTTTCCACATTTTGTCATGTTACAACCAAAAACGTAAATGTATTTTATTGGGATTTTATGTGATAGACCAACACAAAGTGACACATAATTGTGAAGTGGAAGGAAAATGATAAATGGTTTTCACAATTTTTACAAATAAATATGTGCAAAGTGTGGCGTGCATTTGTATTCTGATACCCCTAACTAAAATCTAGTGGAACCAATTGCCTTCAGACGTCACCTAATTAGTAAATAGAGTCCACCTGTGTGTAATTTCATCTCAGTATAAATACAGCTGTTCTGTGAAGCCCTTTAGAGGTTTGCTAGAGAACCTTAGTGAACAAACTGCATCATAGAGGCCAACTAACACACCCGACAGTTCAGGGATAAAGTTGTGGAGAAGTATAAAGCAGGGTTAGGTTATTAAAAAAATATCCCAACCTTTGAACATCTCATGGAGCTCTGCTCAATCCATCATCCGAAAATGGAAAGAGTATGGCACAACTGCAAACCTACCAAGACATGGCCGTCCACCTAAACTGACAGGCCGGGCAAGGAGAACATTCATCAGAGAAGCAGCCAAGAGGCCCATGGTAACTCTGGAGGAGCTGCAGAGAATCTGTCTACAGGACAACTATTAGTCGTGCTCTCCACAAATCTGCCCTTTATGAAAGAGTGGGAATAGGGAAAAGAGGGTGCACCAGCCTTGTGCATTATGCTTTGGTAAATCAGTTTTGTAAAAACAGATTCAAAACTCCTCACAAACATGTGAAGATAATTGGTTTTGTAAAAGCCTCCAAATGGTGGCAGTCAATCTAGGTACGACAGTCTCCAGATGGTGAAAGAGAGGACTTCAGGACCACTGCTGTCTTACATGTTTCGAAGGGATACCTTCTTCCTGAGAACCTACTTTATGGAAGAGTGGCAAGAAGAAAGCCATTGTTGAAATAAAGTCATAAGAAGTCCCGTTTTCAGTTTGTGAGAAGCCATGTGTTGGACTTGATGGACTAGGTTGGACTTGTGTCTTTTCTCAACCTCACCTACTATGTAACTATGTGGGGGACACAGCAAACATGTGGAAGAAGGTGCTCTGGTCAGATGAGACCAAAATTTTACTTTTTGGCCTAAAGCAAAACACTATGTGTGGCGGAAAACTAAAACTGCACATCACCCTGAACACACCATCCCCACCGTGAAAAATGATGGTGGCAGCATCATGCTGTGGGGAAGCTTTTCTTCAGCAGGGGCATCCCCAAAAACACTTGCAGCTGTAATTGCAGTGAAAGGAGGTTCTACAAAGTGTTGACTGTCAGGGGCTGAATACAAATGCACGCCACACTTTTCACATATTTATTTGTAAAACATTTTGAAAACCATTTATAATTTTCCTTCCACTTCACAATTATGTGCCACTTTGTGTTGGTCTATCACATAAAATCCCAATAAAATACATTTACATTTTTGGTTGTAACATGACAAAATGTGGAAAATTTCAAGGGGTATGAATAAATTTTCAAGGCACTGTAGATTAGTCTCTTGGGAGGGTTTATGCCTCGCCTCAGTTGGATAGGCGAGAATTCTTCAAGCACAGACTTATGCCTTGTACACACGATTGGATATTCCATCGGGCTAAATTTTTCCAACTGAATTCCGTTCAAGCTGTCTTGCATACACACTGTCACACCAAATTCCGACCGTCAAGAACGCGGTGACGTACAACACTACGACGAGCCGAGAAAAATTAAGTTCAATGCTTCCGAGCATGCCTGGCTTTTTCTCCGTCGGAGTTCCATACAGACGGATGGAATTTCCGATATATTTTTTTTTCAACGGAAAAAAAGAGAACATAATCTCTTTCTAACTCCGTCGGAATTTCCAAAGGAAAAATTCCGATGGGGCACACACACGGTCGGAATATCCGATGAAAAAATTCCGTATAACTTTTTTCATCTGACATTCCTACTGTGTGTACAAGGCGTAGGAGTCTATATCCAGATTTTTGGTACTGGTGAAACGGAAAGATGGCTGAACTGAATCCAATTCAGGGAAGGAAAGCTCTTTGATTTTGTTAACAGGGTTTGTACTGCTTCCATTAGATACCATTTTCTCATCTGAATCCACATCTACAGGTGGAATTTCAGCTTCAGGAGGACTATCTAATCTGAGTTGCAGTAGATCCCCATCATTGAAGCTGATCAGATCTTCAACACCCTCTTCATTAGACGGACTATCTCGATCTTAATCTCACCAGACCTTTTAGGTAGAGGTAGAATTTCCACTTCTGAACTCGAAGATCTCCTTCATTCTTCCTCAACTGCATGAGGACCAAAGCCGGTTTCTTGGGTTAATGGTCATAGCCAGTAAGGCACTCTCTCCTCCTCATCGCTGTCATCTTCTACTGTCAGTTGGTTGTTCTGACCCCTGACGACGCAGCTGGTTCTGAGGGGTGGTGATTCAATTACCCGGAGAGGTCGTGGACTGGGGTAAGCAGATGATTTCGATGCCACATTTATAAAGGGCCTGTTTTTCCCTCGAGGTGGATTTGAGACACTGGCAGCCCAGGGAGTTACTTGCAGATGATGTAAGGTTGAGGTTGCCAGCGTTCTGCCTAACTTGTACTTTCCAGGAGCTCCTAGGTTCCTCAACAGCACATGATCTCCCGGCTAAAGGTCTTGCATCTTTAATTTCAGATCGAAATTCCTTTTGTTCCTCTGCTCTCAGACTGTAGCATTCTCTACAGCTTTTTCATAGGGCTGTTTCAGGTTTTTCCATAGTCTATTGACTGTGTGATCTGTGGATCTCATAGGCTGGCCAAAGAGTCAAAGGGCTAGACAATGTCCAGGCTGAACACTAGAGGGAAACAAACTCAAGGCAGCCCTTGTTAAAAAATGTCCCACGATGACACAGGCAGACTAGCCAGCGCCTGGCTACACAACTTACTGTATATGAAAAAAAATCATGACCGTATCCAAAGATAATAAAAAAATGTTTTGGCTCTAGATGTACTTTAAATAATTCAGATTAATTTCATATTAATGCTTCCAATACAATCCACATGGGTCACGGGAACGCTTCGACAAATCAGAAGACTCATCCCCCATTAATGATAATTCCCTTTAGGGTAAGCTGTTTTTCGAACAGCACACAAGGCTGTCTATAAATGAAGAATTTGATCCATGATGAAGTGAATTTTGTGAAGACTCCCATTTCCATAACTCACCAATTTATCAAACAAATATGGAAGCGTCTAATGAGCACATTTCCATGTATCTGGCATGGACTGAGCCAGGGGCTTCATGAATATACATGAAGGGATAGGTAACTCTGGAGAGACAATTTCCCCACATCCATTTTTATATTTTTCATCTTCTATTTAGAGCTGAATGTAAAATAAGAGAAATGCCCCAGGGGCAGCACTAATGGCCCCCGTGATAATCTCACAGTCAGTGCGTCAAAGACTATATTCATTTCTTGGATTCATAGACAGAAACTGAGGTACTGTGCGGAGAGAAGCAAAAAGAGGAGAAGTATAGTTACAGCTGTTTTTTAACTCATGAATTACATGTTCATTTAACTAAGCGCCCCACCGATGTTTACTGCCCCCACCCCTGATACCACCCCAGCCTTTCCTTATCATCCAATTACATTTGCCTGAATCTATGGTCATGTGACACACTGGGTCTCATTTTCCAAGCTTCTTCTTCGGGTGCCCACTTCTCTTCACTGAGACATAGATGCTTCCTATTGGCTGTCAATTGGCAGGGTCCTGAAGACCGCAGCAATGACATTATAATGTCATGAAGAGGCGTGGCAACAAGACCACTGGCCAACGGCGTGGATGGACTGCAGTGGTGAATCACTAGCCTCCACTTACAGAAGAGTCACCGGTGAGGGTCACATGACGACGGATTCAGGTAAAGTTGTTGTAGCAGAGTGCCCCTTTACTCATCATGCATAAAGGCATGTAGGCTGAGGGGGCTGGGGGGCCAAGGGGGTAGACACCCAAAGGGAAGACTTGGCACACACAGTGGTTAAGAATGCGGAATATATTAACAGTTCTAGAGTCTAGACACAACAATTCAGTCTCCTCGACAGCAAAAATGAAGCAGCAACACTCACACAAGAGATGGAACTCCAGCAGGAGAGCAGAAGACAGAGGACAAAGGCTCCAGGCACAGAGACAAAAGACAAGCAGATGCAGTAAGCTCTATAGCGGAGTTTCCAAAGTAGTCTGTGCCAATCCCTTTTCTGTCCCTCCTCCTCTGGAACCTGTCCCTGTGCTAGATTCACCTTGCTGTGAAGGCCAGTTATAGGCGGGGGCAGGAGCCATCTCTTTGTTTCTGGTGTAAATTTTGTCAGTGGACACACTGGGCACCTTTGCTGCCATTGTGTTATGTGCTGAGTGTCCAATGTGCTCCCATGTCACCTGCCACCAGATGCAGCTTGCCACTTGCCACCAGATGCAGCTTGTCACTTGCAACGTCATCTGCCACCAGATGCAGCGTGTCACCTGTCATGCCACCTGCCAACAGATGCAGCTTGTCACCTGTCACGTCACCTGCCAACAGATGCAGCTTGTCACCTGTCACGTCACCTGCCACCAGATGCAGCTTGTCACCTGTCACGTCACCTGCCACCAGATGCAGCTTGTCACGTCACCTGCCACCAGATGCAGCTTGTCACTTGCCACGTCTCCTGTCACCAAATGCAGCTTATCACTTGGCACTTCACCTGCCACCAGATGCAGCTTTTCACTTTTCATGTCACCTGCCGCCAGATGCAGCTTTTCACCGTTCATGTCACCTGCCATCAGATGCAGCTTGTCACCTCTTCGGGTGCCCACTTCTCTTCACTGAGACATAGATGCTTCCTATTGGCTGTCAATTGGCAGGGTCCTGAAGACCCCAGCAATGACATTATAATGTCATGAAGAGGGGTGGCAACAAGACCACTGGCCAACGGCATGGATGGACTGCAGTGGTGAATCACTAGCCTCCACTTACAGAAGAGTCACCGGTGAGGGTCACACGACGACGGATTCAGGTAAAGTTGTTGTAGCAGAGTGCCCCTTTACTCATCATGCATAAAGGCATGTAGGCTGAGGGGGCTGGGGGGCCAAGGCGGTAGACACCCAAAGGGAAGACTTGGCACACACAGTGGTTAAGAATGCGGAATATATTAACAGTTCTAGACACAACAATTCAGTCTCCTCGACAGCAAAAATGAAGCAGCAACACTCACACAAGAGATGGAACTCCCGCAGGAGAGTAGAAGACCGAGGGCAAAGGCTCCTGGCACAGAGACAAAAGACAAGCAGATGCAGTAAGCTCTATAGCGGAGTTTCCAAAGTAGTCTGTGCCAATCCCTTTTCTTTCCCTCCTCCTCTGGAACCTGTCCCTGTGCTAGATTCACCTTGCTGTGAAGGCCAGTTATAGGCGGGGCAGAAGCCATCTCTTTGTTTCTGGTGTAAATTTTGTCAGTGGACACACTGGGCACCTTTGCTGCCATTGTGTTATGTGCTGAGTGTCCAATGTGCTCCCATGTCACCTGCCACCAGATGCAGCTTGTCACTTGCCACGTCACCTGCCACCAGATGCAGCTTGTCACTTGCAACGTCATCTGCCACCAGATGCAGCGTGTCACCTGTCACGCCACCTGCCAACAGATGCAGCTTGTCACCTGTCACGTCACCTGCCAACAGATGCAGCTTGTCACCTGTCACGTCACCTGCCACCAGATGCAGCTTGTCACGTCACCTGCCACCAGATGCAGCTTGTCAGTTGCCACGTCTCCTGTCACCAGATGCAGCTTATCACTTGCCACTTCACCTGCCACCAGATGCAGCTTTTCACTTTTCATGTCACCTGCTGCCAGATGCAACTTTTCACCTTTCATGTCACCTGCCACCAGATGCAGCTTGTCACCTCTTCGGGTGCCCACTTCTCTTCACTGAGACATAGATGCTTCCTATTGGCTGTCAATTGGCAGGGTCCTGAAGACCCCAGCAATGACATTATAATGTCATGAAGAGGGGTGGCAACAAGACCACTGGCCAACGGCATGGATGGACTGCAGTGGTGAATCACTAGCCTCCACTTACAGAAGAGTCACCGGTGAGGGTCACATGACGACGGATTCAGGTAAAGTTGTTGTAGCAGAGTGCCCCTTTACTCATCATGCATAAAGGCATGTAGGCTGAGGGGGCTGGGGGGCCAAGGCGGTAGACATCCAAAGGGAAGGCTTGGCACACACAGTGGTTAAGAATGCGGAATATATTAACAGTTCTAGACACAACAATTCAGTCTCCTCGACAGCAAAAATGAAGCAGCAACACTCACACAAGAGATGGAACTCCCGCAGGAGAGCAGAAGACCGAGGGCAAAGGCTCCTGGCACAGAGACAAAAGACAAGCAGATGCAGTAAGCTCTATAGCGGAGTTTCCAAAGTAGTCTGTGCCAATCCCTTTTCTTTCCCTCCTCCTCTGGAACCTGTCCCTGTGCTAGATTCACCAGCGGGTTCCTGTCCCTTACCTCACCACATGCAGATTGCGCACCAACTGCAGTGAGCCAGGGCTTTTTGTAAGCTTTTCCCTCACCAAAGATGGCTGCGGGGTCACCCAGATGGCAGCTTCCAATTGGACAGCAGTCCACCCGATGACACGTATGAAGGCCTAAAATGAATGGGCCTTCCTCCTGCCCTCCACTCTCCCTTTAAGGTGGATGCCACAGCACCAGTAACAAAGAGATGGCCCCTGCCCCCACCTATATCTGGCCTTCACAGCAAGGAGAACATGGAAGGGCAAACGCACGAAAGACAAAACCGGAGAAAATTCCCAGCTCAACTCACCAACCAGTCTGTTCACCAACTGAATTAACCTGTCCAACAGTATGTGTTAAAAACAGGGGTTTAGTTAGCACACATGTGCAAATGCATGTGTGTGCTGCAAGGCCTCTTCATTACACCCTGTATCACTTGCAGTTCTCCCCAAGGGAAGCACATGCATTCTATCGGATAGATAAGGGGTGGGTGGGCCTGGAGGTAGCTCAATTCTCCTTAACGACACATTGGCACATTGCACTGGTGTAAATTTGGTCAGAGGAGACACTGGGCCCCATTGCTGCCATTGTGCTATGGGCTGGGTGTCCAATTTGCCCCTGTGCCTTTAAGGAGGATTGGGCTACCTCTAGGCCCACCTGCCCCTTATCTATTCATTAGAATGCATGTGCTTCCATTGTGGAGACCCTCATAAATTTAGAAGGTTAGGACTGCAAGCGATACAGGGCGCAATAAGGAAGCCTTGCAGCTTACGCATGCGTTTGCAAATGTGTGATTGTTAACCCCATGTTTTTAATGCATACTGTTGGACAGGTTAATTCAGTTGGTAAGCAGACTGGTTGGTGAGTTGAGCTGGGAATTTTCTCTGGTTTTGTCTTTCATGCGTTTGCCCTTTCATGTGCTCCTTGCTGTGAAGGCCAGTTATAGGCGGGGGCAGGAGCCATCTCTTTGTTTCTGGTGTAAATTTTGTCAGTGGACACACTGGGCACCTTTGCTGCCATTGTGTTATGTGCTGAGTGTCCAATGTGCTCCCATGTCACCTGCCACCAGATGCAGCTTGTCACTTGCCACGTCACCTGCCACCAGATGAAGCTTGTCACTTGCAACGTCATCTGCCACCAGATGCAGCGTGTCACCTGTCATGCCACTTGCCAACAGATATAGCTTGTCACCTGTCACGTCACCTGCCAACAGATGCAGCTTGTCACCTGTCACGTCACCTGCCACCAGATGCAGCTTGTCACCTGTCACGTCACCTGCCACCAGATGCAGCTTGTCACTTGCCACGTCTCCTGTCACCAGATGCAGCTTATCACTTGCCACTTCACCTGCCACCAGATGCAGCTTTTCACTTGTAGCGGGGTCCTCAATTTAGTGGGGTACACTTGGGGAGTAGTGTGACCCAAGTGTGTAATTATGTTAGGGTTCAGACCCCTTTTTCTTATTCGTGGAGGATTGGGTGGTGTAATATTCTCTTCGACCAGTAGGTGTCAGTGTACTTACTGGCTCGGGGTAGAATCACTGCCGTAGTGCTACCCTTCTTTGTCCCTTCCTGGAGATGGTACGGCCGGGGCGGGGAACCCGCCGTGGTATCGTCGGGAGGGGATAAAAGGGGGAGACGCCCTCGCCACGGGGTGGTCGTCGTCGTCGTCTTCGGGGATCATCTCTTCACGCACCCAGGCACCTTCGGCCTGGGTGCGGGCGGTTCAAGGTTCCGACCTAGGCACCCTAGGCCTGGTCGGGATGAAGATGGAGTCCATCCCAGGCACCTTCAGCCTGGGATGAGGTACTGTTGAGGAGGCCTGGGACCCGGTGACTCCGACTGGGTCCCGCGAGGGTGGAGTTGCTCCAGGGCGCCCCTTGCGAGGGGACCCGCATCTGAGGTGAGGAGGCTGGGGAGGTCACTCGTTCAAAGACCCGGGGTAGTGTCAACCCGGTGACGGATGGGCCTTCAGTAACTCCCTTGGAGGACATCTTCCCCTGATAGACGCCCGCAGCGCAACGGAGGTATTCATGTCAAGACTCCTACAACCCTTGGTCATAGCATAGGGGGTGTAGGGACCCAGATCAGTAGAGTGCCTCGACCTGCTCATCCCACCGTATCATGCCATCGCATTGCCTTGTAACTGAAGATACGGAATAAATCTAACCGTTGGACTGTGATCGGTGTATGGACTCTGTTAATGGGAGCAAAGGGTGGTTTCTGCACATCAGACTCGGTACATGCTCAGGACACACCGGCCCGAGGAAACATCAGGTATTGGCCTTCACCTCGCCCGCAAGTAGTGGGGAGGACATGGGCCGTGGCGCACCTCACCCCTGTCGCGTGACATACCCCTAGGCCGAAGAGAGAGAGAGATCACAAAAAGGGGGAGAGGGGGCCGCTACACACTTTTCATGTCACCTGCCGCCAGATGCAGCTTTTCACCTATCATGTCACTTGCCACCAGATGCAGCTTGTCACTTGCCATGTCACCTGCCACCATATGCAGCTTGTCACTTGTCCCGTCACCTGCCACCAGATGCAGCTTGTTACTTGCCACATCACCTGCCACCAGATGCAGCTTGTCGCTTGCCATGTCACCTGCCACCAGATGCAGCTTGTCACTTGCCACATCACCTGCCACCAGATGCAGTTTGTCACTTGTCCCGTCACCTGACACCAGATGCAGCTTTTCACTTGCCATGTCACCTGACACCAGATGCAGCTTGTCACTTGCCATGTCACCTGTCACCAGATGCAGCTTGTCACTTGCCATGTCACCTGTCACCAGATGCAGCTTGTCACTTGCCACGTCACCTGCCACCAGATGCAGCTTGTCACTTGCCACGTCACCTGCCACCAGATGCAGCACATGTGCATTAACTGGGTCCCAGAGAGAGGGCGGGCAGTGAGAGATGATGTAATGGAGTATGTATGTGTATGTAGCTGTGCAGCTGCAGACCAGTAAGGTTGCCCATGCTGACCTGTGTCCACAGCCAAAAGCCACTACAATGGGCATGTGAGCATCAGAACTGGATCACAGAGCAATGGAAGAAGGTGGTCTGGTCTGATGAGTTCAATAATGATTTGAGGAACCCAACAACGAGTTTGAGGTGAGGACTTCCAAATTTTACAGATCTCAATTCAATCAAGCATCTGTGGGATGTTCTGGAAAAACAAGTCTAATCCATGAAGGTACCACCTCACAACTTACAGGACCTAAAGAATTTCCTACTGACAGCTTGGTGTCAGACACCCCAATGTACCTCCAGAGGTCTAGAGGAGTCCATTCCTCAACGGGTTATGGTGGTTGTCACAGCATTATAGTAGTGAGTGGTCATAACATTATGACAGATCATTGTAAATTCTGTATAATAATAAGTTGAAGAATTTGGGCGACCCCTGCCCTGGATCATCAAAAGTCTTTGTGATGCAGGAGCACTGAACCTTATAGAAATGTGTTAAAACGTGATGGGTGATGGGTGGTTTGTGGTCCTAGAGGCTGGATCTTCGAACAAAACCATTTGCTGTAACAAGAACATCTTACACAGCTAGCCGTTACCAACCATACGGAGCCTGATTACTAAACAAAAGGAACAATCTGTGTGCAACACACATCTAATGATCTGTTGGTGGTAACATTTATTAAGTCTATTTCATCTACCCGGGAACTTTTTCATTCTCCCGGTATGGCGGTTAGGCACGTCGTGAGAATATATTATACTGTCCTACAGGTGTGTGAAATTGTGCTTCTGCTGGAACGTTCAGCTTCTCTCCGACTGATGAATCGCTGGACATGAAAGAGCGGATCCCGCGATGGGGGGTTTAGCGCAGTGATGTTTTTTTACTCTAGCTGCAGGAAAAATGTGATATAAGGTTCTCTCAAAAAAAAAATCTCAAATAGCTGCAAAAATAGCTTTACCGCCAACTCTCACCAGCTGGGCTTAACTCTTCCCTGTTCTCCACGCCGATAATATATCCCTTTGATAGCAGCGACAATTCTGAAATGTCGAAACCATATGGTGAAAGTTGACACAGACTGAATGTAGACATAAACCCTTAAATAAACAATAAAAAAACAATCACACCAAGCCGTATCTAACATTTACATGCTTGTAGATATAAGCTCTAACCGGATGGCATTTATCTTGCTAAAGCTCTGTGTATTATAGATGTAGCACCCTCCTAGTATAGCATGTTAGATAAATGTTGTTTTTGGCTCCTCTGTAATCATTGGAGTAGCTGTTGATTTCTTTGGGCTGTTCTAGACTTCACAGGCTGCAGGCTTGATTTCTTCCCCTTGTATTCTGGAGACTTCCAGAACATAGAGGGCTGGGAGAATCAGATGGGCAGCCCTTGGGTTGCAGCCAATCCATGGGGAGGTGTGCCTAGTAGGTGGCATTTAAATAGTTTGGGTCTGGAGTAGCCATGTTCTTGTTCTGCTGGAGAAATTCCCAGCCTCAGGGGCTGCTGCCCCTTTGAGGCAGTCCTGCTGGAGTCTGCTGATGCTCATTGAGGTCCCAGCTGTAGCAGAGCTAAGAGGCCTATTCCTCATTTCTTTTGGAGCCAAGGACTTACATAGTTACACAGTAGGTAAGGTTGAATAAAGACAATAGTCCATCCAGTTCAACCTGTGTAGGTGTACGTGTGTCAGTACACACCAGACCAGATTTGGTCTGGAGAACTCTACGAGTAGCGCCTGGTGGAAGTTGGGAGGTGTATCTGCCCTGGGACATTGTGAGTACTGATCCAGGTTCAAGAGTCCAGTGACTGTGTGCTGTTCCACTTTTGGGGGTGCCAGTGGTAGCTTTCTCTGGCTTTCTCTGAGGCTGCTTCTTCAGGGTCTCAGTTCTGGCCTTCCCCTTTGCTCCTGGCTTAAACTGGTTGTAAACCTCAGACATGAAATATAAACAAACAATTAAAATTAGTAAGTGTCCTTTCTGTCTGCTGCTTCCTTCATCTGCTATCTGCAAGAGTCACTTCTGACAACCTTTCCTGACACCAAGAGAAAAAAGGTGACAGGGGAGGGACCTTTAGCAGATTGACACCCTCAGATCTGTTCCTGTGTGTTGTGTGAAGGGGGGGGGGGTGGGGTGCCTCTACTCTCCAATCAGTTTTCCTGGTGCATCATGGCAGCATACAATGGGGTTGTGACTCCGCCCCCGCAACCTGATAGGACTGGTTAACTATAAATCAAGGACAGACCCGACTCACAGCATTCTCCTTTTTTTCCCTCACCTGATCAGGTCTGGAATCGTATGTCTTACCGTTTGTCGCCCAGCCAGGTTCAGCCTCTCCTGGGTGGAAGTCCTTCCTGTACAGTCTCTAAATGAGCTATATGGTTGGAGCCCCATTCTGGTGATGCAGGCTTGTCAAAGAAAGCTTTAAACAAGCTTTGACGTAAGGGACAGCGTTTCCTTTTGCTTTCCATATGCTTTTTACTTCTTTTCTCTGTGTTATGGGCGTTTGCCATTTCCAAGATGGCTGCAGCAGTGCAAGTACTCTCTGAGCATGAGAGGCAGGAAGTAATGCGGCCTCTGTGACCAGTTTCCTGGCTAGAGCTTTAAATGGTTTTATGGCAATTTTGGGTAACAAATGGTGGAGCTCTGTACTCGTGCATGCTAGAAAGACACAGAAAAGCGCCTCTTAGTGCAATGTTTAATATACAATAAAAATAGAAGTATCCAACACTTATTTCTATTTTTATTGTATATTAAACATTGCACTAAGAGGCGCTTTTCTGTGTCTTTCTTCCATGTTGATGTTTTGAGTTGGCTTCACTCCTGAGAAGAGCTGGCCCTTAGTGCCTTGTCATTCAAGACCCCACCATTACCACTGTCATCATTATCATCCCTCAAGATCCACCATCTTTTACGAATTGATTGTTCTTATCTGTGGACGTTTCATATTTAATTTTTAGTCCCCCTTGTTCAGAAATTCAGTTTTTATTGTTGTTATAGGTTTTATTTTTATATTTATTATTTTTCACTTGCGAGTCATTTTATCAATATCCTGAGCGCTAGCATTTTTTGTTTTATGTATACTCGTGCATGCTGGATGCTTATGTGGTCATTGTTTGCATGTATGTTTCCCCCTTTTTTTTTATGGCATTCACCTGGGCTTTTCCTATCTCCTTCTCAGTGTTGCTCCAGTCTAGGATCATTGTGCTCTTTATGGCATTTACCTGGGCTCTTCCTATCTCCTTCTCAATGCTTGCTCTGGGATCACTGTGTTGGGCTCAGTTTCCACTAGTGCGCCTTGTCACTGCAAAGTCGCATGACAAGCCATGATTTCCAATGAGTTCCGTTCATATCTGTGTCCATAGACCTCAAGAATACACAGGCATTGCTTCAAGTCGCATCAAATTTGTGGCAAATTCGTGCGACTTTCAGGTCGCAATAGTGGGGACTTAGCGTTATGCTGCTTTTCATTTCAGTCTGCTGCTTTGCTCTGTTTCTAAGGGAACGCTGCCCAGTCAGACCACCCATTGCTTTTAAGGTATATGGATTAGGTAAGTATTGAAGATTGAGAAAAAGAGAGAAAATTTCCATAGTCCTGTAAGGACCACAAGATGGAGGGAGCCTTCTGAAGGTCAAGACAAGTCCCCATCTAAGAACAGACATCCAGGCAATGTTGATTAAGGTCATCATCTCACCCCTCATTATCATTGCTCCCCGTTTACAAACATCATTAGTTACCAACCCTAAGCCCTGGTTCACATTGATGCTACACATGCACGGGAGTGACGTCATTGCGTCTCCGACCAATCACAGCGCCGGAGCCGCGATACCCGGAAGTAACTCCCAGGAGAGATGTCGCAGGCCGGACGGGGGGAACGAGGACCGCTGCGGGGGTTTCGATCTAAGGTAAGTAATTTATAATCAGCTAGTATGCTATGCCTTTGTCTTGCAGGGTTTTTTTTTATTTATTTTTTTATAGGGTTTACAACCACTTTAAGGACGCAATTGCCTGGGGTGAAGTGGAGGAAACTCTTCACAAGGTTAGAAAGTACTCATTCCCTTCTCTGAACATCTGGAGGAGTTAATCCAGGTAGAATTGAAGGGGGTCAGAAAAAAAATGCCCATATAAACAGGCTGTCAAAACTGTATACCCTGAAAAAGCTAAAGGTCAACCTGCTGCAGTCTCCTCCGATGGTCGATGCATCATTAATGTAGCTGGCAAGACATGTCACTTTGCTGTCACATTCAAGGAGGCTCTAGTCCAAAAATTAGATCTAGATCTGAAGTGCTCCTACATACTGTAGCATCTGCAGGTACCGGCAGACCAGCAATAACCAGCCCATGTGCTGAGTGAGTCTAATGGGAGTGGTTTCATAATTATCAACCAGCTGCTGCACCTGCAGGACTGAGGAAAGTGGCAGGGTCTGCATCCATTTAGACGTGATTCCCTATTGGGAGTATCTTATCAAAAATTAAATTTTTATTGCAGTAGATGCCAAAAATCTGACTTTTAT
This sequence comes from Rana muscosa, assembly GCA_029206835.1. NCBI lineage: Eukaryota > Metazoa > Chordata > Amphibia > Anura > Ranidae > Rana > Rana muscosa. The sequence continues at coordinate 310,860,086 of CM055122.1, forward strand.
CTTGATGCAAACTTCTGGGAAAATCAGTGAGCCAGTCATACAAGCAAGAAATGATGTTTCAGGGGGGTGTTCTGTACACATTCTGTGTACAGAGCACCCCCATTCATTGCATTTTACAGAAAATTGCAGCCCTGCAGATAAAAAAAAAAAAAAAAGTGGAGTAACACTTTAAATAAGCCCTTCTGGAAGAAGTGAAGAGACAAGGTGGTAACAGCTTTGTAAGGGCTGAAATTGGCGGCATACTCTGTGGTGGATGTGTCAGACGTCAATTGATGTTTTTCAAGAGCGGTGTTCCCCGCGGTCACGGCAAGGAGTGCATTATGGCTGAAGCCATGGTTGGTGGATCCCGGCAAAAAAAAAAGAAAAGTGCAAGACACCAGACAACGGATCCAATCTATTTGGAAGTAGACATGATACAGCCATCTCAAGGGTGACCACTAGGGATGAGCCGAACACCCCCCGGTTCGGTTCGCACCAGAACCTGCGAACGGACCGAAAGTTTGCACGAACTTTAGAACCCTATTAAAGCCTATGGGACTCCAACTTTCTAAATCAAAAGTGCTAATTATGATGGCTAATATGCAATTTATTGTCCTAAAAAAGGGTTTGGGGACCCGGGTCCTGCCCCAGGGGACATGTATCAATGCAAAAAAAAATTAAAAAATGTCAGTTTTTTCGGGAGCAGTGATTTTAATGATGTATAAAGTGGAAAAAAAAGTGAAATATTCCTTTAAATTTTTTACCTGGGGGGTGTCTATAGTATGCCTGTGAAGTGGCACATGTTTCCCGTGTTTAGAACTGTCCCTGCACAAAATGACACCTCTAAAGGAAAAAAAGTCATTTAAAACTGCTTGCGGCTTTAATGTAATGTCTGGTCCCGGCAATATGGATGAAAATCATTGAGAAAAATGGCATGGCTAGCCCATCACCCCCCCCCCCCCCAGCCCATTACCAGCCCCTTTGGGTCTTGTATGGATATTAAGGGGAATCCCGCACCCAAATTAAAAAAAGGAAAAAAGGCGTGGGGCCCCCAGGCACTATATACTCTGAACAGCAGTATGCAGGCGGTGCAAAAAAGACAGGGACTGTAGGTTTGTTGTTACGTAGAATCTGTTTGTAATTTTGAACTGGTACATTTTTACAGTGTAGCTCCAGCCAAAAAATCTGTTTTAATCTTTTTGGAAAACATAGGGAAGGGTTATCACCCCTGTAACATTTGTTTTGTTGTCTGTGCACCTGTTCAGAACATTTCATCTCACTTTCCGTCCCAATGACAAATGTTTTTTGGGGACACTGACGCCTATCAGCACCCGCCGCCAACAACCCTTGGCCCTGCCCCCGTGTGTCCGACGAGTGGGGACACTGATGGAAGGACCGGGGCTCTGCTGGCTGGGGACACTGTGATGGTCCTGGCTCACTCCATTTGGCAGACCCCTCGGACCACCAGCACATCCTCACGCACCGCAGGTACCATGTACTATTGCAGTGTAGTGTAGAAATTAGTGTGGCGGGATAATCAGTGCAGTGTAGTGGGTGGCGGGGTAATCAGTGTAGTGGGTGGCGGGATAATCAGTGTAGTGGGTGGCGGGGTAATCAGTGTAGTGGGTGGTGGGGTAATCAGTGTAGTGGGTGGCGGGGTAATCAGTGTAGTGTAGTGGGTGGCGGGGTAATCAGTGTAGTGGGTGGCGGGGTAATCAGTGTAGTGGGTGGGGGGTAATCAGTGTAGTGGGTGGGGGGGTAATCAGTGTAGTGGATGGTGGGGTAATCAGTGTAGTGGATGGTGGGGTAATCAGTGTAGTGGGTGGCGGGGTAATCAGTGTAGTGTAGTGGGTGGTGGGGTAATCAGTGTAGTGGGTGGCGGGGTAATTAGTGTAGTGGGTGGCAGGGTAATCAGTGTAGTGTAGTGGGTGGCTGGGTAATCAGTGTAGTGTAGTGGGTGGGGGGGTAATCAGTGTAGTGGGTGGGGGGGTAATCAGTGTAGTGGATGGTGGGGTAATCAGTGTAGTGGGTGGCGGGGTAATCAGTGTAGTGTAGTGGGTGGTGGGGTAATCAGTGTAGTGGGTGGCGGGGTAATCAGTGTAGTGTAGTGGGTGGTGGGGTAATCAGTGTAGTGTAGTGGGTGGCGGGGTAATCAGTGTAGTGGGTGGCGGGGTAATCAGTGTAGTGGGTGGCGGGGTAATCAGTGTAGTGGGTGGCGGGGTAATCAGTGTAGTGTAGTGGGTGGTGGGGTAATCAGTGTAGTGGGTGGTGGGGTAATCAGTGTAGTGTAGTGGGTGGTGGGGTAATCAGTGTAGTGTAGTGGGTGGCGGGGTAATCAGTGTAGTGGGTGGCGGGGTAATCAGAGTAGTGTAGTTTAGTGGGTGGCGGGGTAATCAGTGTAGTGTAGTGGGTGGTGGGGTAATCAGTGTAGTGTAGTGGGTGGCGGGGTAATCAGTGTAGTGGGTGGCGGGGTAATCAGTGTAGTGGGTGGCGGGGTAATCAGTGTAGTGTAGTGGGTGGCGGGGTAATCAGTGTAGTGGGTGGCGTGGTAATCAGTGTAGTGTAGTGGGTGGCGGGGTAATCAGTGTAGTGGGTGGCGGGGTAATCAGTGTAGTGTAGTGGGTGGCGGGGTAATCAGTGTAGTGGGTGGCGGGGTAATCAGTGTAGTGTAGTGGGTGGTGGGGTAATCAGTGTAGTGTAGTGGGTGGTGGGGTAATCAGTGTAGTGTAGTGGGTGGCGGGGTAATCAGTGTAGTGGGTGGTGGGGTAATCAGTGTAGTGGGTGGCGGGGTAATCAGTGTAGTGTAGTGGGTGGTGGGGTAATCAGTGTAGTGGGTGGTGGGGTAATCAGTGTAGTGTAGTGGGTGGTGGGGTAATCAGTGTAGTGTAGTGGGTGGCGGGGTAATCAGTGTAGTGGGTGGCGGAGTAATCAGAGTAGTGTAGTTTAGTGGGTGGCGGGGTAATCAGTGTAGTGTAGTGGGTGGTGGGGTAATCAGTGTAGTGTAGTGGGTGGCGGGGTAATCAGTGTAGTGGGTGGTGGGGTAATCAGTGTAGTGTAGTGGGAGGCGGGGTAATCAGTGTAGTGGGTGGCGGGGTAATCAGTGTAGTGTAGTGGGTGGCGGGGTAATCAGTGTAGTGTAGTGGGTGGTGGGGTAATCAGTGTAGTGTAGTGAGTGGCGGGGTAATCAGTGTAGTGGGTGGTGGGGTAATCAGTGTAGTGTAGTGGGTGGCGGGGTAATCAGTGTAGTGGGTGGCGGGGTAATCAGTGTAGTGTAGTGGGTGGCGGGGTAATCAGTGTAGTGTAGTGGGTGGCGGGGTAATCAGTGTAGTGGGTGGTGGGGTAATCAGTGTAGTGTAGTGGGTGGCGGGGTAATCAGTGTAGTGTAGTGGGTGGCGGGGTAATCAGTGTAGTGTAGTGGGTGGCGGGGTAATCAGTGCAGTGTAGTGGGTGGCGGGGTAATCAGTGCAGTGTAGTGGGTGGCGGGGTAATCAGTGCAGTGTAGTGGGTGGCGGGGTAATCAGTGCAGTGTAGTGGGTGGCGGGGTAATCAGTGTAGTGGGTGGCAGGGTAATCAGTGTAGTGGGTGGCGGGGTAATCAGTGTAGTGGGTGGCGGGGTAATCAGTGTAGTGCATAGTTGCCAAACAGTCCCGAATTTCCCGGGACAATCATGATTTTTGGACCCTTGTCCACAAGTGTGGAGGGGGCTCTGCTGGGGAGGCACCTGATGCAAGGACGGACTGCTGGGGAGGCACCTGATGCAAGGACGGACTGCTGGGGAGGCCATCTGGTGGCAGGTGACACGCTCAGGGCTTCCACTGATTCAGCATTATGGTGAGTTGAATGATTTCATTTTATATTACAATGTAATAATAGAAATAATGCGCTTCAATCACCCTGACACCATAACAACCCTGGTGCCGGGATGATTGAAGCGCCAACAACAGGTGTTTTGGAGTATCTTTATCTGCCAATTTTATTAAACTTTCTGGAATACACATGTAGCGGGTATGTACTCTACCGGGTGTAATTTGAATTTGGCAGAGACATCAGTGATGTGTAATTCCCTGCAGCCCAGTGGGTGGCGCTGTCGCCCTGGGCTGGGGTTGAATCATTGCTGTGTGCTGTGCCTCCTTTTTGTCCTCCCTCGGCAGCGGTGAGGCGGGGAACCCGCCGTGCTTGCTGGGAGAGGGTATAAAGGGGGCCGGCCATCTTTGTCACGGGGTCGAAGTCCCAGGCACCTTCAGCTTGCGGACGGTGGGTCGTGTCGCTCCTCTGGGTGGCTTAGGCCTAGAGGGCAGCGGAGGTCGAGTTCCATCCCAGGCACCTTTAGCCTGGAGTGAGGTACTTGGATGGAGGTCCGGAGCTCAGTGCCCCACACTGAGTTCCGCGAGGGAAGGAGATCCTAGGGTACCCAGGGATTGGGTACCCGAATTCGGTAGGCGCAATGGACCGGGGGGAGCTCCGCATTTGAAGACCGGGTGCAGCATATTGCCGGTGACAAGTGAGTCTCTCGTTGGAGACGGCCTGGAAGGAAATCTACCCTCGTGCGGAGACCAGGACACACTTCTAGGAAGGGAAGTGGCAGCTTACATTGTGTCTGGGCCTGTTCGCATCCACACCTCCTTTTCTGTTCTGTTCTATCAAGGGAGTTCAACTGTTTGTGTTCAGACAAGGAGAATAAAGGAGTGTTGAACTTTAATGGTGTGGAGCTCATTTTCTGACAGACATTGTTCGCGGTGACTCTTGGAGGGAGGATCCAGGTGCACAGCACTGACCCGAAGGTAATACAGAACTGTTGCTTATACCGCACTGATACATGTGGTGGAAGCTAGGCGTAGTGTCCCCGCTCCCTCCCCTCTAAGATAGGGTGACCAGACGTCCCCGTTTTCCGGGGACAGTCCCCGGATTGAGGACACTGTCCCCGGAGCCCATTTGTCCCCGGAATAGTCCCCGGATTGCAGAAGTGGCATTCAGGGACATGTCTGCAGCGAGGCTGGGCAGCACTTTTTCATGGGGGCGGCGCCGCCCCTGCCTGGTGGTTGCACGTTTATGCAGAGAGCGGAGCACAGTGAACAGCAGCAAGGCTGGGACTAGAGGGTGCGGAAGGAGCAGAACTCCTTTGAAGTGAAGTGTGGTGTGCAGGCAGCACCAGGGCTAAAGTCTCCCGGCGGAAGATGGACAGACAAAAGCAGAGTCGCGTCGCAGCGGGGTGCCGAGAGCGCTTCTGCACCCGGGCACCAGTCAAAACTAAAGTACAGAGATTACATTCTCTGTCAGGCGGCGATCACTCCTCCCCACCCCGCGTGACAGGTGACTTGTAGTCCCGGCATCTGACGTGACATCACAGGAAGGGAAAGTGGTGCCAGGGCGGAGAAACTGAAGAACAGTAAGTGGGAAACTTTGTAGCAGCAGATCCTGGTGCTGTTATGGTGCGGTATGTGGAGAATGTAGGGCAGGAGGAGCTGAGTGTACTGGGGGGAGGGCGGAGGTGAGAGAAGAAGGGAGCGCTGTGTCCTGGGGGGAGGGAGAGCTCTGTTTACTAGAGGTGGAGAGGGTCTTTTCTGGGGATGAGCTGTGACCTGGGGCTTTGAGTACAGGGAGAGCTCTGTGTATGGGGGGGGGGGCTAGGGGTGATTGGAGCTCTGTAGTCGCGAGAGCTAGGGGATGGAGAAGCTCTGTGTACTGGTTGGAGAATGGGGGGTGGGGCTTGAAGTGAGGAAAGGGGGAGGGTCAGAGTTGAAGGAGGAGAATTGTACTTGGAGGGTGGGCTCTGTGTACTGGGGGTGGGAGCTCTGTGTAATAGGGGGACATGGGGGTGAGGGGAGCTCAGTACTGGGGGGGAGAATGAGGGGCACCAGGTATCTCTAAGGTTGCCAATGCAGATCAAGTCTAATGTCACACACAGTTGTTTGATTACTCAGTGGTGCCAGTACCTCACAGGGCACTAGCGCTAAACCACTCCGCTCCTCCTGTCCACCCCATAGAAAAGCATTCTTAGTGACACTGCAACTACTGTTGCTAAATACACTCCCCCTGTAGAGGTCCTGCTCGCATAGCATCATGCTGCTGTACACATTCTAGCAGAAAGTACAGCACCTCAGCCACAGCACAAATTTAAAGGGGAAAACCTGCCTGAAACTGTAAGACCTACTATATATTAAAGTGAAACTTTAGTCCTGAGTTTTAAAATGGGTGAACAGGCAGGAATTTTAATGCAGAAGAGACATGCTTTGTCTCTTCTGCATTAAAATTACTTACCTGCCTGTCCGTTGCTGTACGGTGCACCTCGCATGCCCTCCACAGAACCCACTCTGCTCTATGTGCGATCAGATGTAAATGAACTCTGCGGTTCATTTACACCCGACTGCGATCTGATCCGATCCACCCAGAAGGAGGGGAACAGATATCCATCTGTTTGTTTTTAGTGGACCGGATTGGATTGGAGATTACACCCGCTGCTCCATAGAAAAGGGTGGAGGGTCCAATTGGGTCGGCCTGAAAAACAGACAGGCAAATCCAATTGAACTGCTCACAAATTTAGATGGGGGGTGCCCAATTTTAGTCTTGCATTGCTGGGCACTGGTGAGGCTGCATTGCTGGGCACTGGTGAGGCTGCATTGGATGGGCACTGGTGAGGCTGCATAGATGGGCACTGATCAGGCTGCATAGATGGGCACTGATCAGGCTGCTAGATGGGCACTGGTCAGACTGCATCGATGGGCACTGGTGAGGCTGCATTGATGGGCACTGGTCAGGCTGCATAGATGGGCACTGGTCAGGCTGTATAGATGGGCACTGGTCAGACTGTATAGATGGGCACTTGTGAGGCTGCATTGATAGGCACTGGTCAGGCTGCATTGATGGGCACTAGTCAGACTGCATAGATGGGCACTGGTGAGGCTGCATTGATGGGCACAGGTCAGGCTGTATAGATGGGCACTGGTCAGGCTGTATAGATGGGCACTTGTGAGGCTGCATTGATGGGCACTGATGAGGCTGCATAGATGGGCACTGGTCAGGCTGCATAGATGGGCACTGGTGAGGCTGCATAGATGGGCACAGCTGAGCCCTGCATTCTTTATGTAGCGCACTCCTGAGCCCTGCATTCTTTATGTAGCGCACTCCTGAGCCCTGCATTTCTTATGTAGCCTGCTCCTGAGCCCTGCATTGTTTATGAAGCGAGCTCCTTAGCCCTGCATTCTTTATGTAGCGCACTCCTGAACTCTGCACTTTTTTATCTATCTTATCTTCTTAACATTTGGTAGTCATATCTCAAAAAATTCTAAGAAGTATCTTTTTTTTTATCTCATAGACAAAATATGAGAAATAACGTATATATCATACAATCATTCCATAAACACATACCACATACACTGCATATATAATTTGAGGAAAATATGCTTATTAAATAGTTTACCATTTGCCAATAAACAAAAAAAAAATGTCCCCGGATTTCATTTAAAAAATCTGGTCACCTTACTCTAAGATACCCCTAGACAAGAGAAAGACGAGACAAGAGGGGAGTGTGAGGGGCTGCCGCTACACACATTTCTATTGTGGTGTAGGATCTGGTTTCTGTCTTTCTTTCTTTCTTTCTTTCTTTCATCTCGGACTCTAACCACACCCCTTCTGAGCCACGCCCATTTAAGCCACACCCACTATCGCGCAAAATCGCGCCACATTTTTCATTACAGTCTGACATGCCTACAAACGAATGCCCCGCCTCCTAATTATAGTAAGGCTCCACCTCAATGCAAAAAAGTGTCCCGGATTTTTTTTTTGCAATGTTGGCAACTATGCAAGTAGGAGTCGTTTGTAAGTTGGATGTTTGAAAGTAGGGACCTGCCGTATATACTCTGCAGAAATTTGGCCCTTAGGTGTTGGTGTTGCCACAACACTGTAAGCCCTCACAGTTACTCTTGGTGGGCGCTGGAACGCCCTGCTGTGAACTATTATATCAGGAATTGTAATTACATGCCATTGTTGAACAGTGGTAGGAAAAATTGGGCCTTTGGTGGTGGTGGTGGTGGTGCTGGTGCCACAACACTGTAAGTCCTCACAGTTATTCTCGGTGGGCACAGGAATGGGCCCTGCTGTGAAATATTAGATCAAGAATTGTAATTACATGCCCCTGTTGAACATGTGTATTTTTGTGCACGACAAACATGCGTCAAAAAAAAGCGCGCAGCTCAGCGCTCGAAAAGTTGCAGGAGCTTTTTTGGCATGTTCAAGTGAATAGGCTGTCCTATGCATGAAAAACACACCAAAGAGTGCGTTCTAGAGAAGCTAGATGTTAATAGAGCCTAAAGGATTATATGCAATGTAAGGCCCCAATCACATCTTGCATCTCCTGAACACACGTTTGCGCGTTTTATTTATTTTTCGCATTTCTCACGTGTTTTTCGCACGACACGCATATTTACTTGTATGACCGGCCCTATGCGTGACAAACCCACCAAAGAAGATCATACACCTTTTCTGGCATTGAGCTTTATGTGTTTTTTATATGGTTCATTTTGGATCCTTTGTTGCGTGTTTTGCTGCACATGAAAGCACACGTCTGCTAGCCGCATTTGGGGTGCCATTGAGGGGTACAAGCACGGCATGTTTTTCTTTCATTCCAGAAAGCAGTATGGAAATGTGTGCTTCTGTGCATGTTCCCGGAACACGTGAAGGTGAATGCAGCCGTATATATACATGATCCTGCACTTCCGGGTAGTGGGCGCGAATGCACGCCGGCGGCGGTTCCCTCCCACTGTGATATACACAGCAGGAGCCAATCAGCGGGTACCGTGGACTCAATGCCTGCCAGCACCTACCGATCATTCGGTACAGAGGCAGCAGAACAGCAGTCTGCCTATGTAAATAAGGCAGACTGACATTCTGTCAGTAAGGAAGGCATGGATCCTGTGTTCTTGCAAAGCAGGGATATGGATCCATGTCTCCCCCTAGTAAAAGCACCTCCCACACTGTACAAAAACACTGGCTAGGGACACAGTTAACCCTTTGATTTCCCCTGATGTTAACCCCTTCCAGCCAGTGTCATTAGTACAGTGACAGTGCATATTTTTAAGCACCGATCACTGTATTAGTGTCACTGGTTCCCAAAAAAGTATTAAGTGTCAGGTAGTGTCCAATTTGTTCGCCGCAATATTGCAGTCCTGCTAAAAGTCGCTGATCGCCGCCATTACTAGTAAAAATAATAAATAAATAAAAACTCCATTATTATATTCCATAGTTTGTAGACGATATAACTTTTACACAAACCAATCAATTTTTTTTGCCAAACACAGATTACATGTTGGCCTAAATTGATGAAGAAATTCGATTTTTTTTACCTTTTCTTATTGGGAATGTTTTATAGCAGAAAGTAAAAAAAAAAAAAAAAAAATTCAAAATTGTCACTCTTTTTTTTGTTTATAGTGCAAAAAATAAAAACTGCAGAGGTGATCAAATACCACCAAAAGAAATCTCTATTTCTGGGGAAAAAAAATGACATACATTTTATTTGGGTACAGTGTCACATGGCCGCACAATTGTCAGGTAAAGTAACACAGTGCTGTATCGCAAAAAATGGCCTGGTCATGAAGGTGGGTAAAGCCCTGTACACATGATCGGTTTTACTGATGAAAATAGTCCGATTGACTTTTTTCATCGGAAAAACCGATCGTGTATGGGCCCCATCGGCCTTTTTTCCATCGGTGTTAAAAAATAGAACATGTTTTAAATTTATCCGATGGAAAAAAAAACGATAGCAAATTACTATCGTCTGTGGGGAACTCCATCGGATAAAAAACCCACGCATGCTCAGAATCAAGTCGACGCATGCTCAGAAGCATAAAACTTAATTTTCTTGGCTCGTCTGAGTGTTTTACGTCACAGCGTTCGTTTTTTTGACTGATGGGGTGTAGGCAAGACTGATGGAAGTCAGCTTTATCGGATTACTGATGGAAAAATCCATCGGTTTAAAAATCCATAGGAAATCCGATCGTGTGTACAGGGCTTTAATCTTCCAGAGGTCAAGTGTTACTAAACCCAGGACCCAGTAGTCACTACAAGTGAAACTTGAAAAATTTGAATATCGTGCAAAAGTTAATTTATTTCACTAATGCAACTTAAAAGGTAAAAGTAATATATGAGATAGGCTCATTACATGCAAAGCAAGATAGTTCAAGCCGTGATTTGTCATAATTGTGATGATTATGACTTACAGCTCATGAAAACCCCAAATCCACAATCTCAGAAAATTAGAATATTGTGAAAAGGTGCAATATTCTAGGCTCAAAGGGGTTGATTTACTAAAGGCAAATACACTGCAGTTGCACTCAGCAAGAGAAATGGCTCCAGAGCTTAGTAAATGAGGTAAAGCTTCAATTTGCAAAGAATATCCAATCGCGTGCAAGGAAAATAGGGAAAACAGCATTTTTGCTTGCACATGATTGGATGATGGAAGTCGGCATAGCTTCTGCTCATTTACCAAGCTCTGGAGCAACTGCTCTTGCAGAGTGCAACTGTACTTTGCAAAGTGCAAAGTCTATTTGCCGTTATTAAATCAACCCCAAAGTGTCCCACTCTAATCAGCTAATTGAGCCATAACACCTGCAAAGGGTTCCTGAGCCTTTAAATGGTCTCTCAGTCTGGTTCAGTAGGAATCACAATCATGGGAAAGACTGCTGACCTGACAGTTGTGCAGAAAACCATCACTGACACCCTCCATAAGGAGGGAAAGCCTCAAAAGGTAATTGCAAAAGAAGTTGAATGTTCCCAAAGTGCTATATCAAAGCACATTAATAGAAAGTTATGTGGAAGGGAAAAGTGTGGAAGAAAAAGGTGCACAAGCAGCAGGGATGACCGCAGCCTGGAGAGGATTGTCAGGAAAAGGCCATTGAAAAGTGTTGGGGACTTTGACAAGGAATGGACTGAGGCTGGAGTCAATGCATCAAGAGTCACCACACACAGACGGATCCTGGACATGGGCTTCAAATGTCGTATTTCTCTTGTCAAGCCACTCCTGAACAACAAAACATCAGAAGCGTCTTACCTGGGCTAAAGAAAAACACACCTGGTCTGGTGCTCAGTGGTCCAAAGTCCTCTTTTCTGATGAGAGCAAATTTTGCATCTCATTTGGAAACCAAGGAGCCGGAGTATGGAGGAAGAATGGAGAGCCACACACTGCAAGATGCTTGAAGTCCAGTGTGAAGTTTCCACAGTCTGTGTTGATTTGGGGAGCCGTGTCATCTGCTGGTGTTGGTCCACTGTGCTTCATTAAGTCCGGGGTCACCGCAGCCGTCTACCAGGAGATTTTGGAGCACTTTATGCTTCCTTCTGCAGACGAGCTCTATGGGGATGCTGACTTCATTTCCAGCAGGACTTGGCACCTGCCAACAATGCCAAAAGCACCAAAACCTGGTCACATGACTGTGGGATTACTGTGCTTGATTGGCCAGCAAACTCGCCTGACCTGAACCCCATAGAGAATCTATGATAGAGAATCTATGGGGCATTGCCAAGAGAAAGATGAGAGACATGAGACCGAACAATGCAGAAGAGCTGAAGGCCGCTTTTGAAGCATCCTGGTCTTCCATAACACCTCAGCAGTGCCACAGGCTGATGGCTTCCATGCCACGCTGCAATGAGGCAGTAATTGCTGCAAAAGGGGCCCAAACCAAGTACTGAGTACATATGCAGCTTCTACTTTTCAGAGGTCCGATATTATTCTATGTACAATCCTGGAAATTTCAGGCATTCGTTATCCAATTACTGTCATTTATACTTAAATACAACCATTTTTCATTTCTCGGCTCCCACTACCTCCAGGTACAGGGCGTCGCCATGGGCACTTGTTGCGCACCGGCGTACGCCAATCTGTACCTGGTGGGGTAGGAGCGAGAGATCTTCTCTAGTGATCTATGTCGTCAATACCTGGACCAGACCTTGTGCTGGTTCAGGTATATTGACGATATCTTGGTTATTTGGACTGGTACCATCACGTCCCTAAACCAATTTTTACAACAACTCAATAGTAATAGTTTTAACTTAAAGTTTACGTTTGATTGGCACTTGAATTCTATTTAATTTCTTGACCTACTTATCTACAGAGACCCCTGTGACAACATCGTCACTAAACTATATCGGAAAAGCACAGCGGGTAACACCCTGTTACATGCCAATTGTGGACACCCAAGATCCTTAGTCCACAGTATTCTGTATGCGCAGTACATCCGCCTGCGCAGAAACTGCACTTACGATGCAGATTTCCAGCAGCAGGTGAATGAGCTGCGCACCCGCATCGAGGCTACAGCAAAAGCCTTCTCAGAAAGCCTTTCAACAAAGCCAAGGGCCAGGAAAGAACAACGTTATTATATTCTAGACCAAAACCAACATCAATTTACAAACCACCAAGTTCATAACAAAATATTCTGCACAACACAACACACTTAAAAATTGTCTTGAACAACATTGGCATCTCCTTAGTGATGACGTCACATTGGGCAAATATGTTAGAGAAAGACCTGAGATTGTGTACCGAAAAGCTTCATCAATAGGCAACAAACTAACCATCAGTGAATATAGACCAATACATGACAAAAATGTCATAGAGTATGGCCTGTCCACCTGTGGCCAATGTTTATACTGCCCCTGGGTTCAAACAGGAAAGCAATTTCGATTGCCTAATGGTGATAACTTTCGCCCACGTTTCCACGCTACATGCGATACAGAAGGGGTAGTTTACCTCATGATGTGTAAATGTGGGGCATTTTACGTTGGCAAAACTATTTGCCAGTTCAAACAACGTATATATGACCACATATACTATTCACAATACGTGAAAATGGTTACACCAGTAAGTCGTCACCTGAGCCTGTACCATAAGTTTGATACCTCAATGGTCAAATTTATCATTTTGGAGGTTATACCACAAGACCTACGTGGGGGAAACTGGGACAAACGCATTCTCCAAAAAGAGACCAATTGGATTGAGCGTCTCTCAGCAACTAAACCCCCAGGTATTAACGAGGTCCTGTCATACCGGCCCTTCCTATAGGATACTTGGGCAGTTATATGCGGTCTTTTTCGTGTACAGTATATGCTCACATATTCCTCTGTTCTGGTATCTTTCTAGATACCCACATTAAGAACATCATATGACCCTTGTTCCCCTCCCTTGGATGTCCTCACTATGGGACATGTCAGCAACCATATGTAGGTGCAATACTTGACACACCTCATAGTTCCCTAAGCACCCTCCTAGTTATTGGAATGGGTTTACTGCATGAGTTTTGTAACTATGCATTATGTACCAGGTTTTGTTGTTATTATTTGTACCATAATCGCTATTTAAAATAACTAATACCTAATATTCAACCATATTTTATGGAGGTAAAGCCATAATTATTGGCTTTTTAAGTATGCTTAGTGCATGCATTCATTATTCATGTTTCTCTGTGTCGAGGCGCTTGTCTCATTTCCCCGCAGCCATCTCAATCATTCCATCTAGCCACCTATCCAGGCTCGTATGGCTTCTTTCTCCCTTGGAGGGGGCGTGGGGAATACGCGGCCACCCAAGCCATTGGACGACTGGTTCCCCCCCTTCCAATCCACCGTTGGAAGGGATCTCCAGTCACCCAGTGGCATCCCAGGACACATCCTATGATGTGCTCCAGACGCACTTCCGCCCTTACCTGTGCCCAGGACCCGCCAGCAGTCCGATAGTGCGCAGGCGCCAATCTCGGCAAGGACGTGAGATGCGTCTTGGCCGGCTCGCGTGACGTCAGACGTCTCTGACTCACACGCGAGCGGGATGCACAAAATGCAAGCTAGACCGATCACTCCACAATGTCATTTCTGGAGTGCGGTCACTTGCAATACGATACACCTCCAAACGAGGGGCAGTCATCCTGATTGTGGTAGCTCTCAGCACTAAGGTAGGTCTGGCGCAGTACATCTGCTTTCCCTGTCTGGTTGACAGTAACTGTCTCATGTGTCAACTTAGTATTCAGCAATCATTAGTACCTGCATCTCTCTCCTAGATCCGCTGTTTGGTTTCTTGAGAAGCAGAACTTTGCAGGTAGAGATATTTTACCATCTTTTGAAGGGTTTATTATTGCTAGGCAACAGTATGTGTGCAACCTTTTGAGACTTACCTATTAAATCTTTAAATCTTTCCCATGTGTTTAATTGCAGTGAGATGACTCCTTGATTGAGACATCTATGCAATACCTGGGATACTCCGGCTCCATATATTAATTCTACGCCCAACCATTTTAGTGCAGTTACATCTCACTTAAGGTATGATTCCGTATACAATCGTTACAATGCCATTATGGCTATATGTACAATAGGTTATCTCTCTCTAAAGGTTGTCTTTCTGTACATATATTTTCTAGGGATCCGTTACTACCATTCAATAATTGGGGTTGCAGCAGTTATTAAAAACTTTCTCTGTGCCCGCATACCATCAAACCCGTGGTAGATGTAAGTTGCCTTATTTACCATATTTTAGCTTTATTTTTACTGAAAGGTAGTTTCATTCATGAATAATTAGCCCCACCTCTCTATATATGCTTGGAATATTTTAGTTTCCCGGTGCATCCCCGTATTTTCCACTCGCACCTACCTCCTGTGATCGAATCCAACAGCCAAAGATTGAATGGGCACAGACAGCCACCCCAGGGTGGTCAGTTCTCTTTGAGGGGTTGCTGGGTGGTGAGGCAGGCGTACCCGACATTTTGTTAACAAAACGTATATCTGGTGAGTGTCATAGGTTGCAGCCTTTGATAACCCTATATAACATATAAATCTGTATTATATCATATTATACATATGTATACATATATACATTCTATATATATATATCTCCTGTATGTATTATAATTTATGTCTCTTTATTGAAATTTAGAAGCTCCTGAAGAAGCGATATTACCAAAATCGCGAAACATGTTGAGCATCCTATAATATTCCATCAGGAACCCAGTGAATACCTATTCGGGAAACACCTCTTAACAAGTCCAGCGTGGGCATTTCAGCACGTTCCCCTATGGGTGTGACCCACGGGTTACTAGTTTTCGTTTTCATTTTTCTTTTATGATTATGTCTTTCAATTAACTGTATTTTATATTTATGTATTTTATATGATATTATTAAAATTATATATTTTTTTCTATAGTAGTGCCTATAAAGTCCATTCTTTCCACATATTTCTCTACTAGCTATCAGGATGTGGCACTTTAGTTATCTAGGGTGATTGATTACCACCTGAGGGCAACAAGTAATCAAGTCTCTAACTATGTACAATCCTTGTTTTATTGATTGCATGTAATATTCAAATTTTCTGAAATTGTGGATTTGGGGTTTTCATGAGCTGTAAGTCATAATCATCACAATTATGACAAATCACGGCTTGAACTATCTTGCTTTGCATGTAATGAGCCTATCTCATATATTAGTTTCACCTTTTAAGTTGCATTAGTGAAATAAATGAACATTTGCACGATATTCAAATTTTTCGAGTTTCACCTGTATATCTGGCCTCTCACAGAACATGGAAATGAAATTATTTTAGTAAATATAAACGGCTAAATACCTTTTCTCATCAGCAGTATATATAGCAGTCTTATGACTTCTATCAGTGTCTGGTTAAAGCTTGTAGGAGGAGTTTTCATTTTCCTCTGACTGTCCTATGAGACTGCAGGACCCCTGACCCTCTGTCTGGACAGTGCTGATTGGTCCTGTACTGATCACATGCACTTTCCCAAGAAAGAAAAAAAACTTCTAGCAATACACACCACACTGAGCATGTGCAAAGTGACTCCAAAGGCTCTGTTCTATCAGCAGATGGATTGGGGACAGTGGAAGAAGGGGAGGATCAGAGAAGACAGGATAAAATAGCCTTTTTATACAAAGCAGGGGATTAACCCCTTAGGTTCCACAGTGAGTATAACAAGCATGCTTTACTGCATATACAGACTGATTTTACTGTTGTGGGTTTAGTAACACTTTAATAAAACAGCGAAAGGCTTATTTGAAACATGTATATTGGAACTTCACCTGTAAAGTAGCACACACTTGGAAACCGTTCACCGCCAAGACTCTTTTCACATTTGGCTTTTCCCGGAACGAAGGACTTAACAAACATGAAACGCATGTTTTGAAAACGCACGTTTAATCGTGCTGTGCGTTGCAGTGACATTAATTGTTAATGGCACCCCAAGTGTGGGGCAGCAGATGCACGTTTGCCAAGAATTATGTCAGGCAGCAATTGCGCTACAAATACGCCAAAACATGCAGTAAAAAAATGTTCTCCAAAACAAGATTTTTGAGCTTCTTTGGGGTGTTTGTTGGGCATAGGGCAACCTGCTCAATGTGCGACGAACGGAAATGCTCAAAAAAGCACTTTTAGCCCGGAGAGCTAAAAGTAAAATTGCTTTTCAGGGCCAGTAGTTGTGTAGACTTTGTGCCACTGCACCGCCTGCTTCCCATTGCAGAAGTTTGAGATTCCAGCTGAAGTTTGATGAAAAACCAGAATCTCCTCTTTGGACAATTAGAGGGACTTTGTAAGAGGCTGCAGATACAGTTGTGCTAATAAGTTTTCATACCCTGGCAGAATTTATGATTTCTTGGCCATTTTTCAGAGAATATGAATGATAACACAAAAACTTTTCTTTCACTCATGGTTAGTGTTTGGCTGAAGCCATTTATTATCATTCAACTGTGTTTACTCTTTTTAAATCATAATCACAACAGAAACTATCCAAATGACCCTGATCAAAAGTTTTCATACCCTGATTTTGGCCTGATAACATGAACACAAGTTGACACAAAGGGGTTTGAATGGCTATTAAAGGTAACCATCCTCACCTGTGATCTGTTTGCTTGTAATTAGTGTGTGTGTGTATAAAAGGTCAATGAGTTTCTGGACTCCTGACAGACCCTTGCATCTTTCATCCAGTGCTTCAATGACGTTTCTGGATTCTGAGTCATGGGGAAAGCAAAAGAATTGTCAAAGGATCTGCGGGAAAAGGTAGTTGAACTGTATAAAACAGGAACTCCAATCAAGAAGTAGAAAATGAGGGGTTCTGGTGAAACCAAAACCACGTGGAAAAAAGAAGAAATCAAAAAAGCGCAACCCAATGTGATTTAAAACAGTGAATCTCTGAAAAAATGTGAAATTCCAACCGATATCTCAACCGATATCTCAAAGCTGGAATATAAGTGAAACAAACATATATAAATGGAAAAAGATAAATTGATTAAAATAAAAATAAAAATAAAACTTATGGCTTAAAACTCTCAATTGATAAAAGTCCATATGATGTAATATCTATGGGAGACTAGTCCAAAGATGACATATATAGGATTGTTGCCGTGAAGGAATTCCTATGTGGAAAACGTGAGTTATATTAAACACAATACTCACCTTACGGCAAGCGAAAGATTTTGAAGTGCCCGCAGTCTGTGGGATTCAGCGCCAAAGTGACCGCCTCCGGATTTCCCAATCGATCCATGTGTGGTGAACACCGAGAACAGATCGAGTGAAGGCAGGTCGGCCTAGTCCTGAGCCCAATATCATCTTATATCTTTTAAGCAAGCCATTTACTTACTATTGGATGTGAAGCTTATACTATAAACCTGTCTGAGTATTACGCCTTCCGCCGCATAGGAATTCCTTCACGGCAACAATCCTATATATGTCATCTTTGGACTAGTCTCCCATAGATATTACATCATATGGACTTTTATCAATTGAGAGTTTTATGCCATAAGTTTTATTTTTATTTTTATTTTGATCAATTTATCTTTTTCCATTTATATATGTTTGTTTCACTTATATTCCAGCTTTGAGATATCGGTTGGGATATCGGTTGGAATTTCACATTGATTTAGAGATTCACTGTTTTCAATCACATTGGGTTGCGCTTTTTTAATTACCGTATTTTTCGCTCCATAAGACGCACCTGACCATAAGACGCACCTAGGTTTTAGAGGAGGAAAACAAGAAAAAAAAATATTCTGAACCAAACGGTGTACTAAAATATTTTATATTATATTATTACTATAGGTGGGTGGTGGACACACAGCAATACCAGCCCCCTATCAAATCAGCTCAGCTACACTATATCTGGTGGTGGTGGTGGACACAGCAACCTCCCCCCCTTCCCAGATCAGCTCAGGGTGGCAGGGCAGATACAAACACCCCTTAAGCCAATTCTATCACAACAGCTCAGGTGACTGGGCTGTGGATACCATGCCAGCCCACACCTCCCACCCCCTTATCAACAGCTCACCTCAGGCAGCGGAGGACACTGCCATTACAATCCACAACCCCCTCTTGCTGGCTGGCTGGCTCTCAGCCTCAGAAGTACCCAGGAAGCAGCTAGAAATAAGGACTGGGGACAGAGTTTACAGCAGCAGATCCCGGGAGAAGGAGCAGGAAGTCAGACTGGACCAGACCACGGCGCCGGGGGGGGGGGGGGTTCAGGCTGCAAAAAAAAAACAGCAAGGGCTCTCACAGCTTTCGGGATGGTGTCACCTCTAGCGGGTGACACCCGACCTGGGTAAGGAGCACACCCCCATAGCATGGCTACTGACACCCCCCATGTTTTGACACCCGGGGCAAAACGCCTCCCCCCGCTCCCCCTTGGTATGCCCCTGCCAGGATGCTCCTCACTTCCTGTCCTCTCTCCTTTACAGAGAAGCCGAGCGCTGGAATTCTGACGCGGCGACGGAGGGGGGGGGGGGGTGCAGTGCCTGGTCAGTAGTCGCTCCATAAGACGCAGGGACATTTCCCCCTATATTTTTTGGGGGAAAAAATGCGTCTTATGGTGCGAAAAATACGGTAATTTTTTCCATATGTTTTGAGTCCTTTTCAGGCTAATTGAATAGCAGCACCCGCCCGTCAGGTGAAGGTCATACCATTCACCTTTCTCTCACACATTTAGAGCATCACACTTAATTTGTGTTTCAAACACACTTAAGTTTTAATTTTTTATTTAATTTCGTCACTGTTTAAGGCAGCGCTGGATTTTTTCCATTTACTATTTGAAACCAAACCACGGTCAGGTAGACCAACTAAAATTTCAGCCACAACTGCCAGGAAAATTGTTCGAGATGTAAAGAAAAACCCACAAATAACTTCAGGGGAAATACAGGACTCTCTGAAAACATGTGGTGTGGCTGTTTCAAGATACACAATAAGGAGGCACTTGAAGAAAGATGGGCTGCATGGTGGAGTCGCCAGAAGAAAGTCATTACTACGCAAATGCCACAAAGTATCCGCTTACAATACGCCAAACAGCACAGAGACCAGCCTCAAACCTTCTGCCACAAAGTCATTTGGAGTGATGAGACCAAAATTGAGCTTTTTGGCCACAACTATAAACACTACATTTGGAGAGGAGTCAACAAGGCCTATGATGAAAGGTACACCATTCCTACTGTGAAACACGGAGGTGGATCGCTGATGTTTTGGGGATGTGTGAGCTACAAAGGCACAGGAAATTTGGTCAAAATTGATGGCAAGATGAATGCAGAATGTTATCAAAAAATACTGGAGGAACATTTGCATTCATCAGCCAGGAAGCTGTGCATGGGACGTACTTGGACATTCCAACATGACAAGGATCCTAAACACAAGGCCAAGTCGACCTGTCATTGGCTACAGCAGAATAAAGTGAAGGTTCTGGAGTGGCCATCTCAGTCTCCTGGCCTCAATATCATTGAACCCCTCTGGGGAGATCTCAAACGTGCCGTTCATGCGAGACAGCCCAAAAATTTACAGGAACTGGAGGATTTTTGCCAAGAGGAATGGGCAGCTTTACCATCTGAGAAGATAAAGAGCCTCATCCACAAATACCACAAAAGACTTCAAGCTGTCATTGGTGTTAAAGGGGGCAATACACGGAATTAAGAACTGGGGTATGTAAACTTTTGATCAGGGTCATTTGAGTAGTTTCTGTTGTCATTATGATCTAAAAAGAGTAAGTTTATTGATAATAAATGGCTTCAGCCAAACACTAACCATGAGTGAAAGAAAAGTTTTTGTGCTATCATTCATATTCTCAGAAAAATGGCCAAGAACCCATAAATTCTGCCAGGGTATGTAAACTTATGAGCACAACTGTCGATGTACGTGCCGCTAACACATAATTCCAACCTCATCCCTCATTTCAGCACCCGGTGAAGACATTCCAGATTCTGAATATGGAACTTCAGCTAATGAGCTAATTATTCGCCTGCCAAGCCGGGTGTAAGATTTTCAGTATCTTCATTCTAAATAGAGATTTGTGACTGCATAGACATCTGCTAAGTTTGCCAACCCATCTTGCCTTCATCTGTTGCATGCGTGCCAACCTGAGCCACTATACATCACAAAATTCCAATTGTCGCACTGCGTGCATACAAAAGGACAATCTCCCACATCTGCACATCAATGCTTTACATGCAAGAAGAATATCAGTGCTACGTTATGGACAGACATAACGTTTCTGACATGCTGCTCCTCTTGCAAAGCTTACCATAACTTTGATAGGTAGTAAAATGTGTGCTCTACATGTGCATACCCTGTGTGTGTGTGTGCTATTTGTGCTTCATGTGTTGTGTGTGCTGCTGACTGACTGTGCCTGCTCTGCTACCTGTGTGTGCTCTGTTGAGTGTGCTTTGAGTATTGTATGAGCTCTGTTTCTGTTCTCTGACTGTGCATACCACTGTTAAAGTGGTTGTAAACCCACTTTTTCAACTTGCACCTACAGGTAAGCCTAGATTAAGGCTTACCTGTAGGTGCAAGAAATATCTCCTAAACCTACACGGTTTAGGAGATATTTACTAAAAATGACAGGCGCCGCTGTCTACGGCGCATGTACGCCGTAGACAACGGCGCATTCATGGGGTTAATCCCATTCACAAAATCGGCTACTTCCCAGCAATCGCTGGGCGTAGCCGAATGTGACGGCTCCCGCGCGCATGCGCGGAGTCATGTCTTCGCCGCTCCGGCCAATCACAGCGCCGGAGCGGCGCTGTGATTGGCTGGTGCGGCGATACCCGGACGTAACATTCCGGCTATCGCCGCAGTGATGGCTGCGTCTGCAGTGAGGGACGCGGACTGCTTCGGGGGCCCCGATCTAAGGTAAGTGGTACATAATGAGCTAGTATGCTAGTCATACTAGCTCATTATGCCTTTCTCTTGCAGGTTGGCTAAAAAAAAAAAAAACGATTAGTGGGTTTACAACCACTTTAAGTTGATATACTAAAGGCAAAAAGACTGTGCACTCTGCAAAAGCAGTTGCTCCAGAGCTTAGTAAATGAGGGGAAGCTCGGCTGACTTGCATATGCAAGCAAAACTTTAGTTATTTTTTTCTTCCTTGCACGTGATTGGGTATTCTTTGCAACTGCATTTTGCATTTGCCTTTAGTAAATCTATCCCTGTGTGTGCTCTTAGTTGTGTGTGCTCTCTCTGGGTGTGCTCTCTGTTTGTGTGTGTGTGCTCTCTCTATGTGCTCTCTGTTGTGTGTGTGCTCTCTATTGCAGACAGGAAGACCTTTGTAAATGCCCTGGGGGAGATGTACAAACCAAAAGGAAGCACTCAAACTGTTAGAGGAATTGAGGATGAATTGGGACAAGTAGGTGTCCGATAAACCTACAGAGCATCCAGTCTCCCAGATTTATGAATAATATAATTGATTGGAGGTTTTCCCATAGCTCCCAACTGTCCCTGATTTCGAGGGACTGTCCCTAAATTGGAGCAATGTCCCTCTGTCCCTCATTCCTCCTCATTTGTCCCTCATTTTGGTCTGATCTATATAGTTGTATACAAAATGCACTTTTTAACTATCAAAAAGTGTTTCTCAGTGCAAAACCTTTTATCTGATTTCTAAATTGCTGCATTTGTAAAATCCAAAAGCAAATTTAAAGCAATAGTAGTGGTAAAAAAAAACACTTGTGGGTTCAACCAATCTTGTTTTTTTGTACAAATCTCTTTTAAGGGGGCGTGGCAAGGGGTGTGTCCAACACAAACATTCTACAATCAACGAAATTTTCGCTGGTCCCAATCACCATTGACACCACCAAAAACATCATCAGAAGCCTCCGAGATAACACATCACCAAATTATATTATTTCTATGAAACTCCTGAAAGAATGTACCGACATCTTGGCACCCACCATAACGCACCTCATATACCAATCGTTCAAAGAAGGTATTGTCCCGAATTCCCTCAAGCAAGGCATAATCATACCCCTCCTAAAGAAACCCAGCCTCGACCCCAAAGACCCAAACCATCGCAGACCGGTAACAAGCCTTAACACCACCTCCAAGATCATGGAGAAAGCAGTAGTACAACAGCTACAACCCCATTTGGACGCCCACAAACTCCTGGACCCGCTACAATCAGGCTTCCGCCCAGGTCACGGGACAGAAACGGCTCTGCTCAAAATATGGAATGACGCCCTCGAAGCAGCAGATGATGGAGAATCATGTCTCCCGGTGCTGCTGGACGTCAGTGCAGCATTCGACACAGTAGACCACAACACCCTGCTCACTCGACTCAAAGAAGTAGCCGGAGTCACAGACTCTGCTCTACCCTGGTTCACATCCTGTCTAGAAAATCTATTCCAGACAGTGAAACTAGGAGCCTTCACTTCAGAAACACGGACCATTACATGCGTAGTCCCTCAAGGATCACCCCTGTCGCCCGTGCTCTTCAACATCTACCTACGCCCACTCTTTAAAATCATCAGCAAACAGGACCTGCGCTACCACTCCTACGCTGATGACACTCAACTTTACTTTCGTATCACCAACAAAAAAGACCAATATCACGAACTAGAAAAATGCCTCACTCTGATCGATAACTGGATGACGGAAAGCTCCCTCAAACTCAATGGATCCAAAACAGATCTCCTTCTCCTTCACGCAAATCTAAAGTCTAACTCTAGGACTACATGGAAACCATCCACCATTTTTGGACAAACCATCACCCTAAGCAACAAAGTCAAAAGCCTCAGAGTCATATTAGACTCAGACATGACTATGGACGCACAAATAGGATCAGTAGTCAGCGGATCTCACTATCTTCTCTGCCTACTGCGCAGACTCATCCCCTTTATCCCGGAAGAGGATACGGCAGTGGTGGTTGGAACCATCATCAATTTCCGACTCGACTACGCAAACTCCCTCTACTTAGGACTACCTAAATACCAAATTTTGCGTCTACAAGTCGTCCAGAACACAGCAGCCAGACTGGTAACGGGGGAAAAACCCTGGGAATCAATCACCCCGTCGCAGAGGACCCTCCATTGGCTAGCCGTAAAGGATCGTGTAACGTTCAAGACCCTCTACCTCACTCACAAATGCTCACAAGGAAACGCCCTTAAATACTTATGCGATAAAATAAAACCCTACGCCACCAACCGTGCCCTCCACTCAACTAACCAAAACCTCCTCCAAATCCCCAAATCCCGCTACAAATCTAAGGGAGAATGAAGATTTACAGTGCAAGGACCACGGCTCTGGAACGCTCTACCCACGAACATACGCATGGAAGAAAACCATCGGGCTTTCAGGAAAAAACTAAAGACCCACCTCTTCTGAAGGATCAGGACAACACTGGATGCAAAAAGCGCCTTGAGGCGATTTAGTTCGCATTTGTTAGCGCTATATAAGTTACTCACTCACTCTAGGCCTGCATACTTTTTCTGATAGGTGTCCCTCATTCCCATCTCAAAAAGTTGGGAGGTGTGCTCTCTCTATGTGTGCTCCCTGTTGTGTGTGCTCTCTCTATGGGGTTGATTTACTAAAACTGGAGAGTGCAGAATCTGGTGCAGCTCTGCATATAAACCAATCAGCTTCTCTCTGTGTGTGCTCTCTCTATGTGTGTGCGCTCTCTTTGTGTGTGTGTTCTCTCTCTCTCGCTCGCTCTCTGTGCGCTCTCTCTCTCTCTCTCTCTCTGTGCGTTCTCTCTGCGTGGAGAGTGACTTCGGCCCTACCACATGCTGCAATCTTATCTCTCTCCCTCCGCTGACTGCACCCGCCTCCTCCTCGGCTCTGACGTTTCAAGTATACAGGCTGGGAGGAAGAGGGACACTGCGCTGCAGCACTGAGGTATGTAATAACATGGGTATTGCAGAGGAGGGGACATGATGATTGGGGGGTGGTAAGGGGGGGCATTGGCATGTAACATCTATGCTGCAAGGAGTAATTTTGGGAAGGGGGGGTTTGAGGATATGTACTAGGGGGTACTTTCT
Organism: Rana muscosa; assembly: GCA_029206835.1. Classification (NCBI taxonomy): domain Eukaryota; kingdom Metazoa; phylum Chordata; class Amphibia; order Anura; family Ranidae; genus Rana; species Rana muscosa. The sequence goes on from CM055122.1 coordinate 310,884,302, forward strand.
TTTTGGGTTAGAAATTACTTGTGCTAAAAGTAGAAGGAGGGGGGCAGATCTGAAGTTTAACCCCCCAGCACAATTCCTCTCCCCTCCCAAAGCACCCCCTAGCACATATCCTCTGACCCCCCCAATCAAAGATCCCATCCCAGCTCCATCCATCCCCAGATCCCATCCTGGCTCCATCCACCACCCCCAGATCCCATCCCGGCTCCATCTAACACCCCAATCCCATCCTGGCTCCAGCCAACACCCACCAATCCTATCCCGACTCAATCCAGCCCCCCCCAATCCCATCCTGGCTCCATATAACACCCTGATCCTGTCCCAGCTCCATCCAACACTAGGGTGACCAGACATCCCCGGTTTCAGGGGACAGTCCCCGGATTGAGGACACTGTCCCCGGACCAAGTCTGCCCCCGGTTTTGTCCCCGGATTGGATTTGAACAGGGGCTGGTGCAATTTCATAGACAGTCAGTGCAGAATAAAAAAAAAAAAATATCTGAATTACACCCCCCCCGCTCCGCCGCTCCTACTAGCTTACCTTGCGAAGCCCCTGACACTCTAATGTCACCAGCCGCAGTGTCACCTAGTGACAAAAGAGAAAAGGTGCAGCAATTCCAGAATTAGAGAGGAATCAGTTGATCTTCTAACAAGTAACCAGGAAAATTACCACCTGGCAAACTAAATTTGTTAGCAACCCTGCCTAAACACCAGGGTGCTACAGTTATAATGTGAGCGCAGCCCCGGGGACGACAGACGTTCCAGTTGCTCACGTAACCTAGCTAATTGTCTCACTGTGTGTTAAGAGAGCAAGCAAAGAAGTGGATGACAGCGACAGCCCAGAGCTTGAGCCAATCAAAAACAAGTTTCCATATAGCTCCTGTCTTTCTCTTCTGACAGGTCCCCTTCAATCCTTGACTTGGCTTTGATTTCATTTTTTCCTCCCGCATTTCTCCGAATATCTCTAGCCAAGTGAAGAAGCCGGATCATCCCTGCTGACGTATTTGAAGACGGGAGAACAACCTCGCGCTCAGTCTGATGTTTAGCCCGGAGGTCATAATTTTATTTTTTAAAGAAGCGTACAACAAAATACATATTTTTCTGCATTTACGATGAAAAGGAAGTAAAAGTCTGGCTTCTTCCTGAGCTGTAACATACATTCTGTGCAAGAATATAAAATTGAGAGTAAAGTGCGGCTCCCGACTTCTCATCTTGCAGGGCAGGACATCAAAATTCTTCATTTTATACATTGTATCCATTAGACTTCTTATTCCATCACAGAATGAAAATTTTAAATTGAAGTGCCACACCACTGCTAAGGTACAGCTTTTTTTTTTCCATTAAAAGTCAGGGGGTACAATTCAAAAACAGTATCCAACGCGTTTCGGCGGTCCTTTAACCACTTGACCACTGGGCACTTAAACCCCCTTAATAACCAGACCAATTTTCAGCTTTCGGTGCTCTCACATTTTGAATGACAATTACTCAGTCATACAACACTGTACCCATATTAATTTTTTGTCCTTTTTTTCACACAAATAGAGCTTTCTTTTGGTGGTATTTAATCACTGTTGGGTTTTTTATTTTTTGCGCTATAAGAGAAAAAAGACTGAAAATTTTGTAAAAAAATGATTTTTTTTTCGTTTCTGTTATAAAATTTTGCAAATTACTATTTTTTCTTTATAAATTTTGCCCAAACTTTATACTGCTACATATCTTTGGTAAAAATAAGTACAAATTGGTGCATATTATTTGGTCTTTGTGAAAGTTATAGAGTCCACAAGTAGGGATGAGCTTCGTGTTCGAGTCGAACATACGTTCGACTCGAACATCGGCTGTTCGATCGTTCGACGAAGATCGAACGATTTGGGCCGTTCGCGCCAAATTCGAGTGACGCGAACGGCCCACAATGCACTACGCCATCGCAGTGTCATCCAGGCGCTGTGATTGACCAAGCATGCACTGTGACCCCGCATGCTTGGCCAATCACAGCGCCGGCAGCGAGGAGAGCAATGATTGGCCACAGGCAGGATGCCTGTGGCCAATTATTGCTGAGGGTGTTTAGTACACGCCCCACACTATAAACGGCCGCCAGCATGGCGGCCTAGTGTAGTGTGTTCCGGAGCAGGGAAAGAGAAGCATAGGCAGGGACAGTGACATTTATTTTTTCTTGCTTAACCTGGATTCCTTTAGTTTAGGGAAAGAGAAGGATAGGTAGGGAGAGTGTCAGTGTGTTTTACTGTGCGAATCCTTGTTTCTAGGGACAGGGAAGGACAGTGAGGGAATTCTCCTTGTGCTATAGTGTGCTTTAAAAAAACATTTTTTCTAGGGACAGAAAACTATAGGTAGGGAGAGTGTCAGTGTGTTTTACTGTGCGAATCCTTGTTTCTAGGGACAGGGAAGGACAGTGAGGGAATTCTCCTTGTGCTATAGTGTGCTTTAAAAAAACATTTTTTCTAGGGACAGAAAACTATAGGTAGGGAGAGTGTCAGTGTGTTTTACTGTGCGAATCCTTGTTTCTAGGGACAGGGAAGGACAGTGAGGGAAATTCTCCTTGTGCTATAGTGTGCTTTAAAAAAACATTTTTTCTAGGGACAGAAAACTATAGGTAGGAAGAGTGTCAGTTTCTTTCACTGTGATAATCCTTGTTTCTAGGGACAGGGAAGGACAGTGAGGGAAATTCTCCTTGTGCTATAGTGTGCTTTAAAAAAACATTTTTTCTAGGGACAGAAAACTATAGGTAGGGATAGTGTCAGTTTCTTTCACTGTGATAATCCTCGTTTCTAGGGACAGGGAAGGAAAGTGAGGGAAATTCTCCTTGTGCTATAGTGTGCTTTAAAAAAACATTTTTTCTAGGGACAGAAAACTATAGGTAGGAAGAGTGTCAGTTTCTTTCACTGTGATAATCCTTGTTTCTAGGGACAGGGAAGGACAGTGAGGGAAATTCTCCTTGTGCTATAGTGTGCTTTAAAAAAACATTTTTTCTAGGGACAGAAAACTATAGGTAGGAAGAGTGTCAGTTTCTTTCACTGTGATAATCCTTGTTTCTAGGGACAGGGAAGGAAAGTGAGGGAAATTCTCCTTGTGCTATAGTGTGCTTTAAAAAAACATTTTTTCTAGGGACAGAAAACTATAGGTAGGAAGAGTGTCAGTTTCTTTCACTGTGATAATCCTTGTTTCTAGGGACAGGGAAGGACAGTGAGGGAAATTCTCCTTGTGCTATAGTGTGCTTTAAAAAAACATTTTTTCTAGGGACAGAAAACTATAGGTAGGAAGAGTGTCAGTTTCTTTCACTGTGATAATCCTTGTTTCTAGGGACAGGGAAGGAAAGTGAGGGAAATTCTCCTTGTGCTATAGTGTGCTTTAAAAAAAAATTTTTTCTAGGGACAGAAAACTATAGGTAGGAAGAGTGTCAGTTTCTTTCACTGTGATAATCCTTCTTTCTAGGGACAGGGAAGGACAGTGAGGGAAATTCTCCTTGTGCTATAGTGTGCTTTAAAAAAACATTTTTTCTAGGGACAGAAAACTATAGGTAGGAAGAGTGTCAGTTTCTTTCACTGTGATAATCCTTGTTTCTAGGGACAGGGAAGGACAGTGAGGGAAATTCTCCTTGTGCTATAGTGTGCTAAAGCATTCCTCATCAACCATCTTTGAAATCCTTGTTTTTTGGACAGTCAGGGAAATTGTCGTTGTGCTATTCTGTGCAAAAGCAATCATCCTCAACCATATTTAGAAATCCTTAAGTAAAGGGACAGAGAAGGACACCTGAAGGTAGCCCTTATTGCTTTTTTCCCATCTCCCTGCAGGCCATCTATTAGAATGTCTGGAAGGCAAACAAGGAGAGGCAGACAGTCAGGAGGCAATAAAAGAGGGCAAGCAGGCTCTGTGTCTGGGGGCAACAGTGCTGGTCGTGGACGCGGTGCATTGTCATCAGCACATGGCCATGGGACACGCTTGTCCTTCTTTTCGGCAGCTGGACATGTTGAGCCACATCATGCCGAAGACTTGGTAGAGTGGATGACCAAGCCCTCCTCCTCCTCCTCATCCTCTCTCACCCAGGCTCAGGGTACTGGCAAAGCAGCTGCCAAAGCGTCCTCTTCCCTGGTATCAATGTCAGACTCATCATCAGTCACTCCTTCCCTAGACCCACCATGTCCTCCTCCTGAGGAGTCCCCCGAACTGTTTGAGCACAGTGTTGGGTACATGTTCCAGGAGGATGCCCAGCGTTTCGAAGGGTCTGATGATGAAACCCAGCTACAGGAAGGCAGTAGCGTGAGAGCAGACAGAGGGGATGCTCAAGAAGGACACCAATCTGGCAGTCATGTTCCAGCAGCTGCAGCATACTGCCAGATTGGCTCCAGTGATGAGGAGGGAGGGGATGATGAGGTCACTGACTCCACGTGGGTGCCTAATAGGAGAGAGGAGGAGGAGGAGGATGAGGAGGAGGCACATCTCCAACGAGGCAGGATGCCCTTTGGTGGCCAGCGTAAGGGCAGTACACCGACGGAATCACACCGCAGAGCTCCGCCTGTGCAGGGCGCTGCCTCTGCCCGTCATTCAAAAAGTTCTTTGGTGTGGGCCTTTTTTGAGGCTAGTGCATCAGATCGCACAGCTGCTGTTTGCAACATATGTCTCAAGCGTATATCGCGTGGCCAAAACATCAGCCGCTTGGGTACCACATGCCTGACCAGACATATGTTGACCTGCCATGCAGCTCGTTGGCAAGCCTACCTCAAAGACCCACACCAAAGAACAAAGCGGACCTCTCCTTGCACCGCATCAGCTGGGATCTCCAACCCCACTATAACTTCAGTCCTCTCTGAAACATGCACTGAGAGGAATGAAGGTGTAGAATTAGGTGTGTCACAGCCAAGTACTTGCGGCCACTCTGCTAGCAGTACACCGACGTCCGATTCTAGCAGGCAAATTTCCCTGCCCCAGCTGCTGGACCGTCGAAAGAAGTTCACTCCCAGCCATCCACATGCCCAGCGGTTGAATGCTAGCTTGGCTAAATTGCTAGCGCTTCAACTGCTGCCTTTTCAGTTGGTAGACTCGGCCCCCTTCCGTGAGTTTGTGCAATGTGCGGTTCCTCAGTGGCAGGTTCCCAAACGCCACTTTTTCTCACGGAAGGCTATTCCGGCTCTCTACCGGCATGTGGAAGGCAATGTCTTGGCCTCGCTGGACAGGGCGGTCAGCGGTAAGGTGCATATTACCGCTGACTCATTGTCCAGCAGGCATGGACAGGGACGTTACCTTTCTTTCACGGCCCATTGGGTCACTCTTTTGGCAGCTGGGAAGGATGCAGGACAAGGTGCAGTAGTGTTGGAGGTTGTTCCACCGCCACGCCTCCAAAATGCTACTACTGGTTGTGACACACCTCTCTCCTCCACCCCCTCCTCTTCTTCTTCCTCCATGGCCTCGTCCTGTGGTTTGTCCTATGAACCAGCGGTGCTCCGTAGCCGTTCAAGGGGCTACGCAAGTACGCAGGCAAAAAGATGCCATGCCGTGCTTGCGCTGGTGTGTTTGGGGGACAGAAGCCACACTGGGGCAGAGGTCCTGTCTGCTCTGCAGGGCCAGGCCGAGAGGTGGTTGACGCCACGCCAGCTTAAGCCAGGAATGGTGGTTTGCGACAATGGCACCAACCTCCTCTCCGCCCTCCGACAGGGACAACTGACCCATGTGCCCTGTGTGGCTGACGTCCTTAACCTGGTGGTGCAGCGGTTCTTGGGCAGGTACCCGGGCTTACAGGATGTCCTGAGGCAGGCCAGGAAAGTCTGTGTGCATTTCCGCAGATCTTATAATGCCAGTGCTCGCCTGGCTGAGCTGCAAAAGGAGTTGAACCTGCCCAAGAACCGCCTTATATGTGACATGCCCACCAGGTGGAACTCAACGTTGGCCATGCTGCAGCGGCTGCACACGCAGCAGAGGGCCATCAATGAGTACCTGTGCGACTACGGCACCAGGACAGGGTCAGGGGAGCTTGTTTTTTTTTCTCCACGCCAGTGGGGCATGATCAGGGATGCATGCACTGTCCTGGCACCATTTGAGGAGGCCACGAGGATGGTGAGCAGTGACAGTGCATGCATCAGTGACACTGTACCTCTTGTCCACCTGTTGGAGCACACGCTGCGTGGAATAATGGACAGGGCACTTGAGGCAGAACAGAGGCAGTAAGAGGAGGACTTCCTTGCCTCTCAAGGCCCCCTTTACCCAGACAGTGTTCCTTCTGTCCCACCCATCGCACAGGAAGAGGAGGAGGAGGAGGAGGAGGATTGTGTCAGCATGGAGGTGGAGGCTGGCACTCAGCATCATCAGCAGCAGTCTTTTAGGGATGATTTACAGTCCCAAGAAACCAGTGGACTTGTACGTGGCTGGGAGGAGGTGGCTGCAGATCATGTCGTCCTTAGTGACCCAGAGGACTCCGGAGCGAATGCCTCAGCAAACCTACGCTGCATGGCCACCCTGATCCTGCAAAGTCTGCGGAAGGATCCTCGTATTCTTCGGATCAAGGAGAGGGACCATTACTGGCTGGCCACTCTCCTTGATCCACGGTACAAGGGTAAGGTTGCGGACCTTATGTTACCGTCGCAGAGGGAGCAGAGGATGAGACAACTCCGGGAGGCCTTGCAGAAAGGTCTGTGCAACGCGTTCCCAGAGACTGGGAGGTTACAAACTCCTGGTCCTGGACAACGAGTTGCTGAGGCTTCGGCCAGTCAAAGAAGGAGCGGTGGGGAAGGTGGCCGTCTGACCGATGCGTTCAGACAATTCTTTAGTCCGCAGCCCCAAAGTATGATCGGTTCCAGCAACCATCGCCAGCGTCTGATAAACATGGTGCAGGAATATCTAGGGGCAAGGTCAGACTTGGACACCTTCCCCACCGAAAATCCTCTGGCTTACTGGGTCTTGAGGATGGATCACTGGCCAGAGCTTGCACAGTATGCAATTGAGCTACTGGCCTGTCCTGCATCCAGCGTTCTTTCGGAACGCACATTCAGTGCTGCTGGAGGATTTGTCACGGATCACAGGGTGCGCCTGTCCACCGACTCGGTTGATCGACTGACTTTCATCAAGATGAACCAGTCTTGGATCACCACCAGCTACCACACACCTGATGCTGATATAACAGACTAATTGATTTTAACATGTCACATCCCTTCAAGACTGATGCTGATGCTGAGTGCCTGTGCTGTTATGTTGACTGGCTATCCTCCTCCTCCGAGTCCTCAATGATACGATTGATGATGATAGCTTGGAAGATCATTTTTGTTTATGGGTGCCGCCACCAGTGGCTAAGGCCCAATTTTTCAGCCCCTGTTTTACAGGGGCGTGTAATTAATTTTTTTTTAGCAATAATTTGCCATAGGGCTCATTGCTGTGCTCCAAGTACAGTATCTGTGAGGGGTTGGAGTGTTGTGGCACCAGTGCCTAAGGCCCAATTTTTCAGCCCCTGTTTAACAGGGGCGTGTCATTACAATTTTTGAAGCAATACTTTGCAACAGGGCTCATTGCTGTGCTCCAAGTACAGTATCTGTGAGGGGTTGTAGTGTTGTGCCACCAGTGCCTAAGGCCCAATTTTTCAGACCCTGTTCAAAAGGGGCATGTAATTACAATTCTTGATCTAATAATTCACAGCAGGGCCCATTCCTGCACCCACCAAGAGTAACTCTGAGGGCTTACAGTGTTGTGGCAACACCACCACCACCACCACCACCACGAAAGGCACAATTTTTCAGCCCCTGTTCAACAGGGGCATGCAATTACAATTCTTGATCTAATAATTCACAGCAGGGCCCATTGCTGCACCCACCAAGAGTAACTGTCAGGGCTTACAGTGTTGTGGCACCAGCACCACCATCAAAGGCCCAATTTTTACTACCACTGTTCAACAATTATATGTAATTAAAATTCCTGATATAATAGTTGACAGCAGGGCGTTCCAGCACCAACCAAGAGTAACTGTGAGTGCTTACAGTGTTGTGCCAACACCAACAACTAAGGGGCCTATTTCTGCAGAGTATATACGGCAGGTCCCTACTTTCAAACATCCAACTTACAAACGACTCCTACTTGCAAACGCAAGAAGACAACAGGAAGTGAGAGGAAATCTACCCCTAGGAAGGAAAATTCTCTCCTGTAAGAATTAATATGGGAGAAAGGTATCTCCTCTGTACTGATGCTTTATCACCAATCCTTGTTTCAAGAAAAACACCACATTTCAAAAACAGTTGTCATTGGGACGGAAAGTGAGGTGAAATGTTCTGAACAGGGGCACAGACAGCAAAACAAATGTTACAGGGGTGATAACCCTTACCTATGTTTTCCAAAAAGTTTAAAAATAGATTTTTGGGCTGGAGCTACACTTAAACAATGTACCTGTTCAAAATTACAAACAGATTCTACATAAGAACAAACCTACAGTCCCTGTCTTGTATGCACCGCCTGTATACGGCTGTTCAGAGTATATAGGGCCTTTTTTATTTTATGTGCGGGGTTCCCCTTAATATCCATACAAGACCCAAAGGGGCTGGTAATGGGCTGGGGTAGGGGGGGGGGGGTCATGGGGTAGCTATGCGATTTTTCTTAAAGATTTTCATCCATATTACCGGGACCAGACATTACATTAAAGCCGCAAGCAGTTCTAAATGGCTTTTTTTTCCTTTAGAAGTGTCATTTTGTGCAGGGACAGTTCTAAACACGGGAAACACGTGGCACTTCACAGGCATACTTTAGACACCCCCCAGGTACGATATTTAAAGGAATATTTGACTTTTTTTTTTTCACTTTATGCATCATTAAAATGACTGCTCGCGAAAAACGACCGTTTTTAAAACTTCTTTTTGCATTGATACATGTCCCCTGGTGCACAACCCGGGTTCCCAAACCCTTTTTAGGACAATAACATGCATAATAGTTGTTATAATTAGCACTTTAGAATTCGAACGTTCGCATCCATTGTATTTAATAGGGTTCTAATGTTCGTACGAACTTTCGGTCAGTTCGCGGGTTCTGGTGCGAACCGAACCCGGGGGTGTTCGGCTCATCACTATCCACAAGCTATGGTGCCAATATCTGAAAATTGATCACACCTGAAGTACTGACGGCCGATCTCATTTCTTGAGACCCTAAGATGCCAGAAAAGTACAAATACCCCCCAAATGACCCCTTTTTGGAAAGAAGACATTCCAAGGTATTCAGAAAGAGGCATTGTGAGTTTTTTGAAGTTGTCATTTTTTCCCACAATTCTTTGCAAAATCAAGATTTTTTTTTTCTCTTTTTTTTTTCTTCACAAAATTGTCATATTAGCAGGTTATTTCTCACACACAGCATATGCATACCACAAATTACACCCCAAAACACATTCTGCTATTACTCCCGAGTATGGCGATACCACATGTGTGAGACTTTTACACAGCGTGGCCACATAGAGAGGCCCAACATGCAGGGAGCACCATCAGGCGTTCTGGAGCACCCAGGCCAATTCTGACATTTCTCTCCTACATGTAAAAATCATCATTTGTTTGCTAGAAAATTACATAGAACCCCAAAACATTATATATGTTTTTTTAGCAAAGACCTTAGAGAATATAATGGTGGTTGTTGCAACTTTTTATCTCGCACGATATTTGCGCAGCAATTTTTTTAACGCGTTTTTTACGGAAAAAAAAAAGGTTTGTGCTTAAAAAAAAACAAACAGTAAAGTTAGCCCAATGTTTTTGCATAATGTGAAAGATGAAGTTAAGCCGAGTAAATAGATACCTAACATGTCACCCTTAAAAATTGCACATGCTCGTGGAATGGCGCCAAACTTCGCTACTTAAAAATCCCCATAGGCGACGCTTTAAATATTTTTACTGGTTACATGTTTTGAGTTACAGAGGAGGTCTAGGGACAAAATGATTCCTCTCGCTCTAACGTTCGCGGCGATACCTCACATGTGTGGTTTGAAAACCGTTTTCATATGTGGGCGGGACTTACGTATGCGTTCGCTTCTGTATGCGAGCTCACGGGGACAGGGGCGCTTTAAAAAAAAATACATTTTTTTATTGTTCATTTTACTTTATTTATTTTAGTTTGACATGTTTTTCCGCCCCCAAATTTTTTTTGTTCACTTTTATACCTATTACAAGGAACGTAAACATCCCTTGTAATAGGAATAGGGCATGACAGGTCCTCTTTACAGTGAGATATGGGGGGGGGGGGGTGTCAATAAGACCCCACATCTCACCTCTAGGCTGGGAAGCCTGAAAAAAAAAAAAAAAAAAAACAACAATCCTGGCTTTGATCGTAGCGGTGAGTCGGTAGAAGCACCGGAGGGCAGCGGGAGGGGGGACATCCCCTCTCGTCTCCCGTAAGAATGATCAAGCGGCGGAACAGCCGCTATGATTGTTGTTATGGTGTAGGGAATCGCCGGCTGAAAAAGCTGATATCTGAATGATGCCTGTAGCTGCACCCATTATTCAGATATCCCCGTACAAAGTCAAGGACGTCATATGACGGCCGGCGGGCGGGAAGTGGTTATTGCAGAGTATTGCCGGGCATTGCGGAGTATTGCCGGGCATTGCAGAGTATTGCCGGGCATTGCGGAGTATTGCCGGGCATTGCGGAGTATTGCCGAGTATTGCAGGGCATTGCCGAGTATTGCGGACTATGGCAGGGTATTGCGGAGTATGGCAGGGTATTGCACGGGGTATTGCACAGGGGGTATTGCACAGGGTATTGCAGTGTATTGCAGAGTATTGTGCAGGGTATTGCAGAGTATTGCGCAGGGTATTGCAGAGTATTTTGCAGAGTATTGCGCAGGGTATTGCAGAGTATTGCGCAGGGTATTGCAGAGTATTGTGCAGGGTATTGCGCAGGGTATTGCAGAGTATTGCGCAGGGTATTGCGCAGGGTATTGCAGAGTATTGCGCAGGGTATTGCAGAGTATTGTGCAGGGTATTGCGCAGGGTATTGCAGAGTATTGCGCAGGGTATTGCAGAGTATTGCGCAGGGTATTGCAGAGTATTGCGCAGGGTATTGCAGAGTATTGCACAGGGTATTGCAGAGTATTGCGCAGGGTATTGCAGAGTATTGTGCAGGGTATTGCAGAGTATTTTGCAGGGTATTGCGCAGGGTATTGCAGAGTATTTTGCAGGGTATTGTGCAGGGTATTGCAGAGTATTGCGCAGGGTATTGCAGAGTATTGCGCAGGGTATTGCAGAGTATTTTGCAGGGTATTGCACAGGGTATTGCAGAGTATTTTGCAGGGTATTGCGCAGGGTATTGCAGAGTATTGCGCAGGGTATTGCAGAGTATTGCGCAGGGTATTGCAGAGTATTTTGCAGGGTATTGCAGAGTATTGCGCAGGGTATTGCAGAGTATTTTGCAGGGTATTGCAGAGTATTTTGCAGGGTATTGCAGAGTATTGCGCAGGGTATTGCAGAGTATTGCGCAGGGTATTGCAGAGTATTTTGCAGGGTATTGCAGATTATTGCGCAGGGTATTGCAGAGTATTGCGCCAGGGTATAGCAGAGTATTTTGCAGGGTATTGCAGAGTATTGCGCCAGGGTATTGCAGAGTATTGCGCCAGGGTATAGCAGAGTATTTTGCAGGGTATTGCAGAGTATTGCGCCAGGGTATTGCAGAGTATTGCACCAGGGTATTGCAGAGTATTTTGCAGAGTATTGCGCAGGGTATTTTGCAGAGTATTGGCAGGGTATTGCACCAGGGATGGCTGAGCAGGGATGGATGGATGGCTGGATCTGTGACTGCAATTGTCACAGATCCAGCCCACAGAGCTGCTGCTGCCATCCGCTCCCTCCCCCTCTCCTCTCACACTGTACCGATCGCTACAGAGAGGGGAGGGAGGAACCGGCGTCATCACATGACGCCGGTCTGTTTACAAGTGATTGCTCTGTCATTTGACGGAGCGATCACGTGGTAAACGGCCGCTATCAGCGGCGATTTACCGCGATTCGTGATCCGCCGGGTCCTCTGGACCCGGCAGTCACGGAGTTTCCCGTGTGCGCGCCCCAGGGGGCGCACGGGAGCGCGATTCTGGGAGGATGTTATATAACGTCCTCCCAGAGTTAAGCAACCACCTTGTCGACGTTATTACGTTACGTGTCGGCAGGTGGTTGTTAAGTGGTTAATCAGGGCAAGAAAGAACATAAGATTTCCATATCAATCTAATATTGATACAATATCCCTTCCATGGGGTTATAATTAAAACCAAATAGCCAATCATAATGGGAGTGTCAAAATTAATATACAAAAATAAGAACTTGAGCGCTAAACTACACTCATTGGACACTTTATTAGGTACACCTTGCTAGTACCGGGTTGGACCTCCTTTTGCCTTCATTCTTGGTGGCATAGATTCAACAAGGTGTTGGAATTATTCCTCAGAGATTTTTCTCCATAGTGACATGATAACATCACACAGTTGCTGCAGATTTTTCGGCTGCACATCTATGATGCCAATCTCCCATTCCACCACATCCCAAAGGTGCTCTATTGGATGAGATGTGGTGAGTGTGGAGGCCATTGGAGGACAGGGACCTCATTGTCCAGTGGTGAGATGATTGGAGCTTTGTGACATGGTGCATTATCCTGCTGGAAGGAGCCATCAGAAGATGGGGACACTGTAGTCATAAAGGGATGGACATGATCAGCAACAATACTCAGGTAGGTCGTGGTGTTTAATCGATGCTCAATTGGTACTAAAGGGGCCCAAAGTGTGCCATGAAAATATCCCCCCCACACCATTACACCACCACCACAAGCCTGAACCGGTGATACAAGGCAGGATGGATCCATGCTTTCATCCTGTTTACCCCAAATTCTGACCCCACCATCTGAATGTCGCAGCTGAAATCCAGACTCATCCGTTTTTACAATCTTTTATTGTCCGATTTTGGTGGTCCTGCGTGAATTGTAGCCTCAGTTTCCTGTTCTTAGCTGACAAGAGTGGCACCCGGTGTGGTCTTCTGCTGCTGTAGCCCATCTGCTTCACGATTCGATGTGTTGTGCATTCAGAGATGGTATTCCGCATACCTTGGGTGTAATGAGTGTTTTTTTGAGTTACTGTTGCCTTTCTATCATCTGGAACCAGTCTTCCCATTCTCCTCTGACATCAACAAGGCGACCAAAATGTAATACACCAATATGTTTGCGTCACACAAAAACAAAAAAAACAAACAAAAAAAAAAAAAGCATAATAAAGGGATGTATGATAAATAAATGTATCAATAAATAAACAAATTAAATCAAGCCTAGTCCATAAAGGCACCCCCAGCAGCACTCCCCCATGTGCTTGTCATGACATGAATTCAAACCATGCAGGCTGCAAGCCCGCTCCGCTCTCATAAGGACAGTTGAGGATGTATGCCGACATTTCAGGCTCCAACCACCAATCAAAACCAACCACTGGCGCTCAACGGCTCCAGCAGCATGGCTCATCCCATTGCTAACCATGCTTGAACGCACGACAATTTTAAAGCGTGACGTGTTTGAGATCTATTTACTCGGCGCAACATCATCTTTTCTATTTTACCAAACAAATGGGTGTTATGTTTTGCTTTTGTGCATTAAAATTCATCAAAGTATTTTTTTACCCAAAAATTTGCATTTGTGAAAAATACTTTGTGACATAAAGATATGCAATACTTCATATTCCAATCGCACACGTTCCTGGATAAGCTCTCAAAGTTTGGGTGCTGCAGCAACAACCAGCTGGATACTGGTTCAAGTCACAAAGTAGATATTTGCCAGCACACCATGGATCGACACAAAGTAGCATCCAAACGGATAATTTATTGCATGATCACAACACAAGGAGAGTGCAATGTTTCAGGGTCACGCAGGACTTTTTTTATTTTTTTTTTATTGCATTTAAGTCCAAATATGAGACCTGAGGTCTTTTTGATCCCAGATCTCATATTTAAGAGGACCTGTCATGCAGCGCCCGCATATGAAAATGGTGTTCAAACCACACATGTGAGGTATCGTCGCAATCGCCAGAGCGAGAGCAATAATTCTCTCCCTGGACCTCCACTGTAACTCAAAGCATGCAACCTATACAATTTTTTAAACGTCGCCTAAGGAGAGTTTTATGGGTAAAAGTTTGACGCCATTCCACGAGCGGGCGCAATTTTGAGGCGTGACATGTTGGGTATCAATTTACTCGGTGTAACATTATCATTCACAGTTTAACCACTTGACCACTGGGCACTTAAACCCCCTTAATAACCAGACCAATTTTCAGCTTTCGGTGCTCTCACATTTTGAATGACAATTACTCAGTCATACAACACTGTACCCATATGAAATTTTTGTCCTTTTTTTCACACAAATAGAGCTTTCTTTTGGTGGTATTTAATCACTGTTGGGTTTTTTATTTTTTGCGCTATAAGAGAAAAAAGACTGAAAATTTTGTAAAAAAATGATTTTTTTTTCGTTTCTGTTATAAAATTTTGCAAATTACTATTTTTTCTTCATAAATTTTGGCCAAAATTTATACTGCTACATATCTTTGGTAAAAATAAGTACAAATTGGTGGATATTATTTGGTCTTTGGGAAAGTTATAGAGTCCACAAGCTATGGTGCCAATATCTGAAAATTGATCACACCTGAGGTACTGACGGCCTATCTCAATTCTTGAGACCCTAACATGCCAGAAAAGTACAAATACCCCCCAAATGACCCCTTTTTGGAAAGAAGACATTCCAAGGTATTTAGAAAGAGGCATTGTGAGTTTTTTGAAGTTGTCATTTTTTCCCACAATTCTTTGCAACATCAAGATTTTTTTTTTCTCTTTTTTTTTTCACAAAATTGTCATATTAGCAGGTTATTTCTCACACACAGCATATGCATTCCACAAATTACACCCCAAAACACATTCTGCTATTCCTCCCGAGTATGGCGATACCACATGTGTGAGACTTTTACACAGCGTGGCCACATACAGAGGCCCAACATGCAGGGAGCACCTTCAGGCGTTCTGGAGCACCAAGGCCAATTCTGACATTTCTCTCCTACATGTAAAAATCATCATTTGTTTGCTAGAAAATTACATAGAACCCCAAAACATTATATATGTTTTTTTAGCAAAGACCTTAGAGAATATAATGGTGGTTGTTGCAACTTTTTATCTCGCACGATATTTGCGCAGCAATTTTTTTAACGCGTTTTTTACGGAAAAAAAATGTTTTGTGCTTAAAAAAAAAAAAAAAACAGTAAAGTTAGCCCAATGTTTTTGCATAATGTGAAAGATGAAGTTACGCCGAGTAAATAGATACCTAACATGTCACCCTTAAAAATTGCACACACTCGTGGAATGGCGCCAAACTTCGCTACTTAAAAAATCCCCATAGGCGACGCTTTAAATATTTTTACTGGTTACATGTTTTGAGTTACAGAGGAGGTCTAGGGCCAAAATGATTGCTCTCGCTCTAACGTTCACAGAGATACCTCACATGTGTGGTTTGAAAACCGTTTTCATATGTGGGCGAGACTTACGTATGCGTTTGCTTCTGTATGCGAGCTCACGGGGACAGGGGCGCTTTAAAAAAAAAAAAAATTTTTATTCTTCATTTTACTTTATTTATTTTAGTTTGACATGTTTTTCCGCCCCAAACATTTTTTTGATCACTTTTATACCTATTACAAGGAACGTAAACATCCCTTGTAATAGGAATATGGCATGACAGGTCCTCTTTACAGTGAGATATGGGGGGGGGGTGTCAATAAGACCCCACATCTCACCTCTAGGCTGGGAAGCCTGAAAAAAATACAAAAAAAAAACAACAATCCTGGCTTTGATCGTAGCGGTGAGTCGGTAGAAGCACCGGAGGGCGGCGGGGGGGGGGGGGGACATCCCCTCTCGCCTCCCGTAAGAATGATCAAGCGGCGGAACAGCCGCTATGATTGTTCTTATGGTGTAGGGAATCGCCGGCTGAAAAAGCTAATATCTGAATGATGCCTGTAGCTGCTCCCATCATTCAGATATCACTGCATAAAGTTAAGGACGTCATATGACGGCCGGAGGGCGGGAAGTGGTTATTGCAGAGTATTGCCGGGCATTGCGGAGTATTGCCGGGCATTGCGGAGTATTGCTGGGCATTGCGGAGTATTGCAGGGCATTGCGGAGTATTGCGGACTATGGCAGGGTATTGCGGTGTATGGCAGAGTATTGCACGGGGTATTGCACAGGGTATTGTGGAGGGTATTGCAGAGTATTGTGGAGGGTATTGCAGAGTATTGTGGAGGGTATTGCAGAGTATTTTGCAGAGTATTGCGCAGGGTATTGCAGAGTATTGTGCAGGGTATTGCAGAGTATTTTGCAGAGTATTGCGCAGGGTATTGCAGAGTATTGCACAGGGTATTGCAGAGTATTGCGCAGGGTATTGCAGAGTATTGCGCAGGGTATTGCAGAGTATTGCGCAGGCTATTGCAGAGTATTGCACCAGAGTATTGCACCAGAGTATTGCAGAGTATTGCACCAGGGTATTGCAGAGTATTTTGCAGGGTATTGCGCAGGGTATTGCAGAGTATTTTGCAGGGTATTGCGCAGTATTTCGCAGGGTATTGCGCAGGGTATTGCAGAGTATTGCGCAGGGTATTGCAGAGTATTTTGCAGGGTATTGCAGAGTATTGCACCAGGGTATTGCAGAGTATTGCACCAGGGTATTGCAGAGTATTGCACCAGGGTATTGGCAGAGTATTTTGCAGAGTATTGGCAGGGTATTTTGCAGAGTATTGGCAGGGTGTATTGCAGAGTATTGGCAGGGTATTGCACAGGGATGGCTGAGCAGGGATGGATGGATGGCTGGATCTGTGACTGCAATTGTCACAGATCCAGCCCACAGCGCTGCTGCCTTGATCTGCTCCCTCCCCTCTCCTCTCACACTGTACCGATCGGTACAGAGAGGGGAGGGAGGAACCGGCGTCATCAAATGACGCCGGTCTGTTTACAAGTGATTGCTCCGTCATTTGACGGAGCGATCACGTGGTAAACGGCCGCTATCAGCGGCGATTTACCGCGATTCGTGATCCGCCGGGTCCTCTGGACCCGGCGGTCACGGAGTTTCCCGTGTGCGCGCCCCAGGGGGCGCGCGGGAGCGCGATTCTGGGAGGACGTTATATAACGTCCTCCCAGAGTTAAGCAACCACCTTGTCGACGTTATTTGTCGGCAGGTGGTTGTTAAGTGGTTAAATAAAATTGGGCTAACTTTACTGTTGTCTTATTTTTTAATTAAAAAAAGATAATTTTTCCCCAAAAAGTGCGCCTGTAAGTCCGCTGCGCAAATACGGTGTGACAAAAAGTATTGCAATGACCGCCATTTTATTCTCTAGGGTGTTAGAAAAAAAAAGTATAATGTTTGGGGGTTCTAAGTAATTTTCTAGCAAAAAAAAATGTTTTTAACTTGTAAACACTGAGTCTGAAAAACAGGCTTGGTACTTTTTTTTTTTAATTCTTTTTATTGTAAGAATATAAATTGGAATACAAAGCCTATTGGGCATACCCAGGCTTAAGTGAAAACACACGTATTAAAAGACAAAACAACAAAAGGCAAGGTGGTTGGTAACCAAGGCTTAGGGGAACTGGAAGCAAGGTATCTGGAGTGTGCAAAGTAAAAGGATCGGGTGGCACAATCTTTGTATACAGATCCACATAAGCAGTAAACAGAAGCAAAACAGAGTATCCTATGTAGGGGTTCCCGAGGATCCAACAGTATCTCTGGACTCTGTTCAAATATCCTATACTTTGGAGAATTTTATTGGGCATCCCCTAGATTCATATGTAAATTTATACAATGGAACTGCTTTATTGACTAAATTCTTCCAATAATCTAATGAGGGGGGCTGGGTAGATTTCCATTTAAGGAGTATAGACTTGGGTGCGTAGAACAATAAGAGTCCTATCAAAGTTCTCATAGCTCTAGTACCAGGTAGCTAGTAGATGAACGAGACCTAAGATGCAAACATCAATTGATAGAGGTATTGCAATTGCGGTGACTGCAAATACATCGGGCAACCACCGTCCAGAATAATCTAATGCCCGGACACTCCCAAAACACATGCAGGAACGTGGCAGGGTCAGCTGTACAGTGCCAACATTGTGAGGAGTGTGAGGGATAGATCTTATGTAACCGTTGAGGTGTTAGATATACTTTATGAAGAATCTTAAATTGGATTAATCTGTCTCTGGATGATACCAAGCTTTGCATAGGGTAGTCCCAAACATCCTCCCAGTCTTCGGAATCTAACTCAGGGACTTCCTCCAACCAGCTCGACAGTAGTTTGTCGAGTTCAACGTGAACGGAGGGTTGAAGAGACTTATATATTGAAGAGAGTGGTTTACCCAGACTATCCCCCCGTAACATAGCTTCAGTTCTGGACAAGGTTAAGGTTATGGGCTGATTGCCAAATTGCATCTGAAAGGCATGCCTCAACTGAAGGAGCTTAAATAAATATGAATTGGTGGATGGCGTATTTCGCCTTGAGGGAGTCGAAAGTCTGGAGCACACCCCCCTCACAGATCTGACTAAGATATTTTATCCCTTTGGAAGCCCACACAGTGGGGTCAGGAATCGAGAAGAATTGCTTTAGGGAGGGGTTATGCCATAGAGGCGTATGTGGTGAGTAAGTACATGAGGGCCCTGGATGTTGGAGTTGCCATGCCTTAATGACGGCAGTCATAGATTGGGTGAGAGGGAGCGATGTTGAACCACCTCTGTAAAGATTTTGCGTAGTGCTTCATAAGAGCCAAGATGTGCAACCTCAAGCACCACGGCAGCATTAGTCTCATTGGCTACCAACCAGTTGTGGGTCTGAGTGAGCAGAGCTGCAAGGTAATATGTAAATAAATTCGGACATGCTAATCCACCCTCGGTCCATGGCCTTTGCAAGACCGTCAGCTGAAACCTAGGCCTTTGAGTGCCCCAAAAAAATGAGGTCATTGCAGACTCAAATTGCCTAAAGTATTTCCTAGGGATCCACACCAGGGCATGGCAGAGGATATACAGTATAGAGGGCAGTAACTTAATTTTGAAAAGATTAATCCTTCCCACTAGTGAGAGGGGGAGGTGGGACCACGCTGATAAACGCTGGTTTGTTAGATTCAATAGCGGTAGTAAATTTAGGGGCACATAGTCGGATGCTTTTGGGGAAATCACTACCCCCAAATATTTGGCAGAAGCAGTCCACTTGAAGGGCAAATCCGGGTCAGCCCTGGCCTCAGCCTCCCTAAAGGGGGATATAAACATTGACAAATGCGTATTTCACAGTACCTATTTCCAGAACTAAGATGATGTATCTGTCTCCCGGATCCAAACATACCTGTATCACCTTGTAAGCAAGAGATTTATGTAGAAGAATGGCGACCCCCCTGGCATGAATAGAGTACGTAGCATCAAACGCTTGTTGCACCCATGCTCTATTGAGGGAGACAATTTTATTCCCCAGGAGATGTGTCCCCTGTAAAAAAAGAATATGTGGTTTGTGGGATTTGAGGATTTTAAATATGAGAGCTCTTTTTACTTTGTTATTGAGACCCCTTATGTTCCAAGAAACTAGTTTTAACTCCATGGGGATGCCCTAAAAGAAGGTATGTAGGTGGGGGCGGGGTACTGAGATATATAGGAGGGGCCCCAAAACCAACCAGAAGGAGGAAAAGGGGACCCGCCCTCCAGGGGAGTCGCCACATCTCCATGGATAACATCAAGTAGTGAAGTAGCCTCGATGAGGACACTTCAGCTACTGAGGAGGAACATTAAGCAAAGCAGTTGGTTACCAAAAAACATTAAACAAGTGAACATATTAAACATAGTAAACATAGTGAACTCCCTACCAGCTAGCGACCCCAACAACTATGCCAGTCGGTCTGATACCCGGAACTAACTAAACTTCAGTCTTTCCCGAAGAAGTCCGTAGAAGCTTCTTTAGGAAGGCAGAACTCAGGGGGTTAAAAGCGTAGCCTAATACTTAACTAGCAAGGTAGCTCCAATAATAAAAGGAACCTAAAAAAAGGTATATATACCATAACTAGGAATATAATGACTGCTTCCTTCCAGATCCCAGGGAAGAAAACTTGTCCAGTCGAGTCAAGGGGCGAATGTAGCAGCCCTGGCAGGCCAACCCAACAACCCCAAGGAACCGTATGGGGTGTCTTTATGAGGGCAACCAGGAGTCAGCCCGGGACAGGATGGGTGTAAGGTGAGCAGCTAACTTGAGACGAGGAGCTGGGAACAAAGCATTCAAAATATTGGATCTTCAAGTTAAAGGCATGTTCCATAGCTATTCCTAAAGGTGATTCATAACATTGAATTAGTGGGGCTTGTTCATCCCAAGGTACTTAACCAGTCATCCGCGTCAGTCGGGGAGTCAAAGAAACGAACTGAGCCATTATGTGGGACCCTAAGGCGGCTAGGGTACATCATGCTGTATTTAATGTTCTTTTCACGTAGGTGCCTACGGACGTCGTTAAAGGTTTTCCGCTTGCTTTGCAGCTCGGCTGAGAAATCCGGAAACAGTAGGATGGAGGCACCGCCATGCTGAAGTGTAGGGTGTTTGCGGGCCTCGGAAATAATCCTGTCGTGATCCCTGAAGTTAAGAAAATGAACAAGGAAGGGTCTGGGATTTCCTCCTGAGATAGCCCGCCCTGTGGGTACCTGGTGAGAACGCTCCACAATGTAGGTTGGGGAGACCTCAGCAAAGCCTAGCAAGTTCTTAAAGAACCCCTCCGCAAATTCAGCTGGTTGATCGCTCTCCTTGCCCTCCGGGAGACCCAGGACACGGACATTGTTGCATCTCGCCCTGTTTTCTGCGTCATCAGATTTAGCGACAAGCATTTGTATTGTGCATTGTAGGTCAGCTATGGTACTGGTGTGGGTTGCCATGAGGTCCTCAGTGGCAGATATTCTGGATTCTGTTTCAGTCAGCCGACCCCTGATTTTATCTAGATCGTTTCTTATGAGATTGCATTCTTCCGTGAGACGATCTATTCTCACAAGCATGGATGTTTTGCTATTTTCAATGGCCACCAGGATCACCGCAGTACCACCCTATGAGGATGGGGGGCAGGAGGCGCTGCGTTCAGGGATGTCCCAGGCTCCATATCTAGACCGGATAGTAGGGCTTGCAGTCTTCCAACGAGGGAAGCGTCAGTATGTGTAGCCGGGATGGGCGGACGGCTCGGCGTGTTTTTGTTTACCCCTTGTTTTTAGGGCCCATTGGTTTGGGGGGGAGAGGAGCACTTCACAGAGCTGGGCTGTTCACCCCACTCCACACCAACTATTACTGACTCAGCGCAAGGAGAGGCGCTAGCATGGGAAGTACTGTGGTTCAATTGTCAGAGAACCAGCTAGACCAGGGGTTTCAGGGAGTTACTACACACATATTGCCTACAGTCACACTTAGGCCTCTGGACAGGGGATGTTGTGGAAGCCAGGCAGGGTTTAATCACAGGGGTCAGAGGCACCAACCACCCGCACCGCTGTTCCTCTACGATCCAGCTGTGTCCCCAGTGGCAGAAGGACTGGAGGATGAAGCTCTTACCCAGTAACAGTTAGCAGGGGGTGTGGGGTCCACCGCGGCCACGGATGGGCCTGATGCCTGATAATGGGCACCGCGGACTAGGCCGCAACCACGAAGCCTGCCGGAGAGGCTGCCGCTCATGAGCTATCCACCTGGGGGGATGCTCGGCAGCCAGCTGAGTGGGATGAGCTGTGTGGCGGTGTCCCTGGGTGTGTAGGGCGGGCAGATGGAGAAAGATAGGCCCGGTGCTGGATGGTGGCTGCCGCGGACTAGGCCGGAACCACGATGCTCTCCTAGGAGGCCGCTGCACAGGAGATATCCACCTGGGGGATGCTCGGCAGCCAGCCGAGTGGGATGATCTGTGTGATGGTGTCCCTGGGTGTGTAGGGCGGACAGATGGAGAAGGATGGGCCCGGTGTAGGGTGACCACATTTCCATACTGCCATTCAGGGACACACCCCCTCTCTCACGTTCCCCCAAAAAAGATGAGGGGGGGCGGGGGGAAATGTAGTCTCGGGGTTGATGGGGAATTTTGCGGGTTATTTGTCAGGTGAATGTGCCACTTGCCACCAGATGCAGTGCTGCTTGCCACCCATAGCCTGCCACCAGATGCAGTGCTGCTGTCACTCCCTCTGCATGAACCACGTGCGTAGAAGGAAAGGAGTGACGTCACTATCTGGAGAGTGAAGATCACACCAGTCCCTGCTGCTATCCGCTGGGTGCCGGAGAAGGAGGAGGTGCCGAGGTGGGTGGGGACAGCAGTGCTGCACTAGGCGCAGGCCTCGCTCCCGGTCTCACTGTGTGAGAGTAAATTGTCACTGTTTGCAAGATGCCAGGCTGCGCTGGCCCTAGCAACCAGTTCCGGAAATGTAGTTATTAGTTAGTAGGGTATGGCTGTGTCCTCCATTTCATTCCGGGACATTGTATTGTTCCAGAATGAAGGTGCCCGGGACCCAGGACAGACATGTCAATTGCGGGACAGTCCCGGGCAATCCGGGACACGTGGGCACCCTAGCCCAGTGCTGGATGGCGGCTGCCGCGGACTAGCCCGCAACCACGATGCTCACCTAGGAGGCCGCCTCGCAGGAAATAACCACTTTGAGGGATGCTTGGCAGCCAGCTGAGTGGGATGAGCTGTGGGGTGGCAGTCAGATGGAGAAGGATTAAGTTAGGATGCTCTGGAGCTCCTCTCTCTCTCTGACACGTCCGCTGCGGTTCACATCCGGTCACTCCCCTCCAGGCTCGGTCCTTAAGTGGTTAATGATTCTAAGTAGTTTTCTAGAAAAAAAAGATGTTTTTTTTACATGTAGAAGAGGGATGTCAAAATTAACCCGGACTGGAAGTAGTTATATAGTGGCTGTAAAGCCTTAAAGTTTTTCACCTTAATGCATTCTATGCATTAAGGTGAGCAACCTTCTGTGCTTCAGCGCCCCCTCAGCCCTCCCTTTTCCTTACCTGAGCCCGATCCGATCCAGTGATGCACACGAGCGCAGCGGTTACAGCCGCTGTTTCTCTCCTCTTTGGACAGATTGATAGCAGCAGGAGCCATTGGCTTACGCTGCTGTCAATCAAATTCTGTTACACAGGAGTGAGGGGGGGGGGGGCTTGAAGTGAGCGCACAGGGGTGCCCCTATGGAGAGCGGCTTTCCGTGGGGGCACCAGATGAAGCGGGGGGCCTGGAGTGCAAACGGCGGACACCAGAAGAAGAGGATGGGGGCTGCTCTGTGCAAAAGCATTGCACAGAGCAGGTAAGTATATAAGTATAGGCGTATTTGTTATTTTAATACAAAAGAAACCAAAAACTTTACAACCACTTTTAGAATAATGGCGCCCAAACGCACATCTCATGTTTTGCCATGATTTGGAATCGCGGGGATGATGGAAAGCAGAGAGAATCTCCCTAGTGGGGACACAGATAAAAAATATATTACCGTATTTATCGGCGTATAACACGCACAGGCGTATAACACGCACCCTAACTTTAAGAGGGAAGTTTAAGGAAAAAACTTTCCACAGCCCCCTGCATATAACACGCAGGCACAGTTTACCCTCTATTTTCAGGATAAAAAAGTGAGTGTTATACGCCAATAAATACAGTATTTATTCATATTTATGTAGCAATACCCCCTAGAGGGCCGCTGGTCAATTTTGGGTTTTGCACGTTACCTCTTTAGCTTCGTTGTCCGGGTAGGAAAGTCTGTAGTAATGCAATGTCCACACAGATGTAAAACTTCAAACAGTAAAGCCCTGTATACACGATCGGATATCCTATGGATTCTAATCCGATGGTTTTTTCCATCGGAAATCCGATGAAACTGTCTTCCATCAGTCTTGCCCACACACTTTCAGTCAAAAAACCGACCGTTTCAAACGCGGTGACGTAAAACACTCCGATGAGCCAAGAAAAATTAAGCTCAATGCTTCTGAGCATGAGTCGACTTGATTCTGAGCATGCGTGGGTTTTTTATCCGATGGACTTCCCCACAGACGATATTAATTTGCTTTCAGTTTTTTAACCATCGGATAAATTTAAAACATGTTCTATTATTAAACACTGATGGAAAAAAGACCGATGGGGCCCATACACGATCAGTTTGTCTGATGAAAACAGTCCATCGGACTGTTTTCATCGGTAAAACCTAACGTGTGTACATGGCTTAAGGCTTTATTTTCTTATGCAGTAAACGTTGAGAAAGTAGAAGGTAGAGAAGAGTAAGGGAAGGTTCAGGCACTCGGCAATACTAGCCAAACATATTAGCTCACAGTCACTTACCACTCTCAGTGTTTAGAGTGGGTATTGGTCACCCGGATAGTCCCCTCTCACATGGCCTAGCAGCCGGGATGACACACAAATCTGCCACAGACTGCCCAAGATAAAAGACCTTTTGAAGTGAATAAAGTCTCTGCCACAGACCTTTTTAAGTTGAGAAAATGGATAGTCCAGGAATCCTTTGCCACAGGATTTCAAAGTCCTGAACTTCCAGACGTACAGTTAAAGAGCCTTTAAGCCAATCCGGCGAACTGCAGGGCTTGTAGTATAGTGGATCCCTCCTTAATAAAGTTGCCAGGCCTCACCCGTGACAGCAGCACTTTGCCGGTCTACTCCAGGGCAGGTCCTTCCCTGGTCTCCTTCATCAAGACCGCTTCCTCCCATTTGGATGGACAGCTTGGGATCCCCTCTCAGTATGCAGGCCCCAGCCAGACTAGTTGGGCCTACTGGATAGCGATGCAGCTTCGGGCCAACGTGCCCCCGAGACCAGAACCACACACACACACCTCGCGCCCGGAGGGCGGCGGGGCGAAAACGGACCCTGATCAATGGCATCTGCCCCTTAAGTATCTCCTCCCAGCAGGCACAGCGGGTCGACCACTCCCACTGCATCGCTGCTGAGAAGGGCCACTCAATGTACCATGGTTTGCCCGTGTTCCAACAGGTGCCTGAGGTGGGTAACGCCACCTACAGGCAATAAGGGAAAATGCTATCGGGCAAACCACAGCTAGAACAGAGGTAAATTTCAATGTAATTCACCCGTCTGAGCCCAACTACTGGCTCAGACATCCCTCTATATTTTAAATAGCGTCCCAACCTTTTGGGGAGGGCGCTACATTTTTTTTGATCATTTTATTCAGAGCTAATTTTATTGCAGCTAGTTGCTGGCGCCCCTGCACTGATCTGTGTCTATATCAGAGTCTTGTAAATATAGTGGAGGCTATGTTAGCCCATAAATTGGACAGATGTTGTTTATGTCCAGCACTTTATGTGATTTTGGAAGTAATTTTGCCTATTATATTCCCGTAGCTTGGTCCCCGTGTATCCCCTCCAAATTTGTGGACTTACTTGGTGACCTCCTTGATGTCTCTCTAGGGGAATGGACAGAATAAGCCATGAATGTACAAGTACACATTGAATGAGTTGTAATTGTATGAACAATTATTGATTATGTATATGATCAGGGGCGTAGCTAGAAATCACAGGGCCCCATAGCAAAATGTTGAATGCCCCCCCCTACAAACAGCCCCCCCCACAAAAAATTAACTAATTCCATTGAACAACAGATTATTACACTCATATGGCACAGTACCCAGGCAACAGCTTATATTAATTTCGAACAACAAAACAAAAATTTAAATAACCATATAATAAATAAAATGCAAAATTCAAAGCATTGTGTGTACTACTTTTACTCTTTTATACTTATGTAGCGGCCACCTCCACTCCCCTCTTTCTCTCGTCTCTTGTCTAGGGGTACCTTAGAGGGGAGGGAGCGGGGACATCACGCCTGGCCTCCACCACAGGTGTTAGTGCGGTATAAGCAACTGTTTTGTATTACCTTCGGGTCAGTGCTGTGCACCTGGATCCTCCCTCCAAGAGTCACCGTGAACAATGTCCATTAGAAAATGAGCCCCACACCATTAAAGTTCAACACTCCTTTATTCTCCTTGTCTGAACACAAACAGTTGAACTCCCTTGATAGAACAGAACAGAAAAGGAGGTGTGGATGCGAACAGGCCCAGACACAATGTGAGTTGCCACTTCCCTTCCTAGAAGTGTGTCCTGGTCTCCGCACGAGGGTAGATTTCCTTCCAGGCGGTCTCCGACAAGAGACTCACTTGTCACCGGCAATATGCTGCACCGGGTCTTCAAATGAGGAGCTCCCCCCGGTCCATTGCGCCTTCCGGATTCGGGTACCCAATCCCTTGGTACCCTAGGATCTCCTTCCCTCGCGGAACCCAGTGTTGGGCACTGAGCTCCCGACCTCCATCCAAGTACCTCACCCCAGGCTAAAGGTGCCTGGGATGGAACTCGACCTCCGCTGTCCTCTAGGCCTAAACCACCCAGATGAGCGTCACGACCCACCGTCCGCAAGCTGAAGGTGCCTGGGACTTCGACCCCCTTGACAAAGATGGCCGGCCCCCTTTATACCCTCTCCCAGCAAGCACGGCGGGTTCCCCGCCCCACCATACCGCTGCCGAGGGAGGACAAAAAGGAGGATGGCACACAGCGATAATCCAACCCAACCCAGGGCGACAGCGCCACCCAATGGGCCGCGGTGAATTAACAATATCTTACTATATTTCTTTTATTTGATTTTATCCATTTCTCTCCAAAGCTGTTTTCCAGCCAAACAGGCAGTGTGGAAGCCAAAAACCTGCCATCCTTTGATTTAATTGACTAGAAAGGTGTAATTTGTCATCAAACAGGAAGATTTAGATGGGTAAATGGGCAAGGTCTACACACACACACTTTACAAAAGCGTGTATGCAGAAAACTTATTTTGACTGGATTAAAAAAGAAATAAATAAATTTAATTCACATAGGAAGAAATTTTGCCTGATTTGCAATACTCAAAGAGGGCACGTGGGGCAGCTGTGGACAGGTATGTAAAAAGAAATGTATCGGTTAACCAGCCAATTCAACAACTGAGGCTAGTTAAACGAGTAAAGTGGAACTCTAGCCAACACAACAAAGTACAAAGCTGACATACATATAAGCATTCAGACAAAATATTTGCCAGATACTTATAATTCAGTTCAGCCAGTTTTCTGTTTTACACATCAAAGCGATCTTTGAAAGCCAGTCAGGTTTGCACCATTTTACCTTTGCCCCCTTCGAAGTCTGCTCACTCAAACATAAGCTGCCAATTCTACCATGTATTTATTCAAATATTTGCCTAAAGTTCCACTTTATTATTTGCCAAACTGGAACCAAAGGGTTCTATTTATAACATATTTCCCATGCTCCTCAGCTTCATCTAATAGTCAAAAAACAATATTACATTTCATAAGTTTGACCTGAAATACCAAAAAACAAAGAACGTATCTTTTTGTGCCAAGTGGCAAAAAAGAAATGTTTTGACATTTTCAGGAGGGTGAATGGCTCTGCGAATAGGTTATAAATAGATCCCATGGTTTAACCCAAATAAGAAAGGTTATGTCTGGCAACAGAACCAAACATGAACTTTGAAAACTCTTCCAACTTGTATACTCGCAAAACACCACAACTTAGAAATCACGTCTGCGTGCCTTCAATTCTGCAAAAGTGTCCACAATGTGGTTTAGGTCCAACCGTTTTGCTCTAGCATTTTCAATGCTTAGGATAGCAAGCCCAGAAAGTCTTTGCTCAGACATAGTGCTTCTGAGATAATTTTTTATTAGTTTAAGTTTTGAGAAGGATCTTTCTGCTGAGGCCACAGTCACATGTAGTGTTAGAAATAAAAGCAACGCTATGCACACATCAGGCAGATTTGATGGAAGAGCACTATTCTCAACTAAGAGCAAACGTGCAAGATCCTTCACAGAGGACAATTTCTGAATGTCCTCTTTAAGTGCTGATCTAAAACTTAGAAGCTGACCAGCGAAAGTTGATGAGAGGTCTTTTTTGTACTTTTGTTGCAGATTTGATGCAGCTTTAAACAAATCATCATCCGATGCTGATGCTAGAACTGCAGGTTGAATTATTTCAAACCGCTGAACAACCTGATTAAGTCCCTGGAACCTGTTTGACAACTGGTTTACTACTATGTCTAAGCACCTATAGAAAACGTTGATTTTGAAACGTTCTTCAAGGTCCTCTAATCTCTCATCAACACACAATTCATCAAAATGCTTTCTGATGCGGCGTACACACGATCGATTTTCTCGACTATGAAAACACCGTCGAGAAAATCGACGGGAAAAACGAGGGAACGGCTTGGTTCCCTACACACGTAAGTTTTTCCCGACCTTTTTTTTTTCGGTCGAGAAAAACAACCGTGTGTGGGCTCTGTGGCTATGGGAAAACTGCCGCGGAAAAAAACGACGGGAATCACGACGAGAAAAATTAGAGCATGTTCTAATTTTTCTCGTCGTGATTAATGCCGTTTTTCCCAGACGGTCGTTTTTCTTGTTAAAAAAAAAAATGGCATTTTTCCCGACGGGAAAAATTATCGTGTGTACGCGGCATGACAGTGCAAATTCGTTTTGCTTCAAATCTGGGGGTAATATTCCATTTTTGTGCGAGCAATATAGCATTATTTCTGGCTTCCCCAAAACTGCTTCTGAAATTGGATAGCTCATCCAAGGCTGTCTTAATTAAATGAGAAGCTTTGGACAAGTCCATGCTCTCTGACTGGAGGAGTTTAGACAGAGAATTTATGCTTGCGAAAATTTTGGTTTGTAGAACAATTAGAAATATAGATTGGAAGGACTCTAATTTTTTTTTCAGCCCCATTGCCTTTTCTCTTTCACTTTCTTTTGGTAGCTACAAGGCTTATTTTTGATATCGCTTTAAGTACATCTACAAAACGAAAACGCAAGGCAAGCAGCGACTCGTAGCGAGATGACCAGCGTGTAGGACACAATTTCTTCAGTGTAACAGAGGATTCACTGGTAAATGAAGACAGGATCTCCCACCGCTTTCCACTGTCCCCCAAAAAATTGTGTATATGTTGAACCACACCCATGAAGTTTGAGACCTCTGTAATCTCTGCCACAGCATCTTGGAGGACCAAATTAAGATTGTGTGCTGCACAATGAACATAAAGTGCATTTTCCTCTCTCTGCAAAATTCGAGTCTGCACACCAGAATAGATTCCACTCATTGTGGCAGCACCATCATAGCCCTGACCACGGCACTTATCCAGAGAAATTCCTTTAGCATCAATAAATGCAAGTATTTCTTTTTCTATACCTGCAGCACTTTGGTCATGAACAGCATTAAATCCAAGAAATGCCTCATGTATGTTGATTTGCTTTGCTCTCGTATTTGGATCTCTTTCAATAGAAACATATCGGAGCACCCGACTCATTTCATCACATTTAGAGATATCCTGAGTAGTATCTATAATCAACGAGTAAAACTGTGCATTTTGCACTTCAGACAAAATTTCATTCAGAACTTGCTTTGACAAAATATCTATGACTTCATTTTGAATTTTTGGACTAAGGTATTTGACTTTTCCCTGTGGTAACTGTAGCAATTGCTTTAATATGGGATCATACTCAGCTAGCAGCTCAATTATTGCCAGGAAGTTTCCACTGTTGACTTCTCCTATTTTTTCTCTGTGGCCACGGAAGGCCATGTTATTCATAGCCATAGTCAAGGTGGCATTCACTATTCTATTCAAAACATCTCTCCAAAAGTTTTTTCCTTTTCTTAATTGTTGTTCGTTTTCCTCATTAAGTGTTCCTTTTTTACGCCACTGATCATATATTATGCAAGAATCTATATGAGTTTGAGATGTTTCATAAACCTGTATTTTTGTTGACAAGCCTTTCCATTTTTGTATCCCCTTTGCCATGCTGGTTCAGAGCCTAGTTTTCTACGGTCACCAAATAACCAGCATGGTTCACAGTATGCAACGTTCAATTTAGGAGAATAACAGAGCCAGGTGATGGGTAGTTTAAGTCCTGTTTTTGTTGTTTTTTTCATAATATTTTACTGAAAAACACCTCTGTTCCTCATCATTGTCTCTCTTAAAGGGCCCTGTAGGTCTGCAAGGACCATTTGTGATTATACATCTCTTCACATGTGCATCTGTAATTGTAATTGGAAAGTTTGCCCTGTCTGTGACATATTTTGTAGATGCAATGTCAGTTAGCACAGCTATGTCACTACCAGTCCAGTGAACATCGACTGCTGCAAATGGCTCATTTTCAGGATAATCTTTTTCAATATTGTCCTCAGTAACACCACCTAACTCTTGGCTTGTACTTGGTTCATTCAGGGGAAACTGTTTAACCACTTCCCGCCCAGTCAATAGTGAATTGACGTCCGGGAAGTGGTTGCAATATCGATATCATATGACGTCCTGCAGGATATTGCCTTGCGCGCGCCCGCGGGGGCGCGCAGCGCGGTGATCGGGGACGGCATGTGTCCCTCGGACACAGCGCTTCCCCGATCACGGTAAACAGCCAATTTCATTGGCTGTTTACCATGTGATCGGCTGTGTCAAAGTCACAGCCAATCACCTGTCAAAGGCTTGCAGACCGGGGATCGGGGAAGGCGAGTGTCCCTTGGACACAGGGCGTCCCCGATCAGAGTAAGCAGCCAATGAATTGGCTGTTTACCACGTGACCGGCTGTGTCCAATCACAGCCGGTCACAAATGTAAACAAACTGCAGGAGTTACTACCTGATCCCTGCTCTCTCCTCACACACCGATCTGTGAGGAGAGAGAAGAGATCAGTAAGTTAGCTCAGTGTAGTTTGTCTACATAAGTTTACAGTGCACAACACGCCCCCCCCCCATAAAGAGGACCTGTCACACAGCCCAGCACATCAATCAGCCCAGCCAATCAGCCCATCTGTCAATCAGCCCATCTGTCAATCAGCCCATCTGTCAATCAGCCCATCTGTCAATCAATCAGCCCATCTGTCAATCAATCAGCCCATCTGTCAATCAATCAGCCGATCTGTCAATCAATCACCCCACCTGTCAATCAATCACACCATCTGTCAATCAATCAACCCATCTGTCAATCAATCAATCAGCCCATCTGTCAATCAATCAGCCCATCTGTCAATCATCTGTCACAGGCCCACCTCCATCGGTACCGCCATTGGCACCGCCACACAGGCTACCAGTACCGCCATCGGTACCAGTACCACCACCAGTACCGCCACCAGGCCCAGCATCTATACTGCCACACAGGCCCGCTACCAGTATCACCACTAGTGCCGCCATCGGTACCACCACCCGTACCACCGTCGGTAGTGCCACCACCACCTGTACCACCACCTGTACCGCCATCGGTACCATCACCACCCGTACCGCCATTGGTACCACCACCACCTGTACCGCCATCGGTACCACCACCACCTATACCGCCATCGGTACCACCACCACCCATACCGCCATCGCTACCACCACCACCCGTACCGCCACCTGTACCGCCATCGGTACCGCCGCCACCACCACCACCCGTACCGCCATCGGTACCACCACCACCACCTGTACCGCCATTGGTACCACCACCACCCATACCGCCATCGGTACCACCACACAGGCCCACCACTAATACCTCCATCGGTACTACCACACAGACCGCCACCACTACCACCAGCAGTACCATTACACAGGCCCACCAATAAGCACTGCCATAATGTCCCAAAGGGTTTACACACCTGAGAAGGCATATGCCATTCTTGCCATGTCGGATGATGAGAGCAGCGGGGAGCTCCCATTATCCGATTCTGGTTCGGAATACGAGCCAGTGGAGGATAGTGGCTCAGAGTCCGAGTCCCCGGAGGAAACCGTCCCTCCCAAAAGAATGCGATCGGCACCAAGATCAGCACCAAGATCAGCACCAAGATCAGGAGAACTGCCCACCACCAGCAGCGCCATACCCCAGGAAGAGGAGCCCAGTACAAGCAATGGAAATGCACGCCCAACCCGAAGAATCCAGCCCCAATCCTACCTTCCCGATGCCCTGGCAAACCCCTTATGGTTGCCTGCCAACTCAGGATCCGCTATCATCCCCCCTTTCACCGCACAGCCAGGTGTGCAGCCCGACACTACAAATTTTTCTAAATTTGATTATTTTTGTTTATTTTTCCCACAAGATTTGCTGCAGAATATAGTGGATCAAACGAATCTGTATGCATCCCAATTTATTGCTGCCAACCCCGATTCTTCCTACGCCCGCATGTTCCAGTGGCGGCGTCTAACATTGGAGGAATTTAAATTATTTTTGGGCCTTATGTTCAATATGGGGCTTACAAAAAAGAACGAAGTCCATTCATATTGGTCCAAACGCCCCATCCAACACATGCCCATATATTCCGCTGTCATGTCCAGGAAAAGATACAACATGATTATGCGCTTTCTCCACTTCAATGACAATTCACAGTGCCCTCCCCGAGATCATCCCAACTACGACAAATTGTACAAGATACGCCCCCTAATCAATGCCTTTTCCCAGCGATTTGAAGAAGTTTTCATCCCAGACCAAAAAATTTGTGTGGACGAGTCCCTCGTACATTTCACCGGCCGACTGCAGTTCAAGCAGTACATACCAAGCAAGAGAGCCAGGTATGGGTTAAAATTAAATAAATTATGTGATCGAGCCACTGGATACGTCTGCAAATTCAGGATCTACGAAGGCAAAGACTCCCAGCTCCAGCCCTGTGATTGCCCCACATATATTGGAACCAGTGGGAAAATTGTCTGGGAGTTGGCATACCCCCTGTTCAGAAAAGGTTACCATTTATATGTTGATAATTATTATACCAGCCTGCCCCTTTTTCGCCACCTTTACAGTAAACAAACCCCGGCCTGCGGTACCTTAAAAAAAAACGGAAGGGATTCCCACAAAATTTATTGACAAAAAAATTGCGACCTGGAGAATCGGCATCCATGAGGAACGAGGAGGTGTTGGCCATGAAGTGGAGGGACAAGAAAGATGTCCACATCCTCTCTACGATCCACAATGACACCATGGTGGAGATCCCAAGAAGATGCGGCTCCATTGTAAAGCCTGAATGTGTCCACGACTACAATTTGTACATGGGGGGGGGGGGGGGGGTGGATTTAAACGACCAGATGCTACAGCCCTACTTATCAACCAGAAAGTCCCATTATTGGCACAAAAAAGTTGCGTTTCACCTGTTTCACATGGCCCTTTTTAATTCGTTTGTCTGCTACCAAAAAGCAACTCAAAATCACCGACTCCACTACCTCCAATATATCGAAGATATCATCGATGCCCTCATTTACCAACAAGATCCCGCCCCAGGAAGCATTCGCTCTGATAGTGTGAGTCGGCTTCACGAGCGACACTATCCCTTTAGCATCCCCCCCACAGAATCTGGAAGAAGACGCCAAAAGAAATGCCGTGTATGCAGCAGAGGAGGAGTAAGAAGAGACACCAGCTATTATTGTCCCGATTGTCCCTCCCAACCTGGCCTGTGCATCGGAAATTGCTTCAAAAATTATCATACATCCATTAGTTCCCCTTATTATTAACAGACTGCCATTTCCCTATTTGCCTGCTACCATGTTACTAACTACCTTCCATGTTAATTAACTGACCCTGGCCTGTTTACCGACGATGCCTCTGCCTGCCGATTTAAACCACGTTTCTGACTTCCACGTGTACCGACCTTGGCCTGTTAATCGACCATGTTTTTGGCCTGCCACTTGGACTGATCTTTTGGCCATCTACTTTTAGTACACAGGGGTCTCACATATGTGAGGGGCTTCAGAATAGCGTTCTGAGTAGAGAAAACCAGTTTTTCGTTTTCTGTGCTCCAAGAACAGGGTCTGGTTGCCCGGAGGCTTCAAAGCGATTTGGGTGGGAGAAGCCTCTACCCCTGTCCCCCTGGCCCTAAGCTTGATGGTCCTTCCTGCTGCCTGGACCAATAATTTGGCTGTGCTGACCATATTACTGCCTGTAATGACCCATGACATTATGGACCATGTTTCTTCCTGCTGCTTGGACCAATACTTTGGCTGTGTTGACCATATATCTGCCTGCTGCCTCTACTGACTTTGGACAGCATTTCTGCCGGGACACCTCTGCCTGCTACCTGGACCTGTGCTTTGGCTGTGCTCTGGCTGTGCTGACAGTATCTCTGCCTGTGCGAACTATGGACAGTATTCCTGCCTGCTGCCTGGATGATTGCTTTTGCTGTCGCTGACCTCATCCCTGCCTGCTGCCTGGACCGATGCTCTCCTCTGTGGACCACTGCACTTCTAAAACCACAGGTAATCTTTTGTTATTTGGTATGTACCTGCTATGTGTTAGATATATGAAGGGCCTTCAAAAATG
Organism: Rana muscosa; assembly: GCA_029206835.1. Taxonomy (NCBI): domain Eukaryota; kingdom Metazoa; phylum Chordata; class Amphibia; order Anura; family Ranidae; genus Rana; species Rana muscosa. Next base: position 310,918,561 of record CM055122.1, read on the forward strand.
TGATCGGTAGTCAGAAAATGATATGTGCAATTAATGCTGCTAGAATGCCTGGAGGTGCTACTTGGATGTTGGGCCTCTGTATGTGGCCAGGCTGTGTAAAAGTCTCAAACATGTGGTATCGCCATACTCAGGAGGAGTAGCAGAATGCATTTTGGGGTGTAATTTTTGCTATGTACATATTATGTGTTAGAAATATCTTATAAATTGACAACTTTGTGTAAAAAAAATGCATTTTAATTTTTTCTCCACATTTTCCACAACCTTCTGGAAAAAAATGAACCGTTCAAAAGACTCATAATGCCTCATAGATTATACGTTGGGGTGTGTGCTTTCAAAAATGGGGTCATTTTGTGGAAAATTCTATTGTCCTGGTGCTCCAGGGCCTTCAAAATTGTAATAGGTGGTTGAGAAAGGATATGTGCGATTTATGCTTGTAGAACGCCTGAAAGTGCTACTTCAATGTTGGGCCTCTGTATATGGCCAGGCTGTGTAAAAGTCTCACACATGTGGTATCGCTATACTCAGGAGGAGTAGCAGAATGCATTTTGGGGTGTTTATTTTTGCTATGTATATGCTATGCGTTAGAAATATCTTATAAATGGACAACTTTGTGTAAAAAAAATGCATTTTCATTTTTTCTCCACATTTTCCAAAACCTTCTGGAAAAAAATGAACCGTTCAAAAGACTCATAATGCTTCATAGATTATACGTTGGGGTGTGTGCTTTCCAAAATGGGGTCATTTTGTGGAAAATTCTATTGTCCTGGTGCTCCAGGGCCTTCAAAATTGTAATAGGTGGTTGAGAAAGGATATGTGCGATTTATGCTTGTAGAACGCCTGAAAGTGCTACTTCAATGTTGGGCCTCTGTATATGGCCAGGCTGTGTAAAAGTCTCACACATGTGGTATCGCTATACTCAGGAGGAGTAGCAGAATGCATTTTGGGGTGTCATTTTTGCTATGTATATGCTATGCGTTAGAAATATCTTATAAATGGACAACTTTGTGTAAAAAAAAATGCATTTTCATTTTTTCTCCACATTTTCCAAAACCTTCTGGAAAAAAATGAACCGTTCAAAAGACTCATAATGCTTCATAGATTATACGTTGGGGTGTGTGCTTTCCAAAATGGGGTCATTTTGTGGAAAATTCCATTGTCCTGGTGCTCCAGGGCCTTCAAAAGTGTAATAGGTGGTTGAGAAAGGATATGTGCGATTTATGCTTGTAGAACGCCTGAAAGTGCTACTTCAATGTTGGGCCTCTGTATATGGCCAGGCTGTGTAAAAGTCTCACACATGTGGTATCGCTATACTCAGGAGGAGTAGCAGAATGCATTTTGGGGTGTCATTTTTGCTATGTATATGCTATGCGTTAGAAATATCTTATAAATGGACAACTTTGTGTAAAAAAAATGCATTTTCATTTTTTCTCCACATTTTCCAAAACCTTCTGGAAAAAAATGAACCGTTCAAAAGACTCATAATGCTTCATAGATTATACGTTGGGGTGTGTGCTTTCGAAAATGGGGTCATTTTGTGGAAAATTCCATTGTCCTGGTGCTCCAGGGCCTTCAAAAGTGTAATAGGTGGTTGAGAAAGGATATGTGCGATTTATGCTTGTAGAACGCCTGAAAGTGCTACTTCAATGTTGGGCCTCTGTATATGGCCAGGCTGTGTAAAAGTCTCACACATGTGGTATCGCTATACTCAGGAGGAGTAGCAGAATGCATTTTGGGGTGTGTAATTTTTGCTATGTATATGCTATGCGTTAGAAATATCTTATAAATGGACAACTTTGTGTAAAAAAAATGCATTTTAATTTTTTCTCCACATTTCCAAAACCTTCTGGAAAAAAATGAACCGTTCAAAAGACTCATAATGCTTCATAGATTATACGTTGGGGTGTGTGCTCAGTGGCGTCACTAGGGTTGGTGTCACCCGGTGCGGAAAAAAATGGTGTCACCCCCCAACAACTATAGTCCCCCCTCAGTACAGACCCCCCTCCACTAACTACAGACCCCACTCCCACAGTATAGATCCCCTCCCTCAGTACAAACCCGCTCCACTAGTACAGACTCCCCGCCATCAATATAGACCCGCCTCCCTCAGTATGAATCTCCCCCTCAGTACAGACACCCCCACCTCAGTGCAGACCGCTCCATCAGTGCAGACACCCCTCAGTTACAGCCCCCCCCCAGTAACAGACACCCCCCCTCAGTAACAGACACCCCCCTCAGTAACAGACACCCCCCTCAGTAACAGACACCCCCCTCAGTAACAGATCCCCCCTCAGCTACAGATCCCCCCTCAAGTACAGATCCCCCCTCAAGTACAGATCCCCCCTCAAGTACAGACCCCCCTCAGTTACAGACCCCCCCTCAGTTACAGACCCCCCCTCAGTTACAGACCCCCCTCAGTTACAGACCCCCCCTCAGTACAGACCCCCCTCAGTACAGACCCCCCTCAGTACAGACACCCCCTCAGTACAGACACCCCCCTCAGTACAGACACCCCCCTCAGTTACAGATCCACCCTCAGTTACAGACCCCCCCCTTAGTACAGACCCCCCCTCAGTACAGACACCCCCCCTCAGTACAGACACCCCCTCAGTTACAGCCCCCCTTGGTGCAAACTCCCCCTTGTGCAGACCCCAGCAGTACAGACACCCCCCTCAGTACAGACACCCCCCTCAGTACAGACACCCCCCCTCAGTACAGACACCCCCCTCAGTACCAGACACCCCCCTCAGTACAGACACCCCCCTCAGTACCAGACCCCCCTCAGTACAGACACCCCCCTCAGTTACAGCCCCCCCTGGTGCAAACTCCCTCTTGTGCAGACCCCAGCAGTACAGACACCCCCTCCCCCCCATCAGTAAAGATGCCCCCCTTACCTTACAGACCTCAGAACAGAGCGGCAGATACACACAGCGGTGTGTCTCTCCGAGCGCGGGCTCCTCCTCCTCTGTGGATGTAAACAGAGAGGAGGCAGCGGCTTCCTTCCGCTCCGCTGAGGGACACAGCCGCAGCGTGAGCCTAAGGCACAGGGCAGTGGGCGGGCGATGTCAGTGTGGCCGCTGCGCTACCCACGGGTGTCACCCCTCTGGTGGGTGTCACCCGGGTGCGGCCCGCCCCCCCCCGCACCTGGCTAGCAACGCTAGTGTGTGTGCTCTCCAAAATGGGGTCATTTTGTGGAAAATTCCATTGTCCTGGTGCTCCAGGGCCTTCAAAAGTGTAATAGGTGGTTGAGAAAGGATATGTGCGATTTATGCTTGTAGAACGCCTGAAAGTGCTACTTCAATGTTGGGCCTCTGTATGTGGCCAGGCTGTGTAAAAGTCTCACACATGTGGTATCGCTACACTCAGGAGGAGTAGCAGAATGTATTTTGGGGTGTAGTTGCAATTATGCATATGCTGTGTGAGAGAAAAAAACTGTTAATATGACCAGTTTGTGTAAAAAAAATAAAAATAAAAAAAAAATTAAATTTTCCCAAGAATTGTGGGAAAAAAATACAACTTCAAAAAAAAACACTTTTTTTTAGTTTCTATTGTAAAATTTTGCAAATAAGTAATTTTTCTTCATAAATTTGTGCCAAAATGTATACTGCTACATATCTTTGGTAAAATGAACCCAAATTAGTGTATATTATTTGGTCTTTGTGAAAGTTATAGAGTCTACAAACTATGGTGGCAATCACTGAAAATTTATCACATCTGATCACGCCTGATGTACTGAAGGGATATCTCATTTCTTGAGACACTAACAAGCGAGGAAAGTACAAATACCCCAAAATTACCCCTTTTTGGAAAGTAGACAGTCCAAGGTATTTACTAAGAGGCGTGGTGAGTTTTTTTTAAAAAAATTGCTGTTTTTTTGCTTATATCGCAAAAAATAAAAAACCCAGTGGTGATTAAATACCACCAAAAGAAAGCTCTATTTGTGAGAAGAAAATGATAAAAATTTTGTTTGGATACAGTGTAGCATGACCAAGTAATTGTCATTCAAAGTGTGAGAGTACTGAAAGCTGAAAATTGGTCTGGGCGGGAAGGTGCATAAGTGCATGGTATTGAAGTGGTTAAGTAGCAATTGCTCCTGTACTGGCATGTCAGATATTGTGGGGTCAAGGCTTTCTGGGCTTGCCTCAGAAACTTTTTTTTTGGTCGAGAAAAACTACTGTGTGTGGGCTCCGTGGCAGTGTTTCCCTATGGGAAAACTGCCGCGGAAAAAAACGACGGGAATCACAACGAGAAAAATTAGAGCATGTTCTAATTTTTCTCGTCGTGATTAATAGACGTAGAGCTCTGACCAACATTGGGCACATTAAAAAAATGTGTGATTTTTGGAAGTTTCTCCGTTTTGTAGGTGTCTTCCCTTTTCTTTTTACGCTTGTGAGCGCCACTTTGATGATGGTAACTGGACATTATGGTTGAAGCTGAAAAATACAGTACAAGAAAGACCCTTACTCCTCAATTACATAGTCCACCCTAAACCGGGAAACAGTGCACATAAGGACATTTAAAAAAAAAAAATTATTAAAGGGACATGTTAAAAAAATATATATATTTTTTTTATTTAAACATTTTTTTTTGACTGCCTGGGGGGGGGGGGGGGATGTAGCAGGCAGTGGGTTGACCAGTGCAGGATACAGAAGCTACTATGACCAGTGCTGGACATTTACCCCCCTCCCCCCGCCATGTTGCATATTAGAAAAATCATACAGTTACACTCACAGACAGTTCAGAATCTTTAGCCTGCAGTCTGGTCCTATGGCAACACAGCATCAGCTTAATTTAGCAGTTGTACGGTACCTGTAGATTTGAATGAATGCTGATGATCTGGAATAACACTACTACTAGTCTAGAGCCTGGTTCTTCCTCGGCGGTGCTGCCTGGCTCCTCGTGGACGCAGGCTGCAGTAGCTCTGTCTGACGCTCCTCTCCTCTCATCGCGCCTCTGGCCGAGTGACGTCACGACGCTGGGACAGGGCTGGCGCCAGTGTTCTTTGCAGGGCAGGAGCTTGCTGATGCCGAGCCCCGGACCACTCGGCAGCGGGCCCCGGCTGAGGGTCCCACTCGGCTGCAGGCCCCATAGCAACCGCGGGCCCCATAGCCACCGCGTGGGTTGCTATGGCGGTAGTTCCGCCACTGTATATGATCTTATCCTTAATAGAGCTTTAAGAGAATTGGTGGTCCTTAGAAATCCCCTGAAGAAGCCAATGTTGGCGAAACATGTTGGGATATAACATCAAGTACTTATCGCCTTCTATACATGGACACCAGCGATTCAATGCGATTTGTATCATACTCTGATTTTTTATTGAACCCAATAAATGTTGTTTTTTTATGAATAAACTTTCTATTTTTATACAAAATGTATTCTTTTCAATCTTTTCCACCATTATAATCCCAACCATCCTGTTGCTGCTACTCTTTAAGACCATTACCTTGGCTCGGTGGATGCAAGGAGATGAGCTTCGCTGAGCTAAGGAGATGTCAATCTTTTTAGCCCTACAGATTGTCATTTAGCAGATCAAGTCCACTCTGTCCAATCTGAAAGACTCCGCAAACAAATTGCTTAACAAAAAGAACTGTGAAGTGTTGACACAAAGAGCGTGCAAGTTCTCCATCTATTCTCAATGCAACATGAGATTCAACTAATGCACAGAAAATAAAAGCATTGAGAGGGAAGATGAGAGCGGCCTTGAATCCGTCATAATTGTATGAAAATCCGCCTCTGTAGGAGGCACTTAGTACCCGCACCGAACGCGTCTGAAAAGAGGCAAATGAATTGAAAGCATGTTTGAGGTCTTAGGAAATGAATGGACTCAATCGCTGACATCTGAAAAGGACAGATGTGTTCCGTACATCTCTCTTTGTGGTGATTCATTGTAGAGCTCTGCATTCTGTTTATAAAAACCGTTAATATAAAATGTCAAGGCTGGAGGGACTCGATTAGTCACTATTCAGAGAAATTTCAGCAGAGAGATGTTTCAGGGCTAAAATAATGCAACATATTAGGCTGCAGCAAGAAAAATATTGTCACCTGCAAATGGAAATGCAGGCTGTTTATTAACCGCTTAAGCCCCGGACCATTTGGCTGGCCAAAGACCAGGCCACTTCTTGCGATTCGGCACTGCGTCGCTTTAACTGACAATGGCGCGGTCGTGCGACGTGGCTCCCAAACAAAATTGATGTCCTTTTTTTCCCACAAATAGAGCTTTCTTTTGATGGTATTTGATCACCTCTGCGGTTTTTATTTTTTGCGCTATGAACAAAAATAGAGCGACAATTTTGAAAAAAATGCAACATTTTTTACTTTTTGCTATAATAAATATCCCCCCAAAAAATAAAAATAAACTGTTTTTCCCCTCAGTTTAGGCTGATACGTATTCTTCTACATATTTTTGGTAAAAAAATAGCAATAAGTGTTAATTGATTAGTTTGCGCAAAAGTTATAACGTCTACAAAATAGAGGATAGTTTTATGGCATTTTTATTAATAATTTTCTTTTTACTAGTAATGGCGGCGATCAGCGATTTTTATCGTGACTGCGACATTATGGCGGATACATCAGACACTTTTGACAACATTTTGGGACCAATTACATTTATACAGCGATCAATGCTATAAAAATGCACTGATTACTGTAAAAATTACACTGGCAGTGAAGGGGTTAACCTGTAGGCGGCGCTGAAGGGGGTAAGTGTGACCTAGGGAGTGCTTCTTACTGTTAGGGGGCGTGGCTTGCTGTGACACGTCACTGATCGCTGTTCCCGATGACAGGGTCACTAGGCAGAATGGGAGATGTTGTGTTTACACTAACATCTCCCCGTTCTTCAGCTCTGTGACCCGATCGCGGGACACCGGCGGCGATCGGGTCCGCGGTCACGGAGCTCGCGACCACACGGTTTTGCAAATTAAAGTGGACGTATATATACGCCCATTTGCGCAGCCGTGCCATTCTGTCAATTTATATCCTTGTTCGGTCGGGAAGCGGTTAAATGCCCATATACAGTGCCTTGAAAAAGTATTCATATACCCTTGAAAATTTCCACATTTTGTCATGTTACAACCAAAAACGTAAATGTATTTTATTGGAATTTTATGTGCTAGACCAACACAAAGTGGCACATAATTGTGAAGTGGAAGGAAAATAATAAATGGTTTTCAATTTTTTTTACAAATAAATATGTGAAAAGTGTGGGGGGGGGGCATTTGTATGGCGCCCCCCTGAGTCAATACTTTGTAGAACCCCCTTTCATTTTAATTACAGCTGCAGGTCTTTTTGGGGATGTCTCTACCAGCTTTGCACATCTAGAGAGGGACATTTTGCCTATTCTTCTTTGCAAAATATCTCAAGCTCTGTCAGATTGGATGGAGAGCGTCTGTGATCAGCAATTTTCAAGTCTTGCCACAAATTCTCAATTGGATTTAGGTCTGGACTTTGACTGGGCCGTTCTAACACATGAATATTTTTGATCTAAACCATTCCATTGTAGCTCTGGCTGTATGTTTAGGGTCGTTGTCCTGTTGAAAGGTGAACCTCTGCCCCAGTCTCAAGTCTTTTGCAGACTCTAATGCCGTGTACACACGATCGGTTTTACCGATGAAAACAGTCCGATGGACTTTTCTCACCGGACAAACCGATCGTGTATGGGCCCCATCGGTCTTTTTCCCATCGGTGAGAAAAAATAGAACATGTTTTAAATGTATCCGATGGGAAAAAAAACAATAGCAAATTCCGATCGTCTGTGTGGAACTCCATCGGACAAAAAACCCACGCATGTTCAGAATCAAGTCGACGCATGCTCAGAAGCAGTGAACTTAATTTTTCTCGGCTTGTCGGAGTGCTTTTTTTTACGTCACGGAGTTTGGGACGGTCAGATTTTTGATTTATGGTGTGTAGGCAAGACTGATGGAAGTCAGCTTCATCGGATTTCCGATGGAAAAATCCATCGGATTAGAATCCATAGGAAATCCGATCGTGTGTACAGGGCTTCACGGGTTTTCTTCTAAGATTGCCCTGTTTTTGGCTCCATCCATCTTCCCATCAACTCTGACCAGCTTCCCTGTCCCTGCCGAAAAAAAACATCCCCACAACATGATGCTGCCACCACCATGTTTCACAGTGGTGTGTTCAGGGTGATGTGCAGTGTTAGTTTCCCCCCACACATAGCATTTTGCTTTTAGGCCAAAAAGTAAAATTTTGGTCTCATCTGACCAGAGCACCTTCTTCCACATGTTTGCTGTGTCCCCCACATGGCTTCTCGCAAACTGCAAACAGGAATTCTTATGGCTTTCTTTCACCAATGTCTTTCTTCTTGCCACTCTTCCATAAAGGGCAGATTTGTGGAGTGCATGACTAATAGTAGTCCTGTGGACAGATTCTCCCACCTGAGCTGTGGATCTCTGCAGCTCCTCCAGAGTTATCATGAACCTCTTGGCTGCTTCTCTGATGAATTCTCTCCTTGCCCGGCCTGGAAGTTTAGGTGGACAGCCATGTCTTGGTAGGTTTGCAGTTGTGCCATCCTCTTTCCATTTTCGGATGATGGATTGAACAGAGCTCTGTGAGATGTTCGAAGCTTGTTTGTTTTTTGTTTGTTTTTTCCAAACCTTTTTCTACCCTTACCCTCCCTTCCCCCCCCCCTTTCCACCCTATTCTTAGACCCTTCCTTCTCATCTTCTCTAAATAATCTTAAGCAGGCCATACACGGTCAAATTTCGAACAAATTTTCATTTCAAAATCAGAAAGTTTTTTTTTCTGTGATCCGATGATGCCACCATTGTTTTTCGAAATTCGTCCGGGAATATTCTTTTCTCTCCGGAAATATTCTTTTTTCTCCGGGAATTTTCTTTTCTTGCACATGCATATTTTTTTTCTATTACATTTCTCGCACGATTCTCCCATCATTGATTAGAAAATCGTTAGTTTTTCAAAAAATTTCCAACATGTCCGATTCCTCATATTTGATTGCCGCACGAAAATCGGCTGTTGCTGCAGCCCACTAACGGTGCGAAATTCGTACGAAAATTCTTTGATACGATTTTCGAAAGAAAATTCTTTCGAAATTCGAACCGTGTATGGCCAGCTTTAATCTCACTATATTTCTTTGTTAATTTAAACTTTTTCCACTTTTCCCATCTCTTAATGAATCCGTCTCTAGTATCCTCATGGCTATGTCTTAGATATTCCATGTTATATATCTCTTCTATTTTATCAAACCACTCTCTAATTTGTGGGCTCTCTACTTCCTTCTATTTCCTCGGTATCAAGCTTTTTGCAGCGTTCATCATATGTACAATCATTTTTTTTTATATATTCTTTTGTCGGAATATCTACCCCATGAAATAGACATGTCCATGGTTCCTCGGGTGTACCTATATTAGTGATTTCCTTGATATAACTCAGTATTTCCTTCCAGTACATTTTAATTTTGGGACATGCCCACCATATATGGGCCATAGTTCTTGTTTGTTTACAGCCCCGCCAACACTCCGTTGTTTGTCCTATTTGATATTTCACTAGTGTTTCTGGAGTTCGTTACCACCGGGTTATGCACTTATAGTTCATTTCCACCATCCCATTGTTTACTGATGATCCATGTACTAGTTTCAGGATTTTTCCTTCTTCTTGGTTCCTTCCTCGTTTCCCCAATTCCGTCTCCCAGTTTTTTATCAATGTCGGAACTTCCAGCTCTTCCACTTCTATCAAAGTTTTATATATCCTAGATATATTCCCACTTGTTTTTTCGATGGTACATAATCGCTCTATCAGTGTAAGTGCTTCTCCTTCTCTTATTGGGTGAGGAAGTGCTGCTATGAAGTGTTTGAGATGAAAATACCTCCATTCATTAATCTCCAGGACATCTTTTTTATTTTTAATTCTTGTAAAGTGAAAATTTTTCCACCTTGTATTATATCCCGTAGTTGTGCGTTTTCTTTTTTAATCCAATTCCCCTCTATCAAACTTTTCCCCGGTGCAAAAAAATTTTTTTCCTCTAGTGCCATCAATGGTGAATTATATTTCCCTTTATTTTTCTTGTGTAGTGCATCCCAAATTTTCAATACTATCCGTGTCAATGTGTGTGTATTTTCTCCCAATGTCCTATAATGTGGTGGTATCCATATATTCCTTCCTAATTGTGTATTAGCCATTATGTGTTCTATATTAACCCACCTTTTCTCATTATTTGATTTAGCCCATTCCACCACGTGTGTTAACAAAACCGCCTCGTAATATTTTTGAAAGTCAGGTACATTTAATCCCCCTTGGCTTTTTGCTTTTTTCAGAGTTGCCAGAAAAATTCTAGGTTTCTTATTGTGCCATATTAATTTAGTGTCTAAAATTCTTAAAGTTCTAACATATGCTGGGGGTATATATATGGGGATCATCTGAAACTTGTACATGATCTTCGGAAGTATTATCATCTTTAGGGCGTTAATACGGCCCATCCATGATAGGGGTGTGCTGCTATCCTTTTTATTTCTATTTTTATCTCCTCTAACAGTGGGATATAATTTGCTTGATATATTTCCTCCGGCGATGCTGTTAATTTAATCCCAAGATATTTTATTTCCGTCCTCCTCCAAGGGAATGGGAACTCTTGTCTTAGACTCAGTTCCTCTTTCAATTTCATATTTATATTTACAATGTTCCATTTACTTTCACAGTGGCTGTAGGGCCCTTGTATAACATTTGTATCCACTGCATCATCCTTGGTCCTATCCCCATGCTCTCTAGTGTGCCCATCATAAATCCCCAGTCTACCCTGTCGAATGCCTTTTCGGCATCTATCGACAGGAGTAGACCGGAGACTCTCCCTTCTTTTATTTTTTGAAGTAACAGAAGTGTTCTTACCCCATTGTCCCTCCCCTCTCTCCTTGGTACAAAGCCCACTAGGTCAGGATGGACCAGCTCCATCATTAAATCTTTCATCCTTGTTGCTAATATTTTCACGAACAATTTTGTGTCCGCGTTTAACAATGATATACCGTATATACTCGAGTATAAGCCGACCCGAGTATAAGCCGAGGTACCTAATGTTGCCACAAAAAAATGGGAAAACTTACTGACTCGAGTTTAAGCCGAGGGTTAACAATGCCTCACTGTTCCAATCCTTACTGTTCCCATCCTTACTGTTCCCATCCTTACTGTTCCTATCCTCACTGTTCCCTAGCTCACTGTTTCCTATCCTCACTGTTCCCTAGCTCACTGTTTCCTATCCTCACTGTTCCTATCCTCACTGTTTAAATTTTACATTGTAAATAGTACCTGAAAAAAAGTTGAGGCTGCGGCATCCATCGTTCAAATCCCGTGGTCTCTTCCTGGTCCCTTCCGTGATAGGCGATTCTCATCAGACACTCTCCGCCTATCACTAACATTCTCTCATCCTCAGTTTCCCAGCAGACACTGTGTTGGGTGTTCCGCCAATCACAGACGTCTGCTGGGAAACTGAGGATGAGAGAACTTTTGTGATAGGCGGAGAGTGTCTGATGAGAATCGCCTATCACGGAAGGGACCAGGAAGAGACCGCGGGATTTGAACTATGGACGCTGCAGCCTCAACTTTTTTTCAGGTACTATTTACAATGTAAAATTTCGCTGACTCGAGTATAAGCCGGGGGGGGGGGGGGGGGGGGGAACGACTTTCAGCCCAAAAAAAGGGCTGAAAATCTCGGCTTATACTCGAGTATATACGGTAGGTCTATAGTTTGAACACTTAGTGCTATCTTTGCCTTCTTTTGCTATAATGGTAATTGATGCCAATAAGGCCTCTTTACTCATCTCATACCTCCTTCCCAATCCATTCATATATGTGCACAGTTTTGGGGTCAGGATTTCATTTAAACCTTTTTAAGTATAAGGCTCCATGTACACAGAAGCTGATAAACTGCAGTTTATTGGCGTTTTGGCGTTTTTAAAAAAAAGCCTATTAACTGCACTCTATGTTAGCCTATGTGTTCATGTACACATAACGTTTTTTAGCTTTAACGAGCAGTGGAGTTAATGGGCTTTTTTCTGAACGCAAGAAATTTGCGTTCAAAGTGACGTTTTTCGGCAGAAAAAAATGCAAAAACCGCAAAACGCCGAAAAATGCTCATAAACGCTCAAAAACGCTGGCCGCAAGCGTTTTTTAGCGTTTTTTGGTCCATTGGAAAAAAAAAAGAAAACGAAAAAACGCTACACTGAAGAACGCTAATAAAAGCTAGTAAAAAAACACTGATAAAAGCTAGCTTTTTCTGCTGCTTTAAAAATGACAGTTTTTGAGCTTCTGTGTACATGGAGCCTTACGTCGTGTATCCATCTGGCCCTGGACCTTTTCTTGACGCTGATTCTTTTATCGCCCGTTTGATCCCCTCTACCGTTATTGGTGTTTCTAGGGATATTGCTCTTTCCTCTGTTATCCGGGGGATCCTAGCTTTTTTTAAATATTCTTTTATTCTTTCTTTTTTCCCCTCGTCCCATTGTCCTTTCTGATTTACTGAGTATAATTGTTCATAAAAGTCTCGGAAGGCCGTCGCTATGTCCTTTGTATTATAGATCATTTCCCCTTTTTTATTTTTTATTTTTTCTATGAATTTCGTTTTTTTTTTTACCTTAACATCCTTGCTAGGCACTTGCAGTTTTTATTCCCGCATTGATATCTTTCCTTTGAGATTTTATTGAAGGTTTTCCTTATTTCCTGTTCTAATAGTTCCTTTAGTTCAACTCTTTTTATTACTAGTTCTTGTGACAGTTCCTGATCTTGCCCTCTCCCTTTTTGGTGTCTTTGCTCTAATAGGTATATTTCTTCTATCAATTTTGCCCTCTTTTTTATTCTTTCCTTCTTTCTCCTAGTTCCCATTGAGATCAGGATTTCCCTTATGTAGGCTTTATGAGCCTCCCATAGGGTATCGTCCGCAATCTCACTGGTTCCGTTTAAACTAAAATATTGCTCTAATTCTTTTTTTATTATCTCCTCCCCTTGTTTATCCAGAAGATCTTCATTAAGCCTCCATGAATACGCTTGTATCTGAGTTTCTGGTATCTTTATTTTCATGGTCATTGGCGCGTGGTCAGATAGTGTAGTTATTTCTATATTGGTGGAGACTACCAAGTCTAGTATTCTATGTTCTATCACCCAATAGTCGATCCTAGTATATGTCCCGTGTACAGGGGAGTAGAACATATCATCTTGTGTCCTGGGATGTTGTATTCTCCATATATTTACTAGCTGGTGGTGGTGTAATTTTCTGTTTTAGCGTCTTCCATTGGGCGTTCCTCATCCCCTGTACAGGGGATATACTGTCTTGTTTTGGATCCATACAAAAATTCAGGTCCCCCGTCATGAACAATTTCCCTTTTTTAAATTCTGATAATTTTTCCAAGGCTCCCCCAAATATACGGTTGGGCCTTTATTAGGTCAATAAATATTGGCCAATGTGCATTCCATTTCCAACAGCTTCCCCCTTAAGAAGAGAAATCTTCCCTCCGGGTCAGTTAATCTGTCCTCCAGGGAGAACCGAACTCCCCTACCTATTCCAATTGCAACCCCTTTTGCCTTATTTGTCATTGAGTCGCCATAATACCAAGTTGGGAGCTGATGGGAATACAACCTTACATTAGTTTCATGGGACAGGTGTGTCTCCTTGAAGAACCCCGGCCCCATGATGCTCGATCTCTTTCAAGATTTTATGTCTTTTTGTTGGTGTATTCAGCCCTCGCACATTGTAGGTCAAAAAATTAACTGTAGTCATGATATAATTATTTGCAACCTGTTTTCATAGAGATGGGTTATTTGCCTCCTATTTTCATATAGATGTGATCTATTTCTGAGTTTACGATTATTCTTTATGGGGTCTAAGTTTTTTTTTATAACTTAACCCTGCTTTATACTTCTCCACAACTTTATCCCTGACCTGTCTGGTGTTCCTTGGCCTTCATGATGCTGTATGCTCACTAAGGTTCTCTAACAAACCTCTGAGGGCTTCACAGAACAGCTGTATTTATAATGAGATTAAATTACACACAGGTGGACTCTATTTACTAATTCAGTGACTTCTGAAGGAAATTGGTTCCACTAGATTTAAGTTAGGGGTATCAGAGTAAAGGGGGCTGAATACAAATGCATGCTACACTTTTCAGATATTTATTTGTAAAAAAATTGGAAACAATTTATCATTTTCCTTCCACTTCACAATTATGCGCCACTTTGTGTTGGTCTATCACATAAAATCCCAATAAGATAAATTTACCTTTTTGGTTACCCTTAGCGCATGCAGCAAACGTTAGTGAATTGACACCTATACAGTGCCTTGAAAAAGTATTCAAACCCCTTGACATTTTCCGCATTTTGTCATGTTACAACCAAAAACGTATATGTTTTTTATTGGGATTTTATGTAACCAACACAAAGTGGCACATAATTGTGAAGTGGAAGGAAAATGATAAATGATTTTCAAAATGTTTTACAAATAAATATATGAAAAGTGTGGCGTACATTTGTATTCAACCCCCCTGAGTCAATACTTTGTAGAACCCCCTTTCACTGCAATTACAGCTGCAGGTCTTTTTGGGGATGTCTCTACCAGCTTTGCACATCTAGAGAGTGACATTTTTGCCCATTCTTCTTTGCAAAACACCTCAAGGTCTGTCAGATTGGATGGAGAACGTCTGTGAACAGCAATTTTCAAGTCTTCCCACAGATTCTCAATTGGATTTAGGTCTGGATTTTGACTGGGCCATTCTAACACATGAATATGCTTTGAGCTAATCCATTCCAGCTCTGGCTGTATGTTTAGGGTCGTTGTCGCTGGAAGGTGAACCTCTGCCCTAGTCTCAAGTCTTTTGCAGGATGATGCCACCGCTGACCCCGCCCCCGTTTCACGTCACAGTCCCATCATTCCCCGGGACTGTGACATCATACGGGGCGGGGTCAGCGGTGGCATAAGCCGGTGACCACGCCCATGCCAATAAAAGTGGCACCGCTGCTCGGACAGATCATTGCGGCGGTGGACAGCGACGAGGCAAAATCGGGCGAAGAGAAGAAGGAAGAAGGCGACGTAGAAGACCGGCCCCCGCTAGCAAAAGAGCTGGCACAAGATAGCGGGGTGTCCGGCAGAAAGAATCGGAGATGGTGGAGAAGGCATCGGAAAGCGGGAGAACAACCGGAGAACAGAACAAGAGACCCCCGAAGTCAGAAGAAGACAGCGAGGAAGCCCAGGACCCCCGCTAGCAAAAGAGCTAGCAGAAGATAGCGGGGGCCCGGCAGAAAGACCCCCGAAGTCGGAAGAAGACGGCGAGGAAGCCCGGGACCCCCGCTAGCAAAAGAGCTAGCAGAAGATAGCGGGGGCCCGGCAGAAAGACCCTCGGAGCTGCCCAATAAATTACTTTTCAAACCTGTGTTGTCTTTTTTTATTGACTTATTTTGCCACCAGGTGAATGGGTAGGGGTACGATGTACCCCATACTCATTCACATAGGGTGGGGGGCAGGTATCTGGGGTCCCCCTTATTAAAGGGGGCTCCCGGATTCCGATAAGACCCCCGCCCGCAGACCCCGACAACCAACGGCCAGGGTTGTCGGGAAGAGGCCCTTGTCCCCATCAACATGGGGGCAGGGTGCTTTGGGGTGGGGAGGGCCGCAGGTCGCCCCCCCTGCCCCGAAGCGCCAAACCCCCCATGTTGAGGGCACGCGGCCTGGTACAGTTCAGGAGGGAGGGGGGGCCGCTTTCTCGTCCCCCTCCTTTTCCCCTGCGGCCTGCCAGGTTGAGTGCTCGGATAAAGGGTCTGGTGTGTATTCTAAGGGGACCCCATGCAATTTTTTTTTGTTTTTGGCGCGGGGTTCCCCTTAAAATACATGCCAGACCTGAAGGGCCTGGTATGGATTCTGGGGGGACCCCCACGCCATTTTTTTTTCCATTTTTTTGGGGGGGTCCCCTTTGAATCCATACTAGACCCAAGGGCCTGGTATGGACCTGGGGGGGGACCCCACGCTGTTTTTTTTTGGTTTTGTTTTTTGAACCGTTTTTTTTTTTTTTTACATTTCCTTTAACAACCAGCTATAAACAGGTCAAACAAAAAATTGCCGCAAAATTGCGGTACTTGCGTTTTGGATGCGGGTCCATTGAATTCTATTACATCCAAAACACTGTTTTTGTCCTGGCAAAAAAAAATCTGCAGTTGCGTTTAAAAACGTTTTTCACAAACCCTCAAAATGCCTTCAGACGCCAAAGATTTCCACGTTTCAGACGCGGTACCAGCGTTTACCCGCATTTTAGTTTAGAAGCGCTTTTAAAGGTGACCTATTTTTTTACATTGATAAACTCCAAATTTATGGCAAATGAGGAAAAACCATAATATATATATATATACTGTATATATATATATATATATATATATATATATATATATATATAAATGCAATTGCTTCCATTGCATTGTGGACAATCCACAACTTGGGGCAGCTGACGTGGCAAGTGGACAATCCACAACTTGTGGCAAGTGATGTGGCAAGTGACACGCTAAATACAACTACACTGCTGCTCTCTGCTGCTCATATCACTCTGGTCTCACTAAATAGCTAAAATCGGAAATAATACTGTTTTTGGAGCTTAGGGCGGCTCCTTATCATATACACGCAAATGTGGTAAAACACGGCATGCAAACGCCACAAAGCGCGCCTTTCTAAACGCTACTTTCAACCTTAGTTATGAACACTTTGCACCAGCGTCACGTCTACATGGGGCCTAAAAACGCCTATGCCATTTACAGCTCAAAAACGCCATGGTGGCCATGAGGCCATAGGCTAACATGGAGAGATGTTTTTAAGCTGCAAAAAACGCTCAAACAAGCGGCTTGAAAAACGTCCGTGTGCATGTAGCCTTATATTAACCACTTGCACACTGCCCAGACCAAGTTTCACATTTCAGCGCTGATGCACTTTTAATGACAATTGCGCGCTCATACAACACTGTAACCCAATGAAAATTTTGTATTTGTTGGCACACAAATAGAGCTTGCTTTTGGTGCTATTTGATCACCTTTGTGTTTTAGTTTTATTTTTTTTCTATAAATACAAAAGTAAAGACCGAGTTTAAAAAAAAAAAAAAATGAATATTTTACCCACTTCAGCACTGGGTCTATTCTGGCACTTCTCTCCTTCATGTAAAAATCATAAATTTATGGCTATAAAATTACTTCAAAACACCAAACATTATATATTTTTTTGGAGCAGACACCCTAGGGCAGTGATGGCGAACCTTGGCACCCCAGATGTTTTGGAACTACATTTCCCATGATGCTCATGCACTCTGCAGTATAGTTGAGCATCATGGGAAATGTAGTTCTAAAACATCTGGGGTGCCAAGGTTCGCCATCACTGCCCTAGGGAATAAGATGGCGGTCATTGCAAATTTTTATCTCGCTCGGTATTTGCGCAATAAATTTTCAAACGCCATTTGTTTGCTAAAAATATTACAAAACAGTAAAGTTACGGCCAATTTTTTGGTATAATGTGAAAGATGTTGTTATGCTGAGTAAATAGATACCTAACACGTCACGCTTTAAAATTGCGCACACACATGGCATGACACCAAACTTCAGTAATTGAAAATCTCCCTAGGCGATGCTTAAAAAATGTTTACACGTTACCATTTTGGCATTACAGAGGAGGTCTAGTGCTAGAATTGTTGCACTCGTTCTAACGCACGCAGCAATAACTCACATGTGTGGTTTGAACGGCGTTTACATATGTGGGCGGGACTTACGTGTGTGTTCGCTTCTGAGCGCGAGCTACCGGGGACATGGGCGTTTTTTCTTATTTTTCTTTTTTCTTTTTTTTACTTTTTTGTATTTCTTACTCTTTTTTTATTATTTTACATTTTTTGGGATAACTTTTATTCCTATTACAAGGAATGTAAACATCCCCTGTAATAGGAATGTGTGTGACAGGTCCTCTTTATGGAGAGATGCAGGGTCAATAAGACCCCGCATCTCTCCTCCAGGCTGGAAAGCATGACATTGTTCCAAAAAAATCACCAATCTCATGCTGACAGCCGAGATCACGGCTTGGTTAACATACGGGAACACGGCATGATGTCATAACGTCGTGCCCGTGCCTCCGACGGTCATAGAGATGACTGATGACCATCTGGTCACCAGTCATCTCCAAATCATTCTCTGAGCCCCAGATGGCACGGGAGAGCCCGGAGAAGCACCGGATGGCGGCAAGAGGGGGGGGGGGAACGTCCCCTCCCCCCGCCTATAAGAACGAACAAGCGGCGGAACTGCCACTATGATCGTTTTTATTGTGCACAGAATCGCCGGTTGAAAAGAATGATATCTGAATGATGCCTGCAACTGCAGGCATCATTCAGATGTCACCGCCCAAAGCCAAGGATGTAATTTGACGGTGGGCGGTAGGAAACTGGTTAATATTTTAAAAAAAGGTAATTTTCCTTCTTCATTGATGTACACTGATGAGACTGCACTGATGGGCACCGATAAGGTGGCAAGGGTGGGCACTGAGAGGTGGCATTGCTATTTGGCACTGGTGGGCAGTGAGAAGTGGCACTGCTAGGTGGCAATGATAGTTGGCATTTATGGGCACTGATAGGCAGCACTGCTAGGTGCCACTGATTGGCACCAGTGGTGGGCATTGATAGGTGGCACTGGCAGGGGCTACTAATTGTCACAGATGATGCAGAATTGCCTCTTCCTCTTAGGCCCCATGTCCCTTGCACATAAGCCGGTGATTGCCTTTTTTTTATGCTCACGCTGTCAGCACAAGGAGAAAACAAAAACCATTACCCAGCTTTTGTTTACATCACGTGATCAGCTGTCATTGGCTGACAGCTGATCACATGGTAAAGGGCAGGTATCGGCCCCTTACTTTGATCTGTCATCACCCGAGTCTCAGTGACTCGGTGACCACAGCGCACACGCGCGAAGGGGAGGACGTTTATTGACGGACTCCCGGGAATTGAGGACCATGCTGTGGCCGTCGATCGGTTATAGCGCTGATCTCAAGTGATTAAAGAGAGTCTAAATGGGCCATTGAGATGCATCACAATTCAACTTAGGAATGAGTCTTTGAAAAGTTAAACTAAATAATTTGGCCACTTTATCCTTCCAAATAATTCACTTCCTGTCACATAGCCACACAGGAAGTGAGGGAAAATCCCTAACAATGTCTTTCCTTGGGGACACACAGGTCAGTCTAAATACTTTCCCCATTATGCACATTGCACTCCAGCATATTGCAGGGTACACCACAAATTATTAGGTAGTTTGGACTGTGGGGTTTATTTACTAAAGGCAAATCTACTTTGCACTACAAGTGCACTTGCTGTATATCTGAGGGGGACATGCAAGCCAAAAAAAAAAAAAAACATCTTTGCTTTTACATGATTGTAACATCCAATCACCAGTACTTTCCCTGGAGATTTTCAGCAGCTACACTTTTACTGCAGAGTGGATTTGTCTTTACTAAACCCCGAACTACCCAATGATTTGGGGTGTACACAACAAAGTGCTAGAGTGCAATTTGCTTAATGGGGACACTAGTTAGATTGATCTGTGTGTCCCCAAGAAAAGCCATTGGTAAGGTTTTACCTTCACTTCCTGTTTAGCTGTGTGACAGGAAGTGAAGCCAATGTTAAGAAAAGGAGACAAAGGCCAAACTACAAAAAAAAAAAAAAAATCCTAAAAAAAAAAAACACACACGCAGGGGTTCTAACGCTTACTTTGTTTCCCTCAAAATGCCCACAATTAGAATTGTATGGCCTTGAGCTATTTTTAAGTGCAGTGCTCTAAATCAGTGCTTCTCAAGTACCCCCAACAGGCCATGTTTGCAGGTTTTCCTTCATCTTGCACATGTGCTTTAAATCACAGTCAATGGTTTTGATTTTTGGACAGCAATTCTCGATAAGATAAATTCACAAAACATGTCCTGTTGGGGGTACTTGAGGACTGAGGCTGAGAACCACTGCAGTAAAAAAAGGAAAAGTGAATACTTACCGCTCTGTATTTTTCATTTCCTGGTGACTCTCCATGGCAGCACACAATCCATGCATATACTACCATGAAGGCACCAGGGTAGACAAATCACACCAGTTTTGTTTTGACATGCCAATCAGCTGTCACATTTGTTGCAAAGAAAACACAAAACAAACATCAAAACTTTGCATCTAATTTTATTGTTCAACAAAACAAAAAGGGAAGGCAAAATAAAAAACATGGTCAATTTGAAACAGTTACAGACTCAACATCTTGAGCAATTTTTGGCCAAAAAAATGCAGCAGACAATTAAATCAAAGTGAACAAACAACACACATTAACAACATCAGAATTATTTCAGGGGAACATATCTCCCCCACACCAAAAATATACAATCCACAAAAGTTAACCAATCACCTGTTTTGCAGACATAACAAATAAAATACATGTGTTACAAAGTCTATGGGAACTGACTTGTTAATTTTGCTAGTCCCCACTTGGCTGGCTTATCTTCTAGTTATTGGCCTTAAAATGGGGGCCCAGGTCCCACCCTAAGGGACATATATCAATGTCACCAATTTGGAAAACACCAAAAACAAAACAAGGAGAAGTGCCTTTAAATATGCCAAATTGCTTAAGGGCTATTTCACACCACATGCAGTGCATTGCGTTTTTTATGCATCCAAAATGCATGGAAAGTTGGTTATATGGTTCTAAATGGCAGTGTTTGTTCCAGTGCGTTCCAGTTCCACCAAAAAAGTAGAAAATGCTGCATTTTACCTGCACTGGACTGTACTGGAACGCATCAAAACGCATCATAAACGCACTGGAACGCACAGGAACACACCTAAATGCACCAAAAACGCACTGGAACACACTTGTCCTTATCTATGGTTAATAAAAATGAGAGGTGAAAAAAAAGCACTGAACTGCATCAAAAACTTCCCAAAAATGCACTGGAACGCATGAAAAACGTGCATGCAGAAAAGCACCTGGAACGCATCCGGATTGTGTTTCTATGGTGTGAACTGGCCCTAGTTCACACTATAGAAACGCAGTCTGGGTGCGTTCCAGGTGCTTTTCTGCATGCGCGTTTTTGACACATTCCAGTGCATTTTTGAGGCGTTTTTGATGCAGTCCAGTGTTTTGTTCCCCCTCTTTTCACTTAGGACAAGTGTGTTGCAGTGCGTCTTTGGTGCATTTAGGTGCGTTGCGGTGCATTCCAGTGCATTTTTGGTACGTTCCGTTGCGTTTTTGATGTGTTTTACTGCGGTCCAGTACAGTTTTGTACCTAAAAAATGCAGCATGACCAATTATTTTTTGGCTTTCTGAAATGCACTGGAACGGACTGCAGTGATGTGAACTATGCCATTGGCATTAATATGATCAACTTTCTTTGCGTTTTTCAGGCATAAAAAAAAACGCAGTGCACTGCATCCGGTGTGAACTGGCCCTAAATATCATCCCCGGGGGGTGTCTATAGTATGCCTGTAAAGTAGCACATGTTTTCCATGTTTATAACAGTTGGAGAGCAAAATGACATTTCTAAAGTAAAATAATAGTCATTTAAAAGTCCTTGCGGCTGTAATGAATTGCTGGTTCCTGTCAATACAGATTAAAGTCATTGAAAGTCTTTGCTAACCCAAAAAAAAATGCGTGGGGGTCCCCCAAATTCCATAACCAGGCCCTTCAGGTCTGGAATGGATATTAAGGGGAACCCCGCTGCAAATTAAAAAAAAATGATGTGGGGTTCCCCCCAAATATCCATACCAGGCCCTTCAGATCTGGCATGGATTTTAAGGGGAACGCCACCCCAAATTTAAAAATAAAATGGCTTGGAGTCCCCCTAAAAATCCACACCAGACCCTTATCCGAGCACATAACCTGGCCGGCCGCAGGAAAAGAGGGGGGACGAGAGAGCGGCCCCCCCTCCCTCCTGAACCGTACCAGGCCACATGCCCTCAACATGGGGAGGATGTCCCCATGTTGATGGGGATAAGGGCCTCATTCCCACAACCCTTGCCCGGTGGTTGTGGGGGTCTGCGGGCGGGGGGCTTATCGGAATCTGGAAGACCCCTTTAACAAAGGGGACCCCCAGATCCCGCCCCCCCTGTGTGAAATGGTAATGGGGTACAAATGTACCCCTACCATTTCACAAGGAAAGTGTCAAAAATGTAAAAAATTACAAGAGCCGGTTTTTGACAATTCCTTTATTAATGTCTTCTCTTTTCTTCCATCTTCTTCCTTCTTCTTCCATCTTCTTCTTCCATCTTCTTCTTCCATCTTCTTCTTTTCTCCATTCGGGTTTCTTCCTCCATCTTCATCTTTATCTTCATCTTCCTTCTTCCTTCGGTGTTCTCGTCCGCATCTTGCCCCGGCGTCTTCCCTTCTTCTTTCTTCGGCCGCTCCGTTTGAATTGGAGGTTCCCGCTGTGCGACGCTTCAGTTCGTCTCTGGGAAGGAAGGAAGATGAAGATGAAGATAAAGATGAAGAGGAAGATGAAGATGGAGGAAGAAACCGAATGGAGAAAAGAAGAAGATGGAAGAAGAAGATGTAAGAAGAAGGAAGAAGATAGAAGAAAAGAGAAAACATTAATAAAGGAATTGTCTAAAACCGGCTCTTGTAATTTTTTACATTTTTTACACTTTCCTTGTGAAATGGTAGGGGTACATTTGTACCCCATTACCATTTCACACAGGGGGGGGCCGGGATCTGGGGGTCCCCTTTGTTAAAGGGGTCTTCCAGATTCCGATAAGCCGCTCTCGTCCCCCCCCTTTTCCCCTGCGGCCGGCCAGGTTATGTGCTCGGATAAGGGTCTGGTGTGGATTTTTGGGGGAACTCCACGCCATTTTTTTAGAAAATTTGGGGTGGAGTTCCCCTTAAAATCCATGCCAGATCTGAAGGGCCTGGTTTGGATATTTGGGGGGAACCTGCACGTCATTTTTTAAAAAAAATTGCAGCGGGGTTCCCCTTAATATCCATTCCAGACCTGAAGGGCCTGTTTATGGAATTTGGGGGAACCCCCACGCTTTTTTTTTTGGTTAGCAAACACTTTCAATGACTTTTCTCTATATTGCCGGGAGCCGACAACTCATTACAGCCGCGGCTGCTTTTAAATGCCTCTTTTTTCCTTTAGAAATGTCATTTTGCTGGCGCACTGGCAAGTTCAGAGCTGCGCCTGTTCAACTTATGCAAATTGGTTTACGTGACTTGACATTTACTAAGATTTTGCCGGCGCAGTGTCTTGGCGCATTTAAACCATTAAAATTCCCGCGCTGAGCTCAAAAAAACCTCCTGCAGCTCGAATCGTACTTGCCGGCGCAGCGGGCTGGTTTTGAAAAAGTTACTTTCTCACTTTATTTTGGCCATGTTTGTTATTTGGGCAGGTGTCACTACACTTCCTCACATCACCCCACATCACCCCAATTATATTCTCACTTCCAGCTTCTTTATATTTAGATTTTTACATGCCGTGCGTCAGGTCCATAGTGGCGCACTGAGCGCCTCCTCCCGTCCGCCGACAACACTATAGTAAATGGGAAATAGGGCTGCGCTACTGGCGCTAATGTTTTGTAAATACCAAAACAGCCATTGCGCACGCAGATGCGCCAATACTCATGGCGCAAACGTTTGGTAAATCAGCCCCATAGTCATTATTTACTAATTAGGTGACTTCTGAAAGCAATTGGTTCCTCTAGATTTTAGTTGGGGATATCAGAGTAAAGGGGACTGAATACAAATGCCCCCCACACTTTTAGGATATTTGTTTGTAAAAAATTTGGAAAACCATTTATCATTTTCCTTCCACTTCACAATTATGTGCCACTTTGTGTTGGTCTATCACATAAAATCCCAATAAAATAAATTTACGTTTTTGGTTGTAACATGACAAAATGTGGGGTATGAATACTTTTTCAAGGCACTGTATACTCAATTTGGAACTATCCACAAGGAAGTGGGGCGCTGCTAGGGACCTTTGTTAGTGGCTGTTGAAACCATTTTAAACCCATGTTGACCAGTAATTATTTGGGGGATTGAATGGCAGGAACATAATTTGACAAGCTCATCAGTCAAGGTGAAAACAGTATTTTGTTGAAAAATGTATGGCAAACATTTACGATATATAGGACTTTAGAAAACCAAACATTATTTAGTTAGGGATTAGTTCTACTTTAAAATCCCGGACACAGTTCTCGACTGAACATTTTTCTAGGAAGGTAGCCAGAAATGGAAATTATACAAGCTGTATCCTGCTAAGTGCAAACTGTAAATTACCGTAATCTCTTTTAGCCAATTTCCTTGCTTAAAGGGCCTTGTCCAGGGGGAAATTCGACATGCTATTTGTCAATGGCTCTAAAATTACTAAATTACTAAAAACGAATTAATTAGTAATTATAGATTATAGTGACAAAGACACTGTTTTTCCCATTGTAGAAGAACTATGAAGACATCTGCATCAACATCTTGAACCAGGCAGAGAGGATGACCATGAAGAAGAAAAAACATTCTTTCAAATTTTTAAGGTATGTTTTTGAGTACAGCACCACAACATCATCATTTTCGTCAGGACAAGCATGTTCGCCTCAATCAAGATTAAATAGAATTCACACAATTTATTTTTCTACTGCAGGGAAAGCAGATTTTATTATTTATTTTGCTCTGGGGTATGGTACTACTGAAGCTCCGGTGTTATTGTCCATGGACCAGACAGGCAGGTTGGAAAACAAGATGAAGAAAAAATATTTTTAATTTCTTCTATTAATATATTTTTTAAGTTGATAATTAGACATGTGCACAAAAATTTGTTTAGTTTGGTTTAGTTTCTGTGCGTTTCTGTTGATTCGTAACGATTCGTAATTTCGTAAGACGTAGGTTATCGTATTCGGACTCTTTCGTATTTCCGTAAGGGTTATTTTTCTGTTGATTAGTTTTTCCGTTAGTCTAATTTTCGTTGATTCGAAATTCGTATTTACGTTATTGTGACAGGAGGGTCACTTTGGACACAGGGTGAGCCAGGAAACCATGGACATTAAGAAATATGTCTTGGACTACCTAAAATGTAATATTTATCCACCATATTCCCAAGGATATCTGTAAAGGACTATTTACTGATTCTGAACTCAACAGGCTAATTGAGAGATACTGATGTGTTCAGCCTCAATCACCTGTCTGCCTAGTGTAATGCTAATGAATCGCAGCTTCTAAAAGACCAGTTCATTGTTTGTGGTGATGTGGATTGGGGAAATTAAGTCTATCCTTGTGTGTATTGTAAAGTAACAGACAGTCTGGTGAATATAAAGGTCATGCATAGTTATTTAAACATAAAGGGATTAGCTGTTGCCTTCTAAGAGATGGGTATTGGGAGACAAAAGCTAGCCTACTGTCAAATGTGTATTGGGTCTTGTTATGTTGTGGGTGGAGCTGGACCATTGGTCATTTTAGATTAATGCAGTATTGGATGTGTATAAAAGTTACAATGTTTTTGGCAATAAAGTGAGTCTATCCAGAGAAAGATACAGAGTGCGTCTCGTTCTTTCAAAAGGATTAATTCCTATGGGAAGTGGTCGTCTGGCTGTGGAGGATCGACAGTGAATTTGTGTCTAGGAGAGGGAAGAGATCTAAACGGCGTTCCCCCTTTCATATTTGGGGTGTCGTTACATTGGTGGCAGCAGCGGGATTTTCCCTCCAGTTCCTGGGACACTCAAAACCACCACAGTGAATGACCAGCTATGCAGCCGGCAGGAAAGCCACACTGAAAGACCTACTTGAGAGCCCTGGAGGGACCAGTGGGACAAAGAACAAGGCCACCTTGATCAGGGAGCTAGCCAAGATGGACCAGAAGGATGGTGATGCAAGACCCCGGTCAATTGAAGATTTGTTTCAGCAACAAGTTCGAGAGCGGTTGGCATTATATGGTGCTAACCCATCAGAGACCGCCATACAGGAAGCCATTAGAGGCATCCAGCTGCAGGATGAGCGACAAGAGAAAAAACTACAGCGACAAAAGAGAGAACTAGAGCGACAAGAGAGAGAACGAGAGCGACAAAAGAGAGAACTAGAGCGACAACATGAGCGGAGAATGGCAGAAATACAGCAATCGGAGATCGCCTACAGACAGCTGCTAGAATCTGCTCAGCAGCAGGGTGGGGCTACCTTTGCCTGTGACTATCAGGAAATACCAGTTGACAACTATGAAATCCTGGCTGAAGAATCGGCAGTGGAAAATCTGAAGATTGCCATCCCTAAAGCCGAAGTGGATGATATGGAGTTCCAGGGAGCTAGCCTGGCTGAAGAATCGGCAGTGGAAAATCTGAAGATTGCCATCCCTAAAGCCGAAGTGGATGATATGGAGTTCCAGGGAGCTAGGGCAGTTGGCTCATCTCCCCAGCCACAGATTACAGAAGGTATGGACTTAAGGGACTGTTCAGAGGATGTTATGGATTATGCATCGCCTGCTCAAGTACTGGCAGCAGGACAAAGTTCTGCAGACCCTTCCTCTACACCCGTGGCAGTTTTGGAGGCCCGAGGTGAGAAGGTGATGGTTCCTCTTTCCCAGGGGATTTCAGAGATGCAGGGAGGAGAAGCAGCCATTTTCCCTCCCCAACAGTTAGCCAGAGCAGGTGGTGTGGAGTCCCCAGCAGAAGTGCTGGCAACAGGGCAGAGTGATAGCAACCTCTGCCCAGCACCGGAAACAACTGTGGAGTTTCAGGGAGCCGGGGCAGTTGGCCCCTCTCTCCAGCAACAAGCTGAGGTGGTAAAGCTTTTACCCCCAGCTGAATCACTGACAGCAGGGCAGAATGCTACTGGCCTCTGCACACAACTGCAACTTGAGCTGATATCGGTGGATGGGACTATGGTCTCCACTCACAGCAACCCAGCGGAAGAGCTGGCAACAGAGCAGAGTGCCGCGGGCCTCTGCTCTCAACTAACAGAAGAGGGAGTGCCTGTGGTACTGGATGGGACTTCGGTCCTCACTGACACAACCCCAGAAAATGGTGTGACACTGAGACAGGAGGATGTCAGCCTTGCTTTGCAAGCACTGGGGGATTTTCACCTACCACAAGTGGATGGGACTTCAGTCTCCACTTGTATACCCCAGGGATGCTGGGCAGTCGGCCCAGATCCCCAACAGCATGACGGACTGAGCCCAGTCACCCTGTCTTCTCCCCAGCGGCGGGTATGTTCTCTGAGAGAGGCAGAGGTTGGCTGGGTAAGTAATGCTCTGTTTGGAGCAATTTATTTGGGGTACTGTGTGGATACCGGCATTAGAAGAATGGACCTATGGACTAACTTCGGAGTCAACCCGTCTGGGGTCACCTCCTTTGTTAGTCTCCTGCCGAAAGGGGAGATGTGTGACAGGAGGGTCACTTTGGACACAGGGTGAGCCAGGAAACCATGGACATTAGGAAATATATCTTGGACTACCTAAAATGTAATATTTATCCACCATATTCTCAAGGATGTCTGTAAAGGACTATTTGCTGATTCTGAACTCAACAGGTTAATTGAGAGATACTGATGTGTTCAGCCTCAATCACCTAGTGCCTAGTGTAATGCTAATGAATCGCAGCTTCTAAAAGACCTGTTCATTGTTTGTGGTGATGTGGATTGGGGAAATTAAGTCTGTCCTTGTGTGTATTGTAAAGTAACAGACAGTCTGGTGAATATAAAGGTCATGCATAGTTATTTAAACATAAAGGGATAAGCTGTTGCCTTCTAAGAGATGGGTATTGGGAGACAAAAGCTAGCCTACTGTCAAATGTGTATTGGGCCTTGTTATGTTGTGGGTGGAGCTGGACCATTGTTCATTTTAGATTAATGCAGTATTGGATGTGTATAAAAGTTACAATGTTTTTGGCAATAAAGTGAGTCTATCCAGAGAAAGATACAGAGTGCGTCTCGTTTTTCAGAAGGATTAATTCCTACGGGAAGTGGTCGTCTAGCTGTGGAGGATCGACAGTGAATTTGTGTCTAGGAGAGGGAAGAGATCTAAACGGCGTTCTCCCCTTTCATATTTGGTGTATCGTTACAGTTATATTTTATATTCGGCCGCGTTCGTATTTTCGTAAGAACTATATTTTCGTTGATTTGCAATGATTCGTATTTTCGTGTCTAATTTCCGTTGATTGGAAAATTGTACTTTTGTAGATTTAATTACATACGTACTTTCGTTAGAATACATTTTTTCCGTTTATTCAAAACACTACTCGTCATAATTTTGTAATTCGTACTTTCGTGAGATTGACTGGCTCATTTATTCGTACTTTCGTAACATTGTTTTCGTAGATTAGTATCAGGGCATAATTCGTAATTTTACATAATGTGTAAGAATAGGAGAAAACAAAAATATGTCAGAGATATTACAAAATACAAATATAGAAATTAGAATCTAGACAGAGTATGCTTAAGAAACAAAGAATTTCTCTCTCACAAGTCACAACTTTACTCAAAAATCCAACAGAACAGTGCAACCTACCCAACCACAACCTATCTGGACTGTGGATGGAATGCACTGCAGTCTAACACAGAAAAACACACAATAAGAAACAAGCTCATTGGAGGAAGAGACAAACTCTTCAGGGGAAGGGACAAGCTTATTGGCCATTGGCCAACGTCCAGAACTTATTCAGAACTAACGAAATAGAATTTACGTTTTTTCGAATTTTCGTTGTTTTAATTTGAGTTTTCCGCAGATTCGTAATTTTTTTTCCGTTCATTTTGATTTTCGTTAATATGGATCTTTGTTCGCTATTTTCGTTGTTTTGTTTTACGTTTTCCGAATATTCGTAATTTTGTGTTTTCGTTCATTTTGATTTTCATAATTTTTTGATCTTTGTTCGGTATTTTCGTTGTTTTTATGTTTTCGTTTTTTACTTTTTCGTATTTTGGCTGTTTCAAATTTACTAAATTCATATTGTTGTTGTTTTCCATATTCGTTCTTTTCGATAATTCGTTGTTCGTTTGTAATTTTATCAAACCGTTTGTTTATTCGTATGTTTACGAATATAACTAATTTTGACGAATAACTAATTCGTAACTAAACGAATTGCACATGTCTATTGATAATTTTGTGCAGCATTGCTTGCCAGGTAGTAGTCAGCCATTCAGTTTGGGGGCAATATGACAGTGCAGTATCAGGATCTAGGAGATGTACATGTAACTGTCCTATGATTGATGGATCCATCAAATGGAAGAGGGTTATGAGAACCTCCACAGGCTGGCCCAGGTCATAACTTATATTGTGAAGTTTTTGTAGATGTTGGTAATTAAAGTCACATTGAGGATTTATGAGACTACAAATGTGATAAATACTTATGGAGGCAGACTGTGATATACAAGTAAATTACTTTCTAGCAAATGTTGCAATGCCCCAACAATATAAAGCTTATGGAAAACGACTGAAAATATTTAACTATGCCTATACAGTACGTACCTGTTATTTGATCAAAGTAGATATGTTGGATGATGTCTGAGAAACATCTTTATAGGCGAAAATCTATTTTGTTGAAATCATTCTAGAAGGAAATTCTAGAAGGAAGATCATCCCACTCACCACCAATGTAAGGAGCACTGTTCTCACTAGCCGCCAATGTAAGTTGGCATGCTTCTCACTGACCACCAATATAAGGGACGTTTGTCCCAATTTTTCTTTATTAAAATTACCAATAAACATAAAATCAATATACAGAATATACATTAATAAATAGATACATAATTACATAAAAACTCTAGGTATCCCCTTTCTCTATCCTATAACTCATGCGATAGAGAAAGGGGATGCCTAGAACCCTCCCCACCCTTTTATACACCTCTATGTTAAAGGGACACTGGAGCAAAAAGTGATCCATAGACTCCACTTTACCAACACATTCCGCACAATCATGACTGTGACAGGGGTCACTTTGGGCACAGGGTGTGCAAGAAAATAATGGACATTAAGAATATGTCTTGGATTGCTTTAAAATGGGACAGTGATATTTTTCCACAATATTCCCCAGGATATCTGTAAATAACTATTTACTGTTTGATTATGAACTCAACAGGTTAACTGGAAAGTGACTCCTTCATGATCTTGGGACACATACTGTTAGATGCTAATGTCACCACATCCAGCCCCCACCTGTGTCTGCTAAGATGTCAGATGTGTATTGGGAGACAGTGAGGCTAGCCTAAAGGTCATGTGTCTGAGTCATCAGCTGTAGTTAACTAGCTCATGTAAATTAGGTCTGGTCAAAGGTGTATTGTCTGAGGAGAATGTAAGAACCTCCTCTCTGTGTGTATAAACCTGGGAGTTTGTCATTAAAGATTGTCGGTCCAGTTGGAAACTTCATACAGAGTGTTTGTCTCGTATGTTTGGAAGGATTAATCCTATGGGAAGCGGTCGCCTGACTGTGGAGGATTGGCAGTGAATGTGTGTCCAGAGAGGGAATATCCTAAACGGCGTTAACCCCTTTCATACTTGGGGTGCCGTTACATTGGTTGGCAGCAGTGGGATTTTCCCTCTAGTTACTGGGACACTCCAAACCACCACAGCGAATGACCAGCTATGCAGCCTGCAGGAAAGCCACACTGAAAGACTTACTTGAGAGCCGTGGAGGGACCGGTGGGACAAAGAACAAGGCCACCTTGATCAGGAAGCTAGCCGAGATGGATCAGAGGGATGGTGATGCAGGACCCCGGTCAGTTGAAGACTTGTTTCAGCAACGAGTTCGAGAGCGGTTGGCATTATATGGGGCTAACCCATCAGAGACCGCCATACAGAAAGCCATTAGAGACATCCAGCTGCAGAATGAGCGACAAGAGAGAGAACTGGAGCGACAAGAGAGAGAACTAGAGCGGCAGCATGAGCGGAGAATGGCGGAAATACGGCAATCGGAGACAACGCCTAAAGATGCAGCGCCTGTCCGTAAGTTGCCCTTTCGGGCGTCCAAACTATTTAAGGAAGGAGAGGAAGAAATTGAAGCGTTCCTGCAGGACTTTGAGAGACTATGCCAGATACATGAAGTACTGCCCCAAGATTGGGTCGCCTTACTGGCAAGTAATTTAACTGGCAGAGCGGCGGATGCATATCGGGCCCTGGAGGATGAGGACGCTAAAGACTATGACCGGGTAAAAGAAGCTCTGCTAGCCCGATTTGCCATTACACCCGAAGCCAGCCGGATTAAGTTTCGAGAATCCCGGAAACAAACCCACATAACATACGTGGAGTGGGCACATCGTCTGCAGCGAAACCTTAATGGCTGGTTTCAGGGAAGCCGCGCTCATACCATAGAGGACATCACCCAGCTAGTACTCTTAGAACAGTTCTTTAACCACACCCCTCCGGTATTACGGGATTGGGTGCGAGTTAAGCAACCACGGACTGTACAGCAAGCGGCTACTTTGGCCGATGAATATCTGGACTCTCGAAGGTCAGGCGAAAACGAGTGCTATCCACTATCTCGGCCCAGTTTACCAGCCTCTAACCCAACTTCAGCACCACCTCCAGCGGCCACTTATCCTCAGCAGCCCAGGTTCAACTCCCAGGACTACGCACAACCCATCAGGTGTTTCGGGTGTAAACAGCTAGGGCACAAAAAGCCAGACTGTTCGTTGAATCCAGCCAGACAGTCCCAGTCATGGAAACAGCCAGCAAGGGGGAGCCCCCGCACATCCATGCCTGCGGCCCACTGCGTTGAGGAGGAAGAACATTGGAGCGTCCTGCACGAGGCTGATCCAATACAAGCAGCTAACCGGGACAACAGGCAGCAACATAGGCAGACTGTCTGGGTCAATGGAACGGTAGCCAATGGCCTACGTGATAGTGGCGCTACCATGACCCTACTACAGAAGAACCTCATCCCAGAGAGCCAACACACCGGAGACACTGTAGCCGTAAGAGTAGCGGGAGGTACCATCTTCCGGCTACCCGTTGCCCGTGTTCACCTGGATTGGGGGGTTGGTTCGGGACACGTGAATGTGGGGGTGATGAAGGATTTGCCAGCGGATGTACTACTGGGGAATGATTTGGCCCCCCTCATTTCTGCTTACGCCGCGATGGGCCCCGCTGAAGCCAACCCAGTGACTACCTGTGCCCAGACCCATGCTGCTGGAACCGGCCCGCTTACGGCTGAGAACTGGGTAAGACTATCTCCCCCGACATGTACCTTAGATCAGGCAAAATATCACAGTCTAGAATTGGAATGTGACAAGCTGGCCAGGGAGAAATCGGAGATGCAACGACTCTACGTCATGTATTATGAGATGTCCCATGGCTTGAACATTGAAATGCACAAACAGGCTGAAATTGTCAAAAGGTTAAATGGGATTTGCGCCCAGGTTTTGCCTTACCTCTCCCAAGAGCATCAGCAACAAGTCCTGGGAGCCATTGAGAGAGCAAAGCAAGTGACTGTTCCAGAACTGAATTCCATTATTCGCCCTGCAACCTTACAACGTCACCATCAGCTACTGACCCGGTAAGCAAAATGGCCATGCTGATGGGTTGTCCAGGCATTAGAGGAATGGAACTATGGACTAACTTTAGAGTCAATCCATCTGGGGTCTCCTCCTGTGTTAGTCTCCTGCGGAAAGGGGAGATGTGTGACAGGGGTCACTTTGGGCACAATTGCGATTGCTTTAAAATGGGACAGTGATATTTTTCCACAATATTCCCCATGATATCTGTAAAGAACTATTTACTGTTTGATTATGAACTCAACAGGTTAACTGGAAAGTGACTCCTTCATGATGTTGGGACACATACTGTTAGATGCTAATGTCACCACATCCAGCCCCCACCTGTGTCTGCTAAGATGTCAGATGTGTATTGGGAGACAGTGAGGCTAGCCTAAAGGTCATTTCTGAGTCATCAGCTGTAGTTAACTAGCTCATGTAAATTAGGTCTGGTCAAAGGTGTATTGTCTGAGGAGAATGTAAGAACCTCCTCTCTGTGTGTATAAACCTGGGAGTTTGTCATTAAAGATTGTCGGTCCAGTTGGAAACTTCATACAGAGTGTTTGTCTCGTATGTTTGGAAGGATTAATTCTATGGGAAGCGGTCGCCTGACTGTGGAGGATCGGCAGTGGATGTGTGTCCAGAGAGGGAATATCCTAAACGGCGTTAACCCCTTTCATACTTGGGGTGCCGTTACAATGACTATCCACAGGGTGATGCTTCAGGTTCCCTCTTACATAAACCCTTCCATGGAAAGCAAGCCAGGCTTGATCCCTAAACTTCAAAATGATTCTCTCCAAATTGATTAATGCAACCCCTCCCTCATTATGGAGCCTAGGCAATCCCTTAAGGCCAGTGACACAGTGAACGCAGAACCCAAAATCCTCTTCTTCAAAAGCTTCCTGGGGAGCGACTTGATATCCTCCACTGTCCCCTGCCACATCCAAAATATATTCAGACATGGGGCAACATAAGCCAGGAGTTTACCATGTCTGAATCTCAGACTTTTCACTGGCCTGCCATCTTCCCAGCATCGCAGAAAAGACCTAAACCAAAATTTTAAAATACCCACCCACATTAGCAGGGTCTCTGCTAACATATTACAAAGATTGTACTTTTTAAAGAGCAGAGAAAAGAAAATGGACCAGTAGGTTACATTGCGTTTGGTAATTTTTGGCCTATTTCACCATAGCAGTTGGAAAAAGCAGCTGTACACCCTTGCATAGTGAGATTCTGTCAAAATACAGACAAAGCTGACAAAGAAAGCTTCCATGTCTTCCAGCTTGCTACTTTGGCATTTGGCATCCACCAACCTGCTTTCCCAATTTTAATGACCATAGTCACCAGGAGAAAATTTGATGCCCAACACTTTAATTTCCTGCTGGGGCTCTGGGAAGGCATCCAAAGTTCAAAGCTTTCACCCTCCTCACCCATCCAGAAAACGTCATTCTTTTCATTGTTGACTTTAGAGCCAGAAGCCTCCGTGTACTGTTCTATCACAGAGACCAAACATATCATCGGCATGGGCCACAACCTTCAAAGGCGGCACGTCAACAATGCCCAAAGGCCACCCACACAATGATTCACCCTCTAGCCTTCTTACGAAGGGGTCAATTGCAAATGCATATAGCAGGGGGTTCAAAGGACACCCCTGGCGCATACCAGAGCCAACCTCAAAAGGCTGTCCAATCCAACCATTAACAAGTGGGAAGTTTTCAGCCCCTCTATATAATGTTATGAACCAATCTATAAACCTCCCCCACAGGCTGTGTCTACCAAGTAGCCACCACAGATACTCATGATTAACTCGATCAAAAGCCTTTGCCTGATCCAATGCCAGCAAGTACTTTCTCCATCCAGAAGCGCTGCATCGCTCCAAAGCCTCCTGGACAGCCAAAACTCCTGAAAAGGTACCAGGAGAGCCAATTGCCACTGGCAAATTCTTTGGCCTGACATGGGGGGCGATGTGCCAAGGCAGATGGAGCCGGGTCGTCTGTTACCTGAGGCTTTTGATCCATAGAACTTCCTGATGTGTGGCTGGCAAACCTCCTCTCATTGTCAAACAGTTCTGTAAAAGCTCCACTTCTGGCTTTCAACTTTTTCAATAATAAAGTTTGTTTCTTAACCTTTTCCTCCATCTGCTGTAACTCCGGCTTCATAGCTCTTCGATTTTTACTCCAGGCCCATAGTTGCCTCTGCTGGGAATGCCTAATGTAAGGATAGACTCTGCTGGGAATACCTGATGTAAGGAGGGACTCCGCTGGGGGAACACCTGATATAAGGGGGGGCTTCACTTGGGAAACCTGATGTAAGGGGGACTCTGCTGGGGACACCTGATGTAAGGGGGACTCCGCTAGGGAATACCTGATGTAAGGAGAGACTCTGCTGGAAGTGCCTGGTGTAAAGAGGGACTCTACTGGGAATGCCTGATGTATGGAGGGACTCTGCTGGGAATGCCTGATGGCATCTGATGGCAGGCGATGTGGCAAGTGACACGATTAGGGCTTCCACTGATTCTGCATTATGGTGAGTTGAACTATTTCATTTGATATTATGATGTAATAATAGAAAAAATGTGCTTCAATCATCCTGACACCATAATAGGCATGGTCCCGGGATAATTGAAGCGCTAACACCAGTTGTTTGGAGTATCTTTATCTGCTGATTGTTAAACTTTCTGAAATACACATATTTCTATTGTGGTGTAACATCTGGGCCTGCTGTTACTCCATCCCTCTTTCTTTCCTTCCTTCTCTCTCTCTTCCTCTCTCTTTCTCCCTTTCTTTCTCCCTCCATCCATCATTCATCTCAGACTCTAACCACACCCCCTTTGAGTCATGCCCCCTTTATGCCACGCCCAGACATTCTAGAGAAAATATTGGTCAGAGATTGTAGACATTCTGGAGGAAATGGTGGTCAGAGATTGCAGAATATCAAGAGGCAATGATGATCAGATACTGCAGACATTCTAGAGGAAATGATGGTCAGAGACTGTGGACATTCTGTAAGAAATGATGATCAGTTACTGCAGACATTCTAGAGGAAATGATGGTCAGAGACTGTGGACATTCTAGAGGAAATGATGGTCAGAGACTGTGGACATTCTAGAGGAAAAGATGGTCAGAGACTGTGGACATTCTAGAGGAAATGATGGTCAGAGACTGTGGACATTCTAGAGGAAATGATGGTCAGAGACTGTGGACATTCTAGAGGAAATGATGGTCAGAGACTGTGGACATTCTAGAGGAAATGATGGTCAGAGGCTGTGAACATTCTAGAGGAAATGATGGTCAGAGACTGTGGACATTCTAGAGGAAATGATGGTCAGAGACTGTGGACATTCTAGAGGAAATGATGTTCAGAGACTGTGGACATTCTAGAGGAAATGATGGTCAGAGACTGTGGACATTCTAGAGGAAATGATGGTAAGAGACTGTGGACATTCTAGAGGAAATAATGGTCAGAGACTGTGGACATTCTAGAGGAAATGATGTGGACATTCTAGAGGGAATGGTGGTCAGAGACTGCAGATACTCTAAAGGAAGTGATGGTCAGAGACTGTAGATATTTTAGAAAAAATGATGGTCAAAGACTGCAGACCATAGAGGAAATGATGGCCAGAGACTGCAGACATGCTCCAGGTTTGGTTGAAGACTGGAGACATGCCGCAGAAGGCAGATGGAGATGAGTGATGTTATTTGAGGATGGTAGAGATCACTACTGTTCTGGAAATGTTATAGATAGGCAACTCCTATCCTCTTATCCGGCTCTGCTTGTGTTTATTTTTATTCTCTTTGAGAAGAGGAATTTAGGTTAAATCTGGTGAACACAGATGGTCATAAACTCCTGATAGAGGTTCTGACCTCTATTCTTTTGAAAACGAAATAATTTTTTTGGGTACCACTTTTCTTCTATGTAAGGTAACTCCTATTGGGCGGTTTATTAACAGTGACACATAAGGTGTCTTCAGAAAGGCAAACTTTGGGTGGTGTTGGTCAGCCGAAGAAATGTTCTCAAATAATAAAGACAAAATTTGGTGGGTCATCTGCTTGCAATCGGCATCTTCTCCTACATCGGTGGTCTCCAAACTGAGGGCCGGGGGCCAGATGCGGCCCTTTGCTTGCTTTTATCTGGCCCTTAGTGTGCTCTTTTATTCACTGACACCAATGAAGGGCACAATTCCTCCTAATGACAACAATAATGGGGCACTATTCCTCCCAATGACACCAATGATGGTGGATTTTGTATTTCTGATGGCCACAGTCCGGCCCCCCTAAAGTCTGAAGGAGGACAGTAAACTGGCCCTTTGTTTAGAAAGTTTGGAGACCCTTGTCCTACATGAATGCCTTTTTTGTCAGCCAGCACTATGATGCTACCTACCTGATGGAATAGAAATATTGTACAGAGGAGTGTAATGTGACAAATCATCCAACCCTGACACACTTAACACAATGCAAATACATTCACCTGACATCAGCAGCTCATTGACAACATGTACAGAACACTGTGCAGAGAGAGCGAGAGCAGCACAATGCAGAGTGTCCTTGTGAGTCACTTGTGGTTCTTACTAGGTAACTAGAATGAAGAAATAAACAA
The DNA here is from genome assembly GCA_029206835.1 of Rana muscosa. NCBI lineage: Eukaryota > Metazoa > Chordata > Amphibia > Anura > Ranidae > Rana > Rana muscosa. Next base: position 310,955,560 of record CM055122.1, read on the forward strand.
CTCCTCTTCTTTTTCCTAATTTTGCTTGATGCCCAGCTGTGTTTCATAAACCCAGGACTGTTTCGACAAATAAACGAAATGGTTATGCATTTAGATACCTAATTTGTTTAATAATAGAATTCATTTGTGTTTTACCTTCAAACTGTGCGGTTGGTAAATCGGTCCAGGAGGAACAAAAAGCCTAGGGAGCCCATGGGGATGACCTCCCGAGTCCAACCGGAAAGTGCAGGGAAGGGAACCCCCATATGTAAATGGTGTTGTAGTGACTGTTGCTGTGCAAGTAATAAGGAAAGAGAGAAAACATTAAAGAGCAGGTGGTTGGTTCGGGACGATTCTAGCAACCAAGCACCAGCCTGTTAATGTGAAAAGTGAACTCCAGTAGTTCCCGTCTCCATCGAGCCCTGTGATATCGATCTCTGTTGCTTCGCTTGCTGTAAACCTGTGTAAGGTAGGAGAGTTTTACCTACACAGTGTGTGTTTGTGTTGTGCAGGGGACAGAGGACAATACAGTGGGGGTGCAGGGGACAGAGGACAGTACAGTGGGGGTGCAGGGGACAGAGGAGAGTACAGTGGGGGTGCAGGGGACAGAGGACAGTACAGTGAGGGGGCAGGAGACAGAGGACATTACGTTGTGGTGGTGCAGGGGACACTACAGTGGGGGGTGCAGGGAAGAGAGGACACTACCGTGGGGGTGCAGGGGACAGAGGACACTACAGTGGGGGGTGCAGGGGACAAAGGACACTACAGTGGGGGTGCAGGGGACAGAGGACATTATGTTGTGGTGCAGGGGACAGAGGACACTACAGTGGGGGTGCAGGGGACAGAGGACACTACAGTGGGGGTGCAGGGGACAGAGGACACTACAGTGGGGGTGCAGGGGACAGAGGACATTTCGTTGTGGTTGTGCAGGGGACAGAGGACACTACAGTGGGGGTGCAGGGGACAGAGGACACTACAGTGGGGGTGCAGGGGACAGAGGACACTACAGTGGGGGACGCAGGGGACAGAGGACACTACAGTGGGGTGGTGCAGGGGACAGAGGACACTACAGTGGGGGGTGCAGGGGACAGAGGACACTACAGTGGGGGGGGGTGCAGAGGACAGAGGACACTACAGTGGGGGGGTGCAGGGGACAGAGGACACTACAGTGGGAGGGGGGGTGCAGAGGACAGAGGACACTACAGTGGGGGGGTGCAGGGGACAGAGGAGAGGACACTACGGTGGGGGGGTACAGGGGACAGAGGAAACTACAGTGCGGGGTGCAGGGGACAGAGGACACTGCAGTGGGGGGGGGGAGTGTGCAGAGGACAGAGGACACTACAGTGGGGGTGCAGGGGACAGAGGACACTACATAGTTACATAGTTATAGTAAGGTTGAAAAAAGACAGAAGTCCATCCAGTTCAACCATAAAAAAAAAAAAAAAATCGTACAATCCCATGTACCCATTTCTATACCCACAGTTGATCCGTTGGAAGGTGAAAAACCCCAGCAGAGAATGATTCAATTTGCTACAGCGGGGAAAAAATTCCTTCCTGATCCCCCGAGAGGCAATCGGACATTCCCCGGATCAACTTTACCTATAAATGTCAGTACCCAGTTATATTATGTACATTTAGGAAAGAATCCAGGCCCTTCTTAAAGCAATCTACTGAGCTGGCCAGAACCACCTCTGCAGGGAGTCTATTCCACATTTTCACAGCTCTTAAGCCCCATACACACTATCAGTTTTCTTGCAGGTTTTTCTCTTCAGGTTTACCAAAACCATCTAATATGAGGTCAAACCTTAAGAGTTTCAATTCGTATGCAATCAGGCAGGCCCTTGCACTACATGGTTTTGGTAAACCTGAAGAGAAAAACCTGCAAGAAAACTGATAGTGTGTATGGGGCTTGACTGTGAAGAAACCTTTCCATATTTGGAGATTAAATCTTTTTTCCTCTAGAATAGACCTAAAGAGTGCCCCCTTGTCCTTTGTGTTGACCGTAAAGTGAATAACTCAACACCAAGTTCACTATATGGACCCCTTATATATTTTTACATGTTGATCATATCCCCCCTTATTCTCATCTTCTAAAGAGTGAATAAATTCAGTTCCTCTAATCTTTCCTCATAGCTGAGCTCCTCCATGCCTCTTATCAGTTTGGTTGCCCTTCTCTGCACTTTCTCCAGTTCTCCGATATCCTTTTTGAGAACTGGGGCCCAAAACCGAACTGCATTTTCCAGATGAGGTCTTACTAATGATTTGTACAGGGGGGCAAAATGATATCTCTCTCTCTGGAGACCATACCTCTCCTAATACAAGAAAGGACTTTGCTCGCTTTGGAAACCGCAGCTTGGCATTGCATGCCATTATTGAGCTTATGATCTACCAAAACCCCCAGATCCTTCTCCACTACGGATCCCCCCAATTGTACTCCCCCTAGTATGTATGATGCATTCATATTCTTAGCCCTCAAGTGCATAACTTTACATTTATCAACATTTGCCACTTAGTCGCCCAATTAGACAGAGCATTGAGGTCGGCTACAGTGGGGGTGCAGGGGAGAGAGGACACTACAGTGGGGTGCAGGGGGCAGAGGACACTACAGTGGGTGTGCAGGGGACAGATGACACTACAGTGGGGGTGCAGGGGACAGAGGACACTACAGTGGGGGGTGCAGGCGACATAGGACACTACAGTGGGGGTGCAGGGGTCAGAGGACACTACAGTGGGGGGTGCAGGGGACAGAGGACACTACAGTGGGGGGTGCAGGGGCTGTCTATTGTTACTGGTATGGGGCTGTCTATTGTTACTGGTCTGGGGCTGTCTATTGTTGCTGGTATGGGGCTGTCTTTTGTTGCTGGTATGGGGCTGTCTCTTGTTGCTGGTCTGGGGCTGTCTATTGTTACTGGTCTGGGGCTGTCTATTGTTACTGGTCTGGGGCTGTCTATTGTTACTGGTCTGGGGCTGTCTATTGTTACTGGTCTGGGGCTGTCTATTGTTACTGGTCTGGGGCTGTCTATTGTTACTGGTTTGGGGCTGTCTATTGTTACTGGTCTGGGGATGTCTCTTTGCTGGTCTGGGGGTGTCTCTCAGAATAAATATCTGGTCACCAACCACTCCGCGAATGCCTGCCCCACATCTCCGCCCTACTTTCCCCAGGGATTGGGCTGCCCAGTTTAAAATGCCTGGGCCTATTTTTTGTCCCAGGCCGGGCCTGGTTGTAAGGCATAGTGGGTGTAGTGTAAGGTAGATTCATGAGCGCCAGACACTTCTTGAATGCAAAGAGATTTTATTTATAGAATTGCGGGAGAGAGGGTTTAGGGCCAGGACACCCTTAGGTAGTTGCAATGTTAATTGTCAGATTCCAAGACTTCTACAGCTAGACAGCCATGCAGGGAAAGGCATCCAGCAAGACGCCACATCTGAATGTGTAGGAATTCTGTCTCCTATGGCAACAGTTTTAGAACAGTTCCTAACACAAGTTGTGTCGAACTCCTTTACTTTCTCTACAGTCACTTCTTGTAGTTCTCAACCCACTGAGCTCCCAGTCTCTCACTAGACTTGCCACCGAATCCCTTGAGCTCCTTCACTTTAGTATCTTCCTCAAGCGTCACCCCCGCTTCTCTGCTGGGTCCCTAGTTTGGCACTCCAGATACTTCTCAAGCTTCACCCCACTGGCCTGCTCGGTCACTGGCTTGACACACAAGGCGGCTCTGCAAGCGTCACCTCCGCTGGCTGGGTCCCCGGCTTGACACCTGCTGAAGTTTCCCGATTCTTCACTGTCCCCGGTTGGTGAGAATACTGCTCCGGTACTTGCTTCAGCTACTCACTGTGGTCCCTGGAAAAAGGCGATTGGTCCCTTAGTGGCGACAGCTTCCCCTCTACCTCCGACCACGTCAGGTTCTCCGGCCGGCAGAACCGTCACTTCTGGTTGGACTGCAAGCTGCAATTCCAACCCTGCGCTGCTCTCCTGCTTCTAGATAGGCCCTCAGACAGCCTAGCAGCCAGATGTGCCCGGGATAGGCCCAAACTCCGGCCTAGCAGCCTGGGGCAGCTCAACACACATCCACCCAGACAGCCTTCCAGGTGGCTCAGAATACTGATCACCTGACTCCACCCAAATATATATGTTCTTCCAGCAGGCCAAGGGATCCAAAAAAAAACCCTGCCCATTGGCTGAGACACCCCACATACACATAATCTGACCTTGCTTTGCCCTTGTCCTATCTAATGCCACCAGGTACCCAGCCACCTAGCGACAGAAGAGAGAAGTGCAACAAGGTCAGACTTAGGGAGAAATCAATTGATCCCTAACAATGAGCCAAGACAACTACACCAGGCAGGTAAATTTAGGAGCAGCCCTGCCCAAACATCAGGGTGCTACATATGAATGCCCATGTGCAACCCATTCATTGTCAGGGCTGTTATATTTTTGTCAACGCTGTTGAGAAAATCGTATTACAACAGTTTTCCCCATGGTAAATTTGTATTTCTTTTGTTGGCATGATTATACTGTATATATTTAACCACTGCGTAGGCGCTATTATCAGCCTATTTGCCGCAAATAATCTTCTCTTCAACAGACAAACCTTTGAAATTTGCATATCCTGATATTGCCGCCGCTCCTGGAACACGTACATATCAGCCGCAACTAAACTAAAAGTATTATCGGTAAATGTAGGGTACGGTATGTAAACACTGTTTGCTTCAATTGTATTATTCATAGTAAATCAAAAATTCTATTTTCTATTTCTTTCCACGCCTTGTGCTATGAAGAGATAATAGATTGGGAAAGTTGTAGTACAAACTGTACCATTCCTTGTTCCCAATACATAGAATTTACAATTGTATGCCCTCCCTTATGCTTTGTTCTTCACTGAAAAATATTCCTGATTCTAATTTGACAGGTGTACAATGAGACTTAGAATAATATTTTACTTTAATATGGCGTGATGATTTTAGGTACAAAAAAAAAAAAGGTAATATCTTGTGCTATAAAAAATAATTATTAACTCTAGAGAGATATAAAAGACACAAAATGATGCAGCTTTGTATCAATGTACCATTAAATATATATTTTTAAATGCAAGCAGTGTAAGTACTTGGATTTGACATGGTGACAGCCTATTGTAGTCCATGTACAGCAGAGCTCAGACTGAGGGATATAGAAGCAGCTTAAATCACTTGCCGACCAGCTGCCGTAATTATACTGCGCCAGGTCGGCTCGTTCCCGCAAATCGCAGTAGGCGTACGTCAGCTCCTTTAAGAGCCATAGCAGGCGCACGCGCGCGCCGAACGACGGGGGACCCGGTGCGCACGGCCGCGATGTCCGCTGGCCACCCGTGATTACAGGAAAGAGAGCAAGAACGGGGATCTGTCAATGTAAACACAGATCCCCGTTCTGACAGGGGAGGAGAGAGAGAGAGAGAGAGATCTGCTGTTCCTAGTGATTAGGAACAGCAATCTCTCTCCTCCCCCAGTCAGTCCCCCCCCCCACAGTTAGAAACACTTCCCCAGGGAACACATTTAACCCCCTGATCGCCCCCTTGTGTTAACTCCTTCCCTGCCAGTGACATTTACACAGTAATCAGTGCATTTTTATAGCTCTGATCGCTGTATAAATGTCACTGGTCCCAAAAAAGTGTCAAAAGTGTCCGTTCTGTCCGCCGCAATGTCGCAGTTCCTGCTACAAATCGCAGATCGCTGCCATTACTAGTAAAAATAAATTAAAAATGCCATAAATCTATCCCCTATTTTGTAGACGGTATAAATTTTGCGGAAACCAATCAATATACGCTTATTGCGATTTGTTTTTTTCTACCAAAAAGATGTAGCGGGGTCTCTAAATTTAGGTGGGACACCCAGGTGTGTAATAGTGGACCACTTGTGTTCGTGGAGGATTGGATGGTGTAAATCTCCTTGGCCTCTGGGTGGCGGGGTACCTGGAGGCTCAAGGTAGATTTGCCATTACAGTGCTACCCTTTTTGTCCCTTTCCGGAGATGGTATGGCGAGGGCGGGGAACCTGCCGTGGTGTCGATGGGAGGAGATAAAAGGGAGAGATGCCCTAACCACGAGGTCTTCAGGAGGATCTTCTTCACGCACCCAGGCACCTTAGGCCTGGGTGCGGGCGGTTCTGGATTCCGGCCCAGGCGCCCTAGGCCTGACCGAAATGGAGTTGGAGTCCATCCCAGGCACCTTCAGCCTGGGGTGAGGTACTAAACTAGGAGGCCTGGGGTCCAGTGACTTCGACTGGATCCCGCGAGGGTGGAGACGTCCGAGAGTCCCTGAGGTGGATGGGGCCCATGTCTGAGGTGAGGAGGCCGGGGAGGTTACCCATTCGGAGAGTCTGGAGCAGCATCAACCAAGTGACGGATGGGCCTCTGGTAACTCCCTTGGAGGGACATCTTCCCCTGATAGGGGCCGCAACACAGCGAAGGTACTCCTATCTACGTTCTCTTGAGTCGCTGGTAGAGACTCTCAGATTCTAAGTCCTTTCTAGTTAAATGCTATAGTAACCGCTGGCGAGATCGCAGTGGTTTAGTTAATAACCAGGATAGTGCCTCGACCTGCTCATCCCCGTATCAAAAATGTTATCAAGTCGCAACCAGATGGCTACTGAAGCACTGTTTATTGTGAGATGTACAATAAAGCAAGAGTTGGACTGTGATCGGTGTGTGGAACTCTGGTTAATGGGAGCAGAGGGAAGTGTTGACACAGCAGGACTGTATTCTAGACAAAAGCACACAGGCCCGAGGAAATATCTGATACTGGCCTTCACCTCACCCACAGTTATGGGGAGGACATGGGCCGTAGCGCATCTCACCCTGTTGTGTGACATACCCCTAGACAAAGGAGATGGGGTGAGGCCGCTACACGTGGGGGCTCGTGAGTCCGGGATGATGTGTGTTTTAACTTTGGAAGAAAGAATGGCTGTGTCTGGACTTTGCTGCCCGGAGGAGTTCCGAGCAGGTCGGCCATGTGATTGGCCAAAGTGCATCCCTGCTCAAAGTTGTGGAAATGACCCTAAGACGGGAAAGGCCCATGCAGAGGAGCGAGAAGAGGGAGGAGTCCAGTCGTGTGAATTACTACATGTGGGGGCTTTTATTGCACTGCTCCACGAGGCACCCCGTGACTGTACAGTTCGTGAGCGGAGCTTGAAGGAAGCCCACGAAAACGTGCAAGTCATGGGAGGAGTCTGGCCATGTGGAGGAACTCACGTGGAGACTTCGGCGCGTGGTCAGTGCCTGATGGAGCAGCAGATAGTCGGGATGGCCTCAAGCTCCCCGTGGATTCCAGTTCCCTACCCCACGAAGATGACTACGTTCGCTGCTCCCCTTACAGACACAGGGATAAGACTCAGGCCCCGAGGGCAGTTGGCTTTGTACTCATGCAGAGACACGGAGGCCCTCGGCGTGATCTGTCCCGGATGCTCGGGACTGGTGGTCCACCTGAAGCCATTCGGGCGTTGCGAGGCATGCAAAGAGTTCTTGTTCGAGGTGGAGCCATCCACAGTAAAGCCCCGGCCCTTTCGCCTCAACAGCCTCACAGGTACCGCTACTCTAGAAGGAGAGATCCAGGCCTTTGCGGAGGTTCCCGTACGCACTGACCAGGGCGATGTGACTGCCCAATCAGAGACTGAGAGAGAAAAATCAGAGGATGCTGCTTCGGTCACCACAGATTCTCTGCTTCCACCTCCGAACAGGAAAGTTGGCCTGGTGCAGGCCTCCTGTGGTTGTGGTCGAGCTTCACCTCGTCGCTTGCCAGGCCTGGATGGATCCCGTTGGGAGAGTCCTGGACATCCCAGTTCTACAAAAGGTCAAGGTGAGCCAGGGGCTGGGACTGTGGTGGTGGTTGGAGGTGTCGGGGGTCCACAGCTGGTGGAGCCCGCAAGGGAGGGTAGTGCCACGTCTACCAAAGACTAACTTCCCGCCGAGATGTATGACACTTCCGACCTAGAGTCGCTGTCAGATTGTGGAGATGACGGGGAGATTGATGAACTGTTTCATCGGAAGGGCTGGGACAAACGCCCATTGCCTGTGTTACGTGTACCGCAGGATTCCCCTATGTCAATAGGAGACAGCACGCCCCGGGTACAAGCCCCAGAGTCTACGAGGAAGTTTAGTCCTCAGAGTGACTTCCCACAATCTACAACATCGCCCGTCTTGGTGGCGGGGATGCAGCGAGCCTCACTACGAGCACCGAGAGAAAAGCCATCAGAGGTAGTGAAAGTACCTTGGCATCCGGAGGCCATCGTTCAACCCGGAGAAGGTGAGCGGGAAGCCATGCCTCCTTTGGCCAGATTGCAATGACTTTTCTCACAGAGAGTCGCCCGTGAGTATGGGTGGGAATATCCCTACTTGCCTCGGGACTTACTCTTTGAAGTTGAGGTCATACGCCAGAGATGGTATGACAAATTTGTTTGGGAAAAGCTCAAAGTACCCCATGCACGAAGATATTTGTCCTGTTCGCCATCTGTGTCGAAAAAGTTTCGGGACTGCAGAGCAGACTGGATGTGGGGCCGCCATATCCACGCAGACAAAGTGCGCATCTGCAGGAAGGATGGAGAGCATGCTGACTATTCAATTGAGGTTTTTGATAAGCATCTGAAGCCTTTGTTCTTGCCTGACCCGAAATTCTATTTGTGAGAAGAGACTCACTTGTTGTTTCCTTTCCTACAATCTTCTAGAAGTGTTCTTGCTGGAACATCCGAACTGTGCCCTAGTTTTTTATTTGGGCTTTTGTTTTCTACACTTCAGGAGGAATGAGAGCAGTTTTTTTTTGTTTGTTCTCTCTTCCTCACAGCTCGAAGACAGACTTTGGGGGTAGAGTTAGTGTAGGGACGCAGGAAGAATGAAGATTGCACCAAGTGTCATTACCGCGGCGCTGTCACCAGGTGGCAGTGTTGTGCAACGGCTGTTTGTTTTTTTTTACACGCGCATCACTTTACTCATTGGAGCGAGTGGGTCCATTGGTTGATGGACCCATTCATTCCAAAATAACACAGAAAAATGTCAGGATGTGATTTTATTTTGTGTGTTGTGTTTTTTTTTCTCTTCCCTTCTGCAGGAGATTCGTCTGTCAAGACTGCTGAGTATGGGGTGGTTCTTAGACAGTGAAGGGAGGGATTGTATATGTGTACATGATAGATGTTTTAGGGAAAAGTTTTATTGTTTTATATTCCCTTTCCCCTTTGAGCAGGTCTTGGTATGGTTGAGGTTCAGAAATTTAGGGATAGCCTCTGGGGCTAAGCTTGTGTCATCACTCCATGGGAGACATGGGTTCGCACCAGATGCTGGGGACCAGCGTCAAATCACAGGGGGGAGTATGTAGCGGGGTCTCTAAATTTAGGTGGGACACCCAGGTATGTAATAGTTGACCACTTGTGTTCGTGGAGGATTGGATGGTGTAATAATCTCATTGGCCTCTGGGTGGCAGGGTACCTGGAGGCTCAAGGTAGATTTCCAATGACAGTGCTACCCTTTTTGTCCCTTTCCGGAGATGGTACGGCGAGGGCGGGGAACCTGCCGTGGTGTCGATGGGAGGAGATAAAAGGGGGAGACGCCCTAACCATGAGGTCTTCAGGAGGATTTTCTTCACGCGCCCAGGCACCTTAGGCCTGGGTGCGGGCGGTTCTGGATTCCGGCCCAGGCGCCCTAGGCCTGACCGGAATGGAGTTGGAGTCCATCCCAGGCACCTTCAGCCTGGGGTGAGGTACTAAACTAGGAGGCCTGGGGTCCAGTGACTTCGACTGGATCCCGCGAGGGTGGAGACGTCCGAGGGTCCCTGAGGTGGATGGGGCCCATGTCTGAGGTGAGGAGGCCGGGGAGGTTACCCATTCGGAGAGTCTGGAGCAGCATCAACCCAGTGACGGATGGGCCTCTGGTAACTCCCTTGGAGGGACATCTTCCCCTGATAGGGGCCGCAACGCAGCGAAGGTACTCCTATCTACGTTCTCTTGAGTCGCTGGTAGAGACTCTCAGATTCTAAGTCCTTTCTAGTTAAATGCTATAGTAACCGCTGGCGAGATCGCAGTGGTTTAGTTACTAACCAGGATAGTGCCTCGACCTGCTCATCCCCGTATCAAAAATGTTATCAAGTCGCAACCAGATGGCTACTGAAGCACTGTTTATTGTGAGATGTACAATAAAGCAAGAGTTGGACTGTGATCGGTGTGTGGAACTCTGGTTAATGGGAGCAAAGGGAAGTGTTGACACAGCAGAACTGTATTCTAGACAAAAGCACATAGGCCCGAGGAAATATCTGGTGCTGGCCTTCACCTCACCCACAGTTATGGGGAGGACATGGGCCGTAGCGTATCTCACCCTGTCGTGTGACATACCCCTAGACAAAGGAGATGGGGTGAGGCCACTACAAAGATATAGAAGAACATATATTGGCCTAAACTGATGAAGATTTTTTTTTTTTTGGGGGATTATTTATTATAGCGAAAAGTAAAAAATATATATTTTTTTTCAAAATTGTCGCTCTACATTGTTTATAAATAATTGTTTACATTGTTTTAAAAAATAAAAACCACAGAGGTGATCAAATACCACCAAAAGGAAGCTCTATTTGTGGGGGAAAAAAATACGTCAATTTTGTTTGGGTACAACGTCGCACGACCGCGCAATTGCCAGTTAAAACGACGCAGTGCCGTATCGCAAAAAGTGTCCTGGTCATTAACCACTTGCCGACCGCCGCACAACGATGTATGTCGACAGAATGGCACGGGCAGGCAAATGGGCATACCTGTACCTCCCTTTAAATTTGACGCCCAGCGGGCGCTCCTCGTTAGTGCGGCTGTGGGTCCCGGGAACTCGATGTTCCTGGGTGGCCTGCGATTGCGGTCGGCAAGGGCAGAACAGGGGGATGCCTTTGTAAACAAAGCATTCCCCTATTCTGCCTAGTGACACTGTCACTGATGACCGTTCCCCGTGATCGGGAACGGTCATCAGTGACGTGTCACGTGTAGCCACACCCCCTAACAGTTAGAATCACTCCCTAGTACTGACTTAACCCCTGCAGCGCCACCTAGTGGTTAACCCCTTCACTGCCAGTGTCATTTTTACAGTAATCAGTGCATTTTTATAGCACTGATCGCTGTAAAAATGACAATGGTCCCAAAATGGTGTCAAAAGTGTCCGATGTGTCCGCCATAATGTCGCAATCACGATAAAAATCGCTGATCGCCACCATAACTAGTGAAAAAATAAATTATTAATAAAAATGCCATAAAACAGTCCCTTATTTTGTAGAAGCTATAACTTTTGCGCAAACCAATCAATAAATGCTTATTGCAATTTTTTTTTTTACTAAAAGAATACGTATCGGACTAAACTGTGGTAAAAAAATAATATTTTTTGGGGATATTTATTATAGCAAAAAGTAAAAAATATAGAATTTTATTCAAAATTGTCGCTCTATTTTTGTTTATAGCGCAAAAAATAAAAACCACAGAGGTGATAAAATACCACCAAAAGAAATCTCTATTTGTGGGGAAAAAAGGACGTCAATTTTGTTTGGGAGCCACGTCGCACGACCGCGCAATTGTCAGTTAAAGCGACGCAGTGCCGAATCGCAAAAAGTAGCCTGGTCTTTGACCAGCAAAATGGTCCGAGGCTGAAGCGATTAAGGGGGAAGATCTGTAAATGGTAAAAAGTGATAAAGTCTTTTTTTTTTTTCTTTTAAATAACAAACATATCATACTGACCTGCTATGTTTAATGGTTTTGCACAGAGCAGCCCCGATACTCTTCTTCTCGGGTGCCCTGCTGTCGCTTCTGGCTCCACTCTCCTGCCAAGTGTCCCCACAGCAAACAGCTTGCTATAGGGCCACCTGAGCAGGCTCACTCCTGAGCCGCTGCTCTGTGTGTATATTCAGACACGGAGCCGTGGCTCGGCCCTTGCCCCCTCTCTCTCCTCATTGGCTCACTGGCTGTGATTGACAGCAGCGGGAGCCAATGTCTCCTGCTGCTGTCTCAGCAAATGAGGAGGGTACCAAGAGAGCCGAGACTTTCGTGCACATCGCTGGATCGTAATGGGGCTCAGGTGAGTATTAGGGGGGCTGTGGCTGCTGCACACAAAATGTTTTTTTACCATCATACATAGAATGCATAAAAGGTAAAAAAAAACCTGAGTCTTACAAACACTTTATAGAGTATGTTACCTCAACATTTCATATTTCTGATATGTGTCTGCTGTACCAGGTGCTTGTGTTAAAATATATCATTTTCACTTTGTATTTCTTCTGTTGTGTGAAATAACTGGTGATCCTGCCCCAGTCCCCCTGATTTCCTATTTCAAACTGACCACACTAGGTATGAGAGCACATCTATCCAAGCGTGATCAGTTTTCTGGCTATGCTCGGAGCGCAGCCTACCTGTCCTCCTATGGCCAAGATTTGTGCTGATTTTGTGCGGATTTTCGTTCTTATTTTTCGCATTTTCAAATTTCCGAATTTGCGATTTTCGAATTTCAGAATTTTCCGAAAAATTTGTTAAACAGGTTTTGTTGAATTTCGTCAAAAAACGAATTTGGAACAAAACGAATTGCACGTCTGCTGATGGCGGCCTATCTGCCCTTCAGCACCAGGCGCCTGTGTGGAAATACTCTGCCCCCTTGTCTATGAGCTGGTAAAATTTTGCAGGATCTCAACCAGTTTACCAGGAAGTTACTAGGACACTGGATTTCTGGCAGGATCAGCTTTCAGAAAAAAAGAAAAGGAATGCCGCCACCACTTCTAAGGACTTTTATAATTGCTTATTATAATTACTTAATAATTGCTTATTATATACTTAATATTTACTTAATTTGGTCAGCAGAAGTACAACCCAACCCAACGTTCAAATTCTCTAGATCTAAACCACCACCATACTATTGAATGATAATTTAAAATAAATTAGGGCTGTGGAAATTAACTATTAATTCCTTGATTAATCGATTAATTTTTTTGATTGATCACTTTTGATCGGTACTCACCTCTCCGCCGGCTTCCGGGTCTTCAGGGAGTTCTGTCGGAGATCCGGTGACGTCACGGACACCGGCGGGGCTTGCCGTGTCCATCTGAAGGGCTCCTTTGCTGTGCCTTCATATCTGCATGCCGGCGGGACCTTACTATCTGCCACACGCAAGGGCTGTTACACTTCCCTCTATCACTTCCCTCTATCAACCTGGGATTCTACAGCCATCCACTGGGAGTTGTGATAGTTCCCTTCACGGGACATCTACATGCCGACGGACTGATGTTAGCCCCTCCTCATCTGGATTCAGCAGTGATATCATTGTACACATTTTTATACCAGTATCATACTTAGCTACATGTTTTTATGACTGCTTTTGCTACCGTTTGGTATTACTCGCACCATTTTTACAATTTATGTAGCTACATCGATTTTATCTCCAGTGCAATATTTATTTTGTTACCTACTTGAAGACTATAAAAGTTTTAATGCTATTCCCATCGAGCGCTGCCTTTGTGTGTTTTTTGTATCCTGCGATCCATTTTTCCAGTGGTTGGTCGCTGCACTGGGAATCAGCCTGCAAGGAGATCAGCTAAAAGTAGTTGGATCTGTATGTGCGTTATAATTAATCTAAATTAGTCGATTAATCGATTAAAAAAACAAAAAACGATTAATCGGACATGAAAATTTTAATCAGTAACAGCCCTAAAATAAATACCAAAAAATCTCCGGGTTCCAGCACTATTAATCCACTTTCCCAAGTGTGGTTTGTACCCTGACTGGCTTCTCCTTTAAATTTATTAGCTTTTTTAAACTCCAAAAGTTATTCAGGATTTTGTTTAATATTAAATAAAATAAAAAAGAGCCAATGGCATAAATCAACCAGAGGCATTATAATTAAATCAGCGTTGGCTGGTATTCCTCTGAATATTCATTTATTAGTGTGAAAAAAAAGACCGGGGGAAATACAAACAAGAAACAAAGTAGGAGGAGATGCACTTGTAATAAATTTAAGGCCGAAAAAAGGAAAAAAATATATTCTTTTAGAAATCTAAGAGAACTGGAATTTAAATTATATTGAAAACCAGCAAAAAAAAAAATGTAATATCTTGTAGCTTAGTAGTTCTTAGATGAGGTGGTTGCATTAGCTTTTAAGCTAGCAATCTTCCATGAACTACAGAAGAAGAGGAGAGGAGGAGGTGTTTGTAGTTCAAATCAGGAGAGCAGCCTAGGGGGACAATGCTGGTCTTCCATAATGCATTAAAGTGGTTGTATAGTTCTTTTTTTAACTTTTACCTACAGGTAAGCCTATAATAAGGCTTACCTGTAGGTAAAAAAAATATCTCCTAAACCTCTACGGTTTAGGAGATATTCCCTTTGCAACCCGCCGCTGAATGCAGCGGTGCATGCGCACAGGGGATTTTCGGCTTAAGGCCCGGCAGACGCCGAACCTTGCCGGAAAGAAGTCTCCCGCGCACATGCACGGGTGTGACGACTTTGCGGCTGCAGCCACACAGAGCGTTGGAGCCGCGATACCCGGCGAGGCAAGATGTCATCTCCCTCGGCATGGACCAGGTATGTATTTCATAATGAGCTAGTAATAATGGCATACTAGCTCATTATGCCTTTTGCCTTACAGGGTTAAAAAAAATAAAAATGTTCATCGGGTATACAACCGCTTTAAGTGAGCATTGTTAGTCACATAGGATCATAGGCAGGATTACTAGGTATAAGATCATAGGCAGGATCACCAGGCATAGGATCAGGGGTACTGATAAGGGGGTACCACCGGGCCTTCTGTAGGGGGTCTGGACAGCAGGGGGATCGTAAGGCACCCATTCTCAACCAGGGTTCTGTGGAACCCTAGGGTTCCTCCAGGCTTGGCTAGGCGTTCCTTCAGCTGTGGCTAACTAACTGATCTCAAATCTGATGGTGTCTGCATGGTTCCAGGTCAAATGCCACCTGGCAGAGCCAGCGGCATGACTGTAAGGGTGTCATTCTGGCCTCTCTTGTAAGGGTAGCATTCTTCAGACTTACCACCACCAATGTAAGGGACATTTTCCCAATGGTATCCAATGGAATAAGCTTGCCAGGGGTTCCCTGAGATCTGAAAATTATTTCAAGGGGTTCCCTGGGGTAAAACGTTTGAGAAAAGCCGCTGTACGTTGTGGGATGGATTCAATACGATCTCTCTAGGTAAGTGCTGTAGCATCCTGGTGTTTAGGCTGGGTTTCTAACAAATTTAGTTTGCCAGGCAGTAATTGTCCTGGCTAATTGTTAGAAGAGCCACTGATTTCCCTCTAATTCTGGAATTGCTGCACCTTTTCTCTTCTGTCACTAAGTGGCACTGTGGCTGGAGACATTAGATCGACAAGGGCATAGCAAGGGCAGATCATGAATGGATGGGGTGTCTCAGACAATTGGCAGGGGTTTCTTTAGTCCCTTTGCCTGCTGGGAGAGCCTATTTATTTGGGTGGAGTCAGGTGATCGGGGTTCTGTGCCACCTGGATGGTTGTCTAGGTGGACGTGTGGTATGTTGCCCTGGGTTGCTAGTCCAGAAGCCTGAGGGCTATCCCGGGACATCTGGCTGTTAGGCTGCCTAAGTTCAATCCAGGAGCAGAAGAAGCAGTGTAAGTTTGGTACTGCAGGATTGGAGTCCAACCGAGTTGTGAAGGTTCAGCCGCATGGGGAACCACTAAGGGACCATCCACCTTATTACCGGAGACTACTGTGAGTAAGCTTGAGCATGTACCAGAGCAGTCTTCTCACCAGCCGGGGACGGTGGAGAAATGGGAAAGCATCGGTGAGTGTCAAGCCAGGGACCCAGCAGGTTAACGGGGGTGACGCTTGAGGAGTACTGTGAAGTAAGAGAAGAACTATTCTGTGTTACCAAGAGTTATGTATAACTAACTTTAGTGACTGTTACAAGTTCAGTTGCCATAGGAGATAGCGTTCCTACCTATACAGACGTGGCATCCGGCTGGAGGCCTTCCCCTGTATAGCTGTCTACTTATAGTGTCTCAGAGTCTGCCAATTAATATTGCAGCTACCTAAGGGTGTCCTGGCCCTAACCCTGTCTCCCACAGTTCTTGTTAAGAGACAATAAATCTCTTGTTTGCATTCAAAAAGTGACTGGTGCCCATCATTTCATCTTGCATTACACCCACCATGCCTGTTAACCCACTCTACAAGGAAGGATGTCAGCTCCCCCTAACCCTGGAGGTCACCATCAGGCCCCTAGAGGTCCGGGAGGTCGCTACAGGAATAAAGCCTCTTCTGCAACCCCTAGACTTAATGAGCATTTAACTTTTGCAGAGGGAAGGGTCCCGGGAGTTAGGATTTAAATGGGCAAAGTTACAGGGTCTCTTTAATCCTTAAAATTAAGACTTTCTTGGAACACAAAAAATAGTTGCCAACTATGAGTCACCATGGATTGATCAGTGTTATTTAAATCACCAACCAATAAAACAAGTCCCAAAATGATTTACCTCTACTCATAGGTGGACTGCAGCAAACCTCACTGCTGCCTTTGGTATTATCACAGTAGATGACACGGCAGGTCTTCTCTTATTATGTAGCGATACCCCCCTCTCTGAAATCGGGCTGCTGGTTTTGTTTTGGGTCATGCCAACTACCTCCAAGGCTTCCGTTGTCAGGGTATAGAAAGTCTCTAGAAAGGCCAATGTCCACACAGATGTAAAACCCAAACAGTCAGGCTTTATTTACTTTGCTGATGGAACTTGAGAGGAAAGCAGGAAACGAGAGAAGAACAGGGGAAGGTTCAGGCACGCAGCACTAAAATCACAACGTCGCCACTCAAGCCTGAGTGGGTATTGCTCACCCGGATAGTTCCGTTCACTGGTCCTAGCAGCCGGGATGAAGCACAAATCAACTTTATCGCAGAACTAGGGATACGATCAGTAATCCTCTGCCACAGGACTATTATAAAAATTCCGAACCCCCCGGCCAAGCATTAGAGAGAGAACCTTTATGCCAGATTGGCGTATTGCAGGGCTTGTAATAATGGATCCCTCCTTAGGTGAGTCCCAGGCCTCCTCCCGAGACAGCAGTACCGTCGCTGGTCTCCTCCGGGGCAGATCCTCCCCGGGTCTCCTTTCCTAAGAGTGGGCTTCCCACAGGTGGGTAGCTTGGGATCCTTTCCTAAGGCATAGGCCCCAACCAGCAGAGCTGGGCCTACCAGGCAGCGATGGAGCCTCAGGCTGAAGGTGCCTGGGGCTGGAACACACACACGCACCCCGTGCACACCCCGTGCACACTCTCCAGGCCCGATGGGCCTCCAGGAACGAACCAAAATCAATGGCGTCTGCCCCTTATGTACCCTCTCCCAGCATGCACATTTACTGCACGACTGCCGAGAGAAGACACCCAAGGTGTTGTGATACCCCCTGTAGTTCAACCTGGGCCGGTGGTGGCAGTGCCACCTACAGGCGAATAGGGAACATTACTGCAAGGCAGCATCACACCCAGAGCAGAAGCAAATTTAGAACAATCAATTGGTCTGAGCCCAACTACTAGCTCAGACTACCCTTAAACCTATGCATAGCGTCCCAAATATTTGGGAGGGGCGCTACAATTATAAGAAGTGTAAAGTATAGGGTGTAGCTGGAGACCTGTGTATTCAGCAAGAGGAAAAGGCCACGGGAGGAAACAAAATGATTCTGACATTTTCAGAATAGTTTGTTGTTTCTATCTGGACGGAATCGGAAAGTTGCAAAGTGCCAATTACTTTTTACATAAAACTGAACATACTTTCCATTTAAACTTCTGGAAGTAAAAGCTTTTCCTAAGAGCACATAACACAAGATGTACAAGAACACACAGGAGGGTGCAAGCACCTAGTGCATTACCAGAGTTTTCATGTAAAAAAACATAGAAGACTAAATGGGTACTCACAAAAATGGAAGGTAGAGTACAAAAGCATTAAAACCACGAGACACCATACAGTGCAGGAATCGTGTATCCCAACAGTCACTCCGCTATGCTGGCAAGCTGATGCATTTTGGGGGCAAAGCACCGTCCTAAAAGCTCTAAGGAAGGGGGTACGTCCCTGAATGCCATCAGCTTGCCAGCATAGCGGGGTGACTGTTGGGATACACAATTCCTGCACTAAAATAAAGAAAATGTAGTGATTGCACAGGTGAAAATAATAAAATGATCAAAAAAAAGCAGCTGACATTACAGAACATCTGTGTAAATACAATAAAAAACTAAAATTGCCACGCTATGTGAGTGAGATAACAAATCTTTGCAGTCGTGTCTCAAGGATGGTGGATGACTATACACTAGGGTGACCAGACATCCCTGTTTTCCGGGGACAGTCCCCAGATTGAGGACACTGTCCCTGGGCCAAGTCTGTCCCCGGTTTTGTCCCCGGATTGGATTTGAACAGGGGCTGGGGCAATTTCAAAGACAGTCAGTGCAGAATAAAAAAATAAAAAAATATGAATTACACACCCCCTCTCCGCTTAGGGGGGTGTATTTTTTTTCCATTATCTGTGCCCCTTTCTGATGATCATGTGATGGTCGGAGCGGTGGGAATTTTTCTTCAGTTTTGGGCGCATGCCAATTCAGCTCTGCTCACATGTTCTTCTGCCTTGGCTCAAGTCCCGGCCAGCCGCCTGCCTGCTTATCTCCGTGTCTTCCCTGGAGGAGTGATCTTCCTCCGCCCCCCACCCAGTTGTAGCTGGGGCCTGAAGAGTAAGACTTGACAGGCTGTGAGGCGG
Organism: Rana muscosa; assembly: GCA_029206835.1. NCBI lineage: Eukaryota > Metazoa > Chordata > Amphibia > Anura > Ranidae > Rana > Rana muscosa. The sequence continues at coordinate 310,974,245 of CM055122.1, forward strand.
GCAGCGGCGACGGGCAGAGAGTCACTGATTGTCGCCATTACTAGTAAAACAAAAAAATATGTCCCCGGATTTCATTTTAAAAATCTGGTCACGTTACTATACACCCAAAGTGCACCTTTCACCGTGATAAGAAAAGGCTGTGCCCTTACCGGATAGCTAGACTCCACGTTATAGGAGTCTAGTAAGACATGGTTTCATACTAGGGCTGCCACCCATCCGGGGTTCACCCAGACAGTTCGGGTTTTAAATCATGTGTATGGGTTTCAGACTACCTGAAACCCGGACACATTTTTCAGACCAAACTGTGGCTCCCCGATGTGTGGGTGGGAAATTTGAAGCCCAGCAGGCGTCAGGTACATCGTGGATGAAAGGCACTGATGACTGAGGGGTGCACTGCAGACTCTGATTTAAGGCTTTGGGAACCCTGATTTAAAGGGGAGTTCCAGACTTTTTTTTTATGTTTATTAAAAGTCAGCAGCTACAAAAAGTGTATCTGCTGGCTTTTAATAAACATACACTTACCTGTTCCACTGTCCAGCGACGCGACGCCCGGAGCTCCGCTCCTCTCCCCCCCTTCTCCGCCAGCGCCTCCATTCATAGTGTGAGCACCCGGCCGTGACAGCTTTCGGCTTCACAGCCAGGCCAGGCACTTACTGCGCATGCGCGAACGGCGCAGCGCTCTCTGAGTGGACAGGCGATCGCCTGGGACCTGTCACGTCCCAGGTGATCGGCTACAGGGAGGGGCCACCAAAAGGCGATATGACAAATTGTCTAGGCGGCCCCAGTGGCGGAAGGAGGAAGTGGGACAGGAAGTCCCACTTCTACTGAAGCCCCCACTCCCTCCCCAAAAAAATGACATGCCAAATGTGGCATGTAAGGGAGTGGAGTGGATTAAGCGGAAGTTCCAAATTTGGGTGGAACTCCGCTTTAAGAGGGAATGCTGGAAACTCTGATGTAAGGGGGGCTTTAGTGAGCTGAAACCCCCTTACATCAGAGTTCCCCTTTACCCCAGAGTCCACCGCGTTTCCCATAAAAAAACAAAAACAAAACAGTTGGCGCTAAAGTGTCCAGGTTTGGCTTGAAGAAAAGGTGGCAACCCTTCATTCATATGTCACGAGGGACCCATCCACTGGAGGTAAGCAGGGTGATGTTGATACCAACCGCACTGGTTACTCCCTCTCTCTCTCTCTCTCTCTCTTACAGATATGGTGTAAAAATAAGGGGGAAAAAGTCGCCACATAGCATAAAACCGTGATGATTTATTGAAAAAGTTGATATAAAATTCCACAAGTCCAGCAAGACATAAATAAAATGTTCCTGGGTTAAAAACAATCTGCAGATCACAATCAAACTAGTGTGGTGTGATTGAGCATAAACTCCACCCTACTAGTTTCGTCATACATGACTGCATGGTGTCTCATGGTTTTAATGCTTTTGTACCTTCTATTTTTGTGAGTACCCGTTTTGTTATCTTCCACATTTTTATACATTAAAACCCTGGTAATGCACAAGGTGCTTGAACCCTCCTGTGTGTTTTTTTAATACCTTTATACTGGATCCCCTGGTCTGTGGAGGTGCTGCATTGGCCAAGCATTCCTGAGGGATATTCTTTTGTCGCCATTGATGGTCTAGTAAAGTTCAACTGTTATCAGAAATTCCGACAACAAAACCGTGGATTTTTTTTCCAACGGATGTTGGCTCAAACGTGTGTTGCATACACACGGTCACACAAATGTTGTCCGAAATTCTGAACGTCAAGAACGCGGTGACGTACAATACGAATGACGAGCCGAGAAAAATGAAGTTCAATAGCCAGTACGGCTCTTCTGCTTGATTCCGAGAATGCGTGGAATTTTGTGCGTCAGGAATTGTGTACACACGATCAGAATTTCCGACAAAAAGTTTTGTTGTCGGAAAATTTGAGAACCAGCTCTCAAATTTTTGTTGTCGGAAATTCCGACAGCAAATGTCCGATGGAGCCTACACACGCTCGGAATTTCCGACAACAAGCTCCCATCGAACATTTGTTGTGGGAAATTCCGATCGTGTGTACGCGGCATTACAGTTCTTCGAGCGCCGTGACATACCATATTTCTGTATTGACCAGAAAAATGTCATCTGTGCCCCTCTCTGATATAGTTTCACTTTGTGAAAGTGACTCTGTCTTTTAAACCTCCCGAGCAGCAATTGTAGTTAAATGGCCAGTCATGGGTGCTGTTATCCTTAATGGAAGCTTAGAAATGACTCACTAATTACGGCGGGTGCTGCACAATGCCTATGATAGCAAAATCCAAAGAGTCAATCAGAGTGATTGTGTGCCTTGTGATCACTTTAATGTAAACAGCCTGCATCACAAATGAGATGGGTTGAGGAAAGACGATCACCCGACATACACTATATTACCAAAAGTATTGGGATGCCTGCCTTTACACGCACATGAACTTTATTGGCATCTCAGTCTTAGTCCGTAGGGTTCAATATTGAGTTGGCCCACCCTTTGCCGCTATAACAGCTTCAACTCTTCTGGGAAGGCTGTCCATAAGGTTTAGGAGTGTGTCTATGGGAATGTTTGACCATTCTTCCAGAAGCGCATTTGTGAGGTCCGGCGGCACCGATGTTGGAGGAGAAGGCCTGGCTCGCAGTCTCCGCTCTAATTCATCCAAAAGGTGTTCTATCAGGTTGAGGTCAGGACTCTGTGCAGGCCAGTCAAGTTCACAGAATTCAAAGAATTAAATGTGTTGGATCTTCACAAAGTAAGTTTACAAACTTCAAGATCGTCCATGATTAATAGTAATAGGCTAGAAATAATTGAAATACCAGGGCTTTTTTTCAGGTGGAACTTGGCGGAACTCAGTTCCACCACCTCTGGCCCAGACCCTTTGGTGCCTGCTCACCACAATCACCACAATCACTTGTAAACACAGAAGTCCGGTTTCTGTGTTTACAAGTGACAGCTCTGCAGCAGGGCCAATCCTAGGGTCACAGACACCTAGGTGCAGAAATATTTCTGGCACCCCCCCACGTGGGCGTGGTCATCCTACAAACTCCTCCCATTTACACATGTTTCTATGGCAATGATTCAAACACAGAGATGATCCCCTAAGAAGTCTTCGTTACCCTGGGATCCTCCCATGATCCTTTAACAATAAAGAAAATACAGGAAGAGCGTACACTAATGAGACCTGGAGAGGAGTCTCTCTGATGCACACAGAGGGGGCTTCTGTTAGAGAGTCTGTTAGGAAGAGCCCCCAGACATAGTACAAGAGGTGGTCAGAGAGTGCAGACATATTACAGGAGACAGAGAGTGCAGATATATTACAGGTGACCGTCAGAGAGTGCAGACGTGATACAAGAGACGGTCAGAGACTGCAGACATTTTACAGGAGATGGTCAGAGAGTGCAGACATAGTACAGGAGACAGAGAGTGCAGACATAGTACAGGAGACAGAGAGTGCAGACATAGTACAGGAGATGGTCAGAGACTGCAGATATAATACAGGAGATGATCAGAGACTGCAGATATAATACAGGAGATGATAAGAGAGTGCAGACATATTACAGGAGATGATCAGAGAGCGCAGACATATTACAGGAGACGGTCAGAGACTGCAGATATAATAGAGGAGATGGTCAGAGACTGCAGATATAATACAGGAGACGGTCAGAGATTGCAGATATAATAGAGGAGATGGTCAGAGATTGCAGACATAGCTCAGGAGATGGTCAGAGACTGCAGACATAGCACAGAAGATAGTCAGAGACTGCAGACATAGCACAGAAGATAGTCAGAGACTGCAGACATACTACTGGAGATAATGGCTGATCGTCGCTCTCACCTGACCCAGCGATACAGCAACAACGGTTCCTCTGATCAGGAGTCAGCTCACTCTGAATTGCCCGTACTGACTCCACTGAGTCCAGATCTGTATTAAGTATAGACTCCCTACTAAGTATAAACCCCTCCATTAGTACAGACCCCCCAGGACAAACCACCCCCCTCCATTAGTACAGACCCCCCCCACAAACCACCCCCCCATTAGTACAGACCACCCCCCTCCATTAGTACAGACCCCCCCCACAAACCATCCTCCCTTTATTAGTACAGACCCCCCTCAGGACAAACCACCCCCCACCATTAGTAGAGACCCCCCACAAACCACCCCCCTCCATTAGTACAGACCCCCCTCAGGACAAACCACCCCCCTCCATTAGTACAGACCCCCCCACAAACCACCCCCCCACTAGTATAGAGCCCCCCAAAAACCACACCCCCATTAGTACAGACCACCCCCCTCCATTAGTAGAGACCCCCCTTTATTAGTACAGACACCCCCTCAGGACAATCCACCCCCCTCCATTAGTAGAGACCCCCCCACAAACCACCCCCCATTAGTACAGACCCCCCCACAAACCACCCCCCATTAGTACAGAACACCCCCCTCTATTAATAGAGAACCCCCACAAACCACCCCCCTCAATTAGTACAGCCCCCCTCAGGATAAACCACCCCCCATTAGTACAGACCCCCCACAAACCACCCCCATTAGTACAGACCACCCCCCCTCCATTAGTAGAGACCCCACAAACCACCCACCCATTAATATAGACCCCCCACAAACCATCCCCCTTCCAATAGTACAGACCCCCCTGGCCCCCACAAACCACCCCCTTCTATTAGTACAGACCCCCCACAAACCATCCCCCGTCCATTAGTACGGACCCCCCTGGCCCCCACAAACCATCCCCCCTCTATTAGTACAGACCCCCCTCAGGATAAACCACCCCCCCACAAACCACCCCCCTCCATTAGTAGAGACCCCCCACAAACCACCCCCCTCAATTAGTACAGACCCCCTCTAAGGATAAACCACCCCCCATTAGTACAGACCCCCCAAAAACCACCCCCCATTAGTACAGACCACCCCCCTCCATTAGTAGAGACCCCCACAAACCACCCGCCCATTAGTACAGACCCCCCACAAACAATCCCCCCTCCATTAGTACAGACCCCCCTGGCCCCCACAAACCATCCCCCCTCTATTAGTACAGACCCCCCTGGCCCCCACAAACCATCCCCCCTCCATTAGTACAGACCCCCCTGGCCCCCACAAACCACCCACTTCCATTAGAACAAACCCCCCCACAAACCATCCCCCCTCCATTAGTACAGACCCCCCTGGCCCCCACAAACCACTCCCTTCCATTAGAACAGACCCCCCACAAACCATCCCCCCTCCATTAGTACAGACCCCCCCTGGCCCCCACAAACCATCCCCCCTCCATTAGTACAGACCTCCCCTGGCCCCCACAAACCACCCCCCCTCCATTAGTACAGACCCCCTGGCCCCAACAAACCACCCCCTCCATTAGTACAGACCCCCCCCCTCTGTCCTCTCCTCCCCACCCGGGCGGCAGCTGGAGAGGAGAGGACAGTGTGCAGCCGCGCCACCCAGGTGGAGAAGATCGTGACAGTGAGAACAAATGTCATGCACTGCACCGCACAGACCGCCCTGCCCCACCCCCCAACGACATCACCGCGGGTCTCTCTCCGAGCAGCCGCTCCAATCTCTGATCTCCTCTGACAGGAGGATGGAGGGGGAAGGGCTTGGGCAGGAAACAGCGGCCGTGTCGGCGGTGAGCGGCGGCGGTGAGCGGTAGAGAGAGCGCCCTCTGGATACCAACAAGGAGGGGGAGGAAGGAGGGGGCAATCTGGCGCTTGAGCGCCCCCATCTCTGTGGCGCCTGGGTGAACTGCACCCCTCGCACCCCGTCTAGGATCGGCTCTGCAGTCTGTGTGTAACCCCCCTGAACTCTGCACTCTGTATGTAATGTAATCCTGGTATTTAATGCCCCTTTAAGACCATCCTACTGTTTGTGAAATTTGACTGACCACCCCCACTATTTGTTGTGATTTGGAGGGTGTGTGTGGGGGAGGGGTTTTGGGGGGTCGTGGTTGAGTTCCAGCACCTATTGTTTGAGAAAAAAAAAACATGTGAAAAATTAATTTATGATTGCCCCCGATACCCCTTTCCCCACCCAGGCCCTTGAGGCTTACATTGTGGTTGTTCCCAAACTGGGTAAAGACGTTGAAATCTGCAGTAGCTACTTGCCAATCCCTTTCACTAACATTGACATACATACAGTATACACTTCAAGATCATAGTAAACAGACTTAAACCCCTAATCTCAGATCTTATCCACCTAGAAATTAAAAAGGGTCTACTTCACCATTTTCAGGCTTCCACCCGCACTATCATATTTAGACATTGGTGTAAAACCAATACCCTTCCACTGTTGGAATGGGTGTGCAAGATTCCATCTTCCACTTGGAAATGATGCTCTCCTGGGATAAAGATAGAGCGATATTTTTTTTATAAAAAACTCGATTGATGATTTGAATCAAGGTTTTTTTTTTTTGATAGACACTGCGCCGGTCCTAAGGAGCTGCGGGCAGGAGTTTTTAGGCGAGGCCGCGGCTTCGGCTTAGTCCACGGCGTCCGGCCTCCCAGGCGGTCCTGAGGAGCTGCGGGCAGGATTTTTTAGGTGAGGCCGCGGCTTCGGCCTAGTCCGCCGTCCCTTCTTAGCGCCGGTCCTGGGGAAAAAATAAAAAAAATCGATTTTTGGATAATATGAATCGATTTGACCTAACAACTCAATTTTTAAATCAAATCGTTTTTTTTTCCCCAGTCCTAGATAAAGACACTTCAGAGCCTTTGTTACGACCACATGATCCATATGAGTTAATTTTAGATATTCTATAAACTTTACTTCATATTTAGCTCATCTCAATATCTTCATCAATTATCTTCTGGAAATCAGACAATCTGAAGGTGGTCTCCAGCACCCTATTATATTCTTTCATGTCCCCGCTCTATTACTACCTTGTCCCCCCTTTCATGTGCTTATCTTTTCTATTCCTTGACTCTCCCCTATCTTTATATCCACCTTCCTTACTATTCTTCATATCCAATTACTTTCTTCATTTTTTCTTAGTTTTTTTATTTATTTCAGGTACTTACTGTATATAGTGCCGTCAATTTACAGCAGAGCTTTACATATACATTGTACTATTACATCAGTCTCTGCCCTCAAGGAGCTTACAATCTAAGATCCCTAACTCACATTCATACATATGTAGCGGGGTCCTCAATTTAGTGGGATACACTTGGGGGTAGTGTGACCCAAGTGTGTAATTGTGTTAGGGTTCAGACCCCTTTTTGTTATTCGTGGAGGATTGGGTGGTGTAATATTCTCCTTGACCAGTGTGTGTCAGTGTACCTACTGGCTCAGGGTAGAATCACTACCAGAGTGCTACCCTCCTTTGTCCCTGCCTGGAGATGGTGCGGCCGGGGCGGGGAACCCGCCGTGGTATCGTCGGGAGGGGATAAAAGGGGGAGACGCCCTCGCCACGTGGTCGTCGTCGTCTTCGGGGATCATCTCTTCACGCACCCAGGCACCTTCAGCCTGGGTGCGGGCGGTTCAAGGTTCCGGCCTAGGCGCCCTAGGCCTGGCCGGAATGAAGCTGGGATTCCATCCCAGGCACCTTCAGCCTGGGATGAGGTACTATTGAGGAGGCCTGGGACCCAGTGACTCCGACTGGGTCCCGCGAGGGTGAAGTTGCTCCAGGGCGCCCCTTGCGAGGGGACCCGCATCTGAGGTGAGGAGGCTGGGGAGGTCACCCGTTCGAAGACCCGGTACAGTGTCAACCCGGTGACGGATGGGCCTTCGGTAACTCTCTTGAAGGACATCTTCCCCTGATAGAGGCCGCAACGCAACGGAGGTATTCATGTCAAGACTCCTGCAACCCTTGGTCATAGCATAGGGGGTGTAGGGACCCAGATCAGTATAGTGCCTCGACCTGCTCATCTCACCGTATCATGCCATCGCATTGCCTGTATGTGGAGATACGAAATAAACCAACAGTTGGACTGTGATCGGTGTATGGACTCTGTTAATGGGAGCAAAGGGTGGTTCGGTGGTTTCTGCACGACAGACTCGGTACATGCTCAGGACACACCGGCCCAAGGAAACATCAGGTATTGGCCTTCACCTCGCCCGCCGTTGTGGGGAGGACATGGGCCGTAGCACACCTCACCCTGTCGCGTGACATACCCCTAGCTAAAGAGGACGGGGTGAGGGGGTCGCTACACGTGGGGGCTCGTCCGGGATAGTGTGTGTCTTGGCGATGGAACTGAGAACGTCTGTGTTTGAACTTTGCTGCCCGGAGGAGTTCCGAACAGGTCGGCCATGTGATTGGCCAAAGTGCATCCCTGCTCGGAGTTGTGGACATGACCCTAAGTCGGGAAAGGCCCACGCAGAGGAGCGTAAAAAGGGAGAGGTCCAGCCGTGCGAAGTACTACATGTGGGGACTGTTAATGCACTGTGCCACGAGGCACCCCATGACTGTACAATTCGTGGGCGGAGGCTGGCGGAAGCCCGCGAAAACGTACAAGTTGTGGGAGGAGTCTGGCCACGTGTGGAGATACACGTGGAGACTCCGGCGCGTGGTCAGCGCGTGATGGAACAGCAAGTGGTCGGGATGGCCTCAAGCTCCCCGTGGATGCCGGTATCTTACCCCACGAAAATGACTGCATTTGCTGCTCCCCTGACAGACACGGGAATAAGGCTCAGGCCCCGAGGACAGTTGGCTCTGTATTCATGCAGAGACACGGAGGCTCTCGGTGTGATCTGTCCCGGATGCTCGGGACTGGTGGTCCAACTAAAGCCATTCGGGCGATGTGAGGCATGCAAGGAGTTCCTTTTTGAGGTTGAACCATACACGGAAAGGCCCCGGGCCCTACGCCTCAACTGCATCACAGGAACCGCCACTCCGGAGGGAGAGATCCAGGCCTCTGCGGAGGTCCCCGTACGCGCTGACCAGGGCGAAGTGACTGCCCAACCAGAGATTGAGAGAGAAAAATCCGAAGACACTGCTTCGGTCACCACAGACTCCCTGCTGCCACCCCCGAAGAGGAAGATAGGCCTGGTGCAGGCATCCTGTGGTCGTGGTCGAGCTTCACCCCGCCGCTTGCCTGGCCTGGATGACGCCGGTAGAGAAGAGAGTCCCGGACATCCCAGTTCTTCAGTAGGTCCAGGTGAGCTAGGGGCTGGGACTGTGGTGTTGGTTGGAGGTGTTGGGAGTTCACAGCCGGTGGAGCCCGAAAGGGAGGGTAGCCTTCCGTCTACTAGAGACTACCTTCCCGCCGAGATGTATCACACCTCCGACCTAGAGTCGTTGTCAGACTGTGGTGATGACGGAGAAATAGACGAGCTGTTTCACCGGAAGGGATGGGACAGACGCCCGCTACCTGTGCTGAGTAAACCACAGGATTCCCCCATGTCCATAGAAGACAGTACGCTCCGGGCGCAGGCCCCGGAGTTATCGAGGAAATCTAACCCTCTGACCAACTTTCCTCATTCAACTACATCACCCGCTCTGATGGTGGGGACGCAGCGTGCTTCGCTGCGGGCACCAAAGACAAAGCAACCCGAGATGGTGAAGGTACCTCGGCACCCGGAGGCCATCGTACAGCCAGGAGAAGGTGAGCGAGATGTGATGCCGCCCCTAGCCAGATTGCAGAGACTTTTCTCCCAGAGAGTCGCCCGTGAATATGGGTGGGAGTACCCCTACTTGCCTCGGGACTTATTGTATGAAGTTGAGGTCCTGCGACCAAGGTGGTATGACGAGTTTGTATGGGAAAAGCTTAAAGTACCCCATGCCAGGCGATACCTGTCATGTTCGCCGCCTGTGTCTAAAAAGTTCAAGGACTGCAGAGCTGATTGGAGACTTGGACGCCATATTCATGCCGATAAGGTGCTCATCTGTAGGAAAGAAGGAGAGGATGTCGAGTATTCAGTGGAAGTGTTTGACGGGCACCTGAAGCCTCTGTTTCTGCCGGATCCAAGGTTCTACTTATGGGAGAAGTGAGCTCCTATCTTGTTGCTGTTGAAACTTTCTGGATGAGACATTCCCAGACGCCTAGAACTGTGCCCTACTTTTGTTTTGATTTGGGCTTTTCTTTTACTCACTGGAGACTTGGGAGCTGTTGTTTTTTTTCTCCCTTTTCTTCATGTGCCAAAGGCAGAGACTTTTGGGGTAGAGTCAGAGTAGGAAAGCAGGAAGAATGAAGATCTCACCAAGTGTCATTACCGCAGCTCTGTCACCAGGTGGCAGTGTTGTGCAACGGTTGTTCGAAATGCTACACATGCGTTACTTACTTATTGGAGTGAGCGGGTCTCTCGGCTGACGGACCCACTCATGCCAAGTTAACACCGAGTGTTAGGATGTGTTTTCTTTTGTTGTTTCCCTTCTGCAGGAGATTCATCGGTCAAGACTACTGAGAGTGGGGTGGTTCTTAGACAGTGATGGGAGGGATTGTACATGTGTACAGAATAGATGTCTTATATAAATGTTTATCGTTTTATATTTCCCCTTTCCCTTTTGAGCAGGTCTTGGCACACTTAGTATCCAAAAATTTGAGGGATAGCCTCTGGGGCCCACTTCATGTCGCCACTCCTTGGGAGACATGGGTGTGCACCTGACGCTGGGGACCAGCGTCAAATCACAGGGGGGAGTGTGTAGCGGGGTCCTCAATTTAGTGGGCTACACTTGGGGGTAGTGTAACCCAAGTGTGTAATTGTGTTAGGGTTCAGACCCCTTTTTGTTATTCGTGGAGGATTGGGTGGTGTAATATTCTCCTTGACCAGTGTGTGTCAGTGTACCTACTGGCTCAGGGTAGAATCACTACCAGAGTGCTACCCTCCTTTGTCCCTGCCTGGAGATGGGTGCGGCCGGGGCGGGGAACCCGCCGTGGTATCGTCGGGAGGGGATAAAAGGGGGAGACGCCCTCGCCACGTGGTCGTCGTCGTCTTCGGGGATCATCTCTTCACGCACCCAAGCACCTTCAGCCTGGGTGCGGGCGGTTCAAGGTTCCGGCCTAGGCGCCCTAGGCCTGGCCGGAATGAAGCTGGGATTCCATCCCAGGCACCTTCAGCCTGGGATGAGGTACTATTGAGGAGGCCTGGGACCCAGTGACTCCGACTGGGTCCCGCGAGGGTGAAGTTGCTCCAGGGCGCCCCTTGCGAGGGGACCCGCATCTGAGGTGAGGAGGCTGGGGAGGTCACCCGTTCGAAGACCCGGTACAGTGTCAACCCGGTGACGGATGGGCCTTCGGTAACTCTCTTGAGGACATCTTCCCCTGATAGAGGCCGCAACGCAACGGAGGTATTCATGTCAAGACTCCTGCAACCCTTGGTCATAGCATAGGGGGTGTAGGGACCCAGATCAGTATAGTGCCTCGACCTGCTCATCTCACCGTATCATGCCATCGCATTGCCTGTATGTGGAGATACGAAATAAACCAACAGTTGGACTGTGATCGGTGTATGGACTCTGTTAATGGGAGCAAAGGGTGGTTCGGTGGTTTCTGCACGACAGACTCGGTACATGCTCAGGACACACCGGCCTGAGGAAACATCAGGTATTGGCCTTCACCTCGCCCGCCGTTGTGGGGAGGACATGGGCCGTAGCACACCTCACCCTGTCGCGTGACATACCCCTAGCTAAAGAGGACGGGGTGAGGGGGTCGCTACACATACATATGCTGTACTAGGGCCAATTTAGACAGAATCCAATTAACCTACCAGCATGTCTTTGGAGTTGACCTTTCCTTATCCCTCCCTCTGTACCCTTTTACTCAAGTTTCATGCTTGTCTTAACATTTTACCTCTGATTTCTGATAAAGAAAAATACTGGAGCTGTACCGAAAGTAATGCAAAAGTGGGCAGAACTTTTTTATATCTCTTGTGTATATATATAAAAGAACATATACAAATGAATTATAAAAAATATATGCTACAATAGAGTGGAACCTTGGATTACCAGCATAATCCGTTTTAGGAGAATGCTTGTAATCCAAAGCACTCGCATTTCAAAGGGAGTTTCCCCATAGAAGTCAATGGAAACGAAGATAATTTGTTCCATATTGACTTCTATTGCATGCAATAACTCATGTGGCCAGAGGTGGGCGTGCCGGAGAGCCTTGTAAATACTCGGGAACAGCTCGGCTGAACTCGGAAATGCTCGGAAACCCTTGGGAACTGAGTATTTCTGAGTATTTCCGAGTGATTCTGAGTATTTCTGAATGGCTCCAAACTTTTCCGAGTTTCACCGGCGCCCCCGCACCTCTGGCCAAATGCGGTACTGCACACCCCATTAGCTTGAATTCTGCTTGTGTTGCGAGACAACACTCGCAAACCGAGTCAGGATTAAAAAAAAAGTTGCTCATCTTTCAAAACTCTCGTTAATCGCGTTACTCGTAAACCAAGGTTCCACTGTATATGAAAATATAAAAAATGGTTTAAAGCTGGGCTCCATCCAAAAGGGGAAGCTCCACTTGTGTGCCAGATTTGGCACCTTTTGGGGGGAGCGGGTACCAGGTTTTAAGTGAGCCCCCCTCCTTCCCCCAGCAGTCGGCCCATTCACAAAGCACAGCCCGATTCGTGCTTGTGTAGTAGGTTTCCCTTAGCCAAGATAGTGGCGCCAGCACCCGAGAGCCGATTCAAGACTCAGCTCTTGTGAGGACACCGCTGGATGCCTAAACAGAGAAGTGCTGCTGACTTTAAAATTTTTTTAATTTTTTTTTTGGGGGGGTGGGGTGTGGGGCGGAACTCCTCTTTAAAAAAATTATATAAAATGAACTGGGCACACTACATTGATTTAAAATCCTTTGCTGACGTCTCTTCTGAAACTGACAAATCTGGGAGTGTCCATCTTTTGTGTGCCCCGATTATGTGTTCTGATAACCCCTACGACTATAGGACAAACAAAATACTAAATGTAATGCTATAAAAAAATATGTGATCCTTATGCCGTGTACACACGAACGATTTTCTCAACGGTGAAAACACTGCAGAGAAATTCGACATGAAAAACGAGGGAACGGCTTGGTCCCCTACACACGGCCGGTTTTCATGACATTTTTTTTCTTGGTCGAGAAAACCGACCGTGTGTAGGCTCCCTGGCAGTGTTTCCCTATGGGAAAACTGCCACGGAAAAAAATGCTGTGAATCACGACGAGAAAAATTAGAGCATGTTCTAATTTTTCTCATCGTGATTAATGCCGTTTTTCTCGTCGGGAAAAATGCTGGAAAGCCCACACACGGGCGTTTTTCTCATCAAAGAGAAAAAATAAAAATTTTCCCGATGAGAAAAATGGCCGTGTGTACGCGGCATAAGTCTATTTGACCTATTTTTCATGACGAGGCCATTTTTTGCGAAATGGTACTGCGTTATTTTTTTACTGAAAATTGCGCGGTCATGCAATGCTGTACCCAAGTTAATTTTATGTCATTTTTATTCTCATAAATAGAGCTTTCTTTTGGTGGCATTTGATCACAACTGAAATTTTTATTTTTTGAGCTATAAACAAAAAAAGACCAAAAATTTTGAAAAAAATAAAATCTTTTTTACTTTGTGCTATAAAACATATCCAATAAATAAAAAAATAAAAAAATCGAATTTCTTCAGTAAATCTGCTTTAGGGCAGTTGGAAAGTGGTTAAGGGGTCATAAACCTTGTTCCTAAATTATTGCCTCGTTGTACTGAACATTTTGGTTATAATCTCAGATTTCCCTTTTTCATTCAGTTATGGAATTTCCCTTATTCCTTTTGTATAATGCCGCGTACGCACGATCATTATTCACGGCGGTTAAAAAACCGCCGTGAATAATGTCATTTAAAACGAGGGAACGGCTTGTTCCCCACACACGGTCGTTTTTCACGTAGTTTTTTCTCTTGTCGAGAAAAACGACCGTCTGTGGGCTCCGCGGCAGTGTTTCCCTATGGGAAACACTGCCGCGGGAAACATGTCGAAAAAAACGACCAGAAAAATTAGAACATGTTCTAATTTTTCTCGTCTTTTTTAATGCCGTTTTTCTCGTCGAAAAAAATGGCAAAAAGCCCACAGACGATAATTTTTCTCGTCGAAAGGAAAAAATGTCGTTTTTCTCGACGAGAAAAACGGCCGTGTGTACGCGGCATAAGAGCTTTTTTTTTAGCTGTGGAAGATTAGGTTATGAAAATTTTACTTTAGGTTAGGATGACCATTGTAATTATGATTCACAAGAAATGTCAGTCAATTAAGGAACGTAAAGTGGAAATATACCGAAAAATAAATTGTGGGTAATTTAATAACCTGACAAGCACAATTTTATGAAACAGCTGAAGAGCCCATGTCCTCTCCAGCAGTTCAGCGTACCTTCGTCATCTCACTCCCAGTGACAGATTTGGGACCCCTAGGTGCACTTAGCGCGGACCTCATGTGTGTACTTGTTAACTCCTTCACTCCCATAGCATGCAGCCAACCTAAGGGTCTCCATAACGCAGGTTTGGTCCCGGTTGCATAGGGAAACAGACCATAGGAGAGCGAGGCAGATCACGACCCCCAGCTACCAGCAGTGGTGTCACTAGGCGGGTGCGGGCCGCACCCGGGTGACACCGGCCAGAGGGGTGACACCCATGGGTAGCGGCACCACTAACACTGCCTGCTGCCCTGATTAGCTGTGCCTCGCGCCGCGGCTGTGTCCCTCAACGGGGTGGACCGAAGCCGCCTCCCCCTCCTCTCTGTTTACATCCACGGAGGAGGACCCCCCCTGCACTGAGGCAGGGGGTGTCTGTACTGATGGAGGGGTCTGCACTGAGGGGGGGTGTCTATACTAAGGGGGGTCTTCACTGAGGGTGGGTGTCTGTACTGATGGGGGGTCTGCACTGAGGTGGGGAAGTCTGTACTAATGGAGGGGGGTCTGCACTAAGGTAGGGGTGTCTGTACTGATGGAAGGGTCTGCACTGAAGGGGTGTCTGTACTGAGGGGGAGGTTTATACTGAGAAAGGGGGGTCTATATTGATGGAGGGGGGTCTGTACATAGTGGGGGGTCTGTACTGAGGGAGGGGGATCTATACTGCGGGAGGGGGGTCTGTAGTTAGTGGAGGGAGGTCTGTACTGAGGGGGGACTATAGTTGGTGGGGGGGGTGACACCATTTTTTTTCACACCGGGTGCCACTGGCTACCAGAGGACCCATCACCATGTACTTGTTCCTGGGTACCCCTTGAAACTGCATACCTCCTCCTGTTTGTCTTGCTGAGTACACCTTCCATAGTTGCTTTGCTTCATATCCCACATGTGCTTTACTTTTCCTAGTTCTTTCATACAACAGAAACCATCATGCACCCCTTTAAAATGACTTCAGACCCACCTTAGAACAGTTGATGTAACTTTATTTAAAGTGTTACTTAGGGCTTTTTTTCTCAGACAATAGGTGCAGGAACTCCCCCTTTCCGAGTCACCCCTTTTCTCCACCCCTACCCACCTCCCAGTACCCAGTTCCGTATGGAATTTGGTAATGATATCAAGAAAAGCAGTAAAATAGATCCCCTGCAGCCAGCAACAATAGATTTCCCTAACAACAATGGACCACCCGCAACAAAATTTCCCCGCCAGCAACAATAGACTCCCGGCAGTATCAACAGATCTTCACACAGCCAGCATTAATAGTCTCTCTGGCTGCCATCAACAATAGACCCATCCCCCAACAGTAGATCTCTTTCAGCAAAAAATGACCCCCCAGCAACATAAGACCTCCCCAGCAACAATAGACCTCGCCAGCAACAATAGACCCCCCTTGTAAAAATAGATCCCGGCAGTGAGCATCAATACCCTGCAGCACACCCCAACACCCCTTGCCATTACATACAGTCAGTCCAAGAGGTGCCGGAACTGCGTTCCCGCTGAAAAAAAGTCCTGGTGTTACTAAACCCAGGACTCTGCATTCACTAGGTCTCCCACAGTACACAGAACATGGAAATGCAATTATTTTAGTAACTATAAACTGCTAAATACCTTTACTCATCAGCAGTATATAGCAGTCTTATCTGACCGAGCATTGGTTAAAGCTTGACCCTCTGTCTGGACAGTGCTGATTGGCCCTGTGTTGATCACAAAAAAAAAAACATGCCAGCAATACACACCTGTGGCGGCTGGTGGTAAATTTTTTGGGGCTGGCGGCGCCCGCAGCCATTCCTATCCCCCCCTGCACCACCACCGGCCCGCCGGTCTGGTATGGTCGGTTGGGTCATCCGCATCAGCGCCCCGAGCCCACACTTTTTTGAAGCCTATTAGAATTGCGGTTTTAAAAAAAAAAATCCCTATTGAAATTCATGCTTCTGGAGCCCTGCATGTAAATTAGGGGGCCAGATGCATTGGTTTGGGGGGCGGTGCCCGTGCGCCCTGCATTACGGGCCGTCACTGATACACACCAAACTGAGCATGTGCAGAGTCCCTCTAAAGCCCTGTGCACACGATCGGATTTCCTAAGGATTCTAATCCGATGGATTTTTCCATCGGAAATCCGATGAAGGTGACTTCCATCAGTCTTGCCTACACACCATCAGTACAAAATCCGACCGTCCCAAACGCTGTGACGTAAAACACTCCGACAAGCCGAGAAAAATTAAGTTCAATGCTTCTGAGCATGCGTCGACTTGATTCTGAGCATGCGTGGGTTTTTTGTCTGATGGAGTTCCACACAGACGATCAGATTTTGCTATCGTTTTTTTTCCCATCGGATAAATTTAAAACATGTTCTATTTTTTCACACCGATGGAAAAAAGACCGATGGGGCCCACACACGATCAGTTTGTCCGATAAAAACAGTCCATCAGACTGTTTTCATCGGTAAAACCGATCGTGTGTACACGGCTTAAGGCTCTGTACTATCAGCAGATGGATTGGGGACAATAAAAGAAGAGGAGGATCATAGAAGACAGGATTAAACAGCCTTTTTAGACAATGCAGAGGATTAACCCATTAGGTTCCACAGTGAGTATAACAAGTGTGCTTTACTGCATATACAGACTGATTTTACTGTTGTGGGCTTTTGTAATACTTTAAGCATTTTGAGGCACAGTCCAACCTGAACAGTTCAGTGCAACATTACCTAACTAACTCCAATAGGCTGCCCAGGCATACCTCCACAAAGTGGTAGTCCATAATTGGTCTTTCCCAAGACTTGGCAATTCTTCGGGTTCCTGGTATCTCCCGACAGACTGCAGTCCTCCGTTTGGTGCTCCTCAGCAATCACATGGTCTTCCTGAGCAGGCCGAAGCTCCAGAACCTGGCCTTCCTGTTTTATTTATATCACAGGGCAAATAGATTGGGTCCAAAAAGCCCGGGAGCTGCGGTGCAAAATATTAACCCCTTCCTCAGCCCTGGCCAGCCAACTAACTTAACCAACATCCAGACGTTTCAAAATGGGACTTTTAAGATGCTAGAACATTTTAACCCTTGAAACAACACCTTTATTGAAATACTAATTTTGATTATTCATTGTATTAATTAAACTTACAATATTCATAATATTAACAATTATTAAGAAATACAGAAAATAAAAGTTTCTCACTAGATAAGGAGCATTTAAAAGGAATCCTTCCCTATATGTCTTCCCCTCTAAATATCACTACCATTTACTATGAACCAAAATTTAAAAAGTACATTACTGCAAAGATTTGGTGGTGGAAAAAGAGCAGCCCTCTTCCTCTCCATGCATTTCGCAAATTGCTTCTACAGAAGACCAAGGGAGAATTTATATTGTGGCAAAAGCCCTTAACCAGTTTCTACTCGCTCTTTAGATGAAAGACGGTACAGCATGGGCTTACTTTGCCAGGAGGGGGTACATAGACGTCCTCCCGTGATCGCACTCCCCACATGCCCCCTGTGGTGCCTCAGACTCGGCTAATCACAGATCGAGGTAAAAAGCCAATTAATTACAGAGGCCCTTTACCATTTGATCAGCTGTGTCCTGATTATCATTGCTGATGTCCCTTTAACACAAGCTGTTTATCCCTGTTAAAGGGACATCGGCACTGATAATCATGTTGGAGATACAACAAGCTTTCAGCTTAGCTTACTGTATTTGACTGCAGTTTAGAAAAAGGACACAAGATGTCGCTAATGCTCAGTGATATGCTATGCTATGTATTTCTCTATGATGTGTTGTATTTCTTGTATACTGTGATGTACTTTTTGGTTTCTTTTTCCTGTCTGTGATTCTTACAATGTGAAGTGACATCTTTGCTAGTGTGGTTATGTTCCAATAAAGAAGCCAGTTCTTGTTACTACACAATGTCTGATCTGAACTGACTCCGCTGCACCTATCAATCGTACTTTGCAACAAATCAAGGGACTGATTATCAGTGCAGTCCCAACAGTGCCCACCAATGCTGCTAATGAGTGCTCACCAGTGCTGCCAATCAGTGGCCATCAGTGCCTCCTCATCAGCATCACCTATCAGTGCCTCCTTATCAGTGTCACCTATCAGTGCCCATCAGTGTCGTGTCGCCTACTAGTGCCCATCAGCGCCGCCTATCAGTGCCTCCTCATCAGTGCCTCCTCATTTGTGCCCACCAGTGCTGCCTTTTAGTGCCCATCAGCACCGCCTATCAGTGCAGCCTGATCAGTGCCTCCTCATCAGTGCCCATGAGTGCTGCCTTATCAGTGCTGCCTATCAGTGCCCATCAGTGCTGCCTATCAGTGCAACGTTATTAGTGCCTCCTCGTCAGTGCCCATCAGCGCTTCCTATCAGTGTCCATCAGTGCCGCCTATCAGTACAACGTTATTAGTGCCTCCTCATAAGCACATCAGTGAAGGAGAAAAATCAGCTGTTTGCAAAATTTTATCATAAACTATGAAAAAAATGTTTGTTTTTCAAAATTTTTGGTCTTTTTTCACTTGTTTAACAAAAAAAAAAAAAAAAACAGTGGTGATTAAAACCACTTCCCGCCTAGTCAATAGCAGATTGACGTCCGGGAAGTGGTTGCATTATCCTGACTGGACATCATATGACGTCCATCAGAATAACAGCCGCCGCGCTCCCGGGGGGCACGCATCGCGGCGATCGGTGGTGCGGTGTGTCAGTCTGACACACCGCTACACCGATCTCGGTAAAGAGCCTCCGTCAGAGGCTCTTTACCACGTGATCAGCCGTGTCCAATCACGGCTGATCACGATGTAAACAGGAAGAGCCATTGATCGACTTTTCCTCACTCGCGTCTGATAGACGCAGGGGCGGATCCAGGGGGGGCAATTGCCCCCCCCGAATATACCAAACAGACATGTCACTTGCAATTGCGCTGCCTTTGCCCGAGTGTCTCTCTCGCATCAGCCGATCAGCGGCGCCGAGAGAGAGACTCGTCTAGTGTTATAACGGCTACGCCGCACTGACCAGGAGTCGGAGGAGGTGGGTGGAGCCTCTTCCCTGCACTCGTTGCTAGCGCCTGGGCTGCTTGGCATCTAACAACGAGTGACGTTAGAGTCACGTCGGACTCGAGTCTCAGAGCCGACGTGACAGGAGCCTCAAATAGGGGAACAGTTGTTGCTGCAGCCTGCAGTTTAGACAGACTAGTTAAAATGTCCAGCGTTCACTGTCACTGTCAGTGGCAGAGCGCCAGCATTCTTCTCAGCCCACAACTTGTGGCAAGTGACAATCTGCAACATGTGGCAGCTGAAGTGGCAAGTGACAATCCGCAACGTGTGGCAAGTGACAATCCGCAACGTGTGGCAAGTGACAATCCGCAACGTGTGGCAGGTGACATGGCAAGTGGACAATCCGCAACATGTGGCAGGTGACGTGGCAAGTGACAATCCACAACATGTGGCAGGTGACGTGGCAAGTGGACAATCCGCAACTTTTGGCAGGTGACGTGGCAAGTGACACACTCGGGGCTCCCACTGATTCTGCATTATGGTGAGTTGAACTATGATATTACAATGTAATAATAGAAATAATGACAGCGTTCACTGTCACTGTCAGTGGCAGAGCGCCAGCATTCTTCTCAGCCCACAACTTGTGGCAAGTGACAATCTGCAACATGTGGCAGCTGAAGTGGCAAGTGACAATCTGCAACGTGTGGCAAGTGACAATCCGCAACGTGTGGCAAGTGACAATCCGCAACTTGTGGCAGGTGACATGGCAAGTGGACAATCCGCAACATGTGGCAGGTGACATGGCAAGTGACAATCCGCAACGTGTAGCAGGTGACGTGGCAAGTGACAATCCGCAACGTGTGGCAGGTGACGTGACAAGTGGACAATCCGCAACGTGTGGCAAGTGACAATCCGCAACGTGTGGCAGGTAATGTGGCAAGTGACAATCCGCAACGTGTGGCAGGTAACGTGGCAAGTGTCAATCCGCAACGTGTGGCAGGTGACGTGGTTAGTGACAATCCGCAACTTGTGGCAGGTGACGTGGCAAGTGGACAATCCGCAACTTATGGCAGGTGACGTGGCAAGTGACACACTCGGGGCTCCCACTGATTCTGCATTATGGTGAGTTGAACTATGATATTACAATGTAATAATAGAAATAATGCGATACAATCATCCTGACACCATAACAACCATGGTGTTGTGATGATTGAAACGCCAACACCAGCTATTTCCCCGATAAATTGCCCGCAAAAAAATCATATTTTCTGGCAGTGCCCCTCCCGAGACTAGTCTCTGGATCCGCCCCTGGATAGATGCGAGTAGAGGAGAGCCGATCGGCGGCTCTCCTGACAGGGGGGGTTCGCGCTGATTGTTTATCAGCGCAGCCCCCCCGCAGATGCCCACACTGGACCACCAGGGAAGCTGCTAGGACCACCAGGGAAGGGGGCAACATGTGGATAGCCAGGTATGTACCCCATGGCCAACCACATATTAAAAAATAAGCACAATAGATGCAAATCAGTGCCCACAAATGGGCACTGACTGGCAACATTATGTACAAACAAAATATGTGATGCCCAGCAATGCCACCCATCAGTGTTCATCATTGTTCATCAGTGCCACCTCTCAGTGCCCATCCATGCCAATAAGTGCCCATCTGTGCCACCCATAAGTACCCATCATTGCCACCCATAAGTACCCATTAAGGCCGCCTTTGAGTGCCCATCAGTGCTGCCTATGAGTGCCCATCAGTGCCGCATACCAGTGCAACCCATCAGTGCCGCCTATCAGTGACCATCATCAGTACCCATCAGTGCCACCTCATCAGTGCCACCTCATTGGTGCCGCCTTATCAGTGCCCATCAGTGCCGCCATATCAGTGCCCGTCATTGAAGAAGAAAACATACTTATTTACAAAAAAATTAACAGAAACAAAGAAAAACATAACTTTTTTCAAAATTTTTGCTATTTTTTTATTTGCTGCGCAAAAAATAAAAATTGCAGAGGTGATCAAATACCACCAAAAGAAAGCTCTATTTGTGGGAACAAAATTATAAAAAAAATTGTTTGGGTACAGCGTCGCATGACCGTGCAATTGTCATTCAAATTGTGACAGCGCTGAAAGCTAAAAATTGGCTTGGGCAGGAAGGTGCGTAAGTGCCTGGTATTGAAGTGGTTAAATACTATGAAAAGAAAGCTCTATTTATGTGGAAAAAATGATAAAGAATTCATATGGGTACAGATGACCGCGTGTAAGCGGGGTGTAGGGCGTAGGGGCTTCACAGAGAGAATCACACGTACAGAGAGGCACGGAGCAGCGCCGAAGGTGTAGGTGGAGGGCCGGCATGACAGGGGTTAACGGGGGCGGAGCCTGTAGGACGTAGGGGGCAGCGTGAGGTCGCAGGAGGGAGGAGGAGAGAGAGAGTAAGGAGAGGAAAAGGAAGGGGAGGGGCCAGTCGCCACGAGGAGCGCAGGGGGAAAGCAGCTTCCCACCCTCCCGCCCTGTTTTTAAGGGTCATTTGTTTTACGGGTATGGGGGTTGTGGTGGCCGAAAATGGCAGACATTGTGGTGGCGGGGTGCAAGGTCCTTGCTAGGTCAGATGGGCACCTAGAAGCAGGGCAGCCATCAGGAATTTTGGGGCCCTTTACACAGCTTCAGGCATGGGCCCCCTGGAGCCGAGGAGAACCGGGGGGGGGGTGCTGCCACCGTGAATTGAGAGGCGGGGGGGGGGTGCCACGAATTGAGAAGCAGAGGGTTTGGGTGCTGACGAACACAAGAAAAAAACAGAAGAACAAAAAAACAAAAAAAAGGGGGGTTGCCATCCAGGGCCCTGGGGACCTCTGGGCCCCTTACAAAAAAAAAAAATATAAAAAAAGGGAGGTTTCCATCCGGGGCCCTGGGGACCTCCTGGCCTCTGGGAACCTCTGGGCCCCTTACAAAAAAAAAAAAAAAAATAATAATAATAAAAAAAAAATGTAAATAAAAAAATGAATAATATTTTTTTTTATAAAAAACAAATTAAAAAAAGGGAGGTTTCCATCCGGGGCCCTGGGGACCTCCGGGCCTCTGGGGACCCCTGGGCCCCTTACAAAATAAATACATTAATTAATTAATTAAATAAAAAAATGAATAATAAAAAAAAATCTGATTTTTAAAAAAAAAGGGGGGTTGACATTCGGGGCCCTGGGGACCTCTGGGCCCCTTACAAAAAAAAATTATATATAAAAAAAAGGGGGGCCATCCGGGCCCCTGGGGAACTCCGGGCCCCTTACAGGTGTACTGCCTGTACCCCCCTGATGGCGGCCCTGCCTAGAAGGCATGGTTAGGGACCCGTCTGAGGGTACAGATCCCAGTTGGTATATGGGTACCTGCTAGTTGTCTCTGAGTCGGAGGTTTCCGCGGCTGGAGGCCTAGAAGTACTAGGCTACTAGCAGGTACAGTGAGGGGTTATGCCGATTGGACCTTGTGCCCCCAGGGTGGTAAAAATACTGGAAGTTAGAAATAAAAGGTTAATGTGTTATGTTAATTATGGAGAGTTTTTTATATATATATATTTATATATATATATATATTGGGTTATATATATATTTTTGTTAATAAAAATGGCCCGTTGGCCAATTTACCCCATTCAAGTCTTGTGTGGTTAAGGGGAAGGAATGGGGTCATTGTTCAATAGTGGCAGCCGTAGTTAATACCCTAGTCATGACTTTATAAACCAGGCAACGTTTTTTACCGGAGAGACGGTAGTAGAAAGAGTATTTACAGCAGTAATGCAAGTAGTTTCACTCCAAGCATGGAGGCACAGATACACGGCACAGTCACTCCTGATGTAAGCGGTAGTTGTATTAGTCAGCACTATAGGCACTTCTCACTGACTGACACAGTATAAACCCAAGCATACAATGCGTATCTGTAGAGGCTGATATTCACACATGTTACCCGGTAACAACGGTATTCCTTCAGCAGAGGGATATATCTGCAACAGGGAGTCTTTCATCCGACCAAGATTGCTGATACAGAACTCACTCCGTAGGAACCCTGAGCTATTCCTCACAGGCCGGATCACTCTCTCTACCTCCTCCTAATGGCCCGTACACACAATCCGAATATCGTACGACAGATCGTACGACTTTTTTCGCTTAATCGTCGCAAGTAGAAATTGAA
This sequence comes from Rana muscosa, assembly GCA_029206835.1. Lineage (NCBI taxonomy): Eukaryota > Metazoa > Chordata > Amphibia > Anura > Ranidae > Rana > Rana muscosa. Next base: position 310,997,669 of record CM055122.1, read on the forward strand.
TAGGTTACTAAAGTCACGAAAATTCCCGTACGACAGAAAATAAATCGGAAGTGATGTCATGTGTTGTAATGTATTTGTATTGTATTTTTGGACTACAACTATACCGACTAAACGAAAATTTAACGATCTGGTATCGTACGAGGAAAATTTTTGCGCTTGTCCGATCGAATAATATCGGATGATATGTCGAGATCGGCTCTCGAAAGTAGTGTACACACGATCCGAAAATTGTACGATTCTTCCTCGGACGACCGTTTTCGTACGATTTTCAGATCGTGTGTACGGGCCATTACTCTCCCTCACAAGAGGGTTCTCTGTCCCTGTCTCCACACACGTGTTCTGCTCTCAACGTGGCTGGGCTTTTCTATATATAAGATGTAGCGGCCTCCTCACTCCCCTCTTTGCATCAGCTCGTCTTTCTCTTGTCTAGGGGTACCTTAGAGGGGAGAGAGCGGGGTCACCACGCCAAGCCTTCACCACATGTGTCCGTGCGGTGTAAGCAAAGTTCTTTCTCTACCTTCGGGTCAGTGTTGTGCACCTGGAGTTACCTTGAACAATGTCCACCAGAAAAGAGCCTCACACCATTAAAGTCCAACACTCCTTTATTCTTCTCGAGTGAACAGCATAATCAGTTAGACTCCCTTAAAGAACAGAACAGACAAGGAGGTGTGGATGCGAGTAGGCCCAGACACAATGAACTCTCCACTTTCCTTCCTGAAAGTGGGCTGAGGTCTCCTAGCGAGGGGGGATTTTCCTTCCAGGCGGTCTCCAATGGGAGGCTCACCTGTCACTGGCAATCTGCTGCACCGGGTCTTCAAGTGAGTAGCTCCCCCCGGTCCATTACGCCTTCTGGATTCGGGTTCCCAATCCCTGGGTTCCCTAGGACCTCCTTCCCTCGCGGAACTCAGTGTTGGGCACTGAGCTCCAGACCTCCATCCGAGTACCTCACCCCAGGCTAAAGGTGCCTGTAATGGAACACGACCTCCGGACGTCCTCTAGGCCTAGGCCGCCTAGAGGACCGACACGAACCACCGCCCTCAGGCTGAAGGTGCCTGGGACTCGACCCTGTGACAAAGATTGCCGGCCCCTTTATACCGTCTCCCAGCAAGCACGGCGGGTTCCCCGCCCCACCATACCGCTACAGAGGGAGGACAAAAAGGAGGCACAGCACACAGCAATGGTTCAACCCCAGCCCAAGGCGACAACGCCACCTGCTGGACTGCAAGGAACTGCACATCGCTGGTGTCTCTGCCAGTTTGAATTACACCCGGGAAAGTACATACCCGCTACAAAGATATCCACCCAAAAATGGCCGACCAAATCTCCCGAGATTTGCTTGTCCTATCAGGACACCAGGCTTCTCCAAAATGGTGCTGGAGACAATTATAGAGGCCAAAAAGCTCTGAACATATACACAACAACATATCAAATTGGCTGAAAAGTGAGTATATACACTTATAAAAAGTGAGGTACTAATGCCATACCTCCCAACTTTTTGAGATGGGAATGAGGAACACCTATCAGCAAAAGTATGCAAGCATAGGACACACCCCCTGCCACGCCCCCTTAAAGGAGAATTGTACAAAAAAACCAAGATTGGTTAAACCCACAAGTGCTTTTTTACCACTACTATTCCTTTATATTGGCTTTTGGAATTTACAAATGCAGCAATTTAGAAATCGGATGAAAGGTTTAGTGCTGGAAAACACTTTTTGATAGCTAAAAAGTGCATTTTATATGCAACTATATAGATCAGACCAAAATGAGGGACAAATGAGGAGGAAAGAGGGACAGAGGGACATTGCTCCAAATCAGGGACAATCCCTCGAAATCAGGGACAGTTGGGAGCTATGCTAATGCACCTACCACACAGTGTAAGACAAAAAGTAAGGTGCTACAACCTAAAGTGCTAAGTGAAAATGACAATAACAAACAGCAGCTGAACTCCTGTAGTGTTGCCAGCACAAATGGAAACCCTTTCCCGCCGAGCGGACGCAGATATGCGTCCTCGGCTTTTGGGGGTTATACCAGGATGATGCCTGCAGCCACAATCATTTTTTAGAGCCGGCGATTGGCTTTCCAGGGATAACAACCGATGCATCTAAAAGCCGCTCGGTTGTTATCCCGGAGGAGCGGGAGGGGACATCCCCCCCTCCCGCCGCCTCCGCCGCTCTTACCGGGCCTCCCGTCCCACCGGGAGACCCGATCCACAAAGCGCCACCTCCTAAACTTTAGGAGATCAACACTCTCCTTTTGAACTATCACAATTTTTTGGAAACACATTGATTATGGACTCATTTATTGAATGGTTATGTAGCTTTGTTGCACTTTAAATTGGATGGTTACACATATATATATTCATTATTTTTGAGTAGATTGTGCCTATATATATTGATTTTCTTTGTTTATTAGCTCTTTTTAAGAGATTAATAGCACCTTACAGAGAGATTTATTAGCACTTTGCACTTTTATAATTAGCGCTGCTTCACTATTTATATACACTTGCTATCCCACTTTCTCTTTCAGCCAGCTAGGCTGCCCTGCACTACATCTGCCTACACGAGCAATTACCATTCAAAATGTTGCTGATATAGGATACAAACGCCATGAGTAACCTCTATCACCGCTGCGCCAAAGAATAAACAATAAAATAAAAACAACTAAAGCTGCCGCTTAATGTGTAAATCTTGAAAGCAGAAAAGTCTTAACCCAAAACACCTAAATGAGATAAGACAATAGCAGCGCTACAAAATGGTGCTAAAAATGTAGCCACGTTCCCGACATGTTTCGCAAAAGCCCATGATTAAGCATTTTTGCGAAACATGTCGGGAACCTGGCTACAGCTTCACTGACTAGAGAAGCCGCTGCTGTTTGAGATCACTTACCACTACTGGAAGCCGAGAATCTGGAGTGTGGTGAGCTTATTTCCATCAAGCACACACCTCAGGCCCGCCGTGGCCGCCTAGCACCGCAAAGCCAATTTAACATTTGATGTTTGCTGTGGATTTTTTAATGCTGGTTTTTAATGGTTCACATGTGAGTTCAATGAATGAAGTGTGATTGTGTTTTTTTAAATTAAACTGGTGATACAATTTTACACTATTGGAGCACTTATTTTTGTTTTCATGTGAAAATCTGAGAATCATCACGGTAATCACGGTAATCCAGCAGAGAGTGGTATTTCCATTCATGGGATCATACACAAGCGATTCAGCCTAACAGGAGAGTGAAAGGCATATATGGTGAGTGCGTTTTTCAGAGGGGAGGTTTCACAGCACGGTGATTTGGCGGAAGATACACAGAATCAAGATATTTTTCATCAATATTTTCTCTATCAGTTTCTTCACATTATGGACTTTATTTCACTTATCACATGGTGTTATTGAGTTTATATGATACTGTTAATTATATTTTTAGCACCATTTTGTAGCGCTGCTATTGTCTTATCTCATTTAGGTGTTTTGGGTTAAGATTTTTCTGCTTTCAATTGCCATTCAAAGTGTGACAGCTATGAAAGCCGAAAATTGGCCTGGGCAGGAAGGGGGTAAAAGTGCCCAGTAGGCAAGTGGTTAAAGCGATCATACAATGAGGTAAAGACTGACCCAGCACTCCACTACCAAGAAGAGCCACTGGGGAGTTTTATAATGAAATGAAAGTTCCTGCTCGCCAAACCTCAGATCTACAGGCCGCCATCTGTGCACTCAGAAGAACCAGTAAAAATAGGGGAGGTGATGTCACTTCCTCTCTCATACCGCCAGGTGCTGGAGGTAAGGTGACCACATTTCTAAACTACCATTCAGGGACACCCTCCCTTCCCAAAAATCAGCTTGTGATGTAACGAATGACAGCACAGTGATTGGACACAAGAGGCGGGATTTATGATTTCTCCAATCACAAGTAGGGGGCGGGGATTGTGCTCCTCCAGGCATTCCCGACCAGGACAAGTACTGTCAATGAGTAAAGCGGTGATGTGGCGGCCTTTTTTGGGGGCATCAGATTGGCCCGGGGGGGGGGGTGGCTGTGTTAGTTTCATTCCGGGACACTGTATTGTCCTGGAATGAAGGTGCCCGGGACAGATCTGTAAAATACGGGACTGTCCCGGCAATCCGGGACACGTGGTCACCCTAGCTGGAGGGGCTCGGTTACAATATTCTGAGGGGCTCCTTTTTTTTTTGTGACAAGTTTCTGAGCAGTACTTACTTTTTTATTTATTATGTTTACAAGGCGCAGCTGTCATTAACACTCAAATGTGTTCAAACGTCTACTGCATTATTTATTACTCTGATAATGTCACAGTGATGCACTGCGTTTGTCTTGCTGGAGCTGTGAAAATGTCTTTTATTCATTCACACAAAGTGCATTGAAAATCCTGTCTTTGTACTTTATATATGTTGACAAGGTGTCATTTTTTTTTTTAAAGCAAATAAAGTTAAATATTTGCTCAGCATACCAAGCTGTGTTTTATCTATCACATAAGTGCTTGTTGTGCCGTGTTCAACATTGCTCCTAGATCATTTTTCCTACATTTTATTTTTCTTCAATGATAGTTGTCCGGATGCCGGCTAAGCCAATGTAGGTTACACTTGGGAAATGAAACTGCAGAGGGGGAACCACAATGGAAAAAGGAGGTCTTGGAAACTGGATCTGGATCACAGTAGAATGAGTTGGACTTGGGCAGTAGTGTATTTAGGTTTTGTGCTTCCCTAGGCCTGACTAAACTCGTACACCCCCTAATTTAAATATTACCCACCCCTTCCTGTCAAGGCCACACCCCTTGCTGTTTAGGACCCGCCCTGAAATGTTCGAGTGGGGACACTAGTTCTGAGGGCCTGGTGGAGGGGGGCAATGAATTCCCTTAATTTGCATAGATTTCCTCTCACTTCCTGTTTGGCTATGGGGCAGGAAGTGAACGCAAATCTCTGCAATGGGAACAGGGATGGTAAAAAATAAACTGACAGGGGCTCTAACCCTCCCTTAATCTATCCAAAATGAAAAAAAAAGGTGTTGCCTATAGTTCTACTTTAAGCACAAATTTCTGATAACTTTATGGAGAGGACTAAGAAGATATAACCATGCCAATGGTGCAGCACAAAACATATAGCACAGTGAGGAAGGTTTGTGGTCCAGGATGATAGGAACATCAAAATTAGAAATGGCGCCCCCCACAGTTTCGGAATGCCAACCGCCTGCATACTGGAAGCAGTGCTGCTGTTTTATGGGGGCGAGAGACTAATTTGCCTAACAGTGTAGCACAAGCCGGCGGGGACTCCTTCCGTGCTGCCCCCCTGCAAAGTGCTGCCCTAGGCCTGGGCCTTGTCGGCCTAGACCAGGATACAGCGTTGGTGTTGGGTCAAGAGTCACTGAAGTACAACGATGGGTCTATGTGAGAGCAAGTGATGCGGGATCCCATAGGTTAGTGATGGCGAACTTTGGCACCCCAGATGTTTTGGAACTACATTTCCCATGATGCTCAACTACACTGCAGTGTAGATGAACATCATGGGAAATGTAGTTCCAAAACATCTGGGGTGCCAAGGTTGGCCATCACTGCCATAGGGTGTGGAGCTTCCTCCCGCAGAGGTGCAGAATATTAACCTCCTTCCCCAGCCTGGGCCAGCCAACTACCTTAACTAAGATCAGGTAGGCAACCTGCCTACAGGCAGAACCAAGCTAGGAATTTTTTTTTTGTGCACTCTTCCTCCAGCTCCAATATTCCTATACTTCAAATATTCACACACTCACAGGTGTGTTGGGCTGATCCTAGGTCATGACCTCTGAGTTCACCCACGGTAGGCAGCAGACACAATCTACCAGGAACATGCCAGAGATCAGGGCAGGCAACAGACATGGATTACCAGGAACATGCCAGAGATCAGGGCAGGCAGCAGACATGGATTACCAAGAATATGCCAGAGGTCAGAGTACGCAGCAGACACATATTACCAGGAACATGCCATAGGTCAGGGCAGACAGCAGACATAGATCTTTAGGAACATGTCAGAAGTCAGGACAGGCAGCAGGCAGGGGTTACCAGGAATACAACAGAGGTCAAGGTAGATAGCAGACATGGAAAACGAGTAACACACCATAGATCAGGACAGGCAACAAACGTGTATTACCAGGAACATGCCAGAGATCAGGGCAGGCAGCAGACATGGATTACCAAGAATATGCCAGAGGTCAGAGTAGGCAGCAGACACATATTACCAGGAACATGCCATAGGTCAGGGCAGACAGCAGACATAGATCTTTAGGAACATGCCAGAAGTCAGGACAGGCAGCAGGCAGGGGTTACCAGGAATACAACAGTGGTCAAGGTAGATAGCAGACATGGAAAACGAGTAACACACCAGAGATCAGGACAGGCAACAAACATGTATTACCAGGAACATGCCAGAGATCAGGGCAGGCAGCAGACATGGATTACCAAGAACATGCCAGAGGTCAGCGTAGGCAGCAGACACATATTACCAGGAACATGTCAGAGATCAGGGCAGACACAGATCTTCAGGAACATGCTAGAAGACAGGACAGGCAGCAGACATGGGTTACCAGGAACACAACAGAGGTCAAGGTAGGTAGGTAGCAGACATGGAAAATCAGTAACGCACCAGAGATCAGGGCAGGCAACAAGCATGTATTACCAGGAACATGCCAGAGATCAGGGCAGGCAGCAGACATGGATTACCAAGAACTCGCCAGAGGTTAGAGTAGTCATCAGACACGTATTACCTGGAACATGCCAGAGGTCAGGACAGGCAGAAAACACAGATTGTCAGAAAACAAATCCCTATTTTTCTGCAAGGTTTGCTAGAAAGGATATACAGCAGTGTGCAGTAAGTTCATCCAATTTTTTTTGCAGGAAGACTTACCAGGGGCACAGCAGCTAGCTAATAATAACTTTTCTTGGGCATGCATCGAGCCAGGACCCGCACTGAGTTGAAATAGGCAAAACAGTTGGAGGAAGCCATTCCAATTGGCTGGCATAGAGGACCACCATTGAATTAGTTGTTGCCAGTTAGTGGGAGGGCACTGCTGTGACTGACTGTGGCCTGTCACATGGGGTGCATTACTCTGATTGGACGCTGTGACACTCCAAGTAATGCATAAAAGTGTGAGTGGCCACAAGCCATAGAAGCTGAGGCGGCACTGAACTGTTAAAGCTATATAGCAACCTAGTGTAAACTTAAGGTTGGGGGTGGTAAAAACAGGTAGTTAAGCTGCATTTCTATTGCCTCCCAAATGCCCCCAAGTAAATGGAACCATATCACAACTGTCTTGCAACCGGAGCTTCCTGTAATAATGACTGGTCACTGATGCTCTCTCTCCTTGTGCAGGGTGGCTGGTCTTTTCTCCACTCCCTCCTGTAATTTTCTGCAGGCAGCCTGTAGTAGGTGGGGCCTGTTGGGTTCGTCCCACTTCTCTGCTCTCTGCACAGGCTTTGCACAGCACCACGATGATGTCACTGCTACTTTGACAAGGTAATATCTCTATTTTGGTGCTCATAAAGATAATTGATTTTCTCTGTGATTATTGAGGAATATGTTTAACTGAACATTTTCCTGTCTGGAGTTAAGCTTTAAATACTAACAAAGTTTCTAAAACGGTACTAATGTTCAGAGACACACAAAACATATATTAAAAGTGCAAAGGTTTCTATTTGTTTGTGTAGCGGGGTCTTCAAAGTTAGTGGGATACACCTGGGGGTAGAGAGACTCAGGTGTGTAATTATGTCAGGGATTAGACCCCTTTTTGTTATTCGTGGAGGATTGGGTGGTGCAATATTCTCCTTGGCCTGTGGGTGGCGGGGTACCTACAGGCTCGAGGTAGAATCACTACCACAGTGCTACCCTTTTTGTCCCTTCCTGGAGATGGTACGGCTGGGGCGGGGAACCCGCCGTGGTGTCGATGGGAGGAGATAAAAGGGGGAGACGCCCTGGCCACGAGGTCTGTTGGGAGATCTTCTCTTCACGTACCCAGGCGCCCTCAGCCTGGGTGCGGGCGGTTCAAGGTTCCGGCCTGGGCACCCTAGGCCTGGCCGGAATGAAGCTGGAGTTGGAGTCCATCCCAGGCACCTTCAGCCTGGGGTGAGGTACTTTGTAGAAGGCCTGGGACCTGGTGACTTCGACCGGGTCCCGCGAGGGTGAAGTGATTCCAGGGTGCCCCTTGCGAGGGGACCCGCATCTGAGGTGAGGAGGCTGGGGAGGTCACCCGTCTGAAGACTCCGGAGCAGCGTCAACACGGTGACGGACGGGCCTCCGGTAACTCCCTCGGAGGGTTATCTTCCCCTGATAGGGGCCGCAGCGCAGCGAAGTTGTTCTAATCAAGACTCCTGCAACCCCTGGTCATAGCATAGGGGGTGTAGGGACTACAATCTAGATAGTGCCTCGGCCTGCTCATCCCACCGTATCCTGCCATATATTGTTTGTTGTGAAGCTACGGAATAAAACTAACAGTTGGACTGTGATCGGTGTATGGACTCTGTTGATGGGAGCAAAGGGAGATTCCAGCATAGCAGGGCTAAGTTCCGCAACCCAATGCACATTTGGCCCGAGGAAGATATTGATACTGGCCTTCACCTCACCCACAGCCATGGGGAGGACATGGGCCGTAGCGCACCTCACTCTCGAAAACCAGGTACCCCTAGACAAGAGCTTTCGGACAACCGAGAAACATGTGAAGGGGGTGAGGCCGCTACATTTGTATTAAAATTCACAGTGCCATTACAGAAATGTTCTCTTTGCATTATTCAAAGTTGTCTCAAAAGCTACTGCTGGGCTAATGTACATTGGATCTACTTATTGATTTTAAGATTCGATCATCTTCACGTTTCGTAGCCGATATCTGTAAAGGGATGAAACCACTTTTACATCTCCTTAGGTGATTAATAGGAGGTAGTAAATAATCGTTTATGCACTGGCATCATTCAGTTCATAGAAGAGGGGGATGGAAGGGTGCTCCAAGGGCCAGTATTAGTAACCGTAAGATAAAATACTGATAGATTTTTATAATGAGTTCATAGATTTCCAAGGTAGACTAATAATTAAAGGGGTTGTAAAGGTACAAGTTTTTTTCACCTTAATGCATTCTATGCATTAAGGTAAAAAAACATCCGAGTATTTGCGCCCCCCCTGAGCCCCCGTTTACTTACCTGACCCCTCGAACGTCCCGCGCCGTGAATGCACAGGCTTCTCGGGTCATTCATTGGTTGATTGAAAGCAGAGCAGCCATTGGCTCGCGCTGCTGTCAATCACATCCAATGACGCGGCACGCCGGGGGGCCGGGCCGAGTGATACAGTAAGCGGCTATGGCCGCCGGCTGTATCACGGGAGTGCGCCCGCAAGAACTATCCACTATGCGAGAGAGCTCGCATGAAGGAGGAAAGTTCTTGCGGGGAGGAGCCGATACAGCCGCAGAGGGACCCCAGAAGACATGGTTCGGGGCCACTCTGTGCCAAACGAGCTGCACAGTGGAGGTAAGTATAACATGTTTGTTATTTAAAAAAAAAAAAATTGTGCCTTTAGTGTTCCTTTAGTTCAATCATATGCGATAACCATTGGTAAGGTCATCTAATTGCTGGATATCAGTATGTCTGACATGAGAAGTACTTACCCATTTCTTTTTCATCTACCTCTCTCACTCTACCTTCCTCTGTCTCTACTCTTTACCTAAGCTCTCACTTTCTTTTTCTTTTCTCATGTATTTGTAACCATTTTTCTCTAATCTCTTTTTCATGTATCTTTCTGACTTTCTCTGGGTTCTTCTCTCATTCTGTTCTTCCTCTGCCCAACTTACCATTTATTCCTTGTCTGTCCCTCTACTCCCTTTCTATTGCCTCTCTGCCCGTCCACTCACCCCCCTTCCCATGTGTCTCTCTCCTCCTGTCTTTTTCTTTTGATTATTTCATTACTCTCTTTCTATCTGTTTATCCACCCATCTGATCTCTCTCTCTCTCTCTTTCTCTCCCACTCTTTACCCTATCACTTATTTCTCTCTCTCCCTTTTCCTCTTTTCCCCACCCCCTTCTCTCTCTCCGCTCTCTCTCTTCCCTCATTACCCGTCTTTCATACTCTATCTCCCCATCTCTCCACCTTCCTTTCTCTCTCCTTTTCCCTGTAATATCTCTCTCTCTTTCTTTCTTTCATTATTTCCTTCTTGCTTTCTCTCTCTCTCTCTCCCCCGTCTCTCTCTCTCCCTCTCTCTCTCTCTTTCCCCCCTCCCCCCTCTCTCTCTCTCTCTTCAATTCAATTAAAATTGAATTCAAATAAGCTTTATTGGCTGCACCAAATGCATGTTAGCATTGCCAAAGCAGTTGAGTTTGTATAGGAAAAGGGGAGGGGTAATGGGTAATATAAAGGGGAATGGACATAAGTCTGTGTAAAGGATTTTTAAGTCCTCAGTTTTTCATGTCCCTCTCAGTCTGTGACAAGCTGTCACATTTCGGGCAGCTATCTTCACCATTGGCTCCTCTTCTCCCAGTAGAAATTAGAGTTTCCTTTTCTCTTCTATAGAAGTGAAGTCCGGTATGAGAGCGCAGAGTCTCTGGAAGTGAGTGTCCCTCACTGATGAGTACTTTGGGCAATGTAGCAGGAAGTGGTCCTCATCCTCCAGGACCCCCTGGTCACATTGCTGGCACAGTCTATTCTCCCTGGGCTTGTAGGTCTGTCTGTGCCATCCTAATCCCTCTCTCCCTCCCTCTCTCCCTCCCTCTCTCCCTCTCTCTCTCTCTCTCCCTCCCTCTCTCTCTCTCCCTCCCTCCTTTACTCTCTCTCTCCCCCTCTCTTTCTCCCTCTCTTTCTCTCCCCCCCCTCTCCCCCCTCTCTGTCTTTCTTCATCTTCCCCCTTCTTTTCACCAGTCTTTTATGTCTATCTCTTTATATATCTCCCCTTTCTTCACCTTCAATCAAAAAATTCCACTCTTTTCCATTCTTTCATTCTTCTTCTCTCTCACTAGCCTCTCTTTTCCCCATTTCTTCATCAACCTCTTTTTTCCCATCACTCACATATATTCTCTCTCTCCAGTCTTTTTACCTTCCCCTCTCTTCCTCCATTACTCTTCTGTGTCTCCCATTTCTTCACCTTCCACCTCTTCCCCATTACTCTTCCCTCTCTATCTCTTCTCTCTCTCTTTCTATCCTCTCTTTTTCTTCCTCTCTCTCCTAGCACTCCTCTCTCTCTTCCTCCCCTCTCTTTGCCTTGCTTTCTCCTCATCCTCCCCTCTCTTTCCTATTTTTTTGTCTTCCTCCCCCTTACCCATCTCCCTTCCCTTCTCTCTTTGTCTTCCTCAGTCCTCCCCTAGCACTCTGCTTTCTCTTCCCCTAACATTCTTATCCCTCCCCAACTTATCTTTACCTGTCTCTTTCCCTAGCACTCTTCTCTCTTCCTTCTCCTTCTTTCTTTCTCCTTTCTCTCTTTATCTTTCTCTCTCTCACTTTCCTCTTCTGGGTCACCCCCCCGTCTTCCTCTCTCTTCCCCTCCCATTGTCTTCCTCCCCGAACCCTTCTCTCTCCCCTCTCTCTTCCTTATCATCTCCCCTCCCCCCCCTTCTTTGCCTCCCTCTCTCTTTACTAAGCATGCTTCTCTCTCTTTTCCCCCCATCATTCTTCTTTTTCTTCCACCTATTTTTGCCTTCCTCTCGCTTCATCTTCCTCTCCCTCCCCTCTTTCTTTGTTTTCCTCCCCTAACCTTCTCTCTCCCCCTCTCTCTTTGTCATCCTCTTCCCCCCTTCTCCCCCCCCCCTTTGTCTTCCTCTCTCTTTCCCTAGCACTCTTCTCTCTTTCACCATCTTTCTTCTCTCTACCCCATCGCTCTTCCTCTTCCTCTCTTTCTCCTCTTTCTGAGTAATCTTCCCCTTATCTCTCCACTCTCTCTTTGTCTTCCTTTTCTTCCTCTGACCCTCGTCTCTGTCTCTTCCCCCATCATTCTTCCCTTTCTTCTCTCTCTTTGCCTTCCTCTCTCTTTATCTTCCTCTCTCTCTCCACTTTGTCTTCTCATCCTCTCCTCACCCTTCTCTCTCTCCTCCTCTCTCTTTATCTTCCTCTCTCTCTCCACTTTGTCTTCTCATCCTCTCCTCACCCTTCTCTCTCTCTCCTCCTCTCTCTTTATCTTCCTCTCTCTCTCCACTTTGTCTTCTCATCCTCTCCTCACCCTTCTCTCTCTCTCCTCCTCTCTCTTTATCTTCCTCTCTCTCTCCAGTCTCCACTTTGTCTTCTCATCCTCTCCTCACCCTTCTCTCTCTCCTCCTCTCTCTTTATCTTCCTCTCTCTCTCCAGTCTCCACTTTGTCTTCTCATCCTCTCCTCACCCTTCTCTCTCTCCTCCTCTCTCTTTATCTTCCTCTCTCTCTCCACTTTGTCTTCTCATCCTCTCCTCATCCTTCTCTCTCTCCCCCTCTTTGTCATCCTCTTCCCCCCTTCTCCCCCCCTGTCTTCCTCTCTCTTCCCCTAGCACTCTTCTCTCTCTCTTTCACCATCATTCTTCTCTCTCTCCTCCTCTCTCTTTGTCTTCCTCTCTCTCTCCACTTTGTCTTCTCATCCTCTCCTCACCCTTCTCTCTCTCCTCCTCTCTCTCTCCACTTTGTCTTCTCATCCTCTCCTCATCCTTCTCTCTCTCTCCCTCTTTGTCATCCTCTTCCCCCCTTCTACCCCCCCCTTTGTCTTCCTCTCTCTTCCCCTAGCACTCTTCTCTCTCTCTTTCACCATCATTCTTCTCTCTCCCCATCGTTCTTTCTCTTCCACTCTTCCTCCTCTTTCTGGGTAATATTCCCCTTATCTCTCTCCACTTTCTCTTTGTCTTCCTTTTCTTCCTCTGACCCTCGTCTCTGTCTCTTCCCCCATCATTCTTCCCTTTCTTCTCTCTCTTTGCCTTCCTCTCTCTTTGTCTTCCTCTCTCTCTCCACTTTGTCTTCTCATCCTCTCCTCACCCTTCTCTCTCTCTCCTCCTCTCTCTTTATCTTCCTCTCTCTCTCCACTTTGTCTTCTCATCCTCTCCTCATTCTTCTCTCTCTCCTCCTCTCTCTTTATCTTCCTCTCTCTCTCCACTTTGTCTTCTCATCCTCTCCTCACCCTTCTCTCTCTCTCCTCCTCTCTCTTTATCTTCCTCTCTCTCTCCACTTTGTCTTCTCATCCTCTCCTCACCCTTCTCTCTCTCTCCTCCTCTCTCTTTATCTTCCTCTCTCTCTCCACTTTGTCTTATCATCCTCTCCTCATCCTTCTCTCTCTCCCCCTCTTTGTCATCCTCTTCCCCCCCTTCCCCCCCTGTCTTCCTCTCTCTTCCCCTAGCACTCTTCTATCTCTCTTTCACCATCATTCTTCTCTCTCTCCTCCTCTCTCTTTGTCTTCCTCTCTCTCTCCACTTTGTCTTCTCATCCTCTCCTCACCCTTCTCTCTCTCCTCCTCTCTCTCTCCACTTTGTCTTCTCATCCTCTCCTCACCCTTCTCTCTCTCTCCTCCTCTCTCTTTATCTTCCTCTCTCTCTCTCCACTTTGTCTTCTCATCCTCTCCTCATTCTTCTCTCTCTCCTCCTCTCTCTTTATCTTCCTCTCTCTCTCTCCACTTTGTCTTCTCATCCTCTCCTCACCCTTCTCTCTCTCCTCCTCTCTCTTTATCTTCCTCTCTCTCTCCACTTTGTCTTCTCATCCTCTCCTCATTCTTCTCTCTCTCCTCCTCTCTCTTTATCTTCCTCTCTCTCTCCACTTTGTCTTCTCATCCTCTCCTCATTCTTCTCTCTCTCCTCCTCTCTCTTTATCTTCCTCTCTCTCTCTCCACTTTGTCTTCTCATCCTCTCCTCACCCTTCTCTCACTCCTCCTCTCTCTTTATCTTCCTCTCTCTCTCCACTTTGTCTTCTCATCCTCTCCTCACCCTTCTCTCTCTCTCCTCCTCTCTCTTTATCTTCCTCTCTCTCTCCACTTTGTCTTCTCATCCTCTCCTCACCCTTCTCTCTCTCTCCTCCTCTCTCTTTATCTTCCTCTCTCTCTCCACTTTGTCTTATCATCCTCTCCTCATCCTTCTCTCTCTCCCCCTCTTTGTCATCCTCTTCCCCCCCTTTCCCCCCCCTGTCTTCCTCTCTCTTCCCCTAGCACTCTTCTATCTCTCTTTCACCATCATTCTTCTCTCTCTCCTCCTCTCTCTTTGTCTTCCTCTCTCTCTACACTTTGTCTTCTCATCCTCTCCTCACCCTTCTCTCTCTCCTCCTCTCTCTCTCCACTTTGTCTTCTCATCCTCTCCTCACCCTTCTCTCTCTCTCCTCCTCTCTCTTTATCTTCCTCTCTCTCTCCACTTTGTCTTCTCATCCTCTCCTCATTCTTCTCTCTCTCCTCCTCTCTCTTTATCTTCCTCGCTCTCTCTCCACTTTGTCTTCTCATCCTCTCCTCACCCTTCTCTCTCTCTCCCTCTTTGTCATCCTCTTCCCCCCTTCTCCCCCCGTTGTCTTTCTCTCTCTTCCCCTAGCACTCTTCTCTCTCTCTTTCACCATCATTCTTCTCTCTCCCCCATCGTTCTTTCTCTTCCTCTCTTCATCCTCTTTCTGGGTAATATTCCCCTTATCTCTCCACTTTCTCTTTGTCTTCCTTTTCTTCCTCTGACCCTCGTCTCTGTCTCTTCCCCCATCATTCTTCCCTTTCTTCTCTCTCTTTGCCTTCCTCTCTTTTTGTCTTCCTCTCTCTCTCCACTGTGTCTTCTCATCCTCTCCTCTCTCTTCTCTCTCTCCTCCTCTCTCTTTGTCATCCTCTTCCCCCCTTCTCTCTCTCTCTCTCCCCTCTTTGTCTTCCTCTCTCTTTCCCTAGGACTCTTCTCTCTCTCTTCAGCAATCATTCTTTCTCCCCCATCGTTTTTTCTCTTACTCTCTCTCTCTCCTCTTTCTGGGTAATCTTTTTTTACTTTTCTCTCCACTCTCTCTTCCTTATCCTCTCCCCTTCCCTTTGTGTGTATTTGACTGTGCACAAATACACATGTAGCGGCAGCCCCTCACACTCCCCTCTTTGTCTCGTCTTTCTCTTGTCTAGGGGTATCTTAGAGGGGAGGGAGCGGGGACACCACGCCTGGCTTCCACCACAGATGTTAGTGCGGTATAAGCAACAGTTCTGTATTACCTTCGGGTCAGTGCTGTGCACCTGGGTCCTCCCTCCAAGAGTCACCGCAAACAATGTCTGTCAGAAAATGAGCCCCACACCATTAAAGTTCAACACTCCTTTATTCTCTTTGTCTGAACACAAACAGTTGAACTCCCTTGATAGAACAGAACAGAAAAGGAGGTGTGGATGCGAACAGGGCCAGACACAATCTAAGCTGCCACTTCCCTTCCTAGAAGTGTGTCCTGGTCTCCGCACGAGGGTAGATTTCCTTCCAGGCCGTCTCCGACGAGAGACTCTCTTGTCACCGGCAATATGCTGCACCAGGTCTTCAAATGAGGAGCTCCCCCCGGTCCATTGCGCCTTCCGGATTCGGGTACCCAATCCCTGGGTACCCTAGGATCTCCTTCCCTCGCGGAACTCAGTGTTGGGCACTGAGCTCCGGACCTCCATCCAAGTACCTCACCCCAGGCTAAAGGTGCCTGGGATGGAACGCGACCTCCGCTGTCCTCTAGGCCTAAGCCACCCAGAGGAGCGACACGACCCACCGTCCGCAAGCTGAAGGTGCCTGGGACGTTCACCCGTGACAAAGATGGCCGGCCCCCTTTATACCCTCTTCCAGCAAGCACGGCAGGTTCCCTGCCCCACCATACCGCTGCCGAGGGAGGACAAAAAGGAGGCACAGCACACAGCAATGATTCAACCCCAGCCCAGGGCGACAGCGCCACCCACTGGGCTGCAGGGTATTACACATCACTAATGTCTCTGCCAAATTCAAAATTACACCCGGGAAAGTACATACCCGCTACACACACAAAAAAGGATACTTTTTTTCTAAATTAAGAATACTTTAAAAAAATTAAAATGAATGAAAATAAACTAAATACATTCCAAAATACCCTCTAAAAAAGGGTAAAATTAAATGTACTTGAATTTAGATGGGAAAGGGGGGTATTTTTTATTTATTTGAGTTAGATTAAATTATTAGTGCCTTTTTTATTGTAGTGTGCAGTTAATTTAGATTTGTTATTTTCATTTTTTGTTTGTATATTTCTTTCTGTGAGGATTTTTTTTTTAAAAATAACTAGTCTATGAGAGGATTTTTTTTTTTTTTTGCACAAGCACAGGCCCAAGATTTAACCTTGGACTTAACCTTCTTTCCTGATTGACTCCGATGCTTTTTCATCAGTTTAGGGAAAATTAAAGCTCTAAATTTTGACTGCTAATCAATAAAGATTGCGCAGAAGCACTCGTTTTTTCAGTTTTTGGAGTAAAAATTTGATCAGATTTAAAAAAAAAAAAAAAAGAAAGAAAACTTTTAGAACAGATTGAAAAAAGAAATCAGATAAAAAAAAAAAAATGATGTGCTTACTTACAGCTTACATTTATTGTCCATATAGATGTCAAATTCTGAGCATCCTTCACAGCCAGCAATGATAGAATTCTTTTGAAAATATTTTTTTTTTATTTTGAACCAGAGATGATTCATCTCACCACCTCTGTAGCTTATTTCATACATATTCTCTAATAACCCCAAGCACTTTTGCTGTGCGTTAAATGAGCTCTGCACACGTGTTAAACGTGCTTGTTAATGTTACAGATTGGGGGGGGGGGTGGTCACAGATTGTCAGCAATGAATTTCTCTGCTAATGCTGTCAGAGTGAAACAAAAGAACTCACACTCTTTGCACATTAGTGTTGATGAAGACATGGAACATAGCCAAGGGGTATAGGATGATCATCAGCGTTATAATGTAGCTGGATACATTAGCGCTGTGCCTAATAGACCCACATTGAGCAAAGAACGGGATGAATTCAGAGAAAGAGAGAGAGAAGGGTGAAGGGGAAGAGAGAAGAGAGAGAGAGGAAGATGAAGAGAGGGGAGAGAGAAGAATGATGGGGGGAAAGAGAGAGAAGAGTGCTAGGGGAAGAAAGAGGAAGACAAAAGGGGGGGGGGGGAGAGAGAAGATGGGGAGAGGAAGATAAAGAGAGAGAGAGAGAGATAGAGAGGCAAACAGCGAGAGGACAGAAAAGGGCAAGGTGACCCAGAAAGAGGAGAGAGAGAGAGGACGATGAAGAGAGATGGGAGAGAGAGAAGAATGATGGATGAAGAGAGGGAAGAATGCAAGGGGAAGAGAGAGGAAGACAAAGGAGGGGAGAGAAGAGGGGGGGAGAAGAATGCTAGGGGAAGAGAGAGGAAGACAAATGAGGGGGGGGGAAGAGGGGGAGAGAAGAATGCTAAGGGAAGAGAGAGGAAGACAAAGGAGGGGAGAGAAGAGGGGGGGGAGAAGAATGCTAGGGGAAGAGAGAGGAAGACAAATGAGGGGGGGGAAGAGGGGGAGAGAAGAATGCTAAGGGAAGAGAGAGGAAGACAAAGGAGGGGGGGGGAAAGGGGGAGAGAAGAATGCTAGGGTAAGAAAGAGGAAGACAAAGGAGGGGGGGGAAAAGAATGCTAGGGGAAGAGAGAGGAAGACAAAGGAGGGGGGGATAAGAGGGGGAGAGAAGAATGCTAGGGGAAGAGAGAGGAAGACAAAGGAGGGGAGAGAAGAGGGGGGGAGAAGAATGCTAGGGGAAGAGAGAGGAAGACAAATGAGGGGGGGGGAAGAGGGGGAGAGAAGAATGCTAAGGGAAGAGAGAGGAAGACAAAGGAGGGGAGAGAAGAGGGGGGGGAGAAGAATGCTAGGGGAAGAGAGAGGAAGACAAATGAGGGGGGGGAAGAGGGGGAGAGAAGAATGCTAAGGGAAGAGAGAGGAAGACAAAGGAGGGGGGGGGAAAGGGGGAGAGAAGAATGCTAGGGTAAGAAAGAGGAAGACAAAGGAGGGGGGGAAAAAGAATGCTAGGGGAAGAGAGAGGAAGACAAAGGAGGGGGGGATAAGAGGGGGAGAGAAGAATGCTAGGGGAAGAGAGAGGAAGACAAAGGAGGGGGAGAGAAGAATGCCAGGGGAAGAGAGAGGAAGTCTCTCCCGAGACAGCAACATCATCACCAGTCTCCTCATGGGGCCGATCCTTCCCCTGCTTCCTCTTTCTGGAGTGGGCTTCCCACAGGTGGGTAGCCTGGGATCCTTCTTCAGGTGTAGGCCCTAGGTAAAGGTGCTGGGCCTACCAGGTAGCGATGTAGCCTCAGGCTGAAGGTGTCCGGGTGTTGGGGAAGGTTCCATCCGCTGATGACACTGCCTGATATTTGGCGTGCATTACTGTGGTCCACCAGCAGGTGCCTCCTGGCAGTCTGGAACTGCCAGGGGAGCTTTCCCCTGGTAATGGTATTATGTGATCTTTGGGCCACAGTACTGGTGTCCACCAGCGGGTGGTTCCTGGCAGTGTGGGGCCAACATCATCTCCTGCAATTAGGCATCACTTGAGTCTGATTGCAGGAGATGTGTATAAATACCTGGCAGACACACTCTTACTTTGCCTTGGTATCTCTCCTTGCACCCTGATCCTGAGAAGCTCTGTATTTGTACCTGATCCTGTTCCTGTCTGTTACCTGAACCCTGAGCCTTGTACCTGTACCCGTCCCTCCTGTGATCCATCCATCCTCTCCTTGTCCTGTTTGTTTTCCCTTTCCCCAGCTGCTGTTACTGTTATTATTTGTGGGTTCTGTTTGGTATTGGTTGTTGTTCACAGTGTGGTATTGGAGGTGGTTGTATCTATATTATTTCACTTATCTTTAATAAATCATTATATTTCACTTACACACGTTTGGGTTTCCTCTGTTGCAGTCCACATAGTTCTGGTCTTATCTGATACATGACACCGGGACTATTTCACACACATGCACCCCTGGCCTGGAGGGCCATGAGGCACACAAGAACCCACATTAATGGCGTCTGCCCCTTATGTACCCTCTCCCAGCATGCACAGCAGGTAGACCACACCCACTGCACGGCTGCTGAGAGAGGACACCCAAGGTGCTGTGATACCCCCTGTAGTTCAACCTATGCCGGTGATGACAGTGCCACCTACAGGGAACACTACTGCCAGGCAGTATTACACCCAGAGCAGAAGCAAATCCAGAACAATCAACTACAAATATTGGGGGGGGGGGGGGGGGGTGGGGCGCTACACACACACCCTCCTAGAAAAGACACTGTCTGGAGAAATCAAAATCCTTCAATCCTGAAGGCTGTTGATTTACACAAAACAACAAAAAAACTGGTACCCAAACCAAAATATTTTGGGAAAGGAAAAAGAAAAGAAAAGATAAAACACACAAATGACATTACAATCTCCAGACATATCAATAGTAAAATTACACTCCACCTATTACTGACTATCTATCCCACCCCATTCTCCGGTGGTCTTGATAGTAGCTTCTGGTACCTGCAAAAAATCACAAACAATATACATGGGAACAGTAAACATCCTAACCACTATTCACATCCTATCCTACAAAAGAAGCAGACTGTTTCCCCAAGAGGAAGTAGTTTCCTTCTATAAATGTTTTCTCAATGCTAAGCCTAGCATAAAAGAGAAAGAGGAAAAAAAATATGTTTTCTAATTCTAAGTGCCATATTATCACTACAGTCTCTTCATTCCTGCAGACCACTGCCACCTAAGCCCTGTACACACGATCAGATATCCTATGGATTTTCGTCTGATGGATTTGTCCATCAGAAATCTGATGAAACTGTTTTCCATCAGTCTTGCCTACACACCATCAGTCAAAAAACCGACCGTTCCAAACGTGGTGACGTAAAACACTCCGATGAGCTGAGAAAAATGAAATTCAATGCTACTGAGCATGTGTCGACTTGATTCTGAGCATGCTTGGGTTTTTTATCTGATGGATTTCCCCACATACGATCGGAAATTGCCATCGGTTTTTTATCCATCAGATAATTTTAAAACATGTTCTATTTTTTAAAACCGATGGAATCTTTGGTAATGTCTCCCGTTCCTGGCAACACACACAAGTCGGGTGATTGTCTTGCTGCAAACCTGACAGATTTATAAGGAGTCTCTTTCTTAGCTGCCAAAGTCCATCTAGTATCACCCGGGGCCCTTACTCGTGCTGTTGCTCTTATAGGGTTCACAGCTGTCAACTCTTTGTAACTGCAGGTAAGAGTAACAACCGCACACTGATCCTGCAGCAGTCCCGGGGCCTTGGCTCCGGCCACACTCCCTCTATTACGGGGGCATAGGTTTCTTCCCTTTGCCTGATGAACCGTCAGGAACAGTCCCAAACACTCTTCCCCCAGCCTCCTTACCGTCCCCTGACGTGGACTTCTCAGGCATCTCCTTGCTTTTAAAGTCCGGTTCCGGCAGGCGCTGGGGCAGGCTTCAACCGTGGCCGCGGGAGGCCTTAACATATCCCACCTTCCGTTTTGCTGGCGGGATATGAACTTCGGTAGTGGGGGAGGTAGCGTCCGTTGCGGTGTCCGCCGATGGCTCTGCAGCGGCAGAGGCATCCTCTTAGGTCCTCTCCGTGACAGCCAATGCGATGCGTGTGGGTTCGGCTGTAGGGGCATAGGCGCCTTCCTCGGAAGTAACGACGCCTGTAACGCAATTCACCCGGTAGGCCCGGGGCGATTCGGTGGGCTGGTCCACCTCAAACAGGAATTCCCCACAGGACAAACATCGTCCGAACGGCTGTAGCTGCACAGCCAGTCCACCGCATCTAGGACAGAGCATGCCCAGGGCCTCCGCATCTCGGCAGGTATACAAAACGAAACGGCCCTGTGGCTTGAGCCGGATCCCTGTATCCGTGAGTGTGGCTGTAAGTGGAGTAATATCCATGGTAGTAGGCGTTGGGAACATCCGGGGCTCCCGATAAAGTTGAGATCCATGGGAACGCAGACATGCTGCTCCTCTCACTTTATCCAATCTCTCTCTGCTCCTTGGCGCCAATGCACCCACGTGTAACACACAGGTGGTGGGAACTCCTCCCCTTTTTCTCTACCTGCACGTAACTCGCGGGCTTTTCTTCCTTTGGATCCACCCATGAACTACGCAGTTAGAAAAAAAACACAGTTCTATACTCCCTTAACCCCTTCTCTCGTTCCAAAAGAAACAACACAGTCCAATTTCCTCAATGGCCGACTTTTTCCAAAAATATAGAGAATAATTCAACTGCGAGAAGTTGCCTGCAAATACTGGACTCGAGCCCCCATGTGTAGCACACCAACCCTTTTCTGCCGTTCTCCGTCCGCAGTCGGGCACACCTGCTACTTGCCCAGTATCCCCCCTTGTGTAGAGGGGCGAGCGGTGTTGTTTTTTGGGCTTTGCAGCAATTACCTCTTTCTAATGGTTCCCTTGCTCCGTTGTCTAGGTAGAGCATAAGTCCAATGTCCACACAGGAGTAAAACCTAAGCAGTAAGGTTTTATTCTTTATCTTTGCAGTAAACTTGAAGAGAGAGTAGGGAAATGAGAGAAGTAGGGAAATGTTCAGGTGCCAAGCACATAAAACACAGTGCAATTCTTTTGTCGCCACTCAAGCCTGAGTGGGTATTGCTCACCCAGATAGTCCCCTTTTGAGCAGTCCTAGCAGCCGGGATGGAGCACGGATAAATTGTGAACTTTTAGGGGATGCGATCAAGAATCCTCTGCCACAGGATTGTTAATCCCGAACCTCTCAGCCAAGCAATGGAAGAAAAAGAACCTTTATGCCAGATTGGCGCATTGCGAGGCCTCCTATATATTGGATCCCTCCTCAGATAAGGTGCCAGGCCTCTCCCGAGACAGCAACACCATCACCAGTCTCCTCATGGGACCGATCCTCCCCCGGCTTCCTCTTTCTGGAGTGGGCTTCCCACAGGTGGGAAGCCTGGGATGCTTCTTCAAGTGTAGGCCCTAGCTAAAGGTGCTGGGCCTACCAGGTAGCGATGTAGCCTCGGGCTGAAGGTGCCCGGGACTATTTCACACACATGCACACCTGGCCTGGAGGGCCATGAGGCACACAAGAACCCACATTAATGGTGTCTGCCCCTTATGTACCCTCTCCCAGCATGCACAGTGGGTAGACCATGCCCACTGCACGGCTGTCGAGAGAGGACACCCAAGGTGCTGTGATACCCCATGTAGTTCAACCTATGCTGGTGATGACAGTGCCACCTACAGGCAAACAGGGAACACTACTGCCAGGCAGTATCACACCCAGAGCAGAAACAAATCCAGAACAATCAATTGATCTGAGCCCAACTACTGGTACAGACTACCCTTAAATTTATACATAGCGCCCCCAAATATTGGGGGGGGGGGCGCTACACTTATAAAAATGTACATGCATAGAGGCTTATATGCTGCCTAAAGGGCCACTGTGATTGGCCCTTTATCTTGATCTGCGATCAGCTGTGTCCGAAGGACACAGAGATCACACAGCACACCCCAAGGGCTGGATGACCACGCTGTAGCCGTCATTCAGCTATAGAGTGGTTGGCAAGTGCTTAACCACTTGCTGACCAGCTCATACACATTTACGTCGGCAAGTTGGCTCCTTCCCGCGAATCGCCGTACCTGTACATCGGCTCCTTTAAGAGCCATAGCAGGCGGGGGATAGGGTAGCCACCTTTTCTTCAAGTCAAACCCGAACACTTTAGTGGTGCACGGCAATCTTTTTTATAGTATGAACTATACATATATTTTGCAATTAAATAAAATTTCTACTCAAAGGAAGTTAATCACAAGAGTTCCCCTTTATATCAGAGTCCACAGTGTTCCCCTTTTACATCTGAATCCGCAGAGTTCCCTTACTCTGCAGACTCTGATGTAAGGGAGAACTCTCAGGACTCCAACATAAGGGATGCTCTGGGAACCCTGATCTAAGGGGGAACACTGAGAACTCTGATGTACGGAGAGGACTCTGATGTAAGGGAGAACTCTAGGGACTCCAACATAAGGGATGCTCTGGGAACCCTGATCTAAGGGGGAACACTGAGAACTCTGATGTACGGAGAGGACTCTGATGTAAGGGGGAACACTGAGAACCCCGATTTACCTTAATGTACTCACTCAGAGGCAGGAGAGTGAAGGGGGGAGACTTCAGTCACAGACAGAGATGGATGGTGAGCTCACTCACCCCTTGGCAGTCAGCAGTGTGAAAAAGAGTGTAACAGACACTCTCGGCTTACACAACTGCAGCCAGCAACCCTGTTGGGAAGCCATAGTCTGGTCTGAATAATGTGTCCGGGTTTCAGGAGGTCTAAAACCCCGAAAGCATGATTCCAAACCCAAACTCTCCGGGTGAATCCCGGACAGGTGGCAACCCTAGCGATGTCCGCCGGCCACCCGCGATCGCGGGCAGGTGAGCCAGAACGGGGATGTGTGTATGTAAACACACACATCTCTGTTCTGACAGGGGAGGAGAGACAGATCTGCTGTTCCTAGTAATTAGGAACAGCGATATGTCTCCTCCTCTAGTCAGCCACATTCCCTCCACAGTTAGAAACACACATGAGGGAACACATTTAACCCCTTGATCGCCCCCTAGTGTTAACCCCTTCCCTTCCAGTGACATTTATACAGTAATCAGCGGCTATTTTTAGCTCTGATCGCTGTATAAATGTCAATGGTCCCCAAAAAAAAGTGTCCGATCTGTCCGCCGCAATGTCGCAGTCATGCTAAAAATCGCTGATCGCTGCCATTACTAGTAAAAAGTTTATAATAATAAAAATGCCATAAATCTATCCCCTATTTTGTAGACAATATAACTTTTGCGCAAACCAATCAATATACGCTTAATGCGATTTTTTTTTACCAAAAATATGGACTTTCAATAAATTCTTTTGATTTTACTTCTGGATGTGCTGCCATTCTTCTTTGCTTCCATTGGATTTCCCTGGCTGCGGACCAGGCAGGCACCCGGATCTCTTCAGCAGCTCATCAGATCCTCACAAGTGGCTTTGAGCGGTGTGTTTCCAGCTCTTTCTCTCCCAGGAGATGTCATGCATCTCGCTGGACTTAACTCATAGTGTGCCTTCACTTTTTTAAAAGGAGCTGAACTCCTGGAATTCAGCTTTAACAAGAGAAGAGGTTAGAGTCACAGGATACTCTAAACCGATCAGTAGCACCAATAGGAGGACAAACTACTCTCTAATCTTCAAATAGCAGCTTTTCTGGAGGTAGCAGGGAATGGTCAGTATATCTACGACCCTACAGCAGCAGTCCATATAGCAACCTCTGGCACTTGATTCCCTTATGGCACTTGTACAGCTAACAGTCCCCAGCAAGGTTTTTACTCACAGTGTCCCGGAAACTGTCTGCCACCCAGCATTTTGCCTATACCCAGGCGCTCCAATCCCAGAGGATGCCATTTGTGGCGAAACGCATCGGGCGGAGTCTGTGTAACGTTGGTGTCGGGTGACAACGCGGCTGGCTTCTTTTCCTATTACCGCTTGCTATCTACTACTTTGAGTAACCTTTCTTTTAATAAAACTGGTTTGATGGTATTACACTATTGGTCTTCTCCCTATTTACGCCTATATACACCCATGTGGAGAGTGGTATCCTGAATTCCAGTAGCTGATTTATGCAGCCTATCGGTAAAGCCGCACCATCGGGAAAAATCTTGCCAGTGCAGCATTCCTCCCTAGAGACAGAGTTTATGCTTATTTTGATCTCTGTGATTTGAGGTCAACTACATCTGGTAAGAGGCTATAGTTTTCCCATAAGGAGCACTCTGAGCACTGGAGCATGTCTAAGAGGCAATGTTTTAAGCACTGAGTACTTTAACACTTGTGATTTGGACTGTGTATCGGCAGTTTTTCTTGATGGAGTGTGTCTGAGTGGAATTTTTTAGGAAAATGAGAACTTTATCACTTGTGATTTGGACTGAGATTTACCATTTTTTTTTTAAATGGACTTTACTATTTACTGCAGGAAACGGCATAACACATTCATGGAATAATTATATGCATATGTACACTATATTGTCAAAAGTATTGGGTCGCCTGCCTTTACACACACATGAACTTTAATGGCATCCCAGTCTTTGTTCGTAGGGTTCAATATTGAGTTGGCCCACCCTTTGCAGCTATTACAGCTTCAACTCTTCTGGGAAGGCTGTCCACAAGGTTTAGGAGGGTCTCTATGGGAATGTTTGACCATTCTTCCAGAAGTGCATTTGTGAGGTCAGGCTCTGATGTTGGATGAGAAAGCCTGGCTTGCAATCTTCGCTATAATTCATCCCAAAGGTGTTCTATCGGGTTGAGGTCAGGACTCTGTGCAGGCCAGTCAAGTTCTTCCACCCTAAACTCGCTCATCCATGTCTTTATGGACCTTGCTTTGTGCACTGGCGTGCAGTCATGTTGGAACAGGAAGGGGCCATCCCCAAACTAATACCACAAAGTTGGGAGCATGAAATTGTACAAAATGTCTTGGTATGCTGATGCCTTAAGAGCTTCCTTCACTGGAACTGTGAAGGAAGGTGATGACCATAATGTTAAACTAGAAAATGTCTATTCTCTATGCATCTTCACTATACTATAAAGTTTATATTGCTTTTTCATGTACACCACTGCTGTAATTCTTCCTTACTCAAATCAACTTCTAATAACATCTCCTCCCACCGAAAATACTGGAGAAGACAGAAAATGGCAGATACCCCCCTCTCCCACACATCTAGTTCAACCCCTGAAAAACAACCCCACACCATATAATCCCCCTTCCACCAAATGATTTGGACCAATGCACAAAGCAAGGTAGATAAATACATGGATGAGTGAGTTTGGGTTGGAGGCACTTGACTGGCCTGCACAGAGTCCTGACCTCCACCTGATAGAACACCGTTGGGATAAATTAGAGTGGAGACTGCGAGCCAG
Source organism: Rana muscosa (assembly GCA_029206835.1). Lineage (NCBI taxonomy): Eukaryota > Metazoa > Chordata > Amphibia > Anura > Ranidae > Rana > Rana muscosa. Next base: position 311,023,489 of record CM055122.1, read on the forward strand.
GCTTTCTCATCCAACATCAGTGCCTGACCTCACAAATGCACTTCTGGAAGAATGGTCAAACATTCCCATAGACACACATGTGGGTGTAAAGGTAAATGTCCCAATACTTTTGACAATATAGTGTATATTTATAGCTTGCTTTAGAAATATTTTTACGTTCATTTATTTAAGTGTTTGCAAAATTGGCATCTGACGAAAATAATGCACAGGTGTGATGCAATCTGAGCCTGGCCAATCAAAATGGCTGAAGACCGGAATCAGGAGGAAGACTGGGCAAAGATGTCAGCAGGCTGTGAGTAAGATCCTGGACACCACATCGCTGGAGTGGAAATTAATATAGTTCTGCTTTGTGACTGACTCAACCAAGACAGGGGCTTTTGGAGAGGACTAGGGGCAAGCCTCCTACCCACTGATTATGGCCCATGGAGAGAGCAGATCATTCTCTAATGATGGACAACCACGTAATGGACGCTGAGAGCGAGGTTTGGATTACTTCTCTGAACTTCTCCTTTCTGGAGTGGATGGAAGGATGTAATATTAATCTTGTACAGGTTAATGGTCAGAGGGAATATGGTGGCCCTCTTGCAGACTGGGTTGGAGAGGCTCCTTCACTTGGGACAGAAATATTTATTAACAATATCCCTCAAGAGATCTATTAATTGCACCTTTTAGAAACATTGTATGAGTTTGTCTCATAGACTGTTGTAGGCTGTTGCCGGCCAGTCTGAGGTGGGGTGGGATCACTGTTTATGTTATGTGTGTCTCTCCCATTGTGTGCCTCCTAGGTGTGCATTATCATTGTTAACTGAGTCACCTATTGTTTCTGTCTGTTGGTTAATTTCGCTAACTCGTGGAGGCCCCTATGATTAGCCTTGTGTCAACTATACCTTGTTATCTAAACCATTGTGTGATGTTTTGGGTAAATATTTGGCTTTATTGTTCATGTGGTGACGGGCCTACTTTTGAAGTGTATAAAAACCTGTATTTCTGTTCAATAAACAGTCATTCCTTTGGATTTTACCTCAACATCTTGTCTGTGTACAATGCTTGGGGTAAAAGGGCTGGTATTAGCTCTCGGTCTGCTGGAACCGTTTGCAGGAGGCACTGTTTGGCGGAAGCAACCCGGCTGGGTGCCAAGCGTTCCGTCACATGCCTTAAAGTGGTTGTAAACCCTATCAAAATAAAAACCCTGCAAGACAAAAGAATAATGAGGTAGTATGCATAGCATGTACTTACCTTACACTGAAGCCCCCGCAGCGGTCCTCGTACCCCTTCCGACTGGCGACATCTCTCCCGGGAGTTGCTTCCGAGTATCGGCGCTGTGATTGGCCGGAGCCGCAATGACGTGATTGGTCGGAGCCCGGTAACGGCACACATATGTGCCATTGCTTCAGTTTGCTCTAGCGCACATGTGCCGATGGGCACATGCAGGGGACAGGGGATATCTCCTAAACGGTGCAGGTTTAGGAGATATCCTGGGTAGCTCAGGGGCGGATCCAGCGTCTAGTCTCGGGAGGGGCACTGCCAGAAAATACGTTTTTTTGCGGGCAATTTATCGGGGAAATAGCTGGTGTTGGCGTTTCAATCATCACAGCACCATGGTTGTTATGGTGTCAGGATGATTGTATCACATTATTTCTATTATTACATTGTAATATAAAATGAAATAGTTCAATTCACCATAATGCAGAATTAGCGGGAGCCCCGAGTGTGTCACTTGCCACGTCACCTGCCATAAGCAGTAGTGTATTTAGGTTTTGTGCTGCCCTAGGCCTGACTAAACTCGTGCACCCCCCAATTTAAATATGACCCACCCCTTTCTATCAAGGCCACACCCCTTCATTTTTAATACCCGCCCTGAAATTTTGGAGTGGGGACACTAGTTTTGAGGGCCTGGGGGGAAGCAATGAATTCCCTTAATTTGCATAGATTTCCTCTCACTTCCTGTTTGGCTATGGGACAGGAAGTGAAGGGAAATCTCTGCAATGGGACAGGGATGGTAAAAAAAAGCGTCTGCTTTATGGGGGCGCTAGACTAATTTGCCTCTCAGACCAGTCCTTCCCATAAGACTGGCTCTACACTAACAGTGTAATGCACGCCAAGGGGGACTCTTTCTGTGCTACCCCCCTGCAAAGTGCTGCCCTAGGCCTGGGCCTTGTTGGGGCCATAAGTTGCGGCTTGTCCACTTGCCACGTTACCTGCCACATGTTGCGGATTGTCACTTGCCACGTCACCTGCCACATTTTGTGGATTTTCACTTGCCGCGTCACCTGCCACATGTTGCGGATTTTCACTTGCCACGTCACCTGCCACATGTTGTGGATTTTCACTTGCCATGTCACCTGCCACATGTTGCGGATTGTCCACTTGCCATGTCACCTGCCACACGTTGCGGATTGTCACTTGCCACTTCACCTGCCTCATGTTGCAGATTGTCACTTGCCACAAGTTGGGGGCGGAGAAGAATGCTGGCGCTCTGCCACTGACAGTGACAGTGGACGCTGGACATTTTAACTAGTCTGTCTAAACTGCAGGCTGCAGCAACAACTGTTCCCCTATTTGAGGCTCCTGTCACGTCGGCTCTGAGACTGGAGTCCGATGTGACTCACTGATGTCACTCGTCTGAGACTCGAGTCCGACGTGACTCTGACGTCACTCGTTGCTAGACGCCAAGCGGCCCAGGCGCTAGCAACGAGTGCAGGGAAGAGGCTCCACCCACCTCCTCCGGCTCCTAGTCAGTGCGGCGTAGCCGTAATAACACTAGACGAGTCTCTCTTTCGGCTCCGCTGATCGACTGATGCGAGAGAGAGACTCGGGCAGAGGCAGCGCAACTGCAAGTAACATGTTAGTTTGGTATATTCCGGGGGGGCAATTGCCCTGTTGCTCCCCCCCCCCGGATCCGCCCCTGGGGTAGCTACAGGTAAGCCTTATTATAGGCTTACCTGTAGCATAAAGTGGTTGTAAAGGGTTTACGACCACTTTAATGGAGTGTCAGAGGAGTGTAGCTCAGGCATGCAGGTAGGAGGGTGTGCTTAGCCGAGAAAACCCCTCCTCCCCCTCCTGAAGACCCCTGGGATGTATGACATCATTTTGGCCTAGGCCAGAAACCAGGAAGTAATATAATATGCCTTCTATTTACTAATGCTAGCAGTATAAGGATTAAAAATGGCTCATGTTGATTGAAAGAGTTTAGTTCTGCTTTATGGAAAACTAAACTGTGACATTCCCAGTACAGAAGACCTCAGGACCATAGCTAGTCACAGATCCCCTAAGCACATGGGCGTCCGCTGAACTTTTTTCAGGAGGGGGCATCATTTTAAGGTCATCCATGCTTCTTTGGGGCAGTGGAGCAGTGCTGTATACACCACTCCTCCACCGCCCATTGAAATAAATGGGCACCGATGCTGAAGCGCCTGCAAAGCGCTTCGGCAGCGGCGATACACAGTTGCATTTATCCCTGTCTTTGACCGCTAGCTGGGGTTATTGCAACACAGGGGGCAAGTGTCTTCACTCTGACTTCAACACTCTTACGATTCCAGGGGGGGGCAATTGACCCCCCTTGCCCTATGGAGCAGACGCCCATGCCTAAGCATTTTACTTATCTTAGCAGTGTAGATTTGTTGCACTCTGAACTTTGTCTACAGACTGAAATGAACCCTGTATGCAGTCCAATATTCCAAAGCGTCTCCTCTTCTAAAACCTCAAAACAGCTGAGGTTTGTAGCTCTACCAAAAAGCTTACAAAAGCTAAAGTTTAGAGAAATTTGTATTAGGGTTTTAGAATGTATAATGGTTCATTTACAAAAGGCAAATTGTTATTCTGGCACTGAGATGAGATTCTTAGGTTTATACTTAACTACTTGCCAACCAGCCGCCGTCATTATACAGCGGCAGGTCGGCTCGTTCCCGCAAATCTCCATAACTGTACGTCGGCTCCTTTTAGAGCCATAGCAGGTGCGCGCACGCTGCACGACGGGGGACCCGATGCACGTGGCCAGCGGCCGGGATGTCCGCCGGCCACCCACAATCGTGGGCACAAGAGCCAGAATGGAGAAATCCCCATACTGACAGGAGAGAAGAAACAGATCATCTGTTCCTAGTGATTAGGAACAGCGATCTGTCTCCTCCTCCAGTCAGTCCCCTCCCCCCACAGTTAGAAACACCTCCCAGGGAACACATTTAACCCCTTGATCGCCCCCTAGTGTTAACTCCTTCCCTGCCAGTGACATTTACATTTTTATAGCACTGAATGCTGTATAAATTTGTGCAAGGAGGGTGGATGGGGGGGATTTGGAGTGGGGGGAAAGGATGTGTACTGGGAGGGGAAATTTGAGGGGTAGAGAATTTATACTAGGAGTGCTTTTTTTGGGGGGGTCCCTTGTACGGGGGGATTTGCAGGGAGGGAGGATTTGAGCTGGGAGGGGGGGGGCAAAGATTTGTGCTGAGGGGGGGGATTTCAGCAGGTGTTGGATTTATGCTTAGCGGGTAGGCATGCAAATTAGTGCTCACTTTTTTTTTGGGGGGGTTTGCTGACACATAATGCTCATGCATTTGGGGGGGGGGTGCAGTTTGGAATAATCGCCCCGTGCTCTAGATGACCTTGTCTCTGTGCTGCCTGCAAGTGTTGCTTAACTGCACCAAATAAAAAAAAAAAGGTCTCCTGCCTTGCAAGAGAGGGCTGTGCTGTGTGGCAGAGCTGTGTAAATCTCGGAACTGGATGGACAGAAATACAAATCCTTTGATAGCTAAAACAGCTCCCTTCTATCTAGTTTATTAAAAGTCAGCAGCTGCAAAAAGCGTAGCTGCTGACTTTTAATAAACCGACACTTACCTGCCCCACGGTCCAGCGATGCGGCCGCCCGCTCCTCTCCTCGGCGCCATCATAGCAACTGTGGGCACCCGGCCGTGACAGCTTACGGCTTCACGGCCGGGGGGCGCGCACTGCGCATGCGCGAGTCGCGCTCTCCTTTTGGCCAGCCGATCTTCTGGGACCTGAGTTGTGTCCCAGAAGATCGCTTGCAGGCAGGGGGCCGCCTAGGGCGAGAGGAGGAGTCCAAAAAAGGCAGCAGGAAGTGGGACAGGAAGTCCCACTAAAAAATAAGGTAAACACTCCCCCCCCCCAAAAAAAATGGCATGTAAGGGGGCGGGAAGTGCTTCAAGCGGAAGTTACACTTTTGGGTGGAACTCCGCTTTAAAGCGGAGGTGCAGCTTGTATTAATTTTTTTTTAAAAGTCAGCAGCTACTAACAGTGTAGCTGCTGACTTTTAATAAGGACACTTACCTGTCCTACTCGCCCGCGATGTCGGTCCCGCCACGGCGATCGATCGTTGCTGCCAGGCTCCCGGCTCCTCCATCCTGACTAAGGGAAACAGGCAGTGAAGGCTTACGGCTTCACTGCCCGTTTCCTACTGCGCATGCGCCACTCGCACAGCGCTTTGTGAATGGGCGGCTTGCCTCCAGGGATACACACAGTTCCCAGAAGGCAGCGCGGCCCATTCACAAGAAGAGGAAGCGGAAGTTCTCAATCTGAGGACAAGGAAGAGGCACAGTAGAGGCAGATTAGGGGACTTCCGCATAGCAACAGGCATTTCGGGTGAGTATAATTTTTTTTTTTTCTATTAATTTTTTTCTTTTTTTTTTGGATTTTTAATGTATTTTTTTTTTCTGGGTGGAACTCCGCTTTAAGGCATTCAGCTACATGGACTACATACGGCGCGCTCCTTCACTTACACGCTCAGATGAAAAAAAAATAAAAATCACAAAGAAGCCGTGAACTATTTGAAATCACATATTTTAATAAATAAAGCTCTGTTTTGAGAACAAATGCCTCTTCCTTTTAAGAAACAGGATAAATAAGGTAGAAAAATATTCACACGGCGGCCGCGGCCACGTCCTCTGCCGTCGCTAAGCACACTTTTTTTTTCTTTTTTCTTTTTTGTAGAAGGCAACAAACAAATTGTGCATGAATTGTCACTGCTCAGCTGCAAATTTCATCAACACTAATAAATATTCATATGAAACAGTAAAAACAGCGTGATAAATGTGTCATTCGCCTCATTGGGGGCTTTTTTTTTTTTTTTCTTTTTCCTATTTGTGAGCAAATATGAACAACATTAATACACAATAAAAAGATGAAACAATCAATAAATAAAGAAAGAAACTCCACTGTACAGTTTTTTTTGTTTGTTTTTTGTACCATAACAAGACTGTTTTATTTTTAATTTTTTTTAATGATCACAAAATATTAATAGACCTTTTTTTTTTTTTTTTTTAAACTTTCTCTTTGGAAACATTTAGCTGCAAACAATAAAAAGTAAGTTAATATTAAAAATTAAAGAGTGTGAATCCCGTTGATATGTCTGCGATTATTTGGACTTTTTTTGGTTCCAAATGTGACAAAAAAATAAATAAAAAAAATCTATTGTGTGGTCGTACTTAAAGGGAAACAGCACGCCAAAGAGATCTGTCTGTGTTAGGTGGAGAGGAGCAGGGTTCAATCTCTTGCCAAGTCTTTAACTACTTGACCTCTGGAAGATTTATCCCCCCACCCCCTTCCTGACCAGGCTTTTTTTGCTGTGCTTTAACTGACAATTGCGCGGTCGTGCGACACTGTACCCAAATAAAATTGATGTCCTTTTTTTTCCCCACAAATAGTTTTCTTTTGGTGGTATTTGAGCCCCTCTGCGTTTTTTTTTTTGTGTGCTATAAACAAAAAAAAAAAGTCTATTTAAAAAAATTCATATATATTTTTTACTTTCTGCTATAAAACACATCCAATAAATAAATTGAACAAAAATCTAATTTCTTCTTCAATTTAGGTCAATATGTATTCTGCTACATGTTTTTGTTAAAAAAAATTCCCAATAGGCGTATATTTATTGGTTTGCGCAAAAGTTATAGCGATTATAAACAATAGGATATTTTTTTTAACTAGTAATGGCGGCGATCAGCGACTTATAGCGGGACTGGGATATTGTGGCGGACAAATCGGACACTAACTGACACTTTTTGTGGACACTAAATACACTAAAAATGCACTGTCACTGTACTAATGACACTGGCTGGGAAGGGGGTTAACATCAGGGGCGATCAAAGGGTTAACTGTGTGCCTAGCTTGTGTTTTTCTTACAGTGTGGGAGGAGCTTTTACTAGGGGAAGGAATGGATCGGTGCCCCTGCTTTGCAGAGACACAGGATCCATGCCTTCTTCTTATTTAAATAGGCAGATCGCTGTTCTCTCACACTGTGGGGGAAGGTGCTTTTTCTATGGGAAGGCAAAGATCTGTGTTTCTGCTGTGCTCTACCTTCCCTACTGACAGAACGGCAATCTGCCTGGTTTACATAGGCAGATCGTCATTCTGAGAGTGTGCTGTACAATCGGCCGGTGCTGGCGGACATCGAGTCCGCAGTACCCACCGCTGGGCTCCCACTAAGTATGCCCTCAATAGGAGTGGGCCGCCGACAGCACGAGTGCGTGCCCCAGGCCCGGAAATGTCAGATCACGTACTAGGTACGTGATCTGGTACAGAGCAGCCGCCCTGCTGCAGTATAATCGACAGTGGGCAGTCAGGAAGCAGTTAAAGCGGCAGTAAACTCAGTTTTGCAAATTTTACCTACAGGTAAGCTTATAATAAAGCTCTTCTCGGGGTCCCCTGCTGGCATTCCAGGCCCCTCCTCTCTGTCCAGTGCTCCCATGGAAAGCCGCTTCTCATTGGGGCACTTGTGCATGCTCACTCCCGAGCCCCTCTGCTGCGTCCATTGACACAAACAGCGGGACTCTGCTTTCTCGTCACTGACTTTGATTGACAGCAGTGGGAGCCGATGGCTCCCTGTGTTACAGAAAAACAAGTGAGGGGAGAAAAGAACCGCAGATGTGCACAGTGCTGGATTGGATGAGGGCTCAGGTAAGTAAAAGGGGGGGGGGGGGTGTGAGAGGTCAAAACTGACGTCTAAATATTTTTGACCTTAATGCAAGAATTGCATTAAAGTAAAAAATGTTTAGGCATTGCAACCCCCAGTATTTACATACTCTTAATAAGCAATACTAGAGCATTAGGTCCTCGCTTATCTCTGTAGCTACAGGCATTGTGGTGAAATATATTTACACAAATCACAACAGAGGCACTGAAATTACATCTTATCCTCCCTGGCAGCAGGGACTTTTCAGCCTGCCAGCCCTCTGATGTTAAGATTGAAAACCAATTCCAGAGTTTCTGCTGTCATCTTAGAGGATGAATTACTCCATAGTACCCACAGTTACTGTTTGTAAAGAATATTCAACTATTTTAATTCCTAAGGGCCCTTAGGAACCGGCCCTTTGTCTGGGCACAGGTAGGGTGAGCTCTCCCTGCCAAGTTGTCCAACCACAGCTAAGGATCAATGAGAGGTTAACCGCTTGCCGACCAGCGCACAACGATATACGTTGACACAATGGCACGGACAGGCAGAAGGGCGTATATATACGTCCCCTTTAAGAAGCGGCATTGTGGACGCGCTCCGTGAGCCCGACCGCGGGTCCCGCGGACTCGATCGCCGCGGGGATACCCGCGATCGCCTCACGGTGAGGAAGAACGGGGAGATGCTAATGTAAACAAGCATCTCCCCGCTCTGCCTAGTGACAATGACACCGATCACTGCTTTCTGCAATTGGAAGCGGTGATCACTGTCTTGTCACACACAGCCCATCCCCCCTACAGTTAGAATCACTCCCCAGGTTACACTTAACCCCTACAGCGCCACCTAGTGGTTAACCCCTTCACTGCCAGTGTCATTTTCACAGTAATCAGTGCATTTTTATAGCACTGAACGCTGTAAAAATAACAATGGACCCAAAAATGTGTCAAAAGTGTCCGGTGTGTCTGACATAATTTCGCAGTCACGATAAAAATCGCTGATCGCCGCCATTAATAGTAAAAAAAAAAAATTATAATAAAAATGCCATAAATCTATCCCCTATTTTGTAGATGCTTTAACTTTTGCGCAAACCAATCATTATACGCTTATTGCGATTTTTATTTACCAACAATATGTAGAATAATACGTATCGGCCTAAACTGAGAAAATTTTTTGTTTTTTTATATATTTTTTGGGGATATTTATTATAGCAAAAAGTTAAAAATTTTGCATTTTTTTCAAAATTGTCGCTCTATTTTTGTTTATAGCGCAAAAAATAAAAACCGCAGAGGTGATCAAATACCACCAAAATAAAGCTCTATTTGTGGGGGAAAAAAGGACGTAAATTTTGTTTGGGAGCCATGTCGCACGACCGCGCAATTGTCAGTTAAAAACGATGCAGTGCCGAATCTCAAAAAGTGCTCTGGTCATTTAGTAGCCAAATGGTCCGGGGCTTAATTGGTTAAACCTCATTCCACTCCACCTATAAAAGATAAATCTGGTTTTGGGTGCTGCTTCCCTTTAAGTGCAATAAGTCAAATTTGTCTATAATCTTACCGACTTGTCATTGCTGTTCAGACCTTGGAAGGCACTTGCATCAATGCCTTTCTTAAAATGGCCATACACGGAAATACTTTTTTTTTTTTCTAATACTTCATACCGTTTTGTGAGGTGATTGTGAAGACTGTGTACTAAACAAGTTCTCAATGTCCAGCTAACCCAATTGTAATTTGTCAATGATTGCTGTTTGTCAAAACTATCTTGTAATTAGGAAATCTTTGCTGCATCGTTCACGTATGTACCATAGTTATCAGGGCCGTCTTTAATGCAGGGCAAAAGGGGTAGCTGCCCCAGGCCCAGTCATTGTTGTGGGGCCCAAATGAGCTGCCCCTTGAGCACGCAGTGCCAAAAAATAGTTGATAAGTGGACTCGTGACGGCCCAAGAAAATGTTTGCCCAGGGTCCAATCAATATTAAAGATGGTGTCTTTAATGCAGGGCAAAAGGGGTAGCTGCCCCTGGGCCCAGTCATTGTTGTGGGGCCCAAATGAGCTGCCCCTTGAGCACGCACTGCCAGAAAATAGTTGATAAGTGGACTCGTGAGGGCCCAAGAAAATGTTTGCCCAGGGTCCAATCAATATTAAAGACGGTGTCTTTAATGCAGGGCAAAAGGGGAAGCTGCCCCGGGCCCAGTCATTGCTGTGCGGCCTAAATGAGCTGCCCCTTGAGCACGCACTGTCAGAAAATAGTTGATAAGTGGATTCGGGTGGGCCCAAGAAAATGTTTGCCCATGGTCCAATCAATATTAAAGGCAGCCCTGACAGGGCTGTCTTTAATGCAGGGCAAAAGGGGCAGCTGCCCCGGGCCCAGTCATTGTTGTGGGGCCCAAAGGAGCTGCCCCTTGAGCCTGCACTGCCAGAAAATGTTTTATAAGTGGACTTAGCAGGGCCCAAGAAAATGTTTGCCAGGGTCCAATCAAAATTAAAGACGGCCATGATAGTTGATTAATCTTTTGAAGGTCCAACCATTTAAAGAAAGTCTTCTAATTCTCCGTGTATGGCCACCTTTAGCCAATTAAACCTGAGATGACTGTTTATGTGTATGCTACTTCTAAACCCCCCATGTACATGATGCCAAATATTGCACACGATTGTCCAGCTAATTTTAATAATGAGATGGATATTTTAAAGGTTTTAAAGGTTGCCCTGCTTAAACATCTAGGTAGTCAATGATTAGTGTTTTAGTACTTATTTCTGGGTATAAAGGTTGCCAAACATCTTTAAAATATGTTTCAATCCCATCTATTAAAAGTTCAATCATAAGTATAAAAATGCACTTTAAAACACATTAGCTTCTTTAAATTGTCCCCGAGAATCATGCAAGTTTGCAAATATAATCTTTGATTATTTTTTTTTCCTTGTTCCTGCTATCTCCTGAGAGTTGTACTGGGATTCTTAGTAATTCTGCCCATTCAAGCTTTCTGGCCAAGCAAAGAACTTTCTGCAGGTCGTGTTATGCTGGTCATACACTGACGGACAGAAATCAATGCTGTGGGTAGCCCTATCGAGTCCCTCCCACTCCACAACCTTTGATTAAAGAGTTGAAGGTACTCCTTGGAGGAAAGTTCTTGGCCGAACAGATGCAGCCACTGTATGGGTATTGTGATAGCCGCTGTCACAATATGCACAACGGGAGATTCGTCCAACCATGCTGCATAGCATGGATGGAAGCATCTGTTAGTTTTTTTTACATTTAGCCCGCAGGCTGAACAAACAAAATCTATCAGTGTATGGCCAGCCTTGTATTTAAGAAAGCATCCCTGACATCCCATTAGATATTGTTTCTCCCGAGTTACAGTTTGTCCCTACCATAAAAAACTAGATCACATTGAATCACTACATTATTATAATATTACTTTTTTTAAACTCAGGCACACCTATTTCAAACAATATGATCTTAAAGCCCAGTTGAATTCATCTAAATAGATAGACAGTGAGGCAGACATTGTACTAGCAACTTTCATTTTCATACGCAGAGTACTTCCCTGTTACAGGAATCGGGCTGGGTGTCTAAATATGACTGTATAGTTTAATTGGCCCTAGTCATACCTAGTGTACGCTGTGATTAGAAATTTGTAACAGAATTGGTCTGACATGAGGGGTGTGGCTGTTACTCAGCTCTGTCAGCACAGAGCACTGGAAAACGTGAGCTGTTACTCAGCTCTGTTAGCACGGAGCACTGGAAAACGTGAGCTGTTACTCAGCTCTGTTAGCACGGAGCACTGGGGAATGAGGGCATGAAGCAGCCTTTTTACATCTTTGTGAGGACACTTGTGTTGAGGAGTGTGGCTGTTACTCAGCTCTGTCAGCACAGAGCACTGGAGAACGTGAGCTGTTACTCAGCTCTGTTAGCACGGAGCGCTGGAGAACGTGAGCTGTTACTCAGCTCTGTTAGCACAGAGCACTGGAGAATGAGGGCCTGAAGCAGAATTTTTTTCATCTTCGTGAGGACACTTGTGTTGGGGGTTGTGGCTGTTACTCAGTTCTGTCAGCACAGAGCACTGGACAGTGTGAGCTGTTTCTCAGCTCTGTCAGCACACAGCACTGGAGAGTGAAGGCTGTTACTCAGTTCTGCCAGCACAGAGCACTGGAGAGTGCGAGCTGTTACTCAGCTCTGTTAGAGCAGAGCACTGAGGAATGAGAGCATGAAGCGGCATTTTTAAATCTTTGTGAGGACACTTGTGTTGAGTGGTGAGGCTGTTACTTAGTTCTCTCAGCACACATCACTGGAGAGTGTGAGCTGTTACTCAGCTCTGTCAGCACAGAGCACTGGAGAGTGAGGGCATAAAGCAGTATTTTTACATCTTTGTGAGGACACTTGTGTTGAGGGTTGTGGCTGTTACTCAGTTCTGTCAGCACAATACACTGGAGAGTGCAAGCCATTACCTAGCTCTGCCAGCACAGAGCACTGGAGACTGTAGGCTGTTACTCAGCTCTGCCAGCACAGAGCACTGGACAGTGTGAGCTGATACTCAGCTCTGCCAGCACAGAGGGCTAGAGAGTAAGGGCATGAAGCAGCATTTTTACATCTTTGTGAGGACACTTGTGTTGAGGGGTGTGGCTGTTACTGAGCTATATCAGCACACAGCACTGGAGAGTGTGAGCTGTCACTCAGCTCTGCCGGCACAGAGCACTGGAGAGTGAAGGCTGTCACTCAGCTCTGCCAGCATAGAGCACTGGAGAGTGAAGGCTGTCACTCAGCTCTGCAAGCACAGAACACTGGAGAGTGAAGGCTGTTACTCAGCTGTGCCAGCACAGAGCACTGGAGAGTGAAGGATGTTACTCAGTTCTGCCAGCACAGAGCACTGGAGAGTGAGGGCATGAAGCAGCATTTTTACTGAAAGGGAAAATAAAAACAAGGACAGTTATCCAAAGTTTGTGCCTCTGGGTATCAGGTACAGGTGACAGCTATGATATACTATCCTGCAGAAATGACTGGGCGCAGAAGGTACATCTAAAGGTAGATCAAGGATGCTTTCTTTCATATAGCCAAAGAAGAAATAATTCCATTGTAGCAAGTCTTCACCTCTTCCCCTCCCTAGAGTTTTCCATGTGAAATATGTACTGTATATACTATAAGTATCAGTATGTTTTCGGGGGTAAAGTCTTACCAAACACACCTCACAAGGGCACTCAGGACACCTCTTTACCTAAATGTTCAGCATTATAGTAAATTATATTTTTCCTATAAAAATTTTTTTTTTTTTTTTTGCTTTTTAAAATATTTAAAATTAAACAATCTTGTGGCCTAATTCTGTACCACTAGCTGCCATCCATTTTTCTGAAAAAGGGGCAAAGGAAAAATGCTTTTGCTATCTCTGCAAAAGATCTCATCCCACTACAAATAAGTTTCCTTTAAAACAGTTCCTGCATTATGACCATTTAAAACATACCCAGGTCTGGCAAGTTTTTTTTTTCTTTTGGTACCCCAAGAAAATTTAAAAACAAAACATAGCTCTGGTTGCAAAACTCACCTCCTCTCTAGCCCTGCCCCCACAGTAATTCCCTTTCACCACTAGATGTCCTCAGTCTTCAGAGTTGAATGACACAGCTCAAGACTGAGGATATCCTGTTAGTGTAGGGCGTCACGGGACCACTCCCTAAATACAGCTCCCTGTATAATATATATTGATGCAGAGAATGGTCCTGATATCACATCAGTGCCAACCGCCCACCACTGGAGAAGACTCGAAGAGGACACTGTACTTCATGTAACCTGCCTTTGAGTGCAGGTCATCATGGGACCCCCCCCCCCAAATGGGCGTCATGACTGCACCCTGTACTTACTGTACATACAATGCTGGAGAGAATGGTCCTCACGTCACCACATCAGCATCAATCTCTGCATCATTGAGAACCTCCTACTGCTGAAGAAGATCCATAGAGGAGGAGGACAATGCATCTCATGTAACCTGCCTGTGAGCGTAGGATGTCATTGGTCCCCCCCCAAATAGATGTCATGACAGTCTCCTACATTTATATACAATGATGGAGAGAGTGGTCTTCACATCACCACATCAGCGCCGATCTCTGCATCATTGAGGACCACCCATGACTGGAGAAGACACAAAGAGGTAGAGGGCAACTACTCTGCCTGTGAGTGTAGGGCATCATGGGACCCCCACCCTCCCCCAAGGAGGCATCACAACAGCACCCTGTACTTACATACAATGATGGAGGGAATGGTCTCCATATCACCGCCAATCTGAATCATAGAAGGCTGGGGAGGATCCAAAGAGGAAGAAGACACTGTGCATCACCTAACCTGCCTATGAGTGTGCGGTGCTATGGGACACCCCTAAGCAGGCATCACAACAGATACCTATACAATGATGGAAAGAATGGTACTCACATCACTACATCAGTGCCGATCTCTGCATCATTGGAGACTGCTGATTGGTGGAGAAGACCCAAAGAGGAAGAGGACTCTGCACATCACCTAACCTGCCCGTGCTTGTAGTTCATCATGGGACCACCCTAAATGAGCGGTCCCATGTACTTATATGCAATGAGGGAGAGAATGTTCCTCACATCACTACATCAGTACCGATCTCTGCATCATTGAGGACTTTGTGCCACTGGAGAACATCCTAAGAACTGCCTACTGCTAGAGAAGATCCAAAGAGGAAGAGGACAATGCATGATATGTAACCTGTCTGTGAACGTGGGAAGTCATTGGACTCCCCCCCCCCCCATTTGAAGGTCATGACAGGCCCCTACATTTATATACAATGTTGGAGAGAGTGGTCTGCACATCACCACATCAATGCCGATCTCTGCATCATTGAGAACCACCCACCACTGGAGAAACCCAAAGAGGAAGAGGACAATGAATGTCATACAACCTGCCTGTGAGTGTAAGACATCATTGGTCCCCCCCCCCCCCAAATGGATGTCATGATAGCCCCCTAAACATATATATATATTGATGGAGAGAGTGATCGTCACGTCACCACATCAGTGCTGATCTCTACATCATTAAGGACCACCCACCACTGGAGAAGACCCAAAGAGGAAAAGGACATTGCATGTCATGCAACCTGCCTGTGAGCGTAGGACAACATTGGTCCCCCTCCCCCAAATGGATGTCATGACAGCCCCCTAAACGTATTTACCATGATGGAGAAAGTGGTCTTCACTTCACATCACCACATCAGTGCCAATCTCTGCATCATTGAGGACTCAAGAGGAAGAGAACAATGCATGTCATGCACCCTTCACGTGAGTGTAGGACATCATTGGTCCCCTCCCCCAAATGGATGTCATGACAGCCCCCTACACTTATATACAAAGATGGAGAGAGTGGTGCACATTAGTGCCGATCTCTGCATCACTGAGGACCACCCATCTTCGGAGAATAAAGAGGACACTGCCCATTACCTAACCTGCCTAAAGACATCTGGTAAAGGTAAGTATACAAAAAGTGAGCATAAAATACAGCAGGATCTCTGGGGAAGCATAGATTGAGGCTTTGAATCCAAAGTTTCAGCATACCATTATTATAGACCAGAGTCTGTAGTGCTACTGACTGGTCTAGCTATATCTTTAATTATCTCGTGAATGAGTGTATTCTGGATCTGACATATTACTTTAGATTGACTTGAGCTTAACCCTGGTGTAGATTGACTGCTGGCGCCACATTTTACGAGTCCAGAAGTGCAGAAACTCTAAAGCCTCGTACACACGACCGGTTTTCTCGGCAGGAAAACTGCCATGAGAGCGTTTGGCCGGGAAAAACGGTCGTGTGTATGCTCCATCGCACTTTTCCCGTCAGGAAAACTGCCGGAAAAAAATAGAGAACCTGCTCTCTATTTTCCCATTGGGATTCCCAGCGGACTTTTTCCCATCGTAAAAAACGGTCGTGTGTATGCTTTTCCGAGGGCAAAAAAAATGCGCTTGCTCAATATCAAGTATGAGACGGGAGCGCTCGTTCTGGTAAAACTAGCATTCGTAATGGAGATAGCACATTCGTCACGCTGTAATGGACTGAAAAGCACGAGGCTGAAAAGCGCGAATCGTCTCCCACCAAACTTTTACTAACACGCGATCAGCAAAAGCAGCCCAAAGGGTGGCGCCGTTGGAATGGAACTTCCCCTTTATAGTGCCGTTGTACGTGTTGTACGTCACCACACTTTGGACCGGCGGGATTTTGTATGACAGTCTGTACGCAAGACAAACTTGGCAGGAAACCCGTCAAGCTTGGCAGGAAACCAACATTTTTTTTCCTGCCAGGAAAACCAGTCGTGTGTACGGGGCTTTAGATCTCTAAATCAGCATTGGTTTTGTCCAGATCTGCAATCAGCAGCAAGCAATTGGTTGAGGCCAGGCTTTGCTCTTCAAGGCCCAACATGGGTCATTTCTTTAAAACACATTTACACAGCTAGGAAAGCAAAGTACATCACACTGTTGGGAAAGATATTTTTTCACTTAATTGCCATTTTTGAATATTATTTTTTGGTGCAAGGTCCATTTTAAAACCATCTTCAGCCTTTTCTTCTGAGATGTGGGTTGAAATAGATTCAGTCTAAACTCTCTGTCCACTAAATATAATTGCGTAGCTCTTCCAAACAAGATGTCTCCAATATTGTGCTTACAATACTGAATCCAACATCACGAGCACTCAGCCGTGGATCTTTTTTTTTGTTCTGAGCATGTCCCTGCCGTGAAGCTCCAGGGACAAAGGTAGGATATGTTCACTGACACGTCACAGTGAGAATCTAGGAAATAAAACAAAAAGTCGCAAAAACTCCAGAGGTCCGCGATATTCAAACAGCCGCCGTTTGCTTTATGCTGTGAAAGCTGATCCGCGTGGGAGACGTTGGTATAGACATGGCGCGGGCCACGCGGACGCGGAGAGAATGGTGATCCTGCCAGCGGTGCCATCGTTTCCTGGCAGCCGATCGGACCTGAGAATGCAAACGCAACATTATATTCATTCGTTTTATCAAGACTAAAACTAAGACGTCTACTGACAAAAAGATACATAGATATTTTTCCAGGTTTTTTTTTTTAGATGAATCACAGCAGTTGTGCCTGCTTATAAAGCCTTTACGTACCAATCTGCCAATAAAGTGGCATAATAAAAAAATTACATATGCTTTTTTTTATATTTTCAGCGCTGTCACACTTTGAATGACAATTGCGCGGTCATGCTACACTGTAACCATGTAATATGTTTATCATTTTCTTCACTCAAATAGAGATTTATTTTGGTGGTATATAATCACTGCTGGGTTTTTTATTAAAAAAATAGAGCAAAAATTTAGAAAAAAAAGTTTTTCTTAGTTTCTGTCAGTAAATTTTGTAAATAAGTAATTTTTCTCCTTCACTGATCTGCGCTGATGAGGCGGCACTGATGGGCGCTGAGGAGGTGGCACTTATGGGCACTGATTAAGTGGCACTGATGAGGAGGCACTAATATGCTGCACTTATGGGCTCTGATATGTGACACTGATGGGTGGCACTGGTGGGCACTGATAGGTGGCACTGATGGGCATTGATAGGCGGCACTGGTGGGCACTAATGGGAGTCATTGATGGACATTGATGAGTGGCACTGATGGGCAATGATGGGCAGCAATGATAGGCGGCACTGATAGCCAGTGCTGACTGGCATCACTAATGGGCACTGATTGGTGGCACTTGTGAGCACTGATCGCTGGCACTGGTGGGCACTGATTGCTGGCACTGGTAGGCACTGATTGCTGGCACTGGTGGCACTTTACTGTAATCAGGGCACTGATGATCAGTGCCCTGATTACATGTTTCGATGTCCCCTGCGAGGAGATGCCTACTGATCGGCTCTACTTGCCACACACTCTGTCAGTGTGAGGCGATGAGAGCCGATTAACAACATTTCCGTTTTTACATGTGACCGGCTGCGATTGGACATAACCGATCACATGGTTAAAGAGCCGCAGCCGTGGGTCTCTACAGAGATCGGGGTCACGCCGTGTCCTAGCAACACGGCGCGGGCGTGCGAGAACGGCCGTTCTGGGACGTCGTCATGTGATGTCGTCCCAAAATGAGAGCCGCGCTGCCCCTCTGTCATTTGAGGGCGGGCGGCAAGCGGTTAAAAAGCTTTAGCTAAAGTTGGACTTAAATGTATTTGGTCTATTACTCTATTACAAGCCAGGGCCTTGTTGGGGCGGCCATTTTTTGGGGTGGTAGCACTGCTAGCGTGTGCATTTTTGAGCTGCTGGTATAGACATCCCCACCCCCCCATGAGTGGCAGCTGCCTAAATTGACCTCATAGGTGGCACAGCCCTGCTAACAGTCCCCTCAGTGGTGGCTGGTGCTCAATATTTTGGGGGGGCAGCAAACCAACCCCCCCCCGTGGGAGATGAACAGGATGGCAGAAATCATAGGCCTCCTTACCTTAGGGGGCAGAAGACAAGGATCCGGGGCAGGGCTATTGCTCCTCGCTCCGTGGCCATTGCTTCTCCTCCAGGCCAAACAGGAAGTGGGTCCCTGATTGGCCCGGGAGGAGAATCAGGAAGACAATAGTGAATATTAATTTGCTATTGTCACACAACTGGGTGGGCTCAGGGCGCAGTGCTCTTCACCCCGAGCCCACCCTTTTTGAAGTCAATTAGAGCCTCAGGCTCTAATCACGTGCTTCTAAAAAAAAAAAAAACCCTATTGAAATACATGCATCCGGCGCCCCGCATGTAGATTAGGGGGCCGGACGCACGGATAAGGGGGACGGCGCCCCTTATGGACAGGCCGCCACTGAGTCCCATTTAAACATTTCTAAAGGTTTATTCCCACTTATGCGTTGTGGCAGTGAGTGCTAAAATTCATGGCAATGCATCTGTGCTATATCCAGTGCATAGTGGTGCCATTCATTGTGAATGACACTGAAGAGCACTGGACAGTAGAGCCCCATGCACAATGCACCACAACTACACACACCACATATAATGTGCATTGTGCTGCCCTGCTTTTTGAAAAAGGGTGGGTCATGCACGTTTTTTTCATCTGCTTTGGCAGCCATTCATAATGAATGTAAGAAGGGTTGAAATTTAAGCGCCACGCCACTGCTAAGAGGTCCAGATACAACTTTATTCCATGAAAAGTCAGGGGTACAGATCAAGAAATAGCCAACACGTTTCGGGGGTCTACATGCCCCCTTCACCAGGGCTAGAAAAAAGATAAGAAGATTATCATGTCAATTTGACATCAATACAATGTCCCCGCCACAGGGTCATAATTAAAACCAAACAGTCAATAGTAATGAGTGTGTCAAATAAATAGCATACATAAAAGGGGGAGCACGAGTGCTGAACAAAAATAAGAAAATGGGTGAAAGGGAAAAAAAAAAGATAATTATTATCATTTTTTTTTTGGGTGCTGAATGAAAAAAAATTATAATATTATTATTAGCATTTATTTTTCTTTCAACACCCATATTCCTATTTTTGTTCAGCACTCATGCTCTCTTTTTTATGTAATTATTTTGACACTCTCATTACTATTGACTGGTTGGTTTAATTATGGCCCCGTGGAGGGGACATTGTATTGATGCCAGACTGACATGATAATCTTCTTATGCTCTTTCTAGCCCTGGTGAAGGGGGCACGTAGCCCCCCAAAATGCGTTGGCTATTTCTTGATCTGTACCCCTGACCTTTAAAGTGATTGTAAAGTTTCGTTTTTTTTTTTTTAATATCAAACATGTTATACTTACCTCCTTTGTTGCAGTAGTTTTGCACAGAGCAGCCCAGATCCTCCTCTTCTTGGGTCTCTCTTCGCTGCTCCTGGCCCCTCCCTTCTGTCGAGTGCCTCCACAGCAAGAAGCTTGCTATGGGGCACCCAAGCCGAGTCACAGCTCTGTGTGTCCATTCAGACATTCAGCCCCACCCCCTCTCTCTCCCGCTTGGCTAACTGACTTTGATTGACAGCCATCGGGAGCCAATGGTGCCGCTGCTGTGTCTCAGCCAATCAGGAGGGAGAGTCCCGGACGGCCGAAGGACTCGTGGACATCAGTTTACAGAGATGGGGCTCGGGTAAGTATTGGGTGGGGCTGCTACACACAGAAGGCTTTTTATCTTAATCAATAGAATGCATTAAGATAGAAAAAAACCTTCTACCTTTACAACCCCTTTGTATCTGGACCTCTTAGCAGTGGTGTGGCACTTAAATTTCAACCCTTCTTACATTACACTACAAGCCAAGGAGACTGTGGAGATCCTCTGGGGTGTAGAAGCCACCTGCCCAGGAACCAGATCATTTACACCAACATTAATACTGTACCTTAACCACTTGCTGACCGGCTCAAGCCGATATACGTTGGCAAAGTAGCACGTTCCCGCGAATCGCCGCATGGGTACGTTGGCTCCTTTAAGAGCCATAGCAGGCGCGCGCACGCTGTACAGCGGGGGACCAAATGCGCGTGGCCGCCGGCCACCCGCGATCGCAGGCACGAGAGCCAGAATTGGGATTTGTGTGTGTAAACACACAAATCCTCGTTCTGACAGGAGAGAAGAGACAGATCTGCTGTTTGTAGTAATTACAAACAGCGACATGTCTCCTCCCCCAGTCAGTTCCATCCCCCACAGTAAGAAACGCTCACTAGGGAACACATTTAACCCCTTGATCGCCCCTAGTGTTAACCCCTTCCCTGCCAGTCACATTTATACAGTAATCAGTGCATATTTATAGCTCTGATCGCTGTATAAATGGTCATTAAGAAGGTTAAAGGATATCTAAAGTTTTTTTATCTAAACAAACATGTCATACTTGCCTCCTCTGTGCTGTTGGTTTTGCACAGAGTGGCCCAGATCCTCCTCTTCTGGGGTCCCTCAGCAGCGCTCCTGGCTCCTCCTTTTCTCGAGTGCCCCGTTGGAGAGCCACTCTCCCTCAGGGCACTCGTGTGGGCGTGCTACGTGTCCTGCTGCTGCCTCCATTGACACAGACAGCAGGACTCGGCCCCGCCCCCCGCACCATTGGATTTGATTGACAGCGGGAGCCAATGACTGCGCTGCTATCAATCTATCCAATCAGGACCCGAGGCACCGGCTGGATCTGGTGTGCTTGTCCCCATCGTTGGAAAGACCGGGTTCAGGTAAGCAAAAAAGGGGCTCTGGGGGGCAGCTGCATCACACGAGGTTTTTCACCTTAATGCATAGAATGTATTAAGGTGAAAAACCTTGAGGGTTTACAACCCCTTTAAGATAACAATAACAGTAAAATAAACCTACAAGTTTATTTTACTATGGGTTCAGCACTCATCTTTCAACTATTCATAAGGAATGGGCTGTCTTAACATAGTGCACACCATAGGCGTGCGCAGGGGGTGTGCCAGGTGTGCCTGGGCACACCCTAATCACTACATGCAGTCCTGTTTCCCCCCATGTTGTGCCTCACCTGCAGTGCTCCTGGATTCCCTCCTCTCCTCTTCCCCTGGCTGCTGTGGGGGATGTTTCAGGATGGAGAGCAGTGCAAGGGGCCAGTCAATATGTAATTTACCAGCCCCTTTCTTTTCTAAATGAACACAGTGAACACACTCGCTCACTGTGTTCATTCATAACTGAACCATAGTAAACTATGTTTACTATGCTTCAATTTGTAAGTGACCAGAAAGCCGCTCAGCACAGAGCCACCCAGCACCATTCATTCACTGTCCAGTACAGCTGAGGCTGCAGAGAAAGGCATGTGTGTTTGAGCCTTTCTCTACAGCCTCGGCTGTACTGGACAGTGAATGAATGGGAAGTGGGATGCACACCCTAATGCAATCAGCTGCGCACACCTATGGTGCACACTAACACTTGCTATAAAGTGCTTTAACCTGTGTGCATTAATGCACTGAAACAGAACTCTTAGGCCCCTTTCACACTGAGGCGTTTTTACCGCGTTTTTGCCATAAAAATAGCGCTGTAAAAATGCCTGAAATAATCCTGCCCCAGCATTCTCAATGTGAAAGCCCTGAGGGCTTTCACATTAAGGCGTTGTGCTGGCTGTGTGTTGGAAAAAATCCTGCAAACAGCTTTTTTGGAGCATCTTTGGGCGCATAAAATAGCGCTGTAAAAACGCCTATCCCCATTTAAATGAATGAGAACCGTGGTAAAAACGCATAGGCGTTAGCGCTATTTTTAAAAATAGCGATAACGCCTATGCATTTTTACCGCGTTTTTATCGCGGTAAAATCGCGGTAAAAAATTGCGGTAAAAACGCAGTAAAATCGCAAAGCCTCAGTGTGAAAGGGGCCTTAAAGTGACACTAAACTGGTTTTTAAAAAATCTATTCAAGTATGTGTTTTTAAATAAATGCAATTAGTGATCCGCGTCAGTCTGACGTAACGCATAGGGCGGAGCAACACGAGGCACACACTTTGAACATAGGTGTCCTTCCCCTGGAAGTCTGCAGTTTAACGGAGTTGTCAGCAGTATTCTGTAGGAAGCAGGGAGCTGCGGGTTTTATCCTGCTCTGCATTAGTGATGTTAAGCCACTGATTGTCTATAATATATTATGCAAGTTTAATTCTTTGTGTCAATAAAAGGCAACACTTCTTTGTATACAGAGAGCACTATTTGTTCCTATCTTTTGTCTCTATTTGTGGCCATATGTATCAGTTGATTCCTTTCAGAGAATAATTGTATTGTATACTGTAATGTCACTTTGGGCCCTTAGCTGTGAAGTAAATATTTTCAACTAATAACAAATGTTAAAAGTAACCAAAAGCCATTCCAGACCCGACTTCTCCTCCTAACTGCTTTCAACCCTGGCTGTTTTTTTTTTCTTTTTTGCAAATTAGCTCAAGGCGGCCGCGGTTAATAATCCTCTGATATTAATAATAAATGCAAGGTGATAATGAATTAGGATTCTGTAATTAAATCAGAATATTGCCATTCATATTTTAGGAGGAAGGGGTACCGAGGTCAAGTTTATTTTCTCTGAGCTGCCAACTGCAGCCATTATCAGGCAGTCTGGATAAAGTTTAGTGAATATAACTTTTGTCACCCACCCTGGGACAGGAAGTGTGTTACTGGCAGGATCACCAGGTGAAAATACACAAACAAATCCTGCAAACTAATGCAGCCTAAGCTGAAAAAACGGACTCCTCATTTTAAATCAATACTTAGCTTTTCAATGAGATCAAAGATTTTAATGTAACAAAATGATAGACGCTGAAATAAAAAATACTTTTTTTTTTTTTTAATACTTATGTGTTAAATGTTCCGATTTTTGCATTTTCCAAGCGGAGTACTGAATAGAACAAAGAGAAGAATGTAACCCTCGTCTCCAGGCTGATGTATTATAGATTAAAGCAGGGCTTGTTTTTTGGGTCTCACTTATCCAGGTGTCAACTCAATTAATAATTTTTCGGTTGAGGAAATTAGTTTCTGAAAAGTCCAACCGAGCCGCAAAATGAAATAAATTCTCAGAGCTCCAATCAATAAAACATTAAACATCTGCTTCTCCGGCAATTCACCAGCTTGGAACGAGCCGGGGATATCATTAGTGGTTGCCACTGAGGAGCACTGATGGGCGCTGTTTTGTGTACCAGTTGTGGTTTTAAAAACAAAAAAGTTAAAGTGGTTTTAAAGCCAGAAGTTTTTTTTAATCTTCATGCATAGTGTGCAGCAGCCCCCCCTAATACTTACCCGAGCCCAATCTCGATCCAGCGATGTTGCACGAGAGACTTGGCTGTCTCCCTCCTCATTGGCTGAGACAACAGCGGGGCGCTATTCGTTCCCGCTGCTGTCAATCAAAGCGAGTGAGCCAATGAGGAGAGGGAGGGGGTGGGGCCGGGCTTCGGCTCTGTGTCTGAATGGACACACAGGGCAGCGGCTTGGCTCGGGTGCCCCCATAGCAAGCTGCTTGCTGTGGGGGGCACTCAGCATGAGGGACGGGCCAGGAGCGCCGGAAGGGGACCCGAGAAAAGGAGGATCAGGGCTCCTCTGTGTAAAACTACTGCACAGAGCAGGTAAGTATAACACGTTTGTTATTTTTAAACAAAAAGTAAAAACGAGACTTTACAATCACTTTAAGGAAAGTTAACAAAACAAAAAGACATATATTAAAGTGGTTATAAAAGCGGACGTTTTTTTTAACCTTAAAGTGGAGTTCCACCCTAAAAAAAAAAAAAATACACGAAAATCCTGCAAAAACATAGAAAAAAAATAATGTTTTTACTTACCAGAAAAGGCGGTTGGTATGCAGATGTTCCTAATCTGCCTCTTCCTAGTCCTCGGCAGGTCTTCTTCCTCTTCCTACTACTTCTTGTGAATAGGGCGTGCTGCCTTCTGGGAACTGTGTGTATCCAAGAGAGCAGCCGCCCATTCACAAAGCACCACGCGACTCGTGCATGCGCAGTAGGAAATGGGCAGTGAAGCCGCAAGGCTTCACTGCCTGTTTCCCTTACTGTGGATGGCGGCGCCCGGGAGCTGCCAGGATCGGCCTCGGGGGGCCGACATCACAGGCGAGTAGGACAGGTAAGTGTCCTTATTAAAAGTCAGCAGCCACGGTGTTTGTAGCTGCTGACTTTTAAAAAAAGAAAAAAATTGCAGGTGGAACCCCGCTTTAATGCATTTTTATCTTATACTTACTGTACCTGAGCCTGATGTCGATCCAGCGATGTGCACGAGAGCAGCTGCTCTCTCGGCTCTCTCCCTCCTCATTGGCTCAGAGACAGCAGTGGGGGGCCATTGGCTCTTGCTGCTGTCTATAACAGCCAGTGAGGAGGGAGCAGGGGTTGGGGCCTAGCTGCGCTCTGTGTCTATGGAAACACAGAGCCGTTTCAGGAGTGAGCCCGTACAAGTGCCCCCATAGCAAGGAGCTATGGTGGGCACTTGGCAGGAAGGGGGGGGGGGGACCAAGAAGAGGAGGATGGGGGTTGCTCTGTGCAAAACCATTACAAAGAGCAGGTAAGTATCACATGTTTTTTATTTTCAAAAATAAAAATCTATCCTTTATCCAATCACATTAAAGTACAATGGAACCCAGCTAAATACATTCCATGGGCATCAAAACCAAAAGTGTACAATGGCTTAAAATTGGATTTCTTAAAAAAGTGGCCACTGTCTGAACAGGAATCCATGCCCCCTGCAAGCATATGGCAGAGAAGGACCCTTTCTCTCTGTGTGGAAGCAGTGGCCTCTCTGCAGAGGTCTGACATGCCGCCAGCTAAGTCTTTCAAGAAATGCTGTGCACTGATGACATAAATCCACTGAACCCTTTTTATTCTAGATATGCTCACTGAATGTCCCCGACCCTAGTCACGTCTTCTTATGTGTTCTTACAAGTCAAAATGCATCAGAGAGGCATGACTGCAGGCAGGGACATTCAGTTAATGTGTCTGGAATAAAGTGGGCTAAAGCCTGCTGTCGGCTGATGTCACATAACCAGTCCAGGCTTGGGACAGATCCCAGCCATATGATCGGGATCCACCCAGATGCCTGGACCAGAACCTGGCTCAGTCTCTTAGTGATCCGCCGAGAGCCTGAGCCAGCCCCTCCTGCCCCCTTCCACAGCCTGGCATTCCAGTGAGCACTGAAGGGGAGAGCAGAGAGCCGCTGACTGACAGACATGGGGGAGGGGGAGAACTGAGCGATCAGCGGTTTGTTTTAAAAAAAATCCTGAACCTCTCTTAACCACTTGCCGACCAGATCTGGGAGGGTGTCTATTGATGTCCTCCAAGAACCCTGCGCTCCACCGGGGCGCACATTGGGCACGCTCTGTGATTGAGGTAAAGGGACAATCACAGTGGGCCCTATACCATATGATCAGCTGTGTCCAATAATAGCTGATCCCATGTAAACAAATATCGGTTATCGGCATCTCCTTTCCTGTCACTGTATGGCGAAAGGAAAGCCGATAACTGGCTAGCCTGTGACAGCACACATTTACACTGCTAATCAGTGAAGCCCCATCAGTGTCCATCAGTGCAGCATATAAGTGCCCATTAGTGCCGCCTTATTGGTGCTTCCTCATCAGTGCAGCATATAAGTGCCCATCAGTGCAGCCCCATCAGTGTCCATTAGTGCAGCATATAAGTGCCCATTAGTGCCGCCTTATTGGCGCTTCCTCATCAGTGCCCATCAGTGCAGCATATAAGTGCCCATCAGTGCTGCCTCAATAGTGCCCATCACTGCCCATCAGTGCAACCTATCAGTGTCCATCAATGCAGCCAATCAGAGCCCATCAGTGCAGCCTATCACTGCAGCCCCATCAGTGTCCATCAGTGCAGCATATAAGTGCCCATTAGTGCCGCCTTATTGGTGCTTCCTCATCAGTGCCCATCATTGCAGCATATAAGTGCCCATCAGTGCTGCCTCATCAGTGCCCATCACTGCCCATCAGTGCAACCTATCAGTGCCCATCAATGCAGCCAATCGGAGCCCATCAGTGCAGCCTATCACTGCAGCCCCATCAGTGTCCATCAGTGCAGCATATAAGTGCCCATTAGTGCCGCCTTATTGGTGCTTCCTCATCAGTGCCCATCAGTGCAGCATATAAGTGCCCATCAGTGCCGCCTCATCAGTGCAACCTATCAGTGCGCATCAATGCAGCCTATGAGTGCCCATCAGTGCAGCCTATCAGTGCCCATCAGTAAAGAAGAAAAATGACTTATTTGCTAAATTTTTATAACAAAAGAAGAAAAAGTTTTTTTTTCTTTTCTAACCCTTCTTTCTTTTATTTTTTTTTAAATTTGTTTACCAAAAATAAAAAGCTCCGTGGTGATTAAATAGCACCAAAAGAAAGCTCTATCTGTCTAAAAACAAATGATAAAGTATACTATGGACCAGCCTTTCACAATCAGGGTTCCTCCAGAGTTTCATAGGGGTTCTTTAAACTATGGCTGATTGACCTCCCATTTCATGGTGCTTACACAATTCTGCAGCCAATGCCAATTGCATGGCACTAATAGTCATTTTAACTGTCTAGAAGAGAGGCATTCTGACCACCATGGCGAAAAGGTTTTTTATTTTTCCATCACTGATCTCCAACAAATTGATTTTAGAAGGAATTCCCCAAGGCTTGAAATTTACTTCAAGGTTCTTCTTGGGTAAAAAGGTTGAGAAAAGCTGCTATGGACAGCACAGCAGCTAAAAGGAACTGCTGACCTCAAAAAAATAAAAAATAAAAAAAGCAAAAAAATAGCATCAAAAGATTTGATTGCACAAAGAGCTAACAATCAGAGAAAAATATGGACCATAGGGGTTGATTTACTCTGAAAGTGCAGTCGCTCCTGAGCTTAGTAAATGAGGTAAAGCATCACTTTGCAAAGAATATCCAATCACGTGCAAGGAAAATATAAAAAAATAGCATTTTTGCTTGCACGTGATTGGATGATTGAAGTCAGCAGAGTCTCTGCTCATTTACTTGCAAAGTGCACAGTCTATTTATCTTTAGTAAATAACCTCCAAAATCTCTCTCTATGCAGTTATCTGCTTTCTGTACAACAGCTTCCACTGCAGTTCCTCTGTGCCCCTTTCCCTTCATTAGAATGTGTGTGGGGGGGGGGGGGAGGTCTGGTTTATCCAAAAGCCCCCTTAGTGGCCTTTCTAAGCCTGCTGACCATAGTACAAATGCCAAGCAGTGCACCATGGTTTCCAAAAAATTCTCCCATCCTTAAAGTGCTTGTAAACCTCAGACATGAAATATGAACAAAGCATATACCTCTATAGTGTGTACTTGTCTCATTCCAGAGCACTGTCATTTCTGTCTGCTGTCTCCTGTCTCTGCTATCAGCATGAGTCACTTCTGACAAGTTTTCCTGACACCAAGAGCTAAAAAGGTGACAGGGGAAGGAGCTCCAGCACTGTTCCTGTGTGCTGTGTGAAGGGGGCATGTCACTTTCCTCCAATCAGCTCTCAGAGCTCCCCTGACTGTGACCTGCAGAGTGTAACTTCAGCTCTCTGCCCTTTGTTTTCTGAAAGCTCAGACAGGCTGTATACATTATGAACTTTGAATTGCTGTAGAGACGAGAAGACTGCAGATAAACAGGTACAACGTATGTAAGAGGATGTGTTTCATCTCTGTGTATCACCTGAGGCCAGTCACTTCATTGGGTACATGGAAGAGTTTATAAGCACTTTAACAAAGGGTGTAAAGTAAAGTTCTAGCAACTCTATATGCTGCTAGCTATTCACAAAAAGTTTGAAGAATTATCGGATAGCCCAACATTTAGTTACTGAATGTTATACAGTCTTATTGGCGCACTTACCTCTCCATTCAAAAAACAGTAAAATACTGATACAAAGAAGCCCTGAAAAAGAATAAACACAAGAAAATAATTTCTTCTTCTAAATTTTCCAGACATTTCTTATCGACATAAAAAGACAAACAAAGTCAGTTTACTGAGAGATATCAATATATTGTTCAATCTTCTACATCTTACCTATATAGAGTCCTAACACCTCTCTTACCTATATACCCCTTAATCCCTCTCTTACCTATATACCCCTTAATCCCCCTCTTTCCTATATACTCCCTAACCCCTCTCTTACCTATATACCCCCTAACCCCTCTCTTACCTATATACTCCCTAACCCCTCTCTTACCTATATACCCCTTAATCCCTCTCTTACCTATATACCCCCTAACCCCTCTCTTACCTATATACTCCCTAACCCCTCTCTTACCTATATACCCCTTAATCCCTCTCTTACCTATATACCCCTTAATCCCTCTCTTACCTATATACCCCTTAATCCCTCTCTTACCTATATACCCCTTAATCCCTCTCTTACCTATATACCCCTTAATCCCCCTCTTTCCTATATACTCCCTAACCCCTCTCTTACCTATATACCCCCTAACCCCTCTCTTACCTATATACTCCCTAACCCCTCTCTTACCTATATACCCCTTAATCCCTCTCTTACCTATATACCCCTTAATCCCTCTCTTACCTATATACCCCTTAATCCCTCTCTTACCTATATACCCCTTAATCCCTCTCTTACCTATATACCCCCTAACCCCTCTCTTACCTATATACTCCCTAACCCCTCTCTTACCTATATACCCCTTAATCCCTCTCTTACCTATATACCCCTTAATCCCTCTCTTACCTATATACCCCTTAATCCCTCTCTTACCTATATACCCCCTAACCCCTCTCTTACCTATATACCCCCTAACCCCTCTCTTACCTATATACCCCTTAATCCCTCTCTTACCTATATACCCCTTAATCCCTCTCTTACCTATATACCCCCTAACCCCTCTCTTACCTATATACCCCCTAACCCCTCTCTTACCTATATACCCCTTAACCCCTCTCTTACCTATATACCCCCTAACCCCTCTCTTACCTATATACCCCTTAATCCCTCTCTTACCTATATACCCCTTAATCCCTCTCTTACCTATATACCCCCTAACCCCTCTCTTACCTATATACCCCCTAACACCTCTCTTACCTATATACCCCCTAACCCCTCTCTTACCTATATACCCCTTAATCCCTCTCTTACCTATATACCCCTTAATCCCTCTCTTACCTATATACCCCCTAACCCCTCTCTTACCTATATACCCCCTAACCCCTCTCTTACCTATATACCCCCTAATCCCTCTCTTACCTATATACCCCCTAACCCCTCTCTTACCTATATACCCCCTAACCCCTCTCTTACCTATATACCCCCTAACCCCTCTCTTACCTATATACCCCTTAATCCCTCTCTTACCTATATACCCCTTAATCCCTCTCTTACCTATATATCCCCTAACCCCTCTCTTACCTATATACCCCCTAATCCCTCTCTTACCTATATACCCCCTAACCCCTCTCTTACCTATATACCCCCTAACCCCTCTCTTACCTATATACCCCCTAACCCCTCTCTTACCTATATACCCCTTAATCCCTCTCTTACCTATATACCCCTTAATCCCTCTCTTACCTATATACCCCCTAACCCCTCTCTTACCTATATACCCCCTAACCCCTCTCTTACCTATATACCCCTTAATCCCTCTCTTACCTATATACCCCCTAACCCCTCTCTTACCTATATACCCCCTAACCCCTCTCTTACCTATATACCCCTTAATCCCTCTCTTACCTATATACCCCCTAACCCCTCTCTTACCTATATACCCCCTAACACCTCTCTTACCTATATACCCCCTAACCCCTCTCTTACCTATATACCCTTTAATCCCTCTCTTACCTATATACCCCTTAATCCCTCTCTTACCTATATACCCCCTATCCCCTCTCTTACCTATATACCCCCTAACCCCTCTCTTACCTATATACCCCCTAATCCCTCTCTTACCTATATACCCCCTAACCCCTCTCTTACCTATATACCCCCTAACCCCTCTCTTACCTATATACCCCCTAACCCCTCTCTTACCTATATACCCCTTAATCCCTCTCTTACCTATATACCCCTTAATCCCTCTCTTACCTATATACCCCCTAACCCCTCTCTTACCTATATACCCCCTAACCCCTCTCTTACCTATATACCCCCTAATCCCTCTCTTACCTATATACCCCTTAATCCCTCTCTTACCTATATACCCCCTAACCCCTCTCTTACCTATATACCCCCTAACCCCTCTCTTACCTATATACCCCCTAACCCCTCTCTTACCTATATACCCCTTAATCCCTCTCTTACCTATATACCCCTTAATCCCTCTCTTACCTATATACCCCCTAACCCCTCTCTTTCCTATATACCCCCTAATCCCTCTCTTACCTATATACCCCCTAACCCCTCTCTTACCTATATACCCCCTAACCCCTCTCTTACCTATATACCCCCTAACCCCTCTCTTACCTATATACCCCTTAATCCCTCTCTTACCTATATACCCCTTAATCCCTCTCTTACCTATATACCCCCTAACCCCTCTCTTACCTATATACCCCTTAATCCCTCTCTTACCTATATACCCCTTAATCCCTCTCTTACCTATATACCCCCTAACCCCTCTCTTACCTATATACCCCCTAACCCCTCTCTTACCTATATACCCCCTAATCCCTCTCTTACCTATATACCCCTTAATCCCTCTCTTACCTATATACCCCCTAACCCCTCTCTTACTTATATACCCCCTAACCCCTCTCTTACCTATATACCCCCTAACCCCTCTCTTACCTATATACCCCTTAATCCCTCTCTTACCTATATACCCCTTAATCCCTCTCTTACCTATATACCCCTTAATCCCTCTCTTACCTATATACCCCTTAATCCCTCTCTTACCTATATACCCCCTAACCCCTCTCTTACCTATATACCCCCTAACACCTCTCTTACCTATATACCCCCTAACCCCTCTCTTACCTATATACCCCTTAATCCCTCTCTTACCTATATACCCCTTAATCCCTCTCTTACCTATATACCCCCTAACCCCTCTCTTACCTATATACCCCCTAACCCCTCTCTTACCTATATACCCCCTAATCCCTCTCTTACCTATATACCCCCTAACCCCTCTCTTACCTATATACCCCCTAACCCCTCTCTTACCTATATACCCCCTAATCCCTCTCTTACCTATATACCCCCTAACCCCTCTCTTACCTATATACCCCCTAACCCCTCTCTTACCTATATACCCCCTAATCCCTCTCTTACCTATATACCCCCTAACCCCTCTCTTACCTATATACCCCCTAACCCCTCTCTTACCTATATACCCCTAAACCCCTCTCTTACCTATATACTCCATAAGCCCTCTCTTACCTATATACCCCTTAATCCCTCTCTTACCTATATACCCCTTAATCCCCCTCTTACCTATATACTCCCTAACCACTCTCTTACCTATATACCCCCTAATCCCTCTCTTACCTATATACCCCCTAACCCCTCTCTTACCTATATACCCCCTAACCCCTCTCTTACCTATATACCCCCTAACCCCTCTCTTACCTATATACTCCCTAACCCCTCTCTTACCTATATACCCCTTAATCCCTCTCTTACCTATATACCCCTAAACCCCTCTCTTACCTATATACTCCATAAGCCCTCTCTTACCTATATACCCCTTAATCCCTCTCTTACCTATATACCCCCTAATCCCTCTCTTACCTATATACCCCCTAACCCCTCTCTTACCTATATACCCCCTAACCCCTCTCTTACCTATATACCCCCTAACCCCTCTCTTACCTATATACCCCCTAATCCCTCTCTTACCTATATACCCCCTAACCCCTCTCTTACCTATATACCCCCTAACCCCTCTCTTACCTATATACCCCCTAATCCCTCTCTTACCTATATACCCCCTAACCCCTCTCTTACCTATATACCCCCTAACCCCTCTCTTACCTATATACCCCTAAACCCCTCTCTTGCCTATATACTCCATAAGCCCTCTCTTACCTATATACCCCTTAATCCCTCTCTTACCTATATACCCCTTAATCCCCCTCTTACCTATATACTCCCTAACCCCTCTCTTACCTATATACCCCCTAATCCCTCTCTTACCTATATACCCCCTAACCCCTCTCTTACCTATATACCCCCTAACCCCTCTCTTACCTATATACCCCCTAACCCCTCTCTTACCTATATACTCCCTAACCCCTCTCTTACCTATATACCCCTTAATCCCTCTCTTACCTATATACCCCTAAACCCCTCTCTTACCTATATACTCCATAAGCCCTCTCTTACCTATATACCCCTTAATCCCTCTCTTACCTATATACCCCTTAATCCCCCTCTTACCTATATACTCCCTAACCCCTCTCTTACCTATATACCCCCTAATCCCTCTCTTACCTATATACCCCCTAACCCCTCTCTTACCTATATACCCCCTAACCCCTCTCTTACCTATATACCCCCTAACCCCTCTCTTACCTATATACTCCCTAACCCCTCTCTTACCTATATACCCCTTAATCCCTCTCTTACCTATATACCCCTAAACCCCTCTCTTACCTATATACTCCATAATCCCTCTCTTACCTATATACCCCTTAATCCCTCTCTTACCTATATACCCCTTAATCCCCCTCTTACCTATATACTCCCTAACCCCTCTCTTACCTATATACCCCTAACCCCACTCTTACCTATATACCCCTTAATCCCTCTCTTACCTATATACCCCTTAATCCCTCTCTTACCTATATACCCCTTAATCCCTCTCTTACCTATATACCCCTTAATCCCTCTCTTACCTATATACCCCTTAATCCCTCTCTTACCTATATACCCCTTAATCCCTCTCTTACCTATATACCCCTAAACCCCTCTCTTACCTATATACTCCATAATCCCTCTCTTACCTATATACCCCTTAACCCCTCTCTTACCTATATACTCATTAATCCCTCTCTTACCTATATACCCCTTAATCCCCTCTCTTACCTATATACTCCTTAATCCCCTCTCTTACCTATATACTCCCTAACCCCTCTCTTACCTATATACCCCCTAACCCCTCTCTTACCTATATACCCCTAAACCCCTCTCTTACCTATATACTCCATAATCCCTCTCTTACCTATATACCCCTTAATCCCCTCTCTTACCTATATACCCCTTAACCCCTCTCTTACCTATATACCCCATAACCCCTCTCTTACCTATATACTCCCTAATCCCTCTCTTACCTATATACCCCTTAACCCCTCTCTTACCTATATACCCCATAACCCCTCTCTTACCTATATACTCCATAACCCCCTCTTACCTACAGTATATACTTCTTAAGAATCAGATGAATTTTTTAATTTCTGTTGTGGGCCTCTTGATTGGGCAATGTCTTTGTCATTACTTAAAGAGTAACTCCACTTTTGTTAAGAAAAAACAATAAAAAATACATTCCCATCTGGGATGATCTCTGTTCATTGCAATTATTTTAACAAACTTTGTTGCAGATTCCTATATTTTGTTATTCTAAATAAATAGCTGTTTGTCTGTGTCCATGTGCTAAGTGAATGTGAATGGGAGCGACTTTATAATTATTAATCAGCTGCTGAACTTGCATGGCTCTAATGAGGTAAGTGTCAGGGCCTGCATCCCTCTGGATGTGATTTCCCTTTGGAAATATATCACCCAAAATAACAATTTTCTTGCAGGAGACGCCCAAAGTGTGACTTGTATCTTAGTGCAGACTTCTGGGAAAATCAGTGAGCCAATCACAGAAGCAGAAAATGAAATTTCTAGGGGCGTTCTGTATACCATCTGTGTACAGAACACCTCGAGGTTGTCATATTGCACTTTACAGCAAATTACACCACTGCAGGTTGAAAAGGAATTTTGAATAACATTCAATTACAATATGAATTATGTTGCAGTTGTTCTGTCTCTCTGTGTCTCTGTGTCTCTCTGTGTCTCTCTGTCTCTGTGTCTCTGTGTCTCTCTGTGTCTCTCTGTCTCTGTGTCTCTCTGTCTCTCTGTGTCTCTGTCTCTCTGTGTCTCTGTCTCTCTGTGTCTCTGTCTCTCTGTGTCTCTGTCTCTCTGTGTCTCTGTCTCTCTGTCTCTCTGTGTCTCTGTCTCTCTGTGTCTCTGTCTCTTTGTGTCTCTGTCTCTTTGTGTCTCTGTCTCTTTATGTCTCTGTCTCTTTGTGTCTCGGTCTCGCTGTGTCTCTGTGTCTCTGTCTCTCTCTCTCTCTCTCTCTCTCTCTCTCTCTATATATATATATATAATTTTATTTATTTTTAAGTGGAGTTACCCTCTAAGATAATAAAGCAATAGATATCTCAGTTGGTCAGGACAAGCAAGGCTTTCATTTGATGATACTGTCTTGTAAAAATAATTTAATTTTCTATTCTACATATATATATAAAAAAAGACATAACAAAGCTATAAAAAAAAAAAAAAAAAAAAAATTCTACTATGACTGGTGTTAGCATTACAACAACAAGAGGGCTACCTATAAAAAAAAATTGGCTGTGTGAGCCCTTTAACCACTTCAACACCAGGCCTATTCTGCCACTTCTCTCCTTCATGTAAAAATCATCATTTTTTTGCTAGAAAGTTAATCAGAACCCCCAAACATTATATATATATATATATATATATATATATATATATATATATTTTTAGCAGACACCCTAGGGAATAAAATGGAGGTCATTGCAACTTTTTATCTTGCACGGTATTTGCGCAATAATTTTTTAAACGTCTTTTTTTGGGAAAAAAAAAACGGTTTCATGAATTAAAAAATAACAAAACAGTAAAGTTAGCCCAATTTTTTTGTATAATGTGAAAGATGATGTTACGCCGAGTAAATAGATACCTAACATGTCACGCTTTAACCACTCACGGCATATATAAGTCGGCAGAATGGCACAGACAGGCACAATCATGTACCTGTACATCCCCTTTAACTGCCTGCCGTGTGGTCGCGTGCGCGACCCTGCAGTCATCCCCGTGAGTCGGACTGCGGGTCCCGCGGACTCGATCGCCGTGGGGATCGCCGCGATCGTCTCACGGAGGGATGGAGCGGGGAGATGTTAGTGTAAACACAACATCTCCCCGCTCGCCTACTGACACTGTCACCGATCTGTGTAAACAGAGCGGAGATCGGTGACGTGTCACTCGTAGTCACGCCCCTCCTTAGTTAGAAACACGACCCTAGGACACGCTTAACCCCTCCAGCGCCCCTAATGGTTAACCCCTTCACTGCCAGTGTCATTTTCACAGTAAACAGTGCATTTTTATAGCACTGATCGCTGTAAAAATGACAATGGTCCCAAAAATGTGTCAAAAGTGTCCGACGTGTCCGCCATAATGTCGCAGTCACGAAAAAAATCGCTGATCGCCGCCATTACTAGTAAAAAAAAAAAAAAATGAATAAAAATGCCATAAAACGATCCCCTATTTTGTAAACGCTATAATTTTTGCGCAAACCAATCAATAAACGGCAATTGCATTTTTTTTTACCAAAAATATGTAGAAGAATACGTATTGGCCTAAACTGTGGAAAAAAAAAATTATATATTTTTTGGGGATATTTATTATATTTTTCAAAATTGTCGCTCTATATTTTTGTTTATAGCGCAAAAAATAAAAACAGCAGAGGTGATTAAATACCACCAAAAGAAATCTCTATTTGTGGGAAAAAAAGGACGCCAATCTTGTTTGGGAGCCACGTCGCACGACCGCGCAATTGTCAGTAAAAGTGACGCAGTGCCGAATCGCAAAAAGGGGCCTGGTCTTTATGCTGCGTATTGGTCCGGGGCTAAAGTGGTTAAAATTTCGCACACTCATGGAATGGCGCCAAACTTCGGTACTTAAAAATCTCCATAGGCAACGCTTGAATTTTTTTTACAGGTTACTATTTTCGAGTTACAGAGGAGGTCTAGTGCTAGAATTGTTGCACACACTCTACCGCACGCGGCAATACCTCACATGTGGGGTTTGAACGCCGTTTACATATGTGGGTAGGACTTACATGCGTGTTCGTTCTGAGCGCGAGCTACCGGGGACATGGGCGTTTTAAATATTTTATTTGATTTTATTTTTTTTCCACTTTTTTTTTAATTTATTTTTTTTGATCACTTTTATTCCTATTACAAGGAATGTAAACATCCCTTGTAATAGGAATCATTGTGACAGGTCCTCTTTATGGAGAGATTCGGGGTCAATAAGACCCCACATCTCTCCTCCAGGCTGGAAACCATGAGATTAGGAAAAAAAAATTCACCAATCTCATGCTGACAGCCGCGATTGCGGTTTTGTTTACTTCTGGGGTACCCGGGCATGACGTCACAACGTCGCAATTGGGCCTCCGACAGTCATAGAGATGACTGGTGACCATCTGGTCGCCGGAAATCTCTATCGTCGTGAGCTGGCGCCGGCCGATTCGTTCTCCGGGCCCCCTATGGCACGGGAGAGCCCGGAGAAGCACCGGATGGCGGCGGTAGGGGGGGGGGCGTCCCCTCCCGCCGCCTATAAGAACGATCAAGTGGCGGAACTGCCGCTATGATCATTCTTATTGTGCACAGAATCGCCGGCAGAAAACAGTGATATCTGAATGATGCCTGTAGCTGCACCCATCATTCAGATATCACCGCACAAAGTCGAGGACGTCATATGACGTCCTC
This sequence comes from Rana muscosa, assembly GCA_029206835.1. Lineage (NCBI taxonomy): Eukaryota > Metazoa > Chordata > Amphibia > Anura > Ranidae > Rana > Rana muscosa. The sequence continues at coordinate 311,060,434 of CM055122.1, forward strand.
GGTGTAGAAATGGTTAATTTGTCAAATATATGTATTTTCTATGAATATCAGCTCCATCTGGTGGCCATAATGCGGTATTTTCCTAAAATGCAGGATAACAGGAAAATACAGTATTATGGCCACTAGATGGAGCTAACAATCAAAGGAAATAAACTTTTTAGACACATTGGGGTTGATTTACTAAAGGCAAATAGAATGTGCACTCTGCAAGAGCAGTTGCTCCAGAGCTTAGTAAATGAGCAGAAGCTCCGCTGACTTCCATCATCCAATCATGTGCAAGCAAAAATGCTGTTTTTTTTTTTATATATTTTCCTTGAACGTGATTCTTTTCAAAGTGTAGTTTTACCTCATTTACTAAGCTCTGGAGCAACTTCACTTTTCAAAGTGCACAGTCTATTTGCCTTTAGAAAATCAACCCCAGTGGGGGGAGATTTACCAAAACTGGTTCATTTAGAATCTGATGCAGCTGTGCATAGTAACCAATCAGCTTCTAACTTCAGCTTTTTCAAATAAGCTTTGACAATAAAACCTGGAAGCTGATTGGTTACCATGCACAGCCGCAGCAGATTCTGTGTGCTCCGGGTTTAGTAAATCCCTTCCATTATGGGAAGAAATGAGCCTAACCGCCCTGGGATCGGTTTGTGCATAGGTCGGAAAGAAATGCATACCAGACCCTTTTGGAGGATTTTAAGGTGATCCCCACAGAAAAATAAAAATAAAAATTCAGAAAAAATAAAAATAAAAAAGACAGCCAAAAGTTGGACAAGTTCTTTATTAAAAAAATGTAGATCCCCAAAAAGTCCCTGATTGGAATCCCTCGTCAATCACAATGTCCCCCCCACACGACCAACCCTGATGCCACTCCTCGCCAAATGACAGCGGCCCACCAGCTACTGTATATAAGGAAGAGGCAGGAATCCAAGTGACATCATTGATTAAATATGACCAATGGCCATATCTGGGCAGTGATGTCATCGCTATCCCCGCCCCCCTTCGCTAACCTGGCCGGGGATTCCCCCACTAGACCCCCTAGTGTTAAGGTGACCATACACTATACTACAGTGGCGGCTGGTCGTTTTTTGTTTGTTTTTTGGGGGGGGGGGGGGGGGGCGGCAAACACTCCATCCAATCAGGCAGGCTCTTTTATTACATAGTTGTTGGTACAAGCAGATTGTATAGTGTATGGCCAGCTTTTCTAAAGATACCATTTTTTTTCTCTATACTGGTCCTGTTGAAGATGACACTAAAATTGCAAAGTTATTTACACTTCGTATATAAAGTATTTTTAAAAAATATTTGAATTTTTTTTGTATTATTATTATAATTGTTTTCTTTATTTTTTTTAACGAGTAAGTGATGCTCTAGGTCTTTCCTGGCATGGTTCCTGCTGATAAGCTCATATCTGTGTCACTCTGTTCTCTCCTCCTATCAGCTTGTCCCTTTTTTATGCACTGTAGTTGTTGGTGCAATCAGATTGGAGAGTGTTTGGTCAGCTTTTCTGAAAATAATTTTTCTTTTTTCTATATACTGGTCCTGTTGAAAATTACAGTAAAATTGCAAAGTTATTTACACTTGATATATATAGTATTTAAAAAAAAAAAAAAAAAAAAAAATTATATATATATATATATATATATATATATATATATTTATTTATTTTTTTAACTAATAAGTGATGCTCTAGGTCTTTCTGAATCCTAGCATGGCTCCTGCTGCTAAGCCCATCTCTGTGTCACTCTGCTCTCTCCTCCTCCTCCTATCAGCTTGTCCCCTGTTAGTACATTTGGTATATAAAGTATTTAAAAAATATATATATATATATATATATATATATATATATATATATATATATATATATTACTTTTATTATTATTATTATTTAAAATTAAATTAATTATTATTATTTTTTAAAACATTTTTTGCGGCTTTTTCTCATTTTAACACAAAAAAAAAATGAACTAAGTGATGCTCTAGGACAGTGTATGGCCAGCTTTTCTGAAGATACCATTTTATTTCCTCTATACTGGTGCTGTTGAAAATGATACTAAAATTGCAAAGTTATTTACACTTGGTATATAAAAGTATTTTTTTTTAATATTTAACTTTTTTTTATTATTATTATTTAAAATTAAATAAAATTATTATTATAATTATTATTATTATTTTAACTAATAAGTGATGCTCTGGTCTTTCCGAATCCTAGCATGGCTCATGCTGATAAGCCCATCTCTGTGTCACTCTGCTCTCTCCTCCTATAAGCTTGTCTCCTGTTAGTACATATGCACTGTAGTTGTTGGTACAATCAGATTGGAGAGTGTTTGGCCAGCTTTTCTGAAGATACATTTTTTTTCTCTATAATGGTCCTTTAAAAAATGACACTAAAACTGCAAAGTTATTTACACTTGGTATATAAAGTATTTAAAAAAAAATAAAATAATATATATATATATATATATATATATATATATATATATATATATATATAATATTATTATTATTATTTAAAATTGCATTAATTATTATTATTTTTTAAAACATTTTTGCGGCTTTTGCTCATTTTAACACAAAAAAAAAAAAAAAAAAAAGAACTAATAAGCGATGCTCTGGTCTTTCTGAATCCTAGCATAGCTCCTGCTGATAAGCCCATCTCTGTGTCACTCTGCTCTCTCCTCCTATCAGCTTGTCCCTTGTTAGCACATATGCACTGTAGCTGTTAGAAGAGTGTTTGGCCAGCTTTTCTGAAGATACTTTATTTTTTTTCTATATACTGGTCCTGTTGAAAATGACACTAAAATTGCAAAGTGTTAAATTAAGAAAAACAGAATATATATATATATATATAAAATAATAATAATAATTTAATTTAATTTTAAATAATAATAATAATAAAAAAATTTAACATATTAAAAAAAAACTTTTTATACCACTAAAATTGCAACCTTGCAATTTTAGTGGTATACAAACAATTTTTTTTGTTAAATATGTTTAATTTTTTTATTATAATTCTTTAAAATTAAATGAAATTATTTTATTTTAAAAAAATAATTCTGTTTTTTTCTTAGTTTACACATGAAAAAAATAAACAAATACGTGATGCTCTGGTCTTTCTGAATCCTAGCATGGCTTCTGTTGATAATCTCATCTCTCGGGCACTCTGCTCTCTCCTCCTATCAGCATGCCCCTTGTTAGCACATAAGCACTGTAGCTGGATCTCAGCTTTAATGTTTACATCCTTTATCAATTCTCATTAACACTGACAAGCCAATGGCAATGTAGCAACCCACTTTAAGTTTAATTACCTGAAAAGACTGGAGAAAAGAATTAAAATAAATAAAGACGATCTGAGAGACGTCGTCTTCTCCCGGGTTCACAAAGAAAAGCATGTATGTTATCCCGAGCAGGGGGAGGAGCACTAGAGTGGCTTTAACTGCTTTCCTGCAAGACACAAATATTGGTGTAAGTTTAAATTAAACAAATGAATGCATTACCTGTTACAGAGATCACATTACTCCCCGCCACCCGGGCACTGCCCACATCTCTTCTCTCCAGATGGACAGCACCATCTTTGTTTGGGAACCATCCAGGGTCACCATCTACGTCTTGGATTAACATGCAGTTCTTGGCTTTGGCTACGCATGTCAGACACAAATCAGCCCCTGCTGCAGCCTCTGTGACTTGCTACAAAGTTACACTGTGCAAATCAGACCACTGGGGGGAGGGAAGACTGAGGAAATGCTTCTTCCTGTCTGCAGCAGACTGATGACATCATCCAAGACTAGGATCGGTCACTGCACTTGGAGCAAAATATAAAAAAAAAAATTTTGATGAAAAGTGGAGCTTTTATAAAGGAAAATGATACGTGTCTGGAATGTAGAAATTCAGACTTGTAACCGCACTGAGAGTAGAGCTGCACGAATAATCGTTAAGAATCGCGATTCTTTCCCCCTCGCGATCTTAACAAAGCATTTTCATGATTCTATGCAGAGCTCTCTCCTCAAGCCAACAGCTGTTAAAAGAAAAAAGAAAAAAAAAAAAAACAGGCAGTCTGCCAAGTTTCACAACATTCCTCAGCCGCTGAGCTAACTATAAACATTGTAACATTTTGTTCTTTAGATCAAAAAGGAATGAACTTTGGTCTGTAAGCCCAGGTCCACACTGAGCTGCGGGAATGAAGCCGTGCGAGTTCAGCTGAACTCGCACGATTTTACTCCCGCTGGTCAGTCCCGATTTCGGCGACAATTTCACAGACATCTTTGCGGGGGTTCTGCACAGATGTCAATGGAAATCGCACCCTGAAATCGCAAAAAGTAATACAGAAACGACTTTTTGAAATCGGTACGGTGCTGCAAATGTAGATTCGCACCGATTAAGACGGTGCCGTTGCCACCGATTTGACATGCGATTTGACATGTCAAAAAACACCAATATGAAGCAGGGCTCAATGAGGGAAGTTTAACCACTAAAAGAGGAGTTCCGCCAAAATATTTTTTTAAAAGTCAGCAGCTACAAATACTGCAGCTGCTGACTTTTAATATAAGGACACTTACCTGCCCAGGGCGCCCGCAATGTCGGCACCCGAAGCCGATCTGTCCCTCGGCTCCGCCGCCGCCATCTTCGGTAAGGAAATCAGGAAGTGAAGCCTTAAGGAAGTGAAGCTTCACTTCCTGGTTCCCTACTGCGCATGCGCGAGTCGCACTGCGCGTGCTCACTGGTCCCTGCTGTCTTCTGGGACCTGTGTGTCTCCTCCCAGAAGACAGTGGGGGGGGGCAGAAGGAGGGGCCAGACATGGCGTAGATCGCCGCGGATACTGCGGCGATCTATGCCTGGAAGTGGGAGCAAATATCTGGCTTAGACAGGTATCTGCTCCCTCCTCCCCCCTGAAAGGTGCCAAATGTGACACCGGAGGGGGGGGGGGATTCCGAAAAGCGGAAGTTCTATTTTTGGGTGGAACACCGCTTTAAAGACTAAGCCTTTTTCTGACTCTTGTTGGTTTCAAGTTAAAATCACAATTTTTTGCTAGAAAAATACTTAGAACCACCCCCCAAACATTATATATATATATATATATATTTTTTTAAGCAGAGACTCTAGAGAATAAAATGGTGGTTGTTGCAATATTTTATGTCATACTGTATATGCGCAGCGGTCTTTCAAATGCAATTTTTGGGGGAAAAAAAATACACTTTAACCACTTGCAGTCTGTCTCGCGCCTATATACGTCGGCAGAATGGCACAGCTGCGCAAAACAACCTATGGGTACGTTGTCCCCTTTAAGAGCTGCCGGAGGCGCTCGCGCGTGTTCGCTGCGTGGCGGGGGACCTGATGCGCATGGCTAGCGGGTGCGATCGCTGCTGGCCACCCGCGATTGGCCGGCACGAGAGCCAGCACGGGGATTTGTGTGTGTAAACACACAAATCCCTGTTCTGTCATTGGAGAGGAGACATATTGTTTGTTCCTACTAAGTAGGAACAGCGATATGTCTCCTCCCCCAGTCAGTGCTATCCCCATACAGTTAGAAACACCTCCCAGGGAACACAATTAACCCCTTCCCTACAGTGACATTTACACAATAATTAGTGCATTTTTATAGCACTGATCGCTGTATAAATGTCAACGGTCCCAAAAATGTGTCAAAAGTATCCGATCTGTCCGAAAATAACATAAATCTTTCCCATAGTTTGTAGACGCTATAACTTTTGTGTAAACCAATCAATATACGCTTATTGTGATTTTTTTTACCAAAAATATGTAGCAGAATATATAACGGCCAAAACTGATGAAGAAATTAGTTTTTTTTAAAAACATTTTTGGGGATATTTATTATAGCAAAAAGTAAAAAATATTGTTTTTATTTTCAAAATTTATGCTCTTTTTTTGTTTATAGCGCAAAAAATTAAAACCGCAGAGGTGATCAAATACCACCAAAAGAAAGTTCTATTTGTGGGGAAATAAGGACGCAAATTTTGTTTGGGTACAACGTCGCATGACCGCGCAATTGTCAGTTTAAGCGACGCAGTACCAAATTGTAAAAAGTGCTCTGGTCAGGAAGGGGGTAAAATCTTCCGGGGCTAAAGTGGTTAATGAATTAAAAAATAAAAAATAAACCGTAAATTTAGCCCAATTTTTTTTTGTATAATGTGAAAGATGATGTTACGCCACGAGAATCGTGATCTTTATTCTATGCAGAAAAATCGTGATTCAAATTTTTCCCAGAATCGTGCAGCTCTACCTGAGAGGTCTGAATGACTTTATAAACGTTTGTCCTGGTATTCAAGTCAGCCAAAGATATTAGCGTTTGGTGTAATTGTGGGGAGATAAGTAATTGTGATTTTCTAGGTGCCTGCTGGAGTCATCGCAGCATAAATGTCCTGTATAGAGGACACCTACCTGTACTGTATGGTCTCTGAGGTGGTGGACGCTCTTAACTTCGTCATTAATATTCTGACTATGTTGAATAAGAAAACAAAATTGATCTGAAAAATAAATAAACAATTATTCAGAAAATTCTGCAAATATTATATTTCTAAAACGTACCATCACCAGTATCAGGAGAAACCAACAAAATACATACAAAACCAACTTACACATGGAGATAGTAAAAATCTATCTATCTAGCTAGGGGCGACCGCAAACAAAAATTACACTTTGCCCCACGTTGGGCGCCAAATTTTCCAGGAGCCTGATGGTGACTCCCAGAGGTAGGGAGGGCTTACATACTTCCTCAGGGTGCAGGGTACTGGGCATGGCGGAACAAGAAAGAAAGTTGGGCGCCAGTCACTTTTATGCTTAAACAGGAGAGAAGTTTATTTCTCAAACAAGAAAAGAGTGGGAGAGAGGGGGTAGGGCACAGGACACACTTAGTAACGATCAGCAACAGGCAGATGGGCAGACTTCTGAGTGAGATATGGTAGACAGCAGTACAGGAAAAAGAGCCTTTAAGCTGAACCAGCACACCTGTACTTTGTAGGATAGGCTGTCTCCTGTAGTAACTGAACTTTACTCACAAGCTTCATACACAAATTCAGTTGGATGAGTTCTCTCTTGAAGTCCTCCCAGCCACTTCATAGCCTCCAGCTCAAGAAGAGTCCCCTCTGGTGCTTCCTTAGAACTCCATCCCTCTCAGAATCGTTTTCAGATGTTTAGTAGGCTTTTCTCAACAGAAACTCTAACACCCGGATAGGCTTCAGATAGGTCCTAGCAGCCATGAGGCCACCTGGATAGACCTCTGGCTTCAGGCTAAGCAGCCAGGAGCTGTTCCACACACACATCCACCCAGATCGCAGCCCTGGGTGGGAGGACCTCGATGACCTGACTCCTTCCAAATAAATACCTTTTCCCAGCATGCAAAGCTGTCAGTCTGATTGGATGAGAAAGGTATGTTTATTGATAACCTGAACTCACTGTAGCTCATCACACTAATGTCAAAGGGAACAGCACCACCTACTGACAAAAGGGAGAAACCACAGCTGAACAGGATTAAGACAGAAGCCATTTGACCACTAAACACTACAAATTAGCCAGGATGGCTACCACCCAGCATAACTAAATTTACCTGTAGCCCTATTTTAGGATGAGGGTGCTACATATCTGCTATATATGATTTCTCTCCCTCTTCTATCTCTCTGACTATTATCTATCTATCTTTTTTATTTCTCTATCTATCTATCTATCTATCTATCTATCTATCTATCTATCTATCTATCTATCTACTATCTATTATATTTCTATATCTATCTATCTATCTATCTATCTATCTATCTATCTATCTATCTATCTATCTATCTATAATTTTCTCTATCTATCTCTCTATTATGTTTCTCTATCTATCCATCGTTTATATTTCTATATCTATCTATCTATCTTTTATATTTCTATCTATCATTTATCTCTCTCTTTTCTATCTCTCTGACTATTATCGATTTCTTATATTTTTTCTATCTATCTATCTATCTATCTATCTATCTATCTATCTATCTATCTATCTATCCATCTATAATTTTCTCTATCTATCTGTCTTTTATATTTCTATATCTATCTATCATTTATCTCTCTCTTTTCTATCTCTCTGACTATTATCTATCTATCTATCTATCTGTCTGTCTATCTATCTATCTATTCTCTCTCTTCTATCTCTCTGACTTTTATCTATCTATCTAGCTCTCATATTTTTTTCTATCTCTCTTCTATCTATCTATCTATCTATTGATCTATCTATCTATCTATCTTTTATATTTCTATCTATCGTTTATATTTCTCTATCCACCTATCTATCATTTCTCTTTCTCTCTCTCTGACTATTATCTATCTATCGCTCTATCTATTTCTTTGTATCTCTCATCTATCTGTTTATCCATCTATTTCTTATCTATCTATCTCTCTCTCTTTTTATTATCTCTCTTTCAGACACACTGATGCCTCATCTGATGTTGCACACACAGGATCCTTGCTTTCTGCTCATTCATTCCCCGGTGATCTCTGGTTGTCTATGATTGATCCTCCTCTCTCCTGCCCTTCAGCACTATGTCACGCTGTGTTATTGGGTAGGACAGCGGGCTTTGGTCGGTTATTTTCCGGGAACTCTCTTATAGACTCTCCCCGTGTCAGGCAGTGCCGTCCTCTGGTATTGCTCTCCCTTCCTCAAGGACAACCATGAAACTTCATTTAATTTATTGTTGGGAAAATAAGCTCCATCAATAAACCTGCCTGGAAGAAACATTCCCCTATTTACCGAGAGACATCCACTCCCGGACTTATTAATCTTCTATAAACGGCTCGAGGTCATCACAATCTGAATGGAGAAGAGTCCTTGCTGATCAAATCAAAAATGTTTTGCAATCAACCAGCAGTGTGCGGCAGAAAGTTTCTATCAGGAGAGGGCTGAATGAACGCAAACTCACCGGCCACTTTATTAGGTACACCTGTTCAGTTGCTCGGTAATACAAATTGCTGATCAGCCAATCACATGGCAGCATCTCAATTTGGGCATCTAGACACGGTGAAGCCGACATGCTGAAGTTCAAACTGAGCATCAGAAAGAGGATTTAAAGCGGAGTTCCAGATCCGCTTTCAGATAAAAGTGGTCTCTGCGACGGATTCGCCGCAAGATCACTTTTATCGGCGGCGGGTCTCCGCCGCTTACAGGAGCCGTCGGTAGCGGTGGAGACGATCCGATCCTTTCCCCTTTGAGGCATGGAGTCGAGTAAGGGAAAGATGGCCCCCGCTCACTTCCACCCAATGGTCTTAAAGGGGATTTTTTTTTTTGTTCTATTGAAAAAAACAAAAAAAAAACATTTTTTTTATTGCATTTAAGTGTAAATATGAGGTCTTTTTGACCCTAGATCTCACATTAAAGAGGTCCTGTCATTATTTTTTTCTATTACAAGGGATGTTTACATTCCTTGTAATAGGAATTAAAGTGACACAAAAATATATATTTTTAAAAAGACAGTGTAAAAAAAAAGTAAAAAAAAATAAGAAGAATTATTTAATGAATTTGATGGGGCCTTTATGTGAGGGCGGAGTTTGATGGGGGACGTTATGTGAGGGCGGAGTTTGATGGGGGCCTTTATGTGAGGGCGGAGTTTGATGGGGGCCTTAGAGTGAGGGCGGAGTTTGATGGGGGCCTTTATGTCAGGGCGGAGTTTAATGGGGGACTTTATGTGAGGGCGGAGTTTTATGGGGGCCTTTATGTGAGGGCGGAGTTTGATGGGGGCCTTTATGTGAGGGCGGAATTTGATTGGGGACTTTATGTGAGGCCAGAGTTTTATGGGGGCCTTTATGTCAGGGCGGAGTTTGATTGGGACCTTAATGTGAGGGCGGAGTTTGATGGGGGCCTTTATGTGAGGGTGGAGTTTGATGGGGGACGTTATGTGAGGGCGGAGTTTGATGGGGACCTTTATGTGAGGGCGGAGTTTGATGGGGGCCTTTATGTCAGGGCAGAGTTTGATGGGGGCCTTTATGTCAGGGCGGAGTTTGATGGAGGCCTTTATGTGAGGGCGGAGTTTGATGGGGGCCTTTATGTGAGGGCGGAGTTTGATGGGGGACGTTATGTGAGGGCGGAGTTTGATGGGGGCCTTTATGTGAGGGCAGAGTTTGATGGGGGCCTTTATGTGAGGGCGGAGTTTGATGGGGGCCTTAATGTCAGGGCAGAGTTTGATGGGGGCCTTTATGTCAGGGCAGAGTTTGATGGGGGCCTTTATGTCAGGGCGGAGTTTGATGGAGGCCTTTATGTGAGGGCGGAGTTTGATGGGGGCCTTTATGTGAGGGCGGAGTTTGATGGGGGACGTTATGTGAGGGCGGAGTTTAATGGGGGCCTTTATGTGAGGGCAGAGTTTGATGGCGGCCTTTATGTCAGGGCGGAGTTTAATGGGGGCCTTTATGTCAGGGCGGAGTTTGATGGGGGACGTTATGTGAGGGCGGAATTTGATGGGGGCCTTTATGTGAGGGCGGAGTTTGATGGGGGACGTTATGTGAGGGCGGAGTTTGATGGGGGCCTTTATGTGAGGGCGGAGTTTGATGGGGGCCTTTATGTGAGGGCGGAGTTTGATGGGGGTCTTTATGTGAGTGCAGAGTTTGATGGGGGCCTTTATGTCAGGGCGGAGATTGATGGGGGCCTTTATGTCAGGGCGGATTATGTGAGGGCGGAGTTTGATGGGGACCTTTATGTGAGGGCAGAGTTTGATAGGGGCCTTTATGTCAGGGCGGAGTTTGATGGGGGCCTTTATGTCAGGGCGGAGTTTGATGGGGGCCTGTTTATTTGGAATTTCTTTGCTTTGTTTTGTTGAAGTTTTGTTCAAGAGAAATTTTTCATTCATTAATTTATATTCATTATATTTTTTCTGCCAATGAATATTTGTATAACGTGGGGTGTGGCCCTCAAACTGAAAATTTTGGGGCCCCCTGGACTAAAGTAAACGACCACACATGCGTTACTTACGAGAAGTACCAGGATGACGGGCCCTTGGTAGATGTAATCAATGTATTTTCCCGGCTCTTTCCCGATCCAGCACCTGTTCATAAAAATGAAAGGTCACAGACTTATAGGCATGGAATCAATTGAAAGAGACTTATCATGTGATTATTATATTAGAATTATATTATTATAATACAAGATTTATATAGTGTCAGCAGTTTTCACAGCGCTTTACAAATTAAAGGGAGATAGTACAGATACAAGACAAGACAAGAGGGTTAAAGAGGAAGTAAACCCTCTAGAAATTTTCCTAAAAAAAAAAAAAAAAAAACAACTCCTCCGCCGCCGCCATGTCTCCTCCGAGTGCCTTCCAGGTATCGCTGCTCCGGCGCTGTGACTGGCCGGAGCGGCGATGACATCACTCCCGCGCATGCGCGTGGGACCAGCAGATTCCAGGCAGGTCCCATTCAAGACTTGGCACGCTCAGTGCGCCTGCGCCGTTGTCTATGGCGCGCATGCGCCGTAGACATCGGTGCATTCTTTTGGGCAAATATCTCCTAAACCGTGGAGTCATGTGCGTCTTTTGGTCCGTTTCAGGTCCGAATTCAGCCAAAAATTCAGCCTGAAATCGGACATGAAACAGGTGAATGGAGACGCACCGGACTCCTGCTGTGAGCGGCTGCGTCTCATATGTGACCCAGCCTGAAGGGGAGATTTACTAACACTGGAGCACACAGAATCTGGTGCAGCTCCTTATAGAAACCAATCAGCTTCCAGGTTTTATTGTCAAAGCTTAACCGGTTCCCGACCGGCTCGTGTAGATATACTGAGGCACAATGGCACCGCTGCGCAAAACCCCGTACATATACAGGGTTCCTTTAAGAGCCGACAGAGGGCGCGCGCCACCGGAGGGGTGCGCGCGTGCCAGCTGCACGGCGGGGGACCCAATGTGCTTGGCCAGCAGTCGCGATCTTGTAAACACATAAATCCCTGTACTGCCAGAGGAGAGGAGGCATGTCGTTTGTTCCTAGTAAGTAGGAAAAGCGAAATGTCTCCTCTCCTACTCAGTCATATCCCCATACAGTTAGAACACAGTAAGGGAACACATTTAACCCCTTGATCGCCCCCTAGTGTTAACTCCTTCCCTGCCAGTGTCATTTACACAATAATCAGTGCATTTTTATAGCTCTGTTCGCTGTATAAATGTGAATGGTCCCAAAAATGTGTCAAAAGTGTCCGATCTCTCCGCCGCAATGTCCGCTGACGAAGAAATTTGTTTTTTAAAAACTTTTTTGGGGATACCGTATTTATTATAGCAAAAAGTTAAAAATATTATTTATTTATTTTCAAAATTGTCGCTTTTTTTTGTGTATAGCGCAAAAAATAAAAATCGCAGAGGTGATCAAAAGCCACCAAAAGAAAGCTCTATTTATAGGAAAAAAAGGACGCAAATTTTGTTTGGGTACAAAGTCGCACGACCGCGCAATTACCAGTTAAAGCGACGCAGTGCCGAATTGTAAAAAGTGCTCTGGTCAGGAAGGGTGTAAAACCTTCTGGGGCTGAAGTGGTTAATTGAACAAGCTGAAGTTAGAAGCTGATTGGCTACCATGCACATCTGCACCAGATTCTGTGTGCTCCAGTTTTAGTAAAGCCCCCCCCCCCCCCAAAGTGTATCTAAGGGTACTTTCACACTGGGGCGGTGCCGGCGTTAGGGGTAAAGCGTCGCTAGTTTTAGCACCGCTTTACCGCTGTTATAGCGACCCTTTTCGCCCGCTAGTGGGGCCCTTTTAACCCCCGCTAGTGGCCGAAGAAATAGTTAATAGCGCCCGTGTTGTGTCGCTGCCGAAGCGCTTTTTAGGCGATTCGGCAGCGCTGCCCATTCATTTCAATGGGCAGGGCGTTTTGGGAGTGGTGTATACAGCGCTACCAAACCACCCCAAAGATGCTGCTTGCAGGACCTTTTTTTCCCATCCCGCAAGCGCAAGTGTATTTTAAATGGGTATCTAATTTGGAGTTCAGCTTTAAACCACTTACTGTTCGTTTTCATTACACAGCTTTCCGATGGCCCAGGCGATTATTATCGGGCACGGGATACCTGCGCAAAAAACACAAGCACAGCCAGAATCACTAAGGAGGACCTTTCAGAAACTTCACAAGTCTTCATGATTACATTCCTGACTTCACAATATACAGCAAGAGATAAAAGCTCCACCTTTCATCATTACAAAGTCATCCTTGTGCTTCAGCCCAGTGAATTTGCCTAGGTTCAGATAATGTCATCAGTCTGCTGCAGGCAGGAGGAAGCATTTCTTCAGTCTCCTCTCCCCCTAGTGATCAAACTGCAACATTGTAACTTTGTAGCAAATCCCAGCAGCAAGTAAATCATTTTTTTTTTTTAAACCTTTACCTTTGATCATTACAAAGCCATCCTTGAGCGCCACTCCAGTGACTTTGCCTGGGCTTATATGATGTCATCAGTCTGCTGCAGGCAGGAGGAAGCATTTCCTCTCCCCCTCCCCAATGATCAGACTGCAACATTGTAACTTTGTAGCAAATCACAACTAATGCTGCGTACACACGATCGTTTTTCATGCCGTTAAAAATGCCATTTTTTAAAATGGCCATTAAAAACGATCGTGTGTATGCTCCAGAGCATTTTTAACGGCGTGAAAAACGGGCATTAAAAATTTCGAACATGCTCTATTTTTTCACGTCGTTTTTCATGTCGTTTTTTTTAACGACGTGAAAAACGGTAGTGTGTATGCTTTTACGAGGTGAAAGAGGGGAAAAAAACCGCGCATGCTCAGAATCAAGTATGAGACGGGAGCGCACGTTCTGGTAAAACTAGCGTTCGTAATGGAGATAGCACATTCGTCACGCTGTAACGGACTGAAAAGCACGAGGCTGAAAAGCGCGTATCGTCGCTTAACAAACTTTACTAACATGAAGGGTGGCGCCATCCAAATGGAACTTCCCCTTTATAGTGCCGTCGTACGTGTTGTACGTCACTGCGCTTTACTCAAGCGTTTTTTTTTTCATGATCGTGTGTACGCAAGACAGGGTTGAGAGGAAACAAGAAAAAAAACGAGAAAAACGTTGGTTTTGAAAATGACAATAAAAACGGACGTGTGTACGCGGCATAAGGTGACCACATTTCCAAACTACCATTCAGGGACACCCCCCCTTCCCAAAAATCAGCTTGTGCTGTAACGAATCACAGCACAGTGATTGGACACAAGAGGCGGGATTTATGATTTCTCCAATCACAAGCAGGGGGCGGGGATTGTGCTCCTCCAGGCATTCCCGGCCAGGACAAGTACTGTAAGTGAGTAAAGCGGTGATGTGGCGCCCTTTTTTGGGGGCATCAGATTGGCCCGGGGGGGTGGCTGTGTCAATTTCATTCCGGGACACTGTATTGTCCTGGAATGAATGTGCCCGGGACAGACCTGCAAAATGCGGGACTGTCCCGGGCAATCCGGGACACATGGTCCCCCTAATCACAACAGCAAGAGAATATTTTTTTTTAGAAAAGCTCTACCTTTTATCCTTACAGAGTTATCCCTAAGGCCCCATTCACACTGAATGTGTCAACATAACGTGAGATTTCTGTGCGGTGTCGCACTACACACAAAGGGCTGCCCTACGTACGCATTTTGAGTGTCAAACTGCTCATTTTTCCACATTCGAAAAAAAAAATGTGTCTACTTGCCGTGTTTGGGGAGCCATAAATAAATGTGACAATAAATGTCATACAAGTGCAACAAATTTTGTGCGTTTTGGCAAAATCGAATAGTAACGTGCATGCTCATGAAAAGTGCAAAAACGTATTGTGCTACTATCCTGCAAATGCAGCCTAAGCTCTAGTCCAGTGACCTTGCCTAAGTTGAGTTCGTGTCATCAGTCTGCTACAGGCGGGAGGAAGAGTTTCCTCAGTCTCCTCTCCCCCCCCCCCCCCCCCAGTGATCAAATTGCAACATTCTAACTGTGCAGCAAGTCGCAAGGCGAGAAGCTGCAGCTAAGGGGCTGATTTTGTACCGGGCCCCATTCACACTTGGTGATTTGGAATCGTGAACAAACTTGCACCAATGCTGATCGCAAATTCCGAATCGCGTGGCAATCGTTGCAAAAATGCACGTTTTGGGTGCCATTACCCCCAAACCCGGTCCGAGTTTGCTGCGATTGTCATACGGCAGAATCATTTTGCAAATTGCGCCAGAACGCGACTTTAAAAATCGCATGCAGCTTGCCGCCCAACAAGGAGCGAGGGATTCTTGTCGGTGACAAAGGCGCATTGGGGCAGCCCATTGAAGTGACAAGGCTGCCCTATACGTGACACGTGGATTTGTGTAAATAATCACCCATACATAATCGTGAGCAGGAACGCGAGTTCCCGCTGCGTGAATTGTGAATGGGGCCTTAAATATATAGCCCCCCCCCCCTCCTCCCACAACTCGCCAGTGTTTCTCGGACTTATCGTTTCCGCAGGTTCGCCCGAGAAACTGACAGAATCCGACAAAGTGGCCGGCAGCTCCCATAGGCGATCAAAGAGTAGATACTCTATGGCCTTGGAGGACCGGAGCAAAGTCATGACCTCACTTCCGGTTTGGGCTGGAAGTTAATTTATTTATTAATTTTTTACAGCAAAAGATCAAAAAAAATGTATTATTTTTTACCGCAAAAGATTAACATTTGATTGATTTATTTATTTTTTGCTTTTAAAGGTAAAGGAGAGATGTGGGGTCTTTTTGACTCCAGATCGCTCCATAAGGAGGACCTGTCATCCCTTATTTCTATTACAAGGGATGTTTACATTCCTTGTAATAGGAATAAAAGGGATAAAAAAAATAAAAATGAAAGGGACAGTGTAAAAATAAAAAGTAAAATAAATAGGATTTTTTTTTTTTTAAAGTGCCCCCCCATCCCTCTGTGCCCACACGCAGAAGCGAACGCATACGTAAGTCGCGCACGCATAGGAAAATGGTTGTAGCGGCAATGGGATGATTGGGATTATAACGGTGCCCAAAATTGAGAAGAATACATTTAATATAAAAGTAGAAAGTTTATTCATAAAATAACAACATATATTGGGTTAAATAAAAAAAATCAGAGTATGATACAAATCACATAGAATCACTGGTATCCATATATAGAAGGAGATCAGTACTTGATGTTGTATCCCAACCTATTTCGCCAACATTGGCTTCTTCGGGGAATTTCTAAGGACCACCAATTCTCTTAAAGTTCTATTAAGGTTAAGATCATATACATAATCAATAATTATTCATACATTTACAACGTATATAATGTATACATATCATGGTTCATTCTGTCCTTTCCTCTATCAAACTCACCCAGAGAGACATCACGAAAGTCACCAGGCAAGTCCTCCATATATTGTGGACTTGCCTGGTGACTTTCTTGATGTCTCTCTGGGTGAGTTTGAAAGGACAGAATGAACCATGATATGTATACGTTGTAAATGTATGAATGATTATTGATTATGTATATGATCTTACCCTTAATAGAGATTTAAGAGAATTTGCGGTCCTTAGAAATCCCCTGAAGAAGCCAATGTTGGCGAAACAGGTTGGGATACAACATCAAGTACTGATCTCCTTCTATATATGGATACCAGTGATTCTATGTGATTTGTATCATACTCTGATTTTTTATTGAACCCAATATATGTTGTTATTTTATGAATCAACTTTCTACTCTTCTATTAAATGTATTCTCAATTTTGGGCACCGTTATCATCCCAATCATCCTGTTGCCGCTACTATCTATTCACTAGGGATGAGGTGCCGGATATCATAGTGTCACCTAATCAATCACTTGATATGAAAATGGTGTTCGCACCACACACAGTGAGGTAACCCCGCAAACGTTAGAGCGAGAGTGATAATTCTAGCACTAGACCTCCTCTGCAACTCTAAACAGGTAACCTGTAGAGGGGGTTTAAAACTTAAAACCAATGGAGGTTTTTAAAGCGGTTGTAAAGCCACAAACGTTTTTTTTTGTCCCCTGCAAGGGAAAGGCATAATGAGCTAGTATGCACCGCATACTAGCTCATTATGAAATACTTACCTTAGAACGAGGCATCGTTAACTCACCTGGTCCACGCCGAGGGAGATGACATGTTGCCTTGGCGTGTCTTCCCGGTATCGCGGCTCCAGCGCTGTGAGTGGCTGGAGCCGCGATGTCTCACTCCCGCGCATGCGTGCGGGAGACTTCGTTCCGGCAAGGTCTGGCGTCTGCCGAGCCTTCAGCCCGAGAATCCCCTGTGCGCATGCGCCGCTGCTGTAAGCGGCGCATTGCGAGGGGAATATCTCCTAAACCGTAAAGGTTTAGGAGATATTTTTTTTTACCTACAGGTAAGACTTATTATAGGCTTACCTGTAGGTAAAAGTTTAAAAAATGACTTTACAACCGCTTTAAGTACCGTAGTTTGTTGACATTCCACGAGCGTGCGTAATTTTAAAGCGTGACATGTCGGGTATCTATTTACTCGGCGTAACATCATCCTTCAGATTTTACATAAAAAATGTATAGGGGTATATATTGTGTTTTGATTTTTAAGTCATTAAAATGTTTTTTTTTGCAAAAAAACTGCGTTTGAAAAAACGCTGCGCAAATACGGTGTGACATAAAAAATTGTAACAATCGCCATTTTATTCTCTAAGGTCTCTGCTATATATAATGTTTAGGGGTTCTAAGTAATTTTCTAGCAAAAAAATACAGACTTAAACTTGTTAAACAAAAAGTGCCAGAAAAATCCTGGTCTTTAAGTCTGATGCTAGAACTGAAGAATGGATTGCTAGATGGAGGAAGCTGGGAGGTTATCCCATTATTTTTTTTATTTTTTTATTTTTTTAAGAACGCACGAGTGAATATTTATTAAATAATAATTTCCAACCTCTGGTGCTCCAGACACGCTCGTTCTTTCCCCCTCTATGAACCGCTCGGCTAATTAGAGCTAATTATCTGCCGCTTTATTCTGATTTATGGCCTGAGCCGCGCTACATATTAACTTGAAGAAACTTGACAAGGATCCAGAACATGTGCTGAGACTGCGCTGTCCCGTTACTTTCTGGAGATGAGATCAGTGAGATTAGAAGATCAGTAAATGGAATAAGTCAGGGATCTTCATCAGAGATTTAAGTAGGGGAAGGCAGAGGGGGCAGAGGCCTACGGTGTGCAGAACACAAGGGGCACCCTGGGGAAAAAATCACTTCTAAATATTAAAAAGCTGTATCATAAATCATTAAATGTTATTAAAAAGTATCTTTTTTGTTTCTTTCTGCCTCCAGATAGAATTTCCTAAAAATAAAAAATAAAATGTAACATGTCTTACTTGTGACTGTAATGGTCTCACTGCTTTTTTTTTGCAGACATCTGCACAGAACTTGAAATCAAATGACTGATATCCACTGCAGGAAAAATGTATGAATAGAACAGGGGGGGGGGGCGAGGGGTTCAAGGGTTTGAGGAGGGCAGGTGACACATTGGGGTTGCTTTACTAAAGGCAAATAGACTGCACTCTGCAAGAGCAGTTGCTCCAGAGGTTAATAAATGAACAGAAGCTCCGCTGACTTCCATCATCCAATCACATGCAAACAAAAATGCTGTTTTTTTTTGTTTTTTTCCTTGCACGTGATTGGGTATTCTTTGCAAAGTGAAGTTCTACCTCATTTACTAAGCGCTGGAGCAACTCCACAGTCTATTTGCCTTTAGTAAATCAACCCTACTGAAAGGCTGGGGTTCCTGTTTAAAGGCTTGTTCACATGGGCGGTAGCTCTTGCCTCCCCTCTGAAAAGAGATCTGCAGTGGATTGCTTTTCAGAGGGCATTTGAAAGGAAGCAAAAAAGCCAATGGAGTTGATTTACTAAAGGCAAAAAGATTGTGCACTCTGCAAGTGCAGTTCCTCCAGAGCCTAATACATGTGGTGAAGCTTCACTTTGCAAAGAATACCCAATCACATGTAAGGAAAAAAAAAAAGCATTTTTGCTTGCACATGATTGGGTGATGGAAGTTAGCAGAGCTTTCCCTCTTTTACTAAGCTCTGGAGCAACTTGCAGAGTGCACAGTCTATTTGCCTTTAGTAAATCAACCCTTGTGTGTTGCTTCCTGTTTTAAATGCCGACTCACCTAACCGCAACCAAGTGCATTGCGCAAACAAACTAAAAAATTCTAAAAAAAAAACATCAATTGCAGCCACTGTGCCCATCAAATGCAGCCACTGCGCCCATCAATTGCAGCCACTGTGCCCATCAATTGCAGCCACTGTGCCCATCAATTGCAGCTACTGTGCTCATCAATTGCAGCCACTGTGCCCATCAATTGCAGCCACTGTGCCCATCAATTGCAGCCACTATGCCCATCAATTGCAGCCACTGTGCTAATCAATTGCAGCCACTGTGCCCATCAATTGCAACCTCACTGTGCCCATCAATTGCAACCTCACTGTGCCCATCCATTGCAGCCACTGTGCCCATCAATAACAGCCACTGTGCCCATCAATAACAGCCACTGTGCCCATCAATAACAGCCACTGTGCCCATCCATTGCAGCCATTGTGCCCATCCATTGCAGCCACTGTGCCCATCAATAACAGCCACTGTGCCCATCAATAACAGCCACTGTGCCCATCCATCGCAGCCACTGTGCCCATCCATCGCAGCCACTGTGACCCCCCCCCCCACGCGGCATTTAGCCAGCACCGCCCACCCGCTCGTGGTCTCACCAGCACATACCCCATCTTGGTGGCAGGTCAGGCAGTGCATGACGGCAGCGAGATGTGGGATGGGCAGTGTGTCAGGCAGCGGCGAGCTGTGGGAGGGGCGGCGGCTCCTGTGTCCTCCATGCTTCCGCCATGCGTCTCTTCTTTCTTCCTGCTAGGCGTCCAATAGGATCGCCTGTCCTTTCAGCCAATAAGGTGACAGGTAAAAGACCCACGCCTCCTGATTGGCGGAGAGGCGGTTCAGTGTTAGAAAAGCGAATATTCATTTGCTTTTCTAACACACCTGGGTGGGCTCCGAGTGCAATGTTCTGCGCTCCTATTTTGAAGCCTAATCAGGTGCTTCAAAAAAACACCCCCGCCGTTGTAATTCAGGCGCCCGGCATCCTAAAAGATAGATTTGTGTGATTCATGAATCTATCCATGATAAATATAGGGGGTGGTGTGATAGAGGGGGCAGCGCCCGTGCGCCCTTAATGGACAGGCCGCCACGGCATTGCACACTGTTGCAGGGCGGTTGCAGTGTGGCCCTGTTCATTTGAATGGACCGTGTTCGTGGCTGTATGCTCAAGTTTAGGTTGACAGTCAGGGGCGGAAAAACTGCAGCGTAACCGTCTGCTTTCACCATCACCTGTGTGAGCGACTCCTAAAAGTCATTAAAAAAACAACATTTCCCAGCCCTATTATTTGAGATTTATTGTAACATTTCCCCCCCGTCCTAAAAACTTTCTAGAAGAGATCACAGATTGGGTTGAGAAATGATCTTGGCGAATGTTCTCCTCAATTTGGCAAATTTGCTTTTCAAAGGAAATATCACACAGCGCCCTACGCGTTTCATGCCAAACTCATTTCCTTTTCTGCTTCCAGAACGTCGTCTGATCAGACTGAACTTTCTGTTTGATTTAAGACATTGAAGTCTAATCTCTAGTTTAAAACTCTGACTTTGCATTCCTTTAGAAAATGCTATTAGTACTGAGCATTAAAGGGGTTGTAAAGGCTTTTTGTTTTTTTAAATAACAAACATGTCATACTTACCTCCCCGTGCAAGGGTTTTGCACAGAGTGGCCCCGATCCTCCTCTTCTGGGGGTCCCCCGGCGGCGCTCCTGGCTCCTCCTCTTCTTGAGTGCCCCCACGGAGAGCCGCATTCCATGGGGGCATCCCGTGCGGGCGCGCTCCAGAGTCCTGCTGCTGCCTCCATTGACACAGAAGGAGAAAAAGCAATCGCCCTGGGACTTTATATGAGGTAGAAGAGATAGGCACATGTTGGCAAGGAAGTTGTAATAAAATCTATTTATTCGTAACAACATAGTTGAATACTAGGGATGAGCTTCGTGTTCGAGTCGAACATACGTTCGACTCGAACATTGGCTGTTCGATCGTTCGACGAAGATCGAACGATTTGGGCCGTTCGCGCCAAATTCGAGTGACGCGAACGGCCCACAATGCACTACGCCATCGCAGTGTCATCCAGGCGCTGTGATTGGCCAAGCATGCACTGTGACCCCGCATGCTTGGCCAATCACAGCGCCGGCAGCGAGGAGAGCAATGATTGGCCACAGGCAGGATGCCTGTGGCCAATTATTGCTGAGGGTGTTTAGTACACGCCCCACACTATAAAAGGCCGCCAGCACGGCGGCCTAGTGTAGTGTGTTCCGGAGCAGGGATAGAGTAGCATAGGCAGGGACAGTGACTGTTATTTCTTTCTTGCTTAACCTGGATTCCTTTAGTTTAGGGAAAGAGAAGGATAGGTAGGGAGAGTGTCAGTGTGTTTTGTGCTTCTGCTATAGTGTGCTTAAAAAAAACATTTATTCTAGGGACAGAAAACTCTAGGTAGGGACAGTGTCAGTTTCTTTCACTCTGCAAGTCCTTGTTTCCAGGGACCTGTAAGGACAGTGAGTTAATTGTCCTTGTGCTATATTGTGCTTAAAAAAAACATTTATTCTAGGGACAGAAAACTCTAGGTAGGGACAGTGTCAGTTTCTTTCACTCTGCAAGTCCTTGTTTCCAGGGACCTGTAAGGACAGTGAGTTAATTGTCCTTGTGCTATATTGTGATTAAAAAAAACATTTATTCTAGGGACAGAAAACTCTAGGTAGGGACAGTGTCAGTTTCTTTCACTCTGCAAGTCCTTGTTTCCAGGGACCTGTAAGGACAGTGAGTTAATTTTCCTTGTGCTATATTGTGATTAAAAAAAACATTTATTCTAGGGACAGAAAACTCTAGGTAGGGACAGTGTCAGTTTCTTTCACTCTGCAAGTCCTTGTTTCCAGGGACCTGTAAGGACAGTGAGTTAATTGTCCTTGTGCTATATTGTGCTTAAAAAAAACATTTATTCTAGGGACAGAAAACTCTAGGTAGGGACAGTGTCAGTTTCTTTCACTCTGCAAGTCCTTGTTTCCAGGGACCTGTAAGGACAGTGAGTTAATTGTCCTTGTGCTATATTGTGATTAAAAAAAACATTTATTCTAGGGACAGAAAACTCTAGGTAGGGACAGTGTCAGTTTCTTTCACTCTGCAAGTCCTTGTTTCCAGGGACCTGTAAGGACAGTGAGTTAATTTTCCTTGTGCTATATTGTGATTAAAAAAAACATTTATTCTAGGGACAGAAAACTCTAGGTAGGGACAGTGTCAGTTTCTTTCACTCTGCAAGTCCTTGTTTCCAGGGACCTGTAAGGACAGTGAGTTAATTGTCCTTGTGCTATATTGTGCTTAAAAAAAACATTTATTCTAGGGACAGAAAACTCTAGGTAGGGACAGTGTCAGTTTCTTTCACTCTGCAAGTCCTTGTTTCCAGGGACCTGTAAGGACAGTGAGTTAATTTTCCTTGTGCTATATTGTGATTAAAAAAAACATTTATTCTAGGGACAGAAAACTCTAGGTAGGGACAGTGTCAGTTTCTTTCACTCTGCAAGTCCTTGTTTCCAGGGACCTGTAAGGACAGTGAGTTAATTTTCCTTGTGCTATATTGTGATTAAAAAAAACATTTTTTCTAGGGACAGAAAACTGTAGGTAGGGAGAGTGTTTTTTTTCTTTCACTCTGCAAGTCCTTGTTTCCAGGGACCTGTAAGGACAGTGAGTTAATTGTCCTTGTGCTATATTGTGCTTAAAAAAAACATTTATTCTAGGGACAGAAAACTCTAGGTAGGGACAGTGTCAGTTTCTTTCACTCTGCAAGTCCTTGTTTCCAGGGACCTGTAAGGACAGTGAGTTAATTTTCCTTGTGCTATATTGTGATTAAAAAAAACATTTATTCTAGGGACAGAAAACTCTAGGTAGGGACAGTGTCAGTTTCTTTCACTCTGCAAGTCCTTGTTTCCAGGGACCTGTAAGGACAGTGAGTTAATTTTCCTTGTGCTATATTGTGATTAAAAAAAACATTTTTTCTAGGGACAGAAAACTGTAGGTAGGGAGAGTGTTTTTTTTCTTTCACTCTGCAAGTCCTTGTTTCCAGGGACCTGTAAGGACAGTGAGTTAATTTTCCTTGTGCTATATTGTGATTAAAAAAAACATTTTTTCTAGGGACAGAAAACTGTAGGTAGGGAGAGTGTTTTTTTTCTTTCACTCTGCAAGTCCTTGTTTCCAGGGACCTGTAAGGACAGTGAGTTAATTGTCCTTGTGCTATATTGTGCTTAAAAAAAACATTTATTCTAGGGACAGAAAACTCTAGGTAGGGACAGTGTCAGTTTCTTTCACTCTGCAAGTCCTTGTTTCCAGGGACCTGGAGAGACATTGAGTGAATTGTCCTTGTGCTATATTGTGATTAAAAAAAACATTTATTCTAGGGACAGAAAACTCTAGGTAGGGACAGTGTCAGTTTCTTTCACTCTGCAAGTCCTTGTTTCCAGGGACCTGTAAGGACAGTGAGTTAATTTTCCTTGTGCTATATTGTGATTAAAAAAAACATTTTTTCTAGGGACAGAAAACTGTAGGTAGGGAGAGTGTTTTTTTTCTTTCACTCTGCAAGTCCTTGTTTCCAGGGACCTGTAAGGACAGTGAGTTAATTTTCCTTGTGCTATATTGTGATTAAAAAAAACATTTATTCTAGGGACAGAAAACTCTAGGTAGGGACAGTGTCAGTTTCTTTCACTCTGCAAGTCCTTGTTTCCAGGGACCTGTAAGGACAGTGAGTTAATTTTCCTTGTGCTATATTGTGATTAAAAAAAACATTTTTTCTAGGGACAGAAAACTGTAGGTAGGGAGAGTGTTTTTTTTCTTTCACTCTGCAAGTCCTTGTTTCCAGGGACCTGTAAGGACAGTGAGTTAATTGTCCTTGTGCTATATTGTGATTAAAAAAAACATTTTTTCTAGGGACAGAAAACTCTAGGTAGGGAGAGTTTTTTTTTTTTTTCACTCTGCAAGTCCTTGTT
Source organism: Rana muscosa (assembly GCA_029206835.1). NCBI lineage: Eukaryota > Metazoa > Chordata > Amphibia > Anura > Ranidae > Rana > Rana muscosa. The sequence goes on from CM055122.1 coordinate 311,084,451, forward strand.
TCCAGGGACCTGTAAGGACAGTGAGTTAATTGTCCTTGTGCTATATTGTGCTTAAAAAAAACATTTATTCTAGGGACAGAAAACTCTAGGTAGGGACAGTGTCAGTTTCTTTCACTCTGCAAGTCCTTGTTTCCAGGGACCTGGAGAGACATTGAGTGAATTGTCCTTGTGCTATATTGTGATTAAAAAAAACATTTATTCTAGGGACAGAAAACTCTAGGTAGGGACAGTGTCAGTTTCTTTCACTCTGCAAGTCCTTGTTTCCAGGGACCTGTAAGGACAGTGAGTTAATTTTCCTTGTGCTATATTGTGATTAAAAAAAACATTTTTTCTAGGGACAGAAAACTGTAGGTAGGGAGAGTGTTTTTTTTCTTTCACTCTGCAAGTCCTTGTTTCCAGGGACCTGTAAGGACAGTGAGTTAATTTTCCTTGTGCTATATTGTGATTAAAAAAAACATTTTTTCTAGGGACAGAAAACTGTAGGTAGGGAGAGTGTTTTTTTTCTTTCACTCTGCAAGTCCTTGTTTCCAGGGACCTGTAAGGACAGTGAGTTAATTGTCCTTGTGCTATATTGTGCTTAAAAAAAACATTTATTCTAGGGACAGAAAACTCTAGGTAGGGACAGTGTCAGTTTCTTTCACTCTGCAAGTCCTTGTTTCCAGGGACCTGGAGAGACATTGAGTGAATTGTCCTTGTGCTATATTGTGATTAAAAAAAACATTTATTCTAGGGACAGAAAACTCTAGGTAGGGACAGTGTCAGTTTCTTTCACTCTGCAAGTCCTTGTTTCCAGGGACCTGTAAGGACAGTGAGTTAATTTTCCTTGTGCTATATTGTGATTAAAAAAAACATTTTTTCTAGGGACAGAAAACTGTAGGTAGGGAGAGTGTTTTTTTTCTTTCACTCTGCAAGTCCTTGTTTCCAGGGACCTGTAAGGACAGTGAGTTAATTGTCCTTGTGCTATATTGTGATTAAAAAAAACATTTTTTCTAGGGACAGAAAACTCTAGGTAGGGAGAGTTTTTTTTTTTTTTCACTCTGCAAGTCCTTGTTTCCAGGGACCTGTAAGGACAGTGAGTTAATTGTCCTTGTGCTATATTGTGCTTAAAAAAAACATTTATTCTAGGGACAGAAAACTCTAGGTAGGGACAGTGTCAGTTTCTTTCACTCTGCAAGTCCTTGTTTCCAGGGACCTGGAGAGACATTGAGTGAATTGTCCTTGTGCTATATTGTGATTAAAAAAAACATTTATTCTAGGGACAGAAAACTCTAGGTAGGGACAGTGTCAGTTTCTTTCACTCTGCAAGTCCTTGTTTCCAGGGACCTGTAAGGACAGTGAGTTAATTTTCCTTGTGCTATATTGTGATTAAAAAAAACATTTTTTCTAGGGACAGAAAACTGTAGGTAGGGAGAGTGTTTTTTTTCTTTCACTCTGCAAGTCCTTGTTTCCAGGGACCTGTAAGGACAGTGAGTTAATTTTCCTTGTGCTATATTGTGATTAAAAAAAACATTTTTTCTAGGGACAGAAAACTGTAGGTAGGGAGAGTGTTTTTTTTCTTTCACTCTGCAAGTCCTTGTTTCCAGGGACCTGTAAGGACAGTGAGTTAATTGTCCTTGTGCTATATTGTGCTTAAAAAAAACATTTTTTCTAGGGACAGAAAACTCTAGGTAGGGAGAGTGTTTTTTTTTTTTCACTCTGCAAGTCCTTGTTTCCAGGGACCTGTAAGGACAGTGAGTTAATTGTCCTTGTGCTATATTGTGCTTAAAAAAAACATTTATTCTAGGGACAGAAAACTCTAGGTAGGGACAGTGTCAGTTTCTTTCACTCTGCAAGTCCTTGTTTCCAGGGACCTGGAGAGACATTGAGTGAATTGTCCTTGTGCTATATTGTGATTAAAAAAAACATTTATTCTAGGGATAGAAAACTCTAGGTAGGGACAGTGTCAGTTTCTTTCACTGTGAAAGTCCTTGTTTCAAGGGACAGAGAAGGACACCTGAAGGTAGCCCTTATTGCTTTTTTCCCATCTCCCTGCAGGCCATCTATTAGAATGTCTGGAAGGCAAACAAGGAGAGGCAGACAGTCAGGAGGCAATAAAAGAGGGCAAGCAGGCTCTGTGTCTGGGGGCAACAGTGCTGGTCGTGGACGCGGTGCATTGTCATCAGCACATGGCCATGGGACACGCTTGTCCTTCTTTTCGGCAGCTGGACATGTTGAGCCACATCATGCCGAAGACTTGGTAGAGTGGATGACCAAGCCCTCCTCCTCCTCCTCATCCTCTCTCACCCAGGCTCAGGGTACTGGAAAAGCAGCTGCCAAAGCGTCGTCTTCCCTGGTATCAATGTCAGACAAATCATCAGTCACTCCTTCCCTAGACCCACCATGTCCTCCTCCTGAGGAGTCCCCCGAACTGTTTCAGCACAGTGTTGGGTACATGCTCCAGGAGGATGCCCAGCGTTTCGAAGGGTCTGATGATGAAACCCAGCTAGAGGAAGGCAGTAGCGTGAGAGCAGACAGAGGGGATGCTCAAGAAGGACACCAATCTGGCAGTCATGTTCCAGCAGCTGCAGCATACTGCCAGATTGGCTCCAGTGATGAGGAGGGAGGGGATGATGAGGTCAATGACTCCACGTGGGTGCCTAATAGGAGAGAGGAGGAGGAGGAGGATGAGGAGGAGGCACATCTCCAACGAGGCAGGATGCCCTTTGGTGGCCAGCGTAAGGGCAGTACACCGACGGAATCACACCGCAGAGCTCCGCCTGTGCAGGGCGCTGCCTCTGCCCGTCATTCAAAAAGTTCTTTGGTGTGGGCCTTTTTTGAGGCTAGTGCATCAGATCGCACAGCTGCTGTTTGCAACATATGTCTCAAGCGTATATCGCGTGGCCAAAACATCAGCCGCTTGGGTACCACATGCCTGACCAGACATATGTTGACCTGCCATGCAGCTCGTTGGCAAGCCTACCTCAAAGACCCACACCAAAGAACAAAGCGGACCTCTCCTTGCACCGCATCAGCTGGGATCTCCAACCCCACTATAACTTCAGTCCTCTCTGAAACATGCACTGAGAGGAATGAAGGTGTAGAATTAGGTGTGTCACAGCCAAGTACTTGCGCCCACTCTGCTAGCAGTACACCGACGTCCGATTCTAGCAGGCAAATTTCCCTGCCCCAGCTGCTGGACCGTCGAAAGAAGTTCACTCCCAGCCATCCACATGCCCAGCGGTTGAATGCTAGCTTGGCTAAATTGCTAGCGCTTCAACTGCTGCCTTTTCAGTTGGTAGACTCGGCCCCCTTCCGTGAGTTTGTGCAATGTGCGGTTCCTCAGTGGCAGGTTCCCAAACGCCACTTTTTCTCACGGAAGGCTATTCCGGCTCTCTACCGGCATGTGGAAGGCAATGTCTTGGCCTCGCTGGACAGGGCGGTCAGCGGTAAGGTGCATATTACCGCTGACTCATGGTCCAGCAGGCATGGACAGGGACGTTACCTTTCTTTCACGGCCCATTGGGTCACTCTTTTGGCAGCTGGGAAGGATTCAGGACAAGGTGCAGTAGTGTTGGAGGTTGTCCCACCGCCACGCCTCCAAAATGCTACTACTGGTTGTGACACACCTCTCTCCTCCACCCCCTCCTCTTCTTCTTCCTCCATGGCCTCTTCCTGTGGTTTGTCCTATGAACCAGCGGTGCTCCGTAGCCGTTCACGGGGCTACGCAAGTACGCAGGCAAAAAGATGCCATGCCGTGCTTGCGCTGGTGTGTTTGGGGGACAGAAGCCACACTGGGGCAGAGGTCCTGTCTGCTCTGCAGGGCCAGGCCGAGAGGTGGTTGACGCCACGCCAGCTTAAGCCAGGAATGGTGGTTTGCGACAATGGCACCAACCTCCTCTCCGCCCTCCGACAGGGACAACTGACCCATGTGCCCTGTGTGGCTCACGTCCTTAACCTGGTGGTGCAGCGGTTCTTGGGCAGGTACCCGGGCTTACAGGATGTCCTGAGGCAGGCCAGGAAAGTCTGTGTGCATTTCCGCAGATCTTATAATGCCAGTGCTCGCCTGGCTGAGCTGCAAAAGGAGTTGAACCTGCCCAAGAACCGCCTTATATGTGACATGCCCACCAGGTGGAACTCAACGTTGGCCATGCTGCAGCGGCTGCACACGCAGCAGAGGGCCATCAATGAGTACCTGTGCGACTACGGCACCAGGACAGGGTCAGGGGAGCTTGGTTTTTTTTCTCCACGCCAGTGGGGCATGATCAGGGATGCATGCACTGTCCTGGCACCATTTGAGGAGGCCACGAGGATGGTGAGCAGTGACAGTGCATGCATCAGTGACACTGTACCTCTTGTCCACCTGTTGGAGCACACGCTGCGTGGAATAATGGACAGGGCACTTGAGGCAGAACAGAGGCAGGAAGAGGAGGACTTCCTTGCCTCTCAAGGCCCCCTTTACCCAGACAGTGTTCCTTCTGTCCCACCCATCGCACAGGAAGAGGAGGAGGAGGAGGAGGAGGAGGAGGAGGATTGTGTCAGCATGGAGGTGGAGGCTGGCACTCAGCATCATCAGCAGCAGTCTTTTAGGGATGATTTACAGTCCCAAGAAACCAGTGGACTTGTACGTGGCTGGGAGGAGGTGGCTGCGGATCATGTCGTCCTTAGTGACCCAGAGGACTCCGGAGCGAATGCCTCAGCAAACCTACGCTGCATGGCCTCCCTGATCCTGCAAAGTCTGCGGAAGGATCCTCGTATTCTTCGGATCAAGGAGAGGGACCATTACTGGCTGGCCACTCTCCTTGATCCACGGTACAAGGGTAAGGTTGCGGACCTTATGTTACCGTCGCAGAGGGAGCAGAGGATGAGACAACTCCGGGAGGCCTTGCAGAAAGGTCTGTGCAACGCGTTCCCAGAGACTGGGAGGTTGCAAACTCCTGGTCCTGGACAACGAGTTGCTGAGGCTTCGGCCAGTCAAAGAAGGAGCGGTGGGGAAGGTGGCCGTCTGACCGATGCGTTCAGACAATTCTTTAGTCCGCAGCCCCAAAGTATGATCGGTTCCAGCAACCATCGCCAGCGTCTGATAAACATGGTGCAGGAATATCTAGGGGCAAGGTCAGACTTGGACACCTTCCCCACCGAAAATCCTCTGGCTTACTGGGTCTTGAGGATGGATCACTGGCCAGAGCTTGCACAGTATGCAATTGAGCTACTGGCCTGTCCTGCATCCAGCGTTCTTTCGGAACGCACATTCAGTGCTGCTGGAGGATTTGTCACGGATCACAGGGTGCGCCTGTCCACCGACTCGGTTGATCGACTGACTTTCATCAAGATGAACCAGTCTTGGATCACCACCAGCTACCACACACCTGATGCTGATATAACAGACTAATTGATTTTAAAATGTCACATCCCTTCAAGACTGATGCTGATGCTGAGTGCCTGTGCTGTTATGTTGACTGCCTATCCTCCTCCTCCGAGTCCTCAATGATACGATTGATGATGATAGCTTGGAAGATCATTTTTGTTTATGGGTGCCGCCACCAGTGCCTAACGCCCAATTTTTCAGCCCCTGTTTAACAGTGGCGTGTAATTACAATTTTTGAAGCAATACTTTGCAACAGGGCTCATTGCTGTGCTCCAAGTACAGTATCTGTGAGGAGTTGCAGTGTTGTGCCACCAGTGCCTAAGGCCCAATTTTTCAGCCCCTGTTTAACAGGGGCGTGTCATTACAATTTTTGAAGCAATACTTTGCAACAGGGCTCATTGCTGTGCTCCAAGTACAGTATCTGTGAAGGGTTGCAGTGTTGTGCCACCAGTGCCTAAGGCCCAATTTTTCAGCCCCTGTTCAACAGGGGCATGTAATTACAATTCTTGATCTAATAATTCACAGCAGGGCCCATTGCTGCACCCACCAAGAGTAACTGTCAGGGCTTACAGTGTTGTGGCACCAGCACCACCATCAAAGGCCCAATTTTTACTACCACTGTTCAACAATTATATGTAATTAAAATTCCTGATATAATAGTTGACAGCAGGGCGTTCCAGCACCAACCAAGAGTAACTGTGAGTGCTTACAGTGTTGTGCCAACACCAACAACTAAGGGGCCTATTTCTGCAGAGTATATACGGCAGGTCCCTACTTTCAAACATCCAACTTACAAACGACTCCTACTTGCAAACGCAAGAAGACAACAGGAAGTGAGAGGAAATCTACCACTAGGAAGGAAAATTCTCTCCTGTAAGAATAAATATGGGAGAAAGGTGTCTCCTCTGTACTGATGCTTTATCAGCAATCCTTGTTTCAAGAAAAACACCACATTTCAAAAACAGTTGTCATTAGGACGGAAAGTGAGGTGAAATGTTCTGAACAGGGGCACAGACAGCAAAACAAATGTTACAGGGGTGATAACCCTTACCTATGTTTTCCAAAAAGTTTAAAAATAGATTTTTGGTCTGGAGCTACACTTCAACAATGTACCTGTTCAAAATTACAAACAGATTCTACATAAGAACAAACCTACAGTCCCTGTCTTGTATGCACCGCCTGTATACGGCTGTTCAGAGTATATAGGGCCTTTTTTATTTTATGTGCGGGGTTCCCCTTAATATCCATACAAGACCCAAAGGGGCTGGTAATGGGCTGGGGTAGGGGGGGGGGGGTCATGGGGTAGCTATGCCATTTTTCTTAAAGATTTTCATCCATATTACCGGGACCAGACATTACATTAAAGCCGCAAGCAGTTTTAAATGGCTTTTTTTTCCTTTAGAAGTGTCATTTTGTGCAGGGACAGTTCTAAACACGGGAAACACGTGGCACTTCACAGGCATACTTTAGACACCCCCCAGGTACGATATTTAAAGGAATATTTGACTTTTTTTTTTTCACTTTATGCATCATTAAAATGACTGCTCCCGGAAAACGACCGTTTTTAAAACTTATTTTTGCATTGATACATGTCCCCTGGTGCAGAACCCGGGTTCCCAAACCCTTTTTAGGACAATAACATGCATAATAGTTGTTATAATTAGCACTTTAGAATTCGAACGTTCGCATCCATTGTATTTAATAGGGTTCTAATGTTCGTTCGAACTTTCGGTCCGTTCGCGGGTTCTGGTGCGAACCGAACCCGGGGGTGTTCGGCTCATCACTATTGAATACCAAAATGGAGACAGCAAAGAGTATGCGTCGCCAGGCATAGTAGCCAAAGTATACAGCATGGGTACAAAACATAGATATAAAACAATTACAATACATCCATAGGATAATGGTTTGCCGCCGTCCTGGTACGCGGTGATTGGCCTCTCAATCCAGATATTGGTGAGTACCAGGTCTTCCTATTGGCTGGGCCCCCTCACCATTTCTTATGCCCCCATTACATATTGTTGTCATATATTTATTATTTTTTTCTATCTTACAACAGATATAACGTTTGTGCATCTGCCCCTGAGGAAGCGAGTAGAGCTTGCGAAACGCGTAGGACTTACCTGATGCCTCACATATCTGAGTTGTCTAGTACCCGTGCTCAACGCAGTTTACTTATACTATATGTTAACATTTTATGTACCGTATATGAACTATTTTATTGTGTGCATCATTTTACTGGTCTACCTGTACATGAAACCTATACCATTGTTATCCTATGGATGTATTGTAATTGTTTTATATCTATGTTTTGTACCCATGCTGTATACTTTGGCTACTATGCCTGGCGACGCATACTCTTTGCTGTCTCCATTTTGGTATTCAACTATGTTGTTACGAATAAATAGATTTTATTACAACTTCCTTGCCAACATGTGCCTATCTCTTCTACCTCATATAAAGTCCCAGGGCGATTGCTTTTTTCTCCTTTTGGTTCATATAGGGATGGAGGTGTTTGAGTGGTTGTATCAGTCCCTATTCTCCTCTTTTTTTGTTCCATTGACACAGACAGCAGGACTCGGCCCCGCCCCCCCAGCTCCAAATTATCTAAATGTTTTTTATTCTTTCGGATTTTAGATCTTATTTTCGGATTTTCAAATTTCGGATTTTCGTTCTCTCGAATTTTTGTTCTTTTTGAAAAAAAAACAAAAATCGGAAAAATTTGTTAAACGTTTTTTCGCTAATTCGAATTAAAAACGAAAAACAAATTCAGAACGAAACAAATTGCACATGTCTAACGTGCATTAACGGAAGCACCACTGCAACAAACCATATCGCAAAAGGTATGTTTCAGCCCTTTACATCTGCTTTAATTGCGCCGCTCTTATTCCTCCGATGTTTTCCCAGCTGGAAGCTGTTGAGTTCCGAATGATTAGAAGCCGTACATTTTTTAGGAGAGCCTCCGCCGCTCCATATGGCGATCATCCAGTCACGCTCATTATTGTGCATTTTATCGAGCGGATTATACAGATGGCGGAATTCTGTGTTGCTCTAGCACTCTGGCTCCATTAAACACAATCACCAAGTTAGTTTTCATTCTGTACCGCGCCGACTCCCCCCCCCTCCCGCCGCCGAGCGTTTCCTACTCCAAGGCTCTGCTCCGAACATGCCGCCGGTCATGAACACGCTGATCCATCCCGAGCCTCGATGCACAGCTGTTTATCTGGACACAACTCACTTTGATATAATGAAAGCGGATTTTATAGAACATATCGCCAAATTTAATTATGCCCTCAACACTTCCCCATGGATTCACCGATGACGGGGAGAGGATGGCAATGGAAAATGATTGAGTTTATCGCTTTGTTTCTATTCCATTGTTGACTATATCTGATTAAAAAAAAAAAAAACACAGCTCTGTTTTTAAAGAGTATATAAAAGCAAACTTTTTATTTTGCCTGTACCAAAAGTAATGCAAAAGTGAGCATTACTTTTTTATAAACTTACCGTATATACTCGAGTATAAGCCGAGTTTTTAGGCACATTTTTTTGTGCTGAAAATGCCCCCCTCGGCTTATACTCGAGTCACCTTTTTGCTCCTGATCTCCCGGACTTTGGGGAGCCGGGTCCGCTGGACCCCAAACGTGGCACACATATAGCCCCACTCTTCCTCTACAAGTGTGCAAAGTTTTTTGTCCGGGGGACCTACGGCCGGGGAGCACCGTTTTTTCAAAGCCGGGCACCCCTTCCATAGACTCCCATGTTAAACGGTCATTTCTCTGGTGAATTTGGGGACCCGGTACCGGCCGGTCGTAGGTCCTCTGGACCCCAAACTTGGCACACATGTAGCCCCACTCTTCCTCTACAAGTTTGCAAAGTTTCTTGTCCAGGGGACTTACGGCCAGGGAGCACCGATTTTTCAAAGCCGGGCACCCCTTCCATAGACTCCCATGTTAAACGTCAGTCTAGTCATGGACACAGTGAGGCATGGACACAGTGAGGCATGGACAAAGTGAGGCACACCCTAGGCTTATACTCGAGTCAATAAGTTTTCCCAGTTTTTGTGGTAAAATTAGGTGCCTCGGCTTATATTCGGGTCGGCTTATACTCTATATACGGGTACATAGGTCATTTAAATTTCATATATTGGTAGAGTAATGCCGCGTACACACAATCGTACCTTTGTCCGACCAAACTGACAATGGAATTCCGACGGAATTCCATTGGAGAAAAATAGAACATGTTCCATATTTAAACTCCGATGAAATTAATTCAGGGTCTCCAAACTTTCTAAAGCAAAGGGCCAGATAACTATCATTCAGACTTTAGAAGGGGCCAGACTGTGGCCAGCGGGATTAGAAAACACACTGGCGTCATTGGGAGTAAACAATGCCCCATCATTGGTTTTAGTGGGATAAATAGTGCCCCATTGTTGGTATCATTGAGAGGAATGGTGTAAAAAATATATAAAGTTGCGTTTATTAACAATAAACACTAAAGATAGTCCAAAAAGTGCTCTTAAAAGTCCAATTTAGCGACACAAGCTGAGTGAAGACACCAAATAATCAAATGAATGAACATCAATCTAAAGTGTTTGTGTGGAAAAAATCCAAAATAATCCTCCACCTTGTGACGTCACCAACAATAAGGTCAGGATGTGCTCTTACTCCAAGTGATGGACCCTCTATTATGGAAGGTCAAATAGGCATTTGGATATCTCAGCTATATAGGTATAGTGCAGATGACGTGTGTCTCACAACCTTCTAAGCCAGGGGGTGTCAAACTCAATTTCATCGTGGGCCGCATCAGCATTATCATTGCCCTCAAAAGGGCCGGTTGTATCTGTAAGATTAGATGTCCAGTGCATCCCCTCCCCTTTATATTAGATGTCAAGAGCCCCCCACCATCAGAAGTTGTGTCCCCCATTCTCCCTTACATCACAGTGCACATTCCTTATGCTGTTGCTGGGAAGAAGCTGGATGGATTGCTTGAAAGCAGAAAGAAAGGGTCTGGAGGAGGACCAGAGGAGGGCTGGAGCTCTCCTGCAGCTGCAGGAGAGGTGCGAAGGCCACATGATATGGCCTGGAGGGCCGGATTCGACCCGCAGGCCTTGTGTTTGACACCTGTGTTCTAAGCAAAGGGCCAGTTAACTATCATTCAAACTTTAGGGGGGCCAGACTGTGGCCAGCGGGATTAGAAAGTTGGGAGTTGATTTTAGTGGGATAAATAGTGCTCCATTGTTGGTATCAGTGAGAGGAATGTTGCTCCATTGTTGGAGTCTTTTGGAGGAATGGTGCCTTCAACATTGGTGTCAGTGGAAGGAATATTGCCTCAATCACTGGTGTCAGTGGCAGGAATAGTGGCCCATCATTGATATTAGTGGGAGGAATAGTGCCCATCATTGATATCAGTGGAAGGAATAGTAGCCCCATCAATGGTGTCAGTGGGAGGAATAGTGCCCCCGTTCATTGGTGTATGTGGGAGGAATAGTGCTCCCATCAATGGTGTCAGTGGGAGGAGTAGTGCCCCCATCAATGGTGTCAGTGGGAGGAGTAGTGCCCCCATCAATGGTGTCAGTGGGAGGAATAGTGCCCCATTATTGATATCACTGGAAGGAATTGTGACCCATCATTGGCGTCAGTGGATGGAATGGTGCCTCAAGAGCCAGATAAAGGCAAGCAAAGGGCCACATCCAGTCCAGGAGTTTGTAGACCACTTCTCTATAGTAACTCTTCTTCTTCTTTTCCATTGCAGGTAAATAATGGTTTCCAAGCAAAAGCAACGTGCCATCATTGAGTTCTTGATGAAGGAGGGATGCAGGCAGTCCGCCATCCACAGAAGGCTACAGAATGTTTATGGAGATGACAAAATTGATAACTGCAACGTTCACAGATAGTTTAAGAAGCTTAAAGAAGGGAAACCGGGAACGAAGACAAACCACGCAGTGGAAGACCATCAACTGTGACCACTGACACGAGTGGACAAATTGCTTCACATGGAGAAACGAGTCACAATCCATGAGCTTGCTGCACAACTGAGCAGTGGTCACAATGCCATACAGAAGATGGTGGAAGACATAGGGTATTGGAAAATGTGTGCAAAGTAGTTGACACCAGATATGAAGGCTAAAAGAATGGAAGCCTGCTCTGATCTGCTGCAAGACTTTGAAGCCAATGAAAGGGGAGAGAAAATTATCCAAAGGGGACAGATGGTCCGGTGACAACTGTCTAAGATTTGACTTCCCCTCACTTTGAGGGGATTTCTGCTCACTTCCTGTTGCATTTCCAAGACAGGACGTAAAATGAGACAGACAGCAACAAATAACCTGATAGCATACCTTCCAAATTTTTGATATGTGAAAAAGAGCTGTTCCTTTTCATTGCCACTGCTGTAAGGCTTATGGCAGTGGCAGTAGGGGTTGTACACTCCACAATCCAACTGCCGACTTTTTAATGACCCCGGGAGTGTACCCCCGGCGCCCCTCCCTCCGCCATGCTTCCTGGACTCCGATGTCCCACATGGTGGGGATTACCCAGTGCGGGGGAGGGAAACCAGCGTCAAAACTGTATAGCGTGTGGCATTGGTATCACTGTGAAGTCTTAATAGAAATATGTGGCATATGGCACGGGCACTCATACTTTCCACTTTTATATATTTGCGCGGGAGCAAGTTTTCTCTCTTTACCTAATAGACCTTAAATGGTCTTCCCAGAAAGGTGGAGGCTGATTTAGCCTCAAAGTGGGGCCTACTCTACATTACTGGCCAAGATTTTGGAAAGGGATGTGCAACAAGCTCACATAAGTTTCTTGATCAGATTTCCACCAACTTTGGCCAATCAGTGTAGCATATGGCATTGATGTCATCATAGCAAAAAAAAAAGGGGGGGAACTATGCATGAGCATGATGTCATCATAAAGACCTAATTGAAATAGGTGACATATGGCATGGACACTCCTATAGTTTCCACAAGGCTTTTATCTTTTATGGATTTGTGCTTTGCATGAACAAGTCTTCTCTCCTACCTAATAGACCTCAAATTGCCTTCACCAAATCTTTCAAAGACCTGAGAATTGAATGTCTTTTGTGTTGTACACCTGAGGTCAGATCAATCGTTTCTGTAATCCTCATTACTCTCATGCCGCGTACACACGATCATTTTTCACGGCGTGAAAAATTAAATTTTTTGTTTTCAACAAGAAAAACGACCGTGTGTGGTCTTTTTGTCATTTTTCACGACGTGAAAAACGGCATTAAAAACGACGAGAAAAATTAGAACATGTTCTAATTTTTCTCGTCGTTTTTCCTGACATTTCTTCCGCGGCAGTGTTTCCCATAGGGAAACACTGCCGCGGAGCCCATAGACGATCGTTTTTCTCGTCATTTTAAAAAAATGACAAAAAAAAATGACCGTGTGTGGGGAACAAGCTGTTCCCTCGTTTAAAATGTCATTATTCACGGCGGTTTTTTAACCGCCGTGAATAATGATCGTGTGTACGCGGCATTAGCCTTCGATTTCTGTTTTAGTCCCCTCTACTTACTGAATCAGCGTGGGTTTGTTCAACAATACATTTCTCTGCACTTCTGATACATGCATCTCCAACATTGGTGGGCTCATATGTGGCTTTTGTTCAGATATTATAATATATGCCAAGATTTTGGAATGGGATGTCCACCAAGTATGTGGTGGTTTGGTTAGGTGTCCTCAAACCTATGGCTATATAATGTATTTTAGGCGTGGAGTCAGATAATCCAGGAACAATCTAAGTCTAAGATGTCACCAGAACACCATGTTTAACCAAAAAAATGATGCTTCATAGCCACTAAGGATCTCTTTCTCAGACAGCAGTGATCTGATGTTTCTGCTGCCCGAGACTGAGGTCCTTATTGGTTTTTAGGCTGGGTTCACACTGGTACAACACGACAGTCATACTACTTTGGATCCGACTTTGCCCTGTGACTTGAAGTTCGACATGCGTCCGACTTTAATGAACAGGGATCCGACTTCGATCCCCGACAATACCAGGCACTGTGTCTGGTATGAATCTTTAGTAAGAACTCCACACCAAATAAAAAACAAAAAGAGCATATCAGGCCTTTCGGTCGGATTTTAAGGGGAACCCCCTATGCCATACCAGACCCTTATCCAAGCACGCAGCCTGGACGGTCAGTAAAGGGGGTGGGGACGAGCGAGTACCAGGCCGCATGCCCTCAACATGGGGGGGTGGGTGCTTTGGGGCACAAGGGCCTCTTCCCGACAACCCTGGCCATTGGTTGTCGGGGTCTGCGGGCAGGGGGCTTATCGGAATCTGGGAGCCCCCTTTAATAAGGGGGCCCCCCACCCTATGTGAATGAGTATGGGGGTACATTGTACCCCTACCCATTCACCTGGAAAAAAACGTGTCAAAAATAAAACACACTACATAGGTTTTTAAAGTAATTTATTAGGCAGCTCCGGGGGTCTCTTCCGACTTCTTCTGCCCTCTCCAGCTCTTCTCCGCTCTCTCTCTCCGGTTCTTCTCCCTCTGTCTTCTGCCGGGTCTCCTCTGCTATCTTCTGCTCTTTTGCTCGCTCTTGCTCAGTCTTTTCCGTTGTCTTCTTCCCTCTGCTCTCCTTCTGATGTTGACACAACACTCTCTCCCACTTCAATGCCAGGTGCGCGGTGTGCCACTACTTATATTGACATGGGGCAGGGTCACCATCTGACGTGATCCAGAGCCCCCACCCCTTATGACGTCACCACATGGGGCATGATGGGTAGTGACGTCATAATGGATGGGCCTCCGGTGACCCCGCCCCATGCCAATATAAGTAGTGGCACACTGCGCATCCAGCATAAGAGCGGGAGAGAGCGTCATGTCAACATCGGAAGAAGAGAAGAGGGAAGAAGACAACGGAAAAGACCGGGCAACAGCGAGCAAAAGAGCAGAAGATAGCTGAGAAGACTCGGCAGAAGACACCGGACAGAGGGAGAAGAACCAGAGAGAGCGGAGAAGATCCGGAGAGGGGAGAAGAAATCGGAAGAGACCTCCGGAGCTGCCTAATAAATTACTTTAAAAACCCGTGTAGTGTGTTTTATTTTTGACACTTTTTTTTCAGGTGAACCATGTACCCCATACTCATTCACATAGGGTGGTGGGCCAGATTACGATAAGCCCCCCACCCGCAGACCCCGGCAACCAACGGCCAGGGTTTTCGGGAAGAGGCCATTGTCCTCATCAACATGGGGACAAGGTGCTTTGGGGTGGGGAGCACCCACCCCCCCATGTTGAGGGCATGCGGCCTGGTACGGTTCAGGAGGGGGGGCGCTCGCTCGTCCCCACCCCCTTTCCCGACCGGCCGGGCTGCATGCTCGCATAAGGGTCTGGTATGGATTTTGGGGGGACCCCCACGCAGTTTTTTCGGGGTAGGGGTTCACCTTAAAATCCATACCAGACCAAAGGGCCTGGCTGGTATGCTCTTAGAGGGGAAACCCAGAGCCCATGTCATTTTTTTATTTTTATTTGGTGTGGAGTTCTTCCTAAAGATTCATACCAGACAGTGCCTGGTATTGTCGGGGATTGAAGTTGGATCCCTGTTCATTGAAGTCGGACGCATGTCAGACTTTAAGTCGCAGGGCAAAGTCGGATCCAAAGTGGTACGAACCCGGACTAAAATATTGAAGTGGATTTACTAAATCTGGAGAGTGCAAAACCTGGTGCAGCTGTGGTAGCCAATCAGCTTCAGCTTGTTCAATTAGGCTTTGAAAAAAAAAAACCTGGAAGCTGATTGGTTTCTATGCACAGCTGCACCAGCTTTTGCACGCTCCAGTTTTAGTAAATCAACCCCCATTGTCTTTTGGTGCCAATAAAGTGTCCTGTTTTTTTTTTTGTTTGAACATGATATGCTGGTGATATTTTGGATTGGGATTTATGTTTTAATGGCACCATCTGCTATTTCACCATTAATAACTGTATGGCATGCGCTGATTTTTTTTTATTAAAGTGTTACTAAACCCAAGAGCTCTACATTCACTATATCTGATCTGCCACAGTACACAGAACATGAAAATGCAATTATTTTAGTAAATATAAACCGCTAAGTACCTTTTCTCATCAGCACTACAGGTGCATCTCATAAATTAAATTATCATCAAAAAGTTTATTTATTTCAGTAATTCAATTTAAAAGTGAAACTCGTATATTTTATATATTATTATTATTATACAGGATTTATATAGCGCCAACAGTTTGCGCAGCGCTTCACATCAGGTAAGACAGTACAGTCACAATACAATTCAATACACAAGGGATCAGAGGATAGATATATAGATGTGTTATACACCGAGTGATATATTTCAAGCATTTCTTTCTTTTAATTTTGATAATTATGGCTTACAGCTAGTGGAAATCCAAAATTCAGTATCTCAGAAAATTAGAATAATACATAAGACCAATAAAAAATAAGGATTTTTAATACAGAAATGTTGGCTTACTGAAAAGTATGTCCATGTACAGTATAGGATGCACTCAATACTTGGTCGGGGCTCCTTTTGCATGAATTACTTCATCAATGTGGCGTGACATGGAGGCGATCAGCCTGTGGCACTGCTGAGGTGTTATGGAAGCCCAGGTTGGGTCTGGTGCCTCTCATCTTCCTCTTGACAATCCCCCACAGATTCTCTATGGGGTTTAGGTCAGGCCAGTTTACTGGCCAATTAAGCACAGTGATACCATGATCACTTAACTGGGTATTGGTACTTTTGGCAGGTGCCAACTCCTGCTGGAAAATGAAATCAGCATCTCCATAATGAAGGCTCCTTGAACCGCCTTTAGGGAAAGGGAGCTTTGACTGCTGGAAGCATGGCATCACTGTGAGTGGAAACCTAAAAGGGAAGGTAAGTAGCTCCCTTAGGATTGGATATAAAGACCTGAGGTGACTGGGTGGAGCCTGGACTCTAGGAAAAGTCTACGCTGAGGCACATCCAACTGCTCTGAGGAGATTCAGCTGTCACAAGAGTTGCCCACCCTCCCGCCCGTTGTGATGTTTTGTCACAGCTTTATTGGCAGCTTTGATCTTGCCAGCAATTGATGTTGCTTTATGGGCTATGCCCTCAAGTTAAATTCTGGCGTCAGTCTAAAGCAGGCCATACACGGGTCGAATTTCGAACAAATTTTCTTTTCAAAATCAGAAAGTTCATTTTTTTGTGATTCAATGGTGCCACCATTGATTTTCGAAATTCGGCCGACCAAGCCTTCAATTTCACCTCATGTTGCTACAGAAAATAATTTTCGTGTCTGGGAATCTTCTTTTCTCTCCGTGAATTTTCTTTTCTTGCACATGCGCATTTTTTTTTCTATTACATTTCTCGCACGATTCTCCCATCATTGATTAGAAAATCGTTCGCTTTTCAAAAAATTTCCAACATGTCCGATTCCTCAAATTTGATGGCCGCACGAAAATCGGCTGTTGCTGCAGCCCACTAACGGTGCGAAATTCGTACGAAAATTCTTAGATACCATTTTCGAAAGAAAATTCTTTCGAAATTCGAACCGCATAATGCCTGTCTGACACTGATGGTGAGAACAGGCCTCTTAGAGTATGTGAGTTTATGTTTTATGGGTGCTCATGGTATACTGTGGCTGGCATTGTTGTTTGGTACATTTGGAAAGTTGTACTTTTGAAAAGTTTGATAAAGCTGTGGGCTTGAAATATTTCCAACTTAATCAGCTTCCGTGTCTTTTTTGGGGGGGGGGGCGAGGTATTGGTTATTAGTTGGTCAGCAGTCAAGCTGGTCAACAGAGGGAAGCATAAAGTGCTCTAGAATTTCCTGGTAGAGGGCTGCGCTGACTTTGGACTTGATAAAACACAGTGGACCAACACCAGCAGATGACATGGTTCCGAAAATTAATCGCTGACTGTGGAAACTTCACATTGGACCTCATGCAACTTGGATTTTGTGCCTCTCCAGACTCTGGACCTTGATTTCCAAATGAAATGCAAAATTTTCCACAATCGGTGATGATTTGGGGAGCCATGTCATCTGCTGGTGTTGGTCCACTGTGTTTTATCAAGTCAGCGCAGCCGTCTACCAGGAAATTCTAGAGCACTTCATACTTCCCTCTGCTGGCCAGCTTTATGGAGATGCTGATTTCATTTTCCAGCAGGACTTGGCACCTGCCCACACTGCCAAAAGTACCAATACCTGGGTTAATAATCATGGCATTACTGTGTTTGATTGGCCAACAAACGCGCCTGACCTAAACCCCATAGAGAATCTGTGGGGTATTGTCAAGAGGAGGATGAGAGACACCAGACCCAACAATGCAGAAGAGCTGAAGGCCGCTATCAAAGCAACCTGGGCTTCCGTAACACCTCAGCAGTGTCACAGGCTGATCACCTCCATGCCTCACCGCATTGATGCCGTAATTCATGCAAAAGGAGCCCCAACCAAGTATTGAGGGCATATTATACTATACATGGACAGACTTTTCAGTAAGCCAACATTTCTGTATTAAAAATCCTTTTTTTTTTTTTTATTGGTCTTATGTAATATTCTTATTTTCTTAGATACTGAATTTTGGGTTTTTACTAGCTGTAAGCCATAATCATCAGAATTAAAAGAAAGAAATGCAAACAGGAACAAACAAGTCTTCTGGATAGCAGCACTCCAAAAATAAAAGCCTTTATTTTAAAATTCAGGGATCCAAATACACACTGCACATCACGTCACACCGGTCAAAAAACTGGCTAACGCGTTTCACACTGTACTAGTGCTTATTCATAGCTACCTAGTGCACTAGGTAGCTATGAATAAGCACTAGTACAGTGTGAAACGCGTTAGCCAGTTTTTTGACCAGTATGACGTGATGTGCAGTGTGTATTTGGATCCCTGAATTTTAAAATAAAGGCTTTTCTTTTTGGACTGCTGCTATCCAGAAGACTTGTTTGTTACTGTTTGCTGATATTGGCATTGCCTGCACCCTTGGTTGCTGGGAGGAGGTAATTTTGAGGATTTCTACACCTGAGCGGCTCCCTTTTCTCTGCTTTTCAAAAGAAAGAAATGCTTGACATAAAACACTCTATGTGTAACACATCTATATAAAATATATGAGTTTCACTTTTTTTAATTGAATTACTGAAATAAATTAACTTTCTGATGATATTCAAATTTTATGAGATACACCTGTATATAGCAGTCTTGTGTCTATCAGCGTCCAGGCGAGCAACGGTTAAAGTTTTGTAGGAGGAGTTTTCATTGTTCTCTGAATGTCCAATGAGGCTGCATGACCCCTGACCCTCTGTCTGGACGGTGCTGATTGGCCCTGTGCTGATCACATGCACCCTACCAAAAAAAAAAAAAACCTCTCTAGCAATACAAACCAAACTGAGCATGTGCAGAGTGCCCCCAAGGCTCTGTTCTATCGGGAGATGGATTGGGGACAGTAAAAAAAGACAGGATCAATCAGCCTTTTTACACAATGCGGAGGATTAACCCCTTAGGTTCCACAGTGAGTATAACAAGCATGATTTACTCAGAGGCGTTGCTAGGGGGGTGCGGGGGGTGCGGTCCGCCCCCGGGTGACACCCGCTAGAGGGGTGACACCCTCCCTTTTTTTTTTTTTTTTTTTTTTTTTAATTTTTTTTTTTTTACAGCTGACCCATTCATTGATTAATTTCACCCCGCTGGGCTGGAAGCCTGGAACAACACCTCCAGCGCCGCGGCCGCGCCTGGTGTGTGTCCTCCGGCTCCTTATTCTTCCTATTCCTAAATTCCAATCCTCCTCCCTACCCTACAGAGCCAGCGAGCGACTCAGCCTGTCACATCATCACACTGCACTGTGATGATGTGACGACACGTCACTGCAGCACACACACAACTTTCTCCGCCCGGGCGGCGCGGCTGCTGTGTGTGACGGTCGCTGCCCACAGTGCCCAGCCCTCCTCCTCTCCACTCTCCAGGAGTACACTAAGACTTTTTCTGTTTGAAGAGCGCAGTCACCTAGTGGAACATGCAATTAAGCAGGCACATTTAAAATCTAAAGAATATGGAATTGCCGTAGAGAGAAGAGCCAGGTTTAAGAAGAGGATGGCAGGGGAACAGGCACGTGATGCTGGAGGCATAAGTCTACAAGACGAGAACAAGAGGGCAATGCTTGAGTGCATTGATCGCTTCCATTCTGAACTCCAGATCAGATTAAGAGCCATCATGGAAGTTGCAGCCATGTTTGAGGCTGTTCAAGCAAAGAGTCTCATATATGAAACTGAAGAAACATTAAAGGTGTCCATTCCAAAACTGACCACTTTTTATGACGAAATATCTGAGAGTGAGCTGTTAATGGAAATACCCAGACTGAGGAGACATCTCAAAGCAGCCAAGATCAACCTAGAAGAAGTCAAAGATTGGTCGGCTTTACAAGTTTTGACCTTCATAGCAGAATGGGACTTCATTGAATCTCTTCCAACCCTTTCACTATGTCTAAAAATATTTCTGACAATCTGTGTGTCTGTGGCTTCATGTGAGAGGAGCTTTTCAAAGTTGAAGCTGATAAAAAACTATTTGCGTTCAACGATGGGACAGGCAAGGCTTTCTGATCTTGCAATATTATCAGTTGAAAGTGAACTAGCGAAATGTATTGATTTTGATGATGTTGTTCACAATTTTGCAGCTGTCAAGGCTAGAAAAGCAAAGTTTTGATTTAGATGTTAACTAAATGCTTTCATATTTGTTCCTGTTTTTGTGTTATTTATTTATTAATTCAGTAAAGTTTAAAGTTAAAATAAATACAGTTCTTTAACAGTTTAAGCTTTGATTTCTATTATTTTCATATGATTTTGTTATTCAAATTTGCTAGTTGATTGATAGTAGTGATGAGCCGAACACCCCCGGGTTCGGTTCGCACCAGAACCCGCGAACGGACCGAAAGTTCGAACGAACATTAGAACCCTATTAAATACAATGGATGCGAACGTTCGAATTCTAAAGTGCTAATTATAACAACTATTATGCATGTTATTGTCCTAAAAAGGGTTTGGGAACCCGGGTTCTGCACCAGGGGACATGTATCAATGCAAAAATAAGTTTTAAAAACGGTCGTTTTCCGGGAGCAGTCATTTTAATGATGCATAAAGTGAAAAAAAAAAAGTCAAATATTCCTTTAAATATCGTACCTGGGGGGTGTCTAAAGTATGCCTGTGAAGTGCCACGTGTTTCCCGTGTTTAGAACTGTCCCTGCACAAAATGACACTTCTAAAGGAAAAAAAAGCCATTTAAAACTGCTTGCGGCTTTAATGTAATGTCTGGTCCCGGTAATATGGATGAAAATCTTTAAGAAAAATGGCATAGCTACCCCATGACCCCCCCCCCTACCCCAGCCCATTACCAGCCCCTTTGGGTCTTGTATGGATATTAAGGGGAACCCCGCACATAAAATAAAAAAGGCCCTATATACTCTGAACAGCCGTATACAGGCGGTGCATACAAGACAGGGACTGTAGGTTTGTTCTTATGTAGAATCTGTTTGTAATTTTGAACAGGTACATTGTTGAAGTGTAGCTCCAGACCAAAAATCTATTTTTAAACTTTTTGGAAAACATAGGTAAGGGTTATCACCCCTGTAACATTTGTTTTGCTGTCTGTGCCCCTGTTCAGAACATTTCACCTCACTTTCCGTCCCAATGACAACTGTTTTTGAAATGTGGTGTTTTTCTTGAAACAAGGATTGCTGATAAAGCATCAGTACAGAGGAGACACCTTTCTCCCATATTTATTCTTACAGGAGAGAATTTTCCTTCCTAGTGGTAGATTTCCTCTCACTTCCTGTTGTCTTCTTGCGTTTGCAAGTAGGAGTCGTTTGTAAGTTGGATGTTTGAAAGTAGGGACCTGCCGTATATACTCTGCAGAAATAGGCCCCTTAGTTGTTGGTGTTGGCACAACACTGTAAGCACTCACAGTTACTCTTGGTTGGTGCTGGAACGCCCTGCTGTCAACTATTATATCAGGAATTTTAATTACATATAATTGTTGAACAGTGGTAGTAAAAATTGGGCCTTTGATGGTGGTGCTGGTGCCACAACACTGTAAGCCCTGACAGTTACTCTTGGTGGGTGCAGCAATGGGCCCTGCTGTGAATTATTAGATCAAGAATTGTAATTACATGCCCCTGTTGAACAGGGGCTGAAAAATTGGGCCTTAGGCACTGGTGGCACAACACTGCAACCCTTCACAGATACTGTACTTGGAGCACAGCAATGAGCCCTGTTGCAAAGTATTGCTTCAAAAATTGTAATGACACGCCCCTGTTAAACAGGGGCTGAAAAATTGGGCCTTAGGCACTGGTGGCACAACACTGCAACTCCTCACAGATACTGTACTTGGAGCACAGCAATGAGCCCTGTTGCAAAGTATTGCTTCAAAAATTGTAATTACACGCCACTGTTAAACAGGGGCTGAAAAATTGGGCGTTAGGCACTGGTGGCGGCACCCATAAACAAAAATGATCTTCCAAGCTATCATCATCAATCGTATCATTGAGGACTCGGAGGAGGAGGATAGCCAGTCAACATAACAGCACAGGCACTCAGCATCAGCATCAGTCTTGAAGGGATGTGACATTTTAAAATCAATTAGTCTGTTATATCAGCATCAGGTGTGTGGTAGCTGGTGGTGATCCAAGACTGGTTCATCTTGATGAAAGTCAGTCGATCAACCGAGTCGGTGGACAGGCGCACCCTGTGATCCGTGACAAATCCTCCAGCAGCACTGAATGTGCGTTCCGAAAGAACGCTGGATGCAGGACAGGCCAGTAGCTCAATTGCATACTGTGCAAGCTCTGGCCAGTGATCCATCCTCAAGACCCAGTAAGCCAGAGGATTTTCGGTGGGGAAGGTGTCCAAGTCTGACCTTGCCCCTAGATATTCCTGCACCATGTTTATCAGACGCTGGCGATGGTTGCTGGAACCGATCATACTTTGGGGCTGCGGACTAAAGAATTGTCTGAACGCATCGGTCAGACGGCCACCTTCCCCACCGCTCCTTCTTTGACTGGCCGAAGCCTCAGCAACTCGTTGTCCAGGACCAGGAGTTTGCAACCTCCCAGTCTCTGGGAACGCGTTGCACAGACCTTTCTGCAAGGCCTCCCGGAGTTGTCTCATCCTCTGCTCCCTCTGCGACGGTAACATAAGGTCCGCAACCTTACCCTTGTACCGTGGATCAAGGAGAGTGGCCAGCCAGTAATGGTCCCTCTCCTTGATCCGAAGAATACGAGGATCCTTCCGCAGACTTTGCAGGATCAGGGAGGCCATGCAGCGTAGGTTTGCTGAGGCATTCGCTCCGGAGTCCTCTGGGTCACTAAGGACGACATGATCCGCAGCCACCTCCTCCCAGCCACGTACAAGTCCACTGGTTTCTTGGGACTGTAAATCATCCCTAAAAGACTGCTGCTGATGATGCTGAGTGCCAGCCTCCACCTCCATGCTGACACAATCCTCCTCCTCCTCCTCCTCCTCCTCCTCCTCCTCTTCCTGTGCGATGGGTGGGACAGAAGGAACACTGTCTGGGTAAAGGGGGCCTTGAGAGGCAAGGAAGTCCTCCTCTTCCTGCCTCTGTTCTGCCTCAAGTGCCCTGTCCATTATTCCACGCAGCGTGTGCTCCAACAGGTGGACAAGAGGTACAGTGTCACTGATGCATGCACTGTCACTGCTCACCATCCTCGTGGCCTCCTCAAATGGTGCCAGGACAGTGCATGCATCCCTGATCATGCCCCACTGGCGTGGAGAAAAAAAAACAAGCTCCCCTGACCCTGTCCTGGTGCCGTAGTCGCACAGGTACTCATTGATGGCCCTCTGCTGCGTGTGCAGCCGCTGCAGCATGGCCAACGTTGAGTTCCACCTGGTGGGCATGTCACATATAAGGCGGTTCTTGGGCAGGTTCAACTCCTTTTGCAGCTCAGCCAGGCGAGCACTGGCATTATAAGATCTGCGGAAATGCACACAGACTTTCCTGGCCTGCCTCAGGACATCCTGTAAGCCCGGGTACCTGCCCAAGAACCGCTGCACCACCAGGTTAAGGACGTGAGCCACACAGGGCACATGGGTCAGTTGTCCCTGTCGGAGGGCGGAGAGGAGGTTGGTGCCATTGTCGCAAACCACCATTCCTGGCTTAAGCTGGCGTGGCGTCAACCACCTCTCGGCCTGGCCCTGCAGAGCAGACAGGACCTCTGCCCCAGTGTGGCTTCTGTCCCCCAAACACACCAGCGCAAGCACGGCATGGCATCTTTTTGCCTGCGTACTTGCGTAGCCCCGTGAACGGCTACGGAGCACCGCTGGTTCATAGGACAAACCACAGGAAGAGGCCATGGAGGAAGAAGAAGAGGAGGGGGTGGAGGAGAGAGGTGTGTCACAACCAGTAGTAGCATTTTGGAGGCGTGGCGGTGGGACAACCTCCAACACTACTGCACCTTGTCCTGAATCCTTCCCAGCTGCCAAAAGAGTGACCCAATGGGCCGTGAAAGAAAGGTAACGTCCCTGTCCATGCCTGCTGGACCATGAGTCAGCGGTAATATGCACCTTACCGCTGACCGCCCTGTCCAGCGAGGCCAAGACATTGCCTTCCACATGCCGGTAGAGAGCCGGAATAGCCTTCCGTGAGAAAAAGTGGCGTTTGGGAACCTGCCACTGAGGAACCGCACATTGCACAAACTCACGGAAGGGGGCCGAGTCTACCAACTGAAAAGGCAGCAGTTGAAGCGCTAGCAATTTAGCCAAGCTAGCATTCAACCGCTGGGCATGTGGATGGCTGGGAGTGAACTTCTTTCGACGGTCCAGCAGCTGGGGCAGGGAAATTTGCCTGCTAGAATCGGACGTCGGTGTACTGCTAGCAGAGTGGGCGCAAGTACTTGGCTGTGACACACCTAATTCTACACCTTCATTCCTCTCAGTGCATGTTTCAGAGAGGACTGAAGTTATAGTGGGGTTGGAGATCCCAGCTGATGCGGTGCAAGGAGAGGTCCGCTTTGTTCTTTGGTGTGGGTCTTTGAGGTAGGCTTGCCAACGAGCTGCATGGCAGGTCAACATATGTCTGGTCAGGCATGTGGTACCCAAGCGGCTGATGTTTTGGCCACGCGATATACGCTTGAGACATATGTTGCAAACAGCAGCTGTGCGATCTGATGCACTAGCCTCAAAAAAGGCCCACACCAAAGAACTTTTTGAATGACGGGCAGAGGCAGCGCCCTGCACAGGCGGAGCTCTGCGGTGTGATTCCGTCGGTGTACTGCCCTTACGCTGGCCACCAAAGGGCATCCTGCCTCGTTGGAGATGTGCCTCCTCCTCATCCTCCTCCTCCTCCTCTCTCCTATTAGGCACCCACGTGGAGTCATTGACCTCATCATCCCCTCCCTCCTCATCACTGGAGCCAATCTGGCAGTATGCTGCAGCTGCTGGAACATGACTGCCAGATTGGTGTCCTTCTTGAGCATCCCCTCTGTCTGCTCTCACGCTACTGCCTTCCTCTAGCTGGGTTTCATCATCAGACCCTTCGAAACGCTGGGCATCCTCCTGGAGCATGTACCCAACACTGTGCTGAAACAGTTCGGGGGACTCCTCAGGAGGAGGACATGGTGGGTCTAGGGAAGGAGTGACTGATGATTTGTCTGACATTGATACCAGGGAAGAGGACGCTTTGGCAGCTGCTTTTCCAGTACCCTGAGCCTGGGTGAGAGAGGATGAGGAGGAGGAGGAGGGCTTGGTCATCCACTCTACCAAGTCTTCGGCATGATGTGGCTCAACATGTCCAGCTGCCGAAAAGAAGGACAAGCGTGTCCCATGGCCATGTGCTGATGACAATGCACCGCGTCCACGACCAGCACTGTTGCCCCCAGACACAGAGCCTGCTTGCCCTCTTTTATTGCCTCCTGACTGTCTGCCTCTCCTTGTTTGCCTTCCAGACATTCTAATAGATGGCCTGCAGGGAGATGGGAAAAAAGCAATAAGGGCTACCTTCAGGTGTCCTTCTCTGTCCCTTGAAACAAGGACTTTCACAGTGAAAGAAACTGACACTGTCCCTACCTAGAGTTTTCTATCCCTAGAATAAATGTTTTTTTTAATCACAATATAGCACAAGGACAATTCACTCAATGTCTCTCCAGGTCCCTGGAAACAAGGACTTGCAGAGTGAAAGAAACTGACACTGTCCCTACCTAGAGTTTTCTGTCCCTAGAATAAATGTTTTTTTTAAGCACAATATAGCACAAGGAAAATTAACTCACTGTCCTTACAGGTCCCTGGAAACAAGGACTTGCAGAGTGAAAGAAACTGACACTGTCCCTACCTAGAGTTTTCTGTCCCTAGAATAAATGTTTTTTTTAATCACAATATAGCACAAGGACAATTCACTCAATGTCTCTCCAGGTCCCTGGAAACAAGGACTTGCAGAGTGAAAGAAACTGACACTGTCCC
Organism: Rana muscosa; assembly: GCA_029206835.1. NCBI lineage: Eukaryota > Metazoa > Chordata > Amphibia > Anura > Ranidae > Rana > Rana muscosa. The sequence continues at coordinate 311,110,225 of CM055122.1, forward strand.
TACCTAGAGTTTTCTGTCCCTAGAATAAATGTTTTTTTTAAGCACAATATAGCACAAGGACAATTAACTCACTGTCCTTACAGGTCCCTGGAAACAAGGACTTGCAGAGTGAAAAAAAAAAAAAACTCTCCCTACCTAGAGTTTTCTGTCCCTAGAAAAAATGTTTTTTTTAATCACAATATAGCACAAGGACAATTAACTCACTGTCCTTACAGGTCCCTGGAAACAAGGACTTGCAGAGTGAAAGAAAAAAAACACTCTCCCTACCTACAGTTTTCTGTCCCTAGAAAAAATGTTTTTTTTAATCACAATATAGCACAAGGAAAATTAACTCACTGTCCTTACAGGTCCCTGGAAACAAGGACTTGCAGAGTGAAAGAAACTGACACTGTCCCTACCTAGAGTTTTCTGTCCCTAGAATAAATGTTTTTTTTAATCACAATATAGCACAAGGAAAATTAACTCACTGTCCTTACAGGTCCCTGGAAACAAGGACTTGCAGAGTGAAAGAAAAAAAACACTCTCCCTACCTACAGTTTTCTGTCCCTAGAAAAAATGTTTTTTTTTATCACAATATAGCACAAGGAAAATTAACTCACTGTCCTTACAGGTCCCTGGAAACAAGGACTTGCAGAGTGAAAGAAACTGACACTGTCCCTACCTAGAGTTTTCTGTCCCTAGAATAAATGTTTTTTTTAATCACAATATAGCACAAGGACAATTCACTCAATGTCTCTCCAGGTCCCTGGAAACAAGGACTTGCAGAGTGAAAGAAACTGACACTGTCCCTACCTAGAGTTTTCTGTCCCTAGAATAAATGTTTTTTTTAAGCACAATATAGCACAAGGACAATTAACTCACTGTCCTTACAGGTCCCTGGAAACAAGGACTTGCAGAGTGAAAGAAAAAAAACACTCTCCCTACCTACAGTTTTCTGTCCCTAGAAAAAATGTTTTTTTTAATCACAATATAGCACAAGGAAAATTAACTCACTGTCCTTACAGGTCCCTGGAAACAAGGACTTGCAGAGTGAAAGAAAAAAAACACTCTCCCTACCTACAGTTTTCTGTCCCTAGAAAAAATGTTTTTTTTAATCACAATATAGCACAAGGAAAATTAACTCACTGTCCTTACAGGTCCCTGGAAACAAGGACTTGCAGAGTGAAAGAAACTGACACTGTCCCTACCTAGAGTTTTCTGTCCCTAGAATAAATGTTTTTTTTAATCACAATATAGCACAAGGAAAATTAACTCACTGTCCTTACAGGTCCCTGGAAACAAGGACTTGCAGAGTGAAAGAAAAAAAACACTCTCCCTACCTACAGTTTTCTGTCCCTAGAATAAATGTTTTTTTTAAGCACAATATAGCACAAGGACAATTAACTCACTGTCCTTACAGGTCCCTGGAAACAAGGACTTGCAGAGTGAAAGAAACTGACACTGTCCCTACCTAGAGTTTTATGTCCCTAGAATAAATGTTTTTTTTAATCACAATATAGCACAAGGAAAATTAACTCACTGTCCTTACAGGTCCCTGGAAACAAGGACTTGCAGAGTGAAAGAAACTGACACTGTCCCTACCTAGAGTTTTCTGTCCCTAGAATAAATGTTTTTTTTAATCACAATATAGCACAAGGAAAATTAACTCACTGTCCTTACAGGTCCCTGGAAACAAGGACTTGCAGAGTGAAAGAAAAAAAACACTCTCCCTACCTACAGTTTTCTGTCCCTAGAAAAAATGTTTTTTTTAATCACAATATAGCACAAGGAAAATTAACTCACTGTCCTTACAGGTCCCTGGAAACAAGGACTTGCAGAGTGAAAGAAACTGACACTGTCCCTACCTAGAGTTTTCTGTCCCTAGAATAAATGTTTTTTTTAATCACAATATAGCACAAGGACAATTCACTCAATGTCTCTCCAGGTCCCTGGAAACAAGGACTTGCAGAGTGAAAGAAACTGACACTGTCCCTACCTAGAGTTTTCTGTCCCTAGAATAAATGTTTTTTTTAAGCACAATATAGCACAAGGACAATTAACTCACTGTCCTTACAGGTCCCTGGAAACAAGGACTTGCAGAGTGAAAGAAAAAAAACACTCTCCCTACCTACAGTTTTCTGTCCCTAGAAAAAATGTTTTTTTTAATCACAATATAGCACAAGGAAAATTAACTCACTGTCCTTACAGGTCCCTGGAAACAAGGACTTGCAGAGTGAAAGAAAAAAAACACTCTCCCTACCTACAGTTTTCTGTCCCTAGAAAAAATGTTTTTTTTAATCACAATATAGCACAAGGAAAATTAACTCACTGTCCTTACAGGTCCCTGGAAACAAGGACTTGCAGAGTGAAAGAAACTGACACTGTCCCTACCTAGAGTTTTCTGTCCCTAGAATAAATGTTTTTTTTAATCACAATATAGCACAAGGAAAATTAACTCACTGTCCTTACAGGTCCCTGGAAACAAGGACTTGCAGAGTGAAAGAAACTGACACTGTCCCTACCTAGAGTTTTCTGTCCCTAGAATAAATGTTTTTTTTTAAGCACAATATAGCACAAGGACAATTAACTCACTGTCCTTACAGGTCCCTGGAAACAAGGACTTGCAGAGTGAAAGAAAAAAAACACTCTCCCTACCTACAGTTTTCTGTCCCTAGAAAAAATGTTTTTTTTAATCACAATATAGCACAAGGAAAATTAACTCACTGTCCTTACAGGTCCCTGGAAACAAGGACTTGCAGAGTGAAAGAAACTGACACTGTCCCTACCTAGAGTTTTCTGTCCCTAGAATAAATGTTTTTTTTAATCACAATATAGCACAAGGAAAATTAACTCACTGTCCTTACAGGTCCCTGGAAACAAGGACTTGCAGAGTGAAAGAAACTGACACTGTCCCTACCTAGAGTTTTCTGTCCCTAGAATAAATGTTTTTTTTAAGCACAATATAGCACAAGGACAATTAACTCACTGTCCTTACAGGTCCCTGGAAACAAGGACTTGCAGAGTGAAAGAAACTGACACTGTCCCTACCTAGAGTTTTCTGTCCCTAGAATAAATGTTTTTTTTAATCACAATATAGCACAAGGAAAATTAACTCACTGTCCTTACAGGTCCCTGGAAACAAGGACTTGCAGAGTGAAAGAAACTGACACTGTCCCTACCTAGAGTTTTCTGTCCCTAGAATAAATGTTTTTTTTAATCACAATATAGCACAAGGACAATTAACTCACTGTCCTTACAGGTCCCTGGAAACAAGGACTTGCAGAGTGAAAGAAACTGACACTGTCCCTACCTAGAGTTTTCTGTCCCTAGAATAAATGTTTTTTTTAAGCACAATATAGCACAAGGACAATTAACTCACTGTCCTTACAGGTCCCTGGAAACAAGGACTTGCAGAGTGAAAGAAACTGACACTGTCCCTACCTAGAGTTTTCTGTCCCTAGAATAAATGTTTTTTTTAATCACAATATAGCACAAGGAAAATTAACTCACTGTCCTTACAGGTCCCTGGAAACAAGGACTTGCAGAGTGAAAGAAACTGACACTGTCCCTACCTAGAGTTTTCTGTCCCTAGAATAAATGTTTTTTTTAATCACAATATAGCACAAGGACAATTAACTCACTGTCCTTACAGGTCCCTGGAAACAAGGACTTGCAGAGTGAAAGAAACTGACACTGTCCCTACCTAGAGTTTTCTGTCCCTAGAATAAATGTTTTTTTTAAGCACAATATAGCACAAGGACAATTAACTCACTGTCCTTACAGGTCCCTGGAAACAAGGACTTGCAGAGTGAAAGAAACTGACACTGTCCCTACCTAGAGTTTTCTGTCCCTAGAATAAATGTTTTTTTTAAGCACAATATAGCACAAGGACAATTAACTCACTGTCCTTACAGGTCCCTGGAAACAAGGACTTGCAGAGTGAAAGAAACTGACACTGTCCCTACCTAGAGTTTTCTGTCCCTAGAATAAATGTTTTTTTTAATCACAATATAGCACAAGGAAAATTAACTCACTGTCCTTACAGGTCCCTGGAAACAAGGACTTGCAGAGTGAAAGAAACTGACACTGTCCCTACCTAGAGTTTTCTGTCCCTAGAATAAATGTTTTTTTTAATCACAATATAGCACAAGGACAATTAACTCACTGTCCTTACAGGTCCCTGGAAACAAGGACTTGCAGAGTGAAAGAAACTGACACTGTCCCTACCTAGAGTTTTCTGTCCCTAGAATAAATGTTTTTTTTAAGCACAATATAGCACAAGGACAATTAACTCACTGTCCTTACAGGTCCCTGGAAACAAGGACTTGCAGAGTGAAAGAAACTGACACTGTCCCTACCTAGAGTTTTCTGTCCCTAGAATAAATGTTTTTTTTAAGCACACTATAGCAGAAGCACAAAACACACTGACACTCTCCCTACCTATCCTTCTCTTTCCCTAAACTAAAGGAATCCAGGTTAAGCAAGAAAGAAATAACAGTCACTGTCCCTGCCTATGCTACTCTATCCCTGCTCCGGAACACACTACACTAGGCCGCCGTGCTGGCGGCCTTTTATAGTGTGGGGCGTGTACTAAACACCCTCAGCAATAATTGGCCACAGGCATCCTGCCTGTGGCCAATCATTGCTCTCCTCGCTGCCGGCGCTGTGATTGGCCAAGCATGCGGGGTCACAGTGCATGCTTGGCCAATCACAGCGCCTGGATGACACTGCGATGGCGTAGTGCATTGTGGGCCGTTCGCGTCACTCGAATTTGGCGCGAACGGCCCAAATCGTTCGATCTTCGTCGAACGATCGAACAGCCAATGTTCGAGTCGAACGTATGTTCGACTCGAACACGAAGCTCATCCCTAATTGATAGTTATTAACGGCACTACTGTTGCCAATATATGCAGTGTTATTAGGGTGAAAAAAATTATTGGGGGGGGGGGGTGACACCATGTTATACCGCACCAGGTGACACCAACCCTAGTGACGCCACTGGATTTACTGCATATACAGACTGATTTTTACTGTTGTGGGTTTAGTATTACTTTAAGGGCATACTCCAGGAAGACCCCTTCTTTAAGTACCAAATAATTCCCTGGGAATATTCCCGGCTCCGCTGGTTTAAAATGGCATTTGTAACAAATAAAGAAAAAAATCAATTGGTTCTTCTTCATCTCTCCAGAATCCATAATCACTGCATTCAGCGGGCCAATAAAATAATTTCAGAGAATGAAAAATGATAGGAAAGTGCTTAATGTATTTTTGAAATGCGCTCATTCTTGGAGGTGACGGTCCAGTTCAATTATAGAGAAGCAATTTGGACGCCATTCATTTTGGGATCTTAAAAAGTAAATGAATAGGATGGAAATTGATTTCCTAAATAATGTGGTTAAAGGGGAATGATATCTAAATCTTCAGGCCGGCCTGTAAATGTGTCTTGTGTGTTTGGTTCTACCATTTATTTTCACTAAATAAATTATTTTATATTTTCACTAAACTTCACTCAAAAGTTTTATGTGGCATAGCGTGGTAAGTATTGCACCCCCCTAAATCATGGACTGTATATATATATATATATCCATACACGTATATAAAACCATATTGTATATAGGATAGGAAAATCTGTGCCGTACCTTACCCTCAAATCCTCGTTTCCTTTCCAGCGCAAATTTCTGCCCCCCCCCACACACGCAAATCCCCCCTCCCAACACAAATCACCCCCCCCATCCCTTCTTCGAACACAAATCCCCCTCTCAGCACATATCCTCCTCCCAAATCCTCCCTCTTAGCAAACATCCCCCACCCAGCAATAAATCCTCCCCCAAACCCCTCCTTCTAGCATTAATCTCCCTCCCAGAACAAGTCCCCCCAATCCCTCTGTCTAGAACAAATCCCCCCAATCCCTCTGTCTAGAACAAATCCCCCCAAATCCCTCCCTCAAGCGCAATTCCCCCTCCTAGCACAAATCCTCTCTTTCATTCTAGAACAAATCCCCCCCCCCCCAAAAGCCTTCCTTTTAGCACAAATCCCCCAAAGCCCTCCCTTTAGCACAAATCCCCCTCCCAAACCCTCTTTCTAGCACAAATCCTCTCTTCCATTCTAGCACAAATTCTCCCCCCAAAGCCTTCTTTCTAGCATAAATCCCCGTCCCTGCACAAATCCTCCCCCAAATCCTTCCTTTAAAGCAGAGGTTCCGGGGCTTTTCGTTTTTTTTTTGTTTTTTTTGGCCCATTAAATTATCATTACTATTGCAATTGCTTACTGCCTGTTCATAATGTGCAAACCGCCACCATTCCGTTTTCCGACACAAGGATGACTTATAAAAACCTCCGGAGGACATTTCCATTTTGCTTGTGGGCAATAGAAGCCCACAAGCACCTACTTCCTGATTGCGGCGAATGCTGTCTTCCCAGCATTCTCCGCTCGATCCCGCGCATGCTCAGTGTTGAGGGTTGCCATCACAACGGGTGGCGGCGTAGAAAGTTCCCGCCCCCGTTGTCATGGCAACGTCGTCAACAACCTGAATCCCAGTTTATAAAATGGCGCCATTAGAGACGCCCTCGTCACGTGACCGATGTCACGCGTCACTTCACGAGTGAAATCTCTCGAGATTTCAAGGCACGGCGCTCCACTATTCATTTTGCAAGTATGTCCCACAACGCATTGCGGCGCCGGGGAAAGCATCAGCTACGCCTACTCCCGCGGGAGGGGAATACCAGAAATCACTTTTCAGATGGCAATAATAAGGTATTTAATAATAAAAATAAATAAATGGTTTGCCGATTCAGTATGTGCGTTGTGCACTGTGTTTTTTTAAATAATGTTGTATGTTTGGGTTTACCTCCGCTTTAAGCACAAATCCCCCTCCCAGAAAAAATTCTCCCCCAAATGCCTCCTTCTAGCACAAATCGCCCTCCCAGCACAAATCTTCCCCCAAATCCCTCCTTCTAGCATTACTCGCCCTCCAAGAACAAATCCCCCCCCCCTCAAATCCCTCTGTCTAGAACAAACCCCCTCCCAGCACAAATCCTCCCCCCAAATCCCTCCTTCTAGCATTACTCGCCCTCCAAGAACAAACCCCCCCCCCCTCAAATCCCTCTGTTTAGAACAAACTCCCTCCCAGCACAAATCCTCACACCAAATCCCTCCTTCAAGCAGAAATCCCCCTCCTAGCACAAATCCTCTCTTCCATTCTAACACAATTTTCCCCCCAAAGCCTTTTTTCTAGCAAAAATACCCATCCCAGCACAAATCCTCCCCCAAATCCTTCCTTCAAGCACAAATCCCTCTCCCAGCACTAACCCTCCCTCCCAGCACAAATCCTCTCTTTCATTCTAGCACACCCCCCCCCCCAACACACAAAGCCTTCCTTCTAGCAAAAATTCCCCTCCCAGCACAAATCCTTCCCTCAAAACCCTCTTTTTAGCACATATCACCCTCCTAGCACAAATCCTCTCTTCCATTCTAGCACAAATTCTCCCCCCAAAACCTTCTTTCTAGCATAAATCCCCATCCCAGCGCAAATCCTCTCCCAAATCCTTCCTTCTAGCACAAATACCCCTGCCAGCACAAATCCTCCCCCAAATCCCTCCTTCTAGCACAAATATTCCTCCCAGCACAGATCCTCCCCCAAATCCCTCCTTCTAGCACAAATCGCCCTCCCAGCACAGATCTTCCACCCAATTTCCTCCTTCTAGCACAAATCCCCCTCCCAGCACAGATCCTCCCCCCCAAATCCCTCCTCCTAGCAAAAATCCCCCTCCCAGCACAAATCCTCCCCCAAATCCCTCCTTCTAGCATGACTCGCCCTCCAAGAACAAACAAACCCCCCCTCCCCAATCCCTCTGTCTAGAGAAAACTCCCTCCCAGCACAGATCTTCCACTCAAATTCCTCCTTCTAGCACAAATCCCCCTCCCAGCACAAATCCTCCCCCCCAAATCCCTCCTTCTAGCAAAAATCCCAGTCCCAGCACAAATCCCCCCCCAATCCCTCCTTTAAGCACAAATCCCCCTCCCAGCAGTCCTCTTTTCCCTTCTCTTGTGTGAGCTCCAACACAGTCCAACATAGCAACTTAAGGAACAAATTAAAAAACAGTATTTTTTGCTAGAAAATTACGTAGAACTGCCAAACATTATATATATATATTTTTTTTAGCAGAGACCCTAGAGAATAAAATAGCGATCGTTGAAATTTTTTATGCCACACGGTATTTGCGCAGCAGGTTTTCAAACAAACTTTTTTGGGAAGAAACACACTCTAATAAATCTTAATGCAAAAAAAAACACAATCTATGCCCTGGTTCACACTGGTGCGTTTTGACACGCGATTTGGCATGTCAAATCGCATGTCAAAACGGCGGTATTTGCCACAAATTGCCGGCAATGGCACCGTCCTAATTGGTGGGACGCTGCATCTGCACCGATTTCAAAAAGTAGTTTCTGTACTACTTTTTGCGATTTTGGCCCGCGATTTACATTGACATGTGTGCAGAAACCTGCACAGATGTCTCTGTAATTGCGACAGAAATCGGGACTGACCAGCGGGAGTGAAATTGTGCGACTTCAGCTGAACTCGCACGGCTTCACTCTCGCAGCCCAGTGTGAACCGGGGCTTTAACCCAATTTTTGGTAAACTATAAGGCCCCTTTCACAATGGGGCGTCGGTGCTTTACTGTCTTATTTGCAGAGGTACTCGGCCGCTAGTGGGGAGCTTTTAACCCCCGCTAGCGGCCGAAAAAGGGTTAAATCCACCCGCAAAGCGCTGCTGCAGCAGCGATTTGCCGGCGGTATAGCCGGGGTGCCCCATTCATTTCAATGGGCAGGAGCGCTGGAGGAGCGGTATACACACCGCACCTTCACCACTCCAAAGATGCGGCTAGCAGGACTTATTTTAGCGTCCTGCCAGCGCACCGCTCCAGTGTGAAAGGCCCTCGTGCTTTCACACTGGAGTGAATGGAGCGGCTTTTTCATGGCGCTTTGCAGGCGCTATTTTTAGTGCTGTAGCGCCTGCAACGCGCCTCAGTGTGAAAGGGGTCCTAAAGACGATGCTATGCCGAGTAAATAGGTACCTAACAGGCCACGCTCGTAGAATGGTGACAAACTACTGTACGTAAAAATCTCCAAAAGCGACACTTTAAAAATGTGTACAGGTCCTGTTTAGAGTTACAGAGAAGGTCTAGCGCTGGAATTATTTATCTTGCTTTAACGTTTGCGACGGTACCTCATCTGTGGTTCAAACACAGTTTACATATGAGCACGCGACTTAGGCCCCTTTCACACGGGACGGATCCGTGATGTTCCGCCCCATGAACCTCCGCTTGCTCAGCGGGGATCGCTCTGTTGATCCCCGCTGAGCCAACGTATGACAGGGCGGTACCCGCACACTGTGCAGGGACCGCCCTGTCAGATCTCCGCTCTCCCCTATGGGGGATCGGATGAACACGGACCTTCTGTCCGTGTTCATCCGATCCGCTCCGCAGACGGATAGAAAAATAGGAATTTTTTTATCCAGAAATACGGAGCATTGCGGACACGGAGGAGATCAGGTGTCAGCGGATGTTTCATCCGCTGACACCCACGATCTCATAGGGACCAATGTATGTCCCTTTTTCATCCGTAAACGGATGGATGAAAAAGCGGACATACAGTCCGCTAGTGTGAATGGGGCCTTACGCATGCGCTCACTTCTGTGCGTGAGCACGGAGGGATGGGGGTGCTTTACTTTTTTTTTTTATTATTCTTTATTTATTTACTTTTTTTTTTTACACTGTCCCTTTAATTTTGTTTCGTTTTTTCCTTTTTATTGTAAACATCCCTTGTAATAGAATTAAGGGGTGGCAGGACCTCTATATGGTGGTCTATTAAACCCCAAATCTCTCCTCTACCTTTAAAAACAAAAGTTGAAAAAATTATTTTGCTTTAAAAAAAAAAAAGAAAAAAAAGTGAACTTCTGCCCCTTGACCGGAAGTGACGTCATGATGCCGCTCCGGTCCTCCAAGATCATAGAGGTGATCAGAAACGATCTGGTTTGTGTTCACCTCTTTGGTCAGTGGCGCGAAGCATTGGATCGTTTCCCGGGCTCGCCCGTAAAAAAAAAAACACTGCCTAGTGGTGGGAGGGAGGGGGCGACCCTCCTCCTGCTGCTTCTGTTCCAGAGGCTTGCGGTCAGCAAGTAAAGTATACACAAGGAATAGACTTTGGGCTCCAACAGGCAAACAGGGTGGTTGGGTAGCGCGGGGAAGGTTTGTATCAGTGGGGAGGTAAGTGCAGATGGATTATCAAGAGAGCCTGTCACTTTGTCCTGAATGGCCAAAGTGAGAGATTCCTCTTTTACATTCCCTAAGCACTTAATGTTGACGTTTAACCCAACCCTAACCTAATGTAGCGGGGTGCTAAATTTAGGGGAAGTGTTTGGGTGGTCGTTATGCCCAAACACCCTAGTTTGTCAGGGTTTTGCAACCATTTTACCCGCAGGGAGAGTATTGGTGTACAGTTCCCTATGGCCTACAGGTAGGGTTGAACCACTAGTACAGGGCTGTGCTTTTTGTGTCCCCTCTCGGCAAACGTACGGTAGGGCGGGGTTAACCTGCTGTGCATGCTGGGGGAGGAGATAAAAGGGGCAGGCGCTGCCTGTTCGGGGTGGTGGTTAGTCGGTGGGGTCCTACCCCAGGTTCTTGTTCCAGTCCGCCCTGGGCGCCCTAGGCCCAGGGGCGGGTGTTCTCTGTTCCTGTTCCATCCTGGGCATCTTTAGTCCCAGGGTGAGGTACTACTCTGCTGTTCCTGTCCGTCCTGGATGCAAGGACTCGGGAATTGCAGCAAAGGCCTGGGCCCAGCACCTTTGGCTGGAGCCCATCGGGGATCGAGGAGTCTCAGGGTGCCGCCTTGCGAGGGGACCCGTATCTGAGTAGAGGAGGCCGGGTGAGGAACCGTTCCGAAGGACTGATGTGGTAGTCACGGTGAGGGAAAGGGTCCCGGTAACCCTCCGGAGGGATGTCTTCTGCCTAGGCCTAGGCCAAGTTCACCAGGTCTGTGGCAGAGACCTTGAGTAAAGCGTGAGTGTCATTTGGCTGCTAGTCTTGTCCTAAGTAGACTATCCATTTGAGGCTGAGTCTGTTCGAGAAGCTGAACGGTGAAGGGACTGAGATTGTGCCTGGACCTTTCTCCACATCTTGTGCTGTTCTTTTTCTTGCTCCAACCCTTTGTTCCTATCAAGAGACTGTTATTTGCTAAGAGAAGAAATAAACTCTCGGTTGGAGTTACAGCAAGTGTGGACATTCTATTCACTGGGGGGGGGGGACAAGTACTCAAATCTGTTATCCACAGAGGTGAGAAAACATTTTCTGGCTCGACTGTGAAATGACCCACCAACATCACCACTCAACCTCTTAATTCAGGAGGGTACGGGCTTGTGGCATGGTGTGCCCCTTCTTCCTGCGAAGAGCCGAAGAACAAGGCAGGTAAAAGAGGGTCTGTGTGCTACACTAACTTCTAATATTAATCTTTAACCTAACCCCCCCACAAGTTCCATGTGTTCACCATTAAATTTGCCATTTAAGTCAATTTAAATAAAAATGCAATACACTAGTTTAAGTGAATGTAAACCTCAGAAATGGAAAAATGAACGGAGCAGACGCCCTTGATAAAGTCACGTGAGGAGTGACGCAACGCGTCGGGAGGAGGAGCTTAGTGACGTTGACTTCCGGTATGCGGCCGTGAACCGGAAGTGAGTACTCCATTTGGCGTTTTTTATTGCTTGGTGTTTTAATTTCTCTTTTTAAGCTATATTTTTTAATAAACGCCGTTTTTGGCTTTCATATACTTACTTCACCATGGAGTCCTTTCTGTTTTATGCCTGAACCTTGGAGCAAGATATATATATTCTAGGAAGATATGGTTGGAAGTGGTGGAAAGCCTACAGCAATCCCTATTGGAGAGCATCATCTGGAGTGTCGGAGATCCATTAAGGCTTTATTTGACCCTTTGGGTCCATCAGTAAGGTGAGAGGCTGGTGTCATCAGGGGAGGATTGTGCGCTTATACCTGTTATGGTTGATTCCCTATTGATTCCCTATTGATGTGACAAGCTGGACTCCCACACCTGTTCTTTTCCTCCTCTCATAGGCGTGCGCACAGGGTGTGCCAGGTGTGCCTGGGCACACCCTAATCACCCTGTGCTGGACAGATTCCCCCTGCTTGGCTGTAGAGACAAGGGCTGGGGAATCTCTTATCAGTCCATTTCTCTGTCTCAAAGTGAGACATCAAGGGTCTCTTTAGACCCCTGATATTTCACCAAAGCCCCCCCACCTAAAAAAAAAAAAAAAAAAAAAATTAAAAAATACTAAAATTGAAAAAAGGAATAATAAAAAATATAAAAAAATAAACTCTTGCCCTGCGTCCACTGCCCTACTACTATATTATACAGTATATATATATATACATATACACACACACACACACACACACATGTGTATTTGAGCTTTGGGGTGCACACCCTAATGCAATAGGCTGCGCACACCTATGCCTCCTCTCCTGTTCTTGGTTGCTGAATACATTCACATTTTTTTGGGAGACAATTACATTTTGTGTGAACTTTCCATTATACATTATTTTTTTGGGATCTTTTTTGGGATACATCTACATTTGGATATATATATAAATATTTTTGCATTTTTTGCACATTTACTAATAGTTATTACATTTAATATTGGACTATTTTTAGCACGTTTTACTTTAAGTATTTTTTGCACTTGGACATTTAGCGCTGATTCAACATTTTTCAGCATATACACTATATTATCAAAAGTATTGGGACACCTGCCTTTACACGCACATAAACTTTAATGGCATCCCAGTCTTAGTCCGTAGGGTTCAATATTGAGTTGGCCCACCCTTTGCAGCTATAACAGCTTTAACTCTTCTGGGAAGGCTGTCCACAAGGTTTAGCAGTGTGTCTATGGGAATGTTTAACCATTCTTCCAGAAGCGCATTTGTGAGGTCAGGTTCTGATGTTAGACCAGAAGACCTGGCTCGCAGTCTCTGCTCTAATTCATCCCAAAGGTGTTCTGTTGGGTTGAGGTCAGGACTCTGTGCAGGCCAGTCAAGTTCCTGAACCCCAAACTCGCTCATCCATGTCTTGATGGACCTTTCTTTGTGCACTGGTCCAAATCATTTGGTGGAGGGGAGATTATGATGTGGGGTTGTTTTTCAGGGGTTGGGCTTGGCCCCTAAGTTCCAGTGAGGGGAACTCTTAGGGCGTCAGCACACCAAGACATTTTGGCCAATTTCATGCTCCCAACTTTGTGGGAACAGTTTAGGGATGACCCCTTCCAACATGACTGCGCACCAGTTCACAAAGCAAGGTCCATAAAGACATGGAAGAGCGAGTTTGGGGTGGGGGGAAATGACTGGCCTGCACAGAGTCCTGACCTCAACCCAATAGAACACCTTTGAGATGAATTAGAGCAGAGACTGCGAGCCAGGCATTCTCGTCCAACATCAGTGCCTGACCTCCCAAATGTGCTTCTGTAAGAATGGTCAAACATTCCCATAGACACTCCTAAACCTTGTGGACAGCCTTCCCAGAAGAGTTGAAGCTGTTATAGCTGCAAAGGGTGGGCCAACGCACTATTGAACCCTACGGACTAAGACTGGGATGCCATTAAAGTTCATGTGTGTGTAAAGGCAAGCGTCCCAATACTTTTGACAATATAGTGTGCATCTATAGTGCATACTTGCCTCAAACCAAAGTGCCTTATGTGGTTCCTATCTGTTCTCCCTACTATCTGCATTAGTCACAGGTTAACCCAACACCACATAATTTTGGGAGATGGTCCTGTCCCCTCCAGCACATAGCAGATTATTGACAGCCTCAGCTGTTCATGTTCCTCTAAGAGATTGTGTAGAGGGGGGCATGTCCATACCCTCTGCTCAGGTCTCAGATTACACTCAGCTCTCTGCTCTAATCTGTGACATCAGATCCCCACCCCTGCCTGCTGGAGCTGAGAAAAAGCCTTTGATCCGTGTGTTTTAGAAGGCTGAAAAGAAGAGAGGGCTACAGATAAACAGGAGCAACTGATGTAGGAAGATTTGTTTAACCTCTGTGTTTCATGTGAGGATAGTCACTTGAGTATATGTAAGGGTTTACATCTCTAGTGTGTTCCTGTGCCTTTAACCGCTTAAGGACCACCACACGCACTTATACGTAGGCAGAATGGCTCTTGTGGGCAAATGGACGTACCTGTACATCCCCTTTAAGATGTGGCATTGTGGACGCAATGTCTGCGGGGATACCCGCGATCGTCTCACGGTGAGGAAGAACGGGGAAATGCTGATGTAAACAAGCATTTCCCCATTCTTCCTAGTGACAGGACCCTGTTTACAGCTCCCTGTAATCGGGCGCGGTGATCAGTGTCGTTTCACACGTAGCCCACCCCCCCTACAGTTAGAACACATCCCTAGGACACACTTAACTCTTACAGCGCCACCTAGTGGTTAACCCCTTCAATGCCAGCGTCATTTTTACAGTAATCAGTGCATTTTTATAGCACTGATCGCTCTATCAATGACAATGGTCCCAAAATGGCGTCACAAGTGTCCGATGTGTCCGCCATAATGTCGCAGTCATTTTGTAGACGCTATAACTTTTGCGCAAACCAATCAATAAACACTTATTGAGTTTTTTTTGTACCAAAAAGTATGTAGAAGAATACGTATCGGCCTAAACTGAGGAAAAATAATGTTTTTTTATATATTTTTTGGGGATATTTATTATAGCAAAAAGTACAAAATATTGAATTTTTTTCAAAATTGTCACTCCATTTTTGTTAATAGCGCAAAAAAAAAAAAACGCAGAAGTGATCAAATACCACCAAAAGAAAGCTCTATTTGTGGGAATAAAAGGACGTCAATTTTGTTTGGGAGCCATGTTGCACGACCGCGCAATTGTCAGTTAAAACGACGCAGTGCCGAATCGCAAAAAGTGGCCTGGTCTTTGGCCAGCCAAATGGTACGGGGCTGAAGTGGTTAAGAAGGGTTGGGCTCCCTCCAGTCACCTGCCCTTCATCTATCCATCAGAATACATGTGCTCCCACTGTGGAGACTCTCCAGATTTAGAGTTGGGGTTTGCAGGATACAGGGTGCCTTGGCAGGGGCCTGCAGCTCACGCATGTATTTGCAAATGTGTGCAACTAAACCCCTGTTTTTAACGCATACTGTTAGACGGGTTAATTTGGTTGGTCGCAGGCTGGTTGGTAAGTTGAGCTTGGAAATTCGTTGGTTTTATTTGACATGTGTTTGCCCTAGGGTTGCCATCTCATCCCTTCAGGCTGGGTTCACACTAGTGCGACACGACATCTGTCCTACTTTGGATCCGACTTTGCCCTGCGACATGAAGCCGACATATGTCCGACGTTCAATGAACGGGGATCCGACTTGGATCCCCGCCAATAGCAGGCACTGTGTTTGGTATGAATCTTGAGGGGGAACTCCAGGCCAAATTTTAAAGAAAGAACTGGCATGGGTTCCCCCTCCAGGGGCATACCAGGCCCTTGGGTCTGGTCTGGATTTAAAGGGGCGCCCCTACGCCGAAAAAACGGCGTGGGGGTCCCCCCAAAATCCAAACCAGACCCTTATCCGAGCACACAAACTGGCAGGCCGCAGGGGAAGAGGGGGGGACAAGAGCGGCCCCCCCTCCCTCCTGAACCGTACCAGGCCGCATGCCCTCAACATGGGGGGTTTGGTGCTCTGGGGCAGGGGGGCGACCTGCGGCCCCCCCACCCCAGAGCACCCTGCCCCCATGTTGATGAGGACAGGGCCTCTTCCCGACAACCCTGGCCGTTGGTTGTCGGGGTCTGCGGGCGGGGGGCTTATCGGAATCCGGGAGCCCCCTTTAATAAAGGGGCCCCCGGATCCCAGCCCCCCCACCCTATGTGAATGAGTATGGGGTACATCGTACCCCTACCCATTCACCTGGTGGAAAAAAATTGCAATAAAAAAACCACACAGCTTTTTAAAGTATTTTATTGCACAGCTCCGGGGGTCTTCTTCCGACTTCGAGGGTCTCTGGTGTCGTCGCCGCCGCTCTCCGGTTCTTTCTTCTGCCGGGCCACCGCTAACTTCTTTAGCTCTTTTGCTAGCGGGGCCCGGTCTTCGCCGTCGCCTTCTTCTTCTCCCGCTCTCCGGTTCTTCTCCCGCTTCTTTCTTCTGCCGGCCCCTCCACTAACTTCTTTAGCTCTTTTGCTAGTGGAGGGGCCGGTCTTCCCGTCGCCGTCGCCCTCGCCGTCTTCTTCTCTCTTCTCCTCCTCGATGTTGACGCGTCGCTTCCTCCTGCTGTAATACTGGCTGTTCGCTCCGCTCTGCATTAATATAGGCTTCTCATGACGTCACAGTGACATGTTCCGGGGCACATGGCCCCGGAGCATGTGACTGTGACGTCATGGGAACATGTGTCTGTGACGTCATGAGAAGCCTATATTAATGCGGAGCGAACAGCCAGTATTACAGCGGGAGGAAGCGACGCGTCAACATCCAGAAGGAGAAGAGAGAAGAAGACGGCGACGACGACGGGAAGACCGGCCCCTCCACTAGCAAAAGAGCTAAAGAAGTTAGTGGAGGGGCCGGCAGAAGAAAGAAGCGGGAGAAGAACCGGAGAGCGGGAGAAGAAGAAGGCGACGGAGAAGACCGGGCCCCGCTAGCAAAAGAGCTAGAAGAAGATAGCGGAGGCCCGGCAGAAGAAAGAACCGGAGAGCGCGGCGACGACACCGGAGACCCCCGAATTCGGAAGAAGACCCCCGGAGCTGTGCAATAAAATACTTTAAAAAGCTGTGTGGTTTTTTTATTTTTTAGAGCACCAAACCCCCCATGTTGAGGGTATGCGGCCTGGTACGGTTCAGGAGGGAGGGGGGGCCGCTCTCTCGTCCCCCCCTCTTCCCCTGCGGCCTGCCAGGTTGTGTGCTCGGATAAGGGTCTGGTTTGGATTTGGGGGGACCCCCACGCCATTTTTTCGGCGTAGGGGTTCCCATTCAAATCCAGACCAGACCCAAGGGCCTGGTATGCTCCTAGAGGGGGAACCCATGCCGTTTTTTTTATTTAAAATTTGGCGTGGAGTTCCCCCTCAAGATCATCAGAGCACAAGTCGCATGCCAAAGTCGGATCATGCAAGACTGCGGTCCAACTTTGATCCGACTTCAATGATAGTCGATGGGCTGAAGTCGGATCAAAGTCGGACCGAAGTAGTACAGGGAGCATTTTCAAAGTCGGACCGACATGTGTCGGACCAGTTAAGACGGCTCCCATAGGGAAACATTGATTTTCACACATCATGCGACATGAGCTCCCAATGTCGGAGCGTTTGTCGCCCCAGTGTGAACCAGGCCTTAAACCTGAACACATATTCATTACACAGGTTCTGTGGCTGATTAAGGTGGTAATTAAACTCACTTTGTGCCTTATCTGCCTTTAATTAGCCTCAGAACCCGTGTAATTCATATGTGTTCGGGTTTAAAGGGATAAGGTGGCAACTCTAGTTTGCCCTTCCAGTGCTCCTTGCTGTCATGACCAGTTATAGGTGGGGGCAGTGACCTTTTTTTGTAGGGTTTACATTACAACCACCCACACGTTTTTGAGACAATCCCTACAAACAATGTAAAATCGTATGGAAGAGGCTTACACCATCCTATGAAGAGGAAGACCCATTTGCGCAGCTTGTCCGTCGAGTAGGTCATCACTATGGCAGTATGGAGGTAACAGCCTTCCACAAACATCCAGAAGAAGTTGGTTACCACAAAGTAATTGTAAATCGTTGTTATACATCGACACCAGATCTGGAAGAGAAGACGTTGCATTTAAACTGTAATTATAATGATTTGGGGTCATTATTCCTTTTTCGGGGGTTTTCTGCCATTTTATTTGCTTCTGTACAATAATGTTAAAGATTAATTCCAGGCATCAGTATGTTATAGCTGGAACCAATGTAACTGTGTATATACCATACCTGGCTGATGCCCCTGGAAGCTGGAAATCACTGAAGTAGACCCCCCCACCCTACACCAGTGAGGTCCAATAGCTTCCCGGTTCCATGCTGAGCGTCCGGCCTGCTGCACTGTGAGCACAGGAAGTTGGTCGCACGGCACAGGTGCCATTCAGAGAATGCTATGCATTTTCTGAATGAATGCAAAGCTTTCTGTGACTGGATGAGGTGAAGAGGCGGGGACTACAACAGTCTAATACAAAAGAAAAAATAAACTACATTATTAAGACCCCTTTCACACTGGGGCGCTTTGCGCTATGACGCAAAAAATAGCGCCTGCAAAGCGCCCTGAAACAGCCGCTGCTGTCTCTCCAATGTTTAAGCCCCGATGGCTTTCACACTGGAGCGGTGCGCTAGCAGCACGGTAAAAAAAGTCCTGCTAGCAGCATCTTTGGAGCGGTGAAGGAGCGGTGTGTATACCGCTCCTTCACCGCTCCTGCCCATTGAAATCAATGGGGCACCCCGGCTATACCGCCGGCAAAGCGCCTCTGCAGAGGCGCTATGCTGTGGTTTTAACCCTTTCTCGGCCGCTAGTGGGGGGTAAAAGTGCCCCGCTAGCGGCCGAATAGCGCTGCGAAGTTGACGGTAAAGCGCCGCCAAAAATAGCCAACGCACCCAACGCCCCAGTGTGAAAGGGGCCTAACAGTACCAATGTAGATATTATTATTATTATTATTATTATTATTATTATTATTAATAAGTCGCTGGGTTCATTTAAAGACAAAAAAGCCTAAAACAAATGGCTGGTGGGTAAGTTGAATCTTTGGTTTTGTTTGACACGCGTCGCCCTTCCATGTGCTCCTTGCTGCAAAGGTGGGGGCAGGGGCCACCAGCCTAAAATGAATGCAGCCATTACATTAACCTGCCTGGTGGTATTCCCGAGTCTGGCTCGGGGTGAAATTTCAGTACCATTAGCGGTAACCCCGAGCCAGACTCGGGATCGCATCGCAGTATCCAGGCAAAGTTACTTACCTTGTCCCCTGGATCCTGCGATGTCTCCCCGCAGTGTGTGCGAGCCGCCTCCTCGCTCGATTCACACAGTGCCCGAGTGCCGCCGAGCTCTGTTGCCTGCGACGTTGCGACGCGCGGGGGCGAAGATCGGCGCCAAATTCAAAAAAGTAAAAACACAATACACATACAGTATACTGTAATCTTACTGATTACAGTACTGTATAAAAAAAATACACATCCCCTTTGTCCCTAGTGGTCTGTCCAGTGTCCTGCATGCACTTTTATATTATAAATACTGTTCTTTCTGCCTGGAAACTGGAGATTGTCCATAGCAACCAAAAAGTGTCCCTTTATGTCAAAAGTGGTTTTAGACCAGCTATAAAACAGCGATAATAAAATTGAATCACTTTCAGAATTTAGCGATAGCGATTTGTGGGGAAATTCGTCATCAAACACTAAATCTAATGACAGCGACAATTCTGCAACTGAGAAAATTTCTGTGTTTTTGATTTCATTACATTATTGAATAATTTTTATTATAATTACATTACTATTTGTTATAATTATTTATAGTTATTTATTATATTATAATTTATGATTTCGTGTTTCAAACTTTATCATACCCAGGATGTATACTAGACTCTTGTTTGGACAGATTTAAGTGTGTTATTACTAATGCCGCGTACACACGACCATTTTTCTCGTCGGGAAAAATTAAATTTTTTTTCTTTGATGAGAAAAACGACCGTCTGTGGGCTTTTCATCATTTTTCCCCGACGAGAAAAACGGCATAATTCACGACGAGAAAAATTAGAACATGCTCTAATTTTTCTCGTTGTGATTCACGGCATTTTTTTTAGGGAAACACTGCCGGGGAGCCTACACACGGTCGTTTTTCTCGACCAAGAGAAAAAATGTCGGGGAAACCGGCCGCGTGTAGGGTGACTAGCCGTTCCTCGTTTATCCCATCGATTTTCTCGACGGTGTTTTCACCGTCGAGAAAATCGATCGTGTGTACGCGGCTTAAGAATTACAGGCCTACAATATAAAATGCCAAATTTCCATGCAAAATAATGGTACCGCTTTCAGCACCTAAAATCTGAAATAATCATACCGCCAGGGAGGTTAAAGGATCTGAAAGCTGAAATATTTGTCATTTTTGGTTTTTGGTTTAATACCACTTTAAAAGTATTTTTTAGCCCTGTATCCCGGGATGGGTTGATTATTTTGGGTTTCATCACATGTCCTTTTACCCAAAACTGAAATACAAGAGACCAATTACCGGTTCTTTTTTTTTCCACCAAACTAACTTCTTTTTGTAAAGACCATTATCTGTTCTTTGTCCTTTATCTATTCTATCATCCGAACATAAGCCACATATGAGCCCACCAATGTTGGAGATGCATGCATCAGAAGTGCGGAGAAATGTATTGTTGAACAAACCCACGCTGATTCAGTAAGTAGGGGTGACTAAGACGAAGACTGAAGGCTGAGAATAATGAGGATTACAGAAATGATGGCTCTGACCTCAGGTGTTCAACACAAAAGACACCCAATTCTCGGGCCTTTGAAAGATTTTGTTCAAGGCCATATGAGGTCTATTAAGTAGAGAAGAGAAAACTTGTTCAGGCAAAGCAGAAATCCATATAAGATAAAAGTCTTGTGGAAACTATAAGAGAGTCCATGCCATATGCCACACATTTCAATTAAGACTTCACAGTGACATCATTACCACATGTGTGACGGACTGGGGTTTATATGGTCACATAAAAGACAAAACAGACACCCCAAAGTCCATATTATTTTTTTTTATGTGTAGCACACAGACCCTTTTTTCCTGCCTACCTTTACTTGCAGGAGTAAAGGCACACCATGCCACATGCCCGTATCCTCCTGGTATAAGAGGTTGAGCGGTTTTCTTGCAATTTTGGGTCCTGCAGCGAGTTACCCCCCTCCATTGGTTCTTGTCCCTAGAATGTAGGAAAAAGTCTATTCTCTTCCCCGAAAGAAGGCCAATGTCCAGACAGTATTTAAACTCCAACAGACGAGTTTATTTTCTTAGCTTGAAACAAATTGGGAAAAAGGTTGAAAACAGCAATAGGATTTGGTAGGGAGGTAGGTTCAGGCACGCGGCACCCAGTTACCCTATTCTCCACTCAAGCCTGAGTGGGCATTGCTCACCCGGATAGATCCCTCTCACAGTTCTAGCAGCCGGAGTGAAGCACGAACATGACACTTTAGTTTTAGTCCCCTTCACGGACAAGTTCAGGAGATCCTCTGCCACAGAATCCTTTAGTTCCTGAATTTAGAACTTCCTAACGCCTGTAGATTATAGCGACCATAGGTGCCAATGGGGCACACTACAGGAGCTATCTTGCAACTCACGAATCCTTCTCTCTGATAGGCAACCAGGCCTCCCCGAGACCGTGACCTTCTTCACCGATCCATCGGACAGGTCCTCCCCCGGTTTCCTCTGTTTTAGAGCGGGCCACCCTCCCTCGGGTTCCCTGGGACTCCAGTGGTTGGTTTGTAGACCCAGTTGAAGGTACTGGGCCTACCTGGAACTCTGCAGCCTTGGGCTAAAGGTGCCCGAGACTCCTGGACCAGTTCACACACCCCCCGGCCAGCAGGGCCAAAGGGCACGACTTCGCCACCACCCCCAGATCATGGCGTATGCCCTTTATGTACCCTCTCCCGGCATGCACAGCAGGCAAAACCCGCCCACCGCACGGTAGCCGAGAGAGGACACCCAACCGCACCGCAACGCCACCTGTGGTTCTCCTCAAGACCTGGGCAAAAGCGCCACCTGCAGGTCAAGGGGAACTATACTCCAGGCAACATTACAGCAGAGCAGAGTCCATACTAAGCAGAATTGGAGAACCTGAGCTAAACTATTGCTCAGGCTGCCCTTAAATTTAGAGCATAGCGACCCCAATTTTGGGGGTCCGCTACATATGTCTAAGCAAAGAAAATGGAATTGCTATCCTGCTATTCTATCAACAACCAGTAGATGGCAGAGAAGGCACACAAACAGAGTCTATATAAGACCACACACCATGTGACTGAAGTGAAACTGCTTCAGCCATAAAGATAAGTGGTCATATCTTCTACTGTTCATGTATTTCTTTGCAGGTATATACTTTAAATCGTTTCTAATCCTTGTTAAACTGTGATAGAAATATTCCTAAACATCTTGAGCAGATGCAGGAAAAGTTTCAGCAGATTTTATGCAATAGTTTTGCTGTAATTAGAGATTCAGAACAGCATGTGTTGGGAACAGTAAAAAGGGTACAAAATCATAAAACTATTGTATTAGTCAGAACAAATGTTTATTGTAAGTACTAAACTGTTATACATAGGTATATCTAAACCTGGTTTATGCAAAGTTACCTAAATTAGAAGCCACATGTTTAAAACTACATTGAATGGTTAAAAACCTCTTGTATTGTAAAGGTTCTACATTGCTTCGTACAGACATGTGCACCATCTAGTGGTCAAAAAAAAGAACTACTGAAAGGTATTTGCATTAAAACAGTATTAAAGCAATACAATGCAATTATCATTATATGCACAGCTAAAGTGTACCAGAGAGATAAAGATAATTATCTATAATACCGAATAAAAGGAAAATATATGTTTATTAAAATATAATAATGTTCATTGTTGTAACTATGTTTTAAAGTAAATCTGTACTAGTATTCTGTTAATGGCTATGAACATGTGAATATAAAAAAATTTAATATATGTATTGTGGGGGGGTTCGCTCGGCAGCGGGTGTGTGTGATCCCCTGGATGGGCTCCCCACACAAAAACAGGCCCAGCAGACGGAGGTTGTGGTTTTCAAGATCAAAAGGGGCGGTTTATTTCTCTATTTACAGTGACAAAAAAACACAGCAAAGCAAAAAGAAACATAAACAAAATAAACCCTGGTCAGCTTGACCTCTGACTAAACATGCAGGTTTCCTAACTAACAACTGGGATCAGCCTGGTGCTGTCCTAGTCCCTAAGTCCCTGGTTTAGTAAATGTCCAAACAAATAGCCACACAGGCTTTGTCTCACCGCACAGGGGTTCACTCTCCCTAGACAGTCCACACAGGTCTGGTTCCAGGCATGAGCTAACACCTAATGAATCTGGGAGTTTTTATAGAGGCCTTAAACGAGCTGACAAGCTTCAGCTGGTCTCATCAACTCCCTGCCTGCACGACGCCCAGCACTCTCCCTAGAGGTATGAATCATCCATGAGCCCACTAGCCTCAGCTGGGCTTCATCAACTCTCTCCCTAGTTGTATAAGTCGGCATAAAGCCTGAATCTGGGAGAAATATATCTACCCCCCTGGATGCAACCAGGTGACTTTACCTTCCTGCTGTCACAGTATTGTTATGTAAAAGTGAAACTGCTTCAGCCATAAAGATGAGTGGTCATATCTTCTACTGTTCGTGTATTTCTTTGCAGTACCCGCCGAGCTGATCACATTATCTCATCGCGTCTACGATCATCGGCTCTCTTAATTTATATTTTGAGACCGGTAACACATGCTACGCTGATCGGCCAAAAGTTGGTGGAAACCCGATCATCAAACCTATATGACAGCCTTTCTCAACCTTTCCAACACAGAGGAACCCTTGTAATGTCTTTCTGATCTCAAGGATCCCTTGCTAAAAACATATACAGGGGGTCCCCGAATTACGAACACAATAGGGACTGTAGGTTTGTTCGTAAGTCGAAGTTGTTCGTAACACTGCAGTCGTAAGTGTTCGTAAGTGTAACTGCCACCTGTGCATGGATGCGGGATGTTCCGGGCGCTTGTTATGTTATCTGGGGCATAGTACGGCAGTGTGGAATGTGTCGGAGCGGCTCGAAAGGTATCGTAGAGAACAAGTGGCCGGCATTTGAGACCGTTCGTAAGTAGGAGTCGTTCCTAACCCGGGTGTTCGTAACTCGGGGACCCCCTAGTGTGATGGTCAGTGGGAAGAATGCTCCTCACACTTGTGGTCATTGGAAAGAATTACCCCCTTACTTAAGACAAACAGATCATTGGTGTTAGTGAGAACTTATCGTGCTGCTCGTTGCTCGAGGAACCCTGGTTGAGAAACTGTGCTATATGAGCTTGTTGGGCATCCCATTCCAAAAACACGGACATTAATAGAGAGTTGGCACCCTTTGAAGCTAAAACAGCCTCTGCCTTTCTGGGAAGGCTTTCCACAAGAGATTTTGAAATGTGTCTGTGGGAATTTGTGCCCATTCAACCAAAGTAACATTTGTGAGGTCAGGTATTGATGTTGGATGAGAAGACCCAGATCACAATCGGAGTTGTACCTCATCCCAAAGATGTTCAGTAGGGTTAAGGTCAGAGCCCCGTGCAGGACACTTGAGTTCCCCCACCAAACTCATCAAACCATGTCTTTATGGTGCTGGCTTTGTACATAGGGGCACAGCCATGTGTTTTTTGAGGGTGTCTGTGGGAATTTGTACTCATTTAGCCAAAAGAGCATTTGTGAGGTTGGGTATTCATATTGAATAGGATGACCTAGCTCGGTGCACCAATTCCTCCCAAAGGTGTTCAGTAGGGTTCAGGTCAGGGCTCTGTGTGGGCCAGTTGAGTTTCTTCACACTTACCCCCTATGTCTTTTGTGGAGCTGGCTTTGCACACAAGGGTTCAATCATGCTGGACCAGAAAAGGGCCTTCTCCAAACTGTTACCACAAGGTTGGAAGTGCACAATTGTTTAAAATGTCTTTGTATGCTGTAGGATTAAAACTCTACTCCAGGGAAAATAAAAGACCTCCCTTGCATTGGGGCTGCTCTTTCATGTCTTGGGTACCGGAAAAGGTACCTGGTCCTACACCCTGTAGGCTCCCTAGAGCAGTCACAGGTCCTCTGATGTCATCATCAAGTACAATGCAGAATCCATAGCCCTGCAATAAACTTGAGGACACCAAGGGACAGTCCACTGCTGGAGCATAGAGTTGAGGAGAGTGCCGAATAACAGTAGTAGCGGGGAGCAACCACACTCCAATGGAGGATTTTTGCTTTCCCCTGAAGATAGACTTTAACATATACTGTATAGTATTTGGCCATGTACTAGAGGTAGATATGATGGTTAGTTGAACACAAACCTTTGGCTGTAGAGTGTATATGGCAATAAGGGCAATAGTTTCCCAAACACCTCGTGCTCTCTATGGTGCAGCCATTTGCCATGGTCGAGGGCTCCCTGGAGGAATGGGAGACCCTGGAAACCACTGTGGGTGGTGCTAGCAGGGAAGGGATGGGGACCCTTCTATGAGCTTACTTTAACCCTTTGAATAACAAGACATTTATAAACACACCTTGGTAGACAAGGGGTTAATCCACCAATCATGTGTAGCGGGGGTACCAAATTTAGGGACTGCTATGCCAAATTTAAGGGTGATTCGACTGGTAGTTAGCTTGAATCTTTCAATTTGCTGGACTCTGCTTTGCTGTTGTTTTGCCTGGTGTGCAGTTCCCCTTAGAAGTATGGGTGGCGCTGTCACCTATACTCGGGGTTGAACCACAGGTAATAGGGCAGCGATTTGGTGTCCTCTCTCGGCAGCCGTACAGTGGGTGTGGTTGACCTGCTGGGCATGCCGGGAGAGGATACATAAGGGGCAGACGCCGCCTGGGAGGGGTCTTCTGTTCGTTTCTGGTTCCAGAGTCGGAGTCCTGGTGCGTGGCGCATGGCCCTCCAGGCCATGGGGCCATGTGCACTTCAGTCCCAGGCACCTTTAGTCCTGGGGTTGGAAGTTCAGCCCTGGGCCCAGCAATTTTAGCTGGAGCCCACTTCGGGAGGAAGAATCCCAGAGTGCCGCCTTGCGAGGGGACCCGTTTCTAGAAGAGGAGGCTGGGAGAGGACCGTTCCGAAGGACTGGTGAGAGATCACAGTGAAGAAAGGGGCCCAGTAACTCTACGGAGAAATGTCATCCATCCGGAAAAAGGGATCTAACCAAAAGGACCAGTAGGAGGTTTGGGACACTATAGATCCTGTGGCAGAGGATCTCCTGAACGCATCCATTAGGGAATCTAATAGACTGTTCGAGTTACACGCCGGCTGCTAGTGCCTTCGGGTGACTATCCGGGTGAGCTATACCCACTCGGGATCGAGTGGCGAAGAAACAAGTGTGCCTGAATGGATCTGTCTTCTTAACACCTTTCTCTTCTCCTCATTTGTGGATGTTCATGCATAAAGAAATAAACTCTACGTTGGAGTTGACGCTGGTGTGGACCTTGGAGTTACTTGGGGCATAGAGACTTTTGTCCTTACACTATAGTGACAAAAACCAACCCAAGGGGGGCGCTGCAAAGACCCGTAAGTGAAACTAAGTGTGCTTAACCTCTGCAACCCAGGGGGTACGGGCATGGTGGAGACTATGCGCCTTCCTCTCCAGTGGACGAGCCAAAGAGTGGAGAAGGAGGGTGGCGTGGTTGCTACACATGTGCCAAGAAAAAAATAGGAGGAGAAAGCAGAGAGAAATGAGATCATCACTGTTCTGCTTCTCTTTTCACTGTCCAGTCCTAGGCTGGGGGCATGTCCAGAATGACCTGAGATCAGAGGAATTGGGCTGAATGATGCTGGCCATCAAACTGAGGACATCTAGTGGCAGAAAAAAAAGTGCAATCTCTGGATTGAAGATGAATATTGCAGCAAAAGCTGGTTTTGTTTTTTTTTTTTTTTATCTTGAATCATTCTACATTTTAGAGTTGTCACCAGGATAAGAAGTGAGGGGAAAACTTCCAATGGGGACAAATCTTTTAGTGACAACTAAGCTCGGGATTTCTCTCACTTTGGGGCGATTCCTTCTCATTTTCTGTAATGTCTCCAAGAGAGGAAATGAAAGGAAATCTCTCAAGCAGGACACAGACAGCAAGAAAAAAAAAAAAACGGACGGGTTTTATTCATCCATTCACCCAACCAACCATCCATCCAACACCTCCTTCCAAAAGTTAACAAAAACTTGTAGGTTTACATATACCGTACATACTCGAGTATAAGCCGAGTTTTTCAGCACATTATTTTGTGCTGAAAATGCCCCCCTCGGCTTATACTCGAGTCACCTTTTTGTGCCTAATCTCCCGGACTTTGGGGACCCAGTACTGGCTGGTAGTAGGTCTCCCGGACCCCAACCTTGGCACATATATAGCCACACTATTCTTCTACAAGTGTGCAAAGTTTGTTGCCCAGGGAACCTACGGTCGGGGAGCACCGATTTTTCAAAGTCGGGCACCCCTTCCGTAGACTCCCATGTTAAACGGTAATTTCTCCAGTGAATTTGGGGACCCGGTACCGGCCGGTCGTAGGTCCTCTGGACCCGAAACTTGGCACACATGTAGCCCCGTTCGTCCTCTAAAAGTGTGCAAAGATTGTTGCCTGAGGGACCTACGGCCGGGGAGCACCGATTTTTCAAAGCCGGGCACCCCTTCCTTAGACTCCCATGTTAAACGTCAGTCTAGTCATGGACACAGTGTGGCATGGGCACAGTGAGGCATGGGCACAGTGAGGCATGGGCACAGTGAGGCACAGTGAGGCATGCAGATGGACACCCTAGGCTTATACTCGAGTCAATACGTTTTTCGTGGTAAAATTAGGTGCCTCAGCTTATATTCGGGTCGGCTTATACTCGAGTATATACGGTACTTGAGTTGATTCGTTGTTATATTGCTTTGTCCGTGGCAGTCCAATGCAATGGCAGTTACGTACACAGGATGGTCATACCTCATTTTTCTCATGAATGTTGTGGTCAATCATCTGAAGGAGGAACCACATGATATTCCGGAGGATAAAGGTTGTGATTAAATTCCAATGAATAATGTTCCGAAGGCATCTTATACTCCTGGAAACATAAAAGACGAGATTCAGATAAAGCAGAAATGATACTTTTTTTAGTATTGGAAACATCAAAGTAATAGCGGCTCGTGGAAGGTTAGAACACATCGACATTTATAGAACAATCAAACAACAAAAGCGGTAATAAACCGAAAACCAAAAACGTATTATATTGCGGCATGTGGTGGCTGCATTTTTTTAAATTTTTTTTTGTCTTTTTTTCCCCTCAGTTTTCACCTGGTGATCTGGCCAGTAACACTCCTCCTGTATTAGAGCACCCCCCCCCCCCCCCACTCTGGATGAAGGAGCACAAGGGGACAGATTATGACAACAGTATTGTCAGTCTGGCGGGAGGGGAGTGTTAAGGCCCGTACACACGGTCGGATTTTACGATAATAGTTGTCTGATGGACGTGTTGTGTCGGATAATGTATGCTCCATCAGACAATTGTTGGTGGAATTAACGACAAAAAATGTTGGCTGTTCATGCTCACCAACTGTCTGACAATAAATGTGTTAAGCCTCATACACACGATCAGATTTCCATCGGAGAAATCCGTGGATTTTTGTCCGAAGGGCGTTGGCCGTGAACTTGTTCTGCATACAGAGGGCACAACTTTTTCAGCCAACATTCACAAAACTGTGGTTTTTCTGCTCTTTAGCGCCACCCTTTGGGCAACTTCTTCTAATGTTGTCTGATGTTTAGCATTGGTTAGGAGCATGCGTGTTTGTACTTCGGATTTTAGTCTGACGGACTTGTGTACACGATCGGATAATCCGACGTAACACATTTATTGTCAGACAGTTGGTAAGCATGAACAGCCAACATTTGTTGTCATTAACTCCGCCAACAATTGTCTGATGGAGCATACACACGGTCGGATTATCCGACACAACACGTTCATCAGACAATTATTGCCATAAAATCCGATCGTGTGTACGGGCCTTTACGTCGGATTATCCGATCGTGTTTACACAAATCCGTCAGACTAAAAATCCGAAGTACAAACACGCATGCTCCGAACCAATGCTAACCATCAGACAACAATAGCAGAAGTTGCCCAAAGGGTGGCGCTAAAGAGCTGAAAAACCACGTAGTTTGGTGAATGTTGGCTGAAAATGTTCTGCCGTCTGTATGCAGAACAAGTTGACGGCCAACGCCCTTCGGACAAAAATCCACGGCTTTGTCCAACGGATATCTGATCGTGTGTACGAGGCTTTAGATGTAGCAGAAGATTTAACCACTTAAGGACCATGCACTGTAGATATACGTTGGCAGAATGGCTCATAGAGGCACAATCACATACCTGTACGTCCCCTTTAACTGCCGACGTCAGGGTCGGGCGCGTGCCACAGGCGGCGCGCTCCCGACCCCCTGCCTTCCCTCCCTGTGAGTCGGACCGCGGGTCCCGCGGTCTCGATTGCCGCGGGGATCCCCGCGATCGTCTTACGGAGGCTCGGAGTGGGGAGATGTTAGTGTAAACACATCATCTCCCCGCTCCTCTACTGACAATGTCACCGATCTCCGCTCTGTGTAATCAGAGCAGAGATCGGTCACGTGTCACTCGTAGCCACGCCCCCACACAGTAGTAATCACTCCCCTAGGCACACTTAACCCCTTCAGCGCCCCTAGTGGTTAACCCCTTCACTGCCAGTGTCATTTTTACAGTAATCGGTGCATTTTTATTGCACTGATCGCTGAAAAAATGACAATGGTCCCAAGAATGTGTCAAAAGTGTCCGATGTGTCCGCCATAATGTCGCAGTCACGAAAAAAATCGCCGATCGCCGCCATTACTAGTAAAAAATAAATAATTATTAAAAATGCCATAAAACTATCCCCTATTTTGTAAACGCTAAACTTTTTGCGCAAACCGATCAATAAACGCCGATTGCGATTTTTTTTACCAAAAATATGTAGAACAATACGTATCGAGGAATCTAAATTGAGGAAAAAAAAATTTTTTTGATATATTTTTTGGGGATATTTATTATACCAAAAAGTAAAGTTTATAGCGCAAAAAATAAAAACCGCAGAGGTGCTCAAATACCACCAAAATAAAGCTCTATTTGTGGGAAAAAAAGGACGTCAATTTTGTTTGGGAGCCACGTCGCACGACCGCGCAATTGTCAGTTAAAGCGACGCAGTGCCGAATTGCAAAAAGGGGCCTGGTCTTTATGCTGCGTATTGGTCAGGGGCTAAAGTGGTTAAAGTGGTTGTAAACCCTTAGGCTTCATGTACACGGGACGTTGTTCAACCTCCTGAACGATTTAACTTGACAGCTAGAAACCAGTGTCTAAAAACGACAGTTTAGCCGCGAGTTGCCGCGTTTAGCAGCGTTTGGCAATTCAACTGCCTCTTAACACAGCTTCTAAACGCATGTTTTTGGATTCAAGAAAAAGCCTCCAAACACAACTGCCTATAAACGACTGTAAACGACCCTGTGTACATGTACTGAATGATAAGATAACATAGGAGAGATCAGGGATCCTGTGTACATTAGTGATGAGCCGAACACCCCCGGGTTCGGTTCGCACCAGAACCCGCGAACGGACCGAAAGTTCGCACGAACATTAGAACCCTATTAAATACAATGGATGCGAACGTTCGGATTCTAAAGTGCTAATTATAACGACTATTATCCATGTTATTGTCCGAAACAGAGTTTGGGAACCCGGGTTCTGCACCAGGGGACATGTATCAATGCAAAAATAAGTTTTAAAAACGGACGTTTTCTGGGAGCAGTCATTTTAATGATGCATAAAGTGAAAAAAAAAAAGTCAAATATTCCTTTAAATATTGTACCTGGGGGGTGTCTAAAGTATGCCTGTGAAGTGCCACGTGTTTCCCGTGTTTAGAACTGTCCCTGCACAAAATAACACTTCTAAAGGAAAAAAAAACATTTAAAACTGCTTGCGGCTTTAATGTAATGTCTGGTCCCGGTAATATGCATGAAAATCTTTAGGAAAAATGGCATAGCTACCCCATCAACCCCCCCCCACCCCCACCCCAGCCCATTACCAGCCCCTTTGGGTCTTGTATGGATATTAAGGGGAACCCCGCACACAAAATAAAAAAGGACCTATATACTCTGAACAGCCGTATACAGGCGGTGCATACAAGACAGGGACTGTAGGTTTGGTCTTATGTAGAATCTGTTTGTAATTTTGAACAGCTACATTGTTTAAGTCTAGCTCCATGCCAAATTCCTTTTTTTTAGCTTTTTGGAAAACATAGGGAACGGTTATCACCCCTGTCACATTTTTTTTGCTGTCTGTGCCCCTGTTCAGAACATTTCACCTCACTTTGCGTCCCAATGACAACTGTTTTTGAAATGTGGTGTTTTTATTGAAACAAGGATTGGTGATAAAGCATCAGTACAGAGGAGACACCTTTCTCCCATATTAATTCTTACAGGAGAGAATTTTCCTTCCAAGGGGTAGATTTCCTCTCACTTCCTGTTGTCTTCTTGCGTTTGCAAGTAGGAGTCGTTTGTAAGTTGGATGTTTGAAAGTAGGGACCTTCCGTATATACTCTGCAGAAATTGGCCCCTTAGGTGTTGGTGTTGGCACAACACTGTAAGCACTCACAGTTACTCTTGGTGGGTGCTGGAACGCCCTGCTGTCAACTATTATATCAGGAATTGTAATAACATATAATTGTTGATCAGTGGTAGTAAAAATTGGGCCTTTGATGGTGGTGCTGGTGCCACAACACTGTAAGGCCTGACAGTTACTCTTGGTGGGCGCAGCAATGGGCCCTGCTGTGAATTATTAGATCAATAATTATAATTGCATGCCCCTGTTGAACAGGGGCTGAAAAATTGGGCCTTAGGCACTGGTGGCACAACACTGCAACCCCTCACAGATACTGTACTTGGAGCACAGCAATGAGGCCTGTTGCAAAGTATTGCATCAAAAATTTTAATTACACGCCCCTGTTAAACAGGGGCTGAAAAATTGGGCCTTAGCCACTGGTGGCGGCACCCATAAACCAAAATGATCTTCCAAGCTATCATCATTAATCGTATCATTGAGGAGGAGTAGGAGGATAGCCAGTCAACATAACAGCACAGGCACTCAGCATCAGCATCAGTCTTGAAGGGATGTGACATTTTAAAATCAATTAGTCTGTTATATCAGCATCAGGTGTGTGGTAGCTGGTGGTGATCCAAGACTGGTTCATCTTGATGAAAGTCAGTTGATTAACCGAGTCGGTGGACAGGCGCACCCTGTGATCCGTGACAAATCCTCCAGCAGCACTGAATGTGCGTTCTGAAAGAATGCTGGATGCAGGACAGGCCAGTAGCTCAATTGCATACTGTGCAAGCTCTGGCCAGTGATCCATCCTCAAGACCCAGTAAGCCAGAGGATTTTCGGTGGGGAAGGTGTCCAAGTCTGACCTTGCCCCTAGGTATTCCTGGACCATGTATATCAGACGCTGGCGATGGTTGCTGGAACCGATCATACTTTGGGGCTGCGGACTAAAGAATTGTCTGAACGCATCGGTCAGACGGCCACCTTCCCCACCGCTCCTTCTTTGACTGCCCGAAGCCTCAGCAACTCGTTGTCCAGGACCAGGAGTTTGTAACCTCCCAGTCTCTGGGAACGCGTTGCACAGACCTTTCTGCAAGGCCTCCCGGAGTTGTCTCATCCTCTGCTCCCTCTGCGACGGTAAGATAAGGTCCGCAACCTTACCCTTGTACCGTGGATCAAGGAGAGTGGCCAGCCAGTAATGGTCCCTCTCCTTGATCCGAAGAATACGAGGATCCTTCCGCAGACTTTGCAGGATCAGGGAGGCCATGCAGCGTAGGTTAGCTGAGGCATTCAGTCCGGAGTCCTCTGAGTCACTAAGGACGACATGATCCGCAGCCACCTCCTCCCAGCCACGTACATGTCCACTGGTTTCTTGGGACTGTAAATCATCCCTAAAAGACTGCTGCTGATGATGCTGAGTGCCAGCCTCCACCTCCATGCTGACACAATCCTCCTCCTCCTCCTCCTCCTCCTCTTCCTGTGCGATGGGTGGGACAGAAGGAACACTGTCTGGGTAAAGGGGGCCTTGAGAGGCAAGGAAGTCCTCCTCTTCCTGCCTCTGTTCTGCCTCAAGTGCCCTGTCCATTATTCCACGCAGCGTGTGCTCCAACAGGTGGACAAGAGGTACAGTGTCACTGATGCATGCACTGTCACTGCTCACCATCCTCGTGGCCTCCTCAAATGGTGCCAGGACAGTGCATGCATCCCTGATCATGCCCCACTGGCGTGGTGAAAAAAACCTGAGCTCCCCTGACCCTGTCCTGGTGCCATAGTCGCACAGGTACTCATTGATGGCCCTCTGCTGCATGTGCAGCCGCTGCAGCATGGCCAATGTTGAGTTCCACCTGGTGGGCATGTCACATATAAGGCGGTTCTTGGGCAGGTTCAACTCCTTTTGCAGCTCAGCCAGGTGAGCACTGGCATTATAAGATCTGCGGAAATGCACACAGACTTTCCTGGCCTGCCTCAGGACATCCTGTAAGCCCGGGTACCTGCCCAAGAACCGCTGCACCACCAGGTTAAGGACGTGAGCCACACAGAGCACATGGGTCAGTTGTCCCTGTTGGAGAGCGGAGAGGAGGTTGGTGCCATTGTCACAAACCACCATTCCTGGCTTAAGCTGGCGTGGCGTCAACCACCTCTCGGCCTGCCCCTGCAGAGCAGACAGGACCTCTGCCCCAGTGTGGCTCCTGTCCCCCAAACACACCAGCGCAAGCACGGCATGGCATCTTTTTGCCTGCGTACTTGCGTAGCCCCTTGAATGCCTACGGAGCACCGCTGGTTCCGAGGACAAACCACAGGAAGAGGCCATGGAGGAAGAAGAAGAGGAGGGGGTGGAGGAGAGAGGTGTGTCACAACCAGTAGTAGCATTTTGGAGGCGTGGCGGTGGAACAACCTCCAACACTACTGCACCTTGTCCTGCATCCTTCCCAGCTGCCAAAAGAGTGACCCAATGGGCCGTGAAAGAAAGGTAACGTCCCTGTCCATGCCTGCTGGACCATGAGTCAGCGGTAATATGCACCTTACCGCTGACCGCCCTGTCCAGCGAGGCCAAGACATTGCCTTCCACATGCCTGTAGAGAGCCGGAATCGCCTTCCGTGCGAAAAAGTGGCGTTTGGGAACCTGCCACTGAGGAACCGCACATTGCACAAACTCACGGAAGGGGGCCGAGTCTACCAACTGAAAAGGCAGCAGTTGAAGCGCTAGCAATTTAGCCAAGCTAGCATTCAACCGCTGGGCATGTGGATGGCTGGGAGTGAACTTCTTTCGACGGTCCAGCAGCTGGGGCAGGGAAATTTGCCTGCTAGAATCGGACGTTGGTGTACTGCTAGCAGAGTGCCCGCAAGTACTTGGCTGTGACACACCTAATTCTACACCTTCATTCCTCTCAGAGCAGGTTTCAGAGAGGAGTAAAGGTATAGTGGGGTTGGAGATCCCAGCTGATGCGGTGCAAGAAGAGGTCAGCTTTGTTCTTTGGTGTGGGTCTTTAAGGTAGGCTTGCCAACGAGCTGCATGGCAGGTCAACATATGTCTGATCAAGCATGTGGTGCCCAAGCGGCTGATGTTTTGGCCACGCGATATACGCTTGAGACATATGTTGCAAACAGCAGCTGTGCGATCTGATGCACTCGCCTCAAAAAAGGCCCACACCAAAGAACTTTTTGAATGACGGGCAGAGGCAGCGCCCTGCACAGGCGGAGCTCTGCGGTGTGATTCCGTCGGTGTGCTGCCCATACGCTGGCCACTCAAGGGCATCCTGCCTCGTTGGAGATGTGCCTCCTCCTCATCCTCCTCCTCCTCCTCTCTCCTATTAGGCACCCACGTGGAGTCAGTGACCTCATCATCCCCTCCCTCCTCATCACTGGAGCCAATCTGGCAGTATGCTGCAGCTGCTGGAGCATGACTGCCAGATTGGTGTCCTTCTTGAGCATCCCCTCTCTCTGCTCTCACGCTACTGCCTTCCTCTAGCTGGGTATCATCATCAGATCCTTCGAAACGCTGGGCATCCTCCTGGAGCATGTACCCAACACTGTGCTCAAACAGTTCGGGGGACTCCTCAGGAGGAGGACATGGTGGGTCTAGGGAAGGATTGACTAATGAAGATAATGATACCAGAGAAGAGGACGCTTTGGCAGCTGCTTTGCCAGTACCCTGAGCCTGGGTGAGAGAGGATGAGGAGGATGAGGTGGGCTTGGTCATCCACTCTACCAAGTCTTCGGCATGATGTGGCTCAACATGTCCAGCTGCCGAAAAGAAGGACAAGCGTGTCCCATGGCCATGTGCTGATGACAATGCACCGCGTCCACGACCAGCACTGTTGCCCCCAGACACAGAGCCTGCTTGCCCTCTTTTTTTGCCTCCTGACTGTCTGCCTCTCCTTGTTTGCCTTCCAGACATTTTAATGGATGGCCTGCAGGGAGATGGGAAAAAGAGCAATAAGGGCTACCTTCAGGTGTATACTGTGCAGGAGGCTTAGCAACAATGACACTGACACTGTCCCCTGCCTATCCTTCTCTGTCCCTAAACTCAAGGATTTCAAATATGGTTCAGCAAAATTGGTTTAGAACAGAATAGCACACTGTCAGTTTCACTCACTGTACCTCTCTGTCCCTCAACTCAAGGATTGAAAATATGGAACAGCAAAATTGGTTTAGAACAGAATAGCACACTGTCAGTTTCACTCACTGTACCTCTCTGTCCCTAAACTCAAGGATTTCAAATATGGTTCAGCAAAATTGGTTTAGAACAGAATAGCACACTGACACTTTCCCTCACTGTCCTACTCTGTCCCTCCCTAAAAACAAGATTTAGCACAGAATAGCACACTGAAAGTTTCCACGAGTGTCCTTCTCTGTCCCTAAACTCAAGGATTGAAAATATGGAACAGCAAAATTGGTTTAGAACAAAATAGCACACTGACACTTTCCCTCACTGTCCTACTCTGTCCCTCCCTACAAACAAGATTTAGCACAGAATAGCACACTGAAAGTTTCCACGAGTGTCCTTCTCTGTCCCTAAACTCAAGGATTGAAAATATGGAACAGCAAAATTGGTTTAGAACAGAATAGCACACTGTCAGTTTCACTCACTGTACCTCTCTGTCCCTAAACTCAAGGATTGAAAATATGGAACAGAAAAATTGGTTTAGAACAGAATAGCACACTGACACTTTCCCTCACTGTCCTACTCTGTCCCTCCCTACAAACAAGATTTAGCACAGAATAGCACACTGAAAGTTTCCACGAGTGTCCTTCTCTGTCCCTAAACTCAAGGATTGAAAATATGGAACAGCAAAATTGGTTTAGAACAGAATAGCACACTGTCAGTTTCACTCACTGTACCTCTCTGTCCCTAAACTCAAGGATTTCAAATATGGAACAGCAAAATTGGTTTAAAACAGAATAGCACACTGACACTTTCCCTCACTGTCCTACTCTGTCCCTCCCTACAAACAAGATTTAGCACAGAATAGCACACTGAAAGTTTCCACGAGTGTCCTTCTCTGTCCCTAAACTCAAGGATTGAAAATATGGAACAGCAAAATTGGTTTAGAACAGAATAGCACACTGACACTTTCCCTCACTGTCCTACTCTGTCCCTCCCTACAAACAAGATTTAGCACAGAATAGCACACTGAAAGTTTCCACGGGTGTCCTTCTCTGTCCCTAAACTCAAGGATTGAAAATATGGAACAGAAAAATTGGTTTAGAACAGAATAGCACACTGACACTTTCCCTCACTGTCCTACTCTGTCCCTCCCTACAAACAAGATTTAGCACAGAATAGCACACTGAAAGTTTCCACGAGTGTCCTTCTCTGTCCCTAAACTCAAGGATTGAAAATATGGAACAGCAAAATTGGTTTAGAACAGAATAGCACACTGTACCTCTCTGTCCCTACAAACAAGGTTTAGCACAGAATAACACACTGACACTCTCCCTACCTATCCTTATTTGTCCCTAAACACAAGGAATCCAGGATTAGTAAAGGAAAAAAAATGACACTGTCCCTGCCTATGCTTCTCTTTCCCTGCTCCGGAACACACTACACTAGGCCGCCGTGCTGGCGGCCTTTTATAGTGTGGGGCGTGTACTAAACCCCCTCAGCAATAATTGGCCACAGGCATCCTGCCTGTGGCCAATCATTGCTCTCCTCGCTGCCGGCGCTGTGATTGGCCAAGCATGCGGGGTCACAGTGCATGCTTGGCCAATCACAGCGCCTGGATGACACTGCGATGGCGTAGTGCATTGTGGGCCGTTCGCGTCACTCAAATTTGGCGCGAATGGCCCAAATCGTTCGATCTTCGTCGAACGATCGAACAGCCGATGTTAGAGTCGAACGTATGTTCGGCTCGAACACGAAGCTCATCCCTAGTGTACATGTACTGATAAGATAACAGAGGAGAGATCGGGGATCCTGTGTACATGTACTGATAAGATAACAGAGGAGAGATCGGGGATCCTGTGTACATGTACTGATAAGATAACATAGGAGAGATCAGGGATCCTGTGTACATGTACTGATAAGATAACAGAGGAGAGATCGGGGATCCTGTGTACATGTACTGATAAGATAACAGAAGAGAGATTGGGGATCCTGTGTACATGTACTGATAAGATAACATAGGAGAGATCAGGGATCCTGTGTACATGTACTGATAAGATAACAGAGGAGAGATCGGGGATCCTGTGTACATGTACTGATAAGATAACAGAGGAGAGATCGGGGATCCTGTGTACATGTACTGATAAGATAACACAGAGGAGAGATCGGGGATCCTGTGTACATGTACTGATAAGAAAACAGAGGAGAGATCGGGGATCCTGTGTACATGTACTGATAAGATAACATAGAGGAGAGATCGGGGATCCTGTGTACATGTACTGATAAGATAACATAGGAGAGATCGGGGATCCTGTGTACATGTACTGATAAGATAACATAGAGGAGAGATCGGGGATCCTGTGTACATGTACTGATAAGATAACAGAGGAGAGATGGGGGATCCTGTGTACATGTACTGATAAGATAACAGAGGAGAGATCAGGGATCCTGTGTACATGTACTGATAAGATAACATAGAGGAGAGATCGGGGATCCAGTGTACATGTACTGATAAGATAACAGAGGAGAGATCGGGGATCCTGTGTACATGTACTGATAAGATAACAGAGGAGAGATCAGGGATCCTGTGTACATGTACTGATAAGATAACATAGGAGAGATCAGGGATCCTGTGTACATGTACTGATAAGATAACAGAGGAGAGATCGGGGATCCTGTGTACATGTACTGATAAGATAACATAGAGGAGAGATCGGGGATCCTGTGTACATGTACTGATGAGATAACATAGAGGAGAGATCGGGGATCCTGTGTACATGTACTGATAAGATAACATAGAGGAGAGATCAGGGTACCAGTGTACATGTACTGATAAGATAACATAGAGGAGAGATCGGGATCCAGTGTACATGTACTGATAAGATAACAGAGGAGAGATCGGGGATCCTGTGTACATGTACTGATAAGATAACATAGGAGAGATCGGGGATCCTGTGTACATGTACTGATAAGATAACAGAGGAGAGATCGGGGATCCTGTGTACATGTACTGATAAGATAACAGAAGAGAGATCGGGGATCCTGTGTACATGTACTGATAAGATAACATAGAGGAGAGATCGGGGATCCTGTGTACATGTACTGATGAGATAACATAGAGGAGAGATCGGGGATCCTGTGTACATGTACTGATGAGATAACATAGAGGAGAGATCGGGGATCCTGTGTACATGTACTGATAAGATAACATAGAGGAGAGATCGGGGATCCTGTGTACATGTACTGATAAGATAACAGAGGAGAGATCAGGGATCCTGTGTACATGTACTGATAAGATAACATAGGAGAGATTGGGGATCCTGTGTACATGTACTGATAAGATAACAGAGGAGAGATCGGGGATCCTGTGTACATGTACTGATAAGATAACATAGAGGAGAGATCGGGGATCCTGTGTACATGTACTGATAAGATAACATAGAGGAGAGATCAGGGTACCAGTGTACATGTACTGATAAGATAACATAGAGGAGAGATCGGGATCCAGTGTACATGTACTGATAAGATAACAGAGGAGAGATCGGGGATCCTGTGTACATGTACTGATAAGATAACATAGGAGAGATCGGGGATCCTGTGTACATGTACTGATAAGATAACAGAGGAGAGATCGGGGATCCTGTGTACATGTACTGATAAGATAACAGAAGAGAGATCGGGGATCCTGTGTACATGTACTGATAAGATAACATAGAGGAGAGATCGGGGATCCTGTGTACATGTACTGATGAGATAACATAGAGGAGAGATCGGGGATCCTGTGTACATGTACTGATAAGATAACATAGAGGAGAGATCGGGGATCCAGTGTACATATACTGATAAGATAACAGAGGAGAGATCGGGGATCCTGTGTACATGTACTGATAAGATAACATAGAGGAGAGATCGGGGATCCTGTGTACATGTACTGATAAGATAACATAGAGGAGAGATCGGGGATCCTGTGTACATGTACTGATAAGATAACACAGAGGAGAGATCGGGGATCCTGTGTACATGTACTGATAAGATAACAGAGGAGAGATCGGGGATCCTGTGTACATGTACTGATAAGATAACAGAGGAGAGATCGGGGATCCTGTGTACATGTACTGATAAGATAACACAGAGGAGAGATCGGGGATCCTGTGTACATGTACTGATAAGATAACAGAGGAGAGATCGGGGATCCTGTGTACATGTACTGATAAGATAACAGAGGAGAGATCGGGGATCCTGTGTACATGTACTGATAAGATAACAGAGGAGAGATCGGGGATCCTGTGTACATGTACTGATAAGATAACAGAAGAGAGATCGGGGATCCTGTGTACATGTACTGATAAGATAACATAGAGGAGAGATCGGGGATCCTGTGTACATGTACTGATGAGATAACATAGAGGAGAGATCGGGGATCCTGTGTACATGTACTGATAAGATAACATAGAGGAGAGATCGGGGATCCAGTGTACATATACTGATAAGATAACAGAGGAGAGATCGGGGATCCTGTGTTCATGTACTGATAAGATAACAGAGGAGAGATGGGGGATCCTGTATACATGTACTGATAAGATAACAGAAGAGAGATCGGGGATCCTGTGTACATGTACTGATAAGATACCATAGAGGAGAGATCGGGGATCCTGTGTACATGTACTGATAAGATAACAGAGGAGAGATCGGGGATCCTGTGTACATGTACTGATAAGATAACACAGAGGAGAGATCGGGGATCCTGTGTACATGTACTGATAAGATAACACAGAGGAGAGATCGGGGATCCTGTGTACATGTACTGATAAGATAACAGAGGAGAGATCGGGGATCCTGTGTACATGTACTGATAAGATAACATAGAGGAGAGATCGGGGATCCTGTGTACATGTACTGATAAGATAACAGAGGAGAGATCGGGGATCCTGTGTACATGTACTGATAAGATAACATAGAGGAGAGATGGGGGATCCTGTGTACATGTACTGATAAGATAACATAGAGGAGAGATCGGGGATCCTGTGTACATGTACTGATAAGATAACAGAGGAGAGATGGGGGATCCTGTGTACATGTACTGATAAGATAACATAGAGGAGAGATCGGGGGACCCTGTGTACATGTACTGATAAGATAACAGAGGAGAGATTGGGATCCTGTGTACATGTACTGATAAGATACCATAGAGGAGAGATCGGGGATCCTGTGTACATGTACTGATAAGATAACACAGAGGAGAGATCGGGGATCCTGTGTACATGTACTGATGAGATAACATAGAGGAGAGATCGGGGATCCTGTGTACATGTACTGATAAGATAACATAGAGGAGAGATCGGGGATCCTGTGTACATGTACTGATAAGATAACAGAGGAGAGATCGGGGATCCTGTGTACATGTACTGATAAGATAACAGAGGAGAGATCGGGGATCCTGTGTACATGTACTGATGAGATAACATAGAGGAGAGATCGGGGATCCTGTGTACATGTACTGATAAGATAACATAGAGGAGAGATCGGGGGACCCTGTGTACATGTACTGATAAGATAACAGAGGAGAGATTGGGATCCTGTGTACATGTACTGATAAGATACCATAGAGGAGAGATCGGGGATCCTGTGTACATGTACTGATAAGATACCATAGAGGAGAGATCGGGGATCCTGTGTACATGTACTGATAAGATAACAGAGGAGAGATCGGGGATCCTGTGTACATGTACTGATAAGATAACAGAGGAGAGATCGGGGATCCTGTGTACATGTACTGATAAGATAACACAGAGGAGAGATCGGGGATCCTGTGTACATGTACTGATGAGATAACATAGAGGAGAGATCGGGGATCCTGTGTACATGTACTGATAAGATAACATAGAGGAGAGATCGGGGATCCTGTGTACATGTACTGATAAGATAACAGAGGAGAGATCGGGGACCCTGTGTACATGTACTGATAAGATAACAGAGGAGAGATCGGGGATCCTATGTACATGTACTGATAAGATAACAGAGGAGAGATCGGGGATCCTGTGTACATGTACTGATAAGATAACAGAGGAGAGATCGGGGACCCTGTGTACATGTACTGATAAGATAACAGAGGAGAGATCGGGGATCCTATGTACATGTACTGATAAGATAACAGAGGAGAGATCAGGGATCCTGTGTACATGTACTGATAAGATAACAGAGGAGAGATCGGGGATCCTGTGTACATGTACTGATAAGATAACAGAGGAGAGATCAGGAGCAGTTGAAAAAAATGCCCAACTGCCCCTAGACGTCCGTTTACCAGCAGCAGTGTACATGAAGCCTTACATCTACCCAATGAAGTGACTGGCCTCAGGTAAGACATGTGCAGAATGAAAAAAATCTGTTTAGTTTCGGATAGATTCGTTATGTTACTAATTATGTTTTGTTGATTCTTTTTGGAATTCGTTTTAATCTCATTTACGGTACATAACCTCCTACCAGTGTTAGAGAAAACTGAGTGAGAGCCACCGCCGCCGCCGCTGAAAGAGAGCCGAGGCGCTGATTACATGGGGTGAGGGGTGGGGGGGTGTTACTGTTTGCCGTTCCCCAAAGAATATAACCACTGCTTCCCTCTCAAGACTGGGGAAGTCTGGATACACTGAAACCATGAACAAAACAGAGGGCGCACCACTCTAGTGCATTATCCTCAAAGCATATCTTTTATTGCAGGGTTAGGCAACCTGGGGCTCTCCAGCTGTTGTGGAACTACATTTCCCATGAGGCATTGCAAGGCTGGCAGTTAGAATTACTCCCAGTGGCATGATGGGACTTGCAGTTCTGCAACAGCTGGAGGGCTCCAGGTTGCCTACCCCTGTTATTTTGTTAATAAGCGGTAAATAAACTCACAAACCACCAACAGGCGCATCAAAGCTTGTCAAATGATTACAACATCTCCAAGTCCTCGAAGCATCACATCTCATAATGGGATGATAAAAGTCCAATAGGCTAACGCATTTTGAGGGGCTTCCCTCTTCTTCAGAGGGCTATGAAGAAGCCCAACGAAACGTGTTAGCCTATTGGACTTTTATCTACTCATTATGAGATTGATGCTTCGAGGTCTTGGAGATGTAATCATTTGGCAAGTTTTGATGCACCTGTTGGTTTGTGAGTATATTTACCACTTATTAACAATAAAATACATGCTCTGAGAATAATGCACTAGGCTGGTGCGCCCTCTGTTTAGCTTATGGTTTCACCTAGGAACCCCCCCCCCCCCTGTGCAGGGCTCTCCTAAGAACCAAAGGCCCGGCAAAGCCCTTCGGCATATCCGTCATGGCGCAAGACCAAGAAAGATAAAAGGTGGAATAAAGTTCATAATAAATGTTGATCTAGACCTGCTAGCCATTTCAGCACACAGGTTTAGGCTGTGAAATAAGTGGTTTTGCCACATATGTTTGGCACACTTTTGAAAGGAGTATATTTTGGGTAGTTTTGTTTATTCTATTTTTTTGCATTTGTGTTTTTTTTTTTTTACTTTTGTGATTTTTTTTTTTTTTATTCTGCAACTTTTTTTTATTTTTTTATTTAAGTAAAAGCCAAATTTATTTGTGAGGGTCCAGTTCAAAGACTAGCCACTCCTTGGACTCGGGATCTTCTGTGAGCTTATGCCTACCACCCAAGATCCACACTGCTCAAGGAATTCAAACTTAGGGATTATGTTTATGTTTCTTTGTAATATTACATTGTTTAAAAATGTGCATTCGAAGCTAGGTCCTTTTTTTTTTTTTATCAAGCGAGAATCCATCAATACCATATGAACCTTCCAATCTTCCATGAGTCTTGTTCAAACCTTGTTGGCTACTTTGTTTCTGCAAGCATTGTGTCCTATGCAGAACATAAAGCTCTGTGAACTGATCCAACCAGGCTTTCTCTCAGCTCACTTTTCCAAAAATGCTTTAATTGGGGTCATGAAGAACATTGACAGAAACTCATCATTCAATTTTTCCATCTTCAAAAAATCTGCATGCTCCATAACAGGTTGTCCTTCCTTCTGGTTGGCTCTCGCCGTTTGGATGACCTCTAGGATCTCTTTTTACCATATGAACAAAGCTAGATTTTTTTCAAACAGGCCCCAAATCCTTTAATACTATATGAACCCTCTTCCAAAAGTTTTAGCAGCTAATATGAACAAAAGGCGTGGTCCTTGAAACATGTAGCCAGCTGACTTGAAAAAAGAGGTGTGGGCCTCGA
The DNA here is from genome assembly GCA_029206835.1 of Rana muscosa. NCBI lineage: Eukaryota > Metazoa > Chordata > Amphibia > Anura > Ranidae > Rana > Rana muscosa. The sequence goes on from CM055122.1 coordinate 311,153,896, forward strand.
AACACGTAGCCATGCCCACCTACATCCAGTGACATCACTTGCGGTATTGTCATTTGAAGTCCACGCTTGCACTCCAACGATCCACACATGCTGCTTCCTGTCCTGAGGCTCCCTGGTTACCCCAGATACCACACTCTACCCCTGCAGTGGCAGCTCCATCTCGTAATCGTGGATGCCACCTTCTCCCAGCTACATATGCACCAATGACTGTTATGCACATGATCAACTACATTCGGTGCCAATTATTGTGTGCAGTGTCCATCTCTCTACCTTGCTAAATTTAGATTGGTGCCCTTTTGCTGTCTCTCTCTTATCCATTACAGGTGTCATCCAGACCATATCCAGTGCCATCCACTGTGACAGCTCTTTTGGTGCCCTCTCAAGCTGGGAATCCCTTTTGAGAACCACGATAAGCACATTTCAGTTTACTTCATGTGAGTTTGGAAATTGTCTTTTTTTAATAAATGTGTGAACACCAACTACACTTAAGCCTCGTACACCCGGCCGAGAATCTCGTCAGGAAAAAACAAGAATCTTGTCCCGGCCGAGTGTACACACGCTCGATTGAAAAGAACCGCCGTTCTTTTGAATGGAACGAACGCGGTGACGTCATCGACTACGACGAGCATGCGCTCGTCACATTCGATGCCGCCGCCGCCGCCGCCATCTTGCTACACCCTACCTGTTTTTAACACATACTGTTAGACAGGTTAATTGGTTGTCTGCGAGCTGGTCGGTAAGTAGGCTTGGTTTTTTCCTGGGCATTCCCCAGGCTTTGTTGTTATCTGTTTCAGCCTTCCAATGCTGCTTACTGCGATAGCCAGCTATAGATGGGGGCGGTGGAAAAGTTTTGTTTTCACCTATGGTGCTTGTATTGGTCCAGCAACGCACCAACACCTTTGCAGCCATTGTGCTACATGCTGGGTGCTTGGTGTGCTCCTGTACCTTTAAGGAGGTGTGGCTCCCCTTCAGTCCACCTGCCCTCATCTAACCATCAGAATGCATGTGCCTCCATTGTGGGGACACTCATAGTTAGTGTAGGACCACAGATTCCAGGGGGCCTTGGCGTGGCTCTGTGGCTCACGCATGCGTTTGCAAATGCGTGCGGACAAACCCCTGTTTTTAACCCATACTGTTAGACAGGTTAATTGGTTGTCTGCAAGCTGGTCGGTAAGTAGGCTTTGGTTTTTCCTGGGCATTCCCCAGGCTTTGTTGTTACACCCTACCTATGCCTAGGAAGCTACCGTGCACGCGTCAAAGTCATTTCGAGCATGCGCGGGTTTCCACGGCGTCAGGTAAGCGTACACACGCTCGGGTTTCTCGTCTGGAAACAGGCCGACGAGAATCTCGATGAGAAAATAGAGAGCAGGTTCTCTATTTTTCTCGCCGAGATTCTGCCCAGTTTTCTTGACGAGAAACCTGAAAGCCTCGTACACACGGCCGGTATTCTCGGCAAGAAAGCTCTCCCGGCAGTTTTCTTGTCGTTTCTTGACGAGAAAACCGGCCGTGTGTACGAGGCTTTAGTCTGCGCTCTCTGCTCTTTTTGTCTGTTCGCTGCCTAGAGATCTCTTCAGTCTCTCAGAAGTGCTACATTAAGTGTGCTTGATTGGATTCTTCAGTGGATCCTAAGGCAATATGATTTGTCCTGAGGGGATTTGTACCATAACTGTCCCCCTCTGTCCATGTAGTCTGTCTAAACTCAGTCTGCATCCATTGATCCATATTGACAATTTTTTGTTTAGGTATGATTATATTTCTCTGAAATTTTACATATATAAGTTTTCAAAGCTGTTTTTTTTTTTTTTTAAACAAGCCTGAATCCTTCAATACTATATGAACCTTCCAATCTTCCATGAGCCTTGCTTCAAATCTTCTTGGCTACTTTGCCTCTCTGAGAATCGTGTCCAATTTCGAACAGAAGATCAAAGCTCTGTGAACTGATCCAACTAGGCTCTCTCAGCTCACTCTTCTGAAAATTCTGTAATTGGGGTCATAAAGAACATTGAAAGAAACACATCATCCAATTTTTCCATCTTCAAACAATCGACATGCTCCATAACAGGTCATCCTTCTCTCTCTTGTTGGCTCTCCCAGTTCGGATGACCTTTTGGATCTTCTATTTACTATATGAACATTGACACAAACACATCATTCCAACACTTGCTGATCTCCACTTATGGACATAGTTCCAAGAGTCTCATTTAATTCATAATGTCATTGTACCATTAGGGTTGTGCACTTCGCCATCTTCATATTTTATCAAAATGCCTGTGAAGAAATAATTCCGGGTGGCTGCACTTCCAAAAATCCTTTTATTGAAGCTTCATATGACAAGTGGTTGACAGATTGAGCGGGGGACAAAGAGGTAGACGCGTTTCGCGCAAATGTCAGCGCTTAGTCATTACTAGCGCTGACATTTGCGTGAAACGCGTCTACCTCTTTGTCCCCCGCTCCATCTGTCAACTACTTGTCACATGAAGCTTCAATAAAAGGATTTTTGGAAGTGCAGAATTATTTCTTCACGTTACCCAGCATGCGAGCTGGGCTAGCACCTGACTAGTGTGTGTGGGGATTAACCAGAGACTCACTCACCTGGAGCAGCTTTTCTTGTTTCATTTATCAAAATGCCTATAGACCTGTTTAGTCCATGACCACTACAAAACACAGATTCCTCAAACACAAAAGTGAACCGGTAAAGGGTCTTACTGACCCCTTTGTCAGTTTGCCCAGATCCCAATGATGGTATGGACAAACTAATCATCACTAAAGGAAACAATTACAATTTTTACATAGGCTTTTAACCACTTGCCGTCCGCCCTATAGCGGATTGACGGCAGCAAAGTGGTTTAAAAATCCTGACTGGACGTCATATGACGTCCCCAGGATTTTGGGGCGCGCATCGCGGCGATCGTTGTTGCAGGGTGTCAGTCTGACACCCCGCAACACCGATCTAGGTAAAGAGTCTCCGACGAAGACTCTTTACCACGTGATCAGCAGTGTCCAATCACGGCTGATCAAGATGTAAATAGGAAAAGCCGGTCATCGGCTTTTCCTCACTCGCGTCTGTCAGACGCGAGTAAAGGAGAGCCGATCGGCTGCTCCTCTGACGGGGGGGTTTGTGCTGATCGATTATCAGCGCAGCCCCCCCGAGGATGCCCACACTGGACCACCAGGGATGCCACTGGACCACCAGGGATGCCCACCCCCAGGTATGCCTCCCTAGACCACCAGGGATGCCATTCAGTGCCCCTAATGGATGCCAATCAGTGCCCACAATGGATGCCAATCAGTGCCCACAATGGATGCCAATCAGTGCCCACAATGGGCATCACTGATTGGCAGGCATTATTGTTTGGCACTGATTGGCATCCATTAGTAACACATTACAGTACAGTGCCACCTATCAGTGCCCATCCATGCCACCTATCAGTGCCCATCCGTGCTACCTATCAGTGCCCATCTGTGCCACCTATCAGTGCCCATCCGTGCCGCCTATCTGTGCCCATCTGTGCCCATCCGTGCTGCCTATCGCTGCCCATCGCTGCCCATCCGTGCTGCCTATCGGTGCCCATCCGTGCCGCCTATCGGTGCCCATCCGTGCCGCCTCATTGGTGCCCATCAGTGCCGCCTTATCAGTGCCCATCAGTGCAGCCCCATCAGTGCCCATCAGTGAAGGAGAAAACTTACTTATTTACAAAGTTTTGTAACTGAAACAAAGAAAATACGTTTTTTTTCAAAATTTTCGGTCTTTTTTAAAAAAAATTAGCAGAAAAAAAAAATCGCAGAGGTGATCAAATACCACCAAAAGAAAGCTCTATTTGTGGGAACAAAATGATAAAAATTTAGTTTGGGTACAGTGTAGCATGACTGCGGAATTGTCATTCAAAGTGCAACAGCGCTGAAAGCTGAAAATTGGTCTGGGCAGGAAGCTGTATAAGTGCCCAGTATGGAAGTGGTTAATATTTGTTCTACCATTGCAAAGAAATCAGCATTAGGAAATCTTCGGTGTTCAATATAAAACTGCATTGTGCCATATTGCCATTTTTTTTTTGTATAGGTACACTGAGGGAAAAAAAAGTATTTGATCCCCTGCTGATTTTGTACATTTGCCCACTGACAAAGAAATAATCAGTCTATCATTTTAATGGTAGGTTTAGGACAGTGAGAGACGGAATAACAACAAAAATATCCAAAAAAACTATAAATTATAAATTGATTTGCATTTTACTGAGTGAAAAAAGCAGGGCCGCTGATAGGGCAGTACAACCAGCCCTGTTGTACAGGGCCCACTTCATCAGCTCAACAAAGGGGGCCCGGGAAGCTTTTAAAGTTCATTTCTGGCTAAATAAATAAAAGCGTTTTACTTAAGCACACCCCTGCTGCTGCTTGCTTTCCAGTATGTGATTACATTTTCCTGGGCCCCATCAGCTCAACAGAGGGGCCCAGGAAGTGAAAGTAGAGGAAGGACTTTATTTCCATTTCCGCCCATTGCTAGTACCTGGTGGAGTGATTCATTTGTACACAACTCCCTCAGTAAGTGCCGTGGTCTGAGCAAAAGACTTGTGTGAGGCGGGCAGGTGGCTGAGAGGGCGCAGGAGACCTAATCCGGAAGTGGGGAGCGAACGGTGCACAGCGTCAGGCAAGCGGCGGCATACACTGCACACAGTCACACTGATTACTGTGGAATGAAGGTACAGACCTCAGACTCCCCCACTGTGTGCCTATCATAATCATTATTGCTCTCCCACAGTGGCACTTGGTTGCTGGGTACTGACTTTGCTAACTCTTATGCCGCGTACACACGACCGTTTTTAATGTCATTGAAAAAAACGGCATTTTTCTTGACGCGATTTTTCGTGTTTCCTCTCAAGCCTGCCTTGCCTACACACTATCGTGGAAAAAAATGTTCGAGTAAAGCGCGGTGACGTACAACACGTACGACGGCACTATAAAGGGGAAGTTCCATTCGGATGGCGCCACCCTTCTTGTTAGTAAAGTTTGTTGAGCGACGATTCGCGCTTTTCAGCCTCGTGCTTTTCAGTCCGTTACAGCGCGACGAATGTGCTATCTCCATTACGAACGCTAGTTTTACCAGAACGAGCGCTCCCGTCTCATACTTGATTCTGACCATGCACATTTTTTTTCACATCGTTAAAGCCTACACACGGCCGTTTTTCATGACGAGAAAAACGACGATGTAAAAAACGACGTGAAAAAGCATGTTCCAATTTTTTCATGGCCGTTTTTCACGTCGTGAAAAATGCTCTGAAGCCCACACACGATCATTTCTAATGACCATTTTAAAAAATGTAATTTTTCTCGTCATTAAAAACGGTCGTGTGTACGGGGCATTAGCTGTACTGTATACAGACTATAAAACAAAAAAGCCATAACAAAGTCAGCACCCAGCAACCAAATGCCACTGTGGGAGAGCAATAGGGGACCTGCTGTGCTGTGATCATCATAATGATTATGATCATAAGAGGCTACCTTACACTTGTGTTTGGAGGGAAGGGGGGCACTAAAAATGCACAGCTGAGTCACATTTTTACCACTCCCCTTAAAGAACCTTTTGCATAAGCTCAAGGCCTCATGCCCACAGACGTTTTTACAGCCGCGTTTTTTACAGCTTAAAAACGCCTGTCCATGTTATTGTATAATTTTTTTGACCTTTTTTTTTTTGAAAAAAAAAAAACGTCGGAGCTCAAAAATGAAGTTGCTGAATTTTTGCGCGTTTCCACGCGTTTTTTTTTTGCGGTTTTTAACGCTTCGCATTTTTTTATGCCTAACGCCGACACCGAGGAATGCACTGGTCCTTGGTTTTTTTTATTTGCAGCTCAAAAATGCCTAGGTGGGCATGAAGCTATAGACTAACATGGACAGGCGTTTTTAAGCTGTAAAAAACGCGGCTGTAAAAACGTCCGTGGGCATGAGGCCTAACAAATATGTCTGCCTGTCTGTCAGTTTTTCAGGTGTAGTCAAATTTTAGAACAGCCTGGAGAAAGATAAAAATCACTTGTAGGGAATGCAGCATTTTTATTTTTTTTGGAGGCAGGTGGGCAGGGTTGGGGGGGGGCCCATCAGGTAGGCTGTACGGGGCCCCATGATTTCTAACAGCGGCCCTAGAAATAAGTATTTGATCCCCTATCAATCAGCAAGATTTCTGGCTCCCAGGTGTCTTCTATACAGGTAACAAGCTGAGATTAGGAGCACTTAAAGGGAGTGCTCCTAATCTCAGCTTGTACCTGTATAAAAGACACCTGTCCACAGAATCAACCAATCAGATTTCAATCTCTCCACCATGGTCAAGACCAAAGAGCTGTCCAAGGATGTCGGGGACAAGATTGTAGACCTACACAAGGCTGGAATGGGCTACAAGACCATCGGCAAGCAGCTTGGTGAGAGGGAGACAAGAGTTGGAGCGATTATTCAAATGGAAGAAACACAAAATACCTGTCACTCTCCCTCGGTCTGGAGCTCCATGGAAGACCTCACCTCGTGGAGTTTCAATGATCATGAGAACGGTGAGGAATCAGCCAAGAACTACACGGGAGAATCTTGTCAATGATCACAAAGCAGCTGGGACCATCGTCACCAAGAATACAATTGGTAACACACTACAGCGCAAAGGACCGAAACCCTGCAGCGCCCGCAAGATCCTCCTGCTCAAGAAAGCACATGTACGGCCCATCTGAAGTTTGCTAATGAACATCTGAATGATTCAGAGGAGAACTGGGGGAAAGTGTTGTGGTCAGATGAGACCAAAATCGAGCTCTTTGGCATCAACTCAACTCGTGTTTTTGGAGGAGAAGGAGGAATGCTGCCTATGACCCCAAGAACACCATCCCCCACCGTCACACATGGAGGTGGAAACATTATGCTTTGGGGTTTTTTATCTGCTAAGGGGACAGAACAACTTCACCGCATTAAAAGGGACGATGCACAGGGCCATGTACCATCAAATTTTGTATGAAAACCTTCTTCCCACAGCCTTGAACCCTGAAAATGGGTCGTGGATGGCAACAAGGCAACAAAGGAGTGGCTCAAAAAGAAGCACATTAGGGTCCTGAAGTGGCATAGTCAGTTTTCAGACCTTAATCCCATAGAAAATATGTGGAGGGAGTTGAAGGTTCCAGTTACCAAACGGAGTGGGACAAAATCCCTCCTGAGATGTGTGCAAACCTGGTGGCCAGCTGCAAGAAACGTCTGACCTCTGATTGCCAACAAGGGTTTTGCCACCAAGTACTAAGTGCGAAGGGGTCAAATACTTATTTCACTCATTAAAATGCAAAACAATTTTTGACTTTTTTGAAATACATTTTTCTGGCTTTTTTTGTTGTTATCGTTATTCTGTCTCTCACTGTTAAACCTACCATATAAATCAGCAGGGGAGCAGATACTTTTTTTCCCTCACTGTATGTTTATGTTTCTCTGTAATATTACATTGATTCAACATGTGCTTTCAAAACCTGATTTTTTTTTCAACAGGCCCAGGATCCTTCAATACTATATGAACCTTTCGATCTTCCATGAGTCTTGCTTCAAACCTTCTTGTCGACTTTGTCTCTCTGAGAATTGTGCCCAATTTATGAAGATCAAAGCTTTGTGAACTGATCAGACCAGGGTATCTCTCGGCTCACTCTTCTGAAAATCCTTTAATTGGGGTCATGCAGAAAATTGACAGAAACACACCATCCAATTTCTCCATCTTCAAACAATCTACATGCTCCATAACAGGTTATCCTTTCCCTTTGGGATGACCTTTCGGATCTCCATATGTTCTCTTATTAATACCTTCCTAATTGCTCTATAAACACATAAAAAACTTTAAACACTTTTTGCAAGATTCTAAAATGGATTTGAAAGAAAAGAGTAGAATTATAGGGGTCTGATAATGTTGAGTATATATATATATATATATATATATATATATATATATATAGCGCCCCTCCCAAATATTTGGGGATGCTATGCATAAATTTAAGCGTAGTCTGAGCTAGTAGTTGGGCTCAGACCAATTGATTGTTCTAAATTCGCTTCTGCTCTGGGTGTGATACTGCCTGGCAGTAATGTTCCCTATTCGCCTGTAGGTGGCACTGCCACCACCGGCCCAGGTTGAACTACTGGGGGTATCACAACACCTTGGGTGTCTTCTCTCGGCAGCCGTGCTGTGGGCGTGGTTGACCCACTGTGCATGCTGGGAGGGGGTACATAAGGGGCAGACGGCATTAATTTTCGTTCGTTCCTGGGGGTCCATTGGGCCTGGAGAGTGTGCGCACCTCGTGGCCCGTATGGCGCGGGGTGCGTGTGTGTGTTCCAGCCCCAGACACCTTCAGCCCGAGGCTGTATCGCTGCCTGGTAGGCCCGGGTCTACTGGCCGGGGCCTATGCCTTAAGAAAGGATTCCAAGCTACCCACCTGCGGGGGGTCTGCTCTTAGGAAAGACGACCAGGGGAGGATCTGCCCCAGAGGAGACTAGCGACGGTAATGCTGTCTCGGGAGGAGGCCTGGGACTCACCTAAGGAGGGATCTATCATTACAAGCCCTGCAATACGCCGATCTGGCATAAAGGTTCTCTCTCTATTGCTTGGCCTGGGAGGTTCGGGACTTTGATAATCCTGTGGCAGAGGATTCCTGATTGTATCCCTAGTTCTCAGATAAGTTGATTCGTGCTTCATCCCAGCTGCTAGGATCAGTGAACGGAACTATCCGGGTGAGCAATACCCACTCAGGCTTGAGCGGCGACGTTGTGATTTTAGTGCTGCGTGCCTGAACCTTCCCCTATTCTTCTCTCATTTCCTGCTTTCCTCTCAAGTTCCATCAGCAAAGTAAATAAAGCCTGACTGTTTGGGTTTTACATCTGTGTGGACATTGGCCTTTCTAGAGACTTTCTATACCCTGACAACGGAAGCCTTGGAGGTAGTTTGCATGACCCAAAACAAAACCAGCAGCCCGATTTCGGAGAGGGGGGTATCGCTACACGTGGGGGCTCGAGTCCGGGATTTGCAGCTACCTCCCGAAATTGGATTACTTTATTCTGTGTATTTGGAAAAGTTGGTCATTGAGGAAGTTGGACTGTGTTACTGTGCTTTGAACGAGAAGAAGGGGTTAAGGGGCACAGAACTGTTCTCTTTTTATAACTGCGTAGTTCATGGGCGGATCCAGAGGAAGAAAAGCCTGCGAGTTACATGCAGGAAGAAAGAAAAAGGGGGAGGAGTTCCCGCCACCTGCGTGCTAAACGTGGGCGCATTGGCGCCAAGGAACAGAGAGAGTTTGGATCAAGTGAGAGGAGCAACATGTCTGCGTTTCCATGGACCTATATCTTTATACATGTATAAAGAGACTATCACTTTAAGAATTTGTAATAGACTTTCTTGCTCGTGTAGCGATACCTCCAGTTAAGAGGGCTGCCTGTATGATTTTTGGCCCTGTAGTGCACCTCTGTCAACCCCTGGCAATCGGCTCTAACCTCTCTTGGCACTGTTAGTAGGGGGAGATATGATTGTGAGGTCTGTAACTCCCAGCGGCACAATCCTATGACAAGAACACACAGTAATACTTTAAAACTTCCTTTACCTATCTCTTCTGTAAAGTAAAGAACACAGACACCAATATACTTAACCCTTGTATGTTTACTTAAATTGGTGGGTAAGCGATAAAACAGGAGGGTACATGTGCAGAGCCCTGCAATAAACAATGTTAAACAGGCAGACAAGTATACAAATGCTATGCAACTCTAATGCCGCGTACACACGATCGATTTTCTCGACGGTGAAAACACAGTCGAGAAAATCAACGGGAAAAACGAGGGAACAGCTTGTTCCCCTACACACGACCGTTTTTCCCGACATTTTTTTTCTTGGTCGAGAAAAACGACCTTGTGTGGGCTCCGTGGCAGTGTTTCCCTATGGGAAAACTGGCACGGAAAAAAACTACAGGAATCACAACGAGAAAAATTAGAGCATGTTCTAATTTTTCTCGTCGTGATTAATGTCGTTTTTCCCATCGGGAAAATGACAAAAAGCCCACACATGGTCGTTTTTCTTGTTTAAAAAAAAAAATGTAATTTTTCCCGACGGGAAAAATGATCGTGTGTACGCGGCATAATAGTCCCCTTTGCAGCTACTTCCCCTCGTGGACAATATGGCGCCCAGGAATGTCTACGCTACACAGTCAGGCCTGACTGAACTAAGTGGAAGTTATGTAGGGAAATTTTCGCTAGCAACGGTGGTGCACTTGAAGAATAGAATTTGTAATACACCAAGGTAACAGAAATACTGTGTCTGTCTATGAGCAGGTGCTCTCTCACCCAACCGGACCAGACCGCGTCCGTTTCTTCCGCTGCGGTGTTCAAGTACACCGATCCCTCGACATCCGGGTCTTCGGTCCTCCTGGCAAAGGTGCAGTATCAACGGAGAGACGTCCCTCAGGTTCCCCGGTGCGCGTGGAAGGCACTTTGGGAGAAAAGGTCCAGGCTTCTGGCCTAAAGTCACAGGAGCTCAAGCAGCAGTTCAGCTTGCTGGGCGGGCGGTGTCCAAAGAGAAAGAACTGGGCTCCGCCTCCCCTTTATAAAGTCCACCACAGCAGTCCCTGCGCGGGGCAATGCACCCTGGGTGCCCCAAAGTGTACTGGGTAATGTAGTCTCTGAGGGATTAGAAAGCAATACCCCGCTACACTCTTTTTTAGACACAGAAGTTTTCAGTCCAAAATGACCTTCACCACCAGATAAGAAGCAGCAGCTTACTCCCTTGTTGCTCAGAGAAATGGACAGTCTTATCTAGCTGGAATTATCCAGTACTGTCATGGCGGCACCCATGTTTTCTTTCACTTTCTCAGTCACATGTTGTAACCACCCATTTAACTGTTCCTTTGCTACTAAGAAGAGATGAATGCTGATTGGACTAAACTATACGATCACACCTATAACACGCCTAGTGCTTCTGCATATTCATAGAGTATATGTTGTGTGACAGCAGGAAGGTAAAGTCACCTGGTTGCATCCAGGGGGTAGATATATTTCGCCCAGATTCAGGCTTTACGCCGACTTATACAACTAGGTGGAGAGTTGTATAAGGCTAGTGGGCTCATGGATGACTCATACCTCTAGGGAGAGGGCTGGGCGTCGTGCAGACAGGGAGTTGATGAGACCAGCTGAAGCTTGTCAGCTCATTTAGGCCTCTATAAGAACTCCCAGATTCATTAGGTGTTAGCTCATGCCTGGAACCAGACCTGTGTGGACTGTCTAGGGAGAGTGAACCCCTGTGCGGTGAGACAAAGCCTGTGTGGCTATTTGCTTGGACATTTAAAACCAGGGACTTAGGGACTAGGACAGCACTAGGCTGATCCCAGTTGTTAGTTAGGAAACCTGTATGTTTAGTCAGAGGTCAACTTGACCAGGATTTATTTTGGTTATGTTTCTTTTGCTTTGCTGTGTTTTGTCACTGTAAATAGAAAATAAACCGCACCTTTTTTTGATTTTGAAAACCACAACCTCCGTTTGCTGGGCCTGTTTTGTGTGGGGAGCCCATCCCGGGGGTCACACACACCCGCTGCCGAGCTAACCCCCTCACAGTTGGTGGAGAACCAGTGGCAGTTTTTTTTAAGCCAGCATGGAGGAGATACTGAAGCAGCTGGCTCTAGCAAATGCCAATCAACAGCAGACAAATGCAGGTTTGCAAAGGAGCCTTGCAGCCCAGCAGCAGACAAACGCAACTTTGCAACAGAGTCTGGAGGCTCAGCAACGAGCCCAGCAGCAATCTGAGGCCCGCTTCATAGACCTGTTGCAGAAGCAAGAGCAGAGACTACAACAACAGATGGAAGCAGTAATGCAGCAACGTCCGCAGACCAGTGAGGAAAGCCGTCCCACTAATACCGCGTCCTTTGGGGTGAGTCGTTTATTGACAAAAATGACTGGAGAGGATGATCCAGAGGTATTTTTGACCACATTTGAAAGGACCGCTGAAAGAGAAAAGTGGCCTGAGGAGCAGTGGGCTGGACTGGTGGCTCCTCTGTTAACTGGTGAATCGCAGAAAGCTTACTATGACCTAGAGCCTAACCAAGCAAAAGACTATGTGATGCTAAAAGCTGAAATATTGGCAAGGCTGGGTGTCACCCAGGCTGTCCGGGCTCAGCGTGTGCATAACTGGACTTTCCAGCTTGGAAAACCCCCCAGGTCTCAAATGTATGATCTCATTCACCTGAGCAGAAAGTGGCTACAGCCAGAGACTTTGTCCGCACCAAAGATTGTGGAACGTGTTGTAATGGATCGGTTTTTGAGAGCTCTTCCTACTGCCATCCAAAAGTGGGTAAGCCATGGAGACCCAGAGACGGCCGATGGTCTTGTGGATCGTGTGGAGAAATACTTGGCTACAGAGAACCTGACGGCCTCTTCCAGAGACACTCGGACTTTCCACCCTAAGACCAGACCATCCCCAGGGGCGGATAAGAGGATTCCAAGGGGTGAGGGTGGAGAGAGTGAGAGGGTGGGAGCTCTACCCCAAGTTTGGCGAGAACAGCCTGGGAAATCAGCAGCTCAAGAGGCGGCAAGAAGGATCGTTTGCTACCGCTGCCGGCAAGCGGGACATATTGCAGCCAATTGCCCGGTTGTGGAGGAACCCATGCAGTGTGACTTTCTGACGGGCAGACGTCAGTCGCTGTGTGCGACAGTCGCATGCACTGCCATTCGAGGAACTGAGAAACATTTATGCAAAATGTGTGTTAATGGTAGAAATGTTGTGGTATTGCTGGATTCAGGTAGCCTTGTGACCCTGATAAAGGCTGAGTTAGTTAAAACAGAGGTCTCTGGGAATAGCAAGGTAGCTGTTATTTGTGTGCATGGGGACACCCGAGAGTATCCAGTGACTACAGTGTGTTTCGAGACCCCCAAAGGTACCCTCTCTCATCCAGTGGGCTTAGTATCTCAGTTACCGCATGACGCCATTGTGGGAAGGGATTTTCCGAAGTTCTGGGAACTGTGGGATGATCCTGAGCCCCTCACTGGTGCCCCTATGTACCAGGAATGTGATAGCCAGAACTCCCCTGAGAGTGGTGAGGACTCTCCGGAATTTCCCTTATCAGTATTGGCAGGGGAGACTTAAGAAACTGGAGAGGAGCCCACCTCCTCAGACGAAAACCTACCGTCTGTGGAGTTTTCTGATCTTGAGGTTCACAGGGAAAACTTTGCCACAGAACAGTTGAAAGACCCCGCCCTAATAAAGGCACGGGAAAACGTAGTGAAAATAGATGGCGAGTTAGTGAACCCAGATAATACCTGCACTTACCCATACTTCAGCGTAGAGAAGGACCTACTGTATCGGGTGGCAAAAAGGGCAGAAGAAACCGTTGAGCAGCTTGTGGTGCCCAAACCTTACAGGAAGTTGGTGTTGGAGTTGGCCCATGGGCACATTCTTGGAGGTCATCTGGGGACAGAGAAAACCCGAGAGAGGGTATTACAGAGATTCTATTGGCCGGGGGTGATGAAGGACGTAGAAAATTATTGTTCCTCCTGCCCTGTGTGTCAGAGGTTGGCCCCGATGCCACATTTCCGTAGCCCGCTGGTCCCTCTACCCATCATTGAGGTCCCGTTTGAGAGGATCGCCATGGATTTGGTAGGTCCTATAATCAAGTCCGCTAGGGGGCACCAGTACATATTAGTTATAATGGACTATGCCACCCGTTATCCAGAAGCGATCCCTCTCCGAAATACCTCGGCCAAAACCATAGCCAAAGAGCTATCTCTTGTTTTTAGCCGGGTGGGTATTTGTAAAGAACTGCTTACGGACCAAGGTACACCCTTTATGTCCCGGGTTATGAAAGAGCTGTGTAAATTGTTCAAAGTGACGCAATTGCGTACGTCTGTGTATCACCCCCAAACCGATGGGCTGGTTGAAAGATTCAACAAAACCCTAAAACAAATGTTGAAGAAAGTGGTGGATAGAGATGGAAAGGATTGGGACTGTTTACTTCCTTATTTGATGTTTGCTATTAGGGAGGTGCCCCAATCCTCTACGGGATTCTCCCCCTTTGAGTTACTGTATGGGAGACACCCAAGAGGGCTGTTGGATATTGCCAAGGAAACTTGGGAAAGTGAGAGTTCTCCCCACAGGAGTGTGATTGAGCATGTCGCCCTGATGCAAGATCGAATTGCACAGGTAATGCCCATCGTGAAGGAACATTTGGCCCAAGCGCAGTTGGCACAGCAGAGAGTGTACAACCGTGGAGCAAAGACCCGTACCTTTTCCCCGGGGGATAGGATATTGGTACTTGTCCCTACGGTTGAAAGTAAATTCCTTGCCAAATGGCAAGGCCCCTACGAGATAATGGAAAAAGTGAGCGAAGTGAATTACAAGGTCAGACAACCAGGAAGGCGAAAGCCCGAACAGATCTATCACGTTAATCTGTTGAAAGCCTGGAGGGATAGAGAGTCCCTAGTCGCAGACACTTGGTCACCAGCTCAAACTGGTTGCGTGATTCCTGAGGTTGGAATAGCAGCCACCTTGTCACAACCCCAACAACAGGAGGTTAAGGAGTTTGTGCTTCGCAACAAGGAGGTATTCTCTGAGCTGCCGGGACAAACATCTGGGGTAGAGCATGACATCATTACCCCGCCCGGTGAAAGGGTGAAGTTAAAACCCTATCGGATCCCAGAGGCTCGACGGGAGGCAATACGGGAGGAAGTACAGAAAATGCTGAACTTAGGGGTGATAGAGGAGTCCCAAAGTGATTGGTCTAGTCCCATCGTGTTGGTGCCTAAACCGGATGGGAGCTGGCGATTTTGTAACGATTTTCGTCAGTTGAACAAAGTTACAAAATTTGACACCTACCCCATGCCACGTATAGATGAGTTGATCGACCGGCTGGGAACAGCCCGATACATGACGACTCTTGACCTCACAAAAGGGTATTGGCAAATCCCCCTGGCCAAGTCGGCCAAAGAGAAAACCGCATTTGTAACCCCAGACGGGGCGTTCCAATATAAAAGAATGCCGTTCGGGTTACAGAATGCGCCGGCCACATTCCAGCGGAAAATGGACCAGATGCTGAGGCCCCATCGGAAGTATGCTGCGGCTTACCTGGATGACGTAATTGTCCATAGCACAGATTGGGCCTCACATCTGCCAAAAGTGCAAGCAGTCCTGGACTCTGTTCGGGAAGCGGGGTTTACGGCTAACCCCAAGAAGTGTACCATTGGGCAGGAGGAGGCCAAATATCTTGGGTACACCATTGGGAGGGGAGTAATAAAACCCCAACTCAACAAAGTCGAGGCCATCCAGAGTTGGCCACGTCCCAACAGCAAGAAGCAGGTACGAGCCTTTCTGGGAATCGCTGGGTATTATCGGCGATTCATTCCCCACTTTGCTTCTAAGGCTGTGCCCCTAACCAACCTGACGAAGGGGAAAGGGTCGGTCATGATTAAATGGACCCCCGAGGCTGAGGCAGCATTCCAATTCTTGAAACAAGCCTTATGTAGTCAGCCAGTGTTGTACTCACCCGACTTCTCTAAAGACTTTGTCGTACAAAGTGATGCGTCAGATGTGGGGTTAGGAGCAGTATTGTCCCAGGTCTGGAACGGGGAAGAGCACCCAGTCATTTACCTCAGCAGGAAGTTGAAGTCCCATGAGGTAAATTACGCCACCGTTGAAAAGGAGTGTTTAGCGGTGAAGTGGGCTCTAGATTCCCTTCGGTACTACCTGCTAGGTAGGCACTTTGACATGGTTACGGATCACGCTCCGTTAAAGTGGATGGCTCAAAACAAGGAAACAAATAGAAGAGTGAATAGGTGGTTCCTGGCCCTCCAGGAATTCAACTTCACAGTAAAGCATCGCCCTGGCGTTCAAATGGGGAATGTGGATGCTTTGTCTCGAGTACATGAATGCCTGATTGCTGGTGTTCCAACCCCGAGGTTAAAACAAGAGGGGGGGGTATGTGACAGCAGGAAGGTAAAGTCACCTGGTTGCATCCAGGGGGGTAGATATATTTCGCCCAGATTCAGGCTTTACGCCGACTTATACAACTAGGTGGAGAGTTGTATAAGGCTAGTGGGCTCATGGATGACTCATACCTCTAGGGAGAGGGCTGGGCGTCGTGCAGACAGGGAGTTGATGAGACCAGCTGAAGCTTGTCAGCTCATTTAGGCCTCTATAAGAACTCCCAGATTCATTAGGTGTTAGCTCATGCCTGGAACCAGACCTGTGTGGACTGTCTAGGGAGAGTGAACCCCTGTGCGGTGAGACAAAGCCTGTGTGGCTATTTGCTTGGACATTTAAAACCAGGGACTTAGGGACTAGGACAGCACTAGGCTGATCCCAGTTGTTAGTTAGGAAACCTGTATGTTTAGTCAGAGGTCAACTTGACCAGGATTTATTTTGGTTATGTTTCTTTTGCTTTGCTGTGTTTTGTCACTGTAAATAGAAAATAAACCGCACCTTTTTTTGATTTTGAAAACCACAACCTCCGTTTGCTGGGCCTGTTTTGTGTGGGGAGCCCATCCCGGGGGTCACACACACCCGCTGCCGAGCTAACCCCCTCACAGTTGTTAAACTTGATGTTTTTAAGTCAGAGACACTTCCTGCTTCGTTCCGCCTGGTAGAGATGGAAGTCGGTCTGTGTTGTGTCTCTCCACTGAAGTGTAAACAATAAAGCACCTTGTTATCTTAAAGTGGAGCTCCACCCGATTTTTAGACCTTATCTTATTCAATGGACATAATGTAATTAATGTCGAAACGGGCATTGTTTTTTTATTTTTCTGTACAGTACCTTAATAAATCTCCATTTTATATCTGTTTCCTGTCTCCTCTGCTCCGGAAATTCTGCGGGAGTTACGTCATATCCTTGTAACGCAATGTAACCTGGGAGCATTTGTCATAGCTCCCAGTATTCATTGCCGAGCCTTGCTGCAAGATATCGCTTGACAAGGGGGCGGTAACTTTCTGCGACGCCGCACGTTCTAATGCATAACCCGGATGTTTATGTCCCTGCTCGCTGCAAAGAATTTGCATGAGCGAGAACAAGCGGTGAATGCTGGGAGTTCAGCATTCGCCGCAAGGAGGAAGTACATGCTTGTGGGATTCTAATGCCCACAAGCAAAATGGCAATCCGTAGGAAAAGGAAATATAAGTTATCATTTCTAACTGAATAGCGATGCGGTGGACTAAAAGACACGGAGACGTGAGTAGACATGTAATAGGCAGAATACTTTGTAATGGCATGAAAAAAACAAAAACGATTTGGCCGCGGGAGAACCGCTTTAAGTTTTGGACTCACTGTCTCATCACAAAAAGGTCTTGATTTGAAGACCCCCAAATCGGATTTAACAGGGCCGTGTATTTTTAGTGTGCTTATAGGTTTTTATTCTCGTGTAGCGCTACCCCCAATTAAGAGAGCCGCTGGATTTGTTTGCGGGCCCTGAATGCAGCACCGCCAACCCCCCGGCAATTTACTCGACCCACCCTGGCACAGTTAGTCTAGGGGTTATTCTAGTATCATGGTCTAACAGTACATGCACACAATCTATCTGTATTGTAAGGGTAACCTCTTTGCATAATGATAACACACTGATAGCAAGTGATGAAGTATAACGGTTTCTTTACTTTGAGTAGAAGGCACAAGGTTAACACATCACACATATATGTCTGCAGAGCCCTGCAGTAGAAATATAGTACACCCTGATAATGCAGGCTATTTCCCTTCTAGTGCAGCTATCTCTATCTATGCACCATTATGGCGCAGCAGCAAAAGTTCTAACTCCTGGTCAGGCCTGACTCAGATTCAACTCAGTCTCTAGTAGAACGATTTCTTCGCATGCAACTTGACTGGTGGTCCACAACAGGAACAGTATTTGTAATCCAAAAGGGGTGGACAATAAAGAACACTTCACCGGAGACTAACTCAACTCAGTTCCGCCACTAGTCTCCAGTGGAACAGTAAATAAAGGCCGATGGGCCAAGGCAGTCTCTAAGCCTAACAACAGTACAGCCTATAGGATTGAGCAAGTGCTCGCTCACCACTCCGGACGCGATCCCAGTCCGGGACTTCCACCTGCTGTCTACACACACAGCGTCTGCAACAGTCGGGTCTCCGATCCAACTGATGTAAGTAGTCAGCGAAGTCAGGTGTCACCCAGGTTCCGCAGTGGGGTGGAAGGCTCTCTGGAAGTTGTGCAAGGCCCAGGCTTCAGGCCCTGCACTGCAGCAGATCCGCACAGGAAAAGCCTGTTGATTGCAGCGCGGTGTCCAAAGAGGCCGAGCTCAGCCTCGCCCTCTTCTTATATAGCCCCTCCCATCAGTCTCTGTGGTGGCTGAATGCACCCTGGGTGCCGAACGGGGTTCTGGGTAACGTAGTCCCGGGGCCTTAAAGGAGACCCCGCTACACTAGTATTTACCTAAAAGTGAACTTTTGGAAGGTCTGTTTTTTTGCCAGCTCCCTGGCACAATGGCTTTATGGCTGAACTCCAGGCAAACAGTTACACAGATTAAATACATAAAAGACAGTTGGTTTGCCTGCCAAAGAATTTTTCTGCCCCTTAGGTTCCACTGACTGATCTACTGTTGTGGGTTTAGTAACACTTTAAAGATCTTGGGTAACAGAAACAGCAGTAAACTGATCTACCCTGTGAATGGCTGTGCGGGGGGGGGGGGGGGTGTTAGCACAAGCCTGACCATTGGAGGACAGGCAGGCTGTTCTCCCAGGACGGCCAGAAAACTGACCATACTGGGATAGACATGCTCTCATGCCTAGCGTGGTCAGTTTGAAAAAGAAAAGCAGAGGGACTGGCAGGAACACAAGGTATTTCACATAAGGAAGCAATACAAAGGAAACAGGATATTTTTTAACGTAAGGTTTTACTAAACCCAAAACAGTAAAATTAGTCCATATATGCAGTAAAGCATGCTTGTTATACTCACTGTGGAGCCTACAGTAAGAGGTTAATCCTCTTTAAAAAAGGCTGTTTGATCCTGTCTTCTCTGATCCCCCCTTCTTCTACTGTCCCCAATCCATCGCCTGATAGATAAGAGCCTTGGGGGCTCTCTGCACATGCTCAGTTTGGTGTGTATTGCTAGAGTGTTTTTTTTTTTTTCTTGGGAGAGTGCATGTGATCAGCACAGGGCCAATCAGCACTGTCCAGACAGAGGGTCAAGGGTCCTGCAGCATCATAGGACAATCAGAGGAGAATGAAAAATCCTCCTACAAGCTTTAACCAGACACTTATAGAAATCATAAGACTGCTACAGTATCTCACAAAAGTAAGTACACCCCTCACATTTTTGTAAATATTTTCTTCTAACTTTTCATGTGACAACACTGAAGAAATGACACTTTGCTACAATGTAAAGTAGTGAGTGTACAGCTTGTATAACAGTGTAAATTTGCTGTCCCCTCAAAATAACTCAACACACAGCCATTAATGTCTAAACCGCTGGCAACAAAAGTGAGTACACCCCTAAGTGAAAATATCCAAATTGGGCCCAATTAGCCATTTTCCCTCCTCGGTGTTGGTACAAGGTCTCAGGTGTGAATGGGGAGCAGGTGTGTTAAATTTGTTGTTATCGCTCTCACTCTCTCATACTGGTCACTGGAAGTTCTACATGGCACCTCATGGCAAAGAACTATCTGAGGATCTGAAAAAAGAATTGTTGTTCTACATAAAGATGGCCGAGGCTATAAGAAGATTTCCAAGACCCTGAAACTGAGCTGCAGCACGGTGGCCAAGACCATACAGCGGTATAACAGGACGGGTTCCCCTCAGAACAGGCCTCGCCATGGTCCACCATAGAAGTTGAGGTCACGTGCTCAGCGTCATATCCAGAGGTTGTCTTTGGGATATAGACGTATGAGTGCTGCCAGCATTGCTGCAGAGGTTGAAGGGGTGGGGGGTGGGGGGTCAGCCTGTCAGTGCTCAGACCATACGCCGCACACTGCATCAAATTGGTCTGCATGGCTGTCATCCCAGAAGGAAGCCTCTTCTAAAGATGATGCACAAGAAAGCCCACCAACAGTTTTCTGAAGACAAGCAGACTAAGGACATGGATTACTGGAACCATGTCCTGTGGTCTGATGAGACCAAGATAAACTTATTTGGTTCAGATGGTGTGAAGCGTGTGTGGCGGCAACCAGGTGAGGAGTACAAAGACAAGTGTGTCTTGCCTACAGTCAAGCATGGTGGTGGGAGTGTCATGGTCTGGGGCTGCATGAGTGCTGCCGGCACTAGGGAGCTACAGATCATTGAGGGAACCATGAATGCCAACATGTACTGTGACATACTGAAGCAGAGCATGATCCCCTCCCTTCAGAGACTGGACCGCAGGGAAGTATTCCAACATGATAACCGACGCGTTTCGAAAAACTTTTTCCTTCATCAGGGTTTTATCGGAACAATTAATATAGTGTTCTTTGACCATGGCATGTCAGTATCCATGAATTAAAAATTAAGAGGTGAGCACCCATACGCCCTGGCCCACATGTGCATCAAAAGGTCGATCGACTAGGAATGTAGAGATGGTTGAAAGGACATGCTGACAGGGGATAATATCCCCAGTGGTGCACAGACTACTGTGTCCTGGAATCAGACACAGCACCTAGGTATGTGCTGGGGTCCAAGTAAAAGAAAACCTAGCATGGGGACACAGCTTGCATACCGGTGGGTAGCTGAAAGGAGGTGGGTGGTCTGAATGGTACAAAAAGCGTCTCAATTGGAGATGATTTGCAACAAATTCACCAGGCCTTCCTGATCCCGATCGACCTTTTGATGCACATGTGGGCCAGGGCGTATGGGTGCTCAGCTCTCAATTTTAAATTTATGGATACTGACATGCCATGGTCAAAGAACACTATATTAATTGTTCCGATAAAACCCTGATGAAGGAAAAAGTTTTTCGAAACGCGTCGGTTCAGGACATTAATATATTTTTCAATTACATTTTTATTGTATCCGATTTTGTATGTGTTCTATTTATTACTTGTTATACTTTCATACATTCTCTCTACTCTGTTGGTAGTGCCTTCAAAGTCCCACCCCCAGGGGTTTCCCCATTTCTTGATAATTTAATTTATATGACGAATTCCCTGAATTTGATGCATCTAAACCATATTTATAGTATAATTATGGGACTTTTAAGGCATAGCATTCAGTAGAAAAATAACATTTATTTAATTCAGTTGAATTTAGACAATATTAGTCCATACAGTAGAAGATTATACTAAAATATACTACAATTGTAAAACAATCAATCCCAAATACTGTGATAATTGCATATACAGTGGAACCTCGGATTGCGAGTAACGAGCGTTTTGCAATACGAGCAATGTATTTAAAAAAAAAAATCCTGACTCAGTTTGCAAGTGTTGTCTCGCAAAACAAGTAGGATTCAAGCCTCTGCCGTGTGCAGTACCGCCTTTGGCCAGAGGTGCGGGGGCGCCGATCGGAGTCGTTTGGAAATACTCGTAAACACTTGGAAATACTCAGAACTACTCCGTTCCAGAGTGTTTTGGGGGGTTTCCGAGGGCAGCCGAACGATCTCTGAGTATTTCTGAGTCTCTCCGGTGCCCCCCCCACCTCTGGACACATGCAGTATTGCATGCCATAGAAGTCAATGCGGAAATAATTATTTTCGTTTCCATTGACTTCTATGGGGAAACCCGCTTTGATATGCGAGTGCTGTGGATTACAAACATTCTGCTTGAATGGATTATGATTATAATCCAAGGTTCCAATGTAAAAGTCATTCAAGCTCAACGCGTTTCTTGGACATGGTCCCCTTCATCAGGAGCTGTCAATGTAGACTTTATTTGTGCCATCTAAACGGAATGGAATCTGTGACTCCATAGGTGCATTGAGTGCGCGTTGTCACCCCCAGGACAGGAAGTGGCAAAACAAAAAACAAAAAAAGTCAGAAAAATTAAACTGAACTCAACCGCCACATTTCAAAGGACCATAAGCGGCAATATATTACATTTTCTTTTTTTTTGGGCTTTGGAAAGGCCTCCAAGGAATCCAGAAACAAAAAAATGGCTTACCTTAAACACAGGAAGAGCAGGAAGGCGATGACCAGAGCCAACACGGAGATGCAGTGCCCCAGGTAGTTTATAATAAGAGCGATCTTATAATGCAGATCGTGCTTCCTCTGCAGACAAAGAACACAATATGATCCAATTAGCCTGACTCTCCACAATAACGTTACAGGACATTTAATCTGCTTAAGGAGCAGTAATTATCTTCCCCACACGGCAGATAATCTCATCACCGAACCTCCACATGGGTTATTTTGGGATGAGTAAAACTTTATGAACTAGAGAAGTTATATTCCAACCTAGAGACATATCGCAACAACAGTAAATATCATTTCAGGCAATGATGGGGTGGAAGAAGATCGAAAGTTTGAGGTCAAGGCAAATGTGTTTCGAAGAGTTACCTGCCGTGCAAAGAAAAGTGTCAGGAACATCATGCCAGGCTAATGCACGGGCACACACACACTATATTTTCAAAAGTATTGGGACACCTGCCTTTCCACGCACATAAACTTTAAAGCGGAGGTCCGCCAAATTTTTTTATTTTTTTTTTAAGTCAGCAGGTACAAATACTGTAGCTGCTGACTTTTAAAATAAAATATGGACACTTACCTGTCCAGGGCGCCCGCGATGTCGGCACCCGAAGCCGATGCGTCTCTCGGGTGGAGGCGCCGCCATCTTCTGTAAGGGAATCAGGAAGTGAAGCCTTGCGGCTTCACTTCCTGGTTCCCTACTGCGTATGCACGAGCATACCTCCCAACTGGCACGGATTGTACGGGTTTTACCCGCAGAGGCTCCTCCTTCCCGCACTCCCGCGAGACTATCATGTTTCCCGCACAGCAGGAAACATGAACAGAAGAAGAGGAGCAGCAGCAGCAGGTAAGAGCCCCCCCCCCCCCGCGATCGTCGCACTAGTATGCCCCCCCCCGATCGGCGGCCCCCCCGCCCCGCCCCCCCGCTCAACAACTTTTTTTTTTGCAAGTCCTTTTTTTTCTTTTCAAAATGTCCCCCCCCCCCCCCCACTCAACAACTCTGATTGGCAGGGGAGAGGGGACATCAGAATGTCCCGCGAAGGGACTTTACAAAGTTGGGAGGTATGTGCGCGAGTCGTCACTGGTTTCTGCTGTCTTCTGGGGACCTGTGCGTAGGGTGACCACATTTCCAAACTACCATTCAGGGACACCCCTCCCTTCCCAAAAATCAGTTTGTGCTGTAACGAATCACAGCACAGTGATTGGACACAAGAGGAGGGATTTATGATTTCTCCAATCACAAGCAGGGGGCGGGGGATTGTGCTCCTCCAGGCATTCCCGGCCAGGACAAGTACTGTCAGTGAGTAAGGCGGTGATGTGGTGGCCTTTTTTGGGGGCATCAGACTGGCCCGGAGGGGGGGGGGGGGGTGGCTGTGTCAGTTTCATTCAGGGAAATTGTATTGTCCTGGAATGAATGTTCCCGGGACAGACATGCAAAATGCAGGACTGTCCCGGGCAATCCGGGACAAGTGGTCACCCTACCTGTGTGTCTCCCAGAAGACAGCGGGGGGGGGGGGGGGCGGAGGAGGGGCCGGACATGGCGTAGATATCTGCCGCTACTGTGGCTATCTATGCCCGGAGGTGGGAGCAAATACCTGGCTTAGACAGATATCTGCTCCCTCCTTCCCCCTGAAAGGGGCCAAATGTGACACCGGAGGGGGGGGGGGAGGATTCCAAAAAGCGGAAGTTCCATTTTTGGGTGGAACTCCGCTTTAATGACATCCCAGTCTTAGTCCGTAGGGTTCAATATTGAGTTGGCCCACCCATTGCAGCTATAACAGCTTCACCTCTTCTGGGAAGGCTGTCCACAAGGTTTAGGAGGGTGTCTATAGGAATGTTTCACCATTCTTCCAGAAGGGCATTTGTGAGGTCAGGCACTGATGTTGGACGAGAAGGCCTGGCTCACAGTCTCCGCTCTAATTCATCTCAAAGGTTTTCTATCTGGTTGAGGTCAGGACTCTGTGCAGGCCAGTCAAGTTCCTCCTCCCCAAACTCGCTCATCCATGTCTTTATGGACCTTGCTTTGTGCACTGGTCCAAATCATTTGGTGGAGGGGGGGTTATGGTGATACAAGGCAGGAGGGATCCATGCTTTCATGTTGTTTACACCAAATTCTGACCCGACCATCTGATTGTCGCAGCTGAAATGGAGACTCATCAGACCAGGCAACGTTTTTTCAATCTTCTATTGTCCAATTTTGGTAAACATGTGCCAATTGTATCCTCAGTTTCCTTTTCTTAGCTGACAGGAGTGGCACCCGGTGTGGTCTTCTGCTGCTGTAGCCCATCTGCTTCAAGGTTGGATGTGTTGTGTGTTCAGAGATGGTATTCTGCATACCTTGGGTGTAACGAGTGGTTATTTCAGTTACTGTTGCCTTTTTATCAACCAGTCTGCCCATTCTCCTCTGACCTCTGACATCAACAAGGCATTTTCCTCCACACCACTGCCGCTCACTGGATATTTTCTCTCTTTTGGACCATTCTCTGTAAACCCGAGAGATGTTTGTGTGTGAAAATCCCAGTAGATCAGCAGTTTTTGAAATACTCAGACCAGCCCGTCTGGCACCAACAACCATGCCACGTTCAAAGTCACTTAAATCCCCTTTCTTCCCCATTCTGATGCTCGGTTTGAACTTCAGCAAGTCGTCTTCACCACGTCTAGATGCCTAAATGCATTGAGTTGCTGCCATGTGATTGGCTGATTAGCAATTTGTGTTAATAAGCAATTAAACAGGTGTACCTGATATAGTGGCCGGTGTGTGTGTTTTCCTTTTTGGATGATTTCCCTCTTTTCCTGTCTTGGTGACAACTTAAGGCTGGGTTCACCACTATGCGAATTGGATGCGTATTTCCCCGTATATAATTCACATGTTAGGGAGATTGTGATTGGCTCTCTACGGAGTGCGAATTTGCATAGTAGTCCTGTGCGTCTTTTGGTCCGTTTCAGGTTCCGAATTCAGCCCAAAATGCTTAGCGAAGATGGCGGCGGCAGCACCGGAGAGCTTAGAGACGGATCGGCTTCGGGTGCCGACATCGCGGGCGCCCTGGACAGGTAAGTGTTCTAATTTTAAAAGTCGGCAGCTGCAGTATTTGTAGCTGCTGACTTTAAAAAAAAATAAAAAATTGTCGGAACTCCGCTTTAATGCCGCGTACACACAATCGTTTTTCCCGGCGGGAAAAATTACGTTTTTTCCTTTGGACGAGAAAAACGATTGTCTGTGGGCTTTTTGATAATTTTTCCCGACGGGAAAAACGGCATTAATCACGACGAGAAAAATTAGAACATGCTCTAATTTTTCTCGTCGTGATTCCTGTCATTTTTTTCCGCGGCAGTTTTCCCATAGGGAATCACTGCCGCGGAGCCTACACACGGTCGTTTTTCTCGACCAAGAGAAAAAATGATGGGAAAAACGGCCGTGTGTGGGGGAACAAGCCGTTCCCTCGTTTTTCCTGTCGTGATTCACGGCGGTGTTTTCACCGCAGTGAATCACGATCGTGTGTACGCGGCATTGGCCTCAAGATAGCTAGAGGAGCAACAAAAACTTTCTTTATGCTCCATACAAGTGTGTATCCAGAACCACTGTGATGGAATGAGACATGTGGATACCTTCTGCAATAAGAAGGTTCTACTGAGCTACCATATAGAGTGCCTTGAAAAAGTATTCATACCCCTTGAGATTGTCCACATTTTGTCATGTTACAGCTGTAGCGCCCTGCTCCTATTGGGTAGGCGCTAGTTGTAAATGTAGTTGTCTGAGCTGTAGTTTAGCTCAGAATAATTTTGGTAATTACTGGTTTCTGTTCCAGTCCAGCGGTGTTGCGCATTTTCCCACTTGACTGTGGATGTCGCTGTCACCGCAGGTCAGGGTTGGAAATGCAGCAGGCTGGATGTATTGAGTACCTCTTGCCCAGAAGCAGCTCAGTGGGATTGGTCCCCCCCGCTATGCATTCTGGGAGAGGGTACTTAAGGGACAGACACCATTTTCAGGTCTCTCTGACCTGATGGCCCTCCTGGCCTAAGGTGTGCCGTAGCAGTTTCCTGCCTCGGGGCCGGCTGGCCCGAGGCCTCGTTACTGGAAGAAGGCCCAGGAGTTTCTGGGGCCTACTGATCAGGGGTGGTCCTTTGCTGTCTTGCCTGCCGAGCAAGAAGCCGAGCAATTGAAGAAACCAGGGGAGGACTTTTCCCAGGAGAGGACCGAGCACAAAGGCTGGTGCCTCGGGAAGAGCCTGGAGACTCACTTGGAGGACGCATCCCTACATATCTACCTCACAGTATCACCGGATTGGCTGAAAGAAACTGGAACTGTGTGACTGTACTTAGACTTTGCAAAAGTTCTGGATTCTTCAAGTCTGTGGCAGAGACTATTGGCCGAGCACCGCACCGGCTGCTAGGTCAGTGAGAGGCCTATCCGGGGGTTGCTACATCCAGTGTGGAGACTGTTTGTCCTCTGGATTAAGAAGTACCCGTGATCCGCAAGCAAGGTACCTGAATCCCCCCCTAACCCTTCATCCCTCTATTGACATTTCTTTAACCACTTAAGCCCCGGACCATTTGGTAGCTAAAGGACCAGAGGTGAATTCAGAATTTTGCACTGCGCTGCTTTAACTGTAAATTGTGCGGACATGCAATGTTGTACCCAAACGAAATTTGCGTCCTTTTCTTCCCACAAATAGAGCTTTCTTTTAATGGTATTTGATTGCCTCTGCGATTTTTATTTTTTGCGATATAAACGGAAAAAGACCGAAAATTTTGAAAAAAAAATGATATTTTCTACTTTTTGTTATAAGAAAAATCGAATAAACTCAATTGTAGTCATACATTTAGGCCAAAATGTATTCAGCCACATGTCTTTAATAAAAAAAATGTCAATAAGCGTATATTTATTGGTTTGCGCAAAAGTTATAGCGTTTACAAACTAGGGTACATTTTCTGAAATTTACACAGCTTTAAATTTATGACTGCCTATCTAATTTCTTGAGGTGCTAAAATGACAGGGCAGTACAAAACCCCCCCAAATG
The DNA here is from genome assembly GCA_029206835.1 of Rana muscosa. NCBI lineage: Eukaryota > Metazoa > Chordata > Amphibia > Anura > Ranidae > Rana > Rana muscosa. The sequence continues at coordinate 311,180,947 of CM055122.1, forward strand.
ACCCCATTTTGGAAAGTAGACACCCCAAGGAAATTGCTGAGAGGGCATGTTGAGCCCATTGAATTTTTTATTTTTTTGTCCCAAGTGATTGAATAATGACTAAAAAAAAAAAAAAAAAAAAAAATTACAAAAAGTTGTCACTAAATGATATATTGCTCACACATGCCATGGTTATATTCTCCTGAGTACGGGGATACCACATGTGTGGGACTTTTTAGGAGCCTAGCCGCGTACGGGACCCCGAAAACCAAGCACCGCCTTCAGGATTTCTAGGCACAAATTTTTGATTTCACTCCTCACTACCTATCACAGTTTCGAAGGCCATAAAATGCTAAAATCGCACAAAACCCCCCCAAATGACCCCATTTTGGAATATAGACACCCCAAGCTATTTGCTGAGAGGAATGGCGAGTATTTTACAGCTCTCATTTGTTTTTGAAAATGAAGAAAGTAAATATATATATATATATATTTTTTTTTTCAATTTTCAAAACTTTGTGACAAAAAGCGAGATCTGCAAAATACTCACAATACCTCTCAGCAAATATCTTGGGGTGTCTACTTTCCAAAATGGGGTCATTTGGGGGGGTTTTGTGCCATCTGGGCATTCCATGGCCTCCGAAACTGTGATAGGCAGTGAGAAGTGAAATCAAAAATTTACACCCTTAGAAAGCCTGAAGGCGGTGATTGGTTTTTGGGGTCCCGTACATGGCTAGGCTCCCAAAAAGTCTCACACATGTGGTATCCCCGTACTCAGGAGAAGCAACAGAATGTATTTTGGGGTGTAATTCCACATATGCCCATGGCATGTTTGAGCAATATATCATTTAGTGACAACTTTGTGCAAAAAAAAAAAAAAAATTGTCGTTTTTCCGCAACTTGTGTCAACATATAAAATATTCCATGGACTCGACATGCCTCTCAGTATATAGCTTGGGGTGTCTACTTTCCAAAATGGGGTCATTTGGGGGGGTTTTGAACTGTTCTGGCATTTTATACACAACATTAGGAAGCTTACATCCACTCTTCTAACCACTTGAAGACAAAGCCCTTTTTGACACTTTTTGTTTACATGAAAACATTTTTTTTTTGCAAGAAAATTATGTTGAACCCCCAAACATTATATATATTTTTAAAGCAAAGGCCCTACAGATTAAAATGGTGGGTGTTGCATTTTTTTTTCTACACAGTATTTGCGCAGCGATTTTTCAAACGCATTTTTTGGGTTAAAAAATACACTTTTTTTAATTTTAATGCACTAAAACACACTATATTGCCCAAATGTTTAATGAAATAAAAAAGATGATCTTAGGCCGAGTACATAGATACCAAACACGACATGCTTTAAAATTTCGCACAAACGCGCATTGGCGACAAACTACATACATTTTTAAAAGCCTTTAAAAGCCTTTACAGGTTACCCCAGTAGATTTACAGAGGAGGTCTACTGCTAAAATGATTGCCCTCGATCTGACCTTCGCGGTGATACCTCACATGCATGGTGCAATTGCTGTTTACATATGACGCCAGACCGACGCTTGCGTTCGCCATTGGGCAAGAGCAGGGCAGGACAGGGGTGCTTTTTTTTTTTTTATTTTTTTTTTTATTATTAATTTTGCTTTTTTATTTTATTTTTAAATTGTTCCTTCCAAGTATTTTTTTTTTTTAATCATTTTTATTGTTATCTCAGGGAATGTAAATATCCCCTATGATAGCAATAGGTAGTGACAGGTACTCTTTTTTTGAAAAAACTGGGGTCTTCTAGACCCTAGATTTTTCCTCTGCCCTCAAAGCATCTGACCACACCAAGATCGGTGTGATAAAATGCTTTCCCAATTTCCCAATGGCGCTTTTTATATCCGGGGGGGGGGGGCATTCCCTCCCACTGCTTGTAAAAGCAGTCCAGAGGCTAATTAGCCGCTAGGATTGCTTTTACATGAAAGCCGGCCGCAGGCTGAAAAGAATGATACCAAGATGATGCCTAAACCCGCAGGCATCATTCTGGTATAAACATTCAAAGTCCAGCAACATACCAGTACGTTGCTGGTCCTTGTTGGACATGTATTGTAATCTTTTTATTTCATGCAGCCAGTTGGCTGAACGAAAAAAGAGATTGATCGGTGGGTATGCCCACCATTAGAATACCGCCCTTCATCCACCCACTTCCAATGATGGGCATACACGCACCATTTATATATGCCGAAGCATGGGGGCATCCTCCCGCAAAAAAGTTATGCCGCACACACATGGTCGGACTTTTCCACGGGCAAGCCTCCGTCGGAATTTCGACCGTATGTACGCGGCATTAGGAGCAAAATCGCTCCTCCGCCCCTGCTGCCCCAATGCTTCGGCATATTTGCTTTTTTTTTTAAACTGTGGTGGTGAAATCACCTCCTACAGCACTGGAGTCGCAGGGATCAGGCCTGTCTCTGCGAACGCTGCAGTTATGTGTGTTTTTGTTTTGTAAGTGACAGTGATCGATCGATACTACACTTGGGTGGCCTGGGCTGGACGGAGGGGCAAAACGCAGGTGCTAGCAGGTATCTGGGCTGATCCCGCTAACACTGCGTTTTTGGGAACCCTAAACTGCTGGGGACGCTAGTATAGATCTGATCAGATCAGATATTGATCTGTTCAGATACTATACCACTAAGGGGGGTGTATGCTTCACGCGTGGGTGTTAGCGTTACTGGCACTAACCTGACGCTGCCTGGGTTGTGACTCAGACCCTCTCTGACGCTAAAACCTAATTGATATTACCCGCCGGGCGATCAGGGGGTTAAACCTTTATTGGGTTATATACACGGCGGGTGCCCTGACACTATAAAAAGCAAACTAACTAACCAGCGTCACCCGTAACACTTATATGGTGATCACTGGTGAAAGGGTTAACTAGGGGCAATCAGGGGGTTAAAACCTTTATTAGATAATATATGGGGGTACCTGACGCCATAAAAACCTGCGGCGAACCTAAAAAAAATTACCAGCTACCGATCTGCATCACCGACACTAAGACAGCGTTTAGAAAAACGATTGCTTAGCGACAGTGGTGATGGGGGTGAAAGGGTTACCTGGGGGTGCCATCAAGGGGGTTAAACCTTTATTAGATAATATATTGGGGTACCTGACGCTATAAAAACATGCGGCGAACCTAAAAAAAAATACTGGCTACGATCTGCATCACCGAAACTAAGACAGCGTTTAGAAAAACAATTGCTTAGCGACAGTGGTGAAAGGGTTACCTGGGGGGGCGATCAAGGGGGTTAAACCTTTATTAGATAATATATTGGGGTACCTGACGCTATAAAAACATGCGGCGAACCTAAAAAAAAATACTGGCTACGATCTGCATCACCGACACTAAGACAGCGTTTAGAAAAACAATTGCTTAGCGACAGTGGTGATAGGGGGTGAAAGGGTTACCTGGGGGCGATCAAGGGGGTTAAACCTTTATTAGATAATATATTGGGGTACCTGACGCTATAAAAACCTGCGGCGAACCTAAAAAAAATTACCGGCTACCGATCTGCATCACAGACACTAAGACAGAGTTTAGAAAAACGATCGCTTAGCGACAGTGGTGATGGGGGTGAAAGGGTTACCTGGGGGGCGATCAAGGGGGTTAAACCTTTATTAGATAATATATTGGGGTACCTGACGCTATAAAAACCTGCGGCGAACCTAAAAAAAATTACCGGCTACCGATCGGCATCACAGACACTAAGACAGCGTTTAGAAAAACGATTGCTTAGTGATAGTGGTGATAGGGGGTGAAAGGGTTACCTGGGGGGCGATCAAGGGGGTTAAACCTTTATTAGATAATATATTGGGGTACCTGACGCTATAAAAACCTGCGGCGAACCTAAAAAAAATTACTGGCTGCCGATCGGCATCACTGACGCTAAGACAGCGATCAGAAAAATGATCGCTAAGCGACAGTGGTGATGGGGGGTGAAAGGGTTATCTGGGGGGTGATCAGGGGGTTAAACCTTTATTAGGGGGGGTTAGGGGGCTACACTGGACCTAAGACTAAACTTTGGTGACACTTTTACAGTCACAAATGTCACTGATTGCAGTGATCACTAAATAAATGGTCACTGCAATCAGTTACACTGTGACTGGGGGCTGGGGGGGTGATCTGAGGGGTGATCTGGGGTGTCTGGGGGGGCCTGGGGGGGCGATTTATGTCCCTATGTGTCCTGGTGTCAGTGTAGTGTTGTGTGCACTGACCTGATATCTTCCCTTGTACGGCGCTCGGTATATGTGACACAGACAGAGGGGGCATTTCCATTCGTCGGGAGCGATCGCGAGGGGGTGGCCAGAAACGAATGGCTGCCCCCTCATCCCGGAACGCTCCCGGACACTTAGCCACCGCTCACTGTACAGAAGGGGGGTCCGATTGGACCCCCCAACTGTACAAAGGCAATCACGTACACTCTACGTGATTGTGCCTGTCGGTGCCATTCTGCCGACGTATATATACAGTGAGCGGTCGTTAAGTGGTTAATAAAACCCTTGAAAAGAGACCAATGTGTTGGTGATGACATCGGTGAAAACTCTTCAATGGGACCCTTATGACGGATACGGTGGAACAGACAGGTAACGGCAAGACCCAAAAATATAACCAGCAGCTCCTACGGGGGTGTGCTACACAACCAAAAACATAAATGTATTTTATTGGGATTTTTTTTGTGATAGACCAACACAAAGTGACACATAATTGTGAAGTGGAAGGAAAATGATAAATGGTTTTCAGAATTTTTTACAAATACATTTTTTTACAAATAAATATGTGAAAAGTGTGGCGTGCATTTGTACTCAGCCCCCTTTACTCTGTTACCCCTAACTAAAATCGTGTGGAACCAATTGCTTTCATTAGTAAATAAAGTCCACCTGTGTGTAATTTAATCTCAGTATAAATACAGCTGTTCTGTGAAGCCCTCAGAGGGTTGTTTAGAGAACCTTAGTGAACAAACAGCATCATGAAGGCCGGGGAACACACCAGACAGGTCAGGGATAAAGTTGTGGAGAAGTATAAAGCAGGGTTAGGTTATAAAAAAAATATCCCAAGCTTTGAACATCTCACGGAGCACTGCTCAATCCATCATCGGAAAATGGAAAGACTGCAAACTGCAAACCTACCAAGACATGGCCGTCCACCTAAACTGACCGGGCCGGGCAAGGAGAGCATTCATCAGAGAAGCAGCCAACAGGCCCATGGTAACTCTGGAGGAGCTGCAGAGATCCACAGCTCAGGTGGGAGAATCTGTCCACAGGACAACTGTCAAGCCTCGTACACACGAACAAGTTTCTCGGCAAGAAACGACAAGAAAACTGCCGAGATAGCTTTCTTGCCGAGAAAATCGTTCGTGTGTAAGGTTTCTTGTCGAGAAAACTGACCAGAATCTCGATGAGAAAAATAGAGAACCTGCTCTCTATTTTCTCGTCGAGATTCTCGTCGGCGTGTTTCTCGACGAGAAAAGTGTGTGTGTGTACACTTACCTGTCGCCGTGGAAACCCGCGCATGCTCGAATTGACTTTGACGCATGCGCGGTAGCTTCCTAGGCATAGGTAGGGTGAAGCAAGATGGCGGCGACATCGAATGTGACGAGCGCACACTCGTCGTAGTCGATGACGTCACCGCGGGTTCTTTGAATGGAGCGTGTGTGCACTCGGCCGGGACAAGTTTCTTGTCCAAGAATCTCGTCAAGAAAAACGACGAAGAAGGTGCTCTGGTCAGATGAGACCAAAATTTAACTTTTTGGCCTAAAAGCAAAACGCTATGTGTGGCGGAAAACTAACACTGCACATCACCCTGAACACACCATCCCCACCGTGAAACATGGTGGTGGCAGCATCATGTTGTGGGGATGCTTTTCCTCAGCAGGGACAGGGGAGCTGGTCAGAGTTGATGGGAAGATGGATGGAGCCAAATACAGGGCAATCTTAGGAGAAAACCTGTTAGGATCTGCAAAAGACTTGAGACTGGGGTGGAGGTTCACCTTCCAGCAGGACAACAACCCGAAACATACAGCCAGAGCTACAATGGAATGGTTTAGATCAAAGCATATTCATGTGTTAGAATGGCCCAGTCACAGTCCAGACCTAAATCACATTGAGAATCTGTGACAAGACTTGAAAATTGCTGTTCACAGACGCTCTCCATCCAATCTGACAGAGCTTGAGATATTTTGCAAAGAAGAATGGGCAGAAATTTCACTCTCTAGATGTGCAAAGCTGGTAGAGACATCCCCAAAAAGACTTGCAGCTGTCATTGCAGAGAAAGGCGGTTCTACAAAGTATTGACTCCGGGGGGCGCCATACAAATGTACCCCCCACTTTTCACATATTTATTTGTAAAAAAATGTTGAAATCCATTTATCATTTTCCTTCCACTTCCCAATTATGTGCCACTTTGTGTTGGTCGATGTTCCCGGTCTGCAGTGGTCAGGGCCAACCAAAAGTGACTGTGACATGGGCAGCCAAGGCTCATTGATTAGGGTGGGGGGCGAAGGCTGGCCTGTGTGTATTCTGATCCAATAGAGGAGCTACTATATGTCAAATTACTGAAAAAGTCAATGTGATAATAAAGCTTTGTTTTTTGTTTTGTTTTTTTAAAATAACAAACCTGATTACCTGATCTGTGCGGTGGTTTTGAGCAGCTCTGACCCTCTTCTTTTCGGGTCCCCCACTGGCGCTCCTGGCTCCTCCCCCTCAAGCAGTGCCCACAGACAAAGCCGCTTGCCTTGGGGGCACTGCTGTGTGCTCGCTCCCGACCCGCTGCTCTATGCATCCATAAGACACATAGAGCCACAGCTCACCCCCCCCCACGCTCTTTCCTCATTGGCTCACTGGCTGTGATTGACAGGAGCTGGAGCCAATGGGCGCTGCACACAGAGCATTTTTTACTTTCATGAATATATTGCACAAAGGTAAAAACAAAACTTTAAAAATGGTTAGCCTACAGTCCTGTTTACACCTTGCTTTTGCTTGGAGCTTCGGTGAGCCTTCGAAGGCTTTGGTGGGACTTCGTTGAGGCTTTGGTGGGACTTCGATGAGTCTTTGGTGGGACTTCGATGAGTCTTTGGTGGGACTTCGATGAGTCTTTGGTGGGACTTCGATGAGTCTTTGGTGGGACTTTAATGGGGCTTCAGGGGGGCTTTGACGAGGCTTTGTGGTGCTTCGATGAGGCTTTGTGGGGCTTCGATGAGGCTTTGTGGGGCTTCGATGAGGCTTTGGTGGGACTTCGATGAGTCTTTGGTGGGACTTCGATGAGTCTTTGGTGGGACTTTAATGGGGCTTCAGGGGGGCTTTGACGAGGCTTTGTGGTGCTTCGATGAGGCTTTGTGGGGCTTCGATGAGGCTTTGTGGGGCTTCGATGAGGCTTTGGTGGGGCTTTGGTGAGGCTTCGATGGGGCTTTGATGAGGCTTCAGTGGGGCTTTGATGAGGCTTCAGTAGGGCTTCAAGCTAACTTTGCCATAGACTTCTATGGAGGCTTTGAAGATGCTTTGAAGCACCACTAAAGCTACATGGGGTATAATTTTTGAAGCTAAGCCAAGCAAAAGCAAGGTGTAAACAAGACTGTAAGCTAACCATTTTATTTGGTGACAGGAGCTTTGATTGGCGTTCAGAGAGCTTTAACAAAGCCTGTCCGAAGCCTTGTATTGAAGCAAGTGTAAACTAGCCATTAATGTGTGTTGAAGCCGAAGCAAGTGTAAATGAGCCCGATCCAATAGAAGAGCTGCTGGAGATCAAATTGCTGAATAAGTGAATGCTGGTTCTGATAGAAAGGTGTCCGAACACGCGGAGCGTCGCAGTTTGTTGTATAAATGGGGCTGTGTGACCAGTCAGGGTGCCCATGCTGACCCGTGTCCACAGCCAAAAGCCCCTACAATGGGCATGTGAGCTTTAGAAATTGGACCACGGAGTAATGGAAGAAGGTGGCCTGGTCTGATGAATTTCAAGAATGGTTTGAAGAACCCAACAATAAGTTTGAGATGTTGACTTGGCCTCCAGATTCTCCAGATCTCCATACAATCAAACATCTGTGGGATGTGCTGGAAAAACAAGTCCGATCCATAGAAACCCCACCTCGCAACTTACAGGACGGAAAAGATCTGCTACTGGCGGCTGGGTGCCTTCAGAGGTCTAGTGGAGTCCATGCCAGGGTTATGGTGGGCGGTCATAATTATGGCTGATTGGTGTATATATATATATATATATATATTTATTTATTTATTAACCACTTCAGGTCCCGCCCATAGTCATATGACGTCCAGAAGAGGGATCTCCCATCCTAGGTGGGCGTCATATGACTTCTTGGGCTTCCCGGCCGTCTAGGGGGCGTACGTGCGCCATCGCTCGGGACCCCGGTGCGCGTGCGCGGCGATCGCCATGTCCGCCGGAGCACCCGCGATTGCGGGACCGTGGATCTGTGTGTGTAAACACATAGATCCATGTCCTGTCAGAGGTGAGGAGACCGATGTGTGTTCCCAGTACGGAGGAACACCGATCGGTCTCCTCCCCTTGTGAGTCCCCTCCCCCTACAGTTAGAATCACTCCCTAGGGAACATATTTAACCCCTTCAGCGCCCCCTAGTGTTAACCCCTTCCCTGCCAGTCACATTATACAGTAATCAGTGCAGTTTTATAGCACTAATCGCTGTATAAATGTAAATGGTCCCAAAAGCGTGTCAAAAGTGTCCGATGTGTCCGCCGCAATGTCACGGTCACAATAAAAATCGCAGATCACCACCATTACTAGTAAAAAAAAAAAAAATGCCATAAATCTATCCCCTATTTTGTAGACGCTATAAGTTTTGCGCAAACCAATCAATATACGCTTATTGCGTTTTTTTTTATACCAAAAATATGTAGAAGAATACGTATCGGTCTAAACTGTGGACATTTTTTTGTTTTTTTATATATTTTTTGGGGATATTTATTATAGCAAAAAGTAAAAAAATTATTGAATTTTTTTCAAAATTGTCGCTCTTTTTTTGTTCATAGCGCAAAAAAATTAAAAACGCAGAAGTGATCAAATACCACCAAAAGAAAGCTCTATTTGTGGGGGAAAAAGGGCGTAAATTTTGTTTGTGAGCCACGTCGCACGACCGCGCAATTGTCAGTTAAAGCGACGCAGTGCCGAATGTTAGGAAGGGGGGGGGGGGGGGAAATGAAATAAGCCTTAGTAAAGTAACCCCAGTATTCCCCGGCCTGACAAGGACACAAGTGGGTGAGCAGCTGAAGGCACCACTACAGACACATTTCCGGTGATAAGAATGAGAAATGAAATGAAGAGGGAAGACCGGCACAGTCTGTTCTCCATCACCGAGGAAGACGATGGATATCTGACTCTGATGGATGCACGGCGGGGGATCATCTTCCTGTGATGAGCAGAGATTGGGGACTCACCTTATCCAGGATGGGAACGCACTGAGAATAATTCATCCAGGAGGCCCACGTCCCGTTCTCAAAACATTCTCTGAAAACAGCTCCTGCCAAGAAAAACAAAACAATCGTTCACAACATAGAAACTAAATCACATAAAGCTGAAAACCCGCATATGCATATAATACCCCCCCCCCCCTCCCCCCACATCGATCGACATGCAATTACATTTTTTTAATCAAATTATTTCGTTTTCAGGAATGACCTGGTGAGACCCTGGAATGTTCTCCTGGGGTCTTTCTGGGAGAGGCAAGTGTCACAGCACCCTGCCTCTCATCTTCTTTCAAAAGAATTATGTGAAAGAACACATGCCCGGCATCCCTTTAGATATGCATGCTCCTCTCTGCTGGCCACTGGGTGCTGCAGTCAGTGCTGGGAGAAGGTTATGTAGAGCCCGGGGCAAACATGTCAAACTGCACCCCCACCCCCCAAGATGTAGGTTCACTACGTGTTAGCAAACTCCCCCCCCCCCCCCAAAAAAAAAAATAGCACTAATCTGCATGCTTTCCCTCCAAGCATAAATTTCTCCTCCTCCTCCCAGTACAAATCCACTTCTCCTGCTGAAATCATCCCAGCACAAATGCCCCCACCCCCCCAAACAAAAAAATCACCCCTCCTAGCACAAATCCTCCACCCTTCGAATCCCTCAAAATTCCTCTCTGACTAAACAACCCCCCCCCCCTACTCCAAATCCCCACTCCCAGCACAAATCCCCCCCCCCCCATCCCCCTCCTAGCACAAATCCTCCACCCTTCATCCCTACTAGCACAAATCCCCCCCCCATCCCCCTCCTAGCACAAATCCTCCACCCTTCATCCCTACTAGCACAAATCCCCCCCCCCATCCCCCTCCTAGCACAAATCCTCCACCCTTCATCCCTACTAGCACAAATCCCCCCCCCCATCCCCCTCCTAGCACAAATCCTCCACCCTTCATCCCTACTAGCACAAATCCCCCCCCCCAAAAAAAATTTCCCCTCCTAGCACGAGTTCTCTCACCCCTCTACCACAGTGCCGGGACAAGGTAATCTAGAGCCCAGGGAGAACATGCCAAACTGCCCCCACCCCCCAAGGTGTATGGGCATTATGTGTTAGCAACCCCCCCCCCCAAAAAAAAATAGCACTAATTATGCATGCTTTCCCTCTAAGCATAACTTACCCATCCTCCCCCCAGTACAAATCCACTTCCCCTGCAGAAATCCTCCCAGCAAAAATGCCCCCCCCCCACCAAATAAATCACCCCTCCTAGCACAAATCCTCCACCCTTCAAGTCCCTCAAAGTTCCTCTCCCTGAATACACAACCTCTCGCCCCACTTCAAATCCCCACTCCCAGCACAAATTCCCCTGCCCCAAATCCCTCTCCCAGCACAAATCCCCCCTCCCCCCAAAATCCCTCTCCCAGCACAAATCCCCCCTCCCTCAAATCCCTCTCCTAGCACAAATACCCCCTCCCCCCAAATCCCCACTCCCAGCACATATCGCCCCTCCTCCCAAATCCCCACTCCCAGCACAAATCCCCCCTCCCCCCAAATCCCCACTCCCAGCACAAATCCCCCCTCCCCCCAAATCCCCACTCCCAGCACAAATCCCCCTCCCCCAAATCCCCACTCCCAGCACAAATCCCACCCCCACACACAAATGTCCCCTCCTAGTACAAATACTCCCAATTCATCCTTACATGCACAAATCCCCCCCCCCAAAAAAAATATTCCCCTTTTAACACAATTTTCCTTCACCCCTCTACCATATCACCTCTTCTAGCACAAATCTCTTCCTCCACTCCCCAACACAAATCCCCCTAAAACACCCCAACACCTCACTTGATACCACAGTGCCCAGGACAGCCTTCCCTCCTGCCCACCCCTTGTTCTAGCCCTGGTTGCAGTCTTTAGCTGTGCAATCTGTTGATCAGTTACTCGATTACCCCCTAATAGAGTGTAAATGAGCAACTGATCAGCAGATTGCACAGCTAATCAGGAGCTTGCACGCCGGGGGATGTGTTCTTTTATATAGTGCTCAGGACGCATTATATGGAAGCTCAGCATCACCTAGCCCTTTCCTCCCCAGCCTGACTGTCTATGGCCCACCCCTTTCATTCATTGCCCAGCATCACATGTGGGCGTTACCCAGTATGAGCTGCATGCAAATACAGCCTGCCTAGGAACGCCCACTCCTGACAACCAACCATCAAGGCTATTTGATATTTGCATAACTCCTCTCAAGAGCCCACCCACTGCTTTCATCAGGGATGAGGGCCCTTGATAGAAGTACGGAGGACGGGTGCTGTGATGTTTTCATGATCTGATCTGCATTGCATAGTGAAGCATAGAGATCCTGTGATGATGTCACTGGGATTAAAATAAGATATGTAATGAAAATGGAAAGCTTTTCTTTAAAAATGTAATGGGCATGTTGATTAGGGAGAAACCAGCGGGGGGGGGGGGGGGGGGGCAAATTATACTTCATCCCTGAACCCAGACATGGTGGTAGAGTCCCACTTTAAGTATTTCCTAAAGTAATGCTATTGTGACATTTCGCATTGTTGAATCCCCGCCCACATTTAGACAATCCTCCGTGTAGCTTCCATCACCAATAGATCACGGGAAGAAGTTAATTCCACAGTTTGCTTTTTCTGTTTATGGGTCTTGCAAGATAATTGCGCCTTTAAAGGTTCAGAAAGCTGACATTTCCCGTTTATTGAAATAGAGGGAGAGCCGCTGTGGTGATTCATCACACAAAACATCTTCAAAGACAACATACAGAATTAAAGTGGAACTCCGGGATTTAAAGAAAAATTATAAGCACCTCCAGGGCTTTTCCCCCTCCAGAGAATAGGGGTAGGAATCCCACCCCTGAGTAACCCCTTGTCTCCGCCCCCTACCCGCCTCCGAGCACCGTCCCTTGTCTCCCCTTCCCCTATCCACCTACCAGTATCACTCCTTTCAGAGAATATAGAACAATGTATCATTTTGTGGTGTTAAGTAGTTTGTATGGAATTTGTTACTAATAACAAGAAAGGTAATAAAAATGTACTCCCTCCCCAGCAACAATGGACCCCCCCCAACATCAAAAGATCCTCCCCTGCAACAATAGACTCCCCCATCAACAATAGTCCCGTCCCCCCCCCAGCAACAATAGACTCCCCCAGCAACAAAAGATCCTCCTCCAGCAACAAAAGATCCCCCCCAGCAACAATAGACCCCCACAGCAACAAAAGATCCTCCCCAGCAACAATAGACTCCCCCAGCAACAAAAGATCCTCCCCAGCAACAATAGACTCCCCCAGCAACAAAAGATCCTCCCCAGCAACAATAGACTCCCCCAGCAACAAAAGATACTCCCCAGCAACAATAGACTCCCCCAGCAACAAAAGATCCTCCCCAGCAACAATAGACTCCCCCAGCAACAAAAGATCCTCCCCAGCAACAATAGACTCCCCCAGCTACAAAGGATCTTCCCCAGCAAAAATAGACTCCCCTAGCAACAAAAGATCCTCCCCAGCAACAACAGACCCCTCCAGCAACAAAAGATCTTCACCTGCAATAATAGACTCCCCCCAGCAACAAAAGATCCTCACAAGGAACAAGATCCTCCCCAGCAACAATAGACTTCCCCAACAAAAAAAGATCCTCCCCAGCAACAATAGACCCCCAGAAACAAAAGATCCTCCCCAGCAACAATAGACTTCTCCAATAACAAAAGATCCTCCCTAGCAACAATAGACCCCCCAGCAACAAAAAATCCTCCATAGCAACAATTGACCTCCAGCAACAAAAGATCCTCCCCTGCAACAATAGACTTCCCCAACAACAAAAGATCCTTCCTAGCAAACAATAGACCCCCCAGCAACAAAAGATCCTTCCTAGCAAACAATAGACCCCCAGCAACAATAGACTTCACCAGCAACAAAAGATCCTCCCCAGCAACAATAGACTCCCCCAGCTACAAGGGATCCTCCCCAGCAACAATAGACTCCCCCAGCAACAAAAGATCCTCCCCAGCAACAATAGACTGCCCCCCAGTAACAAAAGATCCTCCCCAGCAACAATAGACTCCCCCCATCTACAAGGAATTCTCCCCAGCAACAATAGACTTCCCCAGCAACAAAAGATACTCCCCTACAATAATAGACTTTCCCAGCAACAAAAGATCCTCCCTTACAACAATAGACCCCCCAGCAACAAAAGATCCTCCCCAGCAACAATCAGCACCCCCCCCCCCCCGGAAACAAAAACCCTGCGCCAACCATGATTAATTCCCCCCAGGAATAGACACTTCCAGGAACAAATAAACCCACCCAGCAACAATAGATCCCCAACTAGAAACAATAGAACCCTGCCAGCAAAAATAAAGCCAAGCAAGCAACAATAGATCTCCCAGCAGCCAGGAAATATAGATCCCTCCCTCAACAGCAGATCCCCAAACAATATAAGACCCCCAAAGCGAGAATAGATCCCTCAACAGCAACAATAGACTTCCCCTCACAACAGTAGAATCCCCCCCCCCCAATGGACACCCCTCTCAGGAACAAATCGACTCCCTCAGCAACAAATGATCTCCAACCAGCAACAATAGATCCAAGCCAGCAAGAACAAATCCCTACCAGCATCAATAGATCCCCCAGGAGCCAGCAGCAATAGACCCTTCCCTCAACAGTAGATCCCACCAACAACATAAGACCTCCAGCGCAGCAATAGATAGATTCCCCGCCAGCAACAATAGACATCCCCCTGCAACAGCAGATCCTGCCCCCACACCACACTGGACTCCCCACCCCCCCCCCCAGCAACACTACACCACCCCAGTGGTGTAAAAGATCCTGCAATAGTCAGCATCAATAGACCTTCCAGCACACTCCAGCCCCCCTTGTCAGTAAACACATTCAGTTTTGGAGATTCCGGAACAGCATACCGCAGAGTTCCTGCTATAAAAAAGCCCCGAGTATCCCTTAGTAAGAAACAAACAATACAAAGTAGTGCTGACTTAGCCTCTGCACACTCCAGTGCTGTCCTCAAATACCTTTTTGGTCCATCACCGGAGGTCCTCTTCAAGGCTGAGTGCCAATTTACTGTGCGCACAGCCTCTCAATTACACTCCCCTCTAGGGGGCGCTACCATATGGCGGGGGTCAAAGTACCACAGGGCTGAGCAGCGCTCACACATCATTTCGTGTGTCCACTCTCCGCCATTGCCGGAAGAAGGAGAAGAAGCTGCACTGATGTCATCTGACCGCCGGCAAGACCGCAAGAGCCGTTATTTCTCAACCTTTTTACTGCAGAGGAATCCCCGAAAAAGTCAATTCATTGGTGGTCAGTTGGAAAATTGCCCCTTGCGTTGGTGGGAAAATGTAACCTGGTGAGAATGCCACCCTTAAGAATGGTTTAGCCCAGGGGTCTCCAAACTTTTCAAACAAAGGGCCAGTTTACTGTCCTTCAGACTTTAGGGGGGCCCGGATTGTGGCCAACTGGGGTAGAAAATGTCCCAACATCAATGAGACATTGCCTCAAGGTTGGTGGTCAGTAGGAGGAGGTGTAGTGCCCCATCGTTGGCATTAGTGGCAGGAATAATACACCATTATTGGTATCAGTGGAAGAAATAGTGCCCCACCATTGGGAGGAATTGTGCCCCGAGGGCCAGATTAAGGCTAGCAAAGGGCCGCATCCGGCCCTCGGGCCACAGTTTGGAGACCCCTGGTTTAGACTTAATTAAAAACACGCAGCTCCCAAAAAAAAACCCTTAAACAGCAAAGGCAGCCAACGAGGATGTTCACATGCCGTAGTCACTTAGCTTTGATTGACGCCTACGGCAAAAACCAACACTCCTTACGCATTCAGCGGGCAGTACAGCCACCGAACTCTACCCATTCAAGCGAAAGGGGGCGCGCCACAAGGTATGCAGTTGCGGTATGTTGGTGGGCATTTATGGGGTTAAAACAGGCAGTGAGGGGGCATCATAGCACATAAGGCTGTACTAATGGTGTCCATATGTAGAACAATTTTATCCCTTTCCCGCCGAGCGGACGCAGATATGCGGCCTCGGCTTTCGGGGGTCATACCGGGACGATGCTCGCAGCTGCAGGCATCATCCCGGTATCATTTTTTAGAGCCGGCGATTGGCTTTCCAGGGATAACAACCGATGCGGCTAAAAGCCGGAGGAGCAGGAGGGGATACCCCCTCCTCCCGCCGCCTCCGCCGCTCTTACCGGGCCTCCCGTCCCACCGGGAGACCCGATCCACGATGCTCCACCTCCGGCGCCTAGAGAGAGACTGAAACAAAGCCGCGAACGGCCTTGATTCAGTCTCTTCAATGTAACCACGGAAGCGACATCATGACGTCACGTCCGGGTTACTCGGCTGCCAATGGCGCCGCATTTAAAAAAAATACACATTATTCAGAATCGCCGTTTTTGGCGAACTGAATACTTTGAAGTGTAAAGGAGGGATTTGGAGTCTTTTGGACCCCCCGATCCCTCCATAAAGAGTACCTGTCACCACTTATTACTGTCACAAGGGATGTTTACATTCCTTGTGAAAGCAATAAAAGTGATCAAAATATATATAATTTTTTTAAAACACAATTTTATATTATAAAAATAAATATGATTTTTTTTTTTAAAGCACCCCTGTGCCCGCGAGCTCCCGCAGCAAAGAAAACGCATACGGAAGTCGCACCCGCATATGTAAACAGTGTTCAAATCACACATGTGAGGTATCACCGCGATCGTCAGAATGAGAGCAATAATTCTAGCCCTAGACCTCCTCTGTAACTCTAACCTGGTAGCCGTAAAAAAAATTAAAGCGTCACCTATGGAGATTTTTAGGTACCGTAGTTTGTCGCCATTCCACGAGTGCGTGCAATTATAAAGCATGACATGTTTGGTATCTATTTACTTGGGATGTTACTTGGCGTAACATCATCTTTCACATTATACAAAAAAATTGGGCTAACTTTACTTTTTAATTTTTTTTAAATTCATGAAAGTTAATCTTTCCAAAAAAGTTGCATTTAAAACACCGCTGCACAAATACCGTGTAACATAAAATATTGCAACAATCGCCATTTTATTCTCTAGATTCTCTGCTAAAAAAATATATATATATAATGTTTGGGGGTTCTAAGTAATTTTCTAGCAAAAAATACGGATTTTAACTTGTAAACACCAAATGTCAGAAATAGGCTTAGTCATGAAAGGGATAAATACCAGGTGTACTGAATTGAAATTCACAGAGTTCCAGTCAGTAGTAGTATATCAGTGAAGCCCAAAACATAAAATTAAAATAATGGATCACGTATAGTGTCAAAAGTATTAGGACACCTGCCTTTACACACACACATGAACTTTGATGGCATCCCAGTCTTATGCCGCGTACACACGATCGGAATTTCCCTCGGAAAAACCTTGGATGGTTTTTCCGACGGAATTCCGCTCAAGCTTGGCTTGTACACACGGTCACACAAAAGTTCTCTGAAATTTCGACCGTCAAGAAGGCGGGGGCGTACAACACTACGACGAGCCGAGAAAATTAAGTTCAATGCTTCAGAGCATGCGGCAAATTGTTTCCGAGCATGCGTAGGACTTTTGCGTGTTGGAATTGCTACAGACGATCGGAATTTCGGAAGAACCTGCTCTCAATCTTTTCTTGGCGGAAATTCCGACAGCAAAAGTCAGATGGAGCCTACACACGGTCGGAATTTCTGACAAAAGGCTCCCATCGCACTTTTGCTGGCGGAATTTCCGATTGTGTGTACGGGGCATTAGTCTGTAGGGTTCAATATTGAGTTGGCCCACCCTCTGCAGCTATAACAGCTTCAACTCTTCTGGGAAGGCTGTCCACAAGGTTTAGGAGTGTCTATGGGAATGTTTGACTATTCTTCCAGAAGGGCATTTGTGAGGTCAGGCACTGATGTTGGAGGAGAAGGCCTGGCTCGCAGTCTCCACTCTAATTTATCCCAAAGGTGTTCTATCAGGTTGAGGTCAGGACTCTGCGCAGGACAGTCAAGTTCCTCCACCGCAAACTCGCTCATCCATGTCTTTATGGACCTTGCTTTGTGCACTGATGGATAGGGGATTATGGTGTAGGGTAGTTTTTAAGGGGTTGGGCTTGGCCCCTTAGTTCCACTGAAGGGAACTCTTAAGGCGTCGGCATACCAAGACATTTTGGACAATTTCATGCTTCCAACTTTGTGGGAACAGTTTGGGGATGGCCCCTTCCTGTTCCAACATGACTGCGCACCAGTGCACAAAGCAAGGTCCATAAAAACATGGATGAGCGAGTTTGGGGTGAAGGAACTTTACTGTCCTGCACAGAGTCCTGACCTCAACACCTTTGGGATGAATTAGAGATGAGACTGCGAGCCAGGCCTTCTCGTACAACATCAGTGCCTGACCTCACGAATTGTCTTCTGGAAGAATGGTCAAACATTTCCATAGACTAAAGCCTAGTACACACGGCCCGGGAATCCCGTCAGGAAAAAAACTTTGGTTTTCCTGATGGGATTCCTGGCAAGCTTTCCTTGCTCGACGAGTGTACACACGGCCATTCAAAAGAACCGCCGTTCTTTTGAATGGCAAGAACGCGGTGATGTCATCGACTACGACGAGCCTGCGCTCGTCACATTCGATGCCGTCGCCGCCATCTTGCTTCACCCTACACTACCCTTGTAAGCTACCGCGCATGCGTCAAAGTCTTTTCGAGCATGCGTGGGCTTAACTGGGACAGGTAAGCATACACACTCACGGTTTTCTCGGCAGGAAACACTCTGCCGAGAATCCCGATGAGAGAATAGAGAGCAGGTTCTCCATTTTTTTCGTCTGGATTCCCGGCAGTTTTCTTGCCGAGAAACCATACACACGGCTGGTTTTCTTGGCAAAAAGCTCTCCCAGCAGTTTTCTTGCCTGGAAAACCGGCCGTGTGTGCGAGGCTACACTCCTAAACCTTGTGGGCAGCCTTCCCAGAAGAGCTGAAGCTGTTATAGCCGCATAGGGTGGGCCAACTCAATACTGAACCCTATGGACTAAGACTGGGATGCCATTAAACTTCATGTGCGTGTAAAGGCAGGTGTCCCAATACTTTTGGCAATATAGTGTATATATAATAATAAAAGTATTTTGAATAAACAAAAATAGTAGCGCTTCTGTGTATCACACCACAAATCTAAATACTATAGCAAATATATATATGTCCCGTGAGGAAATACATATATGTGAAAAACTGCAAAACATATACTCTAAAAATATATATGTGCACATACAATAAATTAATAAGTGTCCGTAACGCTCAAATATTGTTTTCAAACCAGTTGTGAAAAAAGCATTTAAATAAAGTCCATCAGTGAGATAAGTGTTCCAATAATAGTGACTTCAACTAAAATTTGCATAAAAATCTTCCTGTGTTCTCTTGAATTTGGAAGAAGTCCTATGCGACGAAACTAGTCTGGGAGAAGCTACACGGCGCTCTTTTATATAGTGTGGCGTTCGGTTTTTTCGACCGCTCATCGAATCTACAGTCCGGTGTTTGGACGGAAGATCACAGTGTTTTCGATTGGAGTGGAGAGACGGGCATATATGAAGGAGGGTGAGACACAAATGATTGATTGGTCCGCCGAGACCGCAATACATCGCGGCTACCTGTCGTATGCCTGTCTGGCGTTTTGAAGTGATTTTGCTGAAGTGCCTAATTTTGATTTGCTAGATGTGAGTGAAACTATTGAGGGTTACCTGTGCTGTGTTTAATAAAAGTTTTTACGTACTTCACTATTGGAGACCTTTTTGCTTTTTCATGTGGGAAAACTTGACTGACCTGGCAACATCGTTTGGATCTATCTTTTATACCCTGAGGGGTGTTTAACCACTTCTCTACCGGGCACGAAAACCCCCTTCCTGCCCAAGCCATTTTTCAGCTTTCAGCGCTGTCACACTTTGAATGACAATTGCGCGGTCGTGCGACGTGGCTCCCAAACGAAATTTGCGTCCTTTTTTTCCCACAAATAGAGCTTTCTTTTGGTGGTATTTGATCACCTCTGCGGTTTTTCTTTTTTGCGCTATAAACAAAAGAAGAGCGTCCAGTTTGGAAAAAAAACACTATTTTTTACTTTTTGCTATAATAAATACCCATCTTTTTTTTTTAAATAAAATTTTCCTCAGTTTAGGCCAATACGTATTCTTCTACATATTTTTGGTAAAAAAAAAAATCGCAATAAGCGCGTATTGATTGGTTTGCGCAAAAGTTATAGCGTCTACAAAATAGGGGATAGATTTATAGCATTTTTATTTTTTATTTTTTTATTAGTAATGGCGGCGATCTGCGATTTTTATTGTGACTGCGATATTGCGGCGGACACATCGGACACTTTTGACACATTTTTGGGACCATTCACATTTATACAGCGATCCCTGCTATAAAAATGCATTGATTACTGTATAAATGTGATTGGCAGGGAAGGGGTTAACCACTAGGGGGTGGGAAGGGGTTAAATATGTTCCCTCAAAGTGTTCTTACTGTGTGGGGGAGGGGACTGACTGGGGGAGGTGACCGATGGTTGTCCCTATGTACAAGGGACACACCATCGGTCCCCTCTCCCTCACAGGACGTGGATCTCTGTGTTTACACACACAGATCCACTTTCCTGCTCGTTTCCCGGGCAATCGCGGGTGCCCGGGCACGCGCACCGGGGCCTTGTGAACGCGGCGGGCGTGCGCCTCCCAGCTCGTTTTAAAGGGAAGACGTCATATGATGTCCTCCCAGAACGAGAGTATCCTCCGCCCGCCGTCTATTGACAGTGGGCGGGGGACAAGTGGTTAAGCTGTGAAGCCGAGCATGAGAGTGCGAGGCAAATCCTAGTGGTGAGTGCAAGTCCTTAGGGAGTGGAGTCACTAATCACGCTGGTGTGGTGAAGGTTTTTCAAGAGAACACAGGAAGATTTTTATGCAAATTTTAGTTGAAGTCACTATTATTGGAACACTTATCTCACTGATGGACTTTCTTTAAATGTTTTTTTCACAACTGGTCTGAAAACAATATTTGAACGTTACGGACACTTATTAATTTATTGTATGTGCACATATATATTTTTAGAGTATATGTTTTGCAGTTTTTCACATATATGTATTTCTTCACGGGACACATATATATATTTGCTATAGTATTTAGATTTGTGGTGTGATACACAGAAGCGCTACTATTTTTGTTTATTCAAAATACTTTTATTATTATATGTTTTTTGTAAAGTAGCAGCTAGTAAGGTTTTTTTGGTCTGCATTCCGCAGACTCGCTCCCGAAGCGCAGTGGAGTGTATAAGGGAAGAAGAGGGCAGTTGATTTCTTTTTATACACTATTTTAGATAGTGTATATATAGACGAGAAAACACCAAGCTGTTGGGAGGCGATGTCCTCCTTTAATCTGAACGTATAGCACAGCTGAGAGCCGCGCTCAGGATTATTTAGGACGTGCAATAAACACACGGCGCGGTGAGACTTTGTTCCTCGCGCCTTCTATGTATCTATGTTTGGCTGATATTAAACTTGACGGGGGGAAACATGCTATTAGCCAGCAGAGGGAAAATATATATTATCCACCTGCGTCCCAGCGAGAGCTTTATTTTTAGACTATAGGAGCCATTCTATTTTATTGATAGACAGTATTGGATTAAAGTAAAATATGATGTGTTCTGCAGTGATATGTAATAAAGTAAGGAGTGGATTACGGCTCAGTAACAGCTGCAGGGCTCTAAATGTATAAAGTTTGCGTTGGAAGAGATGAGAATAAAAGAATGTGAATAATGGACCTTACAGCCCCCCTCCCCCATGGAAGCAGCAAAGGCTAAAGAATGGGGGCGCTCGATTGCTAAACTTCATAGTTGAGGTCGAAACTGCCATCAAAGCAGCTTCCATGGCTGGGGCTGTACTAATGGTGGCCATACATGGAACAGTTTTATATACCAAGTGTACTCAATAAAAATTCACAGAGTTCCAATCAGTAACATTTTCTTCCAGCAGAAGTATATTATGTTTATGCAAGGAGACCCGATCAAACCCAGCGCACCGCCAAGAGCTCCAGCAAAATGACCTGGTGATTCAAGCCCTGCCGGGTGCCGACTCCCCAGGGGCCCATCTCACCCAGTCACCGATAGTGAAAAAAGAAAAATGAAAGCGCATGGCTAAAAAAGACAACTAATCCCATGAGCGGGTAAAACGCGTTAGCGGAGCCAGGCTTGGGAAGAGGCAGAGCTGAAGCCTTTCTGAACCAGGCGGATTCCCGGTGTACACGTCCATCTTTCTTTTCTCAATGTTTATGCAAAGACTCAAATCCTTCACATCACAGACCCCATTTTACAACAGTGTCCCCAGTCCCCCCCTTCACATCACAGTCCCCCCTTTACTTCAATGTCCACGGTCCCCCCTTTACATCAGTGTCATCTGTCCCCCCTTCACATTACAGTCCTCCTTTTACATCAGTGTTCTCAGTTCCCCCTTCACATCACAGTCCCCCTTTACATCAGTGTGTTCAGTCCCCCCTTCACATCAGAGTCCCCCTTTACATCAGTGTTTTCAGTCCCCTTTACATCAGTGTCCTCAATTCCCCCTTCACATCACAGTCCCCCTTTACATCAGCGTTTTCAGTACCCTTTACATCAGTGTCCTCAATTCCCCCTTCAAATCACAGTCCCCCTTTACATCAGTGTCCTCAGCCCCCCTCCCTGTCACATCACAGTCCCCCCTTTACATCAGTGTGTTCAGTCCCCCTTCACATCAGAGTCCCCCTTTACATCAGTGTTTTCAGTCCCCTTTACATCAGTGTCCTCAATTCCCCCTTCACATCACAGTCCCCCTTTACATCAGTGTTTTCAGTACCCTTTACATCAGTGTCCTTAATTCCCCCTTCAAATCACAGTCCCCCTTTACATCAGTGTCCTCAGCCCCCTCCCTGTCACATCACAGTCCCCCCTTTACATCAGTGTGTTCAGTCGACCCTTCACATCAGAGTCCTCCCTTTACATTAGTGTCTTTAGTTCCCCTTCAAATCAAATTCCCCCTTTACATCAGTGTCCTCAGTCCCCCATTCACATCACAGTCCCCCCTTTACATCAGTGTCCTCAGTCCCCCATTCACATCACAGTCCCCCCTTTACATCAGTGTTCCCAGTCCCCCATTCACATCACAGTCCCGCCTTTACATCAGTGTCCTCAGTCCCCCATTCACATCACAGTCCCCCCTTTACATCAGTGTCCTCAGTCCCCCATTCACATCACAGTCCCCCCTTCACATCAGTGTCCTCAGTCCCTCCGTTACATCAATGTCCATGGTCCCCTCTTCACATCAGTGTCCGCAGTCCCCCTTCACATCAGTGTCCGCAGTCCCCCTTCACATCACAGCCCCCCCTTTACATCAGTGTCCTCAGTCCCCCCTTCACATCACAGTCCCCTCTTTACATCAGTGTCCTCAGTCCCTCCTTCACATCACAGTCCCCCTTTACATCAGTGTCCTCAGTCCCCCATTCACATCACAGTCCCCCCTTTACATCAATGTCCACGGTCCCCCCTTCACATCACAGTCCCCCCTTTACATCAGTGTCCTCAGTCCCCCCTTCACATCACGGTCCCCCCTTCACATCAGTGTCCTCAGTCCCCCATTCACATCACAATCTCCCCTTCACATCAGTGTTCTCAGTCCCCCCTTCACATCACAGTCCTCCCTTTACATCAGTGTCCTCAGTCCCCCCTTCACATCACAGCCCTCCATTAACAACAGCGTAGAGGCATGAAAAAAAAAAAAAAAAACTGATTGAACAAAAATGTATATTAAAGAACCTTAATTTTGATCAAGTCAAGCAGAAATGCCAATATGATTCCTCCATACCCATTAGGGATGAGATTTATATTTAACCCAAACCAAGACTGTTCCTGGTTGCCCGAACCAACAAACTGTACCAAATAGGCCAGTTCACCCGCCTGAATCCCTGACTACCGAAATGTAATCAAACAGCCGGGGATCCTGGGGGATTCCACTGAGAAAATATGGTCAAGATGCAACCCAGGATTCCCAGCCATGTGTTTACATTAGTGCAGCACTAGGGATCTGTCATTTAGTAATGCAGTTGGTCAACATTGGATTTACATCACTGGATTCCATGATTGACACTGGATTTACATCCGAGAACTTTAAAAAAAAAAAAATCTTTTTGAAATGTGAATTAAGGACTCTTTCACGGTTTATCTATACCTCAGTGGCGGTTCACACAGGGGCAACCCGACTTACTGCGCGACTTTGCAAGGCGACTTCAGCGCGACTTGGAGCAACTTACAACGCGACTTTAAGTCGCCTCCACGACAGGCGACTTTGGCTGTGGCCAATGACAGAATAATCAGCTCTGTGGGAGGGAGGGGTTTGCCTGGGTTAACTATTTTCTCTTCCTGTAAAGTTGCTTGCACTAACATGGACATCCGACTTTGGAGGTGACTTCCATTGAAATCTATGGGTAGAAGTCGCCTTGAAGTAGTACAGGAACCTTTTCTGAAGTCGGAGCGACTTCAGTAGTGTACATTCAGACGGCGCTCATTCACTTCAATGGTATTTCTAATGTCGCGCGACTTGGGGCGATACAAGTCGAATCCCAAGTCGATGTAGTGTGAACGGGCACTTACTGGGAATGAGTACAGGGATATCAGTATACCCCTGTACTCATTGCCCTAGGAGGGGACGGATATCTAGGGGGTCTCCTTTTAATAAGGGGCTTCAAGATTTCTTTATATACCCCCCACACATCGCCACATCATTTTTGGGGGGCAGGATGTGGGAAAAGGGGCCATTCTCCCTCAGCTTTGGGACAAGGTGCCTTGCAAGGGGGGTGGCCCCAATGTTGAAGGGCTCTTGGCCTTGTATGGTACAAGAGAGGGACAACATGTTCACTGCCCTCCCTTTCTTGGACACCCAGGCTGCCTCCATGCCTGCATAAGGGTCTGGTATCAAGGGGAACCCCATGCCCTTTTTTTAAATATCCCTTTTAAAAGATTACAGTACAGTTCTGTAACACCTGAGGGCACCCCCAAGCATACTATATTGAAAGAATTTGTGTATTTTTAATGTTGCTCTTTAGGCCACATGAAAAGACCTTCTCCCCATTAAATGGTATTTCTTAAAAAAAAAAAAAAAAATTGCATTGTTACATTGCCCATCAACCTTGAAAATAGCCAGAAAGAAAACCAAGATTTGCCTCAAGTAGACTTCAGTGGGGTTTGCCACCAAGTTCAGGGTTTGAGGTTGAACATTGCACTTGAACCAAACGCAGCCAAGGCCCCTCATTTCTTTGGGCTGTTCTGGATTTCACAGTCTGAAGGTTCGATTGTTTCCCCCTGCATTCTGGAGGCTTCAAGAACCTAGGGGGCTGGGAAAATCCAATAGCCAGCCAAAATATTTATTTAGATTCAGCCAATCCACGAGGAGGTGTGCCCAGTAGGTGGCTGGAGGGGAGCATAAATAGTCAGGGGATCTGGGACAGCCCTGGTCTAGTCCTGCTGGAGTAGTTTCCAGCCTAAGTGGCTGCTGCCCCTTTTTGGCAGTCCTGCTAGGGTTGGCTGATGTTCATAGAGGTCCCAACTGTGGTAGAGCTGGGAGGCCTTTTCCTAATTTCTTCTGGAGCTAAGAATTTGACCAGGAGAACTCACTGAGGACCACCTGGTGGAAGCTAAAAGGTGTGCAGCTGCCATGAGATATTGTGAGTACTGACCTAAGCTCAAGATTTAAAGGGGTTGCAAAAGGTAATTTTTTTTTTTTTTTAAATAACAGACATGTTATACTTACCTCCACTGTGCAGCTCGTTTTGCACAGAATGGCCCCAAACCTGGTTTTCTGGGGTCCCTCGGCGACTGTCTCGGCTTCTCCCCGCAAGCATCACCACCTTCATGTGAGCAAGCTCGCATGGTGATGAGTTCTTGCGGGCGCGCTCCCGTGATACAGCCATCGGCTATTGCCGCTCACTGTATCACTCGGCCCCGGCGCACCGCGTCATTGGATGTGATTGACAGCAGCGCAAGCCAATGGCTGCGCTGCTTTCAATCAACCAATGAATGAGCCGAGGAGCCCAGCTGAGAAGCAAGCGCGTTCATGGCGCAGGACTTTCGAGGAGTCAGGTAAGTAAACGGGGGGGGGGGCTGGGGGGCTGCTAATCCTCAGATGTTTTTTCACCTAATTGCCTTAATGCATAGAATGCATTAAGGTGAAAAAACGTGTACCTTTACAACCCCCTTAATGACTGTGTGCTGTCCTACTCCTGGGGTGCCAACTGTAGGTCATTCTGAGACGGCTTCCACAGGATCTCAGGTCTGGTATTCCCCTTTGTTTCTGGCTTAAATATCGTTCAAAGAAGTCTCACCCAGTATAGTGTGTCCCCCCTGTTGTAAATCAGCATTTTTGGAGTATCCCATACCACCCAAACCCCTCTGCCATTACCAGTTCTACAAGTAATAAAGGACAAAAAAAAAAAAGACATCCCCTAGCTCAGTGGTTACGGAACTGAGGCTCAAGGGCTGGATGTGCCCCTTTGCTTGCCTTTGTCCATCCCCTGAGGCACTATTCCTCTTACTGACACCAATGAGCAGGCATCATTGCTATCATTGACATCAACAGTGAGGCACTATTCCTCCCACTGACACCAATGATGGTGCACTCTTCCTGCCACTAATATCATTGATGGGACATTATTCCTTCTCCTACTGACCACATTTTTTCAATCCTACTGACTACTAAGCCAGAGACATTGCGGACTCTGATCGATGCTGGGGCATTTTCTACTCCCATTGACCAAAGTCTGGCCCTCCTAAAGTCTGAAAGGCAGGACACTGGCCCTTTGTATAGAAAGTTTGGAGACTCCTGCCCTAGACTGTTTCTTGAAGCCAGAGTGAATGGACTGTTGCCTGTGTGATTGGTAGCCTCTGCACTGGTTGGAAAAGAACAAGTTAAATCAGAGGCCCCTTTGGGGGTAGCGCTATATTTCACAAACATTGTGGCAGGTTAAGTTATATATATTAGACATGTGCGCCGTCAATAAATTAGTTTAGTTTCGTTCCGTTCCGTTTCGTATTAGACGAAGATTCGTATTTCTTAATTTGTGTCCGTAATTCAATTTGGATTCGTTTTGTACGAAATACAAATTTTCGTTAGATTCGTTAACTTTTCGTAACAGTTACGAACATTCGTTATGATGTATTTAAAAATCAAAAAATACCTTTCTCAATATGGCAGTCGTCGACTCATTATGCTCATTATGAGGGGCTCCCTCCATCCCTGTGCTGTGCTGAATTCCTCCTGGGGCTGTACCCCTGCTGTGCTCATTATGAGGGGCTCCCATCATCCCTGTCCTGTGCTGACTTCCTGGGTGTGTAGTAGCCCATTAATTCGCATTTCGTAATTTGTGTCCGAAATTCAATTTGGATTCGTACAAAATACGAAAGTTCGTTAGGTTCATTAACTTTTCGTAACAATTACGAACATTCGTTATGAGGGGCTCCCATCATCCCTGTGCTGTGCTGACTTCCTCCTGGGGCTGTACCCCCTGCTGTGCTCATTATGAGGGGCTCCCACCATCCCTGTGCTGTGCTGATTTCCTCCTGGGGCTGTACCCCTGCTGTGCTCATTATGAGGGGCTCCCACCATCCCTGTGCTGTGCTGAATTCCTCCTGGGGCTGTACCCCTGCTGTGCTCATTATGAGGGGCTCCCATCATCCCTGTGCTGTGCTGACTTCCTCCTGGGGCTGTACCCCTGCTGTGCTCATTATGAGGGGCTCCCATCATCCCTGTGCTGTGCTGACTTCCTCCTGGGGCTGTACCCCTGCTGTGCTCATTATGAGGGGCTCCCATCATCCCTGTGCTGTGCTGACTTCCTGGGTTTTTAACTTCATCATAACGAATAATCGTAATTATTATGACAATAATAAAACGATATTAACGAACATTCTTATTTTGTCCAATTCTGAATCTCCCATCGACTACCAGTACCAGTCTGAGCCGTCTCTCCCACTTCTGAAACGAAATTTGTCAACGAAATTTCGTATTTCGTATAAAATTCGTAAGGATAGAAATTCGTATTTCGTATGCTTACGAATGTACGAATTTTTGTACGAATTTTCGATTCGTACTAAACGAATCGCACATGTCTAATATATATGTGCTTCCTTCCACTGTGGATCTGCCTGTAATCTTGCTTCAACATTTGACTACAGGTCTACTTTAAAGAGCCATTAGGTAGAATTAGACACAATTCAAATGAAATAATCACTCCCTATCAGCTACATAGATCTCTGCATGTAATGAGTCCAGAGACAGACAATTAAATTGCTCTCATAATCCATTATTCTGTTCCCACCCCGACGGTCATTCCAGTTCGTGTCTGCATGAATTCTATAAAATGGATGGCTTGACCTTTTGTTCTGAAATCTTAATATTTTATTTTCTGGTCTCCACGCTGGATGACAGCTCCATATAATTAAGCCATCTCTTCCTCTTTAGTCTCACAGGGTGTCATTATCACGGCGTCCTTGTCATGTAAAAGTCACTCTACAGTCAATAATTCATGCTTTCAGCACAGCTGTAGTTGCCGTGTAAAAGAGCACACGTGAAGACTAGGGATGAGCTTCGTGTTCGAGTCGAACATACGTTCGACTCGAACATCAGCTGTTCGATCGTTCGACGAAGATCGAACGATTTGGGCCGTTCGCGCCAAATTCGAGTGACGCGAACGGCCCACAATGCACTACGCCATCGCAGTGTCATCCAGGCGCTGTGATTGGCCAAGCATGCACTGTGACCCCGCATGCTTGGCCAATCACAGCGCCGGCAGCGAGGAGAGCAATGATTGGCCACAGGCAGGATGCCTGTGGCCAATTATTGCTGAGGGTGTTTAGTACACGCCCCACACTATAAAAGGCCGCCAGCACGGCGGCCTAGTGTAGTGTGTTCCGGAGCAGGGATAGAGCAGCATAGGCAGGGACAGTGACTTTTATTTCTTTCTTGCTTAACCTGGATTCCTTTAGTTTAGGGAAAGAGAAGGATAGGTAGGGAGAGTGTCAGTGTGTTTTGTGCTTGTGCTATAGTGTGCTTAAAAAAAACATTTTTTCTAGGGACAGAAAACTGTAGGTAGGGAGAGTGTCAGTTTCTTTCACTGTGCAAGTCCTTGTTTCTAGGGACCTGGAAGGACAGTGAGTGAATTCTCCTTGTGCTATATTGTGCTTAAAAAAAACATTTTTTCTAGGGACAGAAAACTGTAGGTAGGGAGAGTGTCAGTTTCTTTCACTGTGCAAGTCCTTGTTTCCAGGGACCTGGAAGGACAGTGAGTGAATTCTCCTTGTGCTATATTGTGCTTAAAAAAAACATTTTTTCTAGGGACAGAAAACTGTAGGTAGGGAGAGTGTCAGTTTCTTTCACTGTGCAAGTCCTTGTTTCCAGGGACCTGGAAGGACAGTGAGTGAATTCTCCTTGTGCTATATTGTGCTTAAAAAAAAAAAAATTTCTAGGGACAGAAAACTGTAGGTAGGGAGAGTGTCAGTTTCTTTCACTGTGCAAGTCCTTGTTTCTAGGGACCTGGAAGGACAGTGAGTGAATTCTCCTTGTGCTATATTGTGCTTAAAAAAAACATTTTTTCTAGGGACAGAAAACTGTAGGTAGGGAGAGTGTCAGTTTCTTTCACTGTGCAAGTCCTTGTTTCCAGGGACCTGGAAGGACAGTGAGTGAATTCTCCTTGTGCTATATTGTGCTTAAAAAAAACATTTTTTCTAGGGACAGAAAACTGTAGGTAGGGAGAGTGTCAGTTTCTTTCACTGTGCAAGTCCTTGTTTCTAGGGACCTGGAAGGACAGTGAGTGAATTCTCCTTGTGCTATATTGTGCTTAAAAAAAACATTTTTTCTAGGGACAGAAAACTGTAGGTAGGGAGAGTGTCAGTTTCTTTCACTGTGCAAGTCCTTGTTTCCAGGGACCTGGAAGGACAGTGAGTGAATTCTCCTTGTGCTATATTGTGCTTAAAAAAAACATTTTTTCTAGGGACAGAAAACTGTAGGTAGGGAGAGTGTCAGTTTCTTTCACTGTGCAAGTCCTTGTTTCTAGGGACCTGGAAGGACAGTGAGTGAATTCTCCTTGTGCTATATTGTGCTTAAAAAAAAAAAATTTCTAGGGACAGAAAACTGTAGGTAGGGAGAGTGTCAGTTTCTTTCACTGTGCAAGTCCTTGTTTCTAGGGACCTGGAAGGACAGTGAGTGAATTCTCCTTGTGCTATATTGTGCTTAAAAAAAACATTTTTTCTAGGGACAGAAAACTGTAGGTAGGGAGAGTGTCAGTTTCTTTCACTGTGCAAGTCCTTGTTTCTAGGGACCTGGAAGGACAGTGAGTGAATTCTCCTTGTGCTATATTGTGCTTAAAAAAAACATTTTTTCTAGGGACAGAAAACTGTAGGTAGGGAGAGTGTCAGTTTCTTTCACTGTGCAAGTCCTTGTTTCCAGGGACCTGGAAGGACAGTGAGTGAATTCTCCTTGTGCTATATTGTGCTTAAAAAAAACATTTTTTCTAGGGACAGAAAACTGTAGGAAGGGAGAGTGTCAGTTTCTTTCACTGTGCAAGTCCTTGTTTCTAGGGACCTGGAAGGACAGTGAGTGAATTCTCCTTGAGCTATATTGTGCTTAAAAAAAACATTTTTTCTAGGGACAGAAAACTGTAGGTAGGGAGAGTGTCAGTTTCTTTCACTGTGCAAGTCCTTGTTTCTAGGGACCTGGAAGGACAGTGAGTGAATTCTCCTTGTGCTATATTGTGCTTAAAAAAAACATTTTTTCTAGGGACAGAAAACTGTAGGTAGGGAGAGTGTCAGTTTCTTTCACTGTGCAAGTCCTTGTTTCTAGGGACCTGGAAGGACAGTGAGTGAATTCTCCTTGTGCTATATTGTGCTTAAAAAAAACATTTTTTCTAGGGACAGAAAACTGTAGGTAGGGAGAGTGTCAGTTTCTTTCACTGTGCAAGTCCTTGTTTCCAGGGACCTGGAAGGACAGTGAGTGAATTCTCCTTGTGCTATATTGTGCTTAAAAAAAACATTTTTTCTAGGGACAGAAAACTGTAGGTAGGGAGAGTGTCAGTTTCTTTCACTGTGCAAGTCCTTGTTTCCAGGGACCTGGAAGGACAGTGAGTGAATTCTCCTTGTGCTATATTGTGCTTAAAAAAAACATTTTTTCTAGGGACAGAAAACTGTAGGTAGGGAGAGTGTCAGTTTCTTTCACTGTGCAAGTCCTTGTTTCCAGGGACCTGGAAGGACAGTGAGTGAATTCTCCTTGTGCTATATTGTGCTTAAAAAATTTTTTTTCTAGGGACAGAAAACTGTAGGTAGGGAGAGTGTCAGTTTCTTTCACTGTGCAAGTCCTTGTTTCCAGGGACCTGGAAGGACAGTGAGTGAATTCTCCTTGTGCTATATTGTGCTTAAAAAAAACATTTTTTCTAGGGACAGAAAACTGTAGGTAGGGAGAGTGTCAGTTTCTTTCACTGTGCAAGTCCTTGTTTCCAGGGACCTGGAAGGACAGTGAGTGAATTCTCCTTGTGCTATATTGTGCTTAAAAAAAACATTTTTTCTAGGGACAGAAAACTGTAGGTAGGGAGAGTGTCAGTTTCTTTCACTGTGCAAGTCCTTGTTTCTAGGGACCTGGAAGGACAGTGAGTGAATTGTCCTTGTGCTATATTGTGCTTAAAAAAAACATTTTTTCTAGGGACAGAAAACTGTAGGTAGGGAGAGTGTCAGTTTCTTTCACTGTGCAAGTCCTTGTTTCCAGGGACCTGGAAGGACAGTGAGTGAATTCTCCTTGTGCTATATTGTGCTTAAAAAAAAACATTTTTTCTAGGGACAGAAAACTGTAGGTAGGGAGAGTGTCAGTTTCTTTCACTGTGCAAGTCCTTGTTTCCAGGGACCTGGAAGGACAGTGAGTGAATTCTCCTTGTGCTATATTGTGCTTAAAAAAAACATTTTTTCTAGGGACAGAAAACTGTAGGTAGGGAGAGTGTCAGTTTCTTTCACTGTGCAAGTCCTTGTTTCAAGGGACAGAGAAGGACACCTGAAGGTAGCCCTTATTGCTTTTTTCCCATCTCCCTGCAGGCCATCTATTAGAATGTCTGGAAGGCAAACAAGGAGAGGCAGACAGTCAGGAGGCAATAAAAGAGGGCAAGCAGGCTCTGTGTCTGGGGGCAACAGTGCTGGTCGTGGACGCGGTGCATTGTCATCAGCACATGGCCATGGGACACGCTTGTCCTTCTTTTCGGCAGCTGGACATGTTGAGCCACATCATGCCGAAGACTTGGTAGAGTGGATGACCAAGCCCTCCTCCTCCTCCTCATCCTCTCTCACCCAGGCTCAGGGTACTGGCAAAGCAGCTGCCAAAGCGTCCTCTTCCCTGGTATCAATGTCAGACTCATCATCAGTCACTCCTTCCCTAGACCCACCATGTCCTCCTCCTGAGGAGTCCCCCGAACTGTTTGAGCACAGTGTTGGGTACATGCTCCAGGAGGATGCCCAGCGTTTCGAAGGGTCTGATGATGAAACCCAGCTACAGGAAGGCAGTAGGGTGAGAGCAGACAGAGGGGATGCTCAAGAAGGACACCAATCTGGCAGTCATGTTCCAGCAGCTGCAGCATACTGCCAGATTGGCTCCAGTGATGAGGAGGGAGGGGATGATGAGGTCACTGACTCCACCTAGGTGCCTAATAGGAGAGAGGAGGAGGAGGAGGATGAGGAGGAGGCACATCTCCAATGAGGCAGGATGCCCTTTGGTGGCCAGCGTAAGGGCAGTACACCGACGGAATCACACCGCAGAGCTCCGCCTGTGCAGGGCGCTGCCTCTGCCCGTCATTCAAAAAGTTCCTTGGTGTGGGCCTTTTTTGAGGCTAGTGCATCAGATCGCACAGCTGCTGTTTGCAACATATGTCTCAAGCGTATATCGCGTGGCCAAAACATCAGCCGCTTGGGTACCACATGCCTGACCAGACATATGTTGACCTGCCATGCAGCTCGTTGGCAAGCCTACCTCAAAGACCCACACCAAAGAACAAAGCGGACCTCTCCTTGCACCGCATCAGCTGGGATCTCCAACCCCACTATAACTTCAGTCCTCTCAGAAACATGCACTGAGAGGAATGAAGGTGTAGAATTAGGTGTGTCACAGCCAAGTACTTGCGGCCACTCTGCTAGCAGTACACCGACGTCCGATTCTAGCAGGCAAATTTCCCTGCCCCAGCTGCTGGACCGTCGAAAGAAGTTCACTCGCAGCCATCCACATGCCCAGCGGTTGAATGCTAGCTTGGCTAAATTGCTAGCGCTTCAACTGCTGCCTTTTCAGTTGGTAGACTCGGCCCCCTTCCGTGAGTTTGTGCAATGTGCGGTTCCTCAGTGGCAGGTTCCCAAACGCCACTTTTTCTCACGGAAGGCTATTCCGGCTCTCTACCGGCATGTGGAAGGCAATGTCTTGGCCTCGCTGGACAGGGCGGTCAGCGGTAAGGTGCATATTACCGCTGACTCATGGTCCAGCAGGCATGGACAGGGACGTTACCTTTCTTTCACGGCCCATTGGGTCACTCTTTTGGCAGCTGGGAAGGATGCAGGACAAGGTGCAGTAGTGTTGGAGGTTGTCCCACCGCCACGCCTCCAAAATGCTACTACTGGTTGTGACACACCTCTCTCCTCCACCCCCTCCTCTTCTTCTTCCTCCATGGCCTCTTCCTGTGGTTTGTCCTATGAACCAGCGGTGCTCCGTAGCCGTTCACGGGGCTACGCAAGTACGCAGGCAAAAAGATGCCATGCCGTGCTTGCGCTGGTGTGTTTGGGGGACAGAAGCCACACTGGGGCAGAGGTCCTGTCTGCTCTGCAGGGCCAGGCCGAGAGGTGGTTGACGCCACGCCAGCTTAAGCCAGGAATGGTGGTTTGCGACAATGGCACCAACCTCCTCTCCGCCCTCCGACAGGGACAACTGACCCATGTGCCCTGTGTGGCTCACGTCCTTAACCTGGTGGTGCAGCGGTTCTTGGGCAGGTACCCGGGCTTACAGGATGTCCTGAGGCAGGCCAGGAAAGTCTGTGTGCATTTCCGCAGATCTTATAATGCCAGTGCTCGCCTGGCTGAGCTGCAAAAGGAGTTGAACCTGCCCAAGAACCGCCTTATATGTGACATGCCCACCAGGTGGAACTCAACGTTGGCCATGCTGCAGCGGCTGCACACGCAGCAGAGGGCCATCAATGAGTACCTGTGCGACTACGGCACCAGGACAGGGTCAGGGGAGCTTGTTTTTTTTTCTCCACGCCAGTGGGGCATGATCAGGGATGCATGCACTGTCCTGGCACCATTTGAGGAGGCCACGAGGATGGTGAGCAGTGACAGTGCATGCATCAGTGACACTGTACCTCTTGTCCACCTGTTGGAGCACACGCTGCGCGGAATAATGGACAGGGCACTTGAGGCAGAACAGAGGCAGGAAGAGGAGGACTTCCTTGCCTCTCAAGGCCCCCTTTACCCAGACAGTGTTCCTTCTGTCCCACCCATCGCACAGGAAGAGGAAGAGGAGGAGGAGGAGGAGGAGGATTGTGTCAGCATGGAGGTGGAGGCTGGCACTCAGCATCATCAGCAGCAGTCTTTTAGGGATGATTTACAGTCCCAAGAAACCAGTGGACTTGTACGTGGCTGGGAGGAGGTGACTGCGGATCATGTCGTCCTTAGTGACCCAGAGGACTCCGGAGCGAATGCCTCAGCAAACCTACGCTGCATGGCCTCCCTGATCCTGCAAAGTCTGCGGAAGGATCCTCGTATTCTTCGGATCAAGGAGAGGGACCATTACTGGCTGGCCACTCTCCTTGATCCACGGTACAAGGGTAAGGTTGCGGACCTTATGTTACCGTCGCAGAGGGAGCAGAGGATGAGACAACTCCGGGAGGCCTTGCAGAAAGGTCTGTGCAACGCGTTCCCAGAGACTGGGAGGTTACAAACTCCTGGTCCAGGACAACGAGTTGCTGAGGCTTCGGCCAGTCAAAGAAGGAGCGGTGGGGAAGGTGGCCGTCTGACCGATGCGTTCAGACAATTCTTTAGTCCGCAGCCCCAAAGTATGATTGGTTCCAGCAACCATCGCCAGCGTCTGATAAACATGGTGCAGGAATATTTAGGGGCAAGGTCAGACTTGGACACCTTCCCCACCGAAAATCCTCTGGCTTACTGGGTCTTGAGGATGGATCACTGGCCAGAGCTTGCACAGTATGCAATTGAGCTACTGGCCTGTCCTGCATCCAGCGTTCTTTCGGAACGCACATTCAGTGCTGCTGGAGGATTTGTCACGGATCACAGGGTGCGCCTGTCCACCGACTCGGTTGATCGACTGACTTTCATCAAGATGAACCAGTCTTGGATCACCACCAGCTACCACACACCTGATGCTGATATAACAGACTAATTGATTTTAACATGTCACGTCCCTTCAAGACTGATGCTGATGCTGAGTGCCTGTGCTGTTATGTTGACTGGCTATCCTCCTCCTCCGAGTCCTCAATGATACGATTGATGATGATAGCTTGGAAGATCATTTTTGTTTATGGGTGCCGCCACCAGTGGCTAAGGCCCAATTTTTCAGCCCCTGTTTTACAGGGGCGTGTACTTACAATTTTTTTAGCAATAATTTGCCATAGGGCTCATTGCTGTGCTCCAAGTACAGTATCTGTGAGGGGTTGTAGTGTTGTGCCACCAGTGCCTAAGGCCCAATTTTTCAGACCCTGTTTAACAGGGACGTGTCATTACAATTTTTGAAGCAATACTTTGCAACAGGGCTCATTGCTGTGCTCCAAGTACAGTATCTGTGAGGGGTTGTAGTGTTGTGCCACCAGTGCCTAAGGCCCAATTTTTCAGCCCCTGTTCAACAGGGGCGTGTCATTACAATTTTTGAAGCAATACTTTGCAACAGGGCTCATTGCTGTGCTCCAAGTACAGTATCTGTGAGGGGTTGTAGTGTTGTGCCACCAGTGCCTAAGGCCCAATTTTTCAGCCCCTGTTCAACAGGGGCATGCAATTACAATTCTTGATGTAATAATTCACAGCAGGGCCCATTCCTGCACCCACCAAGAGTAAGTCTGAGGGCTTACAGTGTTGTGGCAACGCCACCACCACCACCACCACGAAAGGCCCAATTTTTCAGCCCCTGTTCAAAAGGGGCATGTAATTACAATTCTTGATCTAATAATTCACAGCAGGGCCCATTCCTGCACCCACCAAGAGTAACTCTGAGGGCTTACAGTGTTGTGGCAACACCACCACCACCACCACCACCACGAAAAGCCCAATTTTTCAGCCCCTGTTCAACAGGGGCATGCAATTACAATTCTTGATCTAATAATTCACAGCAGGGCCCATTGCTGCACCCACCAAGAGTAACTGTCAGGGCTTACAGTGTTGTGGCACCAGCACCACCATCAAAGCCCCAATTTTTACTACCACTGTTCAACAATTATATGTAATTACAATTCCTGATATAATAGTTGACAGCAGGGCGTTCCAGCACCAACCAAGAGTAACTGTGAGTGCTTACAGTGTTGTGCCAACACCAACAACTAAGGGGCCTATTTCTGCAGAGTATATACGGCAGGTCCCTACTTTCAAACATCCAACTTACAAACGACTCCTACTTGCAAACGAAAGAAGACAACAGGAAGTGAGAGGAAATCTACCCCTAGGAAGGAAAATTCTCTCCTGTAAGAATAAATATGGGAGAAAGGTGTCTCCTCTGTACTGATGCTTTATCAGCAATCCTTGTTTCAAGAAAAACACCACATTTCAAAAACAGTTGTCATTGGGACGGAAAGTGAGGTGAAATGTTCTGAACAGGGGCACAGACAGCAAAACAAATGTTACAGGGGTGATAACCCTTACCTATGTTTCCCAAAAAGTTTAAAAATAGATTTTTGGGCTGGAGCTACACTTCAACAATGTACCTGTTCAAAATTACAAACAGATTCTACATAAGAACAAACCTACAGTCCCTGTCTTGTATGCACCGCCTGTATACGGCTGTTCAGAGTATATAGGGCCTTTTTTATTTTATGTGCGGGGTTCCCCTTAATATCCATACAAGACCCAAAGGGGCTGGTAATGGGCTGGGGTAGGGGGGGGGGGTCATGGGGTAGCTATGCCATTTTTCTTAAAGATTTTCATCCATATTACCGGGACCAGACATTACATTAAAGCCGCAAGAAGTTTTAAATGGCTTTTTTTTCCTTTAGAAGTGTCATTTTGTGCAGGGACAGTTCTAAACACGGGAAACACGTGGCACTTCACAGGCATACTTTAGACACCCCCCAGGTACGATATTTAAAGGAATATTTGACTTTTTTTTTTCACTTTATGCATCATTAAAATGACTGCTCCCGAAAAACGACCGTTTTTAAAACTTCTTTTTGCATTGATACATGTCCCCTGGTGCAGAACCCGGGTTCCCAAACCCTTTTTAGGACAATAACATGCATAATAGTTGTTATAATTAGCACTTTAGAATTCGAACGTTCGCATCCATTGTATTTAATAGGGTTCTAATGTTCGTACGAACTTTCGGTCCGTTCGCGGGTTCTGGTGCGAACCGAACCCGGGGGTGTTCGGCTCATCACTAGTGAAGACCTATTTACCCGTTTGCTTTTTGCTTTACTTTGGCTTAAAGATTAGATGGAAAGTTTATGGACCACTATATGGCTAAAAGTATGTGGGCACCCCTCCAAATCATGGTGTTCAGGTGTTTCCGGTGAAGTGTTCCCATAATAATACACGGCACGAAGACATTTTAGGCAATTGTGCTTTTTCAACC
The DNA here is from genome assembly GCA_029206835.1 of Rana muscosa. Taxonomy (NCBI): domain Eukaryota; kingdom Metazoa; phylum Chordata; class Amphibia; order Anura; family Ranidae; genus Rana; species Rana muscosa. The sequence goes on from CM055122.1 coordinate 311,218,228, forward strand.
TTGAGGTAACAGATTGGGGAAGACCTTTTTCTGTCCAAGCATGCTTGTTTCCCTCTGTACAAAGCCAGCTCCATAAAGAAATGGTTTGACCAGTTTGGTGTGGAGAAACTCAAGTGGTCCGCACAGACACTGACCTCAACCCTACTGAATTGGGATTAATTAGAACACTGATTGTGAGCCGGGTCTTCTCATCCATCATCAGTCCCTGACCTTATAAATGATGGCCAGCTCCATAAAGACATGGTTTGTTGAGTTTTGGTGTGAAGGAACTCAAGTGTACTGTACAGAGCCCTGACCTTAAGCCTACTGAACACCTTTGGGAGGAATTGGAAAGCCGATTGTGAGCTGGGTCTTCTCATCCATCATCAGTACCTGACCTCATAAATGATGGCCAGCTCCAAAAAGACATTGTTTGATGAGTTTTAGTGTGGAGGAACTTGAGTGTCCTGTACAGAACCCTGACCTCAAGCCTACTGAACATCTTTGGGATGAATAGGAATGCCAATTGTGAGCCAGGTCTTCTCATCTAAGGTCAGTAACTGACCTCACAAATGGTAACCAGCTCCATAAAGACATGGTTTGAGGAGTTTTGGTGTGGCGGAACTCGAGTATCCTGTACAGAGCCCTGACCTCAACCCTACTGAACATTTTTGGGATGAATTGGAATACCGATTGTGAACTGAGCCAGGTCTTATCCTTCAACATCTTTACCTGACCTCGTAAATGGTGACCAGCTCCATAAATACATGGTTTGATCAGACTGGTGTGAAGGATATCAAGTGCCCTGGTCTTCTCATCCAACTGTCACGAACGTCACGTCTACCCCAATGCAGGTGGCCAGACACTATATCTAGCTACTGTCTGCTTCACCTATAGCAGTCCCCCTTCCCTTAAGGCAAGCAGGCCTACTGGTACTTGGTTGTCCCCAGGATTTATACACAGTGCTATAGTGCCTGGCCACCACACCAGGGCAGACGTGAACAGAGCAAACAACAGACTACTTGGAGTTTAATATCCGAATAGTCCAATATCCAATCCAGTGACAGTCCAGGTAAAAGGCAGGCTGAGTTCAGGGAATAGTCCAATATCCGATCCGGGTCAAAAACAGGGAAATCCAACAGCAAAGCAGGTCAGACAAATGGGAGGCTTGATCAGGAACAATGCAGGTAACTCTGTCTCTATCACAAGCAAGGGATAGAGTGTTCGGCTTGCTTATATCAGGTGACTGACCAGATCAATCACTTTGCAGGTGAACACAGACAGGGAGAATGCAACAGCCAACACCCGGATGCTGGAATGAGGAGCAGGAGCACTTAAAGGGGTTGCAAAGAAATATTTTTTTTTTAAATAACAAACATGTTATACTTACCTCCACTGTGCAGCTCCTTTTGCACAGAGTGGCCCGAACGGTGTCTTCTGGGGTCCCTCGGCGGCTGTCTAGGCTTCTCCCCGCAAGCATCACCACCTTCATGCGAGCGAGCATGGTGATGAGTTCTTGCGGGCGCGCTCCCGTGATACAGCCATCGGCTATTGCCGCTCACCATATCACTCGGCCCCTCGGCCTTTGGCTGCGCTGCTTTCAATCCATCCAGTGTAGCCAATCAATGGCCAATCAACGGCCAGATAGAGAAAAGAGCAGGATGCCGGGGCGAGCGTGGGTCTTTCGAGGGCTCAGGTAAGTAAAACGGGGGCTCGGGGGGGGGGGGGGGGTGCGGTATTGTCGGAAGGTGAATTTTTTTTTCCTTTAAAACTACTTTAAGTGATCCTGACATTACCCCCCCTCTGAGGAGGGGCCCCCGGACCCTCAGAGGCAAGCTGGACGTCCAGTACAGGACCATCAGACTGGGCAGAGATCTGTGGATCCATGAGGTCAGGCTGGTTGGCAAGGGATGTGTCACAGGAGTCAAGCCGGATAGCTGAAGCATAAGCGGAGTGCAGAGAGTCCTGAAAAAAGGTTGAAAGCCCCACCTGGTCGAATGAGGCAGTTTATCCAAAGGATGGATTGAACCTTAGACCGGTTAGAATGGGTGTAGTAGAAGTGGGGTGAGGCCAGGTTACAGAAAGTCCTGAATAAGAAAAAGCAGGGCGTTCAATAGGCATAGGCTGGACTGGCATAATTGATGCAGTGGCCAACTAGGCAGCATCGCCAGGTGAAGCGACTGTCTGAATCGCATCACCAGAAAGTCCTGAATAAGAAGCAGGAAGCTCAACAGGCATGGGCTGGACTGGCATAATTGATGCAGTGGCCGAATGGGCCGTATCGCCAGGTGTAGCGACTGTCTGAATCGCATTGCCAGGTGTAGCGACTGTTAAACAAGTTAGCCTGGCTGTGTCTCCAAGGGAGTTTAACGACAGTCAAAGGTAGGAATAATCCAAGGGACTTGATTTTAGAAGAAGTTTTCCAACAGGGCTCAAGACTACGAGGCAACGGATAAGTTAGGCTTCTAGGAGGAGAGGATGCAGGCTGTGGCACTTGGCTAGAGAGGTGACCTGTAGAAAATTCAAGAGACTTGTCAGCCTCTTTTATTATAACAGAGTCATATAAGGGCACATGGTCATGTAAACTGGAGTCACATTTGGAAACATTGTCACGATCAGGATCTGAATAGGACTGTAATAAAGGAACGTGACTGGTACTGGCCACACAAGAGTTATAAATGGGCAAGTGGTCAGCAATTTTAATGCAATTCTGGATGCAGGTCTGGGACCAGAACATAACCTCCTCTGCAGCCCAGTCTATGTGTGGGTTGTGCAGTTTAAGCCAGGGATACCCTAAGATAAGGGAATAAGCAGGAGAAGAGATCAGGTAGAAGCTGATTGTCTCCCTATGAAATTTTTCCAGTGGTCAGGGGGTAATAGGTACAGTGCAGTGCACAAGGTCACCAGGACCATGGACAAGGGAGAATTATCAATGGCTAAACCTGAGAAGGGTCTGTGCACCTTAGTCACCGGAATCTGTAGACTGTGTGCTAGGTTCCTATCAATGAAATTGCCAGCAGCATCAGAGCTATGAAAGCTGAGAGGCGATGAGAAAACTTGGCAGAACCAAGTCGTGCAGGAACAAATAATTTATCTCTGAGGGAAACAGACACAGTATGGTCTATAGAAGCAGACCCCACCCGCACTAGATTCTTGGTGTTTCTTGGCTTATTAGGACAGCTGGCGACAAAGTGGCTGTGGCCGCCACAGTATAAACCGAGTCCATGAGATCTCCTTCTAGTCTTTTCCCCAGAGGATAAATGGGTAGCACCACATTGCATGGGCTCATCCTCCTGGAGAGGTTGAGAGCATGGGCGTCCGCTCCATAGGGCAAGGGGGGTCAATTGCCCCCCCCCCCCCGGAAGTCAGAGTGAAGACACACACTTGCCCCCTGTGTTGCAATGGCCGCCTCCGCGGCAGCCATAGGCTTTTTTTTCTAAGTCTGCAGACTGCTGCTGGCCTGGGGGCTGGGGCTGCTCTCAGTCTTTTCCGACTATCCATCCCTCCCTCCTCACCCCTGGCCCGAGCATCGGATTGGCTCAGCCTCTGCTTTACATCACCGTGACTCTGACCCAGCTGTTCCATGATTGGTTCCTCCCATTGGTTCCGCCGGCTCCTCCCACAGGTGCGTGGCGTGCAGTGGCCGAGACAAGAGACTGAATATGCTGCCAGGGCCTGCCCTATCGCTGAAGAACTACAGCTAACAGCAGTGCCTGTGCCACGACACCACTGTGTACATCTTTTTGTATTGCAATGTATTGCCCCCCCCTGAAAAAAGTTCAGCGGACACCCATGGTTGAGAGGGCTCAGGAAAAGAAGAAGAGGTGGGCAGCGTACTGGGGGGCAAGAAAACAAACCTCTCAGTATGCCTTTCCCGTAATTGCCTTTCTATGCGGATGGCTACTTGCATGGCTTCATTCAAATACTTTGGTTCAGGGTAGTGTACTAAGGAGTCCTTGATAGAGTCTGATAAGCCTAACCTGACTTTGCTTCTTATAGCGGGGTCATTCCACCCAGGTGCCCAGCGGCAGAAATCAGAACAGTATTGTTCAGCGGTGCGTTTATCCTGACGTAATGACCTATGGTTAGCTTCAGCTGAATGGGCACGGTCAGGACCATCATATAGTAAACCTAATGCTTTGAACTGGCTGGGTCATCTGTGGGGAGACTAAACGCCCAAGACTAGGGATCCCCCTGCAACCATGTAATAATCAGGCTGACCCGCTGTGCTCCAGAAACAGAGGAGTGTGGCTTAAGCTTAAAGTATAGCATACAACTATTTTTAAAGTTAGAAAACACATGGGGGTGAGCAGAAAAACAGACAGGCGGGTTAACTTTGGGCTTTGGCTCCTGCAGTACTGCTGGAGGTGCTTTTACACGCACAGACAGCTCCTGGACTTGGCATGTCAGTTTGCGAATTTCCTCAGCAAATAAGCGAGCCTGTACAGAGTCCATCTTGACAGAAAATTTTGTTAAAGGCTTGTGATAATGTCACGAACATCACGTCTACCCCAACGCTGGTGGTCCGACACTATAGCTAGCTACTGTGTGCTTCACTCGTAGCAGCCCCCTTTCCCTTAAGGCAAGCAGGCCTACTGGTACTTGGTTGCCCCCAGGACTTATACACAATGCTATAGTGCCTGGTCACCACACCAGGGCAGATGCAAACAGAGCAAACAACAGACTCCCCATTGAAAATGTCAATTCATGACGAAACGCGTCTGGGAAGGCACGCATTGACGTCACCACGTCACTCTACCGAGGAGGAAGGGCTCCTATCTGCCGGCCAGCATTTGTTTTTAATGCAATCTTTTCTTCTATTCATGTAAGTGCATTAATAACTTTTTAATAAAATATATGAAATGGTATCACGCTATGGATAGCTTTTCTTTCCTTTTGAGACTTTACTGATATCAGATTCTGTGAGACGCCTAGGGGAGAATTTGGCCATCCGGTCTGCTTCCTGTATGATCGAGTGGTCAGCATTGGTCAGCACTGCAAGCCAAAGGCTGTGGCTGGGTTATAGCTAATGGCCCTTTATGCTTGCCATTTGGTAAGCAGGTCTAAATTACGGTGGTTGGGCACTTTTTTCTTCATTCGAATCACTGTGGTGCCATTTAAAGGAGGATTGTTTTTTCACATGGACTTTCTATTTGTTCAATTTACCATAGAATTTATTCAATAACTGTTGTTTGTTTAATTGGCGCAGCTTTTCCATGTTTTTTGCAAACAACAGACTACTTGCAGTTTAGCAGACAGATAGCGTTGTTCTAAGACGATCCAGATAATAAGGCAGGCTGAGTTCAGGGAGTAGTCCAATATCCGATCCGGGTCATACACAGGGAAATCCAACAGCAAAGCAGGGCAAACAAATGGGAGGCTTGATCAGGAACAATGCAGGTAACACTGTCTCTATCACAAGCAAGTGTTTGGTTTGCTTATATCAAGTGACTGACCAGATCAATCACCTTGCAGGTGAACACAGACAGGGAGAATGCAACAGCCAACACCTGGATTCTGGAATGAGGAGCAGGAGTACTTCCTTCCCATCACATCTGAGTAGCCCATGTGACTATAAGCCCTGTACACACGATCGGTTTTACCGATGAAAACCGTCCGATGGACTTTTTTCATCTGACAAACCGATCGTGTATGGGCCCCATCGGTCTTTTTTCCATCAGTGTTAAAAAATAGAACAGGTTTTAAATTTGTCCGATGGAAAAAAAAAACGATAGCAAATTACTATCATTTGTGGGGAACTCTATCGGATAAAAAACCCACGCATGCTCAGACGCATGCTCAGAAGCATAGAACTTAATTTTTCTTGGCTCGTCTGAGTGTTTTATGTCACAGCGTTTGGGATGATTGTTTTTTTGACTGATGGTGTGTAGGCAAGACTGATGGACGTCAGCTTCATCGGATTTCCGATGGAAAAATCCATCGGTTTAAAATCCATAGGAAATCCGATCGTGTGTACAGGGCTTTAGAGTCACACATGTGGGCGTATATACAGTGGTGAATGACAGCCCCCTTCCTCCTCCATGCCCACTGACCAGCTAAACACAATGGGAATGGGATATTACATTTAGATTGATGGAGGCTTCACCTCCCTCTTATTCTAAGACACAGGCTGGAGGGGTGTGACACATCCTGTGACTGGCAGAAATCCGCCCATACCACGTTATTTCTACAAAATAATAAAGATTTGATTTCAAATATATATTTGTATGACAATTTAAAGCAGTTGATTGATATTGGTTATTTATTTTTACTCTGTATCCCAAAGGCTATTTTTTTTTAACATGTGACCAGCAGCAGAGGACTAGAAGCTCCTCCTGCTTATGTTTCCCTGCAGACAGGCTGGGAGAGAGCTGGGTCATGTGACATCTGTATATCGATTAGGAAAAAGGTACTTAGAGATGTTTTTTTATTAAAATAATTACAGTGCCATCATCCATATACAGAAGTACAAAGGATAATGTAAATTAACCACTTGCCAACCGCAATACGTAAATATACTGGGTTTATATAGTGGTTTACTGGGATTATGGCTGAAGATATCAGCCATAACCCCAGTACTGTTTTTTCGGCAGGCGCCTGGCTTTCTCATGAAACCAGTCTGAGTGGCTCATGACGTCCCCTCCCGCCGCTCGCCCGTGTTTCTCGGGCTTACCGTTTCCGCTGGTTCGCCCGAGAAACGATCCGACGATGCGTCCGGCTGCTCCCATAGGCGACCAAAGAGTTAGCGATCTTTGATCGACTCTATGGCCCTGGAGGACTGGAGCAACGTCACATGTGAGGTATCACTGTGAGCATTAGAGTGAGAGCAATAATTCTAGCACTAGTCCTCCTCTGTAACTCTGAACTGGTAACCTGTAAAAGCGCTTAAAGCATCGCCTATGGAGATTTTTAGGTACCGTAGTTTGTCGACATTCCACGAGTCTGCGCAATTTTAACCTTCTCCCACCTGCGATATAGCCGAAAGACAGCTACAAGCGGGCCTTAATTGCCGGGAGGGTGTCCATAGATGTTCTCCTGAGCATGTGCTGTCAGCGCGTCTCTGCAGGGACTCTCTGTGATCACAGAGTCTATGAGATTGGATCCCAGCCCCTTACCACGTGATCAGCTGTCAGCCAATAACAGCTGATCACGTGATGTAGACAGAAAATCTGTAATTGTGAGGGGGGGGGGGGGGGAGACGGTCACTGGCTTCTGTCAGGGGAAAATCAGTCCCTCACATGGAGAGGCACTTCTCTGTTATGCAGTGCCCACCAGTGCCACCCAATAGTGCCAACTACCAGTGCCCACCAGTGCCACCTACCAGTGCCATCTATCAATGCTGCCAATCAGTGCCCATCAGTGTCTCATCATCAGTGCCACCTATTAGTGCTGCCTATCAGTGTCACCAACCATTGCCTGCCAGTGCCCATCAGTGTCACCCATCAATGCCCATCAGTGCCGCCTAGCCTAACAGTTCCACCTATCAGTGACACCCATTAGTGCCACCCATCAGTGCGTCCTCTCAGTGGCGCCTCTCAGTGCTCATCAGTGCTGCCTTATCAGTGCCCATCAGTGCTGCCTCATCAGCGCACATCAATAAAGTAAAAAAATTACCTGTTTTCAACATTTTATAACAAACTATTAAACTGTATTTTTTTTTTATTTCGATCTTTTTTCATTTTTTTTTAGCAACCCAGCAGCGATTAAATACCACCAAAGAAAGCTCTATTTGTGGGGGGAAAAAAAATTATAAAAATATCTTATGGGTACAGTGTTGCATGACCGCACAATTACCATTCAAAGAGTGACCGCGCTGAAAGCTGAAAATTGGCCTGGGCAGGAAGGGGGTTTAAGTGCCCCAGTAAGCAAGTAGTTAAAGTGTGACATGTTAGGTATCTATTTACTCGGCATAACTTCATCTTTCACATTATATAAAATCATTGGGGTAACTATTGTGTGTTTTTTTTTTTTTCTTTTCTTTTCAATTCATAAAAGTGTATTTTTTCCCCCAAAAAAATGCATTTGCGTAACCGCTGCGCAAATACCGTGTGACATGAAAAACTGCAACAATTGCCATGTAATTTTCTAGCAAAAAATACAGATTTAAACTTGTAAACAAAAAGTGCCAGAAAAAGCCTTGTCAGCAAGTAGTCATTTTTTCTCTGAATTAAAAAAAAAAAAAAAAAGTAATAATAATTGTTACGTTGTTTCAGTTTGCTGTGCAGCTCCACTAGCTTGTCTCTCATGGATAGCAAGGTGTCACTTTTCTATGATCAGTGGAAATTCTCTCCCTTCTCTGTCACTTTACAGACTCATTAGGATGCCAACGGCTTTACACAGATATTACAGCTCAATAAATGTAATACTAAAAGCCAATTGTCCTCGAACAGTCCCTGAAGTCCGGTGACAATACTGTGCGCAGCCGGCGTACCGCCGAGTCGCATCGCTGAGACACAAGATAGGTTAATGGACTCTTTTTGTCTCCTTGAAGCTGATGTTAAGGGAAAGCTACTGATAAGAAATAATGTAAGACCCGGATCTGTTTTCTTTATATCTGTATATTAGCACTTGCTAATGACATTTAAAAAATATATAAGGCTTCCCTCACACGTGCGGCTGGCGGGCAGTAAAACCAGGCGATTAAGCCACAATTTTACCTGCCCCCAACCACCCACCACTAAAATGCTGGGAGGGATGCACTGCTTCTAGAAGGCCCCATGTGCAAGGAGTCACACGATCGGACCTTTTTTCGATTAAACTTCCATCGGAATTCCGACGGAATTTCATCGGAAAAAAATAGAACATGTTCTATTTGAAAATTTCTCAGAAAATTTCTCAGAAAATTTCTCCGTCTGACTTTTTTCATCAGAAATTCCTATTGTGTGTACAGGGCATAAGGCCCCTTTCACATTGGGGCGGGAAGGTGCGCTGTGGGTATAGCGGCACTGTTTTTAGGGCCGCTATACCTTAGTTTTTACCGCGGTATTTGGCCGCTAGCGGGGTGAATTTAACCCCCGCTAGCGGCCGAAAAAGGGTTAATACCGCCCGCAATGCGCCTCTGCAGAGGCGCATTGCGGGCGGTATTACCGCGATTTCCCATTGCTTTCAATGGGCAGCAGCGGTAAACATGAATGAAAGATGCGGCTAGCAGGACTTTTGGAGTGGTCCTGCTAGCGCACCGCTTCAGTGTGAAAGCCTTTGGGCTTTCACACTGTAGACTGCAGGGCACGATTTTCAGGCGGTACAGCAGCGCTATTATTACCGCTAAACCGCCTGAAAAACGTGTCAGTGTGAAAGGGGCCTTAGTCTTCATTCAGACCCAGGGCCGCCATCAGGAATTTTAATTTTGGGTCCCCTTACACAGCTTCAGGCATGGGCCCCCTGGAGCAGAGGAGAGCCGGGGGGGGGGGGGGGTGCTGCCGCCACGAATTGAGAAGCGGGCGGCTGCCGCAAATTCAGAAGCAAATTGAGAAGCGGGGGGGGGGGGGGTGCTGCTGCCGCGAATTGTTGAGCTCAGGGGGGCCTTGGGTGCTGATGAACAAGAAAAAAAAACAAAGGACAAAAAAAAAAGAGGGGGTTTTATAAATTTTTTTATTTTTTATTTTAGAATTTTTTTTTTTGTAAGGGGCCCAGAAATCCCCAGAGGCCCGGTGACCTCTGGGCCTCTGGGGACCTCTGGGCCCCTTACAAAAAAATAAATACAAAAATAATAAAATAAAAAAAACAAAAATGTATTAAAAAAAAAGGGGGGGGTTTTCATCCGGGCCCCTGGGGACCTCTGGGCCCCTTACAAAAAAAAGCTCTATTTGTGGGGAAAAAAGGACATCAATTTTGTTTGGGTACAACGTTGCACATTCGCGCAATTGTCAGTTAAAGAGACGCAGTGCCGAATCACAAAAAATGGCTCTGTCATTAAGAGGGCAAATCCTTCCGGTCGTTAAGTGGTTAATATTTGTATACTCATAAAAAAGAATATCTGGAAAAACCAACATAACATTTCCCATGAGTGATTCTGAATATTTATGTAATCAAAAGTTTCTGATATTTGTATACAGTCATACAGAGCCAATCAATTATCTTTGTCATTTGGATTAGCAAGTCATTTGCAACGGTGAAACTGGCTAATTACAAATACAATTAATCAACGCAAAGAATAACAGAAATGTGCAAATGATGTGATATGGAAGGGAATAAAGAACCGGGGTTCATAGAGGGGTTCAATGAGGGGTTCAATAGAGGGTTTCCTAGAGGGGTTCAATAGAGGGGTTCAATAGAGGGGTTCCTAGAGGGGTTCAATAGAGGGGTTCAATAGAGGGGTTCAATAGAGGGGTTCAATAGAGGGGTTCATAGAGGGGTTCATAGAGGGGTTCATAGAGGGGTTCAATAGAGGGGTTCAATAGAGGGTTTCCTAGAGGGGTTCATAGAGGGGTTCATAGAGGGGTTCATAGAGGGGTTCAATAGAGGGGTTCAATAGAGGGTTTCCTAGAGGGGTTCATAGAGGGGTTCATAGAGGGGTTCATAGAGGGGTTCCTAGAGGGATTCAATAGAGGGGTTCAATAGAGGGGTTCAATAGAGGGGTTCATAGAGGGGTTTAATAGAGGGGTTCCTAGAGGGGTTCATAGAGGGGTTGTGAAGGCAAAATATAAAAACTTTCTCAGAAGATTGCTAAGGCTACTTTCACACTGAGGCGCTGGTATACCGTTTTTTTTTTGCCGCGATTTGCGGGGGTATTTTAACCCCCGCTACCGGCCGAAAAAGGGTTAAGAACACCCGCAATAACGCTTCTTTGCAGCGTTTTGCGGGCGTATTGGAGGTGCTACCCCATTGATTTCAATGGGCAGGGGCGTTATAGGAGCGGTATTTTTACCGCTCCAATCGCGCCTCAAAGATGCGGCTTGCAGGAATTTTTTGACCCTCCTGCAAGCGCAACGCTCCAGTGTGAAATCCCTCGGGCTTTCACATTGGATACAATTGAGCGGCTTTTTGGGGCGCATTGCAGGCGCTATTTTTAGCGCAATAGCACCTGCAAAGCGCCTCAGTGTGAAAGGGGCCTAAGGGATAACACTTTAGCCAGAGATGTGTGATTCACTCATCAGTGTCTATTTTTTTTTCATATACACGGGTACACAGGTTTTCACACATGAGCTCTCATCTGGTTGGCTCTGTCCTTTCTGCCCTATGCGGACAGTCTCGGATATCTGTGGCCTCCGGAGACCTGTCATTAATACAGAGCTCGGCAGTCGCAGCTTTCCCCTCACCGGTGGCAGAAACAGCAGCAGGATTTAGCAGATTCCTGCCACTGTCATTCACACCGGCGCTTAGTTGCCGGTGCAAATGCTGCCTAATGCCGCGTACAGACGATCGGAAATTCCGACAAGAACACCGTGGATTTTTTTCTGACGGAATGTTGGCTCAAACTTGTCTTGCACACACACGGTCCCACAAATCTTGTCGGAAATTCTGAACGTCAAGAACACGGTGACGTACAAGAAGTACGACGAGCCGAGATCAATGAAGTTCAATAGGCAGTTCGGCTCTTCTGCTTGATTCTGAGCATGCATGTTTTTTGTGCGTCGGAATTGCATACAGACGATCGGAATTTCCGACAAGAACTTTTCTTGTTGGAAAATTTGAGAACCAGCTCTCAAATTTTTGTGGTCGGACATTCCGACAGCAAATGTCCGATGGAGCCTACACACGGTCGGAATTTCCGACAAAAAGCTCACATCGGACATTTGTTGTCGGAATTTCCGATCGTGTGTACGCGGCATTAGGCTCCAATCACACCTGTTGCTTCCGTAACTTGCAGTGTCAATAATTGTTAATGGCACCCCAAGCGTGGGTAGCAGGTGTGAGATCAGAGGTTAGTAGTAAGTAACAAAGACTGCAGAGAGGTTGAGTAACACAGAGTGCAAAGGTCAGTAGTAAGCAACGCAGAGTGCAGAGGTCAGTAGTAAGCTACGCAGAGTGCAGAGGTCAGTAGTAAGTAACGCAGAGTGCAGAGGTCAGTAGTATGTAATGCACAGAGTGCAGAACTGAGGAGTAAGTAACAGAGTGCAGAGGTCAGAAGTATTTAACGCAGAGTGCAGAGGTCAGTAGTAAGTAAGGAGTGCAGATTGGAGAGGTCAAGCCAAGGTTAGATGGCCCAGTTAAGTCTTCTGTGGGTTTTCTCTCCCCTCCTACTTTCAACATAAATATCAGAGGTCAGTAGTATGTAATGCACAAGTGCAGAGGTCAGGATAAACACATAGTGCAGAGGTCAGTAGTATGTAATGCAGAGTGCAGAGGTCAGGAGAAACACAGAGTGCAGAGGTCAGTAGTATGTAGTGCAGAGGTCAGGATAAACACAGAGTGCAGAGGTCAGTAGTATGTAACGCAGAGTGCAGAGGTCAGTAGTAAGTAACGCAGAGTGCAAAGGTCAGTAGTAAGTAACGCAGAGTGCAGAGGTCAGTAGTATGTAATGCACAGAGTGCAGAACTGAGGAGTAAGTAACAGAGTGCAGAGGTCTGAAGTATTTAACGCAGAGGTCAGTAGTAAATAAGTAGTGCAGATTGGAGAGGTCCGGAGAAACACAGAGTGCAAGGGTCAGTAGTAAGTAACAAAGACTGCAGAGAGGTTGAGTAACATAAAGATCAGAGGTCAGTAGTATGTAATGCACAAGTGCAGAGGTCAGGATAAACACATAGTGCAGAGGTCAGTAGTATGTAATGCAGAGTGCAGAGGTCAGGAGAAACACAGAGTGCAGAGGTCAGTAGTATGTAGTGCAGAGGTCAGGATAAACACAGAGTGCAGAGGTCAGTAGTATGTAACGCAGAGTGCAGAGGTCAGTAGTAAGTAACGCAGAGTGCAAAGGTCAGTAGTAAGTAACGCAGAGTGCAGAGGTCAGTAGTATGTAATGCACAGAGTGCAGAACTGAGGAGTAAGTAACAGAGTGCAGAGGTCTGAAGTATTTAACGCAGAGGTCAGTAGTAAATAAGTAGTGCAGATTGGAGAGGTCCGGAGAAACACAGAGTGCAAGGGTCAGTAGTAAGTAACAAAGACTGCAGAGAGGTTGAGTAACATAAAGATCAGAGGTCAGTAGTATGTAATGCACAAGTGCAGAGGTCAGTAGTATGTAATGCACAGAGTGCAGAACTGAGGAGTAAGTAACCGAGTGCAGAGGTAAGAAGTATTTAACACAGAGTGCAGAGGTCAGTAGTAAGTAGTGCAGTGGTCAGGAGAAACACAGAGTGCAGAGGTAAGTAGTAAGTAGTGCAGTGGTCAGGAGAAACACAGAGTGCAGAGGTCAGTAGTATGTAATGCCGAGTGCAGAGGTCAGGAGAAACAGAGAGTGTAGAGGTCAGTAATAATTAACACAGACTACAGAGATGAGAAGCGAAACAGAGGGAAGAGGTCAGTAGTATGTAATGCAGAGCTCAGAGGTCAGGAGTAAAGCAGGTGTCAGAAGTAAGTAAACCAGAGTTCAGAGGTAGGTAGTAACACAGAGTAGGTAGCACAGGGTGCAGAGGTTAGAAGTATGTAACAACACAGTTCTTTCCTTCCAAGTAATGCAGAGTGCACACATGTCCCCTGTGCCCAGCCACTAGTATCCCTGCATGCAGTGGTGGTGCGTCCATTTAGGGCGCATGGGCGCCGCCCCCTCTCTCCAGCCACCCCATCTATGAATAATGGGTAGATTCATGCATTGCATGAATCTATCCATGACCGCCGCCACCCCATATTCAGGCGTCCGGCCCCTTTTAGGACGCCGGGCGCCTGAATTACAGTGGGGTGGGTGTATTTTTGAAGCACCTGATTAAAACCATAGGCTCTAATAGGCTTCAAAATAGGATGGACTCGGAGTGCAGAGCATTGTACTCTTCTAATACTGAACCGCTTCTCCGCCAATCAGGAAGCGCGGGTCTGCTACCCGTCACCTGATTGGCTGAAAGGATAGGCGCTGCGATTGGACGCCTATCAGGAGGAAAGGAGGAGACGCAAGGAGGACACAGCTCACCACCAAGATAGGGTAAGTGCCGGTCAGACGGCGAGCGGGCGGGGGGAGGTCACAGTGGCAACTTTTGATGGGTACAGTGGCTGAAATTGATGGGCACAGTTGCAGCATTTGATTTGCACAGTGGCAGCATTTGATTTGCACAGTGGCAGCATTTGATTTGCACAGTGGCGGCATTTGAGGGCACAGTGGCGGCATTTGATGGCACAGTGGCAGCATTTGATGGGCACAGTGGCAGTATTTGAAGGCACAGTGGCAGTATTTGAAGGCACAGTGGCGGTATTTGAAGGCACAGTGGCGGCATTTGAAGGCACAGTGGCGGCATTTGAAGGCACAGTGGCGGCATTTGAAGGCACAGTGGCGGCATTTGATGGGCATAGTGGCTGCGTTTAATGGGCACAGTGGCTGCTATTGATGGGAACAGTGTCTGCTATTGCTGGCACAGTGGCGGCATTTAATGGGTGCAGTGAGGCTGCAATTAATGGGTTTTTTTCAGTATTTTTCAGTTTGTTTGCGCCCCCCCAACAATTTTGACCACCAGCCACCACTGCCTGCATGCCAGCATTTATATCCCCTGGCTGAGGTGGATATTTCTTTATCTCCCCCCTACCTTTCTTCTACCCACCACCCCCCTCCACAATATGCAAAGTGGTGCAGAGAAGTGGCGGTGAGATATATTCTATTCTGGGCCTCGCTGGCCCTCCTGTCCCATCCATCCCGGGCATCAGTACCGGGACAGGGTTGTCCAGTGCCCCCCTCAAGTATCCAGAATTGCACGCCCCTCTACCACTTGTAATTCATGCTTTATAATGGATCTACCACCCTGCATCCATTCTTTGCTCCCTTGCTTCACTGCGCCTGGGGCAGCTGCTCCTCTTGCCCACCTCTTATCCCAGCCTCGCCTGGCACATTAATGTGATTCCACTTACAAGCACCTGGGATGGATGCAGGAAGGAGATTAGCACAGAAGGACACATAGGGATGTCTTTTCCGTTACCGTACTCTGTATATGGGGGGGGGGGGGATCTTCAAGCAGATGGTCGGGACGACAGGGTACCCGATCTACCCATTACCTGCCCACAATTGTTTCCTTCATTTATTTTGCAACATAACAAGTGCAACTGCATCACAAAGAAATGAACGGCCCTTAACCACTTCCGGACCGCCACGCGCCGAAGGCTGTTTGAAGGGTGATATCTCTGTTATGGCATCAGCTAGCTGCCATAACCCCGGTATCCTCTTCTTCAGCCGGCGGTCCGTTTTATGATATATGGTGGTCTCTGCGGCAGATTCGCAGCAAGATCACCGTTATCGGTGGCGGGAGAGGGTCCCCCTCCCCCGCCGCTTACCAGAGCCATCGGTAGTGGCGAAGGCCATCTGGTCCTTCCTGTGGCTGGGTATGGAGACGAATGAGGGGAAGATGGCCCCCACCCATCTCCATACCTTAGCAGAGCGGAAGCGACTTCAAAACGTCCCATAGCTCCTAAAGGGACATTTTTTAAAAAAAAAATTTAAATGACAAAAACTTTTTTTATTGCATTTTTGTGTAAATATGAGATGTGAGGTCTTTTTGACCCCAGATCTCATATTTAAGAGGACCTGTCATGCTTTTTTTGAATAGAGTCAGTACAATCGTTACAGAAAAAAGTACAATGTAGTATCACAATATAATATGCAAGCGAACAAGTTAAATATCAGTAAACCTCAAAATACAATATTACCATGTTGGAATACATCAATGCAAAAATACCATAAAAACTGAAAATATTGAAATATATTTATCAAAAATAGGAGTAAGGCCAGGGCCGGCCCAAGACATTGTGCTGCCTGGGACCAAGAATGAAATGCTGCCCCCCCCAAAAAAAAAAATCACGCCCACCAAAAGGCCCCCCACATTCATTATTTTATATCATGATAACTAAAGGGGACCCGTCATGGCTCTATACATGTATAGGAGTAAAAAGAGGACCTGTCGTGGCTCTATACATGTATAAAGGATAATAAAGAGGACCTGTCGTGGCTCTATACATGTATAAAGGATAATAAAGAGGACCTGTCGTGGCTCTATACGTGCATATAGGTGTATAAAAGGACCTGTCAGGGCTCTATACATGTATATAGGAGTATAAAGGGACCTGTGCATGGCGGGCGGCCGCAATGTCTTTTGCGCAAACTAATCAATGTACGCTAATTATGTTTTTTTTGGTACCAAAAATATGTAGAAGAATACATATTGGCCTAAACTGATGAAGAAATTATTTTTTTATACATTTTTTGGATATTTATTATAGCAAAAAGTAAAAAATATTGTTTGTTTTTTTTTTTTTTAATTGTTGCTCGTTTGTTGTTTATAGTGCAATAAATAAAAACCGCAGAGGTGATCAAATATCACCAAAAGAAAGCTCTATTTGTGGGAAAAAAAGGACGCCAATTTTATTTGGGTACAGTGTCGCATTACCGCGCAATTGTCAGTTAAAGCGACACAGTGCCGTATCACAAAAAATGGCCTGGTTATTAAAGGGTTTGTAAAGGTTCGTGATTTTTCACCTTAATGCATCCTATGCATTAAGGTGAAAAAACACCTGGCAATGACTGCCCCCCAGCCCCCCTGTTTTACTTACCTGAGCCCGTTCACTTGCTGTGCGCGTCCCCCGGCGTCCTCTTCTCCACGGAGTCTGGCCGTTAATTGGCTAGATTGATAGCAGTGCAGCCATTGGCTCGCGCTGCTGTCAATCACATCCAATGACCCGGGCCCTGGGGGGGGCGGGAACGAGTCATACACGTTGTGTCTATGGACGCAGCGTGTATAACAGGGAGCGCGCCCGCAAGCTAACCCCCTTGGGAGAGTGCTTCCCAGAAGGGGGTTAGCTGATGCAGGGAGGAGCCAAGACAGCCGCCGAGGGACCAGAGAATCGGGGCCACTCTTTTCCAAACGCACTGCACAGTGGAGGTAAGTATAACATGTTTGTTATTTAAAAAAACAAAAAAAACAAAGCCATACAACCGCTTTAAGTGGGCAAATCCTTCCGGTCCTTAAGTGGTTAATCAGGGCTGGGCAAGGCAAGTCCCTCTCAGAGGCTCTCATGTCTCATACAACTTGTGATGTGTGTTTGTACTTACAGTTTTGCTTCGGAATCCACCACCAGATGCGGGTTGTCACCTGCCACACGTTGCGGATTGTCGGCTGCCACATGTTGCGCATGGTCACTTATGTCACCTGCCACACGTTGCGGGTTGCCACTTGCCACACGTTGCGGATTGTCACTTGCCACGTCACCTGCCACACGTTGCGGATTGTCATCTGCCACACGTTGCGGGTTGTCTCTTGCCACGTCACATGCCACAACATCACCTGCCACACGTTGCGCATTGTCACTTGCCACAACGTCACCTTCCGACACGTTGCGGATTGTCACTTGCCACAACGTCACCTGCCACACATTGCGGATAGTCCCGTGCCACACATTGCAGATAGTCCCGTGCCACACATTGCGGATTGTCACTTGCCACGGCGTCACCTGCCACACGTTGCATATTGTCACTTGCCACAACGTCACCTGCCACACATTGCGGATAGTCCCGTGCCACACGTTGCGGATTGTCACTTGCCAAGCGTCACCTGCCACACCTTGCGTATTGTCACTTGCCACAACGTCACCTGCCACACGTTGCAGATTGTCACTTGCCATAACGTCACCTGCCACACGTTGCAGATTGTCACTTGCCACAACGTCACCTGCCACACGTTGCAGATTGTCACTTGCCACGGCGTCACCTGCCACACGTCGCGGATAGTCCCGTGCCACACGTTGCGGATTGTCACTTGCCAAGCGTCACCTGCCACACGTTGCGTATTGTCACTTGCCACACGTTGCGGATTGTCACGACATCACCTGTCACACGTTGCGGGTTGTCACTTGCTGTGTCCCAGAGTGAAGGCAGGCAGCAGAGAGATGATATAATCTCTCTGCTGCCCATGGCTGCACAGTGAGGGTGAAACTGTGGTGATGCAGGGCGGCGGGGAGAGATGACATCATCACTCTGCTCCGCTGCCCGCTCACTTGCTGACTGCTCCCAACCCCCGCTGCGAGTGCTCTGTCCACCCCTGTCACCAACAGCAGAGGCGCCGGGCTCCTCACAGGGAGCGGTGCCTGCAGTGTTCACTCGCTGACTGCCCCCTCCCCCCGCCTGTGAGTGTCCTCACAGGCAGCGGCGCCGGTACACCGGGCTCCTCACAGGGAGCGGCGCCTGCCCATGCCTGCTCACTCGCTGACTGCCCCCCCGCCTGTGTGAGTGTCCTCAGCGGCGCCGGGCTCCTCACAGGCAGCGGAGCTGGCTGGCTGGCTGGCGGGCGTCAGTTTGCCGCCCCCCTAACAGTGCCGCCTGGTACCATGGTACCACCCGGTCCCATCATAGGGCCGGCCCTGAGTAAGGCCCCTTTCACACGGACGGTCCGTTCAGGTCCTCCTGTCAGTTTTTTAGGCGGACCTGAACAGATGCTTCATGTAACCCTATGGAGCCACGGATGTCAGCGGTGACATGTCCGCTGACATCCGACCCGCTCCGCTTGACCAAAGTGTGACGGAGGAAAACCCTATTTTTCCTTCCGTCGGCGGAGCGGATCGGATGACAATGGACTCTACGGTCCGTCGTCATCCGATCCCCCCATAGGGGAGAGCGGCGCTCTGACAGGGCGGTCCCTGCACAGTGTGCGGGGACCGCCCAGTCATCCGCCGGCTCAGCGGGGATCAACGGAGCGATCCCCGCTGAGCAAGCGGAGCTTCACGGGGCGGATCTTCACGGATCCGTCCCGTGTGAAAGAGCCCTAACCCCCTACCTCTATACCCCCTCATTCTAACCTTCCCTTCTTCGAAAGTAAGTAGCAATGATGGCCTATTAAATATCTCAAAATATATGTATATAGTTATCAGAAGATGAGGAGATCCTCCATTCCCCCAGACACCCCTAAAGGGAACATACTGTGCCTTAGAAGGCAAGAGGAGCTCCCCCCCCCTTCCTAAGCAACCCAAAAACTTTTTTTTTTTGAGAAAACATATGACCTTAATTCGAGTATATATAATAGGAAATATACTACTATAAGTTTAACCGGGTGTAAAAAATCCTTCTCAAAATAATAAATCAAAGTCAAATGTTCTGACTCTAAAATACGAGAACGTTGTATAAACCTGAGAAGTCTTAAAACAATCTAGTACAAATACCTATTGTTTATATTCCATATAACAAAAATACCATATATACTCGAGTATAAGCCTGAGTTTTTCAGCACTTTTTTTAGGGCTGAAAGTATACCCCTCGGCTTATACTCGAGTCAGTACCTGAAAATCGTGAAATTCCGCGGCCGGCGTCCATTGTTTAAATCTAGCGCCTTTCTCCCTGTCCCTTCCGCGATAGGCGTTTCCAGCAAACACTTGTGTTGAGTGTTGCGCCTATCACGAAGGTCCTCTTGTCCGACGTCCGTGATTGGCGGAACACTGAACACAGTGCCTGCTGGGAAACGGAGTCCGAGAATGAGAGGACCTCCGTGATAGGCACAACACTCAGCACAGTGTTTGCTGGAAACGCCTATCATGGAAGGGACAGGGAGAACGGCGCAAGATTTGAACAATGGACGCCGGCCGAGGAATTATAAGATTTTCAGGTACACTGACTCGGGCACAGGGAGGCTGCAATGGACACAGTAAGGGGGCACAGTGAGGTGACAATGGGCACAGTGAGGTGACAATGGGCAGTGAGGTGGCACAGTGAGATGGCAATGGGCACAGTAAGGGGACACAGTGAGGTGGCAATGGGCAGTAAGGTGGCAATGTGCACAGTGAGGTGGCAGAGTGAGATGGCAATGGGCACAGTAAGGTTGGGCAATTGGCACAGTGAGGTGGCAATGGGCACATTTCCTCCCCTCGGCTTATACTCGAGTCAATACGTTTTCCCAGTTTTTTGTGGTAAAAGTAGGTACCTCGGCTTATACTCGGGTCGGCTTATACTCGAGTATATACGGTAAATAAGAATGGGAGAAAGAGAGAAAAGAAGAGAAAATATTTAGTGTTCAGAAGGAAAAAAAGGAAGAAGTAGAAAAAGAAAAATGTAAACATCAATATTCAGCGATTGGTGTTGCTAATTACTTAAGGGGTGTAGGAATTCCCAAAAATTGTATCCAAGGTTCCCATAGAGAATAAAATTGAGTAGATCTGTCCAACGTTGAACTAATCATTTTTTCCTGTTCCATTATCCACGTAACTTTTCTCTTCATACATAAAAGAGTAACTGATGTTTTTTTTCCATGCTTTGGCAATGGTTATTCTAGCCCTTGTAAGTATGAATAGAATCAGTTTTCTGGTAACCTTGGGAACCTGCGGTATAAATCCGTTAATTAAAGCGATCGCTGGAGATTGATGTATTGTACATCCTGTGATTTTTCGTATAATATTGAAGATTTTATTCCAAAATCCTCGGATTTTGGGACATTCCCACCAAATATGAATCATAGATCCTAATCCCTGACAACCTCTAAAACAGAGAGGGGATGAGGTGGGATACATAGCAGCTACTCTTGTAGGAACTAGGTACCATCTAGTAAAGATTTTAACATTTGCTTCTATAAGTGAAGCATTAAAAATGCCTTTTATTGATCTAATAAAATTTCCACACCAGTCCTTCAGATCCCAATCACTTTGGAGGTCCTTCTCCCAAGCCAGCATATGAGGCAGTTTAATATTGTTGGAAGCAAGCGACTTATATATAACAGAAATCCCACCTCTCCTATTAATAGCCTGTTCACATCTAACTTCATATGGCGTAGGTTCTCTAGAGCCAGGATTATTTTCCCATAATTTATTAGTAAAATTAGAGATTTGAAGAAATCTTGATCTTTCAGTAGAAGGAAAATCAAGATTATCAATGAAATATTGTATAGAGAGAGGGCCTGATCTTGAGAAAAAACGTCCAATGCGGTACACCCCCTTATCATGCCACCACTTAAAGGAACCAACATCCCCTTTTGAGATAAATAATGGATTCTGAAACAGATCAGCCAATGGTTGCAGCTTAGAGACCAAAGAGGGGAGATTCCTAAGCGAGTCCCAGCTTTTTTCTATTACAAGGGATGTTTACATTCCTTGTAATAGGAATAAAAGTGACACAATTTTTCAAATCAGGGTGGAACTTCACTTTAAGTGGTTAAAAATGCTTTTGAATTGAAATTAGCAGGTTTAAGATTGACTTGATTGAGATTTTAGTGATTGGGACTGAATTTGCTTTAAGTATTCATTCGCCCTGTAACACTTCGACTAAACAAATGCGTAGGAAAAAATTAAATTAAATAAATAAATTAAAAAAAGTCCCTTTTAATCAAAGCCCCCTCTTCCATTCACCCTTTCCTCCCCCCCAATCCCCCACCATACGAAAGTCAACAACTTATTTCATTTTTATTTGGAGAGCTCAGTCCGGCTGTATATCATTTGCAAAACATTTCATGTGTTGGAGGCAATTTTATGCATTCTGCTCCGGACTAATTTTGTTTCAAACTTATAAGCTGCTCCCTGATTGAATTTCACCTCTACTTCCCTCTCTCCTTTGTGATACTTTATTGTTATTTTCTCGCCATCCGAGCGGCAGAAAGAAAGAAAAATAATGAGATTCTGAAGCTTTTGGTAATCTCTCCTGTAACAAAAGTGTATTCACTTTTATTGGAAATAATATATATTCTTTTTCTTAAAAATAAAAAAAGTCTACAAAACTTCTCGCTCTTTCATATTACCTACAAAAAAAAAAAAGTGCATTTTATATGCAACCCCAATTCCCAAAAAGTTTGGGGCGCTTTGTAAAATCTTCATAAAAACAAATTGCGATCATTTGAAAATCTCATAAAGCCATATTTTATTCACAATAGAATATAGAAAACAAAACAAATGTTTAAACGGAGAAAATGGACCCTTTTAAACAACTTGCCTTCCGGGAAGCTTTACCCCCCCCCCCCCTAGGGTGACCACGTGTCCCGGATTGTCCGGGACAGTCCCGCATTTTGCAGGTCTGTCCCCGGAACATTCATTCCAGGATAATACAGTGTCCCGGAATGAAACTGACACAGCCACCCCCCCCCGGGCCAATCTGATGCCCCCAAAAAAGGCCGCCACATCACCGCTTTACTCACTGACAGTACTTGTCCTGGCCGGGAATGCCTGGAGGAGCACAATCCCCGCCCCCTGCTTGTGATTGGAGAAATCATAAATCCCGCCTCTTGTGTCCAATGACTGTACTGTGATTCGTTACAGCACAAGCTGATTTTTTGGAAGTGGAGGGGGGGGGGTGTCTCTGAATTGTAGTTTGGAAATGTGGTCACCCTACCCCCCCCCCCCCCTTCCTGACCAGGCAATTTTTTGCGATACGGCACTGCGTTACTATAACAACTTGCCGACCGGCCACCGTCATTATACCGCGGCAGTTCGGCTTGTTCCCGCAAATCCCCATAGCTGTACGTCGGCTCTTTTAAGAGCTACAGCAGGGGCGCGCGCCCCCTGCATGGCGGGGGAGCCGATTCGTGTGGCCGCGATGTCCGCCGGCCACCCGCGATGGCTCCACAGAGAGCCAGAACGGGGATCTGTCAATGTAAACAAACAGATCCCCGTTCAGACAGGGGAGTACAGAGTGATCGTCTGTTCCTAGTGATCAGGAACAGCAATCTCTCTCCTCCTCCGGTCAGTCCCCTCCCTCCACAGTTGGAAACACCTCCCTAGGGAACATTTAACCCCTTGATCACCCCCTATTGTTAACCCCTTCCCTGCCAGTGTCATTTATACAGTAATCAGTGCATTTTTATAGCACTGATCGCTGTATAAATGTCAGTTGTCCCAAAAAAGTGTCCAAACTGTCCGCCGCAATTTCGCAGTCCCGCTAAAAATCGCTGATCACCGGCATTACTAGTAAAAAACGTTTTTTTTTTTTTTTTTTAAATACGCAATAAATCTATCCCCTATTTTGTAGATGCTATAACTTTTGCGCAAACCAATCAATATACGCTTATTGCAATGTTTTTACCAAAAATATGCCACCGTCATTATACTGAGGCAGGTTGGCTTGGCTGCGCAAATCGCTGTAGGTGTACGTCGGCCGCTTTAAGAGCGATATGGGGCACGCGCACCACGATGCCGGAGCTGCTGCTCGTGGCTGCGATGTCTGCTGGCAAACCCGCGATCGCTCCACAGTGACAGAACAGGGATCTGTGTATGTAAACAAACAGATCCCCGTTCTGACAGGAGAGGTGACTAGAGATTAGGAACAGCGATCTCTCTCCTCCTCCAGTCAGTCCCCCCCCCCAGTTAGAAACACCTCCCTAGGGAACACTTAACTCCTTGATCGCCCCCTAGTGTTAACCCCTTCCCCGACAGTGTCATTTATACAGTAATCAGTGGCTATTTTTAGCTCTGATCGCTGTATAAATGTCAATGGTCCCACAAAAGTGTCTGATCTGTCCGCCGCAATGTCGCAGTCCCCCTACAAATCAAATTTTTCGTTTTTTTTTTTTTTTTTTTAAACAAAAATATGTAGAAGAATACATATTGGCCTAAACTGATGAAGACGTTTTTTTGTTTTTTTGGGATATTTATTATAGCAAAAGGTAAAAAAATGTTGTTTCTTTTTCAAAATTGTCGATCTATTTTTGTTTATAGCACAAAAAATAAAAACCGCAGAGGTGATCAAATACCACCAAAAGAAAGCTCTATTTGTGGGAAAAATGAACGTCAATTTTTTTTTGGGTACAGCGTCGCACGACCGCACAATTGTCAGTTAAAGTGGCGCAGTGCCGTATCGCAAAAAATGGCCTGGTTATTACGGGGGCAAATTCTTCCGGTCCTTAAGTGGTTAAAGGGATGCCTTTTTCTTGAGCTTTTCTTGCGCTAAAGGTTGACGATTATGGTCAGCAATAAATTCATATAAAGTCAAGATAATAATTAAAAAGTTGAGTATAAAACAATTATATATAATATATATATTTTTTTTAAAACTGTCATTTTCGGTTTCAGCCAGGTGCATCCTGAATTTTCAATTTCGGCACCAAAATTTCCATTCCGTGCTACCCCTCTAATTTTGATATTTGCCAGCCCACGCATGCATCAGGTCTGGGGGCTCTTTAGAGGAGTACAGGTGTACTGAGGCTGAGGCAGGGTGGTTTTCAGGAAGCTGCAGTGCATACTGTACCAGTGACTTCACCCTGCGTCTCCTCCTCCTGGCCTTCACAGCGGCTTCCCCTGCGTCTCCTCCCTCCTCCTCCTCGGCGGCCAATAGGATCGCTTCTCCTCTCAGCCAATTGGGTGATGGGCCTCAGGACCCCCTTCCTGATTGGCCTGGAGGAGAATCAGGAAGACAACAGCAGATATTAATTCACTATTTTATGGGTGGGCTCAGGATGCAGTGCTCTGCGCCCCGAGCCCACCCTTTTTTTAAGCATTTGGAGGCTCAGGCTCTAATCATGTGCTTCTGAAAAAAAAACCCTATTGGAATCCATGCGTCCAGTGCCCTGCATGTAGATTAAGAGCTGGGCGCATGGATTAGGGGGGCGCCACTTGACGCTGCCAGGTGTATGGACAAGCAGCCACTGTACAGTACCCTGCCGAGCACTCATTGTACTAGAAGTACCCTGCCGGGCACTCATTGTACTGGCAGTACCCTGCCCGGCCCTCATTGTACTGGTAGTATTCTGCCTGGGGCCCTTATTGTACTGGCAGTAGCCTGCCGGGCACTCATTGTACTGGCAGTACCCTGCCGGGCCCCTCATTGTACTGGCAGTACCCTGCCGGGCCCTCATTGTACTGGCAGTACCCTGCCGGGCCCTCATTGTACTGGCAGTACCCTGCCAGGCCCCTCATTGTACTGGCAGTACCCTGCCGGGCACTCATTGTACTGGCAGTACCCTGCCGGGCCCCTCATTGTACTCGCAGTACCCTGCCGGGCACTCATTGTACTGGCAGTACCCTGCCGGGCCCTCATTGTACTGGCAGTACCCTGCCGGGCCCTCATTGTACTGGCAGTACCCTGCCGGGCCCTCATTGTACTGGCAGTACCCTGCCGGGCACTCATTGTACTGGCAGTACCCTGCTGGGCACTCATTGTGCTGGCAGTACCCTGCCGGGCCCCTCATTGTACTGGCAGTACCCTGCCGGGCCCTCATTGTACTGGCAGTACCCTGCCGGGCACTCATTGTATTGGCAGTACCCTGCCGGGCCCCTCATTGTACTGGCAGTACCCTGCCGGGCACTCATTGTACTGGTAGTACCCTGCCGGGCCCCTCATTGTACTGGCAGTACCCTGCTGGGCACTCATTGTACTGGCAGTACCCTGCCGGGCCCTCATTGTACTGGCAGTACCCTGCGGGCCCTCATTGTACTGGCAGTACCCTGCCGGGCACTCATTGTACTGGCAGTACCCTGCCGGGCACTCATTGTACTGGCAGTACCCTGCCGGGCAATCATTGTACTGGCAGTGCCCTGCCGGGCCCCTCATTGTACTGGCAGTACCCTGCCGGGCCCTCATTGTACTGGCAGTACCCTGCCGGGCCCTCATTGTACTGGCAGTACCCTGCCGGGCCCTCATTGTACTGGCAGTACCCTGCCGGGCCCTCATTGTACTGGCATGTACCCTGCCGGGCCCTCATTGTACTGGCATGTACCCTGCCGGGCCCTCATTGTACTGGCAGTACCCTGCCTGGGGCCCTCATTGTACTGGCAGTACCCTGCCGGGCCCTCATTGTACTGGCAGTACCCTGCCGGGCCCTCATTGTACTGGCAGTACCCTGCCGGCCCTCATTGTACTGGCAGTACCCTGCCGGGCCCTCATTGTACTGGCAGTACCCTGCCGGGCACTCATTGTACTGGCAGTACCCTGCCGGGCACTCATTGTACTGGCAGTACCCTGCCGGGCCCTCATTGCATAGAGAAGCTCAGAGGCCAATTGATGAATAAACAAAGAGACAAAATAAGGTATTAATGAAAAGAGAACGGTTTTGTATGAAAATGTTATTAGTATGTTGATGAAGGGGGGAGGGCTGGACCAGGGAAGATAAAGTATAAGCAGTCTTAAACATATAGATTTGGACACCTCTGTAAAATGTTAAAACGTACGAATGGATTTCAAATATATGAACGAAAAAAATCCATTGGCATTTACCAGACTTGTTTGAACATAATAACCGATTGATTGAACTGCTTATGCCTCCAGCTCTCCATGTATGACACATAATTAATTTAAATGCAGATGGTGACATTTGAAGGCAGACCCTTTCAAAGTAACCCGTGAAGGTTGTCAATAGCTTTGATTTACGGTAAGGGGGCTTATTCATAAAGGGCGGAGAATATTACTTTGCCTTTTTCATTGGAGCTTTGACAGTTTTGCTTATTTAGATAACCAGCCCAACGGAGGGTAATTGCAGCATTTCATCTTTTTTTTTTTGCACATTTTTCAGATCTGCCTTTTCCCAGCAATTCACTAATATATCATTGTCAGCTTTTTCTCATAGAAGGGGGAAGATATAAAAAATCTGAACATTTCCTATCAAATACTCACCATAATTTTCCTTTCCTGATGGGCTCCATGGCAGCATATGTTTTGGGGGATGTAGCTGAAACGACAGGAGAGGACGGGAGAAGACATATGGAGGACACCACTCACGCTGTCACCCGCTGCCCCACCAAGACAGGGTAAGTGCCAGGCAGACGGCGAGCAGACGGGGACGGGTGTCACAGTGGCGGCATTCGATGGGCACAGTGGGAGCATTTGATGGCACAGTGGGAGCATTTGATGGGCACAGTGGCAGCATTTGATGGGAACAGTGGCAGCCTTTGATGGGCACAGTGGCAGCCATTGATGGGCACAGTGGCAGCCATTGATGGGCACAGTGGCAGCCATCGATGGGCACAGTGGCTGCAATTGATGGGCACAGTGGCTGCAATTGATGGGCACAGTGGCTGCAATTGATGGGCACAGTGAGGCTGCAATTGATGGGCACAGTGAGGCTGCAATTGATGGGCACAGTGAGGCTGCAATTGATGCTTGTTTTTTTTCAGTTTGTTTGCATCCCCCCAAATATACTAAGCACCAGCAGCCACTGGGTGGGAGCGGGGCTAGTTACTTCCAATTTTTTTTCCCCACTAAAAGAGCTTTCTTTTGGTGGTATTTGATCACCTCTGGGGTTTTTATTCTTCGCGCTATAAAAATTTTTTTTTTTAAAAAAAGCAATATTTTTTACTTTTTGCTATAATAAATATTCCCCCCAAAAATATAAAAAAATTAATTTTTTCCTCAGTTTAGGCCGATATATATTCTTCTACATATTTTTGGTAAAAAAAAAAAAAATCACAATAAGCGTATATTGATTGGTTTGCGCAAAAGTTATATCACATCCCCTCATTCTGCGGCCAGCCACACTACTCCGTAACACACGGTATGATAGATAGGTTACAGCCTTATAAATGCAAAGCATGTTTATTCTCTCCCCTCCAGCCACAACAGCACATAAACATATTGTCCTTACATGCTTTATGTCAGGGTTCGACAAACCCCGGGCGCCAGGTCGCAATTTCGACTAGAATTAGCGACCTGGCGCCTGGGGCGGCACAGCTGGGGTATCCTGTGTCTCCGTGCACGATCGTGTCGGGCCACGCCGGCCAGTAATTGAGGCCGCAGCTTTGCGGCCTTCTGCAGGCCTATGCTTCCTTCTGTAATCTGGCACCATCTTGTGGTGGCCGTTGGTATGACAAGACAACCAGCAATGCTAATGGAGCTTCCCCTGTCTGTTTTCACTGCCATCTCCTTCCCTCTAATTAGAACCCCCAAACATTATATATATTTTTTATTCTAACACCCTAGAGAATGAAATAGTGGTCGTTGCAATACTTTCTGTCAGACCGTATTTGCGCAGCGGTCTTACAAGCGCACTTTTTTGGGAAAAAATAAGACAACAGTAAAGTTAGCCCAATTTTTTTTTATATTGTGAAAGATAATGTTACGCCGAGTAAATTGATACCCAACATGTCACGCTTCAAAAATTCTACAGTTTGCATGTTTTAAGTTACAGAGGAGGTCTAGGGCTAGAATTATTGCTCTCGCTCTAACAATCGCGGCGATACCTCACATGTGTGGTTTAAACACCGCTTTCATTTGCGGGCGCTACTCACGTATGCGCTCGCTTCTCGGCGAGGACGGGCGCGTTCCTGGCTCCTAACTTTTTTAGCTGTCTCCTAAATTCCAAGCAAATTTGTCAAGCCCTGCTTTATGTAATCATTACTGAACTGTAGACACATCCCATAATGATATATTATACACACTGTACTCTGCTGTAATTCAGTATTAGAAATATTCCTCCTCCTGCTGCAGCTTTGATATCTTTCTAACAGCAATCAGTGCCCACCAGTGTGGTCTCATCAGTGTGTCCACCAGTGTGGTCTCATCAGTGTGTCCACCAGTGTGGTCTCATCAGTGTGTCCACCAGTGTGGTCTCATCAGTGTGTCCACCAGTGTGGTCTCATCAGTGTGTCCACCAGTGTGGTCTCATCAGTGTGTCCACCAGTGTGGTCTCATTAGTGTCCACCAGTGTGGTCTCATCAGTGTCCACCAGTGCAGACTAGAGCAGGCTCGTTATTAGAAATCATCCGGATGACACAGCGGGATCTCTGGCCGTGACAGGTATTGTATGTGAAAACACTGATCGCTGTAATGTCCCGCCTCCCGCCGGCATTGGAATAGAAACATGGATGTCACCCTTGGGACTTTGAAATGAGGTGTGCACAATTGGCTGATAAAATTGACAAATGTAAATACAGTAAAGTATTTCTTTTAGAAAAAGTCACACATAAAAAAGTAACATAAAAAGGCAAAGCCAATACAATATTGCACATAGTTAAAGATTGCATTGCATTTAAAGTACATGAGTATACATGACATCTATAACACCCGACGTGTTTCGCGAGATGTGGCTTGCTCTTCAGGGGTGGATGCATGTGGGATATATCTGAAAATCAAAAAGTAAAGTAATACATGAATAAATGATGGACAAATGGTAAGAGGGGCATCACAGAAAAAAGAAAGACCCCATGCTCACCAATTGGCAAAGCCATATCTGGAAATGATTATTCATTTCCAGATATATGCCACATCTCGCGAAACGCGTCGGGTGTTATAGATGTCATGTATACTCATGTACTTTAAATGCACTTTTTCTGTAATAAATACTTTACTGTATTTACATTTGTCAATTTTATCAGCCAATTGTGCACACCCCATTCAAAGTCCCAAGGGCGACATCCATGTTTCTATTGTATTATTAGGGATGGAGGTGTGTTACTGGTGACACCAGACCTTTCTTTTATTTATGCCGGCATTGGAACAGTGCGCTGTCAATCACAATGCCGATCGGTGGGACATTACGGCGATCGGTATTTCACATACAATACCTGTCACAGCCAGGGATCCCCGCTGTGTCATCCGGTTGATTTCTGCTAGCTATCCCGCTCTACACAGTGATGGCGGGCGGGGGTGGGCGGCATCAGTGGGGGAATGTGGGCGGAGTGGGGGCAGTGACTGGCAGGGAGCAGAGGAGGAGGAGAGAGGAGACCGGGGCTGTGAGACCCCCTCCGCCCACTACATATCTATTTCCTCCCTGCTCCCTTCTACAGAACTACAGGTGGGAGTGCCAAGACCGCTGGCTGAGAATACAGGAGGAATAGCAGCCAGCGGTCTTACAAACAGGAAACCACAGGGCAATAACGTTTTTTTCAGCAAGATCAGCAGGCTATTGCAGAGGAACTACAGAGCTCAGAAGAACACGTATAGTACAGTTGGTGAAGGTAGGAGATCAGCAACAAGGACATGGAATAAAGCTTTTTTTCCCGGAGTTCTGCTTTAACTGCAAAGGAGAATGATCAGGTCCCCTGCCCTGTTCAGCTTTCGGAGTTCAGCTTTAAGATTAAATCCTTAGTTCTTTCTCATCGTTACACTGTCTCTAAAGAATTCTGGAGGATTACAGTAACTTTGTTCTACCATATAAAGTACCACTAATTGAATCCAAGATTGGCAGTTTTTAAAAATATAATGTGACCTTTGTATACCAGAGAATACCAAGGGAGACATGATGCCTGCACTCTCGGTGATTGAAGGTCAGAAGCGAAGCATTCTGGGAAGTGTCTATCAATTACCGGCCAAGTGACACACAAGGACACACTGCCACTTGCTTGTCACCACCCACCCGCCTGGGCGCAGCAGACTTGCAACATCCCCATCAGAAAATGTCAGGGAAGGTTGCGGCAGATCAAGCGGGCGAACGCAGCCTCATCTGTCTAAATGACAATACCGTGTCAGATATTTAAATATACAACTAGAGGATAAACATGGGGTCACCAGGAAAAAAAAAACCAGGAAAATGGATCGAAAAAGGTGAAAGTTACGTTCATGAAGAATGAATTATCAACATACAACTTCAGACAGAAAGGGGAAAATCTATTAACACGCCCCGACTGCTGATATGGTACCCCCACCGGGAAGTCTCGTTCATTTTTATATAATTTTTTAAATATTTGAATCATTTTAAATTATTCTATTTGTATTAATGTGTTCTGTTCTCCAAGGGCCAAAGTATTTGTTGTACTTTGTCCCATCTTCCTAGGTGCTGTCTAAAGCTAGCTGTGAGGTTAGACATGGCGCCCCTCCTCCTTCTACAGCTGCCCAACAAGAAAAAGTAGAAACTTCCATCTCGTTAGAAATGAATTATTAAGCTTTATTTCTTAGGGACATCAGATACAGCCAACATGTTTCGGGGCCAGGATGCCCCAATCTTCAGGGCTTGGGCTATGATTGGAGAAATAATCAGAAAGAAGTGATATAGAGAGCCAGAAACCGAGGCTGGATACAACCAAACACCGGGAGGGTTTATGGGAGAGGTAAGGACCCTTTATGGGAGAGGAATGGATCCTTTATGGGAGAGGTATGGACCCTTTATGGGAGAGGTATGGATCCTTTATGGGAGAGGTATGGACCCTTTATGGGAGAGGTATGGATCCTTTATGGGAGAGGTATGGATCCTTTATGGGAGAGTTATGGATCCTTTATGGGAGAGTTATGGATCCTTTATGGGAGAGTTATGGATCCTTTATGGGAGAGGTAAGGACCCTTTATGGGAGAGGTATGGACCCTTTATGGGAGAGTTATGGATCCTTTATGGGAGAGGTATGGATTCTTTATGGGAGAGTTATGGATCCTTTATGGGAGAGGTATTGATTCTTTATGGGAGAGGAATGGATCCTTTATGGGAGAGGTATTGATTCTTTATGGGAGAGGAATGGATCCTTCATGGGGAGAGGTATGGCTCCTTTATGGGAGAGTTATAGATCCTTTATGGGAGAGGTATGGATCCTTTATGGGAGAGGTATAGATCCTTTATGGGAGAGGTATGGATCCTTTATGGGAGAGGTATGGCTCCTTTATGGGAGAGGTATGGCTCCTTTATGGGAGAGGTATGGCTCCTTTATGGGAGAGATAAGGACCCTTTATGGGAGAAGTAAGGACCCTTTATGGGAGAAGTAAGGACCCTTTATGGGAGAAGTAAGGACCCTTTATGGGAGAAGTAAGGATCCTTTATGGGAGAGGTAAGGACCCTTAATGGGAGAGGTATAAGTCCTTTATGGGAGAGGTATAAGTCCTTTATGGGAGAGGTATAAGTCCTTTATGGGAGAGGTATAAGTCCTTTATGGGAGAGGTATAAGTCCTTTATGGGAGAGGTATGGATCCTTTATGGGAGAGGTAAGGATCCTTTAGTTCTGGGCACTAAACTGCTGCCTCTCTGACTGGTTATGGTTAGAAACGAATAGCAAAAACTTTCACTTCACTTAAAATCAATGTTCATATGCCATTAGGGCATGCCAGCTTGAATCCAGCCTCAGTTTCAGGCTCTCTATATCATCACCCTGATTATTTCATTAATCACTGTTCAAACCCTGGAGAAGGGGCATCCTGATCCCTAAACATGTTGGCTGTATCTGTTGTCCCTAGGAATAATTTTTTTTAACAAATGATGAGAGCGCCTAGTAGAAATGATTAAATCTTTATTTCTAAAGCCGTGTACACACGATCGGTTTTACCGATGAAAACAGTCTGATGGACGAACAGATCGTGTATGGGCCCCATCTGTCTTTTTTCCATCGGTGTGAAAAAATAGAACATGTTTTAAATTTTTCCGATGGGAAAAAACCGATAGCAAAATCCGATCGTCTGTGTGGAACTCCATCGGATAAAAAAGCCACGCATGCTCAGAATCAAGTCGACGCATGCTTAGAAGCATTGAACTGCATTTTTCTCGGCTCGTCAGAGTGTTTTACGTCACGGCGTTTGGAACGAACGATTTTTGACTGATGGTGTGTAGGCAAGACTGATGGAAGTCAGCTTCATCGGATTTCCAATGGAAAAATCCATCGGATTAGAATCCATAGGAAATCCGATCGTGTGTACACGGCTTTAGGGATATCAGATACAGCCAACAAGTTTCGGGGTCAGGAATCCCCCTTCTTCAGGGC
The DNA here is from genome assembly GCA_029206835.1 of Rana muscosa. NCBI lineage: Eukaryota > Metazoa > Chordata > Amphibia > Anura > Ranidae > Rana > Rana muscosa. Next base: position 311,250,769 of record CM055122.1, read on the forward strand.
TTGGACAATGATTGGTGAAATAATCGGGATGAAGTGATGTAGAGGGCCTGAAATCAAGGTTAGATACAACCAAAAACCAGAAGGGTGTCCTATAGACTTTTTCCCTATCATACCTATCAGGTACAAAAAATATATTTTGCTGACTACTATTCAATATCCATCAAGGTAATTTAGAAGAACCTTTCAGGTTACAGGGAAAGTAACATTCTTTTCGTACTCTAAAAACTTCCGATGGAGGTCAAGGGGCGAGAGGAAATATTAATAATTCCGAATCCTAATAAAGCTTGCTCTCTAAATGGCGTCTTTTCTCTGCCAAATTGTAAAAGCCGACCATTTCATCAAGATCGCAAATAAGATGCCGGCCAGCCCGAGACCGTTAAGACAGGAAAGAGAATTTCACGTTATTAATTTAATGCTGCATGTGACGAGCGGCACAAGATGACCTTCTGCAAATGTCAGCACTTGATTTACAAACTGCTTCCAAATAGCAGGCCGTTTCCCGCGGCGCGGAGACTAGTGCGAACGGGACACTTCACGTTTTCTGTCACTGAAGAAGTTCTGTTATCCTTTGAAAGCGTATAGCTGCTCAATAGTAGACTGATGCGTCTTTCACCAATGGCAATATTCACAAAGTATGTGGCTCAGGAGCTTCAAGGGGTTCTCCAGGAAAGGTCTACATTATTTCCACCTACTGCTCGGTAAATTCTTGAATCCTCATTAAATTGCACAGAATTTGACTTTTGACTGATAGTGGAGATGGGCTGTTATGCCTTATACACACGACTGGATTTTCCGATGGAAAAAGTCAGACGGGCTCTTTTCATCGGATATTCCGACCGTGTGTATGCCCCATCTGACTTTTTCCTTAGATAGAACTTGTTCTCTTTTTTTCTGACGGACAAAAATTTATATCGGAAAGTCCGTTCGTCCGTATGCAATTCCGACGGACTAAAAACCACGCATGCTCAGAAACAATTTGACGCATGCTCGGAAGCATTGAACTTAATTTTCTTGGCTCGTCGTAGTCTTTTACGTCACTGCGTTCTATGCAGTCAAAAGTTCACCGGACTTTTGTGTGACCGTGTGTATGCAAGACAGCTTGAGCGGAATTCCGTCGGACAATCCGTTGTTTAATCCGTCGGACTTTATTCCGACGGACGGTCCGGTCGTGTGTACAAGGCATTAGTAGCACCTGGGTTGTCTGTGTGGGATGAAAGAAGCAAGTTTGGAGCAGAGCTATGGGTTACAGCCTTTTTACTGTTTGTGTGATCTCTTAAGTGATGTTCACACTTGTTTATTGCAAAAACACACGCACAATTGCAAGCTCTCCCACAACATACAAAAATGCGTAGCCCTTTTGCAGTCGTGCGGCGGAGAGAGTAAATCTTAATGGTACCCCCCGTGCATCTAGAAAAGTGAGCACAAAGTACCATGCATTTTGGTCAAGGGTCATGGATTTCTAAAGCACATTTTTTCTGCGTAGGACAGCTGGGCTGCCTCTTTTTCTTCAAGCCAAACCCGAACACTTTAACGGCACACAGTAAATTTTGTTTTGTCAAGCCCTGTTCAGAGCCACATTCCTGTCTGAATAATATGTCCGCGTTTCAAGTGGACTGAAACCCAAACACATGATTCAAAACGCGGACTGTCTGGGTGAATCCCGGACAGGTGGCAACCCTAAGGACAGCCCGTTGAAATAACAAAAAGCAAAAACTGTTCATGCGCTCCATCACACATGCATAGGAGTCTTAGGATAGATTTCCTCTTACTTGCTGTCCCAGTAACACCCTGTCACATAGGGTGTCACCAGCACATAAAATATATATATATATATATATTAGGGCTGTTACTCAGGGCCGCCATCAGGGGGGTACAGGCAGTACACCTGTAAGGGGCCCGGATGGCAACCCCCCCCTTTTTTTTGTAAGGGGCCCAGAAGTCCCCAGGGCCCCGGATGGCAACCCCACTTTCTTTTTTCTTGTTCTCTTGTTTTTTTTTGTTCGTCAGCACCCAAAGCCCCCCCGACCTCACGGCGGCAGCACCCCCGCTTCTCAATTCATGGCACCCCCCGCTTCTCAATTTGCTCCAGGGGGCCCATGCCTGAAGCTGTGTAAGGGGCCCCAAAATTCCTGATGGCGGCCTTGCTGTTACTGATTAAACTTTTCGTGTTCGATTAATCGATTTTTTTTTATCGATTAATCGACCAATTTCGATTAATTATAACGCACATAGATCCAAATACTTTTAGCTGATCTCCTTGCAGGCTGATTCCCAGTGCAGCTACCAACCACTGGAAAAATGGATAGCTGGATACAAAAAACACACAAAGGCAGCGCTCAATGGGAATAGCCTTAAAACTTTTATAGTCTTCAAGTAGGTAGCAAAATAAATATTGTACTGGAGATAAAATCAATGTAGCTACATAAGAGGTAAGTAAAACCTTGGACAGAGGGGTGGCTGTGGACGTGGTATACTTGGACAGAGGGGTGGCGGTGGACGTGGTATACTTGGACAGAGGGGTGGCGGTGGACGTGGTATACTTGAATTTTGCAAAAGCGTTGGATACAGTTCCGCACACACGGCTCATGTGTAAGGTAAAGTCTACAGGATTGGAAATATCAGTTTGTAAATGGATAGAAAACTGGCTAAAAGACAGAATTCATAGAGTAGTGGTTAATGATTCTTACTCTGAATGGTCCAAGGTTATCAGTGGTGTACCCCAAGGTTTAGTGTTGGGACCCTTACTTTTTAATATCTTTATAAATGATATTGGGTCTGAGATCAAAAGTAACATTTCTGTCTTTGCAGATGACACCAAGCTATGCAGTGGAATAACGTCCTTACAGGATGTCGCCAATTTACAAGCCGACCTCAATGCTCTGGCTAATTGGGCGACTATGTGGCAAATGAGGTTTAATGTTGATAAATGTAAAGTTATGCACTTGGGGGCTAAGAATATGAATGCATCATACATACTAGGGGGAGTACAACTGGGGGGATCTGTAGTGGAGAAGGATCTGGGGGTTTTGGTAGATCATAAGCTCAATAATGGCATGCAATGCCAAGCTGTGGTTTCCAAAAAGAGAGCAAAGTCCTTTCTTGTATTAGGAGAGGTATGGACTCCAGAGAGAGAGATATCATTTTCCCCCCTGTACAAATCATTAGTAAGACCTCATCTGGAATATGCAGTTCAGTTTTGGGCCCCAGTTCTCAAAAAGGATATCGGGGAACTGGAGAAAGTGCAGAGAAGGGCAACCAAACTGATAAGAGGCATGGAGGAGCTCAGCTATGAAGAAAGATTAGAGGAACTGAATTTATTCACTCTTGAGAAGAGGAGATTAAGGGGGGATATGATCAACATGTACAAATATCTAAGGGGTCCATATAGTGAACTTGGTGTTGAGTTATTCACTGTAAGGTCATCACAAAGGACAAGGGGGCACTCTTTGCGTCTAGAGGAAAAGAGATTTCACCTCCAAATACGGAAAGGTTTCTTCACAGTAAGAGCTGTGAAAATGTGGAATAGACTCCCTGCAGAGGTGGTTCTGGCCAGCTCAGTAGATTGCTTTAAGAAGGGCCTGGATACTTTCCTAAATGTACATAATATAACTGGGTACTGACATTTATAGGTAAAGTTGATCCGGGGAATATCCGATTGCCTCTCGGGGGATCAGGAAGGAATTTTTTCCCCTGCTGTAGCAAATTGGATCATGCTCTGCTGGGGTTTTTTGCCTTCCTCTGGATCAACTGTGGATATAGAATTGGGTATATGGGATTGTACGATATTTTTATTTATTTATTTTTTATGGTTGAACTGGATGGACTTGTGTCTTTTTTCAACCTGACTAACTATGTAACTATGTAACTATAAACTGTAAAAATGGTGCGAGTAATACCAAAAGCAGTCATAAAAACATGTAGCTAAGTATGATACTGGTATAAAAATGTATACAACGATAAGACTGCTGAATCCAGATGAGGTGGGGTTAACATCAGTCCGTCGGCATGTAGATGTCCCGTGAAGGGAACTATCACAAGTCCCAGTGGATGGCTGTAGAATCCCAGGTTGATAGAGGGAAGTGATAGAGGGAAGTGTAACAGCCCTTGCGTGTGGCAGATAGTAAGGTCCCGCCGGCATGCAGATATGAAGGCACAGCAAAGGAGCCCTTCAGATGGACACGGCAAGCCCCGCCCATGTTCGTGATGTCACCGGATCTCCGACAGAACTCCCTGAAGACCCGGACGCTGGCGGAGAGGTGAGTACCGATCAAAATAATTTTGATCGACCAAAAAAATTAATCGATTAATCGAGGAATTAATAGTTAACTTCCACAGCCCTAATATATATATATTATATATATATATATATATATACACACACACACACAGTATCTCACAATAGTGAATACTCCCCTAACAATTTTGTAAATATTTAAATATTTTATTATACCTTTTCATGTGACAACACAGAAAAAATTACACTTTTCTACGATGTAAAGTAGTGAGTGTACAGCTTAAAGGGGAGTTCCAGTCTTTTTTTACGTTTATTAAAAGTCAGCAGCTACAAAAAGTGTAGCTGCTGACTTTTAATAAACAGACACTTACCTGCTCCTCTCCCCCCTTTTCGCCGGTGCCTCCATTCACTCTGTGGGCACCCGGCCGTGACAGCTTCACGGCCGGGCACGCACTGCCCATGCGCGAGCGGCGCTGCGCTCCCTGAGTGGACAGGCGATCTCCTGGGACCTGTCACGTGTCCCAGGATATCACCTAGAGGGAGGGGCCACCTAAGGCGAGAGAAGGAGTCGCCCAGTCGGTCCCTGGGCGGAAGGAGGAAGTGGGACATGAAGTCCCACTCCTACCGAAGCCCCCACTCCCCCCCAGAAAAAATGACATGCGAAATGTGGCATGTAAGGGGGTGAGGAGTGCTTAAAGCGGAAGTTCCACTTTTGGGTGGAACTCTGCTTTAATGTCTAAACCGCTGGCAACAAAAGTGAGTACATCCCTAAGTGAAAATGTCCAAATTGGGCCCAAAGAGTCAATATTTTGTGTGGCCACCATTATTTTCCAGCACTGTCTTAACCCTCTTGGGCATGGAGGTCACCAGAGCTTCACAGGTTGCCACTGGAGTCCTCTTCCACTCCTTCATGACGACATCACGGAGCTGGTGGATGTTGGAGACCTTGCGCTCCTCCACCTTCCGTTTGAGGATCCCCACAGATGCTCAATAGGGTTTAGGTCTGGAGACATGCTTGGCCAGTCCATCACCGTTACCCTCAGCTTCTTTAGAAAGGCAGTGGTCGTCTTGGAGGTGTGTTTAGGGTTGTTATCATGTTGGAATACTGCCCTGCGGCCCAGTCTCTGAAGGGAGGGGATCATGCTCTGCTTCAGTATGTCACAGTACATGTTGGCATTCATGGTTCCCTCAATGATCTGTAGCCCCCCAGTGCCGGCAGCACTCATGCAGCCCCAGACCATGACACTCCCACCACCATGCTTGACTGTAGGCAAGACACACTTGTCTTTGTACTCCTCACCTGGTTGCCGCCACACACGCTTCACACCATCTGAACCAAATAAGTTTATCTTGGTCTCATCAGACCACAGGACATGGTTCCAGTAATCCATGGCCTTAGTCTGCTTGTCTTCAGCAAACTGTTTGCGGGTTTTCTTGTGCATCGTCTTTAGAAGTGGCTTCCTTCTGGGATGACAGCCATGCAGACCAATTTGATGCAGTGTGCGGCGTATGGTCTGAGCACTGACAGGCTGACCCCCCACCCCTTCAACCTCTGCAGCAATGCTGGCAGCACTCATACATCTATTTCCCAAAGACAACCTCTGGATATGGCGCTGAGCACGTACACTTATGTCTTTGGTGGACCATGGCAAGGCCTGTTCTGAGAAGAACCTGTCCTGTTAAACCGCTGTATGGTCTTGGCCACCGTGCTGCAGCTCAGTTTCAGGGTCTTGGCAATCTTCTTATAGCCTAGGCCATCTTTATGTACAGCAACATATCTTTTTTTCAGATCCTCAGAGAGTTTGTTGCCATGAGGTGCCATGTTGAACTTTCAGTGACCAAGTATGAGAGAGTGAGAGCGATAACACCAAATTTAACACACCTGCTCCCCATTCACACCTGAGACCTTGTAACACTAACGAGTCACATGATACCGGGGAGGGAAAATGGCTAATTGGGCCCAATTTGGACATTTTCACTTAGGGGTGTACTCACTTTTGTTGCCAGCGGTTTAGACATTAATGGCTGTGTGTTGAGTTATTTTGAGGGGACAGCAAATTTACACTGTTATACAAGCTGTACACTCACTACTTTACATTGTAGCAAAGTGTCATTTCTTCAGTGTTGTCACATGAAAAGATAGAAGAAAATATTTACAAAAATGTGAGGGGTGTACTGACTTTTGTGAGATACTGTATATACACACATGCGCACAGAATATGTAATTTTTTTTTGAGAGACCCGATTGGTTTTCCCAAACATGCAAGCAGAATTACTTGGTAAATTTTGGAGAAGATCAAGGGATTCAGGAGTTCTGGATGCCTGAATGGTTTGGTCATTTCTGAATAGTTACACTTATGTCGCATATACACAATCTAAATTTCCGAAATTCCGCTCAAGCTTGGCTTGCATCCACACGGTCACACAAAAGTTCTCTGAACTTTCGACCGTCAAGAACGCGGTGACGTACAAGACGTACGACGAGCCGAGATCAATGAAGCTCAATAGGCAGTTTGGCTCTTCTGCTTGATTCTGAGCATTTGTGTTTTTTTGCGCGTCGGAATTGCATACAGACGAACAGAATTTCCGACAAGAACTTTTTCCATCGGAAAAATAGAGAACCTGCTCTCAATCGTTTGGTGGCGGAAATTATGACAGCAAAAGTCCGATGGAGCCTACACACGGTCGGAATTTCTGACCAAAAGCTCACATCTGACTTTTTCTGTCGGAATTTCCGATCGTGTGTACGCGGCATTACACAGCTTCAAGTGGAAATATTGTGCAACACCATTTAGTTTAAAGCCAAAGCTTTAAACAGTAAAACATTTTTTGCTCTTTTTTAATTTGGTGGTGAAAGCTATTTCTGTTAGGGTCATGATTCTGTCCATGACTCATTCTGACATATTTGGTCTTACTTCCTGTCCCTTTGACTCCTGTGGGTGGGGTGCAAGACAGGAAAAGGCAAATAAAGCAATAAAATGATTTGTAATTATTTCCCCTTCAACTAAAAATTGTTTTTTTGTTGTCTGGATCTCCATTGGAAGGACTTCCCTTCACTACCTGTTCTAATTGGAAGTGAGGGTAAATAGCCTCAACAGGGACACAAATGGCAATAAAAACATGGAATCCACTTGGAAAAAGTCCAATGAGAGTGTCAAGCCTCGTACACACGACCGGTTTTCTCGGCAAGAACCAGCAAGAAAATTGCCTGCAGAGCTTTCTTGCCGAGAAAACCGGCCGTGTGTACGAGGCTTTCAGGTTTCTCGTCAAGAAAACTGGCCAAAATCTTGACGAGAAAAATAGAGAACCTGCCCTCTATTTTCTCGTCGGGATTCTCGTCGGCCTGTTTCCCGACGAGAAACCAGAGTGTGTGTACACTTACCTGTCGCCGTGGGAACCAGCCCATCCTCGAAATGACTTTGACGCATGCGCGGTAGCTTCCTAGACATAGGTAGGGTGTAGCAAGATGGCGGCGACGGCATCGAATGTCACGAGCGCACGCTCATCGTAGTCGATGACGTCACCGCGTTCGTGCCATTCAAAAGAACGGCGGTTCTTTTGAATCGTACATGTGTACACTCGGCCGGGACAAGATTCTTGTCAAGAATCTCGTCAGGAAAAACGACGGGTTTTTTCCTGACGAGATTCTCGGTCGTGTGTACGAGGCTTCAGACTAAAGGATCGAGAGTAAAAAAATATTTTAACAACGATGTTTATCCAAGCCAACATAAAACAGACAATGTGTTTCAGGGGCACAAACATCTCTCCTTTTATCAGGGTTCAAATTTTATTTATTTATTTTATTTATACTGGAGAGGACATAAAATGGCACAATTGCCCAAATTATTTTTTTTATTGATAAATTTGGACCATTTTAGACCAAGCTTCTGACAACATCTGGCACTTCTTACCACCCATTTCACCATCGTTCCTGATTAAATAGATTTATCTTTGAAACGTGTTGCCCGTCTATTGTTGGGTAAATTATTGATACAAATCGTTATTTATGTTAGTGATACAAAATGAATGGGTGAAAATCGCACTGCAAAGAATTGCATGTGATTTGAACAGGAATGTGTTAAGTTTCCTGGCCGAATCGCATGGGGTTTCCCCACGGCTCCTGTGTGAGCCCCAGGCTTGTCATAGTGATTTTGAGGCTGAATTGACACAGGAGCGGTGCGGAACCCCTGCATGACAGGTTTCACCAGCTCCGGCTCCCGATCTGACTGTGGACATCTGCGGCTATGGCTTGGGCTCCTCCGGCCTCCCCCATGGCTTTGTTCTCTGAATCTCCAGCGTCTCTCTTCACCAGTTTGCTAAATTTATTTGTAGCCAACATCCTCCTTGGATGGGATTTCTGAGCTCCAGGTGCACAGCGGATGAAGCCGATAAATGTGGGTTCTGCCGGTCTTATAGCGGTCAAGTGCTCAATCTCCGGCTCTTCGTGATAAATAGCTCAGGAAAGGATGGCCATTAAAAGCTTGGCTTTCAAGTGTCGCACCCTCTGACTCACAGTTAATAGGCTCCTTATAAAAGTCCAGTACAATTTCTACAGTGTAGGAGGATTAGCAGAAAGGTCGCATGTTAAAATTAGAATAGCAGACAACATTTTACATTGGCTGCTTATTAACTCTAATGCCGCGTACACACGACCGCTTTTCTCTACGAGAAAAACGGCATTTTTTTTTTTCGCCGAGAAAAACGATCGTCTGTGGGCTTTATGTCGTTTTTCTCGTCGAGAAAAACGGCATAAAAAACGATGAGAAAAATTAGAACATGTTCTAAATTTTCTCATCGTTTTTTCCATCATTTTTTTCCGCGGCAGTTTTCCCATAGGGAGACACTGCCGCGGAGCCCACAGACGGTCGTTTTTCTCGTCAAGAGAAAAAATGACGGGAAAAACGACCTTGTGTAGGGAACCAAGCGGTTCCCTCGTTTTTCCTGTCATTATTCACAACGGTTTTTTAACAGCCGTGAATAATGATCGTGTGTACGCGGCATTATGCCGCGTACACACGACCATTTTTCTCACCGGGAAAAATGTCATTTTTTCTCTTTGACGAGAAAAACGCCCGTGTGTGGGCTTTCCATAATTTTTCCCGACGAGAAAAACGACATTAATCACGAAGAGAAAAATTAGAACATGCTCTAATTTTTCTCGTTGTGATTCACGGCATTTTTTTCCGCGGCAGTTTTCCCATAGGGAAACACTGCCGGGGAGCCTACACACGGTCGTTTTTTTCGACCAACAGAAAAAATGTCGAGAAAATCGATCGTGTGTACACGGCATAAGCCCCAGCTGAGCTTTCAGTTTAAATCAGGAAAAAATTATTCCAGATGCACAAAAACCAAATGTACGTTTGCCTTATGCCGCGTACACACAATCGGACATTTCCGACAACAAAACCGTGGATTTTTTTCCGACGGATGTTGGCTCAAACTTGTCTTGCTTACACACGGTCACACAAATGTTGACGGAAATTGCGAACGCCAAGAACGCTGAGCTGAGAAAAATGAAGTTCAATAGCCAGTGCGGCTCTTCTGCTTGATTCCGAGCATGCGTAGAAATTCCGACAGCAAATGTCCGATGGAGCCTACACACGCTCGGATTTTCCGACAACAAGCTCACATCGAACATTTGTTGACGGAAATTCCGACCGTGTGTACACGGCATTAGAGTTCATTTTCTTTAGAAAGCAGATACAGAATGAATAGAAAAGCCTGCCCCCTGCCAGCATGCTGCAGAGTGTTGCCCTTTGCTCTCCGCGTGGAAGCAGTGGTCTCCCTGTGGAGGTGAAGTATGCTCTCGCTGGGTCCAAGAGCTCACCTATTAGCAGAAAGCATGAGCTGTGTTTGTTGGAGAGTTGGTCACAGACTACTGCAAAAAGAGGCAGACATTCAATGTATAAAGACAAAATGAGCTGGATACCACGCGTAGCCTTTTCTCAATCTTTTCAACTCAGAGGAACGCTTAAAATAACTTTCTGGTCTCAAGAAACCATTGCTAAAATTACTATATCATACATTAGTGTGATGGTCAATGGGAAGAATGCTCCTTACACTTGTGGTCATTGGGAAGGCTTACGCCTTACATTGGTGGTCATTGCGAAGAATGTACCCCTTACAATAGGCATTACTGGGAAAAATTACCCCCTTACATTGGACATCATTGGGAATAGTGATGAGCCGAACACCCCCGGGTTCGGTTCGCACCAGAACCCGCGAACGGACCGAAAGTTTGCACGAACATTAGAACCCTATTAAATACAATGGATGCGAACGTTCGGATTCTAAAGTGCTAATTATAACGACTATTAGCCATGTTATTGTCCGAAACAGAGTTTGGGAACCCGGGTTCTGCACCAGGGGACATGTATCAATGCAAAAAGAAGTTTTAAAAACGGACGTTTTCCGGGAGCAGTCATTTTAATGATGCATAAAGTGAAAAAAAAAAAGTCAAATATTCCTTTAAATATTGTACCTGGGGGGTGTCTAAAGTATGCCTGTGAAGTGCCACGTGTTTCCCGTGTTTAGAACTGTCCCTGCACAAAATAACATTTCTAAAGGAAAAAAAGCCATTTAAAACTGCTTGCGGCTTTAATGTAATGTCTGCTCCCGGTAATATGGATGAAAATCTTTAGGAAAAATGGCATAGCTACCCCATGACCCCCCCCCTACCCCAGCCCATTACCAGCCCCTTTGGGTCTTGTATGGATGTTAAGGGGAACCCCGCACACAAAATAAAAAAGGACCTATATACTCTGAACAGCCGTATACAGGCGGTGCATACAAGACAGGGACTGTAGGTTTGTTCTTATGTAGAATCTGTTTGTAATTTTGAACAGCTGCATTGTTTAAGTGCAGCTCCATGCCAAATTCCTTTTTTTTAGCTTTTTGGAAAACATAGGGAACGGTTATCACCCCTGTCACATTTTTTTTGCTGTCTGTGCCCCTGTTCAGAACATTTCACCTCACTTTGCGTCCCAATGACAACTGTTTTTGAAATGTGGTGTTTTTATTGAAACAAGGATTGGTGATAAAGCATCAGTAGAGAGGAGACACCTTTCTCCCATATTAATTCTTACAGGAGAGAATTTTCCTTCCAATGGGTAGATTTCCTCTCACTTCCTGTTGTCTTCTTCCGTTTGCAAGTAGGAGTCGTTTGTAAGTTGGATGTTTGAAAGTAGGGACCTGCCGTATATACTCTGCAGAAATTGGCCCCTTAGGTGTTGGTGTTGGCACAACACTGAAAGCACTCACAGTTTTTCTTGGTGGGTGCTGGAACGCCCTGCTGTCAACTATTATATCAGGAATTGTAATAACATATAACTGTTGATCAGTGGTAGTAAAAATTGGGCCTTTGATGGTGGTGCTGGTGCCACAACACTGTAAGGTCTGACAGTTACTCTTGGTGGGCGCAGCAATGGGCCCTGCTGTGAATTATTAGATCAATAATTATAATTGCATGCCCCTGTTGAATAGGGGCTGAAAAATTGGGCCTTTGGTGGTGGTGGTGGTGATGGTGGTGCTGGTGCCACAACACTGTAAGGCCTGACAGTTACTCTTGGTGGGCGCAGCAATGGGCCCTGCTGTGAATTATTAGATCAATAATTATAATTGCATGCCCCTGTTGAACAGGGGCTGAAAAATTGGGCCTTAGGCACTGGTGGCACAACACTGCAACCCCTCACAGATACTGTACTTGGAGCACAGCAATGAGGCCTGTTGCAAAGTATTGCATCAAAAATTTTAATTACACGCCCCTGTTAAACAGGGGCTGAAAAATTGGGCCTTAGCCACTGGTGGCGTCACCCATAAAAATGATCTTCCAAGCTATCATCATTAATCGTATCATTGAGGAGGAGGAGGAGGATAGCCAGTCAACATAACAGCACAGGCACTCAGCATCAGCATCAGTCTTGAAGGGATGTGACATTTTAAAATCAATTAGTCTGTTATATCAGCATCAGGTGTGTGGTAGCTGGTGGTGATCCAAGACTGGTTCATCTTGATGAAAGTCAGTCGATCAACCGAGTCGGTGGACAGGCGCACCCTCTGATCCGTGACAAATCCTCCAGCAGCACTGAATGTGCGTTCTGAAAGAACGCTGGATGCAGGACAGGCCAGTAGCTCAATTGCATACTGTGCAAGCTCTGGCCAGTGATCCATCCTCAAGACCCAGTAAGCCAGAGGATTTTCGGTGGGGAAGGTGTCCAAGTCTGACCTTGCCCCTAGGTATTCCTGGACCATGTATATCAGACGCTGGCGATGGTTGCTGGAACCGATCATACTTTGGGGCTGCGGACTAAAGAATTGTCTGAACGCATCGGTCAGACGGCCACCTTCCCCACCGCTCCTTCTTTGACTGCCAGAAGCCTCAGCAACTCGTTGTCCAGGACCAGGAGTTTGTAACCTCCCAGTCTCTGGGAACACGTTGCACAGACCTTTCTGCAAGGCCTCCCGGAGTTGTCTCATCCTCTGCTCCCTCTGCGACGGTAAGATAAGGTCCGCAACCTTACCCTTGTACCGTGGATCAAGGAGAGTGGCCAGCCAGTAATGGTCCCTATCCTTGATCCGAAGAATACGAGGATCCTTCCGCAGACTTTGCAGGATCAGGGAGGCCATGCAGCGTAGGTTAGCTGAGGCATTCAGTCCGGAGTCCTCTGGGTCACTAAGGACGACATGATCCGCAGCCACCTCCTCCCAGCCACGTACAAGTCCACTGCTTTCTTGGGACTGTAAATCATCCCTAAAAGACTGCTGCTGATGATGCTGAGTGCCAGCCTCCACCTCCATGCTGACACAATCCTCCTCCTCCTCCTCCTCCTCCTCTTCCTGTGCGATGGGTGGGACAGAAGGAACACTGTCTGGGTAAAGGGGGCCTTGAGAGGCAAGGAAGTCCTCCTCTTCCTGCCTCTGTTCTGCCTCAAGTGCCCTGTCCATTATTCCACGCAGCGTGTGCTCCAACAGGTGGACAAGAGGTACAGTGTCACTGATGCATGCACTGTCACTGCTCACCATCCTCGTGGCCTCCTCAAATGGTGCCAGGACAGTGCATGCATCCCTGATCATGCCCCACTGGCGTGGTTAAAAAAACCTGAGCTCCCCTGACCCTGTCCTGGTGCCGTAGTCGCACAGGTACTCATTGATGGCCCTCTGCTGCGTGTGCAGCCGCTGCAGCATGGCCAACGTTGAGTTCCACCTGGTGGGCATGTCACATATAAGGCGGTTCTTGGGCAGGTTCAACTCCTTTTGCAGCTCAGCCAGGCGAGCACTGGCATTATAAGATCTGCGGAAATGCACACAGACTTTCCTGGCCTGCCTCAGGACATCCTGTAAGCCCGGGTACCTGCCCAAGAACCGCTGCACCACCAGGTTAAGGACGTGAGCCATACAGGGCACATGGGTCAGTTGTCCCTGTCGGAGGGCGGAGAGGAGGTTGGTGCCATTGTCGCAAACCACCATTCCTGGCTTAAGCTGGCGTGGCGTAAACCACCTCTCGGCCTGCCCCTGCAGAGCAGACAGGACCTCTGCCCCAGTGTGGCTCCTGTCCCCCAAACACGCCAGCGCAAGCACGGCATGGCATCTTTTTGCCTGCGTACTTGCGTAGCCCCTTGAACGCCTACGGAGCACCGCTGGTTCCGAGGACAAACCACAGGAAGAGGCCATGGAGGAAGAAGAAGAGGAGGGGGTGGAGGAGAGAGGTGTGTCACAACCAGTAGTAGCATTTTGGAGGCGTGGCGGTGGAACAACCTCCAACACTACTGCACCTTGTCCTGCATCCTTCCCAGCTGCCAAAAGAGTGACCCAATGGGCCGTGAAAGAAAGGTAACGTCCCTGTCCATGCCTGCTGGACCATGAGTCAGCGGTAATATGCACCTTACCGCTGACCGCCCTGTCCAGCGAGGCCAAGACATTGCCTTCCACATGCCTGTAGAGAGCCGGAATCGTCTTCCGTGCGAAAAAGTGGCGTTTGGGAACCTGCCACTGAGGAACCGCACATTGCACAAACTCACGGAAGGGGGCCGAGTCTACCAAATGAAAAGGCAGCAGTTGAAGCGCTAGCAATTTAGCCAAGCTAGCATTCAACCGCTGGGCATGTGGATGGCTGGGAGTGAACTTCTTTCGACGGTCCAGCAGCTGGGGCAGGGAAATTTGCCTGCTAGAATCGGACGTTGGTGTACTGCTAGCAGAGTGCCCGCAAGTACTTGGCTGTGACACACCTAATTCTACACCTTCATTCCTCTCAGAGCAGGTTTCAGAGAGGACTGAAGTTATAGTGGGGTTGGAGATCCCAGCTGATGCGGTGCAAGAAGAGGTCAGCTTTGTTCTTTGGTGTGGGTCTTTAAGGTAGGCTTGCCAACGAGCTGCATGGCAGGTCAACATATGTCTGATCAAGCATGTGGTACCCAAGCGGCTGATGTTTTGGCCACGCGATATACGCTTGAGACATATGTTGCAAACAGCAGCTGTGCGATCTGATGCACTCGTCTCAAAAAAGGCCCACACCAAAGAACTTTTTGAATGACGGGCAGAGGCAGCGCCCTGCACAGGCGGAGCTCTGCGGTGTGATTCCGTCGGTGTGCTGCCCATACGCTGGCCACTCAAGGGCATCCTGCCTCGTTGGAGATGTGCCTCCTCCTCATCCTCCTCCTCCTCCTCCTCTCTCCTATTAGGCACCCACGTGGAGTCAGTGACCTCATCATCCCCTCCCTCCTCATCACTGGAGCCAATCTGGCAGTATGCTGCAGCTGCTGGAGCATGACTGCCAGATTGGTGTCCTTCTTGAGCATCCCCTCTCTCTGCTCTCACGCTGCTGCCTTCCTGTAGCTGGGTATCATCATCAGATCCTTCGAAACGCTGGGCATCCTCCTGGAGCATGTACCCAACGCTGTGCTCAAACAGTTCGGGGGACTCCTCAGGAGGAGGACATGGTGGGTCTAGGGAAGGATTGACTAATGAAGATAATGATACCAGAGAAGAGGACGCTTTGGCAGCTGCTTTGCCAGTACCCTTAGCCTGGGTGAGAGAGGATGAGGAGGATGAGGTGGGCTTGGTCATCCACTCTACCAAGTCTTCGGCATGATGTGGCTCAACATGTCCAGCTGCCGAAAAGAAGGACAAGCGTGTCCCATGGCCATGTGCTGATGACAATGCACCGCGTCCACGACCAGCACTGTTGCCCCCAGACACAGAGCCTGCTTGCCCTCTTTTTTTGCCTCCTGACTGTCTGCCTCTCCTTGTTTGCCTTCCAGACATTTTAATGGATGGCCTGCAGGGAGATGGGAAAAAGAGCAATAAGGGCTACCTTCAGGTGTATACTGTGCAGGAGGCTTAGCAACAATGACACTGACACTGTCCCCTGCCTATCCTTCTCTGTCCCTAAACACAAGGATTGAAAATATGGTTCAGCAAAATTGGTTTAGAACAGAATAGCACACTGACACTTTCCCTCACTGTCCTACTCTGTCCCTCCCTACAAACAAGATTTAGCACAGAATAGCACACTGATAGTTTCCACGAGTGTCCTTCTCTGTCCCTAAACTCAAGGATTTCAAATATGGAACAGCAAAATTGGTTTAGAACAGAATAGCACACTGACACTTTCCCTCACTGTCCTACTCTGTCCCTCCCTACAAACAAGATTTAGCACAGAATAGCACACTGATAGTTTCCACGAGTGTCCTTCTCTGTCCCTAAACTCAAGGATTTCAAATATGGAACAGCAAAATTGGTTTAGAACAGAATAGCACACTGTCAGTTTCACTCACTGTAGCTCTCTGTCCCTAAACTCAAGGATTGAAAATATGGTTCAGCAAAATTGGTTTAGAACAGAATAGCACACTGACACTTTCCCTCACTGTCCTACTCTGTCCCTCCCTACAAACAAGATTTAGCACAGAATAGCACACTGATAGTTTCCACGAGTGTCCTTCTCTGTCCCTAAACTCAAGGATTTCAAATATGGAACAGCAAAATTGGTTTAGAACAGAATAGCACACTGTCAGTTTCACTCACTGTACCTCTCTGTCCCTAAACTCAAGGATTGAAAATATGGTTCAGCAAAATTGGTTTAGAACAGAATAGCACACTGACACTTTCCCTCACTGTCCTACTCTGTCCCTCCCTACAAACAAGATTTAGCACAGAATAGCACACTGATAGTTTCCACGAGTGTCCTTCTCTGTCCCTAAACTCAAGGATTTCAAATATGGAACAGCAAAATTGGTTTAGAACAGAATAGCACACTGACACTTTCCCTCACTGTCCTACTCTGTCCCTACAAACAAGATTTAGCACAGAATAGCACACTGACACTTTCCCTCACTGTACCTCTCTGTCCCTACAAACAAGGTTTAGCACAGAATAACACACTGACACTCTCCCTACCTATCCTTATTTGTCCCTAAACACAAGGAATCCAGGATTAGTAAAGGAAAAAAAATGTCACTGTCCCTGCCTATGCTTCTCTTTCCCTGCTCCGGAACACACTACACAAGGCCGCCGCGCTGGCGGCCTTTTATAGTGTGGGGCGTGTACTAAACCCCCTCAGCAATAATTGGCCACAGGTATCCTGCCTGTGGCCAATCATTGCTCTCCTCGCTGCCGGCGCTGTGATTGGCCAAGCATGCGGGGTCACAGTGCATGCTTGGCCAATCACAGCGCCTGGATGACACTGCGATGGCGTAGTGCATTGTGGGCCGTTCGCGTCACTCGAATTTGGCGCGAACGGCCCAAATCGTTCGATCTTCGTCGAACGATCGAACAGCCGATGTTCGAGTCGAACGTATGTTCGACTCGAACACGAAGCTCATCCCTAATTGGGAAGACAAACCCCCCCTTACATTGGTCATTATTGGGAAGAAGCATCCACTTAAATTGCCCATCATTGGGAAGAATGACGCCCTTACATTGGCAATCATTGGGAAGAATGAACCCCTTATATTGGCCATCATTGGGAAGAATTACCCCCTTACATTGGCCATCATTGGGAAGAATGAACCCCTTAAATTGGCCATCATTGGGAAGAATTACCCCCTTACATTGGCCTCATTGGGAAGATTTATCCCCTTACATTGGCCATCATTGGGAAGATTTATCCCCTTATATTGGCCATCACTAAGAATAATTACCCCCTTACATTGGCCATCATTGGGAAAATGTATCCCCTTACATTGGCCATCATTGGGAAGAATTACCCCCTTACATTGGCCATCATTGGGAAGAATGAACCCCTTACATTGGCCATCATTGGGAAGAATGAACCCCTTACATTGGCCATCATTGGGAAGAATGAACCCCTTACATTGGCCATCATTGGGAAGAATGAACCCCTTACATTGGCCATCATTGGGAAGAATGAACCCCTTACATTGGCCATCATTGGGAAGAATGAACCCCTTATATTGGCCATCATTGGGAATATTGTAACACGCAATATGCAGAGGTCTAGAACAAGTAATGCATAGGTTGCAGGGGTCAGGTATAAGTAACACACAGAGAGTAGAGACCATGTTTAAAGTGTCAACCCACATCATACTATCAATAAATGGTGTATTACATGCTGTTTGAAAAACCTGGTTGATCCTGCTGCTCTCTCTCTCCCCCTCCTGCCCATTTCCCCAATGCGGTTGGGGATTATGCAGAGCAGTATTGGCAACTCTGCACATGCTCAGTTTTCAGTGAGTTTCTATGCTGAGTATTTCCTCCCCTACAGAGTCACACATGTGGGCGTATACACAGTGTAAACCAACACAATGGGGGCGGGATATTGCATGTAGATTGATGGAGGCTTCACCTCCCTATTATTCAAAGACACAGGCTGGAGGGGCGTGACACAAGCCTGTGACTGGCAGAAATCCGCCCACACCATTTTATTGCCAAAAAACAATAGAGATTTGATTTCAAATATATATTTATATGACGATTTAAAACAGTTTATTGATATTAATTATTTATTTTTTCTCTGTATTCCAAAGGCTGTTTTTATTTTGGACATGTGACCAGCAGCAGAGGACTAGAAGCTCCTCCTGCTTTTGTTTCCCTGTATACAGGCTGGCAGAGAGCTGTTTTCTTCTAATTTGCTAATGAAAGGCAGTAAAATAGGTCATCTGCAGCCAGCAGCAATAGACCCCGTTCAGCAACAATAGATCCCCCACCAAAACAGACCCCCCAGCAGCAATAGATCTGTCCAGCAACAATACATCCTCCCAGCAACAATAGACCCCATCCAGCAACAATAGACCTCTCCAGCAACAATAGACCTCTCCAGCAACAATAGACCGTCTGCAGCAACAATCGACCCCCCCAGCAACAATAGATCTGCCCAGCAACAAACAGACCAGCCTCCAGCAACAATAGATCTCCCCTACAAGAATCCATTCATATATTTATCAATTGACTGTGTATGTGGTGGCACTACAGGTGTTGGCAGCTTTATCCATGTAGCAACATTGGGAATGTATTTGCATTTTTAACATCTGTTTTATTTATTTATTTTTCATCTTAATTTATCTTTTGCACCCAAGTATTCATACACAGTGTAGGGCACAAGACATCCATTTTAATTAATAGATCTCCCCGACAACAGTAAACCCCCTCCAGCAACAATATCTCCCCCCAGCAACAATAGACCAATCCCAGCAACAGCAGACCCTCCCCCCTGCAGCAATAGATCCGCCCAGCAACAATATATCCCCCCAGCAACAATAAATCCCCCAGCAACAATAGACTTCCCAGCAAAAATAAATCCCCCCCAGCAACAATAGACTCCCCAGCAAAAATAAATCCCCCCCAGCAACAATAGACTCCACAGCAAAAATAAATCCCCCCCAGAAACAATAAATCCCCCCAGCAACAATAGACCCCCCAGCAACAATAGACTCCCCATCAAAAATACCCCCCCCCAGAAACAATAAATCCCCCCCAGCAACAATAAATCCCCCCCAGCAACATTTTTTTTCCCCCGAAGCATGTGATTAGAGCCTGAGGCTTTAATTATCTTCAAAAAGGGGTGGGCTTGGGGCGCAGAGCCCATCCAGTTGTGTGACAATAGCAAATTAATATTCGCTAGTGTCTTCCTAATTCTCCTCCTGGCCAATCAGGAAGCGGGTCTTGAGACCCGATTGGCCAAGAGGAGAAGCGACTGCATTGGCCGCCGAGGAGGAGGAAACACAGGGGAAGCTGCTGTGAAGCCGCCGAGGAGGTGGAGACGCAGGAAGGATCCGAAGCTGCCTGCAACCTCGAATGGGTAAGCGTGGGGCTGGTGGGTGGACGGAGGAGCGAGTGATGGGGGGGGGGGGGGGGGGTGGATGAGTGTTGGGACCAGATCTGTGTATATCTCAAGACTGGATTAACTAGGGTTGCCACCTGTCCAGGGTTCACCCGGACAGTCTGGGTTTTGAATAATGTGTCCAGGTTTCAGTCCGCCTGAAACCAGGAAACATTATTCAGACCGGACTGTGGCTCCCCAAGTAATCAAGATAGTCACACACAAATCTGTTGCTGTCTGGGGGCAGGTTTGGCATCACTGAAGGGTGGGGTGATGATGTCGGCAAGAGCAATTTGGCCACACCCACTGTTCGCCACATTACTACTCTCCATAGGGCACCCAAACATGCCCCAGGTCTGTTATAATCCTATAGTGTTTACTGCAACAAAAATAAAAGATTGCTGTTCAGGTTTGAAGGTCAGCTTAACCCTTTCGCTGCCAGAGACTTTTTTGCGTTCTTTGCACACGTTTACAAAATCATTTTAGACCTGAAGATTACACAAAAAAACAAAAACAAACGTTATATATTTTCTGAAAGCTGACACCCTAGAGAAAAAATGAGTGGTAGTTACAATTTTTTGTCACGTGATATTACCGCAAAGGTCTAGGAAACGCAAGATTTCAGTAAAAAACACATTAACGTGAATTTTAGGGCAAACGCAATAAATTACCCAAATTTTGGGGAAAAATATAAAAGACGTGGTTGAACCGAGTAAATGGATACCCAACATGCAAAACCATAAATTTTTGTGCGCTCGTGAATTGGCGTCAGACTTCAGTTCCCCTTTATTTTCTATAGGTGATGCTTCAAAAGCCCCCTATAGGTATCAGTTTAGTATTACGGAGGAGGTCTTGTGTTAGAATTATTGCTCTCACTCCGGCATACGCGGCGATATGTAACATGTCTATCGCAATCAATGTTTTCAAGCGTAGGCGCCCCGACACATGCGTTTGCTTTCGTGCATGTGTATATGTGGGGGTGAGGGGGGGGCTCAAATTTTTTTTTGGGGGGGGGGGATTTTTTGTGCTTGGGTGTAACTTTATTTTATTTGCAAAAAATAAAAATAAAAACTTATTTTTTTACTTAACTTTATTTTTTCATCACATAGGGGACAATTTTTGATGATTTTTTTGGTGACAGGTTCTCTTTATTGAACTATGCAGGGTCTAAAAAACCCCCAATGTCTCCCCGGTATTCCACTGAACGTTTTGCAATGCCCGTTTGCCATGCTGTATGCAATCTCTGACCGTCTCTTGTGCCACACCTGCAGTCTCTGACCGTCCCATGTGCCACGCCTGCAGTCTCTGACCATCCCTTGTGCCACACCTGCAGTCTCGGACCGTCTCTTGTGTTACGCCTGCAGTCTCTAAACATATCTTGTGCTACGCCTGCAGTCTCTGACCGTTTCCTGTGCCACGCCTGCAGTCTCTGACCGTCTCTTGTGTCACGCCTGCAGTCTCTGACCGTCTCTTGTGCCACACCTGCAGTCTCTGACCGTCTCCTGTGCCATGCCTGCAGTCTCTGACCGTCTCTTGTGCCACGTCTGCAGTATCTGACCATCTCTTGTGCCACACCTGCAGTCTCTGTACATCCCTTGTGCCACGCCTGCCGTCTCTGACCATTCCTTGTACCACGCCTGCAGGCTCTGACCATCCCTTGTGCCACACCTGCAGGCTCTGACCATCCCTAGTGCCACGCCTGCAGGCTCTGACCGTCCCTTGTGCCACACCTGCAGTATCTGACCATTTCTTGTGCCACGTCTGCAGTATTTGACCATCTCTTGTGCCACACCTGCAGTCTCTGACCGTTCCATGTGCCACGCCTGCAGTCTCTGACCATCCCTTGTGCCACACCTGCAGTCTCTGACCGTCTCTTGTGTTACGCCTGCAGTCTCTAAACATATCTTGTGCTACGCCTGCAGTCTCTGACCGTTTCCTGTGCCACGCCTGCACTCTCTGACCGTCTCCTGTGCCACACCTGCAGTATCTGACCGTCTCTTGTGCCATGCCTGCAGGCTCTGAACATCTCTTGTGCCACGCCTGCAGTCTCTGACCATCCCTTGTGCCATGCCTGCAGGCTCTGACCATCCCTAGTGCCACACCTGCAGTATCTGACCATCTCTTGTGCCACGTCTGCAGTCTCTGATCGTCCCGTGTGCCATGTATGCACTCTCTGACCATCCGGTGTGCCATTTTCTGTAAGTTAAACACACACAGCACTATAACCACTATGGATTAATGAAGCACAAATAAAGTGTATGCCATTTGGGGTGTAGGGGGGGGGGGGCTGTGTTGCAGGATGAAGGATGGGGGGGGGGCACCAACACAAAAATGCACCTTCGCCTGTGTACTCAAAAATCCTTGCACCGGCCCTGCATCAGAGACGTCACTTTCTGGGTCACAAGAAGAAGGGGAGGAGAGCGGACGTGTGTCTGCTCTTCTCCTTTCTCTCCAGCCGACAGCACCCGCCATGGAGATCCCGGGCCCGCCAATGGGCGTGGCAGCGGAGGGTGGTGCCGGTACAGACAATCCTGGTGGCTGCAGCCACCGGATTGTGTGTAAAACCCCCCCGCTGTTAGGTCCGTATGACGTACGGACCTGGCGGCAAAAGGGTTAAGGCCCCTTTCACACTTGCGCAATCTGAAAGTCGCACGACTTTGCCGAGATTTTTTGCCGCGACTTAAAGCAATGCCTGTGTAATCTTGAGGTCTATGGACCTCAAGATTACCGCATCAAAGTCGGACAAAAGTAGTAAAGGGTCTACTTTGAAGTCGCACCGATATGAATGGTACTCATTGGAAATCATGGGGTATGACTTGTCATGCGACTTTGCAGTCCCAAGTCGCACAAGTGTGAAAGGGACCTTAAAATAACCTGTAAATAAATTGGTGAAGAACGTTTTCTATGTTGGATTAACACCTCAGTATAGAGAAGCAGTACATTCGATTCTCCGGAGTCCGCCAACATGAAACTGACTGGAGAACGGGATTTTCACAATGAAAACGGATCTATTTTTCATGTCCCGGCGGTTGCAAAGGTTAATATATTACTGGAGAGACCCGCCGCAGGAATTGAGTTACCTGCAACACTGGATCAATGCTGTATCCTGGCCTAGGCCAACAAGGCCCAGGCCTAGTGCAGCACTTTGCAGGGGGGCAGCACGGAAAGTGTCCCCACCGGCTTGCGCTACACTGTTAGTGTAGCGCCAGTCTTATGGGGCTGAGAGGAAAATCTGTCTAGCGCCCCCATAAAGCATCTGCACTGCTTCCATTATATGGGCGGCCGGCATTCCGCAACTGTGGGGGGGGGGGGGGGTCGCGGCTTCTAATTTTGACTGTCCTACCATCCTGGATCACAAACCTTCCTCGCTGTGCTATATGTTTTCTGCTGCACCATCGGCATGGTTATATCTTCTTAGTCCTCTCCATACAATTATCAGAAATTTGTGCTTAAAGTAGAACTATAGGCAACACCTTTTTATTTTGGATAGAGTAAGGGAGGGTTAGAGCCCCTGCCAGTTTATTTTTTACCATCCCTGTCCCATTACAGAGATTTCCCTTCACTTCCTGCCCCATAGCCAAACAGGAAGTGAGAGGAAATCTATGCAAATTAAGGGAATCCATTGCGCCCCCCTCAGGCCCTCAGAACTAGTGTCCCCACTCAATTTTTTTAGGGCGGGTCTTAAACAGTAAGGGGTGTGGCCTTGACAGGAAGGGGTGGCTCATATTTAAATTAGGGGGTGTACGAGTTTAGTCAGGCCTAGGGCAGCACAAAACCTAAATACACTACTGCACTGGATACAAATAGAGATTGCTGGCTGTGTGCAAAAAACTTTCCCCCGACCTTCCCAATTCAAGAGTTTTCTTCTTTCTTTCTTTTTTTTTACTTTTCAAGGACAAAATGGCCTTTTCATTTCTGTCTCCATAGTTGCTGCTCCAATATGTATAATTCATGAGCTCACATTTATGCTGGGTGTGATGATCATCCCCGAAAAATGATGCTGTTAGAATGGCAGGCGTGTTACAATTAGCGGAGATATTAATTGGCCTTGTACTTAGGAAAAATGAACAGAAAATTGTTAATTTGCAAAAAAAAAAAAAGAAAATGTATCCGTAATCTACATTCTACTCAAGCAGAAGAGCGTATGTTGAGAAAACAAATGAAACAATGAAATTCATTTCATATTTTCACATTACAGATCTGTTTGCACTCTTCGATATCTAGGTTTTTATCACAGCAGCGCAGCATAATTTTTCTTTATCCACTTCACCTCCAGTCAGGGCCACCATCAGGGGGGTACAGGCTGTACACCTGTAAGGGGCCCGGATGGCAACCCCCCTTTTTTTTGGAAGGGGCCCAGAGGTCTCCAGGGGCCAGATGGTAACCCCCCTTTTTTATGTATTTTTTATAAAAAAAAAAATATATTTTATTTTTCTTTTTTTTTCTTTCTTTTTTGTAAGGGGCCCAGAGGTCCCCAGAGGCCCGGAGGTCCCCAGGGCCCCGGATGGCAACCCCCCTTTTTTTTTTTATAAAAATATTTTTTTTTAAATTATTTTTCTTATAATTATTTTTTTTTGTAAGGGGCCCGGAGGTCCCCGGGGCCCTGGATGGTAACCCCCCTTTTTTATGTATTTTTTATATTAAAAAAAATATATATATTTTTTATTTTTATTTATTTTTTCATTTATTTTGTAAGGGTCCCAGGGCCCCGAATGGCAACCCCCCCCCTTTTTTTTTTAAATAAAAATAAATAAAAAATTATATATTTTTTTTTTTATAAATTATTATTATAATTTTTTTGTAAGGGGCCCAGAAGTCCCAGAGGCCCGGAGGTCCCCAGGGCCCCGGATGGCAAACCCCCCTTTTTTCCGACCTTAACAATTCGCGGCGGCAGCACCCCCCCCCCACTTCTCAATTTGTGGCACCCCCCGCTTCTCCATTCGCGGTTGCCCCCCCCGCTTCTCGATTTGCGGCGGCAGCACCCCCCGGTTCTCCTCTGCTCCAGGGGGCCCATGCCTAAAGCTGTTTAAGGGGCCCCAAAATTCCTGATGGTGGCCCTTCCTCCAGTAGATTTACCCCCCCCCCTCCTGACCAGGCCATTTTTTGTGTTACAGCACTGCGTTGCTTTAACAATTGCGCGGTCATGTGACGCTGTACACAAAAAAATTTATGTCCTTTTTTTTTTTATACAAATAGAGATTTCTTTTGCTGGTATTTGATCACCTCTGCCTTTTTTTTTTTTTTTTTGCGCTATAATTATCCCTTTCATGACTAAAGCCCTGTACACACGATCGTTTTTTCCTATGGATTCTAATCCGATGGATTTTTCCATCGGAAATCCGATGAAGCTGACTTCCATCAGTCTTGCCTACACACCATCAGTCAAAATTCCGACCGTCCCAAACGCCGTGACGTAAAACACTCCGACAAGCCGAGAAAAATTAAGTTCAATGCTTCTGAGCATGCGTCGACTTGATTCTGAGCATGCGTGGGTTTTTTATCCGATGGAGTTCTACACAGATGATCGGAATTTGCTATCGTTTTTTTTTCCATCGGTTACATTTAAAACATGTTCTATTTTTTCACACCGATGGAAAAAAGACCGATGGGGCCCATACACGATCGTTTTTTCCGATGAAAAAAGTCCATCGCACTGTTTTCATCGGTAAAACCGATCGTGTGTACAGGGCTTAAAGCCTATTTCTGACATTTGGTTAAGTTAAAATCCGTATTTTTTGCTAGAAAATTACTTAGAACCCCCAAACATTATATATATATATATATATATATATATATATATATATATATATATATATTTTTTTTTAGCAGAGAATCTAGAGAATAAAATGGCGATTGTTGCAATATTTTATATCACATGATATTTGTGCAGCAGTGTTTTAAACGCAACTTTTTGGGAGAAATTTACTTTCATGAATTAAAAAAAAATTAAAAAGTAAAGTTAGCCCAATGTGAAAGATGATGTTACGCAGAGTAAATAGATACCAAACATGTCATGCTTTATAATTGCACGCACTCGTGGAATGGCGACAAACTACGGTACCTAAAAATCTCCATAGGCGATGCTTTAATTATTTTTTTTTACGGTAACCAGGTTAGAGTTACAGAGGAGGTCTAGTGCTAGAATTATTGCTCTCGCTCTGACGATCGCGGCGATACTTCACATGTGTGCTTTGAACACCGTTTACATATGCGGGCGCGACATCTGTATGCGTTTTCTTTGCTGCGCGAGCTCGCGGGGACGGGGGCGCTTTGAAATTTTTTTTTCTTATTTATTTTTTTTATTTTTACATTATTAAATTGGGTTTAAAAAAAAAAAATTGTGATCACGTTTATTGCTGTCACAAGGAATGTAAACATCCCTTGTGACAAAAATAGGTGATGACAGGTACTCTTTATGGAGGGATCGGGGGGTCCAAAAGACCCCCAATCCCTCCTTTGCACTTCAAAGTATTCAGATCGGCAAAAACTGCGATTCTGAATACTGTATATTTTTTTAAATCCGGCGCCATTGGCAGCAGAGAAAACCGGAAGTGACGTTGTGACGTCGCTTCCGTGTTTACATTCAGGAGACTGGCACGATGCCATTTACGGCTTCATGCCAGTCTGTCACAAGGCGCCGGAAGTGACAGATCGTGGATCGGGTCTCCTGGTGGGACGGGAGGCCCGGTCAGAGCGGGTGGATGTCCCCTCCCGCTCCTCCAGTATAACGACCGATCGGTTGTTATGCCTGGATAGCCAATCGCCCGCTCTAAACAACGGTACCGGGATGATGCCTGCAGCTGCGGGCATCATCCCGGTATAACCCCCGAAAGCCGAGGCCGCATATATGCTTACGCTCGGCGCGAAAGGGATAAACAAAAAACTAATTTTGAAAAAAAAAACACATTATTTTTTACTTTTTGCTATAAGAAATATCCAAAAAAACAAACAAAACAATGTCTTCATCAGTTTAGGCCAATACGTATTCTTTTACATATTTTTGGTAAAAAAAAAAAATCGCAATAAGCGTATATTGATTGGTTTGCAAAAAAGTTAGAGTGTCGACAAAATAGGGGATATATTTATGGCATTTTCATTACTTACTTTTTTTTACTAGTAATGGCGACGATCAGTGATTTTTAGCGGGATTGCGTCATTGCAGCGGGCATATCGGACACTTTTTTAAAAATAGCCACTGATTACTGTATAAATGACACAGGCAGGGAAGGGGTTAACACTAGGGGGCGATCAAGGGGTTAAGTGTTCCCTAGGGAGGTGTTTCTAACTGTGGGAGGAGGAGACTGACTGGAGGAGGAGACAGATCGCTGTTCCTGATCACCAGGAACAGCAGATATCTCTCTACTCCCCTGTCAGAACATGGATCTGTTTGTTTACATACACAGATCCCCGTTCTGTCTCTCTGTGGAGCGATCGAGGGTGGCCGGCGGACATCAAGGCCACTTGCCACGCACATAAGTGCTGCGGGCACGCCCATTATACCTCTTAAAGTGACCGACGTACACCTACGGTGGTTTGAGCAGCCGTGCCAATCTGCTGCCTTATAACGATGGTGGCTGGTCGGCAAGAGGTTTTTGCGCTATAAACAAAGAACGACCGATAATTTCGAGAGAAAAAAATAAAACATTTTTTTTACTTTCTGCTATAAAACATTGATAGGCTGCACTGATAGACGGCACTGATAGGCAACACTGATGGGCACTGATAGGTGGCACTGATAGGCACTGGTAGGCGGCACTGATGGGCACTGATAGGCACTGATAGGCAACACTGATGGGCACTAATAGGTGGCATTGATGGTAGGCGGCACACTGGTAAGCAGCACTGATGGCTGATAAGTGACACTGATGGGCACTGATAGGCGGCTGGTAGGTGGCACTGATGGGCACTGATAGAAAGCACTGATAGGCACCACTGATGGGCATTGATAGGTGGCACTGATGGTAGGCGGCACTAATAGGCAGTGGTAGGTGGCACTGATGGGCACCGGTAGGTACTGGTAGGCGGCACTGATAGACAGCACTGATAGGCAACACGGATGGGCACTGATAGGCGGCATTGATGGGAAGCAGCACTGATGGCTGATAAGTGATACTGATGGGCACTGATAGGCGGCTGGTAGGTGGCACTGATGGGCACTGATAGACAACACTGATGGGCACTGATAGGCGGCATTGGTGGTGTGCAAACACTGACCGGCAGCACTGATGGCTGATAAGTGACACTGATGGGAACTGATTGGCAACACTGATGAGCACTGATTAGCAGCGCTGTTGGGACTGCACTGATAATCAGGACACTGATAATCCATGCCCTGATTATCAGTGTAGATGTCCCTTTAACAAAAGCCGGTTATCGTCTCTCTTTTCCTCTCCTCACGCTGTCGGTGCGAGGAAAGAAATGCTGATAACGGGCTTGTGTTTACGTTGTGATCAGCTGTCATTGGACACAACTTATCATGTGGTAAAGGGCAGCTGTGATTGGCCCTTTACCCCGAACTGTGATCAGCTGAGTCCAAATGACTTGGCAGTCACAGAGCGCACTTCCGCGCATCGCAGGGGGTGTGCGGGAGGCACGATCACAGGAGGACGTCCATGGGAGGGGTTAAAGCATTGGGGTAAAACTCATGACACCTACCCGTTTCGGCCTGAACAACCTTAAGTTATAGCTATATATCAAGATCCTGCCATTTTGACACCGGTTTGGGACTGCATTGATATCATTCGGCCAACAGGAATCTAAGTCTGAGCATCGGCATCTCTAAATACCCCCTGATCGGAACTTGGGTTTGAGCACAGTGATTTATACTTTGCTGTTAAATCAACGGAGACCTCTGAGTGGGGTCAACATTTTTCGGTCTAAAAAACAATTACCTTTTTGTTTCTAAGGGCTCATTTACTAGGGTGACCACATTTCCAAACTACCATTCAGGGACACCCTCCCTTCCCAAAAATCAGCTTGTGCTGTAACGAATCACATCACAGTGATTGGACACAAGAGGCGGGATTTATGATTTCTCCAATCACAAGCAGGGGGGTGGGATTGTGCTTCTTCAGGCTTTCCCGGCCAGGACAAGTACTGTCAATGAGTAAAGCGGTGATGTGGCGCCCTTTTTTGGGGGCATCAGATTGGCCCGGCGGGGGGGGGGGGGGTTGGTTGTGTCAGTTTCATTCAGGGACGCTGTATTGTCCTGGAATGAATATTCCCGGGACAGACCTGCAAAATGCGGGACTGTCCTGGGCAATCCGGGACACGTGGTCACCCTATCATTGACATGTGTTTGTATCACCTCCTCATCTCCTGCTTTAGCCCCTTGAGCCTAGTGTGCCACAAACTGCATTGCATTTGCATGCAGTTGCGGTTGGATTGTAGAGCGGCCCCAAGGGGGAGCAGGTGGGGGTAGTAAAAACACGGCTCCACCGTGGAGCTTCCCACCCCCCCAGCACCAGGATATCAGTAAAAAAAAAAAAACCCACACAGGCAATAAAGTAAATAATTCTGCTCTATTATACTGTGAGAGGTGCTGACACTTATGCATCGTACACACGACCGGGTTTTCCGACGAGAAAACTCAGATGAGAGCTTTTGGCCCGGGAATCCCCGCCGTGTGTATGCTCCATCTGAGTTTTTCCGACGGGAAAACTGCCAAAAACGGCTGTCAAAAAAAAGAGAGCAGAATCTCTTTTTTTCCCCGTCAGGAAAAAATCCTAGTGGGAAAACCGTTCGTCTGTATGCTTTTCCGATGGGAAAAAAAAACACGCATGCTCGGAAACGATTCGACGCATGCTCAGAAGCATAGAACTTCATTTTGTCGGCTCGTCGTAGCCTTTTACGTCACCGCGTTCTTGGCAGTCAAAAGTTCACTGGACTTTTGTGTGACCGTGTGTATGCAGGGCAGGCTCGAGAGGAATCCCGTCGGCAAAAACCATTGTTTTTTTTTTTCTGACGGGAAAACCGGTCGTGTGTACGGGGCATAACACAAATCACAGGCTAATATATCCTGCAATGTTAATACTTTCTCTGCGGGGACCATAATTATACTGATCTTATTTCCATCCACTCATTGTCTGCCCGCCGATAAAATGTTCTGTTCATTGTTCAGCTCGTATTTTACAGCCGGGATCATCTGCAACTCATTTTTCATTCATCAGCCTTCTTATGGCAAAAATGCTTTATTTGTAGTGGACTTTCCTAAATACCCCCAGGGTGTGAAATATGGGAGAGTCCTCTAGGAACTGCAGAGGGGGCGCCCTGTAGGATGTGGGGTGCCTGGCACTAGATACTACTACTAGGGGATAAGCTTGATTTCAGCACTGGTTCATATTACGATTTTACTTTAGCTGAATTTTCATCATAACTGGTTGTCTTTTTTTTCTACGCAGAAAAATTAGCATTAAAATATTTACCCTTTAAAAGTGATTGTAAAGGATCATTTTTTTTTTTTTAAATAACAAACATATCATACTTACCTCCATTGTGCAGCTCGTTTTGCACAGAGGTGACCCGAACACTGTGTTCTGGGGACCCTCGGCGGCTCATCCCCACAGCAGATAACCCCCTGGGAGAAGCGCTCTCCCGGGGGGTTACCTTGCAGGCACGCTCCCGAGTCATTCATTCGACATCCATAGCCGCCGAATGTATGACTCGGCCCGCCCCCCCCCCCCCGGCGCCCGCGCCATTGGATTTGATGGACAGCAGCGGGAACCAATGGCTGCGCTACTATTAATCTATCCAATCAAGAGCCGGGACCCCGCGGAGAGAGGGACGGCACGTCGCCGCCGAGGGAAATTCGGGGTTCAGGTAAGTAAAACGGGGAGGGGCTAGGGGGCCGGTCACTGCAAGATGTTTTTCCACCTTAATGCATAGGATGCATTAAGGTGAAAAAAACACGAGGGATTACAACCCCTTTAAGGTCATGTGACAGGGCTGTCATAGTGATTACGTTACTATTTTTACAAAGAGGAAGGGTTTTCAGGTTTTAGGGAAAGGGTTATCTGTTTTGGTGTTTCCTGAACAGTTTATGTCGAATTTTAGCACAAGCAACAGAAAACACTACAGAAAACAGGTCTGTTTCAATTGAAAGTTAGCGTAAATCCCGGAACGAGCCCCCAACTGTTCTGCGTGTCTGTTACTTTGCGGTAAGGGAAGGAATCAGAAACCCCAATAGCAAAAAGACCATTGGTCGGCAGCCGCGATCACTCCTCAGTAGGGATGAGCTCGGTGTTCGAGTCGAACATAGGTTCGACTCGAACATCGGCTGTTTGCGCGTTCGGCGAACAACGAACGATTTTGGCCGTTCGCGCCAAATTCGAGTGACGCGAACGGCCCACAATACACTGCGCCATCGCAGTGTAATCCCGGCGCTGTGATTGGCCAAGCATGCACTGTGACCCTGCATGCTTGGCCAATCACAGCGCCGGCAGCGAGGAGAGCAATGATTGGCCACAGGCAGGATGCCTGTGGCCAATTATAGCTGAGGGGGTTTAGTACACACCCCACACTATAAAAGGCCGCCAGCGCGGCGGCCTTGTGTAGTGTGTTCCGGAGCAGGGAAAGTGAAGGATAGGCAGGGACAGTGTCAAATCTTGTCAAATCTATTCTTTGCTAAACCTTGTGTGTAGGGACAGAGAAGGATAGGCAGGGAGAGTGTCAGTGTCATATTCTTTGCTAAACCTTGTGTGTAGGGAGAGAGAAGGATAGGCAGGGAGAGTGTCAGTGTCATATACTTTGATAAACCTTGTGTGTAGGGACAGAGAAGGATAGGCAGGGAGAGTGTCAGTGTCATATACTTTGATAAACCTTGTGTACAGGGAGAGAGAAGGATAGGCAGGGGACAGTGTCAGTGTCATATTCTTTGCTAAACCTTGTGTGCAGGGAGAGAGAAGGATAGGCAGGGAGAGTGTCAGTGTCATATACTTTGATAAACCTTGTGTGTAGGGACAGAGAAGGATAGGCAGGGGACAGTGTCAGTGTCATATTCTTTGCTAAACCTTGTGTGCAGGGAGAGAGAAGGATAGGCAGGGAGAGTGTCAGTGTCATATACTTTGATAAACCTTGTGTGCAGGGAGAGAGAAGGATAGGCAGGGGACAGTGTCAGTGTCATTGTTGCTAAGCCTCCTGCACATTATACACCTGAAGTTAGCCCGTATTGCTGCTTTTTCCTGGTGTGTTACACCAACAGGATTTTGCGGCACTTACAGCGGGCGGAGTGTGCCTCCTGACCATATTACACCTTAACTTAGCCTGTATTGCTGCTTTTCCCATTTCCCTGCAGGCCATTAGAATGTCTGGAAGGCAAACAAGGAGAGGCAGACAGTCAGGAGCCAAAAAAAGAGGGCAAGCAGGCTCTGTGTCTAGAGACAACAGTGCTGGTCGTGGACGCGGTGCATCGCCATCAGCACGTGGCCATGGGACAGGCTTGTCCTTCTTTTCAGCAGCTGGACGTGTTGAGCCGCATCATGCCGAAGACTTGGTAGAGTGGATGACCATCCTCTCTCACCCAGGCTCAGGGTACTGGCAAAGCAGCTGCCAAAGCGTCCTCTTCCCTGGTATCAATGCCATCATCAGTCACTCCTTCCCTAGACCAACCATGTCCTCCTGAGGAGTCCCCCGAACTGTTTGAGCACAGTGTTGGGTACATGCTCCAGGAGGATGCCCAGCGTTTCGAAGGATCTGATGATGATACCCAGCTAGAGGAAGGCAGTAGCGTGAGAGCAGAGAGAGGGGATGCTCAAGAAGGACACCAATCTGGCAGTCATGTTCCAGCGGCTGCAGCATACTGCCAGATTGGCTCCAGTGATGAGGAGGGAGGGGATGATGAGGTCACTGACTCCACGTGGGTGCCTAATAGGAGGAGGAGGAAGAGGAGGATGAGGAGGAGGCACATCTCCAACGAGGCAGGATGCCCTCGGGGGGCCAGCGTAAGGGCAGCACACCGACGGAATCACACCGCAGAGCTCCGCCTGTGCAAGGCGCTGCCTCTGCCCGTTATTCAAAAAGTTCTTTGGTGTGGGCCTTTTTTGAGTCGAGTGCATCAGATCGCACAGCTGCTGTTTGCAACATATGTCTCAAGCGTATATCGCGTGGCCAAAACATCACCCGCTTGGGCACCACATGCTTGACCAGACATTTGTTGACCT
The DNA here is from genome assembly GCA_029206835.1 of Rana muscosa. Lineage (NCBI taxonomy): Eukaryota > Metazoa > Chordata > Amphibia > Anura > Ranidae > Rana > Rana muscosa. The sequence continues at coordinate 311,283,431 of CM055122.1, forward strand.
GCCATGCAGCTCGTTGGCAAGCCTACCTTAAAGACCCACACCAAAGAACAAAGCTGACCTCTCCTTGCACCGCATCAGCTGGGATCTCCAACCCCACTATACCTTCAGTCCTCTCTGAAACCTGCTCTGAGAGGAATGAAGGTGTAGAATTAGGTGTGTCACAGCCAAGTACTTGCGGGCACTCTGCTAGCAGTACACCAACGTCCGATTCTAGCAGGCAAATTTCCCTGCCCCAGCTGCTGGACTGTCGAAAGAAGTTCACTCCCAGCCATCCACATGCCCAGCGGTTGAATGCTAGCTTGGCTAAATTGCTAGCGCTTCAACTGCTGCCTTTTCAGTTGGTAGACTCGGCCCCCTTCCGTGAGTTTGTGCAATGTGCGGTTCCTCAGTGGCAGGTTCCGAAACGCCACTTTTTCTCACGGAAGGCGATTCCGGCTCTCTACCGGCATGTGGAAGGCAATGTCTTGGCCTCGCTGGACAGGGCAGTCAGCGGTAAGGTGCATATTACTGCTGACTCATGGTCCAGCAGGCATGGACAGGGACGTTACCTTTCTTTCACGGCCCATTGGGTCACTCTTTTGGCAGCTGGGAAGGATGCAGGACAAGGTGCAGTAGTGTTGGAGGTTGTTCCACCGCCACGCCTCCAAAATGCTACTACTGGTTGTGACACACCTCTGTCCTCCACCCCCTCCTCTTCTTCTTCCTCCGTGGCCTCTTCCTGTGCTTTGTCCTCGGAACCAGCGGTGCTCCGTAGGCGTTCAAGGGGCTACGCAAGTACGCAGGCAAAAAGATGCCATGCCGTGCTTGCGCTGGTGTGTTTGGGGGACAGGAGCCACACTGGGGCAGAGGTTCTGTCTTCTCTGCAGGGGCAGGCCGAGAGGTGGTTGACGCCACGCCAGCTTAAGCCAGGAATGGTAGTTTGCGACAATGGCACCAACCTCCTCTCCGCTCTCCAACAGGGACAACTGACCCATGTGCTCTGTGTGGCTCACGTCCTTAACCTGGTGGTGCAGCGGTTCTTGGGCAGGTACCCGGGCTTACAGGATGTCCTGAGGCAGGCCAGGAAAGTCTGTGTGCATTTCCGCAGATCTTATAATGCCAGTGCTCACCTGGCTGAGCTGCAAAAGGAGTTGAACCTGCCCAAGAACCGCCTTATATGTGACATGCCCACCAGGTGGAACTCAACATTGGCCATGCTGCAGCGGCTGCACATGCAGCAGAGGGCCATCAATGAGTACCTGTGCGACTATGGCACCAGGACAGGGTCAGGGGAGCTCGGGTTTTTTTCACCACGCCAGTGGGGCATGATCAGGGATGCATGCACTGTCCTGGCACCATTTGAGGAGGCCACGAGGATGGTGAGCAGTGACAGTGCATGCATCAGTGACACTGTACCTCTTGCCCACCTGTTGGAACATACGCTGCGTGGAATAATGGACAGGGCACTTGAGGCAGAACAGAGGCAGGAAGAGGAGGACTTCCTTGCCTCTTAAGGCCCCCTTTACCCAGACAGTGTTCCTTCTGTCCCACCCATCGCACAGGAAGAGGAGGAGGAGGAGGAGGAGGAGGAGGAGGAGGATTGTGTCAGCATGGAGGTGGAGCCTGGCACTCAGCATCATCAGCAGCAGTCTTTTAGGGATGATTTACAGTCCCAAGAAACCAGTGGACTTGTACGTGGCTGGGAGGAGGTGACTGCGAATCATGTCGTCCTTAGTGACCCAGAGGACTCCGGACTGAATGCCTCAGCTAACCAACGCTGCATGGCCTCCCTGATCCTGCAAAGTCTGCGGAAGGATCCTCGTATTCTTCGGATCAAGGAGAGGGACCATTACTGGCTGGCCACTCTCCTTGATCCACGGTACAAGGGTAAGGTTGCGGACCTTATCTTACCGTCGCAGAGGGAGCAGAGGATGAGACAACTCCGGGAGGCCTTGCAGAAAGGTCTGTGCAACGCGTTCCCCAGAGACTGGGAGGTTACAAACTCCTGGTCCTGGACAACGAGTTGCTGAGGCTTCGGTCAGTCAAAGAAGGAGCGGTGGGGAAGGTGGCCGTCTGACCGAAGCGTTCAGACAATTCTTTAGTCCGCAGCCCCAAGGTATGATCGGTTCCAGCAACCATCGCCAGCGTCTGATATACATGGTGCAGGAATACCTAGGGGCAAGGTCAGACTTGGACACCTTCCCCACCGAAAATCCTCTGGCTTACTGGGTCTTGAGGATGGATCACTGGCCAGAGCTTGCACAGTATGCAATTGAGCTACTGGCCTGTCCTGCATCCAGCGTTCTTTTAGAACGCACATTCAGTGCTGCTGGAGGATTTGTCACGGATCACAGGGTGCGCCTGTCCACCGACTCTGTTGATCGACTGACCTTCATAAAGATGAACCAGTCTTGGATCACCACCAGCTACCAAACACCTGAAGCTGATATAACAGACTAATTTATTTTCAAATGTCACATCCCTTCAAGACTGATGCTGATGCTGAGAGACCGTCCTGTTATGTTGACTGACTATCCTCCTCCTCCTCAATGATCCGATTGACGATGATAGCTTGGAAGAACATTTTTGTTTCTGGGTGCCGCCACCAGTGGCTAAGGCCCAATTTTTCAGCCCCTGTTTAACAGGGGTGTGTTATTACAATTTTTTATGCAATGCTTTGCAGCAGGGCTCATTCCTGCACTCCAACTAGAGTATCTGGGAGTGGTTGCAGTGTCGTGGCACCAGCACCAGTAGCTAAGGCCCAATTTTCAGCCCCTGTTTAACAAGGGCGTGTAATTACAATTTTTGATGCAATACTTTGCAACAGGGCTCATTGCTGTGCTCCAAGTACAGTATCTGTGAGGGGTTGCAGTGTTGTGGCACCAGTGCCTAAGGCTCAATTTTTCTGCCCCTGTTTAATAGGGGCATGTAATTACAATTCTTGATCTAATAATTCACAGCAGGGCCCATTCCTGCGCCCACCAAGACTAACTGTGAGGCCTTACAGTGTTGTGTCAACACCACCACCAAAGGCCCAATTTTTCAGCCCCAGTTCAACAGGGGCATGCAATTACAATTCTTGATCTAATAATTCACAGCAGGGCCCATTCATGCACCCACCAAGAGTAACTGTGAGGGCTCACAGTGTTGTGGCAACACCAACATGTAAGGGGCAAATTTCAGCTGAGTATATACGGCAGGCCCCTACTTTCAAACATCCAACTTACAAACGACTCCTCCTTGCAAACGGAAGGATACAACAGGAAGTGAGAGGAAATCTACCCCTAGGAAGGCAAATTCTCTCCTGTAATATTTAATATGGGAAAGAAAGTGTCTCCTCTCCACTGATGCTTTATCACCAATTCTTCTTTCAATAAAAACCCCAAATTTTCAAAAAACAGTTGTCATTGGGACGGAAAGTGAGGTGAACTGTTCTGAACAGGTGCACAGACAGCAAAACAAATGTTACAGGGGTGATAACCCTTCCCTATGTTTTCCAAAAAGCTTAAAAATAGATTTTTTGGCTGGAGCTCCACTTAAACAATGTACCTGTTCAAAATTACAAACAGATTCTACATAAGAACAAACCTACAGTCCCTGTCTTGTATGCACCGCCTGTATACGGCTGTTCAGAGTATATAGGGCCTTTTTTATTTTATGTGCGGGGTTCCCCTTAATATCCATACAAGACCCAAAGGGGCTGGTAATGGGCTGGGGTAGGGGGGGGGGGGTCATGGGGTAGCTATGCCATTTTTCTTAAAGATTTTCATCCATATTACCGGGACCAGACATTACAATAAAGCCGCAAGCAGTTTTAAATGGCTTTTTTTCCTTTAGAAATTTAATTTTGTGCATAATAGTCGTTATAATTAGCACTTTAGATTTCGAACGTTCGCATCCATTGTATTTAATAGGGTTCTAAAGTTCGTGCAAACTTTCGGTCCGTTCGCGGGTTCTGGTGCGAACCGAACCCGGGGGTGTTCGGCTCATCACTACTCCTCAGAGAGCCAGAACGGAGATCTGTCAATGTAAACAGACAGATCCCCGTTCTATCAGGGAAGTAGAGAGATCTGCTGTTCCTAGTAATCAGGAACAGCGATCTCTCTCTACTCCCTGTCAGTCCCCTCCCCCCACAGTTAGAAACACCTCCCTAGGGAACACTTAACCCCTTGATCGCCCCCTAGTGTTAACCCCTTACCAGCCAGTGACATTTATACAGCTATTTTTTAGCTCTGATCGCTGTATAAATGTCAATGGTCCCAAAAAAAGTGTCCGATCTGTCCGCTGCAATGTTGCAGTCCCGCTAAAAATCACTGATCACCGCCATTACTAGTAAAAAAAATATATTTTTGAATATTTTATAATAAAAATGGCATAAATACTGTATATCTCCTATTTTGTAGACGCTATAACTTTTGCGCAAACCAATCAATATACGCTTATTGCGATTTTTTTGTACCAAAAATATGTAGAAGAGTACATATCGGCCTAAACTGATGAAGATTTTTTTTTTATTTTGGGATATTTATTATAGCAACAAGTAAAAAAATATATATTTTTTTTCGAAATTTACGCTTTTTTTTGTTTATAGTGCAAAAAATAAAAACCGCAGAGGTGATCAAATACCCCCAAAAGAAAGCTCTATTTGTGGGGAAAAATGGACGTCAATTTTGTTTGGGAGCCACGTCGCACGACCGCGCAATTGTCAGTTAAAGCGACGCAGTGCCGTATCGCAAACAATGGCCTGGTCATTAAGGGGGTCACCCTTCCGGTCCTTAAGTGGTTAAAGGGTCAATAAACATTGAATTAGGCTTTAACCTGTCATTTTAAGCTTTCTAAATCTTAAACTTTCATTCACACAGTCCCTGGTGATCCTGCCATGAAGGCGCTCATTGCAGTCATTTCTTGTTTTGAGGTGACAACTGTCTTTCTAATGTGCTCCTGTGTTGTCACCCTGCCACCTGCATCCCGGTGGGGAGACGACTTTTTAAAGGGCCAATAAAAGCGGAGTTAGGCTTTAAGTAAAAGTTGAAGATTGAGAAAGATTAAAAATGACTTTTTTAAATGACGTAAGCACGGTAAAGCTTCCCTGAGATTTCGGTGATATGGCGTCCATGTACTTTAATTCTACGGAAGCGCCATCCGCCATAATCCGATGGAGCGATTCTTCTCATGAAAGGAAATACATTTCTATAAGACAATAAAGCGGAATGTAATGCGATTGCCCGGGAGAGAAGCGACTTGTCATGTTATATTAGATGATGACGAGCGCTCCATGTTTCTTTTTAAATGAAGGATATAAATATTTATTGGTAGAACATGGAGCGGTGTGTTCGGAGGCAGGTGCAGGGATCCAGAATGGATGTAATCTTCCTCGCTATCTGCATCTAATTCAGAGGTGAAAATGAGGTTGTGTACATTAAGTCAATGACAATTTCCGACCTCGTACCATCCACCCATTTCACTGTAACATCAACCAGTAACGTCTGCTAATAATTAAAGTGGAACTTCCCTTCAGTCTTGCACGGTTGTACCGGCTCCTCTCCTGGACGGAAATGGCTTACTCTGATTTCACCGCACACTGCGAGCTTCTCACAATGTGCATTAGAAGCCGCAGCAAGTCACAGGAAGAACAAACTTTCACTTTAACAGCTTGCAGACCACCCGTCTGGAATGTACTGTGGACAGGCGGCCCACACGTCGCTGCCTGTTTTTCAGGTTTAGGGTGCGCCCATGCTTGGCGCTCGCAGTTCACCCAGCTGTATATACGAATATTCGCTTTCCTAACACTGAACCGCCTCTCCGCCAATCAGGTGCTCGGGTCTGTTACCCATCACCTGATTGGCTGAAAAGACAGGCACTGCGATTGGATGCCTATCAGGCGTCCAATCATAGGAGAGGATGAGATTAGAGGAGGATGGGAGAAGACATTGAGGACATGGAGGAGAATGGAAGACACCGCTCGCCACCCCGCTGCCCCACCGAGACAGGGTAAGTGCCGGGCAGATGGTGGGCGGGACACAGTGGCAGCATTTGATGGGCACAGTGGGAGCATTTGATGGCACAGTGGCTGCGTTTGATGGGCACAGTGGTGGCATTTGATGGGCACAGTGGGGGCATTTGATGGGCACAGTGGGAGCATTTGATGGGCACAGTGGTGGCATTTGATGGGCACAGTGGTGGCATTTGATGGGCACAGTGGCGTCAATTGATGGGCACAGTGGCGTCGATTGATGGACACAGTGGCGTCGTTTGATGGGCACAGTGGTGGCATTTGACAGGCACAGTGGCAGCATTTGATGGGCACAGTGGCTGCGTTTGATTGGCACAGTGGCTGCGTTGGATGGGCACAGTGGCGTTGATTGATGGGCACAGTGGCTGCGTTTGATGGGCACAGTGGTGGCATTTGATGGGAACAGTGGCTGCGTTTGATTGGCACAGTGGCTGCGTTGGATGGGCACAGTGGCATTGATTGATGGGCACAGTGGCTGCGTTTGATGGGCACAGTGGTGGCATTTGATGGGCACAGTGGCGGCATTTGATGGGAACAGTGGCTGCGTTTGATTGGCACATTGGCTGCGTTGGATGGGCACAGTGGTGGCAATTGATGGGCACAGTGGCTGCGTTTCATGGGCACAGTGGCAGCGATTGATGGGCACAGTGGCTGCGTTTGATGGGGGTTTTTTTCAGAATTTTTCAAAGTTTGTTTGCGCCCCCCCAAAATTTTTGAGCACCAGCCGCCACTGGTCACTGGCTGTTAGTCAGTTCCCCTCACGTCAGTTAGTGTCAGATTGTCTGCCACACTGTTGCAGCCCCATTATAAATCACTGATTACTAGTATTTAAAAACATAAAATAAAAATAAAACTCCAGTATTTATACCATCATTTGTAGATGATATAATTTTCACGCAAACCAATCAATATACACTAAAGCTGGATACACTATACACTATACAACTTCTGTTGTAGAAACGCAGGACATTATTTTTTAACATGGGTTCCGATGGAAAACATCCACATTAATGAATTTTTATGCATCTGTGTTTTTGGAAAGGGCCAGGGACTTTTTTAAACACAAAACTGTACTCTTTGCTTTTTGTGGCTCAATAGACTTTAATGGAGAAGCTGCATAAAAGCATGTAGTGTGTTTTTACTGCATTTTTACTGCGTTTTTAATGCGATTTGTGTGTCGTGTTTTTATTTGCCCAACAACCCCCCCCCCCCCCCCCAAAAAAAAGATATTAGAAAGCAAATCACGTCAAAAATGTCGTAAAATCACAAAACGCAAAAAGGACAGCAAAAGGCACTGCAGAAACGCTCAAAAGCAAACTGCATAGTTGTGACTGGAGCCTTATTGGGATTAGGACAGGAAATGTGTCAAGACTACAGTGTCAAGTGTTCTGTAGTCCTGGTTTACCTCCTGTTCTAGGGTGACAACGCTCACTATTCTCTATCTATGGAAAAGCAACGTTGTCACCTTAGGACAAGAAGAACTACAGAAAACCTCCCCCTATTTTATGTACAGGAGGATGTTTTCTGCGGTCCTAACACACCTCCTGTTCTAGGGTGACAACGCTCACTCTTCTGTGTCTATGGAGGAGCAACTTTATCACCTTATGCCGCGTACACACGACTGTTTTTCACGTCGTTAAAAATGCCATTTTTTAAATTGGGCATTAAAAACGATCGTGTGTAGGCTCCAGAGCATTTTTAACGACGTGAAAAATGCCCTAAAAAAATGAGAACCTGCTCTATTTTTTCACGTCGTTTTTTTTAACGACGTGAAAAACGGTCGTGTGTATGCTTTTACGAGGGGGAAAAGACGCGCATGCTCAGAATTAAGTTATGAGACGGGAGCGCTCGTTCTGGTAAAACTAGCTTTTGTAATGGAGATAGCACATTCATCACGCTGTAACGGACTGAAAAGCACGAGGCTGAAAAGCGCAAATCGTCGCTTAACAAACTTTACTAACAAGAAGGGTGGCGCCATCCGAATGGAACTTCCCCTTTATAGTGCCGTCGTACGTGTTTTACGTCACTGCGCTTTGCTCGAGCATTTTTTTTAATGAACGTGTGTATGCAAGACAGGCTTGAGAGGAAACAAGAAAAATGACATTAAAAACGATCGTGTGCACGCGGCATTAGGACGGGAAGTGTGTGCTACATTCAACCTCCCCTTATTTTATGTAGATGAGATGATAGGGAGGTGTTCGGTAGTCCTGGCCCACTTCCTGTTTCAGGGGTCTAGTGAGTGTTGTCACAGTGGAAAAGGTAAAGTGTGTTACTGGGTGAAATTAAAGTGATACTATGGGTGGGTTAATTTTAGTTTTAAATTTTATTTTTTTATAAATAACAAACATGTCATACTTACCTCCACTGTGCAGTTCGTTTTGCACAGAGTGGCCCCGATTGTCCTCTTCTGGGGTCCCACGGCGGCTCTCGCGGCTCCTCCCCGCAATAGATAACCCCCTCTGGGAAGCTCTCTCCCGAGGGGGTTACCTTGCGGGTGCGCACTCCTATGTTGTACAATCAGCGTCCATAGCCGCCGAGTGTATGACTCGGCCCCGCCCCCCTGCGGCCGCGTCATTGGATTTGATTGACAGCAGCGGAAGCCAATGGCTGCACTGCTATCAATCTATCCAATTAAGAGCCCAGAAGCCGTGAAGAGAGCGACGCGGGATCGCGCCCACAGAGATTCGGGGCTCAGGTAAGTAAAACGGGGGGTGCTGGGGGACCAGACACTGCAAGGTGTTTTTTCACCTTAATGCATAGGATGCATTAAAGTGGAGGTCCACCCTAAATAAAAAAAAATTACACCAAAATGCTACAAAAAAATGAAAAAAAATTTTTTTTTTTACTTACCAGAAATTGCGGTTGCTATGCGGATCTTCCTAATCTGCCTCTTCCTATACCGCGGCTGGTCGTCATCCTCGCATTGTCTTCTGGGGAATGGGGCGCGCTGCCTTCTGGGAACTTTGTGTATCCCAGTAAGCAGCCGCCCATTCATACAGCTCCGCGAGACTCGCGCATGCGCAGTAAGAAACGGGCAGTGAAGCCGCAAGGCTCCACTGCCTGTTTCCCTTAGTGAGGATGGCGGCGCCGGGACCTGCCAGGATCGAGGGATCGGCCTCGGGGGGGGCCGACATTGCGGGCGAGTAGGACAGGTAAGTGTTCTTATTAAAAGTCAGCAGCTACAGTGTTTGTAGCTGCTGACTTTAAAAAAAATATATAAAATCGCGGGTGGAACCCCCCTTTAGGGTGGAAAAACACGAGGGTTTACTACCTCTTTAAAGGAAAAAAAAGAAGAATAAAAAAGAAAAAAGAAAAACGAATGCAGCCACAACATCTAAGGAATGGTAATATGTTACATTTTGTTTTTCAGTTTCGATACATTTTAAAACAGCGGGGGGGGGGGGGGTCCCTTTAAACGGGCAGACATGTTGCTTGCACAGCCGCTGACTTGTCGCCGCTCACTTGGGAACTTCCCGCCTTCCGCTGGAGCCGGCGATCGCAAACTCAGCCAACGTTTTTCCAGCAAATGACTTTGGACATTGTGGAAAGCCGGCTGTTTATGTGACGATATTTACAAAATCAGGATTCTGTCACACCAAACAAAAACAAAGAAGAAGGATGAAAAATACTGGAGAAGCGGAATGTGGGAATGGAATCTGACAAACAACAAAAAAAAAAAATCCAAAACGCAAAAGTATTTCTAAAGATCATTTTTTTTAGACTCAGGGCTACTTTAAAATAAATGTAAAAGTATATAAACAAAAAAAAACAAAAAAAAACAGCTCAGGATACAATACCCCCTGTAAATTTGGAGCTGTCTCCCGCAGTACTGCTTTCTGCCACAAGATGCCCTCAGTTTTCCAGGTTGACTGCCCAACCAGTGATGGTGAACCTTGGCACCCCCAGATGTTTTGGAAACTACATTTCCCATGATGCTCAGCTACACTGCAGAGTGCATGAGCATCATGGGAAATGTAGTTCTGACTAACTGCCAGTGACCTCTCCAGGGACACTAATACAGTGATCAGTGATTATACTATACACTGTCACTGTACTAATAAGCAGTGGCGGCTGGTGTTTTTTTGTTGGGGGGGGGGGGCGGAAAACAACCACCCCCCGCGGCACCTCAAACAAACCCCCCCGCTGTCTGCCGGTCCACCAGCACTTACCCCATCGACGGCAAGGATCGGCGGGCACATCGGAGATCGGCGGGGCATACAGCATCGGGGATCGGCGGTCACATCGGGCAGGGGGTCAGGCTGCGGTGGGCATCTGGCAGCGCCTCCTGTGTCCTGCTCTCTCCTCAGATCACAGCGGCTTCCGCCGTGCATCTCTCCTCCCTTCCTAATAGGTGTCCTCCTCCTTTCAGCTAATTGGGAAACTGGTATCGGACCCGCGCTTCCTGATTGGCGATTTAGTGTTAGAAAAGCGAATATTCATTTGCTTATCTAACACACCTGGGTGGGCTCCGAGCGCAATGCCACGAGCCCACCCTATTTTGAAGCCTATTAGAGCCTATGTCTCTAATCAGGTCCTTCAAAAATAAAAGGATGACTTTCTTCTGCAAAAATAATCCTTCCTGATGGCATTTTTTTAAAGGGCCACAGTCCAGTCATCTATAAAAATGTCATTATGGTGCCCCTTCTCCTATGAAGTGCAGCTGCCTTAGCCAAAGAGATATAATGCAGAAGGATACTACTCGCTGTGCAAGTGTTTTAAGCACAGCTGTCACAAGTACTTCCCGTATTTTGCCTGATATTTTGCCTTTTCTACGATTGTCAACTCTGCCTAGTGGACAACTGGACATAATGCAGTATTTTCCAGAATTACCTCAATCGGGACATTTCCATATTTCATCCACTAGATGGAGCTGGCAATCATAGAAAATAAACATATTAAAGTTGACATGTAATTAATTGTGTACATTTTTTATTTAAAGCAAGGTCCATAAAGACATGGGTGAGCGAGTTTGGGGTGGAGGGACTTGACTGACCTGCACAGAGTCCTGACCTCATCCCAATAGATCATCTCTGGATGAATTAGAGCGGAGACTGCAAGCCAGGCCTTCTCGTCCAACATCAGTGCCTGACCTCACAAATGCCCTTCTGGAAGAATGGTCAAATATTCCCATAGACACTCCTAAACCTTGTGGACAGCCTTCCCAGAAGAGTTGAAGCTGTTATAGCTAAAAGGGGGGGGGGGGGGGCAACTCAATATTGAACCCTACGGACTAAGACTGGGATGTCATTAAAGTTCATGTGCATGTAAAGGCAGGCGTCCCAATACTTTTGAAAAAATAGGGGGTTATTTACGAAAGGCAAATCCACTTTGCACTACAAGTGCAAACTACAAATGCAAAGTGCACTTGAAATTGCACTGAAAGTGTAAGGGAAGTGCAGTTGCTGTAGATCCGAGGGGGATATGGAAGGAAAATAGAAAACAGCATTTTAGCTTGTACATGATTGGACGATAAAATCAGCAGAGCTTCCCCCCTCATTTCAGATCTTCCCCTCAGATTTACAGCGACTGCACTTCTAAGTTCACTTTGTACTTGTAATGCGAAGTGGATTTGCCTTTTCATAAATAACCCCCAATGTGTACTTCTCATTGAATGTAAGAACTGTTCCTTGTGCTAAACTTATGCCGCGTACACATGACCGCTTTTCTCGACGAGAAAAACGGCATTTTTTTTTTCCGCCGAGAAAAACGATCGTCTGTGGGCTTTATGTCGTTTTTCTCGTTGAGAAAAACGGCATAAAAAACGACGAGAAAAATTAGAACATGTTCTAAATTTTCTCATCGTTTTTTCCATCATTTTTTTCCGCTGCAGTTTTCCCATAGGGTGACACTGCCGCGGAGCCCACAGACGGTCGTTTTTCTCGTCAAGAGAAAAAATGACGGGAAAAACGACCGTGTGTGGGGAACCAAGCGGTTCCCTCGTTTTTCCTGTCATTATTCACGGCGGTTTTTTAACCCCCGTGAATAATGATCGTGTGTACGCGGCATTAGGCTTTAAAGTGGTTGTAAACCCTCTGGGGGAAGTTACACCTACAGGTAAGCCTAGATTAAGACTTACCTGTAGGTGCAAGAAATATCTCCTTAACCTACACAGTCTCGGAGATATTTGCCAAAAAGCCTGTAACGATGTCTACAGCGCATGCACACCGTAGACAACGGCGCAGGCGCACCAAGCATGCCATTTTTATGAATGGGGTCCAGTGTTAATTTAGTTGACTAAAATGACTAAAACATTTTAGTCGACTAAATGAATACTATTTTAGTCGACTAAAATATGACTAAAACTAAAACAATTGAGATGACTAAAATACGACTAAAACTAAAATGGCATTTTAGTCAAAAGACTAAGGGTCCTTTCACACGGGGCGGATCCGTGCAGATCCGCCCCGTGAAGCTCCGCTTGCTCAGCGGGGATCGCTCCGTTGATCCCCGCTGAGCCGACGGATGACTGGGCGGTCCCCGCACACTGTGCAGGGACCGCCCTGTCAGAGCGCCGCTCTCCCCTATGGGGGATCGGATGACGACGGACCGTAGAGTCCGTTGTCATCCGATCCGCTCCGCCGACGGAAGGAAAAATAGGGTTTTCCTCCGTCACACTTTGGCGGAGCGGATGTCAGCGGACATGTCTCCGCTGACATCCGTGCCTCCATAGGGGTACATGGAGGATCCGTTTCAGGTCCGCCTAAAAAACTGACAGGCGGACCTGAACGGACCTCCGTGTGAAAGAGCCCTAAGACTAAAACTAAACTGAAATTTGACTTCAAAATGAACACTGGTCTGTAGTGCATGTTCATACCTCAATAAGATAAATAATAAGATATTAGATTTTTCATTCCAGCGGTATATGATGAGTTTGGAAATTGTAGAGAAATGTTACCTAATGCATTACAATTTAATTACACCCATTAGATTTTAGACAACTAAAATGAGTTTTAGTCGACTAAAATGTACTGGAGATTTAGTCGACTAAATACGACTAAAACTAAAACAATTGCAGAAGACTAAAATGGGACTAAAACTATAATGCCATTTTAGTCCCAAGACTACACACGATCATTTTTCCCGTCGGGAAAAATGTCATTTTTTCCTTTGGACGAGAAAAACGATTGTCTGTGGGCTTTTTGCCGTTTCTCCCGGCGGGAAAAAACGCCATTAATCACGATGAGAAAAATTAGAACATGTTCAAATTTTTCTCGTCGTTTTTCCTGACATTTTAAAAAATGAAGAGAAAAATGACCGTGTGTGGGGAACAAGCTGTTCCCTCGTTTAAAATGTCATTATTCACAGCGGTTTTTAAACCGCCGTGAATAATGATCGTGTGTACGCGGCATTAGACTAAAACTAAATCGAAATTTGCTGCCAAAATTAACACTGATGGGGTCGTGCCGCAAAAAGCGGCTCCTGCGCACATGCGCGGGAGTGACGTCACGCGCCGTCACGCGACTCTGGCCAGTCACAGAGCCGGAGTTCGCGGACCCCGGACAAGAGGGGTGAAGATGGACGCCGCTCGCTACTAGCGAGGAAATCGGGGACGTCGCGGGCTTCTACTGCAGGTAAGTGACACGTAATGGGCTCCTTTGCAGGGAAACAAAGAGGAAGTAAACCCATCAGGGTTTACTTCCTCTTTAATATGTTTATTTTCTATGATCGTCAGCTCCATCTAGTGCACAGGTGTCAAATACAAGGCCCGCGGGCCGAATCTGGCCCTCCAGGCCATTTCATGTGGCCCTCGTTCCTCCTTAAGACCCTGTATTTCTGCTTTTAAGCAATGCATCCAGCTTCTTCCCAGCAGTAGCATAAGGAAAGGGGGGTGCACTGTGATGTAAGGGAGAGTGGGGGACTCAACTTCTGGTGGTGGGGGGGGCTCTTGACATCTAATGTAAGGGGAGGGGATGTGCTGGACATCTAATCTTACAGATACAACCGGCCCTTTTGAGGACAATCATAATGCTGATGCGGCCCGCGATGAAATTGAGTTTGACACCCCCTGATCTAGTGGATGAAATGCGGTATTTTCCTGATTAATGTATTTCAGCACAAATTCCACATTATGGCCACTAGATGGAGCGGAAGATCATAGGAAATAATCATACTAAGAAAATGAATGAGATTATTCATATCGGGCTGTGCAAATGCTTGAAACATTCGCCTAGAAAAAAATTTTAAAAATATTTTTAAATTCGTTTTTTCTTTTTTAAGTATTTTTAATAGTGATATTCCTTGCTCCTACTTCACTCAACGCCATCATATACAATGTACCCACAATCCAAAATGGTACTTTTTTTTATTCTTAACCACTTGCTTACCGGGCACTTAAACCCCCTTCGTACCCAGACCAATTTTCAGCTTTCAGCGCTGACGCACTTTGAATGACAATTGCGCGGTCATACAATGCTGTACCCAAATTATATTTTTATCCCCACAAATAGAGCTTTCTGCAGTTTTTATTTTTTGCGCTATAAACAAAAAAAGAGCGTCAATTTTGAAAAAAAAACAATATTTTTTTACTTTTTGCTATAATAATATCGCATTTTTTTTTGTAAAAAAATATTTTTTCTCTCAGTTTAGGCCGATACGTTTCTTCTATATATTTTTGGTAAAATAAATCGCAATAAGCTTATAGTGATTGGTTTACGCAAAAGTTATAGCGTCTACAAAATAGGGGATAGATTTATGAAATTTTTATTATATATATATATATTTTTTTTACTAGTAATGGCGGCGATCTGCGATTTTTGTCAGGCCTGCGATATTGCGGTGGACATATCGGACACTTTTGACACTGCTTTAGGACCATTCACATTGACCTGGCCTCATGCCCATGGACGTTTTTACAGCCGCGTTTTTGAGCGTTTGATACAGCTTAAAAACGCTTGTCCATGTTAGTCTATAGCTTCATGCCCACCTAGGCGTTTTTGAGCTGCAAATAGCATAGGCGTTTTTAGGCTGTAAAAAAAAACCCAGGACCAGTGTGTTCCCCGGCGTCGGCGTTAGGCATGAAAAAACACGAAACGTTAAATAACACGCAAAAATGCGCAAAAACCAGCGAAAACGCTCAAAAACGCGCGAAAACGATTGCATTCTTGAGCTCTGGCGGGTTTTTTTTTTGTTTTTGTTTTTTTTGTTTTCAAAAAAAATATGGTCGAAAAATGTATACAATAATGGACAGGCGTTTTTAAGCTGTAAAAAACGCGGCTGTAAAAACGTCCGTGGGCATGAGGCCTTATACAGCGAACAGTGCTATAAATATGCAGTGATTACTGCATAAATGTGACTGGCAGGGAAGGGGTTAACACTAGGGGCGGGAAGGGGTTAAATATGTTCCCTGGGAGTGATTCTTACTGTGTGGGGGAGGGGACTGACTGCGGGAGGTGACCGATCGGTGTCCCTATGTACAAGCGACACAGCATCGGTCTCCTCTCTCCCTGACAGGACGTGGATCTCTGTTTACACACCGAGATCCACGTCCTGCCTCTGTAACAGCCGATCGCGTGTACCTGGCGGACATCGCGGCTGCCAGGCACGCGCATCGGGAACACGTGACACAACGGGCACAGCTGTTCCCCGCCGCGCGCCCTCGGCGGCGCGCAGGGGGAATGAAAGCAGCAGGACGCACTTGAGAGCCGCGCTGCAGACGTCTTTCGTCTATAGCGCGGGTCTCAATTAGGGTGACCACGTGTCCCGGATTTGGCAGGTCTGTCCCGGGAACATTCATTCCAGGACAATACAGTGTCCCGGAATGAAACTGACACAGCCACCCCCCGGGCCAATCTGATGCCCCCAAAAAAGGCCGCCACATCACTGCTTTACTTACTGACAGTACTTGTCCTGGCCGGGAATGCCTGGAGGAGCACAATCCCCGCCCCCTGCTTGTGATTGGAGAAATCATAAATCCCGCCTCTTGTGTCCAATCACTGTGCTGTGATTCGTTACAGCACAAGCTGATTTTTGGGAAGGGGGGGGTGTCCCTGAATGGTAGTTTGGAAATGTGGTCACCCTAGTCTCAAGTGGTTAAACATAAAAAAATAAACTATATACAAAGAATAAATAAATGAAAGTACAAGCACAATACATTTCCTTTAAAGACAGGTCCTCTTTAGATAAAAATAACTTATCACAGTGAATATAATTAGCATCTTATAAGATTTTTTTTTTCTTTTCCCCTCTTGTTCTTGTAACGATTGTAGATGATCACACTGTGTACATCTGGTATAATAGCCGCTGGACTGTGAGAGGTAATCAGGAGCCTTATGGGACGGCGCAGGCGTCCTGCTTCTCCTCGCCACAATCTGCATTTTTTTTTAACCTTTGCAGCATTGATTGTTGCAGGCCGGAATAAGAGAGCCGCGGGATATCCCAGAGGGCCCATGCTGGGAGCCCCGGCTACATTAAGGGACAGAGCTATTATGTGTTATATAAACCTGTCCTAATTAATACACGGCACACAGGAAATAAAAATCCCCATAAGCCCTCTGTGTATTGATTGGAGGAGAGCGTGCCGTCCTTATAAATCGCATTCGGCGGCTCTGCGCCTGGTTAAGGTGAAGTCGCTGTGATTACCGGCTGCTAGCAGAGAAATAGTGCCGAGTCACACAGCCTGTGTGGCTTTATACCAGTGAGAGGCAACTAGACTACCGGAAGGGTATGGGAGGCGTAATGATGGATCCCGGGGCCCCGCAGCAAAACTTTGATGAGGTCCCCTGGCTCACTGATCTTAACATACACCTAAATTTAGGACAGACAGTATATGAGCTGCCAGCATAGTCAGTACACTACTAGGGAGTAGGGATGAGCTTCGTGTTCGAGTCGAACATACGTTCGACTCGAACATCGGCTGTTCGATCGTTCGACGAAGATCGAACGATTTGGGCCGTTCGCGCCAAATTCGAGTGACGCGAACGGCCCACAATGCACTACGCCATCGCAGTGTCATCCAGGCGCTGTGATTGGCCAAGCATGCACTGTGACCCCGCATGCTTGGCCAATCACAGCGCCGGCAGCGAGGAGAGCAATGATTGGCCACAGGCAGGATGCCTGTGGCCAATTATTGCTGAGGGTGTTTAGTACACGCCCCACACTATAAAAGGCCGCCAGCACGGCGGCCTAGTGTAGTGTGTTCCGGAGCAGGGAAAGACAAGCATAGGCAGGGACAGTGACTTTTATTTCTTTCTTGCTTAACCTGGATTCCTTTAGTTTAGGGAAAGAGAAGGATAGGTAGGGAGAGTGTCAGTGTGTTTTGTGCTTGTGCTATAGTGTGCTTAAAAAAAACATTTTTTCTAGGGACAGAAAACTGTAGGTAGGGAGAGTGTCAGTTTCTTTCACTGTGCAAGTCCTTGTTTCTAGGGACCTGGAAGGAAAGTGAGTGAATTCTCCTTGTGCTATATTGTGCTTAAAAAAAACATTTTTTCTAGGGACAGAAAACTGTAGGTAGGGAGAGTGTCAGTTTCTTTCACTGTGCAAGTCCTTGTTTCTAGGGACCTGGAAGGACAGTGAGTGAATTCTCCTTGTGCTATATTGTGCTTAAAAAAAACATTTTTTCTAGGGACAGAAAACTGTAGGTAGGGAGAGTGTCAGTTTCTTTCACTGTGCAAGTCCTTGTTTCCAGGGACCTGGAAGGACAGTGAGTGAATTCTCCTTGTGCTATATTGTGCTTAAAAAAAACATTTTTTCTAGGGACAGAAAACTGTAGGTAGGGAGAGTGTCAGTTTCTTTCACTGTGCAAGTCCTTGTTTCCAGGGACCTGGAAGGACAGTGAGTGAATTCTCCTTGTGCTATATTGTGCTTAAAAAAAACATTTTTTCTAGGGACAGAAAACTGTAGGTAGGGAGAGTGTCAGTTTCTTTCACTGTGCAAGTCCTTGTTTCCAGGGACCTGGAAGGACAGTGAGTGAATTCTCCTTGTGCTATATTGTGCTTAAAAAAATCATTTTTTCTAGGGAAAGAAAACTGTAGGTAGGGAGAGTGTCAGTTTCTTTCACTGTGCAAGTCCTTGTTTCCAGGGACCTGGAAGGACAGTGAGTGAATTCTCCTTGTGCTATATTGTGCTTAAAAAAAACATTTTTTCTAGGGACAGAAAACTGTAGGTAGGGAGAGTGTCAGTTTCTTTCACTGTGCAAGTCCTTGTTTCCAGGGACCTGGAAGGACAGTGAGTGAATTCTCCTTGTGCTATATTGTGCTTAAAAAAAACATTTTTTCTAGGGACAGAAAACTGTAGGTAGGGAGAGTGTCAGTTTCTTTCACTGTGCAAGTCCTTGTTTCCAGGGACCTGGAAGGACAGTGAGTGAATTCTCCTTGTGCTATATTGTGCTTAAAAAAAACATTTTTTCTAGGGACAGAAAACTGTAGGTAGGGAGAGTGTCAGTTTCTTTCACTGTGCAAGTCCTTGTTTCCAGGGACCTGGAAGGACAGTGAGTGAATTCTCCTTGTGCTATATTGTGCTTAAAAAAAACATTTTTTCTAGGGACAGAAAACTGTAGGTAGGGAGAGTGTCAGTTTCTTTCACTGTGCAATTAAGTCCTTGTTTCCAGGGACCTGGAAGGACAGTGAGTGAATTCTCCTTGTGCTATATTGTGCTTAAAAAAAACATTTTTTCTAGGGACAGAAAACTGTAGGTAGGGAGAGTGTCAATTTCTTTCACTGTGCAAGTCCTTGTTTCCAGGGACCTGGAAGGACAGTGAGTGAATTCTCCTTGTGCTATATTGTGCTTAAAAAAAACGTTTTTTCTAGGGACAGAAAACTGTAGGTAGGGAGAGTGTCAGTTTCTTTCACTGTGCAAGTCCTTGTTTCCAGGGACCTGGAAGGACAGTGAGTGAATTCTCCTTGTGCTATATTGTGCTTAAAAAAAACATTTTTTCTAGGGACAGAAAACTGTAGGTAGGGAGAGTGTCAGTTTCTTTCACTGTGCAAGTCCTTGTTTCAAGGGACAGAGAAGGACACCTGAAGGTAGCCCTTATTGCTTTTTTCCCATCTCCCTGCAGGCCATCTATTAGAATGTCTGGAAGGCAAACAAGGAGAGGCAGACAGTCAGGAGGCAATAAAAGAGGGCAAGCAGGCTCTGTGTCTGGGGGCAACAGTGCTGGTCGTGGACGCGGTGCATTGTCATCAGCACATGGCCATGGGACACGCTTGTCCTTCTTTTCGGCAGCTGGACATGTTGAGCCACATCATGCCGAAGACTTGGTAGAGTGGATGACCAAGCCCACCTCATCCTCCTCATCCTCTCTCACCCAGGCTCAGGGTACTGGCAAAGCAGCTGCCAAAGCGTCCTCTTCCCTGGTATCAATGTCAGACTCATCATCAGTCACTCCTTCCCTAGACCCACCATGTCCTCCTCCTGAGGAGTCCCCCGAACTGTTTGAGCACAGTGTTGGGTACATGCTCCAGGAGGATGCCCAGCGTTTCGAAGGGTCTGATGATGAAACCCAGCTACAGGAAGGCAGTAGGGTGAGAGCAGACAGAGGGGATGCTCAAGAAGGACACCAATCTGGCAGTCATGTTCCAGCAGCTGCAGCATACTGCCAGATTGGCTCCAGTGATGAGGAGGGAGGGGATGATGAGGTCACTGACTCCACGTGGGTGCCTAATAGGAGAGAGGAGGAGGAGGATGAGGAGGAGGCACATCTCCAACGAGACAGGATGCCCTTTGGTGGCCAGCGTAAGGGCAGTACACCGACGGAATCACACCGCAGAGCTCCGCCTGTGCAGGGCGCTGCCTCTGCCCGTCATTCAAAAAGTTCCTTGGTGTGGGCCTTTTTTGAGGCTAGTGCATCAGATCGCACAGCTGCTGTTTGCAACATATGTCTCAAGCGTATATCGCGTGGCCAAAACATCAGCCGCTTGGGTACCACATGCCTGACCAGACATATGTTGACCTGCCATGCAGCTCGTTGGCAAGCCTACCTCAAAGACCCACACCAAAGAACAAAGCGGACCTCTCCTTGCACCGCATCAGCTGGGATCTCCAACCCCACTATAACTTCAGTCCTCTCTGAAACATGCACTGAGAGGAATGAAGGTGTAGAATTAGGCGTGTCACAGCCAAGTACTTGCGGCCACTCTGCTAGCAGTACACCGACGTCCGATTCTAGCAGGCAAATTTCCCTGCCCCAGCTGCTGGACCGTCGAAAGAAGTTCACTCCCAGCCATCCACATGCCCAGCGGTTGAATGCTAGCTTGGCTAAATTGCTAGCGCTTCAACTGCTGCCTTTTCAGTTGGTAGACTCGGCCCCCTTCCGTGAGTTTGTGCAATGTGCGGTTCCTCAGTGGCCGGTTCCCAAACGCCACTTTTTCTCACGGAAGGCTATTCCGGCTCTCTACCGGCATGTGGAAGGCAATGTCTTGGCCTCGTTGGACAGGGCGGTCAGCGGTAAGGTGCATATTACCGCTGACTCATGGTCCAGCAGGCATGGACAGGGACGTTACCTTTCTTTCACGGCCCATTGGGTCACTCTTTTGGCAGCTGGGAAGGATGCAGGACAAGGTGCAGTAGTGTTGGAGGTTGTCCCACCGCCACGCCTCCAAAATGCTACTACTGGTTGTGACACACCTCTCTCCTCCACCCCCTCCTCTTCTTCTTCCTCCATGGCCTCTTCCTGTGGTTTGTCCTATGAACCAGCGGTGCTCCGTAGCCGTTCACGGGGCTACGCAAGTACGCAGGCAAAAAGATGCCATGCCGTGCTTGCGCTGGTGTGTTTGGGGGACAGAAGCCACACTGGGGCAGAGGTCCTGTCTGCTCTGCAGGGCCAGGCCGAGAGGTGGTTGACGCCACGCCAGCTTAAGCCAGGAATGGTGGTTTGCGACAATGGCACCAACCTCCTCTCCGCCCTCCGACAGGGACAACTGACCCATGTGCCCTGTGTGGCTCACGTCTTTAACCTGGTGGTGCAGCGGTTCTTGGGCAGGTACCCGGGCTTACAGGATGTCCTGAGGCAGGCCAGGAAAGTCTGTGTGCATTTCCGCAGATCTTATAATGCCAGTGCTCGCCTGGCTGAGCTGCAAAAGGAGTTGAACCTGCCCAAGAACCGCCTTATATGTGACATGCCCACCAGGTGGAACTCAACGTTGGCCATGCTGCAGCGGCTGCACACGCAGCAGAGGGCCATCAATGAGTACCTGTGCGACTACGGCACCAGGACAGGGTCAGGGGAGCTTGGTTTTTTTTCTCCACGCCAGTGGGGCATGATCAGGGATGCATGCACTGTCCTGGCACCATTTGAGGAGGCCACGAGGATGGTGAGCAGTGACAGTGCATGCATCAGTGACACTGTACCTCTTGTCCACCTGTTGGAGCACACGCTGCGTGGAATAATGGACAGGGCACTTGAGGCAGAACAGAGGCAGGAAGAGGAGGACTTCCTTGCCTCTCAAGGCCCCCTTTACCCAGACAGTGTTCCTTCTGTCCCACCCATCGCACAGGAAGAGGAAGAGGAGGAGGAGGAGGAGGAGGATTGTGTCAGCATGGAGGTGGAGGCTGGCACTCAGCATCATCAGCAGCAGTCTTTTAGGGATGATTTACAGTCCCAAGAAACCAGTGGACTTGTACGTGGCTGGGAGGAGGTGACTGCGGATCATGTCGTCCTTAGTGACCCAGAGGACTCCGGAGCGAATGCCTCAGCAAACCTACGCTGCATGGCCTCCCTGATCCTGCAAAGTCTGCGGAAGGATCCTCGTATTCTTCGGATCAAGGAGAGGGACCATTACTGGCTGGCCACTCTCCTTGATCCACGGTACAAGGGTAAGGTTGCGGACCTTATGTTACCGTCGCAGAGGGAGCAGAGGATGAGACAACTCCGGGAGGCCTTGCAGAAAGGTCTGTGCAACGCGTTCCCAGAGACTGGGAGGTTACAAACTCCTGGTCCAGGACAACGAGTTGCTGAGGCTTCGGCCAGTCAAAGAAGGAGCGGTGGGGAAGGTGGCCGTCTGACCGATGCGTTCAGACAATTCTTTAGTCCGCAGCCCCAAAGTATGATTGGTTCCAGCAACCATCGCCAGCGTCTGATAAACATGGTGCAGGAATATCTAGGGGCAAGGTCAGACTTGGACACCTTCCCCACCGAAAATCCTCTGGCTTACTGGGTCTTGAGGATGGATCACTGGCCAGAGCTTGCACAGTATGCAATTGAGCTACTGGCCTGTCCTGCATCCAGCGTTCTTTCGGAACGCACATTCAGTGCTGCTGGAGGATTTGTCACGGATCACAGGGTGCGCCTGTCCACCGACTCGGTTGATCGACTGACTTTCATCAAGATGAACCAGTCTTGGATCACCACCAGCTACCACACACCTGATGCTGATATAACAGACTAATTGATTTTAACATGTCACGTCCCTTCAAGACTGATGCTGATGCTGAGTGCCTGTGCTGTTATGTTGACTGGCTATCCTCCTCCTCCGAGTCCTCAATGATACGATTGATGATGATAGCTTGGAAGATCATTTTTGTTTATGGGTGCTGCCACCAGTGGCTAAGGCCCAATTTTTCAGCCCCTGTTTTACAGGGGCGTGTACTTACAATTTTTTTAGCAATAATTTGCCATAGGGCTCATTGCTGTGCTCCAAGTACAGTATCTGTGAGGGGTTGTAGTGTTGTGCCACCAGTGCCTAAGGCCCAATTTTTCAGCCCCTGTTTAACAGGGGCGTGTCATTACAATTTTTGAAGCAATACTTTGCAACAGGGCTCATTGCTGTGCTCCAAGTACAGTATCTGTGAGGGGTTGTAGTGTTGTGCCACCAGTGCCTAAGGCCCAATTTTTCAGCCCCTGTTCAACAGGGGCATGCAATTACAATTCTTGATGTAATAATTCACAGCAGGGCCCATTCCTGCACCCACCAAGAGTAAGTCTGAGGGCTTACAGTGTTGTGGCAACGCCACCACCACCACCACCACGAAAGGCCCAATTTTTCAGCCCCTGTTCAAAAGGGGCATGTAATTACAATCCTTGATCTAATAATTCACAGCAGGGCCCATTCCTGCACCCACCAAGAGTAACTCTGAGGGCTTACAGTGTTGTGGCAACACCACCACCACCACCACCACCACGAAAAGCCCAATTTTTCAGCCCCTGTTCAACAGGGGCATGCAATTACAATTCTTGATCTAATAATTCACAGCAGGGCCCATTGCTGCACCCACCAAGAGTAACTGTCAGGGCTTACAGTGTTGTGGCACCAGCACCACCATCAAAGCCCCAATTTTTACTACCACTGTTCAAGAATTATATGTAATTAAAATTCCTGATATAATAGTTGACAGCAGGGCGTTCCAGCACCAACCAAGAGTAACTGTGAGTGCTTACAGTGTTGTGCCAACACCAACAACTAAGGGGCCTATTTCTGCAGAGTATATACGGCAGGTCCCTACTTTCAAACATCCAACTTACAAACGACTCCTACTTGCAAACGAAAGACGACAACAGGAAGTGAGAGGAAATCTACCCCTAGGAAGGAAAATTCTCTCCTGTAAGAATAAATATGGGAGAAAGGTGTCTCCTCTGTACTGATGCTTTATCAGCAATCCTTGTTTCAAGAAAAACACCACATTTCAAAAACAGTTGTCATTGGGACGGAAAGTGAGGTGAAATGTTCTGAACAGGGGCACAGACAGCAAAACAAATGTTACAGGGGTGATAACCCTTACCTATGTTTCCCAAAAAGTTTAAAAATAGATTTTTGGGCTGGAGCTACACTTCAACAATGTACCTGTTCAAAATTACAAACACATTCTACATAAGAACAAACCTACAGTCCCTGTCTTGTATGCACCGCCTGTATACGGCTGTTCAGAGTATATAGGGCCTTTTTTATTTTATGTGCGGGGTTCCCCTTAATATCCATACAAGACCCAAAGGGGCTGGTAATGGGCTGGGGTAGGGGGGGGGGGGTCATGGGGTAGCTATGCCATTTTTCTTAAAGATTTTCATCCATATTACCGGGACCAGACATTACATTAAAGCCGCAAGCAGTTTTAAATGGCTTTTTTTTCCTTTAGAAGTGTCATTTTGTGCAGGGACAGTTCTAAACACGGGAAACACGTGGCACTTCACAGGCATACTTTAGACACCCCCCAGGTACGATATTTAAAGGAATATTTGACTTTTTTTTTTTCACTTTATGCATCATTAAAATGACTGCTCCCGAAAAACGACCGTTTTTAAAACTTCTTTTTGCATTGATACATGTCCCCTGGTGCAGAACCCGGGTTCCCAAACCCTTTTTAGGACAATAACATGCATAATAGTTGTTATAATTAGCACTTTAGAATTCGAACGTTCGCATCCATTGTATTTAATAGGGTTCTAATGTTCGTACGAACTTTCGGTCCGTTCGCGGGTTCTGGTGCGAACCGAACCCGGGGGTGTTCGGCTCATCACTACTAGGGAGCAGTGCTCTGGATAAAAGTTATAGATATAGTAGAAAAATAGCAATAATATCCATAAAGGTATTTTATATTATGAAAATAAACTATTATTGCTCTTGCGTGCAATTGCTCTATGACTCCATTACAAACTTCTCTAAACTTTCAAATCTTCAAAGCTGAATTCCAGGTATGGCGATCTTTTTCTGTGCCAATATAAGCATGTAGTATGTACATTACTTCTGGGATCAAGAGCTGGAAATTGTTGTTGTAGGCATCTTTACTACAGTGATCTCCACTCCCAGTGCTAGTGCTACTACAGTGATCTCCACTCCCAGTGCTAGTGCTACTTCAGTGATCTCCACTCCCAGTGCCTACTACTACTACTACAGTGATCTCCAATCCCAGTGCCTACTACTACTACTACAGTGATCTCCACTCCCAGTGCCTACTACTACTACTACAGTGATCTCCAATCCCAGTGCCTACTACTACTACTACAGTGATCTCCACTCCCAGTGCCTACTACTACTACTACAGTGATCTCCAATCCCAGTGCCTACTACTACTACTACAGTGATCTCCACTCCCAGTGCCTACTACTACTACTACAGTCATCTCCACTCCCAGTGCCTACTACTACTACTACAGTGATCTCCACTCCCAGTGCCTACTACTACTACTACAGTGATCTCCAATCCCAGTGCCTACTACTACTACTACTACAGTGATCTCCACTCCCAGTGCCTACTACTACTACTACAGTGATCTCCAATCCCAGTGCCTACTACTACTACTACTACAGTGATCTCCACTCCCAGTGCCTACTACTACTACTACAGTGATCTCCACTCCCAGTGCCTACTACTACTACTACAGTGATCTCCAATCCCAGTGCCTACTACTACTACTACTACTACAGTGATCTCCACTCCCAGTGCCTACTACTACTACTACTACAGTGATCTCCACTCCCAGTGCCTACTACTACTACAGTGATCTCCACTCCCAGTGCCTACTACTACTACTACTACAGTGATCTCCACTCCCAGTGCCTACTACTACTACTACAGTGATCTCCACTCCCAGTGCTAGTGCTACTACAGTGATCTCCACTCCCAGTGCCTACTACTACTACAGTGATCTCCACTCCCAGTGCCTACTACTACTACTACAGTGATCTCCACTCCCAGTGCCTACTACTACTACAGTGATCTCCACTCCCAGTGCTAGTGCTACTACAGTGATCTCCACTCCCAGTGCTAGTGCTACTACAGTGATCTCCACTCCCAGTGCCTACTACTACTACAGTGATCTCCACTCCCAGTGCCTACTACTACTACTACAGTGATCTCCACTCCCAGTGCCTACTACTATTACTACAGTGATCTCCACTCCCAGTGCCTACTGCTACCACAGTGATCTCCACTCCTGGTGCCTACTGCTGCTACAGTGATCTCCACTCCTGGTGCCTACTGCTGCTACAGTGATCTCCACTCCCGGTGCCTACTGCTACTACAGTGATCTCCACTCCCAGTGCCTACTGCTACTACAGTGATCTCCACTCCCAATGCCTACTGCTACTACAGTGATCTCCACTCCCAATGCCTACTGCTACTACAGTGATCTCCACTCCCAATGCCTACTGCTACTACAGTGATTTCCACTCCCAGTGCCTACTGCTACTACTACAGCGATCTCCACTCCTGGTGCCTACTGCTACTACAGTGATCTCCACTCCCAATGCCTACTGCTACTACAGTGATCTCCACTCCCAATGCCTACTGCTACTACAGTGATCTCCACTCCCAATGCCTACTGCTACTACAGTGATTTCCACTCCCAGTGCCTACTGCTACTACTACAGCGATCTCCACTCCTGGTGCCTACTGCTACTACAGTGATCTCCACTCCCAGTGCCTACTGCTACTACAGTGATCTCCACTCCCAGTGCCTACTGCTACTACAGTGATCTCCACTCCCAATGCCTACTGCTACTACAGTGATTTCCACTCCCAGTGCCTACTGCTACTACTACAGCGATCTCCACTCCTGGTGCCTACTGCTACTACAGTGATCTCCACTCCCAGTGCCTACTGCTACTACAGTGATCTCCACTCCCAATGCCTACTGCTACTACAGTGATCTCCACTCCCAATGCCTACTGCTACTACAGTGATCTCCACTCCCAATGCCTACTGCTACTACAGTGATTTCCACTCCCGGTGCCTACTGCTACTACTACAGCGATCTCCACTCCTGGTGCCTACTGCTACTACAGTGATCTCCACTCCCAATGCCTACTGCTACTACAGTGATTTCCACTCCCAGTGCCTACTGCTACTACTACAGCGATCTCCACTCCTGGTGCCTACTGCTACTACAGTGATCTCCACTCCCAGTGCCTACTGCTACTACAGTGATCTCCACTCCCAGTGCCTACTGCTACTACAGTGATCTCCACTCCCAGTGCCTGCTGCTACTACAGTGATCTCCACTCCCAGTGCCTACTGCTACTACGGTGATCTCCACTCCAGGTGCCTACTGCTTAGGGTGACCAGACATTCCCGGTTTCAGGGGACAGTCCCCGGATTGAGGACACTGTCCCCGGACCAAGTCTGTCCCCGGATTGGATTTGAACAGGGGCTGGGGCAATTTCAAAGACAGTCAGTGCAGAATAAAAAAAAAAAAAACAGAATTACACACCCCACCGTTCCGCCGCTCCGTCTAGCTTAGGGGGGTGTATTTTTTTCCATTATCTGTGCCCCTTTCTGAGGATCATGTGCTGGTCGGAGCGGAGGGAATATTTCTTCAGTTTCGGGTGCCCATTCAGCTCCGCTCACATGTTCTTCTGCCTTGGCTCAAGTCCCGGCCAGCCACCTGCCTGTTTATCTCCTTGCCTTCCCTGGCGGAGTGATCTTCCTCCGCTCCCCACCCAGTAGTAGCCGGGGTCCGGAGAGTAATGCCTTGTACACACGGTCGGAATTTCCGATAAAAAAAGTCTGACGGAATTGTTTCATCGGATATTCCGACCGTGTGTGTGCCCCATTGGACTTTTTCCTTTGGAAATTCCGACGGAGTTGGAAAGAGAACATGAAATTCCATCCGTCTGTATGGAACTCCGACGGAGAAAAAAAACACACATGCTTAGAATCAAGTCGACGCATGCTCGGAAGCATTGAACTTAATTTTTCTCGGCTCGTCGTAGTGTTGTACGTCACCGCGTTCTTGACGGTCGGAATTTGGTGTGACAGTGTGTATGCAAGACAGCTTGAACAAAATTCCGTCGGAAAAATCCGTCTGAGTTTATCCTGACGGAAAATCCGATCGTGTGTACAAGGCATAAGACTTGACAGGCTGTGAGGCGGGCGGCGGCGGCGACGGTCAGAGTCGCTGATTGCCGCCATTACTAGTAAAAAAAAAAAAATGTCCCCGGATTTCATTTAAAAAATCTGGTCACCTTACTACTGCTACTACAGTGATCTCCACTCCCAGTGCCTACTGCTACTACAGTGATCTCCACTCCAGGTGCCTACTGCTACTACAGTGATCTCCACTCCCAGTGCCTACTACTACTACAGTGATCTCCACTCCAGGTGCCTACTGCTACTACAGTGATCTCCACTCCCAGTGCCTACTACTACTTCAGTGATCTCCACTCCAGGTGCCTACTGCTACTACAGTGATCTCCAGTCCCAGTGCCTACTACTACTTCAGTGATCTCCACTCCAGGTGCCTACTGCTACTACAGTGATCTCCACTCCCAGTGCCTACTACTACTTCAGTGATCTCCACTCCAGGTGCCTACTGCTACTACAGTGATCTCCACTCCCAGTGCCTACTACTACTACAGTGATCTCCACTCCAGGTGCCTACTGCTACTACAGTGATCTCCACTCCCAGTGCCTACTACTACTTCAGTGATCTCCACTCCAGGTGCCTACTGCTACTACAGTGATCTCCAGTCCCAGTGCCTACTACTACTTCAGTGATCTCCACTCCAGGTGCCTACTGCTACTACAGTGATCTCCACTCCCAGTGCCTACTGCTACTACAGTGATCTCCACTCCAGGTGCCTACTGCTACTACAGTGATCTCCACTCCCAGTGCCTACTACTACTTCAGTGATCTCCACTCCAGGTGCCTACTGCTACTACAGTGATCTCCACTCCCAGTGCCTACTGCTACCACAGTGATCTCCACTCCTGGCGCCTACTGCTACTACAGTGATCTCCACTCCCAGGCCAGTGCCTACTTCTACTACAGTGAACTCCACTACTGGTACCTACTGCAAATAAAATAATCTCCACACCCAGTGCCTACTGCTAATACAGTGATCTCTACTAGCTTCCGGGTCATGTGATGTGTCGAGGGGCTGTCCTGCTGCATTGTGAACACAGGAGATCAGCTGCTAGATATGGTCACCAATAACAGAATGCTTTGCAGTTTCTTAATGAATGTAAAGCAGTGGCGGCTGGTGCCCAGTATTTTTGGCACAACCAACACCACCCCCCCTGCAGGAGATGGAAGGCGGGTCATCCAAAACCCCCGCCCCCGCGGAAGACACAGACAAAGGTCACCCGAGAGGCTGCCTTACCTTAGGGAGGCATGGAGACAGGAAGACGGAAGAGTCGGGCGAGCACACAGGAGACATTCTCCTTCTGGCCGAATAGAAACCGTACGTGTGTCCAAAGACACGATTGGCCAGGGAGTCCTAAGACTCCCTGGCCAGTAGGGGTTTCCTGATTGGCCGGGAGGAGAATGAGGAAGAATAGCGAATGTTCATTCGCTAGTGTCACACAACCAGGGGCGGATCCAGAGTCTAGTCTCGGGAGGGGCACTACCAGAAAATTTTGCGGGCAATTTGTCGGGGCAATGGCTGGTGTTGGTGCTTCAATCATCACGACGCCATGGTTGATATGGTGTCAGGATGATTGAAGCGCATTATTTATATTATTACATTGTAATATAAATTTAAATAGCTCAACTCACCATAATGCTGAATCAGTGGGAGCCCCGAGCGTGTCACCTGCCACCATTGCCTGCCACCAGATGCGGATTGTCACTTGCCTTATCCTCTGCCACCAGATGCGGATTGTCACTTGCCTTATCCCCTACCACCAGATGTGGATTGTCATTTGCCAATGTCGCCTGCCACAAGATGCGGATTGCCACTTGCCAGTGACTGTGTCCCAGACTCCCGGAGTGAAGGCGGGCAGGGAGAGATTATGTCAGAAAGCCACTACCCATCAGAATATGCAACCAAAGTGATGTTGCATTGCGGCCATCTTGGTACACCCGCACTTGTCCACAGTAAGCCTAGAGTTAGAAGTAGGCAAGCAGACATCTTTATACACCCACCGGAGTCTTGCTTTTCAAAGTTATTTTAAACAGTAAACTCAGCTTATATAGTGAAAAATAAGTTGAGTTTACTGTTAAAAATAACTGTGAAAAGCAAGACTCCGGTGGGTGTATAAAGATGCCCGCTTGCCAGAAAAAACACCCCCCGCCATTGGAATCCATGCATCCGGCGTCCTGTATGTAGATCAGGGGGCCGGATGCATGGATGGGGGCGGAGCCCCTGCGCCCCTTATGGAACGGCCACCACTGATGCATAGCATTCTCTAATTGAACGAAGTGGAGAGGTGGGACGGTGGCATCATCTTCCCCTTGTCCAATGATAGAATGTTTTACATTCATTACAAAATGAAAAAAACATTCTCTGAATTGTGCATGTGCCCAGTGGCCGACCCCTGTGTTCAGAATGCAGCAGGGCAACTGCTTGGCTTGGGATCCAGAAGCTAGTGGAGGTCATTTAAGTAGTGATGTCTGTATGAATGTAGTCACCCTCCATATGTATGAATGTAGCCACCCTCCATGGTCCCACTGTATGTATGAATGTAGCCACGCTCCATGGTCCCTCTGTATGTATGAATGTAGCCACCCTCTATGGCTACACTGTATGTATGAATGTAGCCACCCTCCATGGCTCCACTGTATGTATGAATATAGCCACCCTCCATGGCTACACTGTATGTATGAATGTAGCCACCCTCCATGGTCCCACTGTATGTATGAATGTAGTCACCCTCCATGGTCCCTCTGTATGTATGAATGTAGCCACCCTCCATGGTCCCACTGTATGTATGAATGTAGTCACCCTCCATGGTCCCTCTGTATGTATGAATGTTGCCACCCTCCATGGCTCCACTGTATGTATGGATGTAGCCACCCTCCATGGTCCCTCTGTATGTATGAATGTAGCCACCCTCCATGGCTCCACTGTATGTATGGATGTAGCCACCCTCCATGGTCCCTCTGTATGTATGAATGTAGCCACCCTCCATGGCTCCACTGTATGTATGGATGTAGCCACCCTCCATGGTCCCTCTATATGTATGAATGTAGCCACCCTCCATGGTCCCACTGTATGTATGAATGTAGCCACCCTCCATGGTCCCTCTGTATGTATGAATGTAGCCACCCTCCATGGCTCCACTGTATGTATGGATGTAGCCACCCTCCATGGTCCCTCTGTATGTATGAATGTAGCCACCCTCCATGGTCCCTCTGTATGCATAAATGTAGCCGCCCTCCATGGTCCCTCTGTATGTATAAATGTAGTCACCCTCCATGGTCCCTCTGTATGTATGAATGTAGCCACCCTCCATGGCTCCGCTGTATGTATGAATGTAGCCACCCTCCATGGTCCCTCTCTATGTATGAATGTAGTCACCCTCCATGGTCCCACTGTTTGTATGAATGTAGCCACCCTCCATGGTCCCTCTGTATGTATGAATGTAGCCACCCTCCATGGTCCCTCTGTGAGTATGAATGTAGCCACCCTCCATGGCTCCACTGTATGTATGGATGTAGCCACCCTCCATGGTCCCTCTGTATGTATGAATGTAGCCACCCTCCATGGTCCCTCTGTATGTATGAATGTAGCCACCCTCCATGGCTCCACTGTTTGTATGGATGTAGCCACCCTCCATGGTCCCACTGTATGTATGAATGTAGCCACCCTCCATGGTCCCTCTGTATGTATGGATGTAGCCACCCTCCATGGTCCCTCTGTATGTATGAATGTAGCCACCCTCCATGGTCCCTCTCTATGTATGAATGTAGCCACCCTCCATGGTCCCTCTGTATGTATGAATGTAGCCACCCTCCATGGTCCCTCTGTGTGAAGGAACATAGCCACCCTCCATGGTCCCACTGTATGTATGAATGTAGCCACCCTCCATGGTCCCTCTGTGTGAAGGAACATAGCCACCCTCCATGGTCCCTCTGTATGTATGAATGTAGCCACCCTCCATGGTCCCTCTGTGTGAAGGAACATAGCCACCCTCCATGGTCCCACTGTATGTATGAATGTAGCCACCCTCCATGGTCCCTCTGTGTGAAGGAACATAGCCACCCTCCATGGTCCCTCTGTATGTATGAATGTAGTCACCCTCCATGGTCCCTCTGTATGAAGGAATGTAGTCACCCTCCATGGTCCCTCTGTATGTAGGAATGTAGCCACCCTCCATGGCTCCACTGTTTGTATGGATGTAGCCACCCTCCATGGTCCCACTGTATGTATGAATGTAGCCACCCTCCATGGTCCCTCTGTATGTATGGATGTAGCCACCCTCCATGGTCCCTCTGTATGTATGAATGTAGCCACCCTCTATGGTCCCTCTGTATGTATGAATGTAGTCACCCTCCATGGTCCCTCTGTATGAAGGAATGTAGTCACCCTCCATGGTCCCTCTGTATGTATGAATGTAGCCACCCTCCATGGCTCCACTGTTTGTATGGATGTAGCCACCCTCCATGGTCCCACTGTATGTATGAATGTAGCCACCCTCCATGGTCCCTCTGTATGTATGGATGTAGCCACCCTCCATGGTCCCTCTGTATGTATGAATGTAGCCACCCTCCATGGTCCCTCTGTATGTATGAATGTAGCCACCCTCCATGGTCCCTCTGTATGTATGAATGTAGCCACCCTCCATGGTCCCTCTGTATGTATGAATGTAGCCACCCTCCATGGTCCCTCTGTGTGAAGGAACATAGCCACCCTCCATGGTCCCACTGTATGTATGAATGTAGCCACCCTCCATGGTCCCTCTGTGTGAAGGAACATAGCCACCCTCCATGGTCCCTCTGTATGTATGAATGTAGTCACCCTCCATGGTCCCTCTGTATGTAGGAATGTAGCCACCCTCCATGGTCCCTCTGTATGTATGAATGTAGCCACCCTCCATGGTCCCTCTGTATGTATGAATGTAGCCACCCTCCATGGCTCCACTGTTTGTATGGATGTAGCCACCCTCCATGGTCCCACTGTATGTATGAATGTAGCCACCCTCCATGGTCCCTCTGTATGTATGGATGTAGCCACCCTCCATGGTCCCTCTGTATGTATGAATGTAGCCACCCTCCATGGTCCCTCTGTATGTATGAATGTAGCCACCCTCCATGGTCCCTCTGTATGTATGAATGTAGCCACCCTCCATGGTCCCTCTGTATGTATGAATGTAGCCACCCTCCATGGTCCCTGTGTGTGAAGGAACATAGCCACCCTCCATGGTCCCACTGTATGTATGAATGTAGCCACCCTCCATGGTCCCTCTGTGTGAAGGAACATAGCCACCCTCCATGGTCCCTCTGTATGTATGAATGTAGTCACCCTCCATGGTCCCTCTGTATGAAGGAATGTAGTCACCCTCCATGGTCCCTCTGTATGTATGAATGTAGTCACCCTCCATGGTCCCTCTGTATGAAGGAATGTAGTCACCCTCCATGGTCCCTCTGTATGTATGAATGTAGTCACCCTCCATGGTCCCTCTGTATGTAGGAATGTAGCCACCCTCCATGGTCCCTCTGTATGTAGGAATGTAGTCACCCTCCATGGTCCCTCTGTATGTATGAATGTAGTCACCCTCCATGGTCCCTCTGTATGTAGGAATGTAGCCACCCTCCATGGTCCCTCTGTATGTAGGAATGTAGTCACCCTCCATGGTCCCTCTGTATGTAGGAATGTAGCCACCCTCCATGGTCCCTCTGTGTGAAGGAACATAGCCACCCTCCATGGTCCCTCTGTATGTATGAATGTAGCCACCCTCCATGGTCCCTCTGTATGTATGAATGTAGCCACCCTCCATGGTCCCTCTGTGTGAAGGAACATAGCCACCCTCCATGGTCCCTCTGTATGTATGAATGTAGCCACCCTCCATGGTCCCTCTGTATGTATGAATGTAGCCACCCTCCATGGTCCCTCTGTATGTATGAATGTAGTCACCCTCCATGGTCCCTCTGTATGAAGGAATGTAGTCACCCTCCATGGTCCCTCTGTATGTAGGAATGTAGCCACCCTCCATGGTCCCTCTGTATGAAGGAATGTAGTCACCCTCCATGGTCCCTCTGTATGTAGGAATGTAGTCACCCTCCATGGTCCCTCTGTATGTAGGAATGTAGCCACCCTCCATGGTCCCTCTGTATGAAGGAATGTAGCCACCCTCTCACGCTCACTCCTGAGATGGAGTACATGATGAAATTAATTAATAGCATTAACAGTTTTGTTTTACAGAGTCCCCCATAACATAGTTTTATTGTTGTATATTCCAATAAATAGCCAATAAATAATTTTGCTCTCCACTTGATTGATACTTGCGGGATCGGCACACTCAAAATGATTTTCATATTAAATCATGAATCTCTTGTTCTTGTAAATATTTAAAAGAAAGTGAAATTTCTGCCTTGGAAAGATAGAAATGACTCATTAGTTAAGCCGCAGTCAGCAGCCAGAAAAACGGCTTTTTACTGCCATGTAGGAGAATCTGCTCATGTAGAAAAAATAGAGCTCATTTACCCGAGTGGAAGAAAACGGGGATTCGCTGTCCTGACATTTCTGTGCCGGCCGGGACGGGTGAAGCACCTTCATTGCAAATATCAAACAGATAATAAATGGGAGAATCTGACATCGATCAAAGATAGATCCAGAAACAGTGCGCAGGAGCGCTGATCTCTGCAACCAAAGCTCTCAAACATTGAGGGAATCGGATTGGTCACTCCCAGGGCTTTTTTTCATTGAGAATAGGTGCAGGTACTCCCCCTTTCTGAGTCACCCCTTTTCTTCCCCCCTAGTTAGATGGATCCTGTCTAAATTGGCCCTTGTACAGTGCCTTGAAAAAGTATTCATACCCCTTGACATTTTCCACATTATGTCATTTTACAACAAAAAATGTAAATGTATTTTATTGGGATTTTATGTGATCGACCAACACAAAGTGGCACATAATTGTGAAGTGGAAGGAAAATAATAAATGGTTTTCCGTTTTTTTTTTTTTACAAATAAATATCTGAAGTGGGGTGCGCATTTGTATTCAGCCCCTTTACTCTGATACCACTAACTAAAATCTAGTGGAACCAATTGCCTTCAGAAGTCACCTAATTAGTAAAAACAGTCCACCTGTGTGTAATTTAATCTCAGTATAAATACAGCTGTTCTGTGAAGCCCTCAGAGGTTTGTTAGAGAACCTTAGTGAACAAACAGCATCATGAAGGCCAAGGAACACACCAGACAGGCCAGGGATAAAGTTGTGGAGAAGTTTAAGGGGTTAGGTTCTAAAATACTATCCCAAGCTTTGAACATCTCACAGAGCTCTGTTCAATCCATCATCCAAAAATGGAAAGCATATGGCACAACTGCAAACCTACCAAGACATGGCCGTCCACCTAAACTGACCGGCCGGGCAAGGAGAGAATTCATCAGAGAAGCAGCCAAGAGGCCCATGGTAACTCTGGAGGAGCTACAGAGATCCACAGCTCAGGTAGGAGAATCTGTCCACAGGACAACTATTAGTCGTGCTTCTCCACAAATCTGCCCTTTATGGAAAAGTGGGGAGAAGAAAGTCATAAGAAGTCCTGTTTGCAGTTTGTGAGAAGCCATGTGGGGGACACAGCAAACATGTGGATGAAGGTGCTCTGGTCAGATGAGACCAAAATTTAATTTTTTGGCCTAAAAGCAAAACGCTATGTGTGGCGGAAAACTAACACTGCACATCACCCTGAACACACCATCCCCACTGTGAAACATGGCGGTGGCAGCATCATGTTGTGGGGATGCTTTTCTTCAGCAGGGACAGGGAAGCTGGTCAGAGTTGATGGGAAGATGGATGGAGCCAAATACAGGACAATCTTAGAAGAAAACCTGTTAAGTCCTGTACACACAATCCATTTTACCGATGAAAACAGTCCGATGGACTTTTTTCATCGGACAAACCGATCGTGTGTGGGCCCCATCAGTCTTTTTTCCATCGGTGATTAAAAATAGAACATGTTTTAAATTTATCCGATGAAAAAAAAAAACAATAGCAAATTCCGATCGTCTGTGTGGAACTCCATCGGAGAAAAAAACCCACGCATGCTCAGAATCAAGTCGACGCATGCTCAGAAGCATTAAACTTAATTTTTCTCGGCTCGTCGGAGTGTTTTACGTCGCGGCGTTTGGGACGGTCGGATTTTTGACTGATGGTGTGTAGGCAAGACTGATGGAAGTCAGCTTCATCGGAAATCCGATGGAAAAATCCATCGGATTTTATTCCATCGGAAATCCGATCGTGTGTACAGGGCTTTAGAGTCAGCAAAAGACTTGAGACTGGGGCAGAGGTTCACGTTCCAGTAGGACAATGACCCTAAACATACAGCCAGACCTACAATGGAATGGTTTATCAAAGCATATTCATGTGTTATGCTGTGTACACATGATCGAGTTTCACGGCGGTGAAAACACCGCCGTGAAACCCAACGGGAAAAACGAGGACCGGCTTGGTCCCCTACACACGGCTGTTTTTCACAACATGTTTACTCTTGGTCGAGAAAACTGTCCGTGTGTAGGCTCCCTAGCAGTGTTTCCCTATGGGAAAACTGCCGAGGAAAAAAAATCCATGATTCGCGACAAGAAAAATTAGAGCATGTTATAATTTTTCTCGTTGTGATTCTCGCCGGGAAAAATGCTGGAGAGCCTACACACGGCCGTTTTTCTCGTCCAAGAGAAAAATTGTCATTTTTCCAGACGAGAAAAGTGATCGTGTGTACGCGGCATCAGAATGGCCCAGTCACAGTCCAGACCTAAATCACATTGAGAATCTGTGGCAAGACTTGAAAACTGCTGATCACAGACGCTCTCCATCCAATCTGACAGAGCTTGAGATATTTTGCAAAGAAGAATGGGCAAAAATGTCACTCTCTAGATGTGCAAAGCTGGTAGAGACATCCCCAAAAAAGACTTGCAGCTGTAATTGTAGAGAAAGGAGGTTCTACAAAGTATTTATTTGTAAAAAAAAAAAAAAAAGAAGAAAATCATTTTATCATTTTCCTTCCACTTTAAAATGATGCACCACTTTGTGTTGGTCTATCACATAAATTCCCAATAAAATACATTTACATTTTTGGTTGCAACGTGACAAAATTTCAAGGGGTATAAATACTTTTTCAAGGTACTGTATGTATGAATGTGAGTTAGGAACCTTAGTATGTAAGCTCCTTGAGGGCGGGGACTGATGTGAATGTACAATATATATGTAAAGCGCTGCATAAATTGATGGAGCTATAAATAAAGAAATAAATGAAACGTGTTGTGTATCTTCCAATAAAAGCATTACGTACCTGCAAACAAGGTGCCCCCACCCCGCCTTAATCAGCACACAAGAAAATAAAGTTATACCTTTTAAGTAAAGGAGAATTATAATGCCCTGTACACACGATCGGGTTTTCCGATGGGATAAAATCCGATGGAATTTTCCGTCGGAATTCCGTTCAAGCTGTCTTCCATCAGTCTTACCTACACACTGTCAGACAAAATTCCGACCGTCAAGAACACGGTGACGTACAACACTACGACGAGCCGAGAAAAAGGAAGTTCAACGCTTCCGAGCATGCCTCGACTTGATTCTGAGCATGCGTGGGTTTTTTTCTCCGTCGGAGTTCCACACAGACGATAGGAATTTCCTATCGTTTTTTTTTTCCATCGGAAAAAAATAAAACATGTTCTATTTCTAAACACCGACGGAAAAAAAATCCGATGGGGCCCACACACGATCGGAATTTCGGATGAAAAAAGTCCATCGGACTTTTTTACATCGGAAAATCCGATCGTGTGTACAAGGCATTAGAGTAGGATGGTTGAGGGTGTAGGTCATGTGGGCAGACTGAACTCATCATGATTATTGCTGTGCTTTTTATATTGCTGTGATACTAGGTTTGCCTTTCTTGAAAGCTTATGGTTGCCTTTAGGAGGCCGGTATATTTGAAATAACAAAATTCAAGTTAAAAGTCCTATCTACTTTGGTGTTCTATTCTGTGATAATGTAAGGGACGTTGGTGCCAAAGCCATACGGTCCTTGCCTTGTTGGATAGTTAAAAATGCAGAAAATGTATTTCTTTTAGACATGCCAACTGAAAATGCCGATTTATCACTCACAGAGGAAAAAACGAAAGGCTTTAGACAGACTTTCATAAAGATAATTGCTAACTGGTCAGTATGTTTTTTTCTCGATCAAATAAAGGTCTCGGTAATCTTTGACTGTCACCACGCCGGCCTCTCACTGTCCCCGAGTGTCAACCACCTGGAACTGCATCAAGCGCCAACGTGACATTCACACACAGACTTGCGGTATAACTGAAGCACCTTGGGAACGTGATAAGGAAAACATATTTGTCCTTTTAACACTTGTAGAGGTAAAACAGAAACCTCTACAAGCCTGAGTTGACAAATGCCACTTTTAGACATGATAGCGATCTAAGGAAATACCGTATATACTCGAGTATAAGCCGAGTTTTTTGTGCTGAAAATGCCCCCCTCGGCTTATACTCGAGTCACCTTTTTTTTCGCCTGATCTCCCGGATTTTGGGGACCCGGTACCGGCCGGCCATAGGTCCCCTGGACCCCAATCATGGCACACATGTAGCCCCACTTTTCCTCTATAAGTGTGTAAAGTTTTTTGTCCGGGGGACCTACGGCCGGGGAGCACCGATTTTTCAAAACCGGGAACCCCTTCCATTGACTCCCATGTTAAACGGTAATTTCTCCGGTGAATTGGGGAGCCAGGACTGGCCGGTCGTAGGTCCCCTGGACCCAAAACTTGGCACACATGTAGCCCCATTTCTCCTCTACAAGTGTGCAAACATAGGCGTGCGCACAGGGTGTGCCAGGTGTGCCCAGGCACACCCTAATCATCCTGTGCAGCACAGATTCCCCCTACTCACCTCCTCTCCCACGCGCTCCCGACTTCCCTCAACTCCTCTCCTGTCGGCTGTTGCTGCAGAGATGTTTTAGGATGAGTGGGGGAAGGGGTCGCTAAATATGTAATTTACCAGCCCCTTCCCTTTCTGAATGAACATGGTGAGTTATCGGTAATGTGTGTTTGAGCTTTGGGGTGCACACCCTAATGGAATAGGCTGCGCACACATATGTATGCAAAGTTTTTTGTCTGGGGGACGTACGGCCGGGGAGCACCGATTTTTCAAAGCCAGGCACCCCTTCCATAGACTCCCATGTTAAACGTCAGTCTAGTCATGGACACAGTGAGGCTTGGGCACAGTGAGGCATGGACACAGTGAGGCTTGGGCACAGTGAGGCTTGGGCACAGTGAGGCTTGGGCACAGTGAGGCATGGACACAGTGAGGCATGGGCACAGTGAGGCATGGACACAGTGAGGCATGGGCACAGTGAGGCATGGGCACAGTGAGGCATGGGCACAGTGAGGCATGGACACAGTGAGGCATGGACACAGTGAGGCATGGACACAGTGAGGCATGGACACAGTGAGGCATGGACACAGTGAGGCATGGACACAGTGAGGCTTGGGCACAGTGAGGCTTGGGCACAGTGAGGCATGGACACAGTGAGGCATGGACACAGTGAGGCTTGGGCACAGTGAGGCATGGACACAGTGAGGCATGCAGATGGACACCCTAGGCTTATACTCGAGTCAATACGTTTTCCCAATTTTTTGTGGTAAAATTAGGTGCCTCGGCTTATATTCGGGTCGGCTTATACTCGAGTATATATGGTAGGCGATTCTCTGCTGATGGCTGTCTTAAAAATTATTTGAATCTTTGGCAAAGTGACAAACCAGCATCTCCAGAAAAAGAAATCGAGCAACCGGAATTTTGCAGCAGTTTGATTTCCAGACAATGCTTTAAAAGCCTACTTTGCTATCTCATGATCATCAAACATTTTCACTAATAGCACTCCTCCCACCCGGGCAGTGTAGGATGACCCCCAAGATGGTGTAGCAGGTTGGCATTCAACCTCTAAGGGTGGGTCCTTGGATTACTGTGGGGTAAACACAGTCTATTTAGTCTGTTCTACAAATTTATTCACTCAGTAAACTCTGGAGAGAGGGATAGGGGCACCGGGGTATCTCAAAATAGCAAAATATTTCAGGTCTTCTAATAGCAGTGGAATCAGTAGTGGCTCGTTAAGAGTAGCCTTTTAACAGCAATTGGCCCTTTGACTCCATGTAAGCAGTTAATGAGGTCTAAATGCAGTTTTTACCGGCATCAGCTTCCCGACAAGCTTTCCAGGACACACTTTAGCATAGCCGACTTCTAAAAAGATGGTCCATTGTAACAATCTTCTATATCAGACTTTCCCAAAGATTCTTCATTTAGGTAGCCCATCTTCCATAGCAGACTCTCCCAAAGATGGTCCGAATAGGTAGCCATATTCTATAGTAGACTTTGCCAAAAATTCTCCATACAGCTAGCCAACTACCATAGCAGATTGTTGAGCAATGAGGTCTTCATACAGCGTCTAATAGCAGCAGCTTCCACCCCAAGCTCTCCAGGACCATCTTCAGTGTCAGCATGACAGACTTCTATAAAGATGGTCCATATTAGCCATCTTCCATAGTAGAGAATTTCCCAAAGAGTCTCCATTTAGGTAGCCATCTTCTATGGCAGACTTTCCCAAAGATGGTCCATAAAGGTAGCCATATTCCATAGTAGACTTTGCCAAAAGATGCTCCACACAAGTAGCCAACTTCCATAGCAGACTGTTGAGGTCCCCATACAATGTCTACCAACAGCAACTTCCCTCCAAGTTCTCCAGGAAACTCTTAAACAGATCAGACTCCTATGAAGATGGTCCACATAAGTAGTCATCTTCCATAATAGTCTTTCTCAAAGATGCTCCATACAGGTAGCCTTCTTTTATAGTAGATTTTCCCAAAGATGCTCCTTATAGGTAGCCATTTTCCATAGTAAACTTTGACAAAGATGCTCCTTATAGGTGTAGCAAGGTGTTATTATAGACTGTATCTTAACAGACTGGAATTGATGCCTAATGGGGAACTTGGCTCCCTCTGGTGCTCGTTTTGTGTTATAATTTGGAAGTTGTTTGGTTCCGTTATGTTTAGAACAAAGCATGGTGGGCATTGTAGTACAAGAGGCAGAGACTCTATTGCCGTGGGTTGGATTGAAACTACAATACCCACCAAACCCCGGTGTGCTACCAAAGTGCAGTGCGCCACGCACAGCCTGCTGGGAGAACTGATTTAAGGGAGAGTCGGGGCCTCGGCCCGCTCTCTCTGGACGCCATTTTCAATAGGCAAGAGGCCTGCTGTGTACGCGCCTAGGCCGGAGAAACCTGGGCCTAAAGTTACAGTGAGAGAGGATCGCCTGATGGAGGGATCCTTGCGGACAGCCTCGCT
This sequence comes from Rana muscosa, assembly GCA_029206835.1. NCBI lineage: Eukaryota > Metazoa > Chordata > Amphibia > Anura > Ranidae > Rana > Rana muscosa. The sequence goes on from CM055122.1 coordinate 311,324,501, forward strand.
GATCGAGCCAGAGAGGGACCGGTCCACACTTCACAGCATCCAGAGTCACCTATCGACCGGCACCTTGTGAAGGGCTGCGCGGAGGACCAGGAGCCTCGTGTTACTGAGAGACTGAGAACAAGGAGAGGTTCCAGACAGAGTGTACCGGTGAGGCAAGGCCTCATTTGGTGAGAAGGCACTTGCCTAACAACATAGTTAACTGGGTCGCAGGAAGGTGGTATCCATAGTTCCACGTGTACTTGCTGGCATCTGCAGTGCCGCAAGTAGGGATACGTTACACCTGAGAGTGATACAGCGGCTGGGAAGAACTAGCATTTGTTCTGCCTATACACTACTTGAATCAAGTGATTGTCATTTATCTTCACCCTGTTTATTGGAATACAAAATAGATAAGTGCACCAACGAAGCTAGCAGAAGACTAACTGACATTCAAGGGAACAGTCATCTGCTTACTTTATTTCTGGAAGTTTTGCAACGGGACACTCACCAGTTGAACTGTCCACTAGGGGGAGCCATATAGCTTATGATCTTATATGTTTAGTATAACTGTTTGCATTATTTTGTTATTTTGCTGTTTGGGTGAGTTGTGTGGAACTTAGTGGAGAGGTGTCCCAGTGCTGTTGCCATTGCATTGGGAGATTTCTCCACCATACACTCACTCAGATCTGACCCCACGTCATGTTATCTGTGTCTTGGAGCAGAGACATTCTGGACCAGTTGTGTTACATTGACTTTTGCAGGGAGCTGTGTTTAGTCAATCTTGTCTGTTTAACCATTTGTTTTATTCTTTTTGCCAAGTAAACACATTACCACTGGTTAAGCTACATCTTGTGTGGGACTCTGTCTATTGCAGCTGTGGGGCAGGTGACCAGCACCAAGGTAACAATATTTAAATACAAATATTACTGTGTGGTATTATTGTGGTTCCCGATTGCCATTGGGCTTCACAATCATATTATTGTCCAGTTGTGCCAAGGAGGGGATCGAGCCAAACTTTAGGGGTTGACAGGTGGGGTGCAGACCCAAAAATATAACCAGCAGCTCCTACGTGGGTAGTGCTACATAGGTATCCATCTTCCATGATAAACTTTTCATAAGATGCTCCTTATAGGTAGTCATATTCTATGTTAGACTTATCCACAGAGGCTTCAAAGAGGTAGTCATCTTCCGTGGTAGACTTTCCCAGAAATGCTCCATACAGGTAGTCATCTTCCATGGTAGACTCTCCCAAAGAGGCTTTATATAGGTAGTCATCTTCCATAGTCGACTTTCCCAAAGATGCTCCATACAGGTAGCCATCGAACATATTAGGTTTCTTTAAATATGGTACTATCTTCCTAATTCTTTTAGAGATATGTCATACAGGTAGCCATCTCCTATCAAAGTAACTAAAATCCCTTAGACCTTAAGTTGGCTACACCCAGAGTAATTTTCGCCTGGTTCCTGTTGAATTGGTCAAAATCTGAGTCATGGGTGGGTTCGCCATCATTATTCTGCTCGACATAAGCCAAACAGTGGCTGCATCCAAGCAGATGCAGTCACTGGTGCTCTACTCAGGCAATACACAGACATCAATAAAACCTGACAGGTGTTCTAACCCTTCCCTGCACTATCCAAAACTAATGACAAAAAAGTTTGACACAAACAGGCCACAAGCATTTTCAGAGGGAGGCCAGGTGCATCATAGGCCACTTTTCAATGTTGGGTCCCTTCACAATATTGTCATATGGCCCTGTGATTTCTAGCGACAGAATAAAAACATAACATAATTTTCATGTAATTCTTGGTTTTTTACTTCCTAGGACTGAATGGAAGTTGGGGTCCTTCCAGCGGACAGAGATGAAAGTCGGATAATGGTAAAATATTAAACAGTAATAAGAACGAGTTTCCTGGAAGAGCTGTACGAGGCTTGAACATCACTTACTAAAATTAAGTACTGACCTACTTAGCAGGAGTTTTTTTTTTCTAATAAATTGAAAGTAACAATTTGTGAATCAAATCATGAAGTGCGGTAACATTATACTGAATGAAAAGCGCAGAGCAATGCAAACATGCTAAATCAGGAACAATATGCCTGAAGCTTTTCATTAGTCGTTGGGCTTAAAAAAAGTCATATCACAGCCAACCAGCAAAGGACTATCTATCAAAGCTGGGACTTGATCCAACACATTCACACGCACACATGCATGCATACAGGGCCGCCATCAGGGGGATACAGGCATTACACCTGTAAGGGGCCTGATGGTCCCCAGGGGCTAGGCTGGCCCCCCTCCCGGTTTCTTTTTTTTTGCATTACACCTGTAAGGGGCCCGATGGTCCCCAGGGCCCCTTACAGGCCCGGCTGGCCCCCCTCCCATTTTTTTTTATATTTTTATTTATTTATTTTTTGCATTACACCTGTAAGGGGCCTGATGGTCCCCAGGGCCCCTTACAGGCCCGGCTGGCCCCCCTCCCATTTTTTTTGTATATTTTTATTTATTTTTTTATTTTTTGCATTACACCTGTAACAGGCCCGATGGTCCCCAGGGCTTATCATCTCGCGCCCGGAGAGAGGAGAGAAGATTACACTTTTTTTTGTCAGCACCCCCCACTTGTGGACTGGGCTAGCTGTAAAGCTGTTGTTATGGCAGCCCCTGGCAGATGAGTCAGGCTCACCCGAGGCATGGAGTCTAAGCACCAGCTTGTTTTCACCAGAGCTCCTGATGGTAGAGATGGGTTTTGTTGCATGCTGGTACCAGGTCGCAGCCCTTCAGATTACCCCACCAAGCGGTAGGTGGGAGCAAGGAGGTTATAGTGTGGAGACAAGAGACTAAAGCATAGTCAAGATCATTCAAAGGGTCAAGGCAGGTGGCTGGCAGAAAAGTGGTTTATATCCAGGCAAAGGGTCGAGGTCCGCCCACTGTATATATACGTTGACAGAATGGCATGGACAGGCATAATCACGTACCTGTACGTGGCCCTTTAAATGCCTGCTGTGTGGTCGCGACCCTGCCGCCTTCCCCGTGAGTCGGACCGCGGGTCCCGCGGACTCGATCACCGCGGGGATCCCTGCGATCATCTCACGGAGGTATAGAGCGGGGAGATGCTTGTGTAAACAAGCATCTCCCCGCTCTGACTAGTGAAAATGACACTAATCTCGGCTCCGTGTACTCGGAGCGGAGATCAGTGTCATGTGACACAGAGCCCAACCCCCCCTCAGTTAGAAACACAATGCAGGGAACACGTAACCCTTACAGTGCCACCTAGTGGTTAACCCCTTCACTGCCAGTGTAATTTTCACAGTAATCAGAGCATTTTTATAGCACTGATCGCTGTGAAAATGACAATGGTCCCAAAAATGTGTCAAAAGTGTCCGATGTGTGCGCCATAATGTCGCAGTCACGAAAAAAAATAATTAATAAAAATGCCATAAAACTATCCCCTATTTTGTAAACGCTATAACTTTTGCGCAAACCAATCAATAAACGGCGATTGCAAATTTTTTTACCAAAAATATGTAGAAGAATACGTATCGACCTAAACTGAGGAAAAAAAAAAATTATATATTTTTTGGGGATATTTATTATAGCAAAAAGTAAAAAATATTGCATTTTTTTCGAAATTGTCGCTCTATTTTTGTTTATAGCGCAAAAAATAAAAAACGCATGGGTGATCAAATACCACCAAAAGAAAGCTCTATTTGTGGGAAAAAAAGGACGTCAATTTTGTTTGGGAGCCACGTCGCACGACCACGCAATTGTCAGTTAAAGCGACACAGAAAAGGGGCCTGGTCTTTAACCAGCCAAAATGGTCCGGGGCTTAAGTGGTTAAAGGACACATCCAGCTTCATTTCTGGAAGTCCAGGCATCGATTTTGCAAGCCCTGTTGGAAGTCCTGGCGGAGATTCTGGAAATCCTGTCGGTAGTCCTGGCAGGAATTATGTGAGTCCTGTTGGAAGTCCTGGCAGAGATTCTGCACGTCCTGTTGGAAGTCTTGGCAGAGATTCTGCACACCCTGTTGGAAGTCCTGGCAGGAATTTTGCGAGTCCCATTGGAAGTCCTGGCAGGAATTTTGCGAGTCCGCTTGGAAGTCCTGGCAGGGATTCTGCACGTCCTGTTGGAAGTCTTGGCAGGGATTCTGCACGTCCTGTTGGAAGTCCTGTTGGAAGTCTTGGCAGGGATTCTGCACGTCCTGTTGGAAGTCCTGGCAGGAATTCTGCAAGTCCTGTTGGAAGTCTTGACAGGGATTCTGCACGTCCTGTTGGAAGTCTTGGCAGGAATTTTGCAAGTCCTGTTGGAAGCCTTGGCAGGGATTCTGCGGGTCCTGTTGAACATCCTGGCCGAGATTTTGCATGTCCTGTTGGAAGTCCTGGCAGAGATTTTGCACATCTTGTTATGGTCCTGGAGGAATTCTGTGAGTCCTGTTGGAAGTCTTGGCATGAATTTTGCGAGTCCTGTTGGAAGTTTTGACAGGGATTCTGCAAGTTCTGTTGAAAGTCCTGGCAGGGATTCTGCGTGTCATGTTGGAAGTCCTTGAAGTGATTTTAAAGGGAGGAGTTCTGGATGTCCTAGCAGGGACTGTGAGAGTACTGTAGGATGTGTATTAAAAGGAACAGGCGAGACAACGTCCTCCTTTGATTTTGTTTATGGAACAAATAGTGGTTACAAGGATGCGATTGCTTTCTCAAAGTTGCACTATAGGGAGTAGGACGAGTATACACATCCGCCATGTGATGATCCTGTACTATAATGAAAAGCAGGGTGCTTGAGGATTGCTTCTTCAGGCAGGCTGCAGGTACTCCTGAGGATAATAACTTACGACCTTCCCGAAGGGTTGCTATGCTGGCAGAAAAGTTTGAAAAATGTGCCAATCCAGGCTGTTCTATCACAGGTGCTTCACCAAATGCCAAGTAGTCGCATGTGTATGCAGGAGCATCCCTAAGCTATCCCTTCTGCTCAGGAGCCTACCCCTAGGGTAAGTCTTTTCTTCTTAGAGAGGGTCTGCCCCTATCTACAAACTCCCCACACTGAAACTATCAAGCGGGGCCTATATTTGTTTTTCATGGGTCCAAGATGGCTGCCTAAATATCAGGAGAGCTCCATGTCCAATTAGACGCTAAATCCCCTAAGATGTGTTTTAATTTTTAATTTTTGATCATTTTGAGCGATACCAATCACTCAACATATCATTAGCGCCATACTTTAAATTTTTATGGTTAGGGAGAGCACAGCACAAAGGACAAGTTTCCCCATGTGCTCGCTGTGTTCACTACTGACAGCTCACCAGGAAGTGAGTGTGCGATTTGGCTCAGCTGCTACCAGCACGCACAAAAAAAGAACATTAAATGGCCATTTTTCATCAATTAACAACCTAAAAAGTGCAAAAATGCACACGTTAGCAGATTCATGGGGGGTGTCATTAACAGTAGCCAAGCCTGGGTGTGTTTTTATAATCTGGGTTGGGAGTGACCGAGAATAAAGCTGGGTGACTCAAAGGTGGTGTCACTAGGACCTCCTAATTATTTTACAGAATCTTCTGGTGCTTTCTGGAAAGAGAGGTGGAGAGGGGAAGTGGAGCCACCTTGAGTATTCTTAGGACCCTTGACCAAACCCCAAGGGACCAAATACCCAGGGTCAGCCCAGCTGGGGAGGAGTTGATCGGGTGGAAGATGGAGATGGAGTGTTAGGCTGTTGGGACCTTGGAGGGAGCTTCCCAGTCTGGGGGAGAGGGTGACCTTGAACCTGGGCTCGGATGCGGACAGGACCCTCTTACAACCCACAGAGGTGTCCTGACCAGAAGGCACAGGAGGAGCAAGAGAAGGACAGCGGAAGAACACTGCCGAGCAAGTCTCCAAGAGTTTCACAGAGGCAGCCAAGAGGGCTAGTGAGTGTTCACACCATAGGGAGGACTGGAAGGCACGCCTGAGAGGACTGAGATGCAGCAGTCTGGGATGGGTGCAGAGCCAGTCAGGAGGATGGTGGTGGCATGGGCAGTGGTAAGGGGCAGCTGCAGCCACCAGGAGGGCCAGAGAGGAGATAAAGGCACTCTGGTGGAGGTGGATAGCTGGTCAGAGGGATAATAGTGATGAGATGGCACTTCTGGCAGCACTTTGGTTAGAGGAGAAGCAACTCTGAAGATATAAAGCCAGGAGAGCCGGCAGTGCATGAAGAAGTGGTACTGGAAGCAGTACCCACAGGGACAGCAAACACTGGAACTTTCAATTTTGCTACACTATAGGGGCTTGCGGTCCCTGCCTGTAAAGGGCATCTGCTTCAGGCCTGGCTGAGCCAGTGTCAGGCCTACAGTGCTAGCTAATCCAGGAAATGCAGCAAGTGATGTGCTGGAGGAAAGATAATCTGCAAGCAAGGAAGTCCAGGAGGAGATTGTATATAGGCGTCTCCAAACTTTGGCCCTCCAGTTGTTCAGGAACTGCAATTCCCATCATGCCTAGTCATGTCTGTGAATGTCAGAGTTTTACAATGCCTCATGGGACGTGTAGTTCCACAACAGCTGGAGGGCCGTAGTTTGGAGATCCCTGTACCATGCTGTATATAGTAGTTCCAACTTTGACTGTTGATTACTTGGGCATCTCATAAGTTTCCCATCCCCCATCCAAGTCAAATTCCCCTCAATAAAACATAAAAAAACAAATGCAAGGACTGCTTTCATGTCTCTGGATGCTTGAAGAGTTTGTGCCTGGCTGGGCAGGGTGACAGAGAAACTTCTACACTCAGCAGCCCCTACAGGGGTACTGCTACATAACATTACATTTTTTATTATTATTACTGTAGCGGGGTCTCCTTTAAGGCCCCAGGACTACGTTACCCAGAACCCCGTTCGGCACCCAGAGTGTAGTTAGCCACCGCAGAGACTCATGGGAGGGGTTATCTAAGGAGGAGGCGAGGCGGAGCTCAGCCTCTTTGGACACCGCGCTGCAAGCAAGAGTTTCTTCCTGTGCGGATCTGCTGCAGTGCAAGGCCTGAAGCCTGGGCCTTGCGCAACTTCCAAAGAGCCTTCCACCCCACTGCGGAGCCTGGGTGGCACCGGACTTGTCGAGTGAGGACATCAGTTAGATCGTGGACCCGATCATTGCAGAAGCTGTGTGCAGAGACACAGCAGGTGGAAGTCCCTGACTGGGATCGCGTCCGGAGTGGTGAGCGAGCACTTGCTCAAACCAATAGACTGTACCGTGTTTAGGCCTATAGACTGCCTTGGCCCACCTATCATTGTTTGTTGTTCCATTAGGAGACCCGTAGCAGGACAGAGTTGAAGAATCTCCAGTTTAGTGTTCCTTGAGACTGCCTACTTGTGGATTACAAATATTATCTCATCAAGTGCACCACCGAAAGTTTGCATGCGAAGAAATCATAGAGTGAAAAGACTGAGATTTCTTCTATGTCAGGCCTGACTAGGGGGGAGATAGAATATTGTTTAGTGCGCCACAGGGCACGCACACCATAATAGCTGCGCGCGGTGTGTTACCGCGCTGGGCCATTGTTGTGTGCTATACCTATTGCTACAGGGCTCTGTAAGCAAGTTACATGTGTTCTGTTCTGCCTATGCTTTTGATATAAAAGTAAAACCGTTGCATTTAATCTCTCGCCTCAGTGTGTTGTCTTACTGCAAAAGAGATTGCCCTTTACAATATTACTGAATGTGATATAAGTTTAACCCTAGACTAACTGTGCCAGAGTGGGTCGAGTAAGATTGCCGGGGGTTGGCAGTGCTGTATGCAGGGCCCGAAATCAAACCAGTGGCTCTCTTAACTGGGGGTAGCGCTACACGTGGGGGCTCTCGAGTCCGGGATCCTGTTGCAGCAAGTAACGCGCCAAAAGTACCAGCATGGACCCACTAGAAGTAGGACACTGGTGTAAAGCGGTCGGCACAGATCCAGCCGGGGTAGTAGTCATAGAACTCCCAGGGATCTGGCAAGAAGAAGCGGTGAAGCAGCTAGTGATGTCACTGTCCCCGTATCAGAAAGCATGGGTGGTGGATGTCAGGACGAATTCCTCACTGACCCACGCATTAATAGAGTGGAAGGATGGAGTCCCAGAATATTTCAAGAATCCAAGTGTAGAAGCTATAGATGATCAGACTTATAGCCTAATACACGCGCTGCCGCTCAAGCCAGGAGGACGGTTTCAGACACCGAAACTATCTCGATCGCCCACCCCAAAAGCAGAAAAACAGCAGAAAAGGGAAAGTCCCGGGTCGCCATCTGCCACCCTCAGCGCAGAGCTGTGCGCGGTCCTAGGGGAGATTGTAGCCCAGTGTAAGAAAGATCCTACAGATTACCCGATGTCAGGATACAGAAAACTTAGAATATTCTCAGGAAGGAAACCTGTACCTTCGGGTGAAGAGGGGTTTGAGGATTGGTTAGACGGTGCCACTCAGGCCTTAGAAGAATGGGAAGTCCCAGACCACAGAAAGAAGCAGAGAATTGCTGAGAGCTTGAAGGGGCCTGCGCTAGAGGCCATACGCAACCTCAAGATGAGCAAGACTATCTGGACATTCTGCAGAATGTGTTCGGTGGAACAGAGAAAATCACTGAGCTCACCTATCAGCTGGAGCACTGCTACCAAAAGACAGGAGAGAAACTGTCAGAGTTCATGAGGCGCCTGGATAAGATCCTGCATAAGATGATTCTTAAGAAGGGGATTGACCCACGGAAGGTGGATGAGGCCCGTGTTCGGCAGGTGATGAGAGGATCTCAGCCCCTGGACCCCATTGCATTGGCGCTACGCACAAGACAGGACGGGAGAAGCCTGGAGTACCCTGACTTGATTCGGGTGGTCAGAGAGGAAGAAGCTATGCTGGAGGAGAAGAAGAGGAGCCTACCAGTTGGGTCGGTAAATCCTCCTCCAGTGATGGTCAGGACGGCCATGACCCTGGAAAGAGACTCAGAGGTGGATACCTTGAAGTCGCAGATGTCCCAAGTATTGGGGATACTGACCTCCTTGATGGAGAAGAAGTCAAGGGAACCAGAGAGGGAAAGTCCGAGGAAGGAGCTGTTTCCCAACACCTCAGCGCCCGCATCCCTGGAAGATTGGGGGGATGTGATTTGTTTCAATTGTGGAGGAGCTGGCCATTTCGCCAAAGTGTGTGCCAGCCCAAAGAAAAAAAAGATGAATAACCGCAAGCCACCGGAAAACTTCAGCGGGCCCCGGTGAAGGAGTCAACCGGGTGCCCATCATCTCCAGTGAGCTCCAAGCTGAATGCAGAAGCTACTGAGCTCATTCCGTCCAGTCCTTGGTCAGATTCTTGGGAGAGTGCCTGTGACTTACTCCCTGAGGAAGATCCAAGGGAGTCTCTGTACCTCCCTGCTCCAGAGTCCAGTGCTCCTGAACCCGAGGAAATCCCTAGGTCAGTTCCAGAGGAAGAGTCCGTTCTAACAGAAAGCCCAAGAGGACAGAGGAGGTGAAGAGCCATAAAACCTCCTAGAATATTAACTTACCCACAGATGGGGCAGAGTGCGGAAGACACTGTGGTTACTGCTAGGAGGAGTGTGGAAGACCCTGATCCTCCCACTGTTCATTTAGTGGGGGGCAACCCCAACTCACTCTCTGGCACAGTTAGGCAGGACACTGCTGATAGTGTGACCTGTGGGCAGGGAAGTTCACCGCCTCATTTTTGGTGGGAATTTCCTCTGCCAACATCATACGAAACTTTGATTGTTGTTGTACGTTCTGTGATCTAGTGTTATCTTTGTTATCTTTGGGGACCAAAGAGTTTAAGTGGGGGAAGTGTGTAGCGGGGTCTCCTTTAAGGCCCCGGGACTATGTTACCCAGAACCCCGTTCGGCACCCAGAGTGCAGTTAGCCACCGCAGAGACTCATGGGAGGGGTTATTTAAGGAGGAGGCGAGGCGGAGCTCGGCCTCTTTGGACACCGCGCTGCAAGCAAGAGTTTCTTCCTGTGCGGATCTGCTGCAGTGCAAGGCCTGAAGCCTGGGCCTTGCGCAACTTCCAAAGAGCCTTCCACCCCACTGCGGAGCCTGGGTGGCACCGGACTTGTCGAGTGAGGACATCAGTTAGATCGGGGACCCGATCGTTGCAGACGCTGTGTGCGGAGACACAGCAGGTGGAAGTCCCTGACTGGGATCGCGTCCGGAGTGGTGAGCGAGCACTTGCTCAAACCAATAGACTGTACTGTGTTTAGGCCTATAGACTGCCTTGGCCCACCTATCGTTGTTTGTTGTTCCATTAGGAGACCCGTAGCAGGACAGAGTTTAAGGGTCTCCAGTTTAGTGTTCCTTGAGACTGCCTACTTGTGGATTACAAATATTATCTCATCAAGTGCACCACCGAAAGTTTGCATGCGAAGAAATCATAGAGTGAAAAGACTGAGATTTCTTCTATGTCAGGCCTGACTAGGGGGGAGATAGAATATTGTTTAGTGCGCCACAGGGCACGCACACCATAATAGCTGCGCGCGGTGTGTTACCGCACTGGGCCATTGTTGTGTGATACACCTATTGCTACAGGGCTCTGTAAGCAAGTTACATGTGTTCTGTTCTGCCTATGCTTTTGATATAAAAGTAAAACCGTTGCATTTAATCTCTCGCCTCAGTGTGTTGTCTTACTGCAAAAGAGATTGCCCTTTACAATATTACTGAATGTGATATAAGTTTAACCCTAGACTAACTGTGCCAGAGTGGGTCGAGTAAGATTGCCGGGGGTTGGCGGTGCTGTATGCAGGGCCCGAAATCAAACCAGCGGCTCTCTTAACTGGGGGTAGTGCTACATTACATATTATATAGCGCCAACAGTTTGTATAGCGTTTTACAATATAAAGGCAAATTCAATTTGATACAAGAGGATTAGGAGGGCCCTGCCCATGGAATTTATATTTACAAGCTAACAGAGAGGAGCAAGTGGTACAAAAGTGTACAGGGGTGAAAAGGGTAATCGCTGTGGGGGATGAGCTGATGAAGTACATTTCAAGAAGCCAAGTCATATTTAACAAATAAATCTTAGTCCCATCCCTATACAGTAAAACCTTGGATTGCGAGCATAATTCGTTCCAGAAACATGCTTGTAATCCAAAGCACTTGTATATCAAAGCGAATTTCCCCATGGTATAATAGACATGTGCGAATTCGTTTCGTACGAACTTCCGAAAATTTGCCTGAATTTCCGAAAATTCGTACATTCAGAAACATCCGAAATACGAATTTCTATTCTTACGAATTTTCATTGACAAATTTTGTTTCGGGAGTGGGAGAGACGGCTCAGACTGGTACTGGTAGTCGATGGGAGATTTAGAATTGGACAAAATAAGAATGTTCGGTAATATTGTTTTATTATTGTCATAATAATTACGATTATTCGTTATGATGAAGTTAAAAACCCAGGAAGTCAGCACAGCACAGGGATGATGGGAGCCCCTCATAATGAGCACAGCAGGGGTACAGCCCCAGGAGGAAGTCAGCACAGCACAGGGATGGTGGGAGCCCCTCATAATGAGCACAGCAGGGGTACAGCCCCAGGAGGAAGTCAGCACAGCACAGGGATGGTGGGAGCCCCTCATATTGAGTCAACGACTGCCATATTGAGAAAGGCATTTTTTGTTTTTTAAATTCATCATAACGAATTATCCCTTCTAGAAACGCGGCTTGATTTTTATGCTGGCAAATATGTACATTGACCTGGGAAGTGGTAAAAACACGATCCCAGATCTCTCAATAAAGAGGACCTGTCACTGCTTAAGCTATCACATGGAATGTTCATTCCTTGCCCTGCGGTCCAGTCTCTGAAGGGAGGGGATCATGCTCTGCCTCAGTATGTCACAGTACATGTTGGCATTCATGGTTCCCTCAATGATCTGTAGCTCCCCAGTGCCGGCAGCACTCATGCAGCCCCAGACCATGACACTCCCACCACCACCATGCTTGACTGTAGGTAAGACACACTTGTCTTTGTACTCCTCACCTGGTTGCCGCCACACACGCTTCACACCATCTGAACCAAATACGTTTATCTTGGTCTCATCAGACCACAGGACATGGTTCCAGTAATCCATGTCCTTAGTCTGCTTGTCTTCAGCAAACTGTTTGCAGCTTTCTTGTGCATCATCTTTAGAAGAGGCTTCCTTCTGGGATGACAGCCATGCAGACCAATTTGATGCAGTGTGCGGCGTATGGTCTGAGCACTGATAGGCTGACCCCACACCCCTTAAACCTCTGCAGCAATGCTGGCAGCACTCATACGTCTATTTCCCAAAGACAACCGCTGTATGGTCTTGGCCACCGTGCTGCAGCTCAGTTTCAGGGTCTTGGCAATCTTCTTATAGCCTAGGCCATCTTTATGTAGAGCAACAATTCTTTTTTTCATATCCTCAGAGAGTTCTTTGCCATGAGGTGCCATGTTGAACTTCCAGTGACCAGTATGAGAGAGTGAGAGCGATAACACCAAATTTAACACACCTGCTTTCCATTCACACCTGAGACCTTGTAACACTAACGAGTCACATGACACCGGGGAGGGAAAATGGCTAATTGGGCCCAATTCGGACATTTTCACTTAGAGGTGTACTCACTTTAGTTGCCAGCGGTTTAGACATTAATGGCTGTGTGTTGAGTTATTTTGAGGAGACAGCAAATTTGCACTGTTATACAAGTGTAGCGACCTCACCCCTCTCACCCCTTCTCATTCTCGGCTTGTCTTTCTTTGTCTAGGGGTGTCAGTACCGGGGGGAGGGATGAGATACACCACAGCCCATGTCCTCCATAGTGAAGAGGTGAAGGCCAGAAAGATCGGGCTTTGTGTAGGTGTCCTAGAGTCAAGTCCTGTCCTTCCTCCTTGACTCCTTTGCTCCTAGTAACCAGAGTTCCACACACTGAATAGGTCCAAACTGTTTTATTCTTCTCAGCGAATAAACATACAGCACAGTTAAGTTGGATTCTTTTGCAACAACCTTAGTAGTAATGGGAATAGGTCGAGGCACAATCCTTTCCCTTCTTTTGCCAACCACTGTGGTATCACCAGTGGCAAATAGTCACTGCCACTGACTATGTGAAGTAGAACGTGAATTACCTTCGCTAGCACGGCCCCTGTCAGGGGAAGGATATCCGTCCAACTCAGACACGGGCACCCAAGGAGTTAGGGCCCCCTCGGATTCCTCCACCCTCGCGGAACTCAGTCGAAGGTACTGAGCCCCAGGCCTCCGCCATAGTACCTCACCCCAGGCTAAAGGTGCCTGAGATGGACTCCATCTTCGCTCCGGCCAGGTCAAAGACACCTGGGCCCAGAACACCGGAACGCCAGCACCCAAGCTGAAGGTGCCTGGGTGCGGCCGCGTCCTCCCGACTCTGAACCTCCACACCAACCAACAACCACGTGGTAAAGGCGTCCGCCCCTTTTATCCCCTCTCCCTTTGCCAGCTCCAGGGGAGGACAAAAAGGCACAGTCTTGTGGTGTGAGTTCACCTCCGGCCCCCGGCAACAACGCCACCTGTAGGCCGCAGGGAACTTCACACCACCAGAGTCCTCCAAGAACCAGAAAAGGGTCTCGGATTCCCTAGCAATCAGTGCATTCGGGTTACACTACCACCCAGATGCTTCCCCTAAATTCAAATACCCGCTACACAAGCTTCAGACTTTACGTGGGCCAGACAGTGGTCAGTGAAAAAGGTCCCAACATCACTGGGAAAAAATAATGCCCCATTGTTTGTTTCAATGGGAGTAATTGTGCCTCATCATTGGTGTCATTGGGCTCCATTGTTGGTGTCATTGAGAGAAACTATGCTCCATTGTTGGTGTCATTGTGAGGAATTGTCCCCCATCGTTGGTGTCATTGTGAGGAATTGTCCCCCATCGTTGGTATCATTGGGAGGAATTGTCCCCCATCGTTGGTGCCATTGGGAGGAATTTTGCACCAATGTTAGTATCAGTGGAAGAAATAGTGCCCCAAGGGCTGGATAAAAGCAAGCAAAGGGCCGCACCTGGCCCCCGGGCCGCAGTTTGGAGACCACTGCTCTAGGGTATCTGCTGAATATATATAATTTTTGGGGGTTCTAAGTAATTTTCTAGTAAAAAAGCTGATTTCCACATTTATGTGAGAAGTGCTATGATAGGTTTGGGAAGCAAGTGGTTAAAATGAAATAAATAAATAGAAAATAAGCCTAAGTTCCGACTTTTGCATGCCAGGAATGCGTGCAAAATCGTGCACTTTCCCTGACATGCAGAAAAACGCGCTGCCATTTAGCAGACGTGCAGTGGTGCCGTTAATTGTTTATGGCACCCCTGCGCACCTGTAACCACGCCACATTCTCGCTCCCATGCCATTTTGGTGCAGAACGCTTTTGGAAAAGAGTCCGGGACATTTCATCGCACGTAAGGCAGGCTACTGAAATGAACGGGCTGCCCTAACATGCACCAACGTGGGAATGCGCCCGCGCTTGGTCGCACCTGAAGGTGTGAACCAAGCCTAAAAAAAGTGCCTAGTTTCCCTTTAACCGCTTAAGGACCAGCAACCGCAGTTGTACTGCGGCAGGTTGGCTCTCCTAAGCGAAATCGCTGTCATTGTACGTCGGCCGCTTTAAGAGCTCTAGGGGGCATGCGTGTGCTCGCGGCACGACACCGGAGCCGATGCGCGTGGCCGGCGGCCGCGATGTACGTCGGCCACCCTTGATCCCTCCACAGAGCGCCAGAACGGGGATCTGTCAATGTAAACAAACAGATCCCCATTCTGACAGGGGAAGAGAGAGAGATCTGCTGTTCCTAGTGATTAGAAATGGCGATCTCTCTCTCCTCCTCCAGTCAGTCTCCCCCCCCACAGTTAGAAACACCTCCCAGGGAACACTTTTAACCCCTTGATCGCACCCTAGTGTTAACACCTTCCCAGCCAGTGACATTTACACAGTAATCAGTGCAATTTTACAGCACTGATCGCTGTATAAATGTCAATAGTCCCAAAAATGTGTCAAAAGTGTCCGATCTGCCCGCCGCAATGTCGCAGTCCCGCTAAAAATCGCAGCTCGCCGCCATTATTAGTAAAAAAAATAACAATATTAAAAATGCCATAAATCTATCCCCTATTTTGTAGACGCCATAACTTTTGTGCAAACCAATCAATATACGCTTGTTGCGATTTTTTTTTAATCAAAAATATGTAGAATTATACATATTGGTCTAAAATTAGGAAGACTTTTTATTTTTATTTTTTTTGGGGATATTTATTATAGCAAAAAGTAAAAGATATTGTTTTTTTTGTATTAATAGCGCAATTTTTTTTTTGTGTATAGCGCAAAAAATAGAAAATTGCAGAGGTTTTTTTTTTGAGAATATTTATTATAGCAAAAAGTAAAAAATATTGTTTTTTTTTGTTAATAGCGCAATTTTTTTTGGGGTTTATAGTGCAAAAAATAGAAAAGTGCAGAAGTTTTTTGGGATATTTATTATAGCAAAAAGTAAAAAATATTGCTTTTTTTTGTTAATAGCGCAAAATTTTTTTTGGTTTATAGCGCAAAAAATTGAAAACTGCAGAGGTGATCAAATACCACCGAAAGAAAGCTCTATTTATGGGAAAAAAAGAACGTCAATTTTGTTTGGGTACAGCGTCACACGACCGCGCAATTGTCAGTTAAAGTGACGCAGTGCCGAATCGCAAAAAATTGAGTGCTCATTAAGAGGGCAAATCCTTCCGGTCCTTAAGTGGTTAAACAACCCCCAACAACAACAAAAGTATCGCTACGCAGAGTCAATGAATTACAAGCATTTAAAAAACATTTCCGCTGACGAAGGGTATTCATTCATTAAACTCAATATCAATTCAACAGCCCTGGCCTGACCAGCACGGGGAAAATGTCACCGGCGTTCCAGAACGGAATTGGCGCTCACGTCTGATGTTTATTAAAGTAGGACCATTACGCGCCCCGCGGCGCCTGTTTAAACTCCCTCAGCCGCGCAGTCGGCGGCTCTCTTCCCAGACAAGCCGGCCTCTCCCAGAAGGCTTCTTCCGTGTAAGAAATATCGCTAATTATCCTCATCAAAGACTCATTATACAGGGAAGCTTTCTTACATAACTCCTATGGGCACCTGCTTCCTACAGCTCTATCTACACAATGGCAGCGGCTAACAGGCAGGGCCGCCGTACGATGCTCCGAACAAAAAATAAAATATAAAAAAAGAAGCGAATTACAATTAATTGCTGCCAGCGTGGCGCGTAATGTGACAGCAGCAATACCCTCGGCAGATGTGCGCCGCAATACAGCAACATAGTCAGCAGGCTGGCATAATAATTAAAGCAACAAAGTATCTAATGCAGCAGATTTGGTAGATCTATAGATTATACTAGTGGAAGATTGCAAGCTCTTTTGCACAGGGAATATTACAGTTGTGTTGTCCACAAGCAGACGGCAGGAAGTGCGATGATCTGCAGAAATCCTTTCATCGGCGCACAGCAATTATTATAATGGAATATCGTTTCGGATTTCTTGCTGCGGTTTGCAGATTGCTCTGATTAAATGCGGGCGCTGCCGCCTGGTTTTTGGGTAATCTCAATAGATTCAGTAGTGTAGGTGGAACCCGCATGATGGGTTTCCTTTAAAGGAAGCCGCTAGTCATAGGCGGGTGCACAGGGTGTGCCAGGTGTGCCTGGGTACACCCTAATCACCCTGTGTGGTGCAGATTCCCCATTATTTGGACCCCTGATATTTCACCGAAGCTCCCTAATGGGGCGCATACATTTAAAAAAAAAAAAAATAATCCAATTGTAAAAAAAATAATAAAAAATAAAGCAATAAAAATAAAAAAACACTGACACTGTCCCGTCCCCTACTGACACCAATCTCTGCCCTACTGACACCAGTCTCTGCCCTACATATGCACACGCACACCACATCGCACCACTTCGCACCACACCGCAACACGTCGCAACACATCGCACCACATCACACCACATTGCACCACGTCGCACCACATCGCATGACATCGCACCACATCGCACCACTTTGCACCACACCACACCACGTCGCACCACACCGCAACACGTCGCAACACATCGCACCATGTCGCACCACGTCGCACCACATCACACCACGTCGCACTGCATCACATGACATCGCACCACGTCGCACCGCATCGCATGAGATCGCACCACGTCGCACCACATCGCATGACATCGCACCATGTCGCACCACTTTGCACCACACCGCAACATGTCGCACCACATCACACCACGTCGCAACACATCGCACCATGTCGCAGCACGTCACACCACATCGCAACACATCACACCACGTCGCACCACATCGCATGACATCGCACCACATAGCACCACGTCGCGCCACATCGCACCACATCGCATGACATCGCACCACCTCGCACCAAATCGCAACACATCGCACCACATTGCATGACATCACACCACATCGCAACACATTGCACCACATTGCATGACATCACACCACATCGCACCACATTGCACAACGTTGCACCACATCGCAACACCTTCCACCAAATCGCACCACATCGCAACACAGCCAGCGCACCACATCGTACTACATTGCACCACATCTCACCACATTGCAACACAACACACCACATCACACTACATAACAACATGTTTCACCACATTGCACCACTTCGCAACCTTCTGGGCTGAATAAAAATTTGTGAAAAGTATTTTTTTTTAATATGACATTTCAATAAAGTTGAAATATAAAAAAAAAAAAAAAAATGAGCCTCAATGATCCAATGCACAGAAATAAAACAGTCCAGTCTTGGCGACAACAATGGCTGCCTCCATAGATACAGTACAATGAATGAGCGTAGCCTCCCAGGGACAGGAAGTATATTATTCATTTGAAAATAAGGGAAAAAAAGCCCAACAAAAGAAAGCTAATGCAGCCCCCACATCTAAGGACTAGTGAGCTGCAGATTTAGATACACCTCAATGCAGACAATGAGAAACTTGGATACAAAAGTGACATTGCTGTGTGTCCAGGTATGGTTTTTCTGCCAGTGATGAGTCCCTTTTAAATGATAAGCCATAATTTGATGATGTATGCTCGTCTGATTGTTACAACCAAAAAAAGGAAAATAAGGTTCTGGCCAATTAGGTTCTAGCCATTATTCTAGAAAATGACTACATCTGATTGGCTTATAGAGATAAGACATACATCTTCAGACAAGTGCTATTATTATTGTATGTTTGTTTATTTGCAGCTGTTTGAATTCAGTCCAGAAGTCAGAAAATAAATAGATTTTTTCATGTGATATTTTTTCTAAAATAATACAAAAGGGATTCTAAAAAGAAAGAAAGAAACAATAATATCAGATGGAAGATTATTTCATGTCAAAGAATTCATTTGGGGAGTCTTTGTTCCTAAAGGCGATGCTGTGACACCAAGACACAGAGCGACAAGATTCATAAAAGATCCCCATTATCATCATCACCGTTATCAGTATATCCCATGATCATATATGTAAAACAGTTGAACTTTAGCAAAGCAAGCAGCAAAATTTGCAAACTAGAGAAATCACCCTTAAACTTTACCGCCAGTTCCCATTTTCTTTCTCAGCATGTACAATGCAATACCATTGTGTTGTGCTTGTTTCCTATTTGACTGTTATAATGCGGTGACAGCCAAGTGATCAAGTAACCAATGGGCTATTAAAACTAATAATAATAATAAAAGAAAAATAATAATAATTTTATATATTTAGTACTTTTGTAAAAACACATGTTCAACATATAGGCACAGCAGGCAGCTGCCTAAGGGGGTCACTATTTAGTGGGCTGGCTCATAATTACTTTTATTTTTTTAACATTACAGTTATTATTATAACACAAAATATAAAGGAAGGAGAGAGTTCAGTCAGTAACCTGGGGCGTACTTGCTCCAATGCAATGTCAAGTTTGAATACAGCATTGACTTAGCCGAAAGCACAATATATATATATACACACACACACACATTTTATTATTTCTTATAATATATATATATATATATATATATATATATATATAAAATTTACATATATAATGGTATAAATAGTAGTAAGATAAATACAATTATCTCTGTTATTATAATTATTGTTAATAATGGATAATACCAAGTCTACCAGCTTAATAATTATTAATAACCATTTTAACAATATTTGTTATTAATATTATGATTATTATTAGTAGTAGTAGTAGTATACAGGTTACTATAAATATGCTTTGCTTTCTAAAATAACAAAAAAAAAAAATCTGGAGTTGAATATTAATTAAAATAACACTAACTTGGTTGAAAGAAATATGAAAAATATAAAAATAATAATAAAATGACAAAAATAAATAAATATTAATAAAACATAATAATAATAATAAATTGGCAAATAATAATAATAATACAAATAATAATAATATGACTCATAATTATAAAAATAATAATTATTATTACTATTATTTTATACACACTGATTGCTCTACATACTCACTACTCAATTGCACTGCACAAAATATATTCTTGAGTTAAATGCAGTTGTCTACCTATTTTATTCTGCAAGGTCCTTTATGCACAGAATTGACACGTTGCACATTTTAGTGTCATGAACATTGAGTATCACCCCCTGTACTGTACAGAGCACATCAAAAAGCAACACAAAGTTTTCCCTTACTGGTCGTGTTATACTTGATCCCATTGAAGGAATCCGGGCAGGGTCTCTCCACTAGTTCCCCGGCGATGCTGCGTGGCCAGCAGGTGCCAATCTGGTCTATGGTGGCAATGCAGTGAGGACCTTAACATGGAAAACATAAAGAAAAGAGAGAAATTAAATTAAAAGACAGAGGTCTCCATCAATGCAGATTTCTCAGTAGTTAGAGTCTTCCTAAACCTCTGGCAGCCGCCTACCATCAAAGGGCAGGAAGGTGTGATTGATGGTGAGGAAGGAGTCCTGATAAGCATCCAAGAGGCTGCAGTTGGCATCAAATTCGTCTATGAAAATCTCAAAGATAGTGCTCTCCATCATCGTGGCGGGGCTGCCAGCTGGTGCTGATGTTGGGATGTGTGGGACTCACTAAGACTGACAGCTGGGAGTTTCATGTGCTCCCAGTGTATAAGACTCAGCAGAGCAGCCAATCACAGAGGGTGGAGGGGCTGATACTTGGAGGTGTCTGTGCTGTGCTCAGCTATGTCTGCATGTGCAACACAGTGTATGAGCAAAGCTGTGCTACACACACACTGCTCCAGTGCCCCCTCCCCTCCTTCCCTTCTATTCTCTCCCGCAACCTTCTTCAGCCCCTTCTATCTCCTACTTCTATCCATTCCATATCTGCCCCCTCTCCTTTCCTTATCTGCCCCCTCTCATTTCCCTATCTGCCCCCTCTCATTTCCCTATCTGCCCCCTCTCATTTCCCTATCTGCCCCCTCTCATTTCCCTATCTGCCCCCTCTCATTTCCCTATCTGCCCCCTCTCATTTCCCTATCTGCCCCCTCTCCTTTGCTTATCTGCCCCCTCTCCTTTGCTTATCTGCCCCCTCATTTCCTCACCTGCCCCCTATTTCTCCCTCTTCTCTCTTTTCCATATCTGCCCCCTCTCCTTTCCTTATCTGCCCCCTATCTCTCCCTCTTCTCTCTTTTCCTTGTGTTCCCCCTCTCCTTTCCTTATCTGCCCCCTATCTCTCCCTCTTCTCTCTTTTCCATGTGTGCCCCCTCTCCTTTCCTTATCTGCCCCCTATCTCTCCCTCTTCTCTCTTTTCCATTTCTGCCCCCTCTCCTTTCCTTATCTGCCCCCTATCTCTCCCTCTTCTCTCTTTTCCATATCTGCTCACTCTCCGAAGCTAGCTGCCCCTCTCTCTTTTACCTCTCTCATTTCCTTATCTGCCACCTCTCCTTTCCATAGCTGCCCCCTCTCTTCCCAACTTCTCTCCTTTCCATATCTGCCTCCTCTCCTTTCCTTATCTGCCCCTATCTCTCCCTCTTCTCTCTTTTCCTTATCTGCCCCCTATCTCTCCCTTTTCTCTCCTTTCCTTATCTGCCCCCTATCTCTCCCTCTTCTCTCCTTTCCATATCTGCCCCCTCTCCTTCCCTCATCTGCCCCCTCTCCTTTTCTTATCTGCCCCCTCTTTCTTCCACTTCTCTCCTTCCTTCATCTGCCCCTCTCCTTTCCATATCTGCCCCCTCTCCTTTCCATACTCTCCTTTCCATATCTGCCTCCTCTCCTTTCCTTATCTGCCCCCTATCTCTCCCTCTTCTCTCCTTTCCTTATCTGCCCCCTATCTCTCCCTTTTCTCTCCTTTCCTTATCTGCCCCCTATCTCTCCCTCTTCTCTCCTTTCCATATCTGCCCCCTCTCCTTCCCTCATCTGCCCCTTCTCCTTTTCTTATCTGCCCCCTCTTTCTTCCACTTCTCTCCTTCCTTCATCTGCCCCTCTCCTTTCCATATCTGCCCCCTCTCCTTTCCATACTCTCCTTTCCATATCTGCCCCCTCTCCTTTCCTTATCTGCCCCCTATCTCTCCCTCTTCTCTCTTTTCCATATCTGCCCCCTCTCCTTTCCATATCTGCCCCCTCTCCTTTCCTTATCTGCCCCCTCTCATTTCCCTATCTGCCCCCTCTCATTTCCCTATCTGCCCCCTCTCATTTCCCTATCTGCCCCCTCTCATTTCCCTATCTGCCCCCTCTCATTTCCATATCTGCCCCCTCTCATTTCCATATCTGCCCCCTCATTTCCTCACCTGCCCCCTATTTCTCCCTCTTCTCTCTTTTCCATATCTGCCCCCTCTCCTTTCCTTATCTGCCCCCTATCTCTCCCTCTTCTCTCTTTTCCTTGTGTTCCCCCTCTCCTTTCCTTATCTGCCCCCTATCTCTCCCTCTTCTCTCTTTTCCATGTGTGACCCCTCTCCTTTCCTTATCTGCCCCCTATCTCTCTTTTCCATGTGTGCCCCCTCTCCTTTCCTTATCTGCCCCCTATCTCTCCCTCTTCTCTCTTTTCCATGTGTTCCCCCTCTCCTTTCCTTATCTGCCCCCTATCTCTCCCTCTTCTCTCTTTTCCATGTGTGCCCCCTCTCCTTTCCTTATCTGCCCCCTATCTCTCTTTTCCATGTGTTCCCCCTCTCCTTTCCTTATCTGCCCCCTATCTCTCCCTCTTCTCTCTTTTCCATGTGTGCCCCCTCTCCTTTCCTTATCTGCCCCCTATCTCTCTTTTCCATGTGTGCCCCCTCTCCTTTCCTTATCTGCCCCCTATCTCTCCCTCTTCTCTCTTTTCCATGTGTGCCCCCGCGCCTTTCCTTATCTGCCCCCTATCTCTCCCTCTTCTCTCTTTTCCATGTGTGCCCCCTCTCCTTTCCCTATCTGCCCCCTATTTCTCCCTCTTCTCTCTTTTCCATATCTGCCCCCTCTCCTTTCCTTATCTGCCCCCTATCTCTCCCTCTTCTCTCTTTTCCATGTGTGCCCCCTCTCCTTTCCCTATCTGCCCCCTATTTCTCCCTCTTCTCTCTTTTCCATATCTGCCCCCTCTCCTTTCCTTATCTGCCCCCTATCTCTCCCTATTCTCTCTTTTCCATGTGTGCCCCCTCTCCTTTCCTTATCTGCCCCCTATCTCTCTTTTCCATGTGTGCCCCCTCTCCTTTCCTTATCTGCCCCCTATCTCTCCCTCTTCTCTCTTTTCCATTTCTGCCCCCTCTCCTTTCCTTATCTGCCCCCTATTTCTCCCTCTTCTCTCTTTTCCATGTGTGCCCCCTCTCCTTTCCTTATCTGCCCCCTATCTCTCCCTCTTCTCTCTTTTCCATTTCTGCCCCCCCTCCTTTCCTTATCTGCCCCCTATCTCTCCCTCTTCTCTCTTTTCCATATCTGCTCACTCTCCGAAGCTAGCTGCCCCTCTCTCTTTTACCTCTCTCATTTCCTTATCTGCCACCTCTCCTTTCCATAGCTGCCCCCTCTCTTCCCAACTTCTCTCCTTTCCATATCTGCCTCCTCTCCTTTCCTTATCTGCCCCCTATCTCTCCCTCTTCTCTTTTTTCCTTATCTGCCCCCTATCTCTCCCTTTTCTCTCCTTTCCTTATCTGCCCCCTATCTCTCCCTCTTCTCTCCTTTCCATATCTGCCCCCTCTCCTTCCCTCATCTGCCCCCTCTCCTTTTCTTATCTGCCCCCTCTTTCTTCCACTTCTCTCCTTCCTTCATCTGCCCCTCTCCTTTCCATATCTGCCCCCTCTCCTTTCCATACTCTCCTTTCCATATCTGCCTCCTCTCCTTTCCTTATCTGCCCCCTATCTCCCCCTCTTCTCTCCTTTCCTTATCTGCCCCCTATCTCTCCCTTTTCTCTCCTTTCCTTATCTGCCCCCTATCTCTCCCTCTTCTCTCCTTTCCATATCTGCCCCCTCTCCTTCCCTCATCTGCCCCTTCTCCTTTTCTTATCTGCCCCCTCTTTCTTCCACTTCTCTCCTTCCTTCATCTGCCCCTCTCCTTTCCATATCTGCCCCCTCTCCTTTCCATACTCTCCTTTCCATATCTGCCCCCTCTCCTTTCCTTATCTGCCCCCTATCTCTCCCTCTTCTCTCTTTTCCATATCTGCCCCCTCTCCTTTCCATATCTGCCCCCTCTCCTTTCCTTATCTGCCCCCTCTCATTTCCCTATCTGCCCCCTCTCATTTCCCTATCTGCCCCCTCTCATTTCCCTATCTGCCCCCTCTCATTTCCCTATCTGCCCCCTCTCATTTCCATATCTGCCCCCTCTCATTTCCATATCTGCCCCCTCTCATTTCCATATCTGCCCCCTCATTTCCTCACCTGCCCCCTATTTCTCCCTCTTCTCTCTTTTCCATATCTGCCCCCTCTCCTTTCCTTATCTGCCCCCTATCTCTCCCTCTTCTCTCTTTTCCTTGTGTTCCCCCTCTCCTTTCCTTATCTGCCCCCTATCTCTCCCTCTTCTCTCTTTTCCATGTGTGCCCCCTCTCCTTTCCTTATCTGCCCCCTATCTCTCTTTTCCATGTGTGCCCCCTCTCCTTTCCTTATCTGCCCCCTATCTCTCCCTCTTCTCTCTTTTCCATGTGTTCCCCCTCTCCTTTCCTTATCTGCCCCCTATCTCTCCCTCTTCTCTCTTTTCCATGTGTGCCCCCTCTCCTTTCCTTATCTGCCCCCTATCTCTCTTTTCCATGTGTGCCCCCTCTCCTTTCCTTATCTGCCCCTATCTCTCTTTTCCATGTGTGCCCCCTCTCCTTTCCTTATCTGCCCCCTATCTCTCCCTCTTCTCTCTTTTCCATGTGTGCCCCCGCGCCTTTCCTTATCTGCCCCCTATCTCTCCCTCTTCTCTCTTTTCCATGTGTGCCCCCTCTCCTTTCCCTATCTGCCCCCTATTTCTCCCTCTTCTCTCTTTTCCATATCTGCCCCCTCTCCTTTCCTTATCTGCCCCCTATCTTTCCCTCTTCTCTCTTTTCATGTGTGCCCCCTCTCCTTTCCCTATCTGCCCCCTATTTCTCCCTCTTCTCTCTTTTCCATATCTGCCCCCTCTCCTTTCCTTATCTGCCCCCTATCTCTCCCTATTCTCTCTTTTCCATGTGTTCCCCCTCTCCTTTCCTTATCTGCCCCCTATCTCTCCCTCTTCTCTCTTTTCCATGTGTGCCCCCTCTCCTTTCCTTATCTGCCCCCTATCTCTCTTTTCCATGTGTGCCCCCTCTCCTTTCCTTATCTGCCCCCTATCTCTCCCTCTTCTCTCTTTTCCATTTCTGCCCCCTCTCCTTTCCTTATCTGCCCCCTATTTCTCCCTCTTCTCTCTTTTCCATGTGTGCCCCCTCTCCTTTCCTTATCTGCCCCCTATCTCTCCCTCTTCTCTCTTTTCCATTTCTGCCCCCTCTCCTTTCCTTATCTGCCCCTATCTCTCCCTCTTCTCTCTTTTCCATATCTGCTCACTCTCCGAAGCTAGCTGCCCCTCTCTCTTTTACCTCTCTCATTTCCTTATCTGCCACCTCTCCTTTCCATAGCTGCCCCCTCTCTTCCCAACTTCTCTCCTTTCCATATCTGCCTCCTCTCCTTTCCTTATCTGCCCCCTATCTCTCCCTCTTCTCTTTTTTCCTTATCTGCCCCCTATCTCTCCCTTTTCTCTCCTTTCCTTATCTGCCCCCTATCTCTCCCTCTTCTCTCCTTTCCATATCTGCCCCCTCTCCTTCCCTCATCTGCCCCCTCTCCTTTTCTTATCTGCCCCCTCTTTCTTCCACTTCTCTCCTTCCTTCATCTGCCCCTCTCCTTTCCATATCTGCCCCCTCTCCTTTCCATACTCTCCTTTCCATATCTGCCTCCTCTCCTTTCCTTATCTGCCCCCTATCTCCCCCTCTTCTCTCCTTTCCTTATCTGCCCCCTATCTCTCCCTTTTCTCTCCTTTCCTTATCTGCCCCCTATCTCTCCCTCTTCTCTCCTTTCCATATCTGCCCCCTCTCCTTCCCTCATCTGCCCCTTCTCCTTTTCTTATCTGCCCCCTCTTTCTTCCACTTCTCTCCTTCCTTCATCTGCCCCTCTCCTTTCCATATCTGCCCCCTCTCCTTTCCATACTCTCCTTTCCATATCTGCCCCCTCTCCTTTCCTTATCTGCCCCCTATCTCTCCCTCTTCTCTCTTTTCCATATCTGCCCCCTCTCCTTTCCATATCTGCCCCCTCTCCTTTCCTTATCTGCCCCCTCTCATTTCCCTATCTGCCACCTCTCATTTCCCTATCTGCCCCCTCTCATTTCCCTATCTGTCCCCTCTCATTTCCCTATCTGCCCCTCTCTCCTTTCCATATCTGCCCCCTCTCCTTTCCTTATCTGCCCCCTCTCATTTCCCTATCTGCCCCCTCTCATTTCCCTATCTGCCCCCTCTCCTTTCCATATCTGCCCCTCTCTCCTTTCCATATCTGCCCCCTCTCCTTTCCATATCTGCCCCCTCTCCTTTCCATATCTGCCCCCTCTCTCTCCCACTTCTCTCCTTTCCATATCCGCATCTCTCCTATCTGCCTCACTTTCTTCTCCTTTCCAGTCCTCCTCTCCCTTTATCCAGACCAGCGTTCTCTATGAAGAATGGACACTGACTGATCTTCTCTTTGCAGTCCATGAAAGAAAACAAATGTCTGTAAATAGGCAACAATACAAAAATGTGGACCGCACACAGAGCCCCGGGCTCAGAGATCCTTTATTAAAGCTCAATTCCAGGCAATCAGCGGAAAACACGGATAAAATACATAGAATGGAGCTGGATTACCTGCCAAGGGATTTGTATTTCTGTCTATCCAGTCCTGAGATGTACACAGCTCTGCCTGGCAGAAG
This sequence comes from Rana muscosa, assembly GCA_029206835.1. Lineage (NCBI taxonomy): Eukaryota > Metazoa > Chordata > Amphibia > Anura > Ranidae > Rana > Rana muscosa. The sequence goes on from CM055122.1 coordinate 311,350,694, forward strand.
ACGGGACCTGATGCTTCTCTGCTGCAGTTCAGTAACACTTTCCTCCCCCACTCTGTTATTGGTCAGTGAAGGAGAAGCAGCAGATCTAGGAGCTCACCTGTCTCTCTGCTTTCCCCTCCTATCAGCATGCTCTTTGCACTGCAGAACACCTAACTGGCCACTTGCGTTTCTTCTCCCTTCCCCACTCTAAGCTCTGCTTAGCCAAATTCAGGTTCTACTTATACTGCTTACACTTTACCAACATGTATTTATTGATTACAGAGCTGCATTTACTTGTTTCTTTTATATCTGTCTGAATTTGCTTTCCTTGACTCCTCCCTCGCTCAGCAACAGGCTAATGAAATGTTAAAACCTTTCATTTTTTATTACATACCCTATTTTACACCTTGTGGCATCATCCCTGGGCCTCTGTGCTCCTCTAGGCAATGCAAGAAGATCATGGCTGGTGGGAAGGGCCAGCAGGGGGCTCTACATAGCTTCCTGAAAACATCACAGCGCCCGGCCTCAGTACTCCTCTCCGAAACCCCCAGCCCTGATGCAAGCAGTGGGCGGGCTCTTGGGAGGAGTTATGCAAATATCAAAATGACTTGATGGGTGGGTGTTAGTCTGGAAGAGTGGGCGTGGCTGGGCAGGTTGTATTTGAATGCAGACCACTTTAGGTAAAGCCCATATGCAATGCTGAGTCTCTATGATTGTAAGACCTGACATCCAATGAATAAAAAGGGACAAGGCAGGGAGAGTTGGGCTGAGGAGGAAAGGGCTAGATGATGCTGGATGTCCCACAGTTAGGAAATGAGAGGGGCTCTCTCGGAATTGCTGCATCTTCTTTCCATATACCGTACTTTCCCTATCCCACACCTCCTCATTCCATATACCATGCTGTACATTCCCTATTCCACACCTCCTCATTCCATATACCATGCTGTACATTCCCTATTCCACACCTCCTCATTCCATATACCATGCTGTATGTGCCCTATCCCACATCTCCTCATTCCATACACCATGCTGTACGTTCCCTATCCCACACCTCCTCATTCCATATACCATGCTGTACGTTCCCTATCCCACACCTCCTCATTCCATATACCATGCTGTACATTCAATATTCCACATCTCCTCATTCCATATACCATGCTGTACATTCCCTATTCCACATCTCCTCATTCCATATACCATGCTGTACATTCCCTATCCCACACCTCCTCATTCCATATACCATGCTGTACATTCCCTATTCCACATCTCCTCATTCCATATACCATGCTGTACATTCCCTATCCCACACCTCCTCATTCCATATACCATGCTGTACATTCCCTATCCCACATCTCCTCATTACATATACCATGCTGTACATTCCCTATTCCACATCTCCTCATTCCATATACCATGCTGTACATTCCCTATTCCACATCTCCTCATTCCATATACCATGCTGTACATTCCCTATCCCACACCTATTCATTCCATATACCATGCTGCACATTCCCTATTCCACACCTCCTCATTCCATATACCATGCTGTACATTCCCTATCCCACACCTCCTCATTCCATATACCATGCTGTACATTCCCTATTCCACATCTCCTCATTCCATATACCATGCTGTACATTCCCTATTCCACATCTCCTCATTCCATATACCATGCTGTACATTCCCTATCCCACACCTATTCATTCCATAAACCATGCTCCACATTCCCTATTCCACCCCTCCTCATTCCATATACCATGCTGTACATTCCCTATTCCACATCTCCTCATTCCATATACCATGCTGTACATTCCCTATTCCACATCTCCTCATTCCATATACCATGCTGTACATTCCCTATCCAACACCTATTCATTCCATATACCATGCTGCACATTCCCTATTCCACACCTCCTCATTCCATATACCATGCTGTACATTCCCTATTCCACACCTCCTCATTCTGTATATTGTGCTGTACCTTTTCTTTTCTGCACCAACATTCCAGGTCCAGCAGCCTTATGCCCCATACACACGATCATTTTTCATGCCATTAAAAATGCCATTAAAAAAAATGGCCATTAAAAATGATCGTGTGTATGCTCCAGAGCATTTTTAACGACGTGAAAAACAGCCATTAAAAATTTCGAACATGCTCTCTTTTTTCACGTCGTTTTTCATGTCGTTTTTTTTAACGACGTGAAAAACGATAGTGTGTATGCTTTAACGACGTGAAAAAAACGCGCATGCTCAGAATCAAGTATGAGACGGGAGCGCTCGTTCTGGTAAAACTAGCGTTCGTAATGGAGATAGCACATTCGTCACGCAGTAACGGACTGAAAAGCACAAGACTGAAAAGAGCGAATCGTCTCTCAACAAACTTTACTAACATGAAGGGTGGCGCCATTCGAACGGAACTTCCCCTTTATAGTGCCGTCGTACGTGCTGTACGTCACTGCGCTTTGCTTGAACATTTTTTAAAATGATGGTGTGTACGCAAGACAGGCTTGAGAGGAAACAAGAAAAAAAATGACAAGAAAAACGTCAGTTTTAAAAATGACATTAAAAATGATCGTGTGTATGGGGCATTAGTGTGTGTGTCTGGGTGTGCCAGAACCGGAGTTTCAGATGTTTTCAGTGCTTGCCATAGGCGCTATTTACTATATCTAGCGCACCCACCTATCTATATCTAGCGCACCTGCATTTAACTTGGCTCCTCGCAGGGGGAGAAAGGCACACCACGCTATCAGCCCGTACCCTCTTGTGCAAAAGGTTGAGCGGTGTTATTGTTGGGTCTTGTCTGCAGCCAGGCCGGAATCCTCCTGAGAATGATTCTCGCCTCTACCGTGAGTTGAGGTAAGTTCTTAATTTCCCCAGTAACATGAATGTCTACACCCGCTGAAGCTCCAACTTAAGATTTATTCTCGATTTACAAAACAGTCTCTTGGATAGACAAAGAAAGGTTGGAGCAAAGGAACAGTACAGCTCTAGGTGTGGAGGATGTCCAGGCACAAACGTAGCTCTTTACTGTACTACTCAGACTCCCAAGCAGTATACTAGGCGCACAGTCTCTGCCACAGACCGTGAGTTTGGTCTCTGCCACAGACCCGGTGAATAAGGCCACTGCCACTGACCTGTTGAACATGAACTTCCTTCTTAGAACATGGCCCCTATCAAGGAGAAGATGTCCCTCCAGAGAGTCAACAGACCCTTCCTTCACGTGACTCCCACATCAATCCTTCGGAATGATCCTCCCTTCTGAGAGTGCGGGTCCCCTCGCAAGGCGGCACCCTGGACTCCTCAATCCTTAGCGGACCCCAGCCGAAGTTGCTGGGCCCCGGCCTTCTCCTCATCCCCTGGGTCTTCATACCCAGGCGAAAAAGACTGCAGGATAGTACCTCATCCCAGGCCAAAGGTGCCTGAGATGGAACAGGAACACAGCCTCCGGGCCTAGGGCACCCGGAGATCAACCGCACTCACTCCCAGGCTGAAGGTGCCTGGGGGTGGACCCCGATCAGGAGATGTCTGCCCCTTTTATACCCTCTCCCGGCATGCACAGCAGGTTCCCCACCCCACCGTACAGCTGCCGAGAGGAGACACAAAAGGCACAGCACTACGCTCGTGGTTCAACCCCTGGCCCAGAATGGCAGCACCACCCGCAGGCCACAGGGAACTTATCACCAGCATTATCCCCTGAGGACATAAATGGTCCATAGCCACTAACAAATCAAGGTATCTGAGCCTAATTACCACTCAGAGACTCCCCCTAAATTGACCACCCCGCTACACATTCCCCCTACTGATGGACACTGGTCCCCAGTGTCTGGAGCAAACCCATGCCTCTCGAACCGAGTCAGCATAGACCTATTCCAGAGACAAGAAAAACAAATTTAAAAACTGCTTGTTTGTGCCGGAAACTAACATGGGGAAAAGGGAGTTGAATACAGAAATGAAAGAAGAGCAAATAGAAACACGTGCGCATTACAGTCTCAAATGTCACATAAACACATCTCCAACATTTACATTTCCCTCCCCCGTCTGCACTAGCAAATCTACCCCATTCTCAGTAACTTGCTTGTTGTTCAACTGCAGAGGGAGAAACACACATAAAACCACAACACATTAACAGCAGAAGTGGAAAGATTCTCCCCGGAGGAACAATCTTTCCCTTCCAAAAGTAAAACACACATATATTCTTGTTTTAGACGGTGCAACACCCCCACCTAGTGGACATGCCACCGTCAAGACATCTGTTCCAGCAACTTTCTCTTGAGGGTAAATCTTCTTATTCTTCTTTACTGTGGCCCTGAACTATCTATACCCCAAAGTCCTTGTGTCTTTGTAGTGCTGAGAGAAGGGAGAAAAGAAAAAAAAACTGCTCCCGCTCTTTCAACAAGTAAAATACCTAGCTGCAAGGGCAAAAGTTCTTGGGCTCCAGAGAGTACACTCCAGAAATAAAAGCAACAGAAGGAGTCTGGTCTCTCAGAGATAATATTGTGGATGTGGCAACACCAGTGGTTTCAAATGTCTGTCAAAAGTGTTGATGTGGTATTCAACATTGTCTGTGTCCTTTCGGCAAATAACCACCTTATCCGCATGTATGTGCCAACCAAGCATCCAGGCTGCCCTACAGTCTTTGTACCGCTTGGTAGCTGTAGCAGAAAATGAATAGTACCTACAGGCCTGGGGTACCTTGATATGTGTCCAAACAAAGTCCGCATACCACCGGTGTCTATAGGCCTCTACTTCAAACAGAAGCTCCTTTGACACGTACGGGTACTCCCACCCATATTCGCTGGCGACCTTCTGGTTAAATAACCTCTGCAAACGGGACAAAGGTGGCATGGTAAGGCGATTTCCCATACCAGGCAGGACTATGGCGTCCGGGTGTCGAGGTACTTTCACTACCTCAGGACCAGACACAGGGGCCCGCAATGACACTCGTTCCATCCCAACAACGGATCCAGGTATCTCCAACGGTGGAAGGGCAGGCAACAGGACAGATCCCTCCTCAGGCTCCGGGGCCTCCACCCGGGGTGTGCTCTCCCCAGTGGACATGGGTGGGTCCCTATTTCTACAGGACAAGGACAGGGGCATCTTATCCCAACCCTTCCGTTCAAATACTTCATCAATGGCTGCGTCGTCTCCTGGGAAAGAGACAGACTCCAGGTCAGAGGTGTCACACTCCTCCGCAGGCAAGTAACTCCGGGTAGAAGATGAATCACCGCCTCTAACCAGTTCAAAGGCCCTGGGATCCCTGACCCAAGCATCCCCGACACTTTGGACCTCAGACAGAGTCTCTTTTCCCGGCTTACCTCGGCTTGTAGCTGAGCCAGGACTTCCGGAACTTTTTCCTTCGGATGCATCTGTTCCGAGTAAGCGCTGGGGCGTAACTCCACCACGGCCACAGGAAGCCTTCACAAAACCAATCTTCCTCTTGGGCGGTGGGAGGAAGGACTCTGTGGTGACCGAGGTAGCATCCTCCGGTTTCTCCATCTCCGGTTCCTCAATCTTCGGAACATCTCTGCTCGCAACTTCCTCCGAAGTCTCAACAGTGCGCATAGGGGTGGCTGTAAAAGCTCTGGCTCCTTCCTCCAAAGTAGCGGCGCCTGTAAGGCAGTTGAGGCGGAAAGCCCGAGGCTTTTCTGTGGGTTGCTCCACCTCAAATAGAAACTCCTTACATTGCTCGCATCTGCCGAAGGGCTTGAGATGCACCACCAGTCCCGAGCCGCCGGGACAAACCACTCCGAGGGCCTCCACATCTCTGTACACGTAGAGAGCAAAACGTCCCCGGGGCTTAAACCGAATCCTCGTATCGGTCACAGAAGCAGCAAACGAGGTCACATTCATGGCGGTAGTGGCCGGAGTCCATGAGGCATAAGAAGCCATGTTTCCCGCTTGCTGTTCCATTGCGCACTGTCCTTTTTGCGCCAAAGTCCCCACGTGCAACTCCTCACATGGCCAGACTCCTCCCATCTTCTGCACTGTTCGCGGGCTTTCTCTATGGGCATGCCCACGAACTACGCAGTCAGGGTTCTCCTCGTGGCACAGTTCTCAATATGGCCGACCTCCACGGAACCTCACTGGGGAATAAAGTTCAAACTCTGGGGGGGTCTCCACACTTTTTAGCCGCAGACAAATCCCGGACTCGAGCCCCCACGTCTAGCGCACCCACCTATCCCCCTCCTGCATTTAACTCGGCTCCTCGCAGGGGGAGAAAGGCACACACCGCTATCAGCCCGTACCCTCTTGTGCAAAAGGTTGAGCGGTGTTATTGTTGGGTCTTGTCTGCAGCCAGGCCGGAATCCTCCCGAGAATGATTCTCGCCTCTACCGTGAGTAGAGGCAAGTCCTTAATTTCCCCAGTAACATGAATGTCCACACCCGCTGAAGCTCCAACTTAAGATTTATTCTCGCTTTACAATACACAGTCTCTTGGATAGACAAAGAAAGGTTGGAGCAAAGGAACAGAACAGCTCAAGGTGTGGAGGAGGTCCAGGCACAAACGTAGCTCTTTACTGTACTACTCAGACTCTCAAGCAGTATACTAGGCGCACAGTCTCTGCCACAGACCGTGAGTTTGGTCTCTGCCACTGACCTGTTGAACATGAACTTCCTTCTTAGAACATGGCCCCTATCAAGGAGAAGATGTCCCCCCAGAGAGTCAACAGACCCTTCCTTCACCATGACTCCCGCATCGGTCCTTCGGAATGATCCTACCTTCTCTGAGAGTGCGGGTCCCCTCGCAAGGCGGCACCCTGGGCTCCTCAATCCTTAGCGAACCCCAGTCGAAGGTGTTGGGCCCCGGGCCTTCTCCTCATCCCCTGGGTCTTCATACCCAGGCGAACAAGACCACTGGATAGTACCTCATCCTAGGCCAAAGGTGCCTGAGATGGAACAGGAACACAGCCTCCGGGCCTAGGGCACCTGGAGATCAACCACACTCACTCCCAGGCTGAAGGTGCCTGGGGGTGGACCCCGATCAGGAGATGTCTGCCCCTTTTATACCCTCTCCCGGCATGCACAGCAGGTTCCCCGCCCCACTGTACAGCTGCCGAGAGGGGACACAAAAGGCACAGCACTACGCTCGTGGTTCAACCCCGGCCCAGAATGGCAGCGCCACCCGCAGGCCACAGGGAACTCATCACCAGCATTATCCCCTGAGGCAGGGGCGTACCTAGAGCATTTGGCACCCGGGGCGGATCCTATATCTGGCACCCCCCTCCCACCTTAAAATGTAAAAACACCCCACTGTGCCCCCTGCATACCTCAGTATCCTTCAATATCTCTTTGTCACTACTGTGTACCCCCTCTCCACAACTGCACCTCTGGACCCATTTACATTACACTGCACCCTACACCACTGGACCCCTTTACATTACAAACCACTCTGGACCCCTTTGCATTACACAGCACCTTGCACCTCTGGACCCTTTTACATTACACTGCACCCTACACCACTGGACCCCTTTACATTACAAACCACTCTGGACCCCTTTGCATTACACAGCACCTTGCACCTCTGGACCCCTTTACATTACACTGCACCTTTCACCTCTGGACCCTTTACATTACACTGCACCTTGCACCTCTGAACCCTTTTACATTACACTGCACCTTGCACCTCTGGACCCCTTTACATTACACTGCACCTTGCACCTCTGGACCCCTTTACATTACACTGCACCTTGCACCTCTGAACCCTTTTACATTACACTGCACCTTGCACCTCTGGACCCCTTTACATTACACTGCACCTTGCACCTCTGAACACTTTACATTACACTGCACCTTGCACCTCTGGACCCCTTTATATTACACAGCACCTTGCACCTCTGGACCCCTTTACATTACACAGCACCCTGCACCTAAGGATCTCTTTACATTACACAGCACCCTGCACCCCTTTACATGACAGCACCCTACACCTCTGGACCCCTTTACATTATACAGCACTCTGGACCCCTTTACATTATACAGCACTCTGGACCCCTTTACATTACACAGTACTCTGGACCCCTTTACATTACACAGCACCCTACACCTCTGGACCCCTTTACATTACACAGCCCTTGCACCTCTGGACCCCTTTACATTACACATCACCCTGCACCTCTGGACCCATTTACATGACACAGCACCCTACACCTCTGGACCCCTTTATATTACACAGCCCTTGCACCTCTAGACCCCTTTACATTACACAGCACCTTGCACCTAAGGACCTCTTTACATTACACAGCACCGTGCACCACTGGACCCCTTTACATGACACAGCACACTACACCTCTGGACCCCTTTACATTACACAGCACTCTGGACCCCTTTACATTACACAGCCCCTTGCACCTTAGGACCTCTTTACATTGCACTGCACCCTACACCACTGGACCCCTTTTCATTACACAGCACCCTGCACCTCTGGACCCCTTTACATTACACAACCCCTTGCACCTAAGGACCTTTTTACATTACACAGCACCCTACACCTCTGGACCCCTTTACATTACACTGCACCCTACACCACTGGACCCCTTTTCATTACACAGCACCCTGCACCTCTGGACCCCTTTACATTACACAGCACCTTGCACCTCTGGACCCCTTTACATTACACAGCACCCTGCACCTCTGGACCCCTTTACATTACACAACCCCTTGCACCTAAGGACCTTTTTACATTACACAGCACCCTACACCTCTGGACCCCTTTACATTACACAGCACCCTGCATCACTGGACCCCTTTACATTACACAGCACCCTGCATCACTGACCCTCTTTACATTACACAGCACCCTGCATCACTGACCCCCTTTACATTACACAGCACCCTGCATCTCTGGACCCCTTTACATTACACAGCACCCTGCATCACTGGACCCCTTTACATTACACAGCACCCTGCATCACTGGACCCCTTTACATTACACAGCACCCTGTATCAATGGACCCCTTTACATTACACAGCATCCTGCATCACTGGACCCCTTTACATTACACAGCACCCTGTATCACTTGACCCCTTTACATTACACAGCACCTTGCACCTCTGGACCCCTTTACATTACACAGCACCTTGCACCTCTGGACCCCTTTACATTACACAGCACACTACACCTCTGGACCCCTTTACATTACACAGCACTCTGGACCCCTTTACATTACACAGCCCCTTGCACCTTAGGACCTCTTTACATTGCACTGCACCCTACACCACTGGACCCCTTTGCATTACACAGCCCCTTGCACCTAAGGACCTCTTTACATTACACAGCACTCTGGACCCCTTTACATTACACAGCACCCTACACCACTGGACCCCTTTTCATTACACAGCACCCTACACCTCTGGAACCCTTTACATTACACAACCCCTTGCACCTAAGGACCTTTTTACATTACACAGCACCCTACACCTCTGGACCCCTTTACATTACACTGCACCCTACACCACTGGATCCCTTTTCATTACACAGCACCCTGCACCTCTGGACCAGCACCATGCACCCCCCTACAGTGCAGACCCCCTTCCCCCCACAGTACAGACACCCCTACAGTGCAGACCCCCACCCCCCACAGTACAGACACCCCTACAGTGCAGACTCCCCGCAGTGCAGACCCCCACCCCCCCACAGTACAGACACCCCTACAGTGCAGACCCCCTCACATTACAGACACCCCTACAGTGCAGACCCCCCCACACAGTACAGACACCCCCTACAGTGCAGACCCCCACCACAGTACAGAAACCCCTACAGTGCAGACCCCCACCACCCCACAGTACAGAAACCCCTACAGTGCAGACCCCCACCACCCCACAGTACAGAAACCCCTACAGTGCAGACCCCCACCCCCCCCCCCCCCACAGTACAGACACCCCTACAGTGCAGACCCATAATGTACCTCAGTCAGATGATAAGCACGGGACATGAACAGAACTGGTCAGATTACGGGTCTGGTCCCCTTCCCCTGTGTAGGGAGGAGGAGGGGGAGGCAGCTTCATTGAGCACTCTGCTCGGCTGAGACAGCCGAGACTGAACAGAGCCGCGGTCATGAGAGAAGGGGATTTTTGCGGGTCCCGGGTGTCACGCGGTACGCACCCCCCTCCCCCTCCTTGCAAAGCCACTACAGGCTCTTCCTGTCACCGCGGCTTAAACCCACCCGCCCCGCTGTCTTCACTTCAGCCGCGGAGGGGGGGGGCACCGGCCTGACACCCCCCCAGTGTGTGTCACCCGTGGCGGCCCAGCCCCCCACTTAGTACGCCTCTGCCTTGAGGACATAAATGGTCCATAGCCACTAACAAATCAAGGTGTCTGAGCCTAATTACCACTCAGAGACTCCCCCTAAATTGACCACCCCGCTACATATACATATTGCCCCTGTTGAAGAACTAGTTCGAAACGCGTTGGGCTTGGTATACTACCTAACTCACTGCCCTTTTTTAACAATTTTATTGTACGTGATCACTTTTATATGTTGGTTTCAATAAACCCACATTGACCTGCACCATTGGAGTTTTCCTTCCCCTTTTTTCTCCTCACATGGGTGGTTGGTCAAGCCAAAGCTTCCTTTTGCTTCCGGTTGCAAATATTCACTGTGGTAAAGAGTCCTCTCGTTGAGTGGTGGTTCCTGTTCCATCCGAGGATCACCCTGATCAGCGTTGAACCCAGAGTCTACTGTCAAGTTGGGGAGCCTACCGGACAGTCTACATCGGGGATTCGTCTGATCCAGTTTCCAGACCAACGGATGAGGAGTGCCACTGAGATCTCTTATGCCCATTCGACCTGCCCAAACCACAGGTCCAACGCTCCAGTAAGAGTATTCTACCTCTCTTTTTCTACAAGAGTTATGTGATGACCCTCCAGTGTTTTATGGTTTTCCTTCACAACACGGATTTATTTATGGACACTGTGTGGACTTATTACATTGATATTATTTATCACTTTGGTTTCATTGGAGGCCTGAATTATTGGGCTTCATCCTTATATAGCGCTACATCCCAATTTCACATATACATATTCGCCTGATTTAACGGTTTGTGTGGAGTTCAGCAATAAAAAACTCTGTGCGTTTCCATTACAGGTTCCCTTTAAACATTCATACTCCAACTGTCATTTCTCAGATCAGATCTGAATGTGATTGGCTGTTGCAGACAGTTCTATTTCAGACACTGACCAATCAGATGCACTGTGACAAGAGCACAGAGGACGTATTCAGGGGTATAAATGCGTTTTTTGGGGTCTAAGAGGTACTAAGCCCCACCAGGCGTATTTTTGGGACTTGTGATTTTTCCGTGGCAGCAGAAGTAAGGGATTATTATGCCGGCTCTCCGATCTTCCCATCTCCCCCTCCGCCACGTCTTGCATTAACTTTTAGCCACTCACTCCCCAATGTACACCTACACATATCCAAACACAAATGCCATTTACCGGTGCTCTACAGAAACACGCGCCTTAGAGGGCTCTTCAGTGATTCGGATAATTGCTCTGTGTACAAACAAGCTGCAAGATAAACAACAAGAAACACGGCGCACTCTGCGCACTGATGGCGAGCGGAATGGATGCAATCAATGTCAGCCTATTATCGTTGTTAAGAAAGCGATTATTTCCAGGATTTATAAAACATCGACATATGTTTTCTGTACATCTACTGCAAACCGGAGGCAGAAAAGCTTCACAAAATGTTCTTTTTTCTTCTTCCAGCTAATGGTCTCTTAGTAAGATATTTCTCAGATGTAAGAAAAAAAAAAAAAAATCATATAAGAAAAAAAAAAAAAAATTATATATAGATCTATATATATATATATATATATATATATATATATATATCTAAAGATTTATATATATATATATATATATATATATATATATATATTTATATATATACACATATATATATATATATATATATATATATATACATACATATATATATATATATATATATATATATATATATATATATATATATATATATATATATATATATATATACACTGTATATATAAAAAAGCTTCACAAAATGTTCTTTTTTTCCCCAGCTAATGGTCTCCTAGTAAGATATTTCTCAAATGTAAGAAAATACATTTTTTTAAAAAAATAAAATATTATATATATAGGAGATTTTATATATATATATATATATAGATATATAGATATATATCTATATATATATTAGGGCTGTTACTGATTAAAAATTTTGTGTTCGATTAATCGCTTTTTTTTTAATCAATTAATCGACTAACTTCAATTAATTGGAAAAATCAATAGCAGGATACAAAAAACACACAAAGGCAAAACTCGATGGGAATAGCATTAAAACTTTTATAGTCTTCAAGTAGGTAACAAAATAAATATTGCACTGGAGATAAAATCGATGTTGCTACATAAACTGTAAAAATGGTGGGAGTAATACCAAACGGTAGCAAAAGCAGTCATAAAAACATGTAGCTAAGTATGATACTGGTATAAAAATGTGTACAACGATATCACTGCTGAATCCAGATGAGGAGGGGCTAACATCAGTCCGTCAGCATGTAGATGTCCCGTAAAGGGAACTATCACAACTCCCAGTGGATGGCTGTAGAATCCCAGGTTGATAGAGGGAAGTGATAGAGGGAAGTGATAGAGGGAAGTGTAACAGCCCTTGCGTGTGGCAGATAGTAAGGTCCCGCCGGCATGCAGATATGAAGGCACAGCAAAGGAGCCCTTCAGATGGACAAGGCAAGCCCCGCCGGTGTCCATGACGTCTCCAGATCTCCCTGAAGACCCGGAAACCGGCGGAGAGGTGAGTACCGATCAAAAGAATTTTGATCGATCAAAGCAATTTATTCGATTAATCGAGGAATTAATAGTTAATTTCCACAGCCCTAATATATATATATATATATAAATAAAAAAAAAGCTTTGCAAAATGTTATTTTTATCCCCCAGCTAATGGTCCCTTAGTAAGATATTTCTCAGATGTAAGAAAATAAAAAAAATTATATAGGAAAAAAATCAACAAAAAAATTATATATATATATATATATATGTATATATGTATATGCATGTATATATATATATATGTATATATATATATATATATATATATATATATATATATATATATATATATATACACATATATATAAAACCTATTTATTCCTTTTTTTTTATTCCCAAGCCTGACATCTGAGAAAAATCTTACTAGCTAGAGTTTGGCTTTAATTTGTTAGTGTATCTAAATCTGCTAGTACATCTAACGTTCCCCACCCCCCAGACTCACAATGCTGCTCAGGGCCGGGATAAGGGGTGGGCAGGAGGGTCAGCTGCCCTGGGCGCAATGATTTACTGCAGGGACGGGGGCACCCTCCTTTTCTTATAAGGCAGACAGGAGTAGTGACAGCAGCCATGATTTTGACAAGCGAGTGATTGCTGAGCGTAGGTTCCCCTAATCTTGCACATCATGAATGAATGGGGGGGGGGGCGCAGTTTGGCATCTTTGCCCTGGGCGTTGGATGACTTTGTCTGGCACTGATGCTGCTGTCCAAAGGTGCCCCCCCCCCCCTGCTCCTTAATCCAGAGTGGGGGGCGCTCTAATACAGGAGGTGTGTTACTGATCAGATCACCAGGTGAAAACAGAAGGTGAAAAAGACAAAAAAGAAAATTAATGCAGCCACCACATCTTGGTAAGCTGCAATATATTTTCTGGTTTTGGGCTTAAGCCAGGGTTCACACTTGTGCGATGCAGACACAGCGTGTGATTCGCACAGCAATCACTCCGCATTCCTGTGCACATCAAATGCGATGTCTGTGCAGTGCGATTTGAGCCATATATTTTGTATATTGCATTGCATCCGCACCAAAATGGTGCAGGACCTTTTTTTTCACACCTGAATCGCATCACATCGCATGATTGCAACGCGGTGTGGGAAACGTGCAGGATTCCCTGCGTTTCCCATATTGCTGAACCCCCCCGCCCCAAAGCACCCCCCCCAACTTGAGGGCATGTGGCCTGGTATGGTTTCTTGGGGGGGCTCAGGGTCGGTGCTCGCTCATCCCCTCCCTTTCCTGACCTGCCAGGCTGCATGCTCGGATACGGGTCTGGTATGGATTATGGGGGGGGGACCCCACGCCATTTTTTTTTCATGGTTTGGTTCCCCTCAAGATCCATACCAGACCCAAAAGGCCTGGTATTAACTGGGGGGGGGGGGGGCCATACCGTTTTTTTATTGCTTGTTTTTACATTCAGCTGTACTATGCACTAAAAAACGCATAGGTGTGAACCTAGGGTAAAGTTCTCAGAAAGGCGGAAAAAAATGATATGTATCTATATATAGATATATATATATATATAGACATCTATTTATATCTATATATATATATTTATTTTTTCATTTTTTTCCGACTTGGTAAGGACATTACAGTGATTTAGAACGCAAAACCAAAAATGTTATTTATTGCAGCTTACCAATCATTAGATGTGGTGGCTGCATTCTTTTTCTTTTTTTTGTCTTTTTTTCCCTCTGTTGTCACCTGGTGATCTGGTCACTAACACACCTCCTGTATTAGAGTGCCCCCCCCCCCCGCACTCTGGATAAAGGGGCACCTATGGACAGCAGCATTGTTATGCCGCGTACACACGATCGGAATTACGATGGGCTAAAATCCAATGGAATTTTTCGTCGGAATTCCGTTCAAAGCTGTCTTGCATACACACTAGGCATGTGCATTTCGTTTCGTTCCGAATCGAAATTTGGACGAATTTTCATTATTCGGATGTTCGGATGCATACAAATTGACGAATTAAAATGCTAATGAATTGAGCCGAATCCGAACGTTTCGAATCGAAAAACCACGGACGAGATTCAAATCGAATTAAAAAAAAATTTGAATCGAATTCGAAAAAAATTCTAGTCGAATCGAATTTGAAAACAATTAGAATAGAATCGAAAATATTGGAAAGAATCGAATAGAAAAACAATAGAACAGAATAGAATAAAATACAATATATATATTTTATTCTATTCTGTTTTATTTTTTTTGTAGTCTATTTTCTATTTCTATTCTAATCTTTTCTAATTGGAATTTGAATTCATTCTATACGAAATTCGAATGTCGGAACATGGTCTTTTCTATTCGGTTGGAATAATTTTGAATCCGGTTGAAAAACGATCGAATCCGGTTGTAATTTTGTCGAATTTGGTAGAAATATTTTCGAATCATGTTGAAATAATTTCGAATCCGGTCGAAATATTTTCGAATCCGAACGATTTTACGAATTTGGTCGAAAACGGAACGAAATCCGAAAACAAATTTAACGACTTTAACGAATCTAACTAAACAAAATTAATTAATTAACAAATTAAAACGAAACGAAACTAAACCAATTTTTTCCTTTTGCACATGTCTAATACACACCATCAGACCAAATTCCGACCGTCCAAAACGTAAAACACTCTGACGAGCCGAGAAAAATGAAGTTCAATGCTTCTGAGCATGCGTCGACTTGATTCTGAGCATGCGTGGGTTTTTTCTCCGATGGAGTCCCACACAGATGATTGGAATTTCCTATCGTTTTTTTTCCATCGGATAAATTTAAAACATGTTCTATTTCTAAACACTGATGGAAAAAAGTCCGATGGGGCCCACACATGATCGGAATTTCCGATGAAACAAGTTGAACGGAAATTCCGATCGTGTGTACAGGGCATTAGTCTGTGGGGAGGGGGGGGGGGAGGGGTTGGGGTAGCAGATTTAGATACATCAACAAATTGAAGACAAACTGCAGCTAACACTGTATAATCAGTTACAGCAGTTTTTTTTTTTTTCCTTTTGGGATAAAGGTTTTACATAAATAAATAAAATCTGATCGTTGTAAGCACCTGTGTCAGTGGTAAATGGTTTGTCTCATCCCTGTAACTGCTATATCTGCAGGACAGCTTGGTCTTTTGAAAAACAGACTTACCGACTGGATCACTAGGTGAAAATAGAAGAAAGAAAGCCCAAAAAAGAAAAACGAATGCAGCCGTCACATCTAATAATTGGTACACTGTACGCGACATTACTGTGTTTATCAGCTGAGGTTGTATGCTTTTGTTTAGCATTATAAGAATCTATTATTATCATTTTTTTTTTTTTTTTTGTTATTCATTCTTTTGAAAATATGTACATATTTAGACTGTGGAGCAATAATGTAAATGTAGAACATCTAGTTAAGAATATTTTATTATTATTTTTATATTTTTATTTTATTTAAAAAATTTGTATATATTTAAATTTGTGTTCACCAATTTCAGTTTTGCTGCGTCATCTTAGAAGTTCAGTGCTATAAAAATATCTTTTTCTTACCGATGGATGGTAGGGAAGATATACAGTGCCTTGAAAAAGTATTCATACCCCTTGAAATTTCCCACATTTTGTCATGTTACAACCAAAAACGTAAATGTATTTTATTGGGATTTTATGTGATAGACCAACACAAAGTGGCACATACTGTATATACTCGAGTATAAGCCGAGGCACCTAATTTTACCTCAAAAAAATGGGAAAACTTATTGACGCGAGTATAAGCCTAGGGTGAGAAATGCAGCAGCTACTGTAAGTGGAAAAGAGGGTCAACAATGCCCATCTGCATGCTTCACTGTGTCCATCTTCATGCCTCACTGTGCCCATCTCCCTGCCTCACTGTGTCCATCTGCATGCTTCACTGTGTCCATCTTCATGCCTCACTGTGCCCATCTGCATGCCGCACTGTGCCCATCTGCATGCCTCACTGTGCTCATCTGCATGCCTCACTGTGCCCATCTGCATGCCTCACTGTGCCCATCTGCATGCCTCACTGTGCTCATCTGCATGCCTCACTGTGCCCATCTGCATGCCTCACTGTGCCCATCTGCATGCCTCACTGTGCCCATCTGCATGCCTCACTGTGCCTATCTGCATGCCTCACTGTGCCCATCTGCATGCCGCACTGTGCACATCTGCATGCCTCACTGTGCCCATCTGCATGCCTCACTGTGCCCATCTGCATGCCTCACTGTGCCCATCTGCATGCCTCACTGTGCCTATCTGCATGCCTCACTGTGCCCATCTGCATGCCGCACTGTGCACATCTGCATGCCTCACTGTGCCCATCTGCATGCCTCACTGTGTCCATCTTCATGCCTCAGTGTGCCCATCTGCATGCCGCACTGTGCGCATCTGCATGCCTCACTGTGCTCATCTGCATGCCTCACTGTGCCCATCTGCATGCCTCACTGTGCCCATCTGCATGCCTCACTGTGCTCATCTGCATGCCTCACTGTGCCCATCTGCATGCCTCACTGTGCCCATCTGCATGCCTCACTGTGCCCATCTGCATGCCTCACTGTGCCCATCTGCATGCCTCACTGTGCCCATCTGCATGCCTCACTGTGCCCATCTGCATGCCTCACTGTGCCCATCTGCATGCCTCACTGTGCCCATCTGCATGCCTCACTGTGCCCATCTCCCTGCCTCACTGTGTCCATCTGCATGCCTCACTGTGCCCATCTCCCTGCCTCACTGTGTCCATCTGCATGCCTCACTGTGCCCATCTGCATGCCTCACTGTGCCCATCTCCCTGCCTCACTGTGTCCATCTGCATGCCTCACTGTGCCCATCTCCCTGCCTCACTGTGTCCATCTGCATGCCTCACTGTGCCCATCTCCCTGCCTCACTGTGTCCATCTGCATGCCTCACTGTGCCCATCTGCATGCCTCACGGTGCTCATCTGCATGCCTTACTGTGCTCATCTGCATGCCTCACTGTGTCCATCTTCATGCCTCACTGTGCCCATCTGCATGCCTCACTGTGCTCATCTGCATGCCTCACTGTGCCTATCTGCATACCTCACTGTGCGCATCTGCATGCCTCACTGTGCCCATCTGCATGCCTCACTGTGCCCATCTGCATGCCTCACTGTGCCCATCTGCATGCCTCACTGTGCCCATCTGCATGCCTCACTGTGTCCATCTGCAGCATCATGTACCTGATCTCCAAAACACCGGCGCTGTGACATGCAGTCATACTGGACGGCCGCCGACTAGACTAACAAAGCCCCACCTGCCTCCTCCTCGTCCATGACGGAACACTGATTTAGTTTCCCAGCAGTGAGTCAGTGTTCCGCCTATCACGGACGAGGACGAGAAGAAGGCGGGGCTTTGTTACACTGGACGGCCGCAGACTAGGCTGCACATCACAGTGCCGGGAGATCAGGTGCATGAGGCTGCAGATGGACACAT
Organism: Rana muscosa; assembly: GCA_029206835.1. Classification (NCBI taxonomy): domain Eukaryota; kingdom Metazoa; phylum Chordata; class Amphibia; order Anura; family Ranidae; genus Rana; species Rana muscosa. Next base: position 311,368,918 of record CM055122.1, read on the forward strand.
TGAGGCAGGGAGACTCGAGTATAAGCCGAGGGGGGCTTTTTCAGTACAAAAAAATGTGCTGAAAAACTCGGCTTATTCTCGAGTATATACGGCATACCTCCCAACAGGCACGGATTCGGGGGGGTTTTCCCGCATAGCCCCCTCCTTCCCGCAGACCCGCGAGACTTCAATTTTTCCCGCAGAGCAGGAAGGCACAGCAGGAAGTGGAGGAACGAGCGGTGAAGAACGAGCCAGTGGAAGCAGGTAAGCCCCCCCGCGCAATGTCCCACGCACCCCCCGCTCAACAACTTTTCTGCCAGGGAAGAATATTGGACTGAATGTCCCGCGGTGGGATTTTTAAAAGTTGGGAGGTATGTATACGGTAATTGTGAAGTGGAAGGAAAATGATAAATGATTTTCCAAATTTTTTACAAATAAATATGTGCAAAGTGTGGCGTGCATTTGTATTCAACCCCCTTTACTCTGATACCCTATAATCTAATGGAACCAATTGCTTTCAGAAGTCACCTAATTAGTAAATAGAGTCCACCTGTGTGTAATTTAATCTCAGTATAAATACAGCTGTTCTGTGAAGCCCTCAGAGGTTTGTTAGAGAACTTTAGTGAACAAACAGCATCATGAAGGCCAAGGAACACACCAGACAGGTCAGGGATAAAAGTTGTGGAGAAGTTTTAAAGCAGGGTTAGGTTATAAAAAAATATCCCAAACTTTGAACATCTCACAGAGCACTGCGCAATCCATCATCCGAAAATGGAAAGAGTATGGCACAACTGCAAACCTACCAAGACATGGTCATCCACCTAAACTGACCGGGCCGGGCAAGGAGAACATTCAGAGAAGCAGCCAAGAGGCCCATGATAACTCCCGAGGAGCTGCAGAGATCCACAGCCCAGGGGGGAGAATCTGTCCACAGGACAACTATTAGTCGTGTACTCCACAAATCTGCCCTTTATGGAAGAGTCTTTTTGGGGACGTCTCTACCAGCTTTGCACATCTAGAGAGGGACATTTTTGCCCATTCTTCTTTGCAAAATATCTCAAGCTCTGTCAGATTGGATGGAGAGCGTCTGTGATCAGCAATTTTCAAGTCTTGCCACAGATTCTCAATTGGATTTAGGTCTGGACTTTGAGTGGGCCGTTCTAACACATGAATAGGTGTTTTAGGTGGACGGCCATGTCTTGGTAGGTTTGCAGTTGTGCCATACTCTTTCCATTTTCGGATGATGGATTGAGCAGAGCTCCGTGAGATGTTATAAGCTTGAACTTCTTTACATTCCTCCACAACTTTATCCAGACCTGTCTGGTGTGTTCCTTGGCCTTCATGATGCTGTTTGTTCACAGCATCATGTTTATTTATTTTACACAGTTTATTTTCTGCATTTAGGATGGGTTTACATCTACAGATGTGACTGTGTGTGTGTTTCGGCCCTACTGCTTGATCGCGTGTAAAGCAACCCATTCATTTCAGCGATCTGCCCTATGTGCGGGAAATGTGGAAAAGAAGTCCCTTTTCTAAAAATGCACCACACTAGACATGTGCAAAACGAATACATTTGTTTTGTTTAGTTATTAACTTAAATTTGTTTAGTTAAATTCATTTAATTTGTTTTGTTTATTCGAGTTCAAAGTGATTCAAATTTTCTGAATTCTGAAAATTTGAATCAATTTGAATTCGAATTCCACTCAAAATCATATTTATTCTATTCAAAATTCACATTTTGGAAGATGTTTATATTCTTTCTATTCCATTCTATTCTATTGTTTTTTTCTTTTCTATGCTATTCTTTTCTATTATAGTCTATTCTTTTCTATTTTCCAGTCTAATTCAAATTTATTGTATTTGAAATTTGAATTTCGGAAGAAGTTTCTATTTTTTTTTCTATTCTTTTTTTCTATTCTATTCTTTTTTTATTCTATTCGAATTCAAATGTATTCTATTGGAAATGTATCTTTATATCCTATATTCTATTACTTCATTTTCTATTCTATTCAAATTTTGGAAGACGGTTATATTCTTACTATTCCATTCTATTGTTTTTTTCTTTTCTATGCTATTCTTTTCTATTCTATTCTAATTCAAATTTATTCTATTCGAAATTCAAATTCCAGAAGATGGTTATATTCTTTCTATTTTATTCTATTCTATTGTTTTTTTTCTATTCTATTCTAGTCTATTTTTTTTTCAATTCTATTCTAATTTATTATTTTCTGTTACAATTTGAATTTATTCTATTCGAAATTAGAATTTCAAAAGACGTTTCTATTCTTTCTATTTTAATTTATTCCATTGTTTATTCTTTTTTTCTATTCTATTCTTTTTTATTCTATTTGAATTCAAATGTATTCCATTGAAAATTCGAATTTCAGGAGATGGTTATTATTATTTTAATTATTCAGAATTTATTTAGTGCCAACAGTTTACGCAGCGCTTTTCAACATCAGGGAATTCTTTCTATTTTCTATTATATTCTTTCTATTTTATTAAATTATATATTTTTATTTTATTTTATTCTGTTCATTTATTTTCTATTCTAGTTTGCTCTGTTGTACGCTATTCTTTACTATTCTATTCTTTTATTTTCTATTCTATTATTTTCTATTCTATCTCTTTATTTTCTATTAATTTTTTTTTCTATTTTTATTTTATTTTGTAGTCTGTTCTGTTTTACTCAATTACAGTATATTCTATTGTTTTATTTTCTATTCTATTCTTTTCTATTATCTTCTTTTCTATTCTATTCCTTTTTTATTCTACTTTATTCTCTTCTGAAATTCAAATATTTTTTTTTTTTAAAGGAAAAAGGTTGGTCTTTATTGAGAAGATATCAAAGAACAAGAGATATACAGACATGTCCTGTGCATAGTACAATACAATAGGCCATACACATCATCTATACATAGATCAATGTCAGTCTGACCCAAAATACATTATCAAAACTAAACGAAGGAAAATAAAACAAAGACACGAGACAAACAGCATCTCAAGATCACTGGGTCCAAGGAGTCCAAACCCGATCAAATTTCTTGGGACAACCCCTGCTAACATATGTCAACTTATACATCGGTATGACCGCATTAACAGAGGAGTCCCAAGACTCAATTTTGGGGGGGGGGGGGGGCAGGGGAGGACCATTGTTTGAGGATTTCTTTCTTAGGATAAAACATTAGCAAAGATAGAAGTAACTTTGTGTATCTGGGCCTCTGGTCATCATCGTGTATCCCAAGCAGGGCCAGTTCAGGAGATGCTGGGATAGACAATGCGAGTCGGATATTAATACATTCAAAGACCTCGGCCCAGAACTTCTCCACCAAGGGACAAGCCCAGAACATATGAATAAATGTACCCTCCGAAGATCGACATTTCTGACACATAGGGGATCTATCCGGGTAAATACCGTGTAGTCTCTGAGCTGTGTAATAAATACGGTGAATAAATTTAGTCTGCATTAATTTATCTCTAGAGGAGATCAGCAATTTAGACCCATCTTCAAAACATTCCTCCCAAGTAGCTCTGTCCAGGCTGGGGACATCCGTCAACCATTTTCCCCATACGTTGTCTATTTTAGGCGAGTCAACTACCAAGAGTGCAAGGTAAAGAGCAGAGAGCGTCTTCTCAAGATCCCCCTGAGCCAGCAATCTCTCAACAGGATCCGCTACTAAATTAATAGTCTGGGGGAATTGAGCCCTGGCAGCGTGTCTCAACTGGAAGTATCGGAATAGCATTCGCTCCGGCAGCCCATACCGGTCAACCAACTGTCTGAAGGACAATAACCTACCGGAGCGAAAAACATCCCGAAGGGTCCTAATGCCATATCCAGCCCACAGCTGTGGGTCAGGGATCGTCCTAAAATGAGGGAGGGAGGGATTACCCAACCGCGGGCAGAATGGAGAGATGTGGTTCGGACGGTTAAATCTCTTCCGAGCAATAGTCCACACCTTAAGGGTAGTCCTGGTTGGTCCCGGAAGAACCGAGTACACAGCCGCCCCCCTGTATACCAGGTTCCCCAACTCACCCAGCGACCCCACGACAGCGGCCTCCAAGCAGGTGGCCGCGTTCGACTTAGACTGCATAAACCACCAACGTACTGTGACCAAAATCGCCGCCCAGTAATACACCAGGAGGCAGGGGAGCGCAAGACCCCCACAACGGACAGGGAGTTGTAATGTGGATCTCACAAGCCTAGGCGAGGAGCCCCTCCAGATAAAGGAGCCTATACAGACATCCAGCTCCTTGAAAAAAGAGCCAGGGAGCCAAACCGGACAGTTCCTAAACATATAAGTGAATCTGGGCAAAAACATCATTTTTAGCACATTAATGCGTCCGAGCAGGTTGAGGGGTAAGTCTTTCCATCTGAGACAATGCTCCCTAAGTCTCATCACCAGGGGTTTCAGATTGAGGCGGCGAAAATCCCGAAGGTCCCTCGATACCACAATACCAAAGTATTTCAACTCCTCGACCCAGATCAGCGGGGTACAAGAGACCCCGCCCCGGGGCCAAGGATCCAGCGGGAACAAGACCGATTTAGACCAATTGATCCTAACCCCGGAAAAGCGGCCGAATTCCTCAAATATCTGCAGAGCTGCCCGCAAAGAACCATCAGCATCCTGAAGGTAGAGTAAGGCATCATCTGCATATAGGGATATTTTCTCCTCCAGAGGGCCAACCCGCAGCCCACGAACCGCAGAAGACTCTCTAATCAAGATCGCCAGCGGCTCCAAGGCCAGGGCAAATAAGCTGGGTGATAAGGGACAACCCTGTCGGGTGCCCCTCCGGAGGAGAAAAAACTCTGACAACCTGTCGTTAGCACGGACTCTAGCTCTGGGGGATTCATACAGCATTCCCAGCCACCTGCGGAACCTAGGCCCAAACCCGAATCGTTTCAAAACCTCCCATAGATACCCCCATTCCACCGAGTCAAAAGCCTTCTCTGCATCAAGAGAGGCTATGATTCGGTTACCACCATTGTCATGGGAGGTGTCCAGATTAAGGAACAGTCGACGGATGTTGATGTCCGTGCCCCTACCCGGCATGAATCCTGTCTGATCCGGGTGGACCAAATCCTCCAGCACCGTAAGCAGACGAAGGGCAAGGATCTTGGCCAATAACTTGGCATCAGCATTAATGAGAGAAATAGGCCTATAAGAGCCACAATCCTCTGGATCCTTACCAGGTTTGGGCACCAACACCACCATAGCATCAGCCATTGTGTCAGGGAGGGAGCCCCGAACCAAAAACTTCTGAAAAAGATCCGTCAGTCTAGGGGCCAACAACTCCTGATATTCTGAGTAAAACTCAATAGGGAGGCCATCCAACCCAGGGGCTTTCCCTGACTGCATACAGCTCAGTGCCCTCTGCACCTCCTCTAAAGTTATGTCCTTTTCTAAGTCCAAGCTCCGTTCCGGGTCAAGCGTGGGGAAGGGGACCCTGTCCAAAAAGTCGGAGAGGTCCGCATCGGTATAAGTCACCCTGGATGAGTAAATGTCTCTATAGAAGTGAAAAAATCTAGAGCAAATGGATTCTGGGGAAGTAAGCACAAAGTCGTCCGCGTCTCTAAGCCTGCCCACATGAGTAGAGGCTCGCTGCCCCCTGGCTAACCACGCCAAGAGTTTGCCATTTTTGTCCCCAAACTCAAACACTCTCTGAGCCCTATCAAGCATGGATTTCTTAGTGATGTCCACCCTCATCAAGGACAATTCCCTAAGGGTGTGCTGCCAGGCGTGTTAGGCCTCCGAGCCAGGCGACTGGACATAAGCCCTCTCATGCGACAGGGCATCAGCCTCCAGCTGTCTCAGAGCCCGCTCAGACCCCCTCCTCCTATCAGCAATCTTTTAAATATACACACCCCTCAATCAGGCTTTAAAAGTATCCCAGAGTATTAATGGGCCTGAGGACTCAGCATTCCGTAGCCAGAAACTACAGATCTCATCCGGTAGGTCCTCTTGGATCTCCGGATCTGCCACCCAGTATCTAGAAAGTCTCCAGACCCCCCGGACTCCGGAAGAGGCAGCACCAACCGAGACCATCAACGGAGCATGATCAGAAATGCCGCGAGAGAGAATCTCAGTCGAAACCACCTCCCCAACCAGTCCGGGAGAGGCAAACGCCATGTCTATTCGAGACAGAGTACGGTATGTGGCTGAAAGACAAGTATACTGGGTGTCAGAAGGGTGAAAATTGCGCCAAAGATCCGTCAAACCAAATGAGGAAGCCCACAAAGACAGTCCTGAACTAGGGGCAGGTGAGGTCCCGTACGTCAGACATGACCAAGTTGAAATCCCCCACTAACAGTACCTTATCTACCCCATATTGAACAGCCATCTGCATCACCGAGTGGAGAAGGGTGAGATCCGCAGGAGGGGGCAGATAGAGTCCAATAATAACATACGGAACATCCGCTATTAGAGCATGCATAATAATAAACCTTCCACCAGGGTCAGTGCGAATCGCCTGCAACTGGAAAGGCAAGGAGCGGTGCACAAGGATACTCACTCCCCTAGCATAATTGGAATAGGAGGCATGATAATGAGCGCCCACCCAGGCCCGCCTCAGCCCCAGGACTCTAGAGCCCACCAAATGCGTCTCCTGCAGTATACAGATTTTCGGATTATGCTGCTGAATGAATTTAAACACTAGTGACCTCTTAACAGCAGAGTTGAGGCCCCTGACATTCCATGACATTACAGTAAACTTAGCCATCATGTAGGTACGACAAAAATGAAGGATAGCAGCTCATGTTCCCTAGCCTAGGTACCCTAAATGGGCGCAGCGCCCCCGCACCAGGCAAGGGACGCATCCAGAGGCGGAAGACCAGGAGGTACCGCACCCCCACGGCCAACACCGGAGAACACATCCACCGAGCAGACCCTGAAAACATTATCACTAAGACCAACCAATTAACAGGTAAGGAAATAAACATAACAAACCATAAAACAACCGCAGTACGGACAGCAACGGCCATCCAACCCCCACCCCCCACCCCGTGTCCTCCCAACATGGAGTAACACATCTTTCCCCAAACAGAACTTGTCCAATGACTATCTCAAAGAGATTCGGAGGCGCGGCCGCAGCAACCGGCCCACACAGTCACCAGTGAATGACGAACGTAACCTAAAAAAGGAAAAAAAAACAATAATAAGAGGAATGTATAGTCACAGGTGTGAGATGCTGGAGTGAGAAACTAACAAATATTCCTGGGCACAGAAAAACGAGGTACATGACGGCCATTCAGCAGGTTCAATGGGCAGGGGAATTCCAGTGTAGCTTCAGGCAGAAAACATGGGGAGGGCACAGGAGTGTAGGTAGGTAGTCCAGACCAAATAGACAGACCCCCCCCAGTCTCACACCCGATCACCCCAGTCAAAACCCCCCCCCATGAGTAACCCAAAGTACCTTAATACCCCAGCTGCAAAACACCGCCACGTACGCTAGGGGAATGAATAAGCCTCACGGAGGCAGTGTCTCAAGCCATGCCCCTGCATCCTTAGGACTGGTGAAGATCCGCACAGTCTCACCGTCGACCACCCGCAGTTTGGCCGGGAACATGATGCTGTAGCTGATCCCCTTCGTCCGGAGAGCCGCTTTCACTCCATCAAAGGAGCGCCTCTGCCTCTGCGTCTCCATGGTGTAATCCGGGAAGAACATCAGCCTGGTGTTTCGGTACGGGATATTACCCGCCAAGCGGGCGGCTCGGAGAAGCTCATCCCTATCCCGGAAATTCAACAACCGAAGGATGAAGGTACGGGGGGGCCCCCTCCGGACCTGGTCTTGGCGGCACACGATGAGCCCGCTCCACTGTAAAATGCGGGGAGAGCTGAGCCGCAGGCAGCAGGGTTTTGAGGAGATCCTCCATGAACGTCGCGGGACTGCGCCCTTCCACCCCCTCCGGGAGGCCTACGATGTGGACGTTGTTGCGCCTGCTTCTATTTTCGGCGTCCTCCGCGCGGTACTCAAGCGCCTTCACCTTGGTGAGCAAGGTCCGGATGGAGGCATCATGACCGGACACCGTGTCCTCCACGTCGCCAACCCGCTGTTCAGCGTCCGTCAGTCTGGAGCGGATTTTGTCCAGATCCTGCCTCAGCAAGCCCACGTCCATTTGCACTGCCTCAATCTTGTTTGTGAGCATCGTCTGGCAGGTGGTGATGGCCGCCTGGCAGGTCGTAATAGCTGCCATGACCTCCGGGATACCAGGCGGGGAAGCCGCCACGCTTTCCTCCTGGTCCGTCTGCGACGCCATATTGTGTCGGCACGCAGGCTCGCCCGGCAGTGGAGAGGCCGGATTTTCTGTGGTCTCGACAGCCAAGGGGAACCGCAACCTTTTGCCCTTCTTCGGGCCTCCGGAGGTTCTGGACGGCATACAGGTGCAGTGGACCCAAAATCTGAAGAAATCCACCCAGGAACGGAGTTAAAGACGGATCATAGTCCAGCAGAGCTCAGAAGGTACGTCCGCTCAGTCTGCCATGCCGGCCACGCCCCCTGAAATTCTAATTTGATTAAAAAACGATTTGATTAGATAACTATTCCGATTCGATCCGAAAACTTTACGAATACGATCCGAAAACTTTTCGAATTTCGCCTGAAATTTTCGTTTTGTTATTTCGGATTCGTTTAAATTCATTACTATTGTATTTCGGAATTTTGATTCGGAATGAAACAAACCACACATGTGTACACCGCCGCACCAAACCACATGGTGCAGTATGGCGCACATATAAACACTCTTGTTAGCAGATGTATGGTGACAAATTAATAACACTGCCGCCCGCACATCTGCTAAAGAGCGGCGTGTTTCAATGCGTGTCGGGAAAGTGCACATTTTTGCACACATTCAGTAGTGTGAACCCCGCCGTACACCTAACGGTCCTTAGATTATTGCTGCCGTTACAATGTACTGGATGTAAGGCTAACCATGTACGTACTGTATCTACCTAACCGGCTAATAAAAGGATTAGAAAATGATTTCAATCTTCTGATTAAATCTAGAAATTGCTGCTACCAATCACTTTCAGCCTATCTTATAGGATTAAAGGATATCTAAGCCTAGGAACAAAAATGTATTACATTGTAGCTTACCAGTCCCTAAAGCAGTTGGCTCCCTCCTGCCAGCCTGTAACTGAGTTACAGGTTTTTCTTGGCGGGAGGGAATTTTTTTTTGGGGGGGGGGGGGGGGGGGAGTACTGACTTTTACTGGCACTCACTTCCACTTCTGAAATTCTCACCTAGGTCAGAATGACGTCCCTTGCCCCGCCCCCCACTGCTCCCCAGGACACGTCACATTTCCCAGGAGGCTGCAGGACCATTCAGAAAGCACTGTGCACGCGCATGCACAGTGGGGAGCTGGCTGTGGCTCCTAAAGAAGCCACAGACGGCTCCCATATCTAATGCCGCGTACACACGACCATTTTTCTCGTCGGGAAAAATTTAATTTTTTCTCTTTGACGAGAAAAACGACCGTGTGTGGGGCTTTTGGTCATTTTTCCCGACGAGAAAAACGGCATTAATCACGATGAGAAAAATTACAACATGCTCTAATTTTTCTCGTCGTGATTCACGGCATTGTTTCCATAGGGAAACACTGCCGGGGAGCCTACACACGGTTGTTTTTCTCGACCTAGAGAAAAAATGACGGGAAAAACGGCCGTGTGTAGGGGAACACGTTTGTAGGGGAACGGCCGTGTGTAGGGGAAACGTTCCTCGTTTTTCCCGTCGATTTTATCGGCGGTGTTTTCACCGTCGAGAAAATCGATCGTGTGTACGCGGCATTAGATATGGCTGCACTGATGACAGTGGCGGCTGGTCATAAATATATGGGGGGGGGGCAAACAAATGCCACCCCCCCGTATGAAAGGCGGCGATCGCCGCAAGCACAGCAGGAGAAGGCCGAACGGGAAGAAGGCGATCATCGCAAGCACCCCCCACCCTCCCCTTAGCTTTAATCAGACGAGAAGGCAGTGGTGACCCAAGGCCACACCCCCCAGCCCCCCCCCACACACGGACCTTACTTTAGGAGGCAGGGGAAGGGAAGAGCCAGGGACATTGCTTCTCCTTGTGGCTGATCAGGAAGTGTGTCCTGAGACCCGATTGGCCAGGGAGTCCTAAGACTCCCTGGCCAATCGGGTCGCAGGACCACTTTTATGATTGGCTGGGAGGAGAATAAGGAAGACAATAGCGAATATTAACTGACTATTGTCACGCAACTGGGTGGGCTCAGGGCGCAGTGCTCTGCGCCCCAAGCCCACCCTTTTTTAAGCCAATTAGAGACGCTGGCTCTAATTACGTGCTTTAAAAAAAAATAAACAATTGGAATCCATGCGTCCGGCACCCTGCATGTAGATTAGGGGGATGATGCTCCTGCCCCCCTTATGGACGGGTCACCACTGCTGAGGACCCGCAACAGTCAGAAGAACCGGATGCGGGAAGGAACCGCTGAATCAAAAGCATTTGTGAGTACCTGATTTTTCAAAGTCAGCAGCTACAGTATGTGTTGATCTGGCCAGTAACACACCTCCTGCATTAAAGCGCCCCCACTCTGGAGGAATGAGAACAGGAGGCACAACAGACAGCAGCATTATCAGTCTGGGGAGGGAGGGGAGTGTTAAATGTATTAGCAGATTTAGATCTAACAAACTAAAGCCGAACTCCAGCTAACCAGCTATACTATACTATACTATACAATACTATTATAAGGAATGCCTATAACCAGCAAGTTTGTTTACATGTGATCAGCTGTGATTGGACCTTTACCCCAATCTGTGATCAGCTACATCTGAAGGACACAGCAATTACAGAGCTTGCCAGATGCGCAGCCCAGCGGGCACACAGGTGGCATGGTTCTGGGAGGACGTCCATGGATGCACCCCCCCAGAACTGAACAACTGCGCTGTAGCCCTCTTTTGGCTATAGCATGGACAAGAAGTAGGTAATACTGCTTTAATAAGCATTAGCTGGAGTTGCACTTTCAATTTTTTAGTGACTAATGTAAAGTCCATCTATATCTACGTTCAGGGCCGGTTCTACCACTAGGCAATCTAGGCAGCCACCTAGGGCGCCCTGCTGCCTAGGGCGCCCGGCCACTGGTGTTCCTACTCTCTTTTCTCTGCAGCAAGCAACTAAGTCTCAGCATCAGCAGGCAGCCCCCACTCTGTTCGCACATAGTGTCAGAGGCGCAGAGATGGGGGAGAACTGTGTCTGTGTCCCAACTCCCGAATGAATGGAAGCAAGCAAACATTCATTGATGGGCGCTGGTGAGGCTGCATTGATGGGCGCTGGTGAGGCTGCATTTGATGGGCTCTGATGAGGCTGCATTTGATGGGCGCTAGTGAGGCTGCATTGATGGGCACTGGTGAGGCTGCATTGATGGGCGCTGGTGAGGCTGCCTTTGATGGGCGCTAGTGAGGCTGCATTGATGGGCGCTGGTGAGGCTGCATTGATGGGCGCTGGTGAGGCTGCATTTGATGGGCGCTGGTGAGGCTGCATTTGCATTTGATGGGCGCTGGTGAGGCTGTGGTTGATGGGCGCTGGTGAGGCTGTATTTGATCGGCGCTGGTGAGGCTGCATTGATGGGCGCTGGTGAGGCTTCATTTGATGGGCGCTGGTGAGGCTTCATTTGATGGGCGCTAGTGAGGCTGCATTGATGGGCGCTGGTGAGGCTGCATTGATGGGCGCTGGTGAGGCTGCATTTGATGGGCGCTGGTGAGGCTGCATTTGCATTTGATGGGCGCTGGTGAGGCTGTGGTTGATGGGCGCTGGTGAGGCTGTATTTGATGGGCGCTGGTGAGGCTTCATTTGATGGGCGCTGGTGAGGCTTCATTTGATGGGCGCTGGTGAGGCTGCATTTGATGGGCGCTAGAGAGGCTGCATTGATGGGCGCTGGTGAGGCTGCATTGATGGGCGCTGGTGAGGCTGCATTGATGGGCGCTGGTGAAGCTGCATTGATGGGCGCTGGTGAAGCTGCATTGATGGGCGCTGGTGAGGCTGCATTGATGGGCGCTGGAGAGGCTGCATTTGCATTTGATGGGTGCTGGTGAGGCTGTGGTTGATGGGCGCTGGGGAGGCTGCATTTGATGGGCGCTGGTGAGGCTGCATTGATGGGCACTGGTGAGGCTGCATTTGATGGGCGCTGGTGAGGCTGCATTTGATGGGCGCTGGTGGGCTGCATTTGATGGGCGCTTCATTAAAAAGGTGGGGCTTACATGGGCAGGGTAAAAGGCGGTGGAGCGGCAAAATTTGCTTCCGCCTAGGGTGTCAAAAATCCTTACACCAGCCCTGTCTACGTTGTACTAATCCATCCAACACTAAGCTCTCCACTGACTGACCACATTGCCGCCCAAGGGTGGATATTCCATAGATGAAGTGGAGGAGTGAGTGTAGCTATCCTAAGACAGGAGGTATGTTAATGGCTGATCACCAGGTGAAAATAAAGCGATAAAAGCCTAAAAAAAGAAAAAGAACGCAACCACCACATCCAATGACTGGTAAGCTACTATAGATGACATTTCTGCTTTTGGGTTTAGTTACGCTTTAAGACCGGATAGTTATTTCCAGGGTTCCTACGTGCCGGATTAGACACACAGCGTACCAAACTGTCATTCTGTTTATAGAAGTCCACGAGGACGTCTTCATGCGATGTGTCATGGCGAGACGTTCATGCCCTCTGGGCACATGTTAAAGCAGATGTTTCAGGTAGTTAATCTGTGTTTAGCGGGCCGGGCGGCTCAGTGTCATGGATGTCCGTGGATGGCTCAGCGCAGCTTACGTCAGGAGCCCCCCCCCCCTAGGCTGAGATTCGAAGTAATGCAAAGTGATACGTCTCCGGATTCGTCTACGCTCACAACACTTCGCAGCGCGCCTGCCTCAAACACGCAGCTAAACTAGGTTAACCTTTGTGCCAATCAGGATGCGATCAGCGGTGCTCAGAGAGTCTTTTCTCCGCTGGATTAAGAGATATACCAATAGTGGAGTACAATCTCCAAACAGGGGGAGATGGATAAAGAAAAAGAGCGCCAAATTTTCAGATTACAGTTCTGCAAATACAAAATGATAATCGCATTGTTTGAGGAGCCACAATGACCACCCGCTTCACATAATAGATATAGGCAGGGCTTTTTTTCTACCGGAACGCAGTTCTCCTCTGCAGTCTGTCACATAAAATAGAAGCCGGTAGAGGAAGTTTTCTATACCATTCACTTCCTCCACCTGCTTCTGTATGCTAGGCATCCAGGGAATGTGCTCCACAGCTGACTGATCGGTGCCCACAACCAGGGCTTTTTCTCTCAGACAATAGGTGCAGGAACTCCCCCTTTCCGAGTCACCCCTTTTCTCTGCCCTCTACCCACCTCCCGGTACCATCCCTTTTAGACAATATAGGACCCAGTATCATTTTGTGGTGCTAAGTAATTTGGATGGAATTTGGTAATGATATCAAGAAAAGCAGTAAAATAGATCCCCTTAAGCCAGCAACAATAGACCCCCCTAACAACAATGGACCACCCACAACAAAATTTCCCCCCCAACAGCAACAACAGACTCCCGGCAGCATCAACAGATCTCCGCACAGCCAGCATTAATAGACTCTCTAGCTGCCATCAACAATAGACCCTTCCCCCAACAGTAGATCTCTTTCAGCAACAACTGACCCCGCAGCAACAATAGGTCCCCCACCAGTAACAATAGGTCCCCGACCAGTAACAATAGACCTCCCCAGCAGTGAGCATCAATACCCTATAGCACACCCCAGCACCCCTTGCCATTACATACAGTCAGTCCAGGAGGTGCCAGAAATGCGTTCCCCCATGTTCCTGCTGAAAAAAAGCCCTGCCGCAACTATCAGCATTAATGGGGGATTTCAGAGGCAGCTATCACCACCTGCTATCTGTCATATCTGTGTAGCACGGAGCCAAATGAAGCTCTCTGAAACTCCTCCTCGGTTCTGGGCTACACTGATCTGACAGGCGGAGCTGCACACAGGAGACTGCACAGAAATCTGAGGGGGAAAAAAAGCCTGATTTGACAGAACGGAAGTCTGCTGCACGGCTCTAATACCAATGCAGGTGAGAGAGCAGTGGAGGGAAAGGGGGAGGAAGGGGGGCTGGTTGTGCAGAGAGAGTTGTGAGCAGGGGAAATGTGTACAGGGTCAAGAGTGCTGGGGGGAGCTTGGGGTGCAGAGGAGGGGTTGAAGAGGGTTAGAGCTGTAGATGGGGGCGCAGAAGTGAAATGTGGAGGGGGGGGAGATAGGCTGTGGATGGAGGGGGTGAACTGTGGAGTGGGTGAGCTGTGAGGGGGTAGGTGAACAGTGGAGAGGGTGAGCTGTGGGGGGGAGGTGAACTGTGGATGAGAGAAGAGAAGGTAACCTTTGGGTGGAGGGGGTGGAGGGGGGTGAGCTGTGGAGAGGGGGAGAGAGGGTGAGCTGTGGGGGGTGAAGAGAAGGTAACCTGTGGGTGGAGGGAGGAGGGGGGCGAGCTGTGGAGAGGGGGGGAGGGTGAGCTGTGGGGGGCGGTGAACTGAGAAGAGAAGGTAACCTGTGGGTGGAGGAAGGAGGGGGTGAGTTGTGGAGAGGGGGGAGAGGGTGAGCTGTAGGGGGGGTGAACTGAGAGGAGAAGGACGCTTCCTGGTGACGTCATCACGCCGAAACTTATGTCGAGGCACATCCCGGTCACGTGTTTACCTCCGGCCACTTCCGGCTTCCTAGGCGGTGGAACACACACCATACAACGCGAGCACTATGACTGCTACACCATTCACCTGGCTGACTGTCTGTGGTTTTCCTCTAGTGCCGAGGCATAGGCACTTTTTTTTAAGTAAGAGGCCATTTGGCTTGTCCTTGTTTTTATTCATTTTTACAATAAACAGTATCGCACTATGAAAATGAAAAGAGAAAATGGGCTGTGGGACTTTAAATGAGGCATGGATGGGCGTAGGAAAAAGTCTAGGATATCAAAAATGAGTAGACATCACTGTCCCGTTGGGGAATAGTCTGTAGCCATGTATACATGCTGCATAGTCAGTCTAAAGAATGGAGATCAAGGCATGGATATAAATAAAATATATTGATGATACAATATATTTTATTTATATCCATGCCTTGATCTCCATTCTTTAGACTGACTATGCAGCATGTATACCTGGCTACAGACCACTCCCCAATGGGACAGTGATGTTTACCAATTTTTGATATCTTAGACCCTTTTCCCCATGCCCATCCATGAGTCCATGCTCTGGAATGTCAAGTAAAGCTTGCCCAACTATGAATCTATTAAGTGTATTCTTGACTTTTTAACCGGATAATCATTTTCACTGTTTCTGTATGTCCATTTAACTGTCATTACTTGCTTCAGCCATGTCTCAACAGTGAATTTTGATCATGTCTTTGTGATAACCCCTATTTACATTATGCCTTTGTTTGCATGATCCATGTGTACTTTTACCATGATACAATACATTTTTATATTTATATCCATGCCTTGATCTCCATTCTTTAGACTGACTATGCAGCATGTATACATGGCTACAGACTATTCCCCAACGGGACAGTGATGTCTACTCATTTTTGATATCCTAGACTTTTTCCTACGCCCATCCATGCCTCATTTAAAGTCCCACAGCCCATTTTCTCTTTTCATTTTCAATGTACCAGGGATGGAGGCATGGGTATGGCATTTATGGGTCTCAATGGATCACCTGCCTTTTCTTAGTATCGCACTATGGTCCTGCTTCTTCCCATTTTTTCCTGATTGGATACGAGACGGAGTGTCCCCCAGGTTTTTTCCCAGTGGCTTAAGCACAGCATCACAAATCATTCAAGCTTCACCTGACCTGTCTTTTTCAAATGAAGGGGTCATGGTGATCTGGTAAGTGTGCTACCTACCTTACCCACCGGGTGCAAGTGTGTCCTCTTCACAAGATCTTTTTCATGGTGATGGTGTAAGGACCTGGAACTCCTATTGTTTTATGGACATTTCTTGATTTACTATCCACTCTGATTGCTGTTTACCTTTTATGCACTTAATTCACTTTAATACTTTAAAAGTTTACTATGCACTTTATTATAGTTGATAACTACCGTATTTATCGGCGTATAACACGCACAGGCATATAACACGCACCCTAACTTTAAGAGGGAAGTTTCAGGAAAAAAACTTTCCACAGCCCTCTGCGTATAACACGCAGGCACAGTTGACTATTTTCAGGGTAAAAAAGTGAGTGTTATACGCCAATAAATACAGTAACTGTAATAGCACTTTATATATTTGGTTTATTGTAGTCAAGGTGCAGATATTGGAACTATATTCATCCTGTTCAGTTCACAGTTGTTATGCACTTTTATCATGGCTTAATACATTATTTCAAGCATTAACTTTGCACTCTATGTTCACACTATCTAATCCATAGTCTATATTTCTGTATTTAGCACATTCATATCTATATACAACCCACCTGAGAAGATAAGGTAACCTGTGTGTGTGTGGGGTGAGCTGTGGACGAGAGAAGAGAGGGTGACCTGTGGATGGGAAGGTGAGCTGTGGATGGGAAGGTGAACTGTGGATGGGAAGGTGAGCTGTGGATGGGAAGGTGAGCTGTGGATGGGAAGGTGAGCTGTGGATGGGAAGGTGAGCTGTGAATGGGAAGGTGAGCTGTGAATGGGAAGGTGAGCTGTGGATGGGAAGGTGAGCTGTGGATGGGAAGGTGAACTGTGGATGGGAAGGTGAGCTGTGAATGGGAAGGTGAGCTGTGGATGGGAAGGGGACCTGTGGATGGGAAGGTGACCTGTGGATGGGAAGGTGAGCTGTGGATGGGAAGGTGGCCTGTGAATATGAAGGTAGGCTGGGGATGGGAAGGTGAGCTGTGGATGGGAAGGTGAGCTGTGGATGGGAAGGTGACCTGTGGATGGGAAGGTGACCTGTGGATGGGAAGGTGACCTGTGGATGGGAAGGTGAGCTGTGGATGGGAAGGTGAGCTGTGGATGGGAAGTTGACCTGTGGATGGGAAGTTGACCTGTGGATGGGAAGGTGACCTGTGGATGGGAAGGTGACCTGTGGATGGGAAGGTGACCTGTGGATGGGAAGGTGACCTGTGGATGGGACCTGTGGATGGGAAGGTGAGCTGTGGATGGGAAGGTGAGCTGTGGATGGGAAGTTGACCTGTGGATGGGAAGGTGACCTGTGGATGGGAAGGTGAGCTGTGGATGGGAAGGTGAGCTGTGGATGGGACCTGTGGATGGGAAGGTGACCTGTGGATGGGAAGGTGAGCTGTGGATGGGAAGGTGACCTGTGGATGGGAAGGTGACCTGTGGATGGGAAGGTGAGCTGTGGATGGGAAGGTGAGCTGTGGATGGGAAGGTGACCTGTGGATGGGAAGGTGACCTGTGGATGGGAAAGTGACCTGTGGATGGGAAGGTGACCTGTGGATGGGAAGGTGAGCTGTGGATGGGAAGGTGACCTGTGGATGGGAAGGTGACCTGTGGATGGGAAGGTGACCTGTGGATGGGAAGGTGAGCTGTGGATGGGAAGGTGAGCTGTGGATGGGAAGGTGAGCTGTGGATGGGAAGGTGGCCTGTGAATATGAAGGTAGGCTGGGGATGGGAAGGTGAGCTGTGGATGGGAAGGTGAGCTGTGGATGGGAAGGTGACCTGTGGATGGGAAGGTGACCTGTGGATGGGAAGGTGACCTGTGGATGGGAAGGTGAGCTGTGGATGGGAAGGTGAGCTGTGGATGGGAAGTTGACCTGTGGATGGGAAGTTGACCTGTGGATGGGAAGGTGACCTGTGGATGGGAAGGTGACCTGTGGATGGGAAGGTGACCTGTGGATGGGAAGGTGACCTGTGGATGGGACCTGTGGATGGGAAGGTGAGCTGTGGATGGGAAGGTGAGCTGTGGATGGGAAGTTGACCTGTGGATGGGAAGGTGACCTGTGGATGGGAAGGTGAGCTGTGGATGGGAAGGTGAGCTGTGGATGGGACCTGTGGATGGGAAGGTGACCTGTGGATGGGAAGGTGAGCTGTGGATGGGAAGGTGACCTGTGGATGGGAAGGTGACCTGTGGATGGGAAGGTGAGCTGTGGATGGGAAGGTGAGCTGTGGATGGGAAGGTGACCTGTGGATGGGAAGGTGACCTGTGGATGGGAAAGTGACCTGTGGATGGGAAGGTGACCTGTGGATGGGAAGGTGAGCTGTGGATGGGAAGGTGACCTGTGGATGGGAAGGTGACCTGTGGATGGGAAGGTGACCTGTGGATGGGAAGGTGAGCTGTGGATGGGAAGGTGAGCTGTGGATGGGAAGGTGAGCTGTGGATGGGAAGGTGACCTGTGGATGGGAAGGTGACCTGTGGATGGGAAGGTGACCTGTGGATGGGAAGGTGACCTGTGGATGGGAAGGTGAGCTGTGGATGGGAAGGTGAGCTGTGGATGGGAAGGTGAGCTGTGGATGGGACCTGTGGATGGGAAGGTGACCTGTGGATGGGAAGGTGAGCTGTGGATGGGAAGGTGACCTGTGGATGGGAAGGTGACCTGTGGATGGGAAGGTGACCTGTGGATGGGAAGGGGACCTGTGGATGGGAAGGTGACCTGTGGATGGGAAGGTGACCTGTGGATGGGAAGGTGACCTGTGGATGGGAAGGTGACCTGTGGATGGGAAGGTGACCTGTGGATGGGAAGGTGACCTGTGGATGGGAAGGTGACCTGTGGATGGGAAGGTGAGCTGTGGATGGGAAGGTGAGCTGTGGATGGGAAGGTGAGCTGTGGATGGGAAGGTGAGCTGTGGATGGGAAGGTGAGCTGTGGATGGGAAGGTGAGCGGTGGATGGGAAGGTGAGCTGTGGACTGGGTAGGGTGGGTTCCTGCACCTATTCTCTGACAAAAAAAGCCCTGGATATAGGTCAGGAGGATTTCCAGATGAGACGGGGAATTTTGCTCTTTAAATGGTATTTAAAGATCTAAACGATTTCTCCCGGCAGGTGGGATAGCTGAAATGCGCATTTACCAGCAGAAACTGACATTTCCAAATGCATTGCTACCCACTTTCCTCTCTGCTTGTGTGTGTCTATTAGAAGGTTTGTATGGCCTTTTCTTTTTTGTAGTTTTGGATACATGGAATGTTTAACCCTTTCCTAACGGAGGGTAAAACAAATCCTAAATTGTTCTAAAGGTTATGTAGCACCCCAGAGCATTTCTAAAGTGCTAGAGAAGGATGTTTTGTGTTAGTGCAGGTCAGGGGTGCCCAACCGCTGGCCAACGGGCCACGTGTGCTCTCGGATGGCGGGTCGGCATTAGTGTGAAGAACGGAGCCGACGCCAGAGGAAGCTTCCTGTATAGCGCTGGCTCCTGTCCCAGGTGGAGTGATACCAAATGGGCTCCACAGGACAGTGACAGGAGCGATACAGGAAGCATCGGCTCTGCTCTCTACTGCACCCGCATGCTTCCTCTATTGTCGGCTCCTGTCTCACTGATGCTCGGGGATGGTGGGTCGGGAATCGGCCAGCAGTACCCGCCAGCAGTACCCGCCAACAGTACCAGCCAGCAGTACCCACCATCAGTATCAGCCAGCAGTACCCACCAGCAGTACCAGCCAGCAGTACCAATCAGTAGTACCAGCCAGTCGTACCAACCAGCAGTACCCACCAGCAGTACCCACCAGCAGAATCAGCCAGCAGTACCAGCACTGGAGGACAGCCAGCAGCAACCACCAGCCATACCTGCCTGGGGGACAGCAGCAGTCAGTGGTACCTGCAGGAATCCTGAGGAAGAAGTGAATATTGAGGTTAGTTGAGGTGAAGGTAAACCGCAGTGCGTTAGTGTGAAAGCAGCCTTAGGCCCCTTTCACATGATCGGTTCGATCGGGTCTGCCTGTCTGTTTTTCAGGTGGACCCAATCAGGCCCTCCATTCACCTCTATAGACCAGATGATGTTAACGGACATGTGTCATTTTATACCCACCTATCTCCAAACCGATCCACTTAAAAAAAACAGAAGGGGATCTGTTCCCTTTTGTCTGGGTGGATCAGATGGCCCTTATAGTAGAGCACGCTGTGTCTGTGTCTGCTCTGCATATGCACAGTGGACACGGAACTGTCATCTGCCTGCTCCACTCATTGAGGCCCGAGACCGGTTACCAAGTCGCTAAAGTGGCCCTGGTGTAGGTAAATTATCAGGCTTGGCTGGCAGCCAAGCCTGTGTGTTTTTCTGGGTCAGGGTTTTGAGTGACTCAGGGAGGCTGGATGACTAAGTAGCAGCATCTCTGGTGACTCCTTCCTGCTTGCTGGAAACTTGGAGAAGGTTCCAGAAGCAGTTGGGAGGGGCCTAGGAGGAGCTGGCTGGAGTGTTCTGAGAGCCCTGACCAATCCCCAACAGATGGGTTGGCAGGGGGGCAGACCCCCTCAAATACTCAGGGTCAGCACATCTGGGGCAATGGAGTTTGGGTATAAGATGGAGATGGAGTGTTAGGCTGTTGGAGGCCTTTGATATTAGCCCCCTAGTCTGAGGGGGGGGGGGGTTGTTTGATATCCGCTTTAATTAACATTCTGTAGGCAACCTGCCCACAAGTGACTTTTACAAGGGCGAACTTGCAATGGGTCCAAAATTGCAGCTTTTGTGGGATGTTTCTGATTTGCAATGGTCAGGACCAACCAAAAGTGGTCCAAGGAAGGAGAACTAGTTACATGGTGATGGGCGGCAAAGGGTCACTGATGGACATGGGGAGCGAAGGCTACTCCACGTAGTCCAATCCAATAGAAAAGCTACTGGAGATAAAATTGCTGAAAATATCAACGCTTGTTCTGATAGACAGGTATCAGAACACACAGAGCATCACAGTTTGTTGTGTATGGGGCTGTGTAGCCCCAGACCGGTCAGGGTGCCCATGCTGACCCATGTCCACAGCCAAAAGTCCCTACAATGAGCATGCAAGCATTAGAACTGGACCACAGAGCAATGGAAGAAGGTGGTCTGGTCTGATGAATTTAAGAATGCTTTGAGGAACCCAACAACATGTTTGAGGTGATGACCTGGACTTCAAATTCTCCAGATATCAATCCTATCAAGCATCTGTGGGGGCAGGGGCGTCATTAATGTTGATTGGACCCTGGGCAAATATTTTCTTGTGGTCCCCCCCCATGCAATTTTGCTCTCCACCTGCTCTGAGACATACAATAAATATCAGCTAGACTTAAAATCAGTTTACTCTATCAGATCAGGCAGCGATTGCGATTGGTTGCCAGAGGTTACAGCATATCATTACCACTTACTGACAGGTTGCTAGATGTTACAGCACACATTATGGCTCACTGATTAGTTCTTAGAAGTTACAGCACAGGATTTCTTCTTGTTGATTGGTTGCTAGAGATTACTGTACAGTAATACTGCTCACTGATTGGTTGCTAGAGGTTACAGCACACGGCATGATATACATATCAATGCCGCCTTTATTTACATATGAATGCCGCCGGCCTCAGCTATTTACATATGAATCCCACTGCTATTTACATATGAATGCTCTGGTTATTTACATAAAAATGACGGTTATTTACATGTAAACACAGGGTCTGCAGGTGAGTCATCTGTACACAACAATAGGGCAGAGCTGAGCAGCATTATTAGCAGCACTTCACACTGAGATATCTATACACAGCAAAGGACTAAAACTTCAAGGGACAAGGGAATTTAAACTGGGATAGTTGGCAAGTATGAGGCAGCTGCTTTGGGCCCCACAACAATGACAGGGCCCAGGGCAGCTGCCCCTTTTGCCCTGCCTTAAAGACGGCCCTGTGTGGGAGCAATGGAAAAAGGTGGCCTGGTCCGATGAATCATGTTTTCTAATACATCATGTGGACGGCCGGGTGAGCAGGGCCGTCGGAACAGGACAGGCAAACCAAGCAGCTGGTTGGGGCCCCGACTTGTCCTGGGGCCCCAGCAGAGGGCAGCACAGCCAGAGGACTCGATGAGGCAGCACGGGTGGAAGAGGTAAGACATCCCCCCCCCGCATATCCACTGTAATACATTTCGATGGCCCCCCCCCTCCCGCGATGGCCCCCCCCCAACTCCCACGAACGCCCCCCCCTCCCGCGAATGGCGTCAATGTCGACACCCTCCCCCACCCCCACTCAACAACTCGCAGCGTACTTGTTGCACCGCGGCAGCACCCCCTCCTGGTCCTGGTGCTGGTGTCCGTGAAAAAAAATGACAATGTCTCACGGCAGCACAACCACAACCCCCAATTGTTGCTTGGGGCCCCCAAATTCCCTCAAACGGCCCTGCGGGTGAGTGTGCATCACCTGGGGCAGAGATGGTACCAGGATGCACCAAGGGAAGAAGGCAAGACGGTGGAGGCAGTGTGATGCTTTGTCTAGTGGAGTCCATGCCGCGAAGGGTCAGGGCTGTTTTGGCAGCATAAACGGAACCTACTCAATATTAAGTGGGTGGTCATAATGTTATGGCTGATCGGTGTGTATCGCCAGCTCACCACGGATCTCTGAGAATTTGTCTGAACGTTTATATAGATGATCTTCTAAATAAGGAGCAATGGGACCCCTTCAGAGAGATTAAGTGATGTTCATATGCAGGGACGAAGGCTTCCTGTGTGGCCCCATAGGGTGGTGTGATGCATGTATACAACACATTACACCGTTTATTTATTTCTCTTTTTACTTTATTGAAATGTCACAAAAAGACACGTCATTCATCATTGTGGACTGCGGCACGCTGTGACATGCATTGCAGCCCAATGCACCGGGTGTAAATGAGCTCTTATAACATGAAAGCCACGTTTATTTATTATTATAGGTTTATTTATTTTTTAATCATTTGACGTCAACTGTTTCAAATTCACATTTTGAGCTTATTTTTATTCGCACTTTGCTGGTCTCAAACTTCTGACAGTACAGGGAAATTCTTCAAAGTCGACCTTTTTTGACAATCGCGCTGAAGCAGAAATTACCTGCAGCACCAATTAGTTGGGGATTGAGCGACTGACGACCACGGCCTCCACCATCCTGATCTGAACTTTGCTGAAAATACATTTTGCTGTAAATTTTAGTGTAGCAAAAGTAATCAAACCAATATTATATTCTTTTGTTGTTAAAAGTAACCCATGCCCAATTTAAAGCCCCTAAACGTATGTTCGCCTGTCTTGTAGCGCTATCTGGGAGCCTCAAAATACACCGAAGAACACACTGAATACAACCGACGGTGTAACTTCAATTCTTAAAGCAGTAGTAAACCATACTTTTTTTTTATTTTTTTAAACCCTGCAAGACAATTGCATAATGTGCTATTATGCATTGCATACTAGCACATTATGAAATACTTTTAGAATGAGGTCCTCTCCAGCGGTGTCAGGGCTTCCATCTTCACCCTGTTTTTCTTCCGGGGTTCGAGTGCTCCGGCCATCTGATTGGCGGAGCCGCTATGACATCACGTAACGGCCGTGGTACAGAGCTCTGAAGGAACGTCACGCCCCTTCGTAGCGCATGTGCCGATTGACTTCACCGGCTGCATGCAGTGTGAATATCTCCTATACAGTGGAAGTTTTGGGAGATATTCACTGTACCTATAGTATAGGCTTACCTGGTAGTACAAGTCAAAAAGAAAACTTTACAACCACTTTAATCGTATCTGCCTGATTTACTTGCCTGCCTAAGGATTAGGATTACATATGTAGCACCCTCTAGTGTGCAACTAGTGTAGGTAAATTTATGTTATAACTCATGGTAGCTGTGCAAGCCTGTATTTAGGTTGGGTTACTGCAGGTCAGGCTGGGTGGCTCTACAGTGCAGGTCTCTGGTACCTCCCCCTGGATCTAGAAGCTTGGAGAAGCTTCTGGAAGTTAGTGGGCGGAGGCCAGGTGGTCCTGATCTGCATATTTAAAGGGAATCTGGCCAGTCCCCAGGCAGAGGTCAGAGGTTCTGGCAGGGTGGCTGGGTCAGCCATTAAATATGGTGGAAGCTGCCCAGCAGGGAAGTTGGGTGGAAGATTGTGTGCTGAGGTTGCTGTTGTGTGGCCTGGGAGGGGACCCCCCAGAGCTGGGGGGGCTTTGCCTTCAGCCTGAGAGCCAGGGGCAGCCTGTCCATTAAGGGCGCACCCCCTGTCCATCGCCACCTCTGCTATCCATGTGTTCGGCCCCTTTCAGGACACCGGCGCATGGATTTCAATGCGGAGGGGTTGTTTTTTTGAAGCACAGATTAGAGCCAGAGGCTCTAATAGGCTTCAATATAGGGTGGACTCGGGTCGCAGGGAGTGAGCTCCGATCCCACCCAGGTGTGTTACAAGAGTGAATATTGATCCACTGATCCTCATCCCGGCCAATCAGGAAGCAGGATTTGACACCAGTCATTAGATTGGCTGAAAGGACAGGCAATCCTATAGGACGCCTAGGAGGAGCCGCACAGCGGGCACCGCCGTGATGCAGAGAGGACACAGGAGCCCCCAACCAGCCACTCGTAGGAGCCCGCAACCCATCCATAAGAGCCCACAACTCCCCCACCCGTAGGAGCACACTGCCCGCCGCCAGTAGGAGCCCACCTGCAGCTGATGGAGTAAATGCCAGGGTAGGGCAGTGCCGGGGTAGTGCCACCGACTGAACGACCAACAGAGAGGGGTGTTTGTTTTACCGCCCCCCCCCCCCAAAAAAAAGAAAAAACACCAGCCTTTGGACATCCAGGCTGGCATGGGAAGATCTGATCAGTTGGAGGCCTGAACAGGAGACTTGCAGCAATGTGTTGATGGGGGCATCAAATGATTTTCTTTCCTGCAACCTGTAATTGCAGGAAAGAAAATTGTATCATTCACGGCTTGCTTTACTAAACAGCAGCAGAAAAAGATCAGGTCTTCCTTCCTGCCAGACAAGGTTGGGATGCATTGTGTAAGTCCAGCATGGAAAAAGGACCGATTCAATAGGGTGACCACATTTCAAAACTACCATTCAGGGACACCCTCCCTTCCCAAATATCAGCTTGTGCTGTAACGAATCACAGCACAGTGATTGGACACAAGAGGCGGGATTTATGATTTCTCCAATCACAAGCAGGGGGCGGAGATTGTGCTCCTCCAGGCATTCCTGGCCAGGACAAGTACTGTCAGTGAGTAAAGCGGTGATGTGGCGGCCTTTTTTGGGAGAATCAGATTGGCCCGGGGGGTGGGTGTGTCAGTTTCAATCCGGGGACACTGTATTGTCCTGGAATGAATGTGCCCGGGACAGACCTGCAAAATGCGGGACTGTACTGGGCAATCTGGGACACGTGGTCACCCTGAGATTCAATCATCTGTAATCTACAGTGCAATAGGAAAGTATTAACAGCGCTTCACTTTTTCCATATTTTGTTATATTACAGCCTTATTCCAAAATGGATTCAATTCATTATTTTCCTCAAAATTCTACAAACAATCCCCCATAATGACAATGTGAAACAAGTTTGTTTGAAATCTTTGTAAATTTATTAAACAATAAAAAAAAAGTCCCATGTACAGAAGTGTTCCCAGCCTTTGCCATGACACTCAAAATTGAGCTCAGGGGCCTCCTGTTTCCACTGATCATCCTTGAGATGTTTCTACAACTTGATTGGAGTCCACCTGTGGTAAATTCAGTTGATTGGACATGATTTGGAAAGGCACACACCTGTTTATAGAAGATCCTACAGATAACAGTGCATGTCAGAGCACAAACCAAGCCATAAACTCCAAGGAATTGTCTGTAGACCTCGGAGACAGGATTGTATTGAGGCACAGATCAGGGGAAGGGTACAGAAAACTTTCCGCAGCATTGAAGGTCCCAATGAGCACAGTGGCCTCCATCATCTGTAAATGGAAGAAGTTTGGAACCACCAGGACTCTTCCTAGAGCGGGCCGCCCAGCCAAACTGAGCGATCGGGGGGGAGAAGGGCCTTAGTCAGGGAGGTGACCAAGAACCCGATGGTCAGTCTGACAGACAGAGCTCCAGTGTTTCTCTGTGGAGAGAGGAGAACCTTCCAGAAGAACAACATCTCTGCAGCACTCCACCAATCAGGCCTGTATGGGGGAGTGGCCAGACGGAAGCCACTCAGTAAAAGGCACATGACAGCCCTCCTGGAGTTTGCCAAAAGGCACCTGAAGGAGTCTCAGACCATGAGAACCAAAATTCTCTGGTCTGATGAAACAAAGATTGAATTCTTTGGCCTGAATGGTAAGTGTCATGTCTGGAGGAGACCAGGCACCGCTCATCACCTGGCCAATACCATCCCTACAGTGAAGCATGGTGGTGGCAGCATCATGCTGTGGGGATGTTTTTCAGCGGCAGGAACTGGGAGACTAGTCAGGATTGAGGGGCCCGAGTCCACCCTATATTGAAGCCTATTAGAGCCTCTGGCTCTAATCTGTGCTTCAAAAAAACAACCCCTCCGCATTGAAATCCATGCGCCGGTGTCCTGAAAGGGGCCGAACACATGGATAGGGAAAGATGAATTCAGCAATGTACAGAGACAACCTTGATGAAAACCTGCTCCAGAGCGCTCTGGACCTCAGACTGGAGCGAAGGTTCATCTTCCAACAGGACAACAACCCTAAGCACACAGCCAAGATAACAAAGGAGTGGCTACGGGACAACTCTGTGAATATTCTTGAGTGGCCCAGCCAGAGCCCAGACTTGAACCCGATTGAACATCTCTGGAGAGATCTGAAAATGGCTGAGCACCGACCCTCCCCAACCAACCTGATGGAGCTTGAGAGGTCCTGCAAAGAAGAAAGGGAGGCCCGGAATGAAGAGACAAAAAAGAATATAATGAAGGGCCATGCATGACGAGGTGGAGAGTACAGACAGGACGGGGTTAACATTTGGTGAAGAAGTGAGTGGGTGGAGGCAGAGGTGAATTTTAATGTGAGGGGAGGGGCACTTTAAATAGCTGGAGGCGGGTGCACTCGGCATCATTTTGTGTGGGGACAGAAAGGAGAGGAAGTTTTTCCCACCCACCCTCCCTGTTGTTTTGGTGTTTTTCTGGCTATTGTTTTCTTGTCTTTCAGGTTGTGAAGGAGAAGGTCGTCATAACAGCTGTGTGTTGGCGGTGTCTTTGGTCTTTGACGGTGGCAGAAAACAGATGGTATTAAAGTGGTGGGGGCTCATCGGTGGTATGTGCCCCTCTGGTGTATTCCAGTGGAATGGTGTCCGCTGGAGTACGGGTATGGTTGCACTGCGGGAAGGGGTTGTCTCCGAGCTGTTATACGGCTGGAGGCCTGGTATGGTTCAAAAATTTTGTACCACAGTGTATTGGTGTAAAAAGGGGTTCAAAAGTTTTGGGGTGCCGTCAGAGACCAACAGACTGGGAGTTATAATGGTAAAATTGTGTTAATAAAGTTATTGAAAATATATATTTTATATTGGAGTTCTTTACATGATATGGTTTTAATAAAAAGGCTGTTGTGGCCATTTTATACTCCAACTCCGGTGTGGTCTAAATTACTATAGATTGGATAAGTTAAGATAGTGGTTAAGAGGGGTAAACTGGTAGGGGTAAGGTGTGGGGAGGTATCTCGAGTACACTGGTCATGGGAGAAACTGCCCAAAAATAGATGTGCCGAGCTTGTAGCATCATACCCAGAAAGACTGGAGGCTGTAATTGGTGCCAAAGGAGCTTCACCAAAGTATTGAGGAAAGGCTGTGAATACTTCTGTACATGGGATTGTTTTCATTTTTTATTTTTAATAAATTTGCAAAGATTTCAAACAAACTTTTTTCACGTTGTCATTATGGGGTATTGTTTGTAGAATTTTGAGGAAAATAATGAATTTAATCCATTTTGGAATAAGGCTGTAACATAACAAAATGTGGAAAAAGTGAAGCGCTGTGAATACTTTCCGGATGCCCTGTAATTCCTATTACTGAACCTCAACCCTTGAAGAGGAAGTAAGCCCTAATGGGTTTTACTTCCTCTTTTGCTCACTGCAAAGCCTGCAAATGAAAGGCATAATGGGCTAGTATGCATCGCATACTAGCCCATTATGTGCCACTTACCTGCAAAAGAATCCAGCGATGTCCCCACAAGTAGGCAGCGTCCATCTTCTGTCCCCTCTTTTTTCCGGCCGCTGACTCCGGCGCTGTGATTCGCCGGAGTCGCGTGACGTCACTCCCGCGCATGCGCACGGAAGCCGCCATTCACGGCACAGGCTGGGGAAGAAACGGCACTTAGTTTCGTTTCTTCCCCGCGCATGCACAGTTACGGTTTTTGGCGGACTACAAGTGAAATATCTCCTAAACGGCGCACGTTTAGGAGATATTTCCACTACCTATATGTAGCGCTACCCCCAGTTAAGAGAGCCGCTGGATTTGTTTCGGGCCCTGTGTACAGCACCGCCAACCCCCGGCAATCTTACTCGACCCACTCTGGCACAGTTAGTCTAGGGATTTTACTTGTATCACAATCAAACGGTATTGCAAGGGTTACCTCTTTGCTATAAGACAACACACTGATGCGAGAGATCAAGTATAACGGTTTTACTTTAGTTTTAGAAGGCATAAGCAGAACATAACACATACAACTTGCTTACAGAGCCCTGCAGCATTGGGTATAGCACATAATAATGGCGCAGCGCGGTAATCCACCACGCGCAACTATTATGGTGCACGCACCCTGTGGCGCACTAGAACAATAGTCTATCTCCCCTCCCTGGTCAGGCCTGACACAGAATAAATCTGAAGCCTCGTACACACGAACGAGTTTCTCGGCAAAAACCAGCAAGAAATTTGTTCGTGTGTATGGTTTCTCGTCAAGAAAAGCGACAAGAATCTCGATGAGAAAATGGAGAACCTGCTCTCTATTTTCTCGTCGAGATTCTCGTCGGCATGTTTCTCGACGAGAAAAGTGAGTGTGTGTACACTTACCTGTCCTCCCGGAAGCCTGCGCATGTTCGAAATGAATTCGACGCATGCGCGGTAGCTTCCTAGGCATAGATAGGGTATACCAAGATGGCGGCGACGGCATCGAATGTGACGAGCGCATGCTCGTCGTAGTCGATGATGTCACCGCGTACGCTCTATTCAAAGAACCGCGGGTTCTTTGAATCGAGCGTGTGTACACTCGGCCGGGACAATTTTCTTGTCAAAGAATCTCGTCGAAAAAAACGACATGTTTTTTTCGACGAGAATCTCGGCCGTGTGTACGAGGCCTCAGTCTTTTCATTAAGGATTTCTTCGCATGCAAACTTTCGGTGGTGCACTTGATGAACAGTATTTTGTAATCCACAAAGTAGGCAGTCACAAGGAACACTATACTGGAGACTCTTTAACCCTGTCCTGCTACTGGTCTCCAGTGGAACAACAAACAAATGATTGGTGGGCCAAGGCAGTCTATAGGCCTAAACACGGTACAGTCTATTGGATTGAGCAAGTGCTCGCTCACCACTCCGGACACGATCCCAGTCCGGGACTTCCACCTGCTGTGTCTCCGCACACAGCGTCTGCAACGATCGGGTCCCCGATCCAACTGATGTCCTCACTCGACATGTCTGATGCCACCCAGGCTCCGCAGCGGGGTGGAAGGCTCTTTGGAAGTTGCGCAAGGCCCCGGGCTTCAGGCCTTGCACTGCAGCAGATCTGCACAGGAAGAACTGTTGCTTGCAGCGCGGTGTCCAAAAGAGGCCGAGCTCCACCTCGCCTCCCTCTTAAATAGCCCCTCCCATGAGTCTCTGCGGTGGCCAATTGCACTCTGGGTGCCGAACGGGGTTCTGGGTAACGTAGTCCCAGGGCCTTAAAGGAGACCCCGCTACATATAGGTAAGCCTTATTCTAGGCTTACCTATAGGTAGAAGTCCAACAAGTGGGTTTACAACCACTTTAAAACTCTACATTTCTCCAATCTACCGTTTATGTTACCGAAAGCTTCCTCTCCTCTCCTAAGATCTACCATTGGTCATCTGTGTGGATCTTTATTCCAGGTCAGAGACTCGGTAAGTGCTGAAACCAGGGAGAGCCAGGCGAATAGCATTTTCAGAAGGAGGTCAACAATAGGAGCCTTCATATTTCTCTCATGACAGGTATACTTTAAATACGGCACGTAGTGCATGAATGAGAGAAAACAAGGATGACGCACTCCCGGGATTTAAAAATCAAACATTCTCCACGTTACACCAATTTAAGCAATTCCTGGAGACCAGAAATATGCCATTATGGAAATATGAGAAAACCACAATATTTACGCAGACTCTTTACAGCAAATTGAAGCTCCTCAGGAAACATAAATTAACCATCCGCTCGTGACCTCGCCTGTCTTCTCAATAAAGAAATGTTTACGTGCGGACTGTGCGAGGACAGGCGCCAAATGGGAGCGCAAAGCCCTTGCCAGTGTTTTTTTAAAGAGTACCTGTCATTTACAGGCAGGCTGACATGATGAAATGATATTCTAAACTGTCAGATCGCTGTAAAAGGGAAACATTATTGAAGCCCCTACTAAAGGGAAGCTATACTGGTTTTGGATTGGCTTAATTTTAATTGTTTTTATATTTTAGTTTATATATTTTTTAACCTGCTTTAACCACTTGCCTACGGGGCACTTTCACCCCCTTCCTGCCCAGGCCATTTTTTCAGCTTTCAGCGCTGTCGCATTTTGAATGACAATTGCGCCGTTATGCTACACTGTAACCATGGGAAATTTTTTATCATTTTCTACACACAAAAAGCTTTCTTTTGGTGGTATTTAATCACTGCTGGGATTTTTATTTTTTACAAAAAACGAAAAAAATAAAAAAAAAGTTTTTAAAAAAGTAATTTTTCTCCTTCACTGATGTGCGCTGATGAGGCGGCACTGATGGGCACTAATGAGTTGGCACTGATGAGGAGGCACTAATATTCTGCACTTATGGGCACTGATATTGATGGGTGGCACTAGTGGGCATTGATAGGTGGCACTGACGGGCACTGATAGCCGCCACTGATGGGCACTGATAGGTGGCATGAATAGGTGGCACTGATGGGCATTGATATGTGGCACTGATGGGCTTTACTTATGGGCATTTATGGGTGGCACTGATGGGCTTTACTGATGGGCAGCACTGATGGGCACTGAAAGCCAGCACAAACTGGCATCACTAATGGGCACTGATTGCTGGCTCTGGTGGGCACTGATTGCTGGCACTGGGGGCGCTCTAATGTAATTAGGGCACTGATCATCAGTGCCCTGATTACATCTCTCACTGTCCCCTGCATGGAGATGCCGCTGATCGGCTCTTCCTGACATACACTCTGTCAGTGTGAGGCAAGGAGCACCGATTACCGGCACTTCCTTGTTTACATGTGACCGGCTGTGATTGGACACAGCTGATCACATGATTAAAGAGCTGTGCCAGCGGCTCTTTACAGAGGTCGGGGTCGCGCCGTGTCCTAGCAACACGGCGCGACCACGATCGATGCGCTGCGCCGTTTAGGTGCGCCGTCATATGACGTTCACCCAGAACGAGAGCCGCCCCGTCCCTCCGTCATTTGACCTTGGGCAAGGGGCAAGTGGTTAACTATAGATACAAAATGTGTTTTTACAAATAAACATTTAGTCTATGACAAAGGATTCCCAGAGCAATATCTGAAAGGACAGCTTGGCAGTAGCAGCCTGCTTTCAGGCTGCTGTGGTCTGATTGAAACAACTAGGCTACTTTCCCACTGGCGACGCCCAGCCGTTAGCGCTAAAGCGTCAATCGTTTTAGTGCTGTTTTAGCGGTGCTTTTCGGCCGCGAGCGGGGCGCTTTTTACCCCACAAATAAGTCCAGTTTTAAGGCACGTTCAAAGCACTTTTAAGGCGCCTTGGAAGCGCTGCCCATTCATTGCAATGGGCAGGGCATTTTGGGAGCGCTAAATACAATGCTCCCAACCCGCCCCCAAGGTGCCGCTTGCAGGACTTTTCGTAACCGCCCCAGTGTGAAAAGACACATTGCAATGAATGAGAGGTGCTTTTCAGGCGCTTTTCAGAGGCTATTTCTAGCGCTAAAGAGCCTGAAAACCGCCTCAGTGTGAAAGTAGCCTGATGCCGCGTACACACGATCGATTTTCTCGACGGTAAAAACACAGTCGAGAAAAACGACGGGAAAAACGAGGAACGGCTTGTTCCCCTACACACGGCCGTTTTTACTGTAATTTTTTCTCTTGGTCGAGAAAAACGACGGTGTGGAGGCTCCCCGGCAGTGTTTCCCTATGGGGAAAACTGCAGCGGAAAAAAATGCCGTGAATCACGACAAGAAAAATTAGAGCATGTTCCAATTTTTCTCGTCGTGATTAATGCCGTTTTTCTCGTCGGGAAAAATGACCAAAAGCCCACACATGGTCGTTTTTCTCGTCAAAGAGAAAAAATGTCATTTTTCCAGATGAGAAAAATGGTCGTGTGTACGCGGCATTAGATTGAGTTATTAAAGCTGAATTCCAGCTTGTGCTAACATCCTGTGATCATCTGCCATTGGCTGACAGCTGATCATGTGGTAAAGGGCTGCTGTGATTGGACCTTTACCTCGATCTGTGCCCTCCCGGCAAATTAAGGCCACGCTGTAGCCGTCTTTTGGCTATAGTGCGGACAAGAAGTAGTTGAAGTAGAACTCCATCCAAAAGGGGAAGTTCCCCTTTAAGGCCTCCATCCCCGCTTCTGGTAAAGATATAGCAGTTTTTTTGGTGAGCGTGTACCTGATTTTGACAGGTACCCGCTCCCATTTCCGCTCCAATCGCCTAGGCCAGTGTTTCTCAACCTTTTTTCAATCGAGGCACCCTTTAAAATTCTGCACAAATCTCAAGGCACCCCATTCTAAAAGGTAATAAATAAATGAAACTAATAGTTTTACATAACGCAGCAACATCCACACACATGGATTAGAGGTGATTTATTCCTCCGAAGCAAATGCACTTTTGCACACTGGTACTAAGCAAATGCACTTTTGCACACTGGTACTGACTAGTATTCCCATGTTTCTCTTCTCCCTCAGTTTCTCTCCTTCACTCAGCTAATGTGACCTCAGTGCTGAAGGAGAAGCGCAGGGGAGGGCATACAAGGACGCTGTGCAGGCGCCTAACTTCCTCCTTATCAACCGATGATGTCATCGGTGTTAGGATACCGGCGGCTAGAAGGTTGTAATGTTGCACAATAAAAACCTAAACCTGTGGCTTTTTGTAATAAAAGGCAGGTTTCAACCACCTACTAGCTTTTATAAAATGTGTTTGTTTTCGTTTCATTCTGTTTGTTTGTTTTTTTCGGGTCATTCGTTATGATCGAAATTTGTAAATTCGAAAATCTGAAATCCGTAAATTTGTAAATCCAAAATCCGTAAATTTTTCAATTTGTAAATTCGAAATCCGTAAATTCGAAAATCCGAAATCCGTAAATTTGAAAATCTGAAATCTGGAAAACAACCTGTCTTTTTGTAATAATAGGCAGGTTTCATCCACCTACTAGCTTTTTTAAAATTTTGGTAAATTTTTAGGCATTTTGCCAAAAGACTAAACATGTGCACTGCCGAAAAATTTGTTCGTTTTCATTCTAAAATCCGAAATACGTAAATTCGGAAATCCGAAATGCAGAAATTCTAAGTTTCGTAAATTCGAAAATTCGTAAATTCAAAAATCCGAAATCCGGAAATTCAAAATAATAACTAACTAACAATAACTAACTATTAAATTATAGGTATTGGAATTTCCTTTTAAATTTGTCTGTTAGTGAACGTAACGAATACGAATTTATCCCAAGTTACGAATTATCCAAAATAACGAATGTTCTTATCTAAACAACTGGAACGAATTAATAATCATAAGGCCTCATGCCCACTGACGTTTTTACAGCTGCGTTTTTTAGAGCTTAAAAACGCCTGTCCATGTTATTGTAAATCATTTTTTATTTTATTTTTTGAAAAAAAAAAAAACGTCGGAGCTAAAAACGCGACCGCGCGTTAGTGCGCGTTTTTGCGCGTTAGTGCGCGTTGTTTGACGCTCGGGTTTTTTTCTGCCTAATTCTGACGATGAGGAACGCACTGGTCCTGGTTTTTTTTTTACAGCTTAAAAACGTCTATGCTATTTGCAGCTCAAAAACGTCTAGGTGGGCATGAAGCTATAGACTAACATGGACAGGCGGTTTTAAGCTGTAAAAAACGCTCAAAAACGCGGCTGTAAAAACGTCCGTGGGCATGAGGCCTAATAATAATAATAATAAAACGGTTTTATTATTGTTATTTATTATTATTAATTAATTACGTTACATTCGTTTAGATACGGCATTTATTAAGTTGGAAAATTTGTAACTTCGGATAAATTCGTATTCGTTACATTCACTAACAGACAAATTTGAAAGGAAATTTGAATACCTATAATTTAATAGTTAAGTTATTATTAGTTAGTTATTTTTTCTGATTTTCGAATTTTCATCCTTCCTTTGAATTTTTGTTTATTTTTGTATTCTCGAATTTTCGGATTTTCGAATTTCCGGATTTTTGAATTTCCGAATTTCGTAATTCGAAATCCGGAAATTCGAAAATTAAAAAATTCGGAAATTCTGAGATTTCCAATATTCAAATTTAAGAATGTTTGGAAAAATTAGTTAAACGACTTTTTGTTAATTCGGATATTTATCAAAATTCTTAAAAATCTAATTCGGAACTAAACAAATTGCACATGTCTACTAAAAACACCTGAATGCAGGCTGGCCTAGGCAATCGGAAGCAGAAGTTCTCCTCACCACTTCCTCCCCACAGTCTTCTGGGACACGTCACAGTTCCCAGAAGACTACGGGACCATTCACAATGAGCGTTGCCGCTCGTGCATGGGCAGTGGGCACTTGGCTGTGCAACCGCACACTGTCAGAGCCAGGTGCCCCCCAACAGATAACATACCGATGCCCGGGAGAGAACACAGGAGATGAAAACGGCTGGGCTGAGCACACCGCTGGATCCTGGGACAGGCGAGTGGCTGTTTAATAAAAGTCAGCAACTACACTTTTTCTAGCTGCTGACTTTTAATTTATACACAGGACACTGGAGCTCCTCTTTAATAAACTATTTGTCACACTTTCTTAGATATTATTAACCAATTAAGGACCGAGCCTCTTTTTGAGATTTGTTTTTTACAAGTTTAAAACAAGTTTTTTTGCTAGAAAATTACTTAGAACCCCCAAACATTATAAAAAAAAATTCTAACCCCCTAGAGAATAAAATGGCGGTTGTTGCAATACTTTTTGTCACAACGTATTTGCGCGGCGGTCTTACAAGCGCACTTTTTTTGGAAAAGAATACACTTTTTTGAATTAAAAAATAAGACAACAGTAAAGTTAGCCCATTTTTTTTTTTTTTAATATTGTGAAAGACAATATTACGCCGAGTAAATTGATACCCAACATGTTACGCTTCAAAATTGCACCCGCTCGTAGAATGGCGAAAATTTTTACCCTTAAAAATCTCCATAGGCGACTTTTAAAAAAATCTACAGGTTGCATGCTTTGAGTTACAGAGGAGGTCTAGGGGGCTAGAATTATTGCTC
This sequence comes from Rana muscosa, assembly GCA_029206835.1. Taxonomy (NCBI): domain Eukaryota; kingdom Metazoa; phylum Chordata; class Amphibia; order Anura; family Ranidae; genus Rana; species Rana muscosa. The sequence goes on from CM055122.1 coordinate 311,404,344, forward strand.
TCGCTCTACCGATCGCGGCGATACCTCACATGTGTGGTTTAAACACCGTTTCTATATGCGGGCGCTGCTCACGTATGCGTTCGCTTCTGCACACGAGCTCGTCGGGACGGGGCGCGTTTAAAATGTTTTATTTTTTTTAATTATTTATTTTACCTTTTATTTTTTACACTGTTCTTTTAGAATAAAAAAATGTGTCACTTTTATTCCTATTACAAGGAATGTAAACATCCCTTGAAATAGAAAAAAGCATGACAGGTCCTCAAAAAGACCTCAGATCTCAAATTTACACTAAAATGCAATAATAAAAAAAAAAAAATGGCCCTTTAAGAGCTATGGGCGGAAGTGACGCTTTGACGTCGCTTCCGCCCTGCTATGGTATGGAGACGGGTGGGGGCCATCTTCCCCTCACTCGTATCCATGCCAAGCAGGAGAGAGGACCCGATCGCCTCCACCGCTACCGACGGCTCTGGTAAGCGGCGGAGGGCCTGAAGCTTCATCAGCTGGCTAAAAATAAAAAGACAATTAATAAACAACATTTCACACTTTTCCAGACAGTGTTTAGTCTATGACAAAGGATCCCAAGAGCAATTTCTGAAAGGATAGCTTGACAGTAGCAGCCTGCTTTGAGGCTGCTTTTTTTTTTTTTTTTTAGTAACATAGTTAGTCTGGTTGAAAAAAGACACAAGTCCATCTAGTTCAACCATTAAAAGGAGGAAAAATGTACAATCCTATATACCCAATCCCATACCCATAGGCAAAAAACCCCCAGCAAAACATGAACCAATTTGATCCAGCAGGGGAAAAACTTTCTGATCCCCCGAGAGGCTATTCTCTGGATCAACTTTACTGATGTAGCACCCTGGTCTTAGGAACGGTTACTAACAAATTTAGTTTGCTAGGTGGTAACCAGCCTGGCTGATTGTTAGGGAGATCCACTGACCTTTTCCTAAATCTGGGTTTGATGCACCCCTCTCTTCTGTCACTAGGTGGCATTGTTACCTGTGGCATTAGATGGAGAAGGGCATAGTAAATCCGGACTATAAGTGGATGGGTTGTCTCAGCCAATTGGCAGAGGTTTCTTTGCCCTTGGCCTGCTGGGAGAGCCTTCTTATTCAGGAGTAGGGTGACCACATTTTTAAACTATCATTCAGGGGCACCCCCCCTTCCCAAAAATCAGCTTGTGCTGTAACGAATCACAGCACAGTGATTGGACACAAGAGGTGGGATTTATGATTTCTCCAATCACAAGCAGGGGGCGGAGATTGTGCTCCTCCAGGCATTCCCGGCCAGGACAAGTACTGTCAGTGAGTAAAGCGGTGATATGGCAGCCTTTTTTGGGGGGCATCAGATTGGCCTGGGGGGAGCTGTGTCAGTTTCATTCCGGGACACTGTATTGTCCTGGAATGAAGGTGCCCGGGACAGACCTGCAAAATGCGGAACTGTCCCAGGCAATCCGGGACACGTGGTCACCCTATTCAGGAGGAGTCAGGTAATTCTGTGCCACCTGGATGGCTGTCTGGGTGGACGTGTGTTGAAAAGCTCCCAGCTGCTAGGCCAGAAGCCTGAGGCCTATCCGGGAGTACCTGGCTGCTAGGCGGTCTGAGGCCTATCCAGGTTGGAAGCAAGCAGCGCAGGGTTGGGGCTTCAGGCTTGGAGCCTAACCAAGTTGCAGGGGTTCTGCCAGTCGGAGAACCAAGTAATTGCCAAAGGTGAAAGAAAAGCAGTTGCCGTCAGGGACGACCACTCTTGTCGCCAGAGGCAAGCAAGAACCTAGAGTCAGTGGTAAAGGGGACACAGTCACCAGCAAGGGACAACCTCTCCTGTTATCAGAGGCCGGGTTCTGTTAAGACTGAAGAAGTACCAAAACAGCCCTTTTCACTATCCGGGAACGATGAAGACGGGAAAGCTTCAGCAGAGTCAAGCTAGGGACCCAGCGGAACAGTGTGGGTGATGCTTGCAGAGGATTCAGCAGGTTAGCTGAAGAGCCAAGTCTGTGACCCAGCGGGACAGTGAGGGTGACACTTGGAAGCTACAGCGGGTTGTGAAGGAATTGCTTCCTCTAGAACAACACAGCCAAACAGATCAACAGAGCTGTGTTCCATACTGACTTTAAAGCGGAGCTCCACCCTAAAGTGGAACTTCCGCTGATCGGAACCCCCCCCCCCCCTCCGGTGTCACAATTTCACCACAATGACACCTTTCAGGGGGGAGGGGGGTGCAGATACCTGTCTAAGACAGGTATTTGCACCCACTTCCGGGAGTCCTGTCTGTGGGAAATCTGCGGGAAGCGCGTCACTTCCCGCAGAATACCCGTTGTGTTCTGGGAGACACTCGGTTCCCAGAACACAGGGGACCATTCAGAACGGCTCAGCGCAACTCGTGCATGCGCCGTAGGGAACCGGGCAGTGAAGCCGCAAGGCTTCACTTCTTGGTTCCCTCACCGAGGATGGCGGTGGGAGCAGCAGAGTGACGAGCGATTGCTCGTCCTCTGCTGCGGACGTCGCTGGACTCCAGGACAGGTAAGTGTCCATATATTAAAAGTCAGCAGCTGCAGTATTTGTAGCTGCTGGCTTTTAATATTTTTTTTTCCGTGGCACCTCCGCTTTAAGAACAAAGTTGAATTGGCTTCCCTGACGATCCGATATTGGTGATGTAATGCCATAGGTCAGCTGTGTTAGACCTTCACACATCCGGGTAGATGGCGTGCCGACCATAATCCCAGGTTTGCAAGATATTAGTGTAGCAATACCCTGTTCAGGGCCGCTGGTTAGTTTTGGGTTTTGCACGTTATCTCTTCACCTGCGTTGTCTGGGGAGGAAAGTCTGTAGTAATGCAATGTCCACACAGATGTAAAAACCTCAAACAGTTAGGCTTTATTTTTCATATGCGTTAAACGTTGAGAAGTAGAAGGTATAGAAGAGTAGGGGAAGGTTCAGGCACTCGCCACTAAAAGTTGACAAAGGTAGAAGTTTAAAGTCACTCACCACTCGCAATGTTGGAGTGGGTATTGGTCATCCGGATAGTCCCCTCTCACATGGCCTAGCAGCCGGGATGACACACGAATCAGCAATAGGGCAGTCTCTGCCACAGACTGCCCAAGATGAGTTGGGTCTCTGCCACAGACCTGTTTTAAGTGTACAAAGTCTCTGCCACAGACGTGTGTTAAAGTAATCAATTGGATAGTCCAGGAACCCTCTGCCACAGGATTTCAAAGTCCCAAGCTTGCAGCCATACAGTTTTAAGAACCTTTAAGCCGATCCGGCGAACTGTAGGGCTTGTAGCATAATGGATCCCTCCTTACTGAAGTTGCCAGGCCTCTCCCGAGACAGCAGTATTGTGCCGGTCTCCTCCAGGGCAGATCCTCCCCTGGACTTCTTCACTAAGATTCTTCCTCCCCATTTGAATGGGAGGCTTGGGATCCCTTCTCTGGATATAGGCCCCAGCCAGATTAGCTGGGCCTACAAAGTAGTGATGCAGCCACGGGCCAACGTAGCCCCGAAACCAGGACCATACACACACCTCGCACCCAGAGGGCTGCGGGGCGGGCGCGAACGAACCACAATCAATGGCATCTGCCCCTTAAGTATCCCCTCCCAGCAGGCACAGTGGGTTCACCACTCCCACTGTACCACTGCCAAGAAGGGCCACTCAATGTACCATGATCTGCTCGTGTTCCAACAGGTGCCTGAGATGGTAACGCCACCTACAGGCATAAAGGGAAATCACTACCAGGCACACCATAACTGAGACAGAGGCAAATTTAAATGTAATTATCAGCCATCTGAGCCCAACTACTGGCTCAGACATCCCTCTAAATTTGAATAGCGTCCCAAACATTGGGGATGAGCGCTACATTAGTATTTCTTTCTGCATTCCTGGGTGACAATTTCTTTAGATCACAAACTGCAGACATTTTCAAATAGTCCCTAATAGCAGTATCAATCCACTGAGCACGTTTACATTGGATCTCAGCAATCAAAGTCTCTGGCACATATGGGTACAGGTAACCATACTCCTCGGCCACCTTTTTCACTACAATGCATTGCAGTTTAGATAGACAGCCTTGGTAGAAGCTTAGGGTCTCCACAGCCAGGTAACACTGGAGTATCAGGAGCACACTTGACAGAGTAACCGGCAATAGTAACAGGCTTTTGAGAAATGCTTGTGAATGAAGAGGTTACTCTCACAGCAACATTTGAGGTTTTATTATAGTGTGTCCACCGCTCCTCCTCTGGGGAAGGTTTTAGCATAGTGTGTCCACCGCTCCTCCTCTGGGGAAGGTTTTAGCATAGTGTGTCCACCGCTCCTCCTCTGGGGAAGGTTTTAGCATAGTGTGTCCACCGCTCCTCCTCTGGGGAAGGTTTTATCATAGTGTGTCCACCGCTCCTCCTCTGGGGAAGGTTTTAGCATAGTGTGTCCACCGCTCCTCCTCTGGGGAAGATTTTAGCATAGTGTGTCCACCGCTCCTCCTCTGGGGAAGGTTTTAGCATAGTGTGTCCACCGCTCCTCCTCTGGGGAAGGTTTTAGCATAGTGTGTCCACCGCTCCTCCTCTGGGGAAGGTTTTAGCATAGTGTGTCCACCGCTCCTCCTCTGGGGAAGGTTTTATCATAGTGTGTCCACCGCTCCTCCTCTGGGGAAGGTTTTAGCATAGTGTGTCCACCGCTCCTCCTCTGGGGAAGATTTTAGCATCGTGTGTCCACCGCTCCTCCTCTGGGGAAGGTTTTAGCATAGTGTGTCCACCGCTCCTCCTCTGGGGAAGGTTTTAGCATAGTGTGTCCACCGCTCCTCCTCTGGGGAAGGTTTTAGCATAGTGTGTCCACCGCTCCTCCTCTGGGGAAGGTTTTAGCATAGTTTGTCCACCGCTCCTCCTCTGGGGAAGGTTTTAGCATAGTGTGTCCACCGCTCCTCCTCTGGGGAAGATTTTAGCATTGTGTGTCCACCGCTCCTCCTCTGGGGAAGATTTTAGCATAGTGTGTCCACCGCTCCTCCTCTGGGGAAGATTTTAGCATTGTGTGTCCACCGCTCCTCCTCTGGGGAAGATTTTAGCATAGTGTGTCCACCGCTCCTCCTCTGGGGAAGGTTTTAGCATAGTGTGTCCACCGCTCCTCCTCTGGGGAAGGTTTTAGCATAGTGTGTCCACCGCTCCTCCTCTGGGGAAGGTTTTAGCATAGTGTGTTCACTGCTCCTCCTCTGGGGAAATTACCAGACAGGGAACATGAGAGGTGGAGGTGAATGGTTCAGCCCTATTACTGGAGGTACAAGCAGGTGAAGGAGCATCCTCCTCTATAGGCTCAACTTGCTGCTCAGAATAACCATCAGTCCACCTTTCTCCAAGGGACACAGTATCAGACAGCCACTCAGATATTCTATCAGACAATATGTCTGAGTCTGACTCAGTAGAGAACTCTTCAGCCGGGAGTAAGTTAGGTCTCAAACACACAGTGGCAGACTTTCCTAACTCTGCTTCCTCCATGGCCACAGATTTCACTGTCCCAACAGGCACACAGCCCTCATTCACAACTTGCTTACCGGGTTCAGTCGTTTTCTCCCTGGGAGGTTTCATCATCAGGGAATGTAGGCGACCTCGCCCGCGGGAGGTCACTGGGGCACCTGGCTTTGTAGCGGAATGGTTGCAGTAGATGTAGGCACTCGATCAAAGTCATTGGTGACTGCAACAGACTCACGAAGAACAGTGGCAGTGGGAACTGACACTTCCACTGCAGGAATGGTGAGTTTAGCAGGTGCGGTGGCCTCTGTCATGGCAGGTTCAAACCCACCTGACACAGACACATGATGAGAGGTGGCAGTGGGAACTGACATTTCCACTGCATGGGCGGTGATGATGACCGGTGTAATAGCTTCGGTTGTAGTAGGTACAATTGTGGTAGGCACAGTGGTAGTAGGCACAATTGTGGACAAAACAACCGTGGCAGCCACCACCAGAGCTGGTTCCGGTGCAGCAATAGCAAAACACTTTGTCCCATTCTACTTGCAACGCCCGTGGCAATAAGGCCGGCAAGACTACCTCCAGTAGCGATTCCCCGTGACGGCCGCAGGTGATCCAGGGCCAGATATTTATAGCCAGTCCTGAGCACTTGGAACATAGCAGCCCAATCGCTTCGTAGCCTCCCGCTGTGTATAGGGCCAGGTTACCTCTAGGGATGAAGCGCACTCCGGTGTCGGTAATGGCTTCTCTCAAGCCAACATGCCCGCAGCCGAGACTTGGTGCAAAGGTTTTCCAATCAACACTGGAAACTCCAGGATACGCCATGCTCGCCTCTCCGTCTCTCAGCACGTGGATCCAAGATGGTCCGGCTGTTCAGCAGGAACTTCAGCGCCTGCCTCTTTCTTCCAGCAGCGCGCCAAACATGCTATGGAGTCTGCCTTAACCGCTTCAGCTCTGGCGTAAAGTGACAAAAGACCAGGCGGAGACTCTCCCATGAGAAAAAAGACAATTTGGTTCTTCTCTACGTGGCTTACAAGAACAATAGCTCAGTCTCTGAGGTACACAAACAGTACTTGATACTCTCCCACGGAGCCAAGCGAAATTCCTGTGTGATTGCAGTGCGTTTCTAGGGGCGACCACCACAAAAATAGCACTTTGCCCCACGTTGGGCGCCAAATGTAGCCCTGGCCCCGACTTTCCGGGCGCCCGATGGTGACTACTGGGTGTAGGGATGGCTAACATACATCCTCAGGGTGCAGGTTCATGGGCATGGTGGGTGATGAACAAGAAAGAAGTTGGGTGCCAGTCACTTTTATGCTTTAAACAATAGAGAAGTTTATTTCTCAAACAGGAAAATTGTGGGAGAGAGGGGAATAAGGCACAGGACACCCTTAGTAACGATCAGCAACAGGCAGATTGGCAGACTCCTTAGACAAAAATAGGTGAAGTAAGGCAGACAGCGGTCGCTGGAATAAAAGCCTTTAAGCTGAACACGCGCATCTGTACTTTGTAGCACAAGATATCTCCTCTAGCAACTAAACTTTACTCACTGCTTCATGTACTGATTCCCTCTGATGAGTTCTATGTGAAGTTGTCTCAGCCACTTCATACTCCTGCTCATGAAGGGTCCTCTCTCTGGTGCTTCCTTAGAACTCTATCCCTCTAGAATCATTACCGGATCTTTGGCAGGCTTTCCTTTGCATAAACGTGAACACCCAGATAGGCCTCCGTCAGGCCTAACCAGCAGCCTCATGGATAGGCCCCAGGCATGGGCCTAGCAGCAAGAAACTCTACATACACCATCCACCCAGGCCGTAGCCCTGGGCAGGAACACTCTGCCTGATCACCTGACTTCATTCCATTAAATAACCTTTCCCAGCATGCTTAGCCGCAAATATGATTGGCTGAGAAAGTATGTTTATCATAACCTGAACTTCACTGTAGCTCATCACTCTAATGTCAAAGGCAACAGCACCACCTACTGACAGAAAGGAGAAACCACACTTTGAATGGAATTAACAGAAGTCATGTAATCACTGAATACTACAAACTGGCCAGGCTAACGACCACCTGGCACATTCAATTTACCTGTAGCTCTGTTCTAGGGACAAGGGTGCTACAGATAGATAAGTAGTGCATTTTATATACAACTATATATAGATCAGACCAAAATGAGGGACAAATGAGAAGGACCGAGGGACAGAGGGACTTTGTTCCAAATGAGGGACAGTCCCTCAAAATCAAGGGCAGTTGGGAGCTATGCGCATGTTGGTCCTGGCTCAGTGACCCAGAAAGCACTGAAACTAGAGGCAATCAGGCAACTAGCATATTCAGAAGGAGCTCATCGATGGAAGGCTGCATATTTTTCTCAGAACAGGTTCCCTTTAAATCCGTAGCGACGTCTTTGTTAGCCTCTCAGCCATCATTTCTAATCGGTAATGCGAGCGCCCCGGGGAACAGACATATTGATGTATCACTTCAACTTCCTGAACACATCCAATCATTTATATGAAAGGTTAAGAGGCTTCTGGATGTTTCATTACTGCGATGTGTCCCCGTAGGATTCATCAATTCTTGGACAGGAAGAAACAACTTAAATCTTCAGTGAATGAGGCTAATTCAGAGGATGTTGGTAAACTACCCGGCAGCTTTATTGAACTGTTGAAAAACAAGGAATACAAAGCGTTTTTATGTAACACCGAGCTATGACTTACAGCGGTTGTAAACCTCAGACATGAAGTATGAACAAATCATATCCATCTATAGTGTGAATTTGTCTCAATCCAGAGCACGAGGTGTAATTTCTGTCTGCTACCTCCTTCCTCTTCTATCAACATGAGTCACTTCTGACACCAAGAGGAAAAAGGTGACAGGGGAGGACTCTTCAGCACACAGCCTGAGATTGACAGCCACAGCCCTGTTCCTGTGTGAAGGGGAGTTTGTCCCTTCCTTCCAATCAGCTCTCAGAGTTCTCCTCGCTGAGGCCTGCAGAGTGTACTTTCAGCTTTCCGCCCCCTGATTTCTGAAATCTCAGACAAGCTTTATAAATTCTGCAGTTTGAACGACTGCAGATAAACAGCTACAACTTATGATAGGCAGCACTGATATGCACTGGTAGGTGGCACTGGCAGGTGGCACTGGTGGCCACTGCATAGCAGCAGTGTCTCTTCCTGTTCGGGACCGATGTCCCGCTAATTAAAAAAGACCAAATATTTTGAGAATTTATTTTTATTTTTATAGTTTGTTATAAAATTTAGCAAACAGGTAATTTTTCTCCTTCACTGATGTGAGCTGATGACGCTGCACTGACGGGCACTGATAGGTGGCACCGATGAGGCGGCATTGGTGGGCACTGTTGAGAAAGCACTGATGGGTTCTGATAGGTGACACTTTATTTATTTTTTATGTGGGCTGCATGGTCGGATAAGGATCTAGTATAGATTCTGGGGGTGTCCCCACTCCGTTTTAGTTTCTTTAACATTTTGGTGTGGGGTTCCCTTTAAAATGCATACCAGACCCGAAGGGTCTTTGTATTGCCGGAAATGTATTTATTTTTCTTTTTAAATATAATTTTTGCTGCAGCAGATTCTATACACGGTACAAATGCACCACTTTACAGGCAGACTAAGGGTACCCCCAGGCACTATATTTAAAGGAATTTTTCATTTTTATTGTTTCACTTTAAGCATTATTAACTACCTCCCGAAAGACGGCTACAGCGCGGGCCTTTATTGCCAGGAGGGCGTCCATGTATGTCCTCCCGAAATTGCGCGGCTCGCTCTGTGATCAGTGAGTCAATTAGACTCGGCTGATCACAGATCGGCGTAAAGGGGCTGATCACGGCCCCTTACCATGTGATCAGCTGTCAGCCAATGACAGCTGATCACATGATATAAACAGAAGATCGGTAATCTGATTTTTCTGTGACAGCGTGAGGAGAAAAAAAACAAGCCGACTTCTGTTAGCGGAACATCGGTCCCGAACAGGGAGAGCCACTGGTGTTATGCAGTGCTCACCAGTGCCACCTACCAGGGCATATCAGTGCTGCCTATCAGTGCCCACGAGTGCCACCTACCAGTGCCCAGTGCCGCCTATCAATGCCCACCAGTGCCACCTATCAGTGCCCATCAGTGCTGCCAATCAGTGCCCATCAGTGCCACCTATAAATGCTGCCTATCAGTGTCACCTACCAGTGCCCATCAGTGCCACCTATCAGTGCCACCCATCAGTGCCAACTCTCAGTGCCCATCAGTGCCACCTATCATTGCCTACCAGTGCTGCCTCATCATTGCCCACCAGTGCCACCTATCAGTGCCCATTAGTGCCGCCTATCAGTGCCCATCAGTGCAGCCTCATCAGCACACATCAATGAATTAGAAAAATTACCTGTATTCAAAATTTTATAACAGACTATGACAATTTTTTTGTTTTTTTAGCAAAAAAATAAAAAACCTAGCAGCGATTAAATGCCACCAAAAGAAAGCTCTATTTGTGTGAAAAGTTAATTTGGATACAGTGTTACATAGTTAGTAAGGTTGAATAAAGACACCAGTCCATCCTGAGTGAGTGTGGGCGTGTGTCTACAATTCTCCCTATCCCTGTACATTGTGTGTCATTAAGATGCCCATCTATTATATTATTTATTTAAGGTACCCATATAGCTCCGTCAATTTACGCAGTGCTCCACACATACATCGCACACTCACATCGGTCCCTACCCTTAAGGAGCCCACAATCCAAGGTCCCCAACTCACTTTCACATACTAGGGCCAATTTTGGACAGAAGCCAATTAACCTACCAGCATGTCTTTGGAGTGTGGGAGGAAACCGGAGTACCCGGAGGAAACCCACACAGACACAGGGAGAACATGCAAACTCCAGGCAGGTAGTGTCGTGGTTGGGATTCAAACCAGCGACCCTTTTTACTAGCTAGGCGAGAGTGCTACCCACTACACCACTGTGCCGCCCCAGTGTTACATGACCGCGCAATTGTCATTCAAAGTGTGACAGCGCTGAAAGCTGAAAAATGGCCTGGGTAGGAAGGGGGTGAAAGTGCCCGGTAAGCAAGTGGTTAAAATCACTGCTCGTTTAAAAGCAATCTTTTTTTTTTTTTCATTGATACATTTCCCCCAGGGCGGTACCTGGACCCTCATTCTTGGTGTCAGTGATAGGAATAGTGCCTCATCATTGGTGTCAGTGAAAGGGAGAGTGCCCCCACATTGGTGTCAGTGAGAGGAATAGTGCCCCATCATTGGTGTCAGTGAGAGGAATAGTTCCCCATCATTGGTGTCAGTGAGAGGGAGAGTGCCCCATCATTGGTGTCAGTGAGAGGGAGAGTGCCCCTATCATTGTTGTCAGTGAGAGGAATAGTGCCCCATCATTGGTGTCAGTGAGAGGGAGAGTGCTCCCATCATTGGTGTCAGTGAGAGGAATAGTGCCCCATCATTGGTGTCAGTGAGAGGAATAGTGCCCCGTCATTGGTGTCAGTGAGAGGAATAGTGCCCCGTCATTGGTGTCAGTGAGAGGGAGAGTGCTCCCATCATGGCTGCCATCAGGGGGTACAGGCAGTACACCTGTAAGGGGCCCTTAGGTCCCCAGGGGCCCGGATGGCAACCCCCCCTTTTTTTTGTAAGGGACCCAGAGGTCCCCAGGGTGATAACCCCCCCTTTTTTATGTATTTTTTATTAAAAAAAAATATATATTTTTTTTTTGTCAGGGGCTCAGAGGTCCTCAGAGGCCTGGAGGTCCCCAGGGCCCCCTCTTTTATGTGTTTTTTATTAAAAAAAATAAATACATTTTTATTTATTTTTTGTAAGGGGCCCAGAGGTCCCCAGAGGCTCCCCTTTTTTTTGTTCGTGGCACCCCCCCCCTTCTCAATTTGCGGCGGTAGCACTCCCCCCCCCCTGGTTCAGCGGGCCCATGCCTGAAGCTGTGTAAGGGGCCCCAAAGTTCCTGATGGCAGCCCTGGCCCCCATCATTGGTGTCAGTGAGAGGGAGAGTGCCCCCATCATTGGTGTCAGTGGAAGGAATAGTGCCCACTTCATTGGTGTCAGTGAGAAGAATAGTGCCCACTTCATTGGTGTCAGTGAGAAGAATAGTGCCCACTTCATTGGTGTCAGTGAGAAGAATAGTGCCCACTTCATTGGTGTCAGTGAGAAGAATAGTGCCCACTTCATTGGTGTCAGTGAGAAGAATAGTGCCCACTTCATTGGTGTCAGTGAGAAGAATAGTGCCCACTTCATTGGTGTCAGTGAGAAGAATAGTGCCCACTTCATTGGTGTCAGTGAGAAGAATAGTGCCCACTTCATTGGTGTCAGTGAGAAGAATAGTGCCCACTTCATTGGTGTCAGTGAGAGGGAGAGTGGCCCCCATCATTGGTGTCAGTGAGAGGGATAGAGCCCCATTGTTAATCGCAGTGGAAGGAATAGTGCCTTAAGGGCAGGTAAAGGCACGCAAAGGGCCACATCTGGCCCCCGGGCCACAGTTTGGAGACCATTGGTTTAGGAGAATCAGGAAGCATTTTTTTCCTCTGCTGGAGAAAATTGAACCATTCTTTATACGATTTTTTCCTTTACCTGAATGAACTGAGGGTATCGGTTTCTGTATAGGAAGCTTTTTTTATTTACTCATATTTTCTATTTTTGAACGGTAGATGGATTTGTATTTTTTGACCACCTGACTCTCTAACTATGAAGACAGCGGGTATTTTCTCCTAGTCGGTTGCAGTTAATTCAGCTAAAGAAAACAAAAACTAAAATTAAACCTATGCGATTTTTCTTTTCATTTTATTATATTTTATTTATATGTTAAACTCGTAGAATTACTGCTGTTGATAATATTCACAATTTAAACAACTTGCAGTCCTCTGCTTCTGAACGATACACAAAATAAACAGCAGCATAATGGATTGGTCAGACTGCTAAATTATATTTGAAATATTTAATTCTCTCCCAAATGCTTGTTTCAAACAATATAATTCATCTTGACTATAAAGTTAATATGAAAAAAAAAAAATCTCCAAACAATACTTCACCCCACCCGAAGACATTGCAGAATGCTTAGGTCATCCATCATTCAGTGAAACATACAGTGGATTATTATCATTCAATAATTCATTCCCTTTTTTTCTCTTGAAGCAATGATTTTTTTTTTAAGAATATATAAAAATAAATAGTTTAAAGTATAACTGAAAGCAAAAGTTTAACTTTTTTTTTTTTCTTTTTTTTTTTTTTCATTTGGATAGAGTGGAGAGGGACTAAGTTCACTTTTTCATTTTTTTTTTTTTACTTTCCCAATATACCTTTAACCCCTTGAGCCCCGGAAGATTTGGCTGCTCGATGACCAGGCCATTTTTGCAACTTGGCACTGCGTCGCTTTAACTGACAATTGCACTGTCGTGCGACGCTGTACCCAAACAAAATTTACGTCTTTTTTTCCCCACAAATCAAGCTTTTTTTGGTGGTATTTGATCACCTCTGCGGTTTTAATTTTTTGCGCTATAAACAAAAAAAAGCGCCAATTTTGAAAAAAAAAAAACACAATATCTTTTACTTTTTGCTATAATAAATATCCAAATTTTAAAAAATAAATATTTTTTTTTCCAGTTTAGTCCGATACGTATTCTTCTACATATTTTTGGTAAAAGAAAAAAATCGCAATAAGCGTATATTGATTTGTTTATAGCGCAAAAAATGAAAACCGCAGAGGTGATCAAATACCACCAAAAGAAAGCTCTATTTGTGGGGGAAAAAAGACGTCAATTTTGTTTGGGAGCCACGTCGTACGACCGCGTAATTGTCAGTTAAAGCGACGCAGTGCCGAATCGCAAAACGTGCTCTGGTCTTTGGCCAGCCAGCTTTCTTTTGGTGGTATTTGATCACCTCTGCGGTTTTTATTTTTTGCGCTATAAACAAAAAAAAGAGCGCCAATTTAAAAAAATATATATATATAATATCTTTTACTTTTTGCTATAATAAATATCCAAATTTTTAAAAATGATTTTTTTTTTCCCCCGTTTAGGCCGATATGTATTCTTCTACATATTTTTGGTAAAAAAATAAAAAAATCACAATAAGCCTATATTGATTGGTTTGCGCAAAAGTTATAGCGTCTACAAAATAGGTAATAGATTTATGGCATTTTTATTATAATTATTTTTTTACTAGTAATGGTGGCGATATTGCGGCGGACACATCGGACACTTTTGACACATTTTTGGGACCATTGACAATTATACAGTGATCAGTGATATAAAAATGCACTGATTACTGTATAAATGTCACTGGCAGGGAAGGGGTTAACACTAGGGGGCGATCAAGGGGTTAATTGTGTTCCCTAGGTGTGTTCTAACTGTGGGGGAGATGGGACTTACTAGGAGGAGAGAGAGAGATCGGTTTTCATATTTAGTATGAACACACGATCTGTCTCCTCTTCCCTGAGAGAACCAGGATCTGTGTGTTTAAACACACAGAGAACGGTTCTTGCTCTGTCATGAGCGATCGCGCGCCCGCCAGGATACTCGCAACGGTTCCTGCGGCGAGCCGTGGGTGCGCACGTGCCCCCTAGTGGCCAAAAGGCGAAGCGACATAAGGAGAGAAAGAACAGGGAAATGCTGATGTAAACAAGCATTTTCCCATTCTGCCTAGTGACAGGACACTGATCACAGCTCCCTGTAATCGGGAGCGGTGATCAGTGTCGTGTCACACGTAGCCCATCCCCCCTACAGTTAGAACACATCCCTAGGACACACTTAACCCCTACAGCGGCCCCTCCTAGTTAACCCCTTCACTGCCAGTCACATTTACACCGTAATATGTGCATTTTTATAGCACTGATCGCTGTATAAATGTGAATGGTCCCAAAATAGCACCAAAAGTGTCCGATGTGTCCGCCATAATGTCGCAGTCATGATAAAAATCGCTGATTGGCGCCATTACTAGTAAAAAAAAAATATTAATAAAAATGCCATAAAACTATCCCCTATTTTGTAGACACTATAACTTTTGCGCAAACTAATCAATAAACGCTTATTGTGATTTTTTTAACAAAAATATGTAGAAGAATACGTATCGGCCTAAACTGAGGAGTTTTTTTTATATATTTTTGGGGATATTTATTAGAGCAAAAAGTAAAAAATATTGCTTTTTTTTCAAAATTGTTGCTCTATTTTTGTTTATAGCGCAAAAAATAAAAACCGCAGAGGTGATCAAATGCCACCAAAAGAAAGCTCTATTTGTGGGGAAAAAAAGGACGTCAATTTTGTTTAGGAGCCACGTCGCACGACCGCGCAATTGTCAGTTAAAGCGACGCAGTGCCGAATCGCAAAAAGTGCTCTGGTCTTTGGCCAGCCAAATGGTCCGGGGCTGAAGTGATTAAACCCACAAGTGATTTTTTTTTTAACACTACTATCTCTTTAGATTGACTCCTGAAATTTACAGATGCAGCAATTTGGAAACTTGATGAAATGTTTAGCACTGGGAAACTCTTGAAAGATAAAAAGTGCATTTTATATACAACTTTATAGATCAGACCAAAATGAAGGACACATGAGGGGGGACAGAGGGACAGAGGGACATTGTTCCAAATCACTTGGGAGCTCTGATTTTGGAAAGAGTGGAGGTGGGTTAGAACTAGACATGTGCAATTTGTTTCATTCCAAATTCGTTCAACGAATTTTGACAAATTCATTAACCACTTAACGACCGCTCACTGTATATATACGTCGGCAGAATGGCACCGACAGGCACAATCACGTACAGTGTACGTGACTGCCTTTGTATTGTTGGGGGGTCCAATCGGACCCCCCTTCTATACAGTGAGTGGTCGTTATCCGTTGGGGAGCGATCAGGGATGAGGGGACGGCCGTTCGATTCCGGCCACCCCCCCGCGATTGCTCCCGGCGAATGAGGAAGCTTCCTCTGCCTGTGTAATGTTTACACAGGCAGAGGAAGTGATGTCATCTCTCATGCGACGCTCACATATACCGAGCGCCGTACAAGAGAAGACACACAGGTTAGTGCACAAACAGTACACTGACACCAGGACACATAGGAACATAAATCGCCCCCCCAGGCCCCCCCAGATCACCCCCCAGCCCCCAGTCACAGTGTCACTGATTGCAGTGACCATTTATTTACTGATCACTGCAATCAGTGACATTTGCATAGGTGTGCTCAGTCTATTGCATTAGGGTGTGCACTCCAAAGCTCAAACACATGGTACCGATCACTTACTGTGCTCATTCACAAAGGGAAGGGGCTGGTAAATGATATATTTACCAGCCCCTTCCCCCACTCCTTTTAAAAGTTCCTTGTGTGTGCCAGCAGCAGCAGCCTTTGGGAGAGAAGAGGAAGGAAGCCGGAAGTGCTGGGGGGGGGGCAGGAATCAGCCAGGTCAGTAGGGGAAATCTGCACTGCACAAGGTGATTAGGGTGTGCCCAGGCACACCTGGTACACCCTGTGCGCACGCCTATGGACATTTGTGACTGTAAAAGTGTCACTACAGTTAGTTTTAGGTCCAGTGTGGCCCCCTAACCCCCCCTAATAAAGGTTTAACCCCCTGATCGCCCCCCAGATAACCCTTTCACCCCCTATCACCACTGTCGCTAAGCGATCGTTTTTCTGATCGCTGTCTTATTGTCGGTGATGCCGATCGGTAGCCAGTTATTTTTTTTAGGTTCGCCGCAGGTTTTTATAGCGTCAGGTACCCCCATATATTACCTAATAAAGGTTTAACCCCTTGCTCGCCCCCCCAGGTAACCCTTTCACTCCCTTTTGCCAGTGTCACTAAGCGATCGTTTTTTTGATCGCTGTATTAGTTATGCTGGTGCCGATAGATAGCCAGTTATTTTTTTTAGGTTCGCCACAGGTTTTTATAGCGTCAGGTACCCCCATATATTATCTAATAAAGGTTTTAACCCCCTAATTGCCCCTAGTTAACCCTGCGTCACACCCCAGGCAACGTCAGGTTCGTGCCAGTAACGCTAACACCCACGTGTGAAGCATACACCCCCCTTAGTGGTATAGTATCTGAACAGATCAATATCTGATCTGATCAGATCTATACTAGCGTCCCCAGCAGTTTAGGGTTCCCAAAAACGCAGTGTTAGCGGGATCAGCCCAGATACCTGTTGGCACCTGCGTTTTGCTCCTCCGTCCAGCCCAGGCCACCCAAGTGCAGTATCGATCGATCACTGTCACTTACAAAACACAACACACATAACTGCAGCGTTCGCAGAGACAGGCCTGATCCCTGTGACTCCAACGCTGTAGGAGGTGATTTCACCACCACAGTTAAAAAAAGAAAGCATATATGCCGAAGCATTGGGGCAGCAGGAGCGGAGGAGCGATTTTGCTCCTAATGCCGCATACATACGGTCGAAATTCCGACGGAGGCTTGCCCGTGGAAAAGTCCGACCATGTGTGTGCGGCATAACTTTTGCGGGAGGATGCCCCAATGCTTCGGCATATATAAATGGTGCATGTATGCCCATCATTAGAAGTGGGTGGATGAAGGGCGGTATTCTAATGGTGGGCATACCCACCGATCAATCTCTTTTTTCGTTCAGCCACCTGGCTGCATGAAAAAAAAGATTACAATACGTGTCCAACAAGGACCAGCAACGTACTGGTATGTTGCTGGACTTTGAATGTTTATACCAGAATGATGCCTGCAGGTTTAGGTATCATCTTGGTATCATTCTTTTCAGCCAGTGGCCGTCTTTCATGTAATAGCAATCCTAGCGGCTAATTAGCCTCTGGACTGCTTTTACAAGCAGTGGGAGGGAATGTCCCCCCCCCCCGGATATAAAAAGCCCCATTGGGAAATTGGGAAAGCATTTTAATCACACCGATCTTGGTGTGGTCAGATGCTTTGAGGGCAGAGGAAAGATCTAGGGTCTAATAGACCTCAGTTTTTTTCAAAAAAAGAGTACCTGTCACTACCTATTGCTATCATAGGGGATATTTACATTCCCTGAGATAACAATAAAAATGATAAAAAAATAAAATATGGAAGGAACAGTTTAAAAATAAAATAAAAAAGCAAAATTAATAATAATAATAAAAAAAAAAGCACCCCTGTCCTGCCCTGCTCTTGCGCAAAGGCGAACGAAGGTCAGATCGAGGGCAGTCATTTTAGCAGTAGACCTCCTCTGTAAATCGAACGTGGTAACCTGTAAAGGCTTTTAAAGGCTTTTAGAAATGTATGTAGTTTGTCGCCACTGCGCGTTTGTGCGAAATTTTAAAGCATGACGTGTTTGGTATCTATGTACTCGGCCTAAGATCATCTTTTTTATTTCATCAAACATTTGGGCAATATGGTGTGTTTTAGTGCATTAAAATTAAAAAAAGTGTATTTTTTCCCCAAAAAATGCGTTTGAAAAATCGCTGCGCAAATACTGTGTGGAAAAAAAAAATGCAACACCCACCATTTTAATCTGTAGGGCCTTTGCTTTAAAAAAATATATAATGTTTGGGGGTTCAACATAATTTTCTTGCAAAAAAAAAAAATGATTTCATGTAAACGAAAAGTGTCAGAAAGGGCTTTGTCTTCAAGTGGTTAGAAGAGTGGATGTAAGCTTCCTAATGTTGTGTATAAAATGCCAGGACAGTTCAAAACCCCCCCAAATGACCCCATTTTGGAAAGTAGACACCCCAAGCTATATACTGAGAGGCATGTCGAGTCCATGAAATATTCTATATGTTGACACAAGTTGCGGAAAAAAGAAAATTTATTTATTTATTTATTTTTGCACAAAGTTGTCACTAAATGATATATTGCTCAAACATGCCATGGGCATATGTAGAATTGCACCCCAAAATACATTCTGTTGCTTCTCCTGAGTACGGGGATACCACATGTGTGAGACTTTTTGGGAGCCTAGCCGCGTACGGGACCCCAAAAACCAAGCACTGCCTTCAGGCTTTCTAAGGGTGTAAATTTTTGATTTCACTTCTCACTGCCTATCACAGTTTCGGAGGCCATGGAATGCCCAGATGGCACAAACCCCCCCCCAAATGACCCCATTTTGGAAAGTAGACACCCCAAGCTATTTGCTGAGAGGTATTGTGAGTATTTTGCAGATCTCGCTTTTTGTCACAAAGTTTTGAAATTTGAAAAAAAAATAAAAATAAAGAAAATTATTTTCTTTCTTCATTTTCAAAAACAAATGAGAGCTGTAAAATACTCACCATGCCTCTCAGCAAATATCTTGGGGTGTCTACTTTCTAAAATGGGGTCATTTGGGGGGGTTTTGTGCTATTTTGGCATTTTATGGCCTTCGAAACTGTGATACTGTAGGTAGTGAGGAGTGAAATCAAAAATTTGTGCCTAGAAATCCTGAAGGCGGTGATTGGTTTTCGGGGTCCCGTACGCGGCTAGGCTCCTAAAAAGTCCCACACATGTGGTATCCTCGTACTCAGGAGAAGCAGCAAAATGTATTTTGGGGTGCAATTTCACATATAACCATGGCATGTGTGAGCAATATATCATTTAGTGACAACTTTTTGTAATTTTAATTTTTTTTTGTCATTATTCAATCACTTGGGACAAGAAAAAAAAAATTCAATGGGCTCAACATGCCTCTCAGCAATTTCCTTGGGGTGTCTACTTTCTAAAATGGGGTCATTTGGGGGGGGGGGGGGGGTTGTGCTATTCTGGCATTTTATGGCCTTCGAAACTGTGATAGGTAGTGAGGAGTGAAATCAAAAATTTGCACCCTTAGAAATCCTGAAGGCGGTGCTTGGTTTTCGGGGTCCCGTACGCGGCTAGGCTCCCAAAAAGTCTCACACATGTGGTATCCTCGTACTCAGGAGAAGCAGCAGAATGTATTTTGGGGTGCAATTCCACATATAACCATGGCATGTGTGAGCAATATATCATTTAGTGACAACTTTTTGTAATTTTTTATTTTTTTTGTCGTTATTCAATCACTTGAGACAAAAAAAAAAAAATGGGCTCAACATGCCTCTCAGCAATTTCCTTGGGGTGTCTACTTTCTAAAATGGGGTCATTTGGGGGGGGGGGGTTGTACTGCCCTGCCATTTTAGCACCTCAAGAAATGAGATAGGCAGTCATAAATTAAAAGCTGTGTAAATTCCAGAAAATGTACCCTAGTTTGTAGACGCTATAACTTTTGCGCAAACCAATAAATATACGCTTATTGACATTTTTTTTACTAAAGACATGTGGCTGAATACATTTTGGCCTAAATGTATGACTACAATTGAGTTTATTCGATTTTTCTTATAACAAAAATTAGAAAATATCATTTTT
This sequence comes from Rana muscosa, assembly GCA_029206835.1. Lineage (NCBI taxonomy): Eukaryota > Metazoa > Chordata > Amphibia > Anura > Ranidae > Rana > Rana muscosa. The sequence goes on from CM055122.1 coordinate 311,424,065, forward strand.
TTTCAAAATTTTCGCTCTTTTTCCGTTTATATTGCAAAAAATAAAAATCACAGAGGCAATCAAATACCATTAAAAGAAAGCTCTATTTGTGGGAAAAAAAGGACGCAAATTTCGTTTGGGTACAACATTGCATGTCCGCACAATTTACAGTTAAAGCAGCGCAGTGCAAAATTCTGAAAACACCTCTGGTCCTTTAGCTACAAAATGGTCCGGGGCTTAAGTGGTTAATTTCGAAAATAAGAACGAAAATCTGCAAATTTGAGAACCCGAAAATTTTAAAATCTGAACTAATAACCAAACTAATAACAACTTAAATATTATTAACTATTAAATTATAGGTATTGGAATTTCCTTTCGAATTTTGCTGTTAGCGAACGTAACGAATACGAATTTACCTGAAGTTACGAATTACCTGAAATGACGAATGCTGTATCTAAACGAATGGAACGTAAAAAAATAATAATAAATAACAATAATAATAATATTAATAAAAAAAAATGTTTTATTATTATTTATTATTAATTTGTTACGTTCCATTCGTTTAGATGCGGCATTCATTATTTCGGATAATTCGTAACTTCGGATAAATTCGTATTCGTTACGTTCACTAACAGCCAAATTATTTCAGATTTTCAGGTTTTGGAATTTTTTCAGATTTTCGTTCTTATTTTTGGATTTTCGTTCTTTTGAATTTTTGGATTTTTCATTCTTATTTTCGAATTTCCAAATCTTCTAGTTTTCAGATTTTTATTCTTATTTTCGAATTTCCGAATTTTCAGATTTGCAGATTTCAAATTTCCGAATTTCCGATTTTTTTTGAATGTTCTGAAAAACTCGGAAATTCTGATATTTCCGAATTAAAGCGCAGTTCCACCCAAAAATGGAAGTTCCGCTTTTCGGATCCCCCCCCCCTCCGGTGTCACATTTGGCACCTTTCAGGGGGGAGGGGGGAGGAGATACCTGTCTAATAAAGGTATTTGCTCCCACTTTTGGGGCATAGATCGCCGCAGTATCCGCGGCGATCTACGCCATGTCCGACCCCTTCTCCGTCCCTGCCGCTGTCTTCTGGGAGACACACAGGTCCTAGAAGACAGCAGGGACCAGTGAGGACACGCAGTAGGGAACCAGGAAGTGAAGCCGCAAGGCTTCACTTCCTGATTCCCTTACCGAAGATGGCGGCACCTCCACCCGGAGCCGAGGGACAGATCGGCTTCGGGTGAGGACATCGCGGGCGCCCAGGACAGGTGAGTGTCCATATATTAAAAGTCAGCAGCTGCAGTATTTGTAGCTGCTGACTTTTATTTTTATTTTTTTCGGCAGAACTCCGCTTTTAACAAATTTTTTGAAATTTGTTAAAAAACGAATTCGGATCCAAACAAATTGCACATGTAAACAAACTGCTCTTTCTTTAGAATAACAAAAGGTAGGAATCAGCAACAAAGTGTGTTACAATCCTTGCAATGTACATCGATGACCCACAGAGGAATGTTTTTTTTTCTCAATGTAGCACACGGACCCTTTTCCTTGCTTTGGCCCAATTGCAGGAAAAGGGCACACCGTACTATATGCCCGTACCCTCCTGGATGAGGAGGTTGAGCGGTGTTATGTATTTGGGTCCCACAGCTAGGTTCTTCCATCAGTTGGTTCTCGTCTCCTAGGATATAGGGACAAGTCTCTGTATTCCCCCCAAGTAATTCCAATGTCCACAACACTCTAAACTCCAACGTTGAGTTTATTTTCTCAATGTTCAGTAGATAGGAAAGGGAGGATAAGAGACAGGACAGCAAGGTTTGGGAGGTCAGTCCAGGCACAATGGATATCACAATCACTACTCTATCCCTGAGTAGGTTTAGCTCACCCGGATAGTCTCCTACAAGTGGATCCCAGCAGCCGAAGTGATGCTCGGACGTTTGATCAAGTTCTTTTCCTAGATGCGATCGGGAGACTCTCTGCCACAGAATCTATCAGACCCCGAACCTCTTATCTTCTGGTACTTAAGGACAGGTGCCAGAAGCAGCACATTACTAGGCCCTTGGCGGATAGAAGAATCCCTCCAGAGAGTTACCAGCCCCTTCCTTCACCATGAACTCTCACCGGTCCGTCAGAACGGTCCTCCCCCGGCCTCCTCCTCTTAGAAGCGGGCTCCCTCGCGAGAGACACCCTGGGACTTCTCCTCTTCGAAGCGGGCTCCAGCTAAAGGTGCTGGGCCCAGTGTTGAAGATGCAGCCCAAGGACTAAAGGTGCCTGGGACTGATGCACACGTGGCCCCATGGCCTGGAGTGCCATGCGCCATGCACCAGGACTCCGACTACTCTCCTCCTCCAAAGAACCCTCCCGGGCGGTGTCTGCCCCTTATGTATCCTCTCCTGGCATGCACAGCAGGTAGACCACACCCACCGTACTGCTGCCGAGAGAGGACACCCAAGGCACAGCACTAATACCAGTGGTTCAACCCTGACCCATTATGGCAGTGCCACCTACAGGTCACAGGGAACTGCACACCATTATACTATCCTGGAAATAAACCGCACAACCTATGAATTGAGAATGGTCTGAGCCTAACTACTATCTCAGACCAGCCCCTAAATTTGGGTGTATAGCACCCCTAAACGGGATGGGCGCTACATCAACAAAAGTGGAGTTAGGCCCCTTTCACACGGACGGTCCGTTCAGGTCCGCCTGTCAGTTTTTTAGGCGGACCTGAACGGATGCTCCATGTAGCCCTATGGAGCCACGGATGTGACATGTCCGCTGACATCCGCTCCGCCAAAGTGTGACGGAGGAAAACCCTATTTTTCCTTCCGTCGGCGGAGCGGATCGGATGACAACGGACTCTACGGTCCGTCGTCATCCGATCCCCCATAGGGGAGAGCGGCGCTCTGACAGGGCGGTCCCTGCACAGTGTGCGGGGACCGCCCAGTCATCCGCCGGCTCAGCGGGGACCAACGGAGCGATCCCCGCTGAGCAAGCGGAGCTTCATGGGGCGGATCTTCGCGGGTCCGTCCCGTGTGAAAGGACCCTAACTCTTTAATGCCTTTTCTTTTCAGTCTGCAGTTGCTGTACGTTTCTGTAAAATGTAATGCAATATGGCTACCTGGAGGCATGCTGTACCACCACCACCCTCCCAGAAATGTCATTTCCTGCTTGTGTGATTGGCTCGCTGAATTTCCCAGAAGTCTGTACTAATGCCTTGTACACACGATCGGATTTTCCATCAGGATAAACTCCGACGGATTTTTCTGACGGAATTCTGTTCACGCATACACTGCTGTCACACCAAATTCCGACCCTCAAGAACGCAGTGACATGTTCTCTTTCTAACTTCGTCGGAATTTCCGACGGAAAAAGTCCGATGGGGCACACACACGGTCGGAATATCCGATGAAAAAACTCAGTCTGACTTTTTTCATTGGAAATTCCGACCATGTGTACAAGGCATAAGAGTACAACTTAGATTTTAGGCATCCCCTGCAATTTCTGTTTTGGTGAGATACTCTACGATGGTTAAATACATAATGCAAACACTGCCACTTTTCTCATCAGAACACCGAGTGCGCACCAGCTGAATATAATAAACCAGACCCTCCATTCAGAACTAGTAGCCAAAGGACATGGTGAAATAAACAGCCGTTTCATCAGAGCAACAAAAGGTAGGAATCTGGCGCAAAGTTAAAACCCCTTTAATGTACATAGATCACCCAGAGGGTCAAAAGTTTATTTTCCCAACAAAAGAGGAGATCCTCTTTAAAGCGGAGTTCCGCCCAAATTTTTTTTTTTTTTAAAGTACGCAGCTTCAAATACTGCAGCTGCTGACATTTAAAATATGGACACTTACCTGTCCAGGGCGCCCGCGATGTTGGCACCTGAAGCTGATCTGTCCCTCGGCTCTCGGGTGCTGCCGCCGCCATCTTCGGTAAGGGAATCAGGAAGTGAAGCCTCACTTCCTGGTCCCCTACTGCGGATGCGCGAATCGCGCTGCGCAATCTGAATGGTCCCTGCTGTCTTCTGGGACCCGTGTGTCAACCAGAAGTTGGGGGGGGCGGAGGAGGGGCTGGATATGGCATAGATTTCCGCGGATACTGCAGTTATCTATGCCCGGAAGTGGGAGCAAATACCTGTTTTAGGGTGGAACTTCCCTTTAAGTTTCCATATGGGGATATTATGGAAGTTTAGCACACAATTGAGACAGCTACATCATGGTTCGGCAACCTACGGCCCGCTAAATGTCCGGCCCGTCACGTGCACCCGGCCCGCGGAAATATTTTAACACCGGTCAGCTTTTTTGGCATAACAACCGATACGGGTAAGAAGCCGCTCAGCTGTTATAACAAGCAGCGGGAGGCCAACCCCACTACCTCCCCTCCAACTGCCTTCTGCGGCTCGCCCGAGCGCTCCCATTCCACCAGGAGACCCGAGCGACCAGCCGGCATGTCCACCGGCTGGCCAGTGACCTGAATGAAGCCGAAATCCGCTTCAATCGGGTCTTGGATCTATTAAGACTTAAAGGCCCAAATTTAAAAAAAATTACAGCATTTAAATCTGACAAACCTGGTGTTTAATGCTTTTAAGTGCAAAGCAGGGATTTGGGGTCTTATAGACCCCATATCTCTCCATAAAGAAAACCTGTCACCGCCTATTACTGTCACAAGGGATGTTTACATTCCTTCTAAAAGCAATAAAAATGATCAGAATTTGTTTTTAAAGAGACAGTGTAAAAATAATAAAAAATTAAATTAAAATATATATATTTTTTTAAAGAGCCCCATCCCTCCGTGCTCGTGCGCAGAAGCTAACGTATACGTAAGTCGCGGCCGAAAATTTAAACTACGTTCAAATCACACATGTGAGTTATCACCGGGATTATTAGAGCGAGAGCAATAATTCTAGCACTAGACCTCCTCTGTAACTCTAAACTGGTAACCTGTAAAAAAAAATGTAAAGCGTTGCCTATGGAGCTTTTTTAAGTGCATTAGGTTGTCGCTATTCCACAAGTGTGCGCAATTTTAAAGCATAACATGGGGGGGAGGGGGAGCTGTGTAATATGCAGGGGGGCTGTGTAATGTAAAGGGGTCCAGAGGTACGGGGGCTGTGTAATGTAAAGGGGTGCAGGGGCTGTGTAATGTAAAGGGGTCCAGAGGTATGGGCAGGGCCGCCATCAGGGGGGTACAGGCAGTACACCTGTAAGGGGCCCGGATGGCAACCCCCCTTTTGTTGTTTTTTTTATTTATTTTTTTATTTATTTTTTTTGTAAGGGGCCCAGAGGCCCCCAGAGGCCCGGAGGTCCCCAGGGCCCCGGATAGCAACTTCCCCCTTTTTTTTTGTTCTTTTGTTTTTTTTTGTTTGTCTGCACCCAAAGCCCCCCCGACCAAAACAAAACAATTCAGCAGCACCCCCCCCCCCGCTTCTCAATTCGTGGAACCCCCCCGCTTCTCAATTCACGGCAGCCCCTCCGCTTCTCGATTTGCGACGGCAGCACCCCCCCGGTTCTCCTCTGCTCCAGGGGGCCTGAAGCCGTGTAAAGGGCCCCAAAATTCCTGATGGCAGCCCTGGGTATGGGGGCTGTGTAATGTAAAGTGGTCCAGAAGTGTGGGGCTGTGTAATGTAAAGTGGTCCAGAAGTGTGGGGCTGTGTAATGTAAAGGGGTTCAGGGGCTGTGTAATGTAAAGGGGTCCAGAGGTGTGGGGCTGTGTAATGTAAAGGGGTCCAGATTATTATCTTAATTTATTAGGAAAAAATAGGATGAATGTATGGACAGCCGCACTTCAAAAAACGTTCAGGTAGCCTTTAATTAAAAAAATGCAAAGCACTACAAGTCACAGCAGACAAAATGGGGGTACAACTGACATGTTTCGCACTGGGAACTAGTGCTTAGTCATAGCTGAATCCAATAAAAAAAACTTCAAATAAATATCTATGTTCAAATCTCACATGACCCACAACAGCGAATGGCATTCCACCGACAATCAACCATGATCGACGGCCAGTGATGTTTTCCATAAGCAGGTGTGGATATTAGGGGTGCGCATCTTTACTGGTCTCACGATTCGATTTGATTATCTGGTCAAAGATTCGATTTGATTCAATTCCGCGATGCATCACGATTACTGATGCGCTCCCGCTTCCGCTTGTGCCGTCTAGGCGCCCCTTCCTCCAAGCAATCTTCTGGGACACATCACAGGTCCCAGAAGATTGCCCGGCTATGCAGGAGAGCTCAGTGAGACATGCGCACCCGGCTGTGAAGCTGCAAGCTGTCACAGCCGGATGCCTACAGTAGTATTGTCAGCGCCGTGGACAGGCGGGAGAGAGCATGGAGTGTTTGGGTGGCCATGTCGCTGGATTGTGGGACAGGTGAGTGTCTTTTTATTAAAGGTCAGAAGATACACTTTTTTTGTAGCTGCTGACTTAAAAAACTAAATATAGTTATATTTTATAAACTAAAAATAGGGTGGAACTCCCCTTAAAAAGTGCACTAATCCGGTGCACTACAGTGTACAGGAATTCACACACACGGCTGCTGGGAGGTCAGGAGGGATTAGAATCCACAACTGACAAACAGCCCTGTGAATTTCACTGTACTGTCTCTGTGCTGAAATTTCTCTGGGCTTTGCACATTCCAGCAAGTGGAATGTGCAAACGGGGAGCCGGAGAAATGCCAGCACAGAGCATGTGTAGGAGTACACAGTCACATACTGCTATGGTAATAAATGCCGCGTTATAATCCATTAAGTGGCCACCGCTGTATGTGCTTTTTAAAATATATGCAAATTCATACCTCATATCTCAGTGTGTATATAACTGTATATCCCGCTCATGGTGCGGCCCGCCCCTCTCCTCTCACGTCTCATCTCTCTCTCTCGCTCGTCTCCTGACGTCAGTGGGAGTTCTCAGCCCCGCCCACTGGCTGTAGCTATCAGATCAGAAGAGAGGCGGTGCGGGGCTGACGTCAGGAGAGCGAGAGAGAGATGAGACGTGAGAGGAGAGGGGTGGGCCACACCATGCAGTCACATGAGCGGGATATACCCTTATATACACACTGAGATATGAGCTATGAATTTGCATATATTTTAAAAAGCACATACAGCGGTGGTCACTTAATGGATTATAACGCGGCATTTATTACAAAACGGCAATTTTCACAGAAACGCTTGTAGCGGGGGCGGGGCATGACGTCACAGACATTGATTATTGGGGTCACATGCATCGATGCCGCATCGGGGACCACCAAATCGCGATGCATCGATGCAGCGATTAAATTCACTACCCCTAGTGGATATATGATCACAGTAAAAAAATAATAAAGGATACATAAAAACAAAAGTAAAGACTACGATACAATTTGTGCACACCTAAATGTGAAATACATTATGATGAGGGAGTAAAAATAATAATGGAAAATGATAAAGCAATAGAGCAAAACTAAAAACAAAAAGCAAAATAATTGTGAAAAGAAAATGATGGAATATAAGTAAAGAAAGAGAGATTATAATGAAAACCAGGGATCAAGATTATGTATCTAGTGATTCACCGTATATTGTTTAGTATTTATTATTTTCAGTTCGGATTTGTTCCATTTTGTTCTATTTGGTGCTTGACCCCTGGTTATTAGTTTCTTGTTTCTTATTTTTATTTTTGTTCATCCATCTATTTGTGTGTTTTTCTGTTTTTTACTTTTTATACTATGTATTTTAGATTAATATTGTTTTAGTTTTTTTTTATTTTCTATTTATTAAATCATAACCCTCTACTGTATATGATATGTATCAGTATCAGTATTAGAAGAAAAAATGTATAAAAGTGAACCTGAAGCAAAAAGAGGTAGCGATAAAATAAATAATACTGCTCTAGAGTATGGAAGGTGTGCAAAAGGAACAATGTTCCAATTGGGTGATGAAAGTGACAACTGCACGAAAATTGTGTGCAGATCGGTGCATGTGTGTGCATATAAGTGGAGGTCAAAGATAAGCATTTGAATCTGCACACACACAAATCGTGTGTCTCCTAAATCAAATTGAAATCGTATTTCTTTCTTTATAAACAAGCATCGTAAAACTAATGTAAAATAATAAATATATCATATAGTGCAAGTGAAAAAGTGATAAAGTGAGATGTGTGCATAGTGTAGGCATTATTTCTATGTCTCGTGTAAACACAAAATATGTGCTAATGAAGAAGTATAAAGGAAAATATATAAATGTGACGCATAAACATGTGTGTGTCTAACGATGATCGGTAATTTATAAGTAAAAGCAAAATAATAATAAAATTATTGTAAATATGGACGCTCATAAAAAACCTGTATAGACACGGACAAGTGACATAAAAACCTATTCATCCCGTGGGGTGAGGATTATGCCGCGTACACACGATCGGTTTTCTCGACGGTGAAAACACTGTCGAGAAAATCGACGGGAAAAACGAGGGAACGGCTTGGTTCTCTACACACGTCCGTTTTTCCCGACATTTTTTTTTTGGTCGAGAAAAACGACCGTGTGTGGGCTCCATGGCAGTGTTTCCCTAAGGGAAAACTGCCGTGGAAAAAAACGACGGGAATCACGACGAGAAAAATTAGAGCATGTTCTAATTTTTCTCGTCGTGATTAATGCAGTTTTTCCCGTCGGGAAAAATGACAAAAAGCCCACAGACGGTCGTTTTTCTTGTTAAAAAAAAAAAATGTAATTTTTCCAAACGGGAAAAATGATTGTGTGTACGCATAAGTGTTAAAACCAGATAATGGTTATATATGGGTAATTTAGTATAAAGATTTATTGTATACAAAGATAATAAAATTATGATCAAAAATATACTAAATATGAGTCCCAATAATAAATGAACCTGCAGAATCGTTTCTTGATGTTTGTACACAAGTAGGTGATCCCTGAAAGGGTAGAAAAGAATAATCAGGGAAGTATATTTTTTTATATATAACCAATAAATGTTTAATATTTGGGAGTAGGGCCCTCAAAAACTAGATATTATTAGTATCCAGATGATTAGACAACTATATTCCATCTGCCTATATTGCTATAAATATGCTATATGTGAATGTGAATGATCACGTCTATCTTCAAGTAGACAGAGCTAATCTAAAATCGGTGTGTCTAGTTGGATATTAAGGCCATAATGGAAAGTTGCTAAAAGGACAAGCTGTAATATTGTGTATAGCCAAATGACATGTGTATGTATGTCTAGGAAATTCCTGAACAAATAAATCAAGAGTGATAAGAAAATCAGGGAAAGGAGAATGGTCATAAGATGGAATAAAAATTCAGCAAAGCAAGAGGAGACGATAAAGAAAATAGCACGACATTGAGGCGTCCATCTCAGAACTGGATGGACGCCTCAATAAAAAATTGGACAAACTAGAAAAATTTGTCATTGAAACAATAAAAGGCAAGATGAATCGCGACCGCGTTGACTATGAGAGTGACAACGTGTACATCTGGAAGAGACCTTTATTTCAATCTGGTCGCCCATATAGAAACCGTACCAAAAAAGTTAGCTTCTCTGACCCAGAAAGTGAGTTTGCAGATGATAATCTAGCAATCACAGGCTCAGATTCTTCACCTGAACAAGCTACTACATGTTTGGCACGAGTTTCTAATGATGACACACGTAACCGTGGACACCCTCATGGATCGCACAAAAAAACGAAAAAGAAAACAGGACCCATAAGAAGACCAGAAGAGGAGGAAAACGCCATCACGACATCAAAGAAACCCCATTACAGCCTACGAGGAAAACCAAAACAATGAAGACCAATGTCCTGAACATTTCAAGTAGAGTCCTGAGTATGGAAGAGAACTCTTTACTTTCCAAGGGCCCTAACTTTTATCCTTCCAAACATTTTAACCTTTTCGGAACTTTACTTGATGTCAATAAATTTTCCCGGGGACTTACTTTGAAAAGACATTATTACACTGTGTCACTTAATGCGGAACATGCCTCTCCTGATGACCCGGACAGCGGTGAGTCTATTTCCTCTCCTGTATTGTTTAAGGAGGTTTGTGCCTTACAAGACTTGATTGACCTTGCCACTGAATCCAGTCCATGCCCCGATAACCCTGTACATTCTTGTAGTAATATTTCCTTCAAACTTAAATCGGATTTTTATCCGATTGGGTCAAGGGGCAAGGATTTGGATCTCTTCCAAAAAATGGTGGAGAGAGATTTGACTCACCTGGCCCGGGATTGTCGTTAGAGACAGGTGTTCAGCAATCTATCTAATGCTGAAAAAAGCTGCCCTAAAAATGCTAGAATCTGACAAGACTATTACCATTAGAAATGCTGACAAAGGAGGTACGGTGGTGGTTCTGGATTCTGTCATGTATAAAAATGAGGCACTACGCCAATTATCAGATATTAAAACATATCAGTCCTTAAAAACAGATCCCACTGTCCTCTTTTCCAAATAACTAAACACGCTATTAGATCGGGCCGTTCAGGCAGGCATTTTTTTTAGCAAAGAAAAAGACATGTTTATCCCCACCAGCCCCATTATGCCGGTCTTCCACCATTTGCCCAAAGTTCACAAGGGCCTTGACCCTCTTGTTGGGAGACCAATAGTGGCGGGTATTGGTTCTCTCAACGAGCGTCTGGGCGAATGGGTTGATGGACAATTGCAACCCCTCGTGGTGAACCTTCCTGGTTACCTACGGGACACTAAAGAGTTATTGATTAAATTACATGTGTTTGCATGGACCGATACACATAGATGGATCAGCTGTGATGTTACCAACTTATATTCATGTATCCCACACCATCTTGGATTACAAGCAGTTGCCAGCTTTCTCAAGGAATCAGATACATTTTCCCCAGTCTTTCAAGAATTTTTATTACAGGCTCTAGAATACTTGTTTACACACAATTTATTTATGTTTGACGGGGGCTACTATCTCCAGAGATGCGGGGCCTCGATGGGAGCCAAATTCTCCCCCTCCTTTGCCAACCTCTTCATGGGCTGGTGGGAGAGGTCCCACATCTTTGGACATAGTAGTCCCCGCTGTTTAGACACCTCCTTTTACTGTCGCTACATTGATGACTTATTGTTTATTATTTCTGATAGCACAGTTGGTTTTCCCACCTAAATGACAACATTTTAAACCTAAAGTTTACAGGTAGCCTTCAAACAACAACTATTGAGTTCCTAGACATTAAACTTTCAGGCATTAATGGCAAAATCATCACCGGACTACATAGGAAGAGTACAGCTGGGAATGCCCTCCTCAGGGCTGACTCAGCACATCCCAGACACACCATCAATGGTGTACCCTATGGCCAGTTTCTTAGGCTTAAATGCCTCTGTAGTGCCCCAGATGATTTTGCCAGGGAAGCTAACCAGATGTCACATAGGTTTAAAGAGAGAGACTATTCTAACAAAATTATTAATAGAGCCCTGACAAAAGCAAGTGCTGTTCCCAGAGATTCGTTGTTACAGGAGAGCAGCAGGAATTTTGCTGAAGGGCAATTTATAAGCCTCGGCAGTACCCCTGTCTTCTCCACACCTTTGGAGTTTGACAAAATCAAACACACTATTAATAAATACCTTCCCATCCTGTACAGCGATACAATATACCAGGAAATTCTTGGAAAAGGTATCAAATCAGTCTCCCGTCGGGCTCCCACATTAGGAAGCACACTCTCACCCAGTCTATTTTTGAGTAAGCCAGTAAGCACCAACTGGCTTCAATTCATAGGCACATACAAATGTGGCATAAAGGGCTGCAAATACTGCCGTCATATAAAAATAGATCAACATGTAGATTCATATACTACTGAAAAAAGTTTTGAGATAAAACAATTTATAGACTATAATACCAAATTCGTAGTGTATGTTATTAATTGTGAAACATGTCAAGTTCAGTATGTAGGGCGTACAATTAGGAGACTGAAGGACAGACTATATGACCACTTGTATGACATTGAAAAAAATCATAATACTAACGTTGCCAACCATTGGAATATAATACATTCCAAAGATGTCTCTAGTCTATCCATTCAAGGGGTTGAGAAAATCTTTACTCCTATTAGGGGTGGTAATAATTTCAAGCAGTTATGCAGACAGGAAGTATTCTGGATATTTTCCCTCCATACCAGAATACCTAAGGGGTTAAATTTCGAATGGGATGTTTCCCATTTCTATAACTGAACTACTCCGTCTGCCCACACATAGTTCCTTATGTCGTGCTATTTTCTTTATCGTCTCCTCTTGCTTTGCTGAATTTTTATTCCATCTTATGACCATTCTCCTTTCCCTGATTTTCTTATCACTCTTGATTTATTTGTTCAGGAATTTCCTAGACATACATACACATGTCATTTGGCTATACACAATATTACAGCTTGTCCTTTTAGCAACTTTCAATTATGGCCTTAGCCCTGGTTCACACTGGTGCGATTTGACATGCGATTTGACATGTCAAATTGGCGATATTTGCCGCAAATTGCGAGCAATGGCACCGTCCTAATCGGCACGACGCCGCGGCACGACGCAGTTTCTGTACTACTTTTTGCGATTTCAGCCGCGATTTACATTGACATCTGTGTCAGATGTCTCTGTAATCGAGCTGAAATCGGGACTGACAGGCAGGAGTGAAATCGTGCGAGTTCAGCTGAACTCGCACGGCTTCACTCCCGTAGCCCCAGTGTGAACCTGGGCTTAATATCCAACTAGACACACCGATTTTAGATAAGCTCTGTCTACTTGAAGATAGACGTGATCATTCACATTCACATATAGCATATTTATAGCAATATAGGCAGATGGAATATAGTTGTCTAATCATCTGGATACTAATAATATATAGTTTTTGAGGGCCCTACTCCCAAATATTAAACATTTATTGGTTATATATAACAAAATATACTTCCCTGATTATTCTTTTCTTCCCTTTCAGGGACCACCTACTTGTGTACAAACATCAAGAAACGATTCTGCAGGTTCATTTATTATTGGGACTCATATTTTTTTTTTTGTAAAATCTTTTTATTGAAGTTTTATAGACACACACATTTTGCCGACACATAGGCACAACATCTGCCCACGTAGGGGCCGTTACCCTGTTTCGGCAACATACCGCCACAGGGCAACAAATAACACATACACTTTAACTTAACTTACACTATAACCCCAATCTGGGGGAGAGGGTCCATTCAAGATAAGTCATGCTCAAAGTGATATCAATAGAGGAGGGTAGCCTGAAAAAATTGTTTGGGTTAATAAAGTGATAATCTAATGATACATTACAAGTCTAGGCATTGGTCACTATATCACTTGCCGTGCTTCTGTCCTCTAGCCAACAACTCCACACCTTTTCAAATTTGTGCGGACAACCTCTGGACGAGTAAGTGGCTTTATATAGGGGCAAACTGGCATTAACTAATCTTTTCCAGAATTTAACAGAGGGGGGAGACGGTTGTTTCCAGTTCATCGTAATGGCTTTGCGCGCATAGTATAGTAGCAGGGATATGAGTGTTTTCCTGGCTCTGATCATTGGCAGTTGGTCAACTAGTCCTAGCAAACAGTATATAGGTTCATATGGGACGCAAGTCCCAGTGGCCTTAGTGATCACCCGTAGCACTTCATTCCAATAGTGTACGATTGCTGGGCAAGCCCAGAAAATGTGAAAGAAATCCCCTGGTTGGTAGGAGCAACGCCAGCACTCCGGAGAATGCTCCGGCGACATCTGGTGTAGCCTGTGAGGTGTGAAGTGAGCTCTGTGTACAATTTTATATTGGACTAATTTATCCCTCGCTGAGACCAGTGGGGAGAAGGGAAAGTCCCAAACCTCCCTCCAGTCGTCTTCGTCCAGCCCCGGTATGTCCTCCACCCATTTCCTGCGAAGGGAAGATTGGGACTCATATTTAGTATATTTTTGATCATAATTTTATTATCTTTGTATACAATAAATCTATATACTAAATTACCCATATATAACCATTATCTGGTTTTAACACTTATCCTCACCCCACGGGGTGAATAGGTTTTTATGTCACTTGTCCATGTCTATACAGGTTTTTTTATGAGCGCATTTGTGAGCACAATGACTAATAATTAACAAGTCCATATTTACAATAATTTTATTATTATTTTGCTTTTACTTATAAATTACCGATCATCGTTAGACACACACATGTTTATGCGTCACATTTATATATTTTCCTTTATACTTCTTGATTAGCACATATTTTGTGTTTACACGAGACATAGAAATAATGCCTACACTATGCACACATCTCACTTTATCACTTTTTCACTTGCACTATATGATATATTTATTATATTACATTAGTTTTACGATACTTGTTTATAAAGAAAGAAATACGATTTCAATTTGATTTAGGAGACACACGATTTGTGTGTGTGCGGATTCAAATGCTTATCTTTGACCTCCACTTATATGCACACACATGCACCGATCTGCACACAATTTTCGTGCAGTTGTCACTTTCATCACCCAATTGGAACATTGTTCCTTTTGCACACCTTCCATACTCTAGAGCAGGATTATTTATTTTATCGCTACCTCTTTTTGCTTCAGGTTCACTTTTATACATTTTTAATCTAAAATACATAGTATAAAAAGTAAAAAACAGAAAAACACACAAATAGATGGATGAACAAAAATAAAAATAAGAAAAAAGAAACTAGTAACCAGGGGTCAAGCACCAAATAGAACAAAATGGAACAAATCCGAACTGAAAATAATAAATACTAAACAATATACAGTGAATCACTAGATACATAAACTTGATCCCTGGTTTTCATTATAATCTCTCTTTCTTTACTTATATTCCATCATTTTCTTTTCACAATTAAAAAATCTGAGGAAAACGCTTGGACAGCCGCACTCCAAAAAAGGTTCTTTTATTTAAAACAAAAGCACAAACAACATGCCACAGCAAAAAAACAGCAAGTATGAGCTGACGTTTCGCACTGCGATTCAGTGCTTAATCATAGCTAATGGGTGCAGGCAATGCATATGATTAAGCGATTCAGTGCTTAATCATATGCATTGCCTGCACCCACGGCTCTGGATCTTGTGAATGAGTCACCAGTCACATCTGAAAGGTAACTCTCTCCTTCTTTTCACAATTATTTAGCTTTTTGTTTTTATTTTTGCTCTATTGCTTTATCATTTTTCACTACTTTTCATCATTATTATTTTTACTCCCTCATCATAATGTATTTCACATTTAGGTGTGCACAAATTGTATCGTAGTCTTTACTTTTGTTTTTATGTATCCTTTAGGCCTCATACACAGGGACGTTTTAACGCCGGCTTTTTTGAGCTTTTTTTGCTGCTTAAGAACGCCACTCCCTGTTATTCAATGGGCTCATACACACCATGGCGTTTTTGAGCTGTAACAGACATGGTCGTTTTTAAGCTCCAAAAAAAAACCAAGGACCAGCGCGTTCTGAGGCTCCAGCGCTAGAGCTGTTTTGACGCTGACGCCGAAAAAAAGCTCAGAAACGTGAATTAGCGCTATACCGACGTTTTTTAGCATCTGCGTTTTTAAGCTGTAAAATGTTTATTATGTGATATCGCAGTAAATTGGGAGTGGAAAATAGCAGAGGGATATTTTTTTTTAAAAAACGCGCCTTAGCAATAACGCTTACAAACGACGTTTAACGTGCATTGACGCCAAGTCAAAACGCTAATAAAATCGCGTTTTTAACGCTGCTTTTTTTTCCAGGCGTCGTTACTAGCTTTACAGCCCATTTTTTAAAACGTCCGTGTGTATGAGGCCTTATTGTTTTTTTACTGTGATCATATATCCATACCTGCTTATGGAAAACATCACCGGCCGTCGATCATGGTTGATTGTCGGTGGAATGCCATTCGCTGTTGTGGGTCGTGTGAGATTTGAACATAGATATTTATTTCATCTGCTGTGACTTGTAGTGCTTTGCATTTTTTTAATTAAAGGCTACCTGAATGGTTTTTGGAGTGCGGCTGTCCATACATTCATCCTATTTTTTGCTTTGTGCATTGCCTGCACCCGTGGTTTCCGAGAAGACACCGATTGTCTGATTGCACCTATCTGGAGCGGTATCTCTCCCCTTCATTTATTAGGAGGTGAATGCGGCCCTCCATGCATTCACATACATTGAATCCGGCCCTTAAAGTAGTTGTATAGTCTATTTTTTAACTTTTACCTACAGGTAAGCCTATAATAAGGCTTACCTGTAGGTAAAAAGAATATCTTCTAAACCTGTACGGTTTAGGAGATATTCCCCTTGCAGTGCGCCGCAGGGGATTCTCGGCTGAAAGCCCGGCAGACGCCGTCTCCCACGCGCATGCGCGGGAGTGACGACATCCCGGCTCCAGCAACTCACAGCGCTGGAGCCGCGATACCCGGAAGACACGCCGAGGCAACATGTCATCTCCCTCGGCGGGGACCAGGTGAGTTACCGACGCCTCATTCTAAGGTAAGTATTTCATAATGAGCTAGTATGTGGTGCATACTAGCTCATTATGCCTTTTGCCTTACAGGTGACTAAAAAAAAAAAAATTTTGGGGCTATACAACCACTTTAACCACTTCCGGACCAGCTCACGCCGATATACGTCGGCACTTTGAAGAGGGATATCTTTGTTATGGCAGCAGCTAGCTACCATAACCCAGGCATCCTCTTCTTCAGTGAGCGGTCCAGTTTTCAATAAAACTGGTCTTTGCGGCGGATTCGCCATGAGATCACTTTTATCAGCGGCGGGAGAGGGCCCCCCTCCCGCCGCTCTCCGGTGCCCTCCTCCGCTTACCAGAGCCGTCGGTAGCGGCGGAAAGGTGATCGGGTCCTCTTCCTGGCTTGGTATGGAGACGAGTGAGGGGAAGATGGCCACCCTTCTCCATACCATTGCAGGGCAGAAGCGACGTCAAAACGTCACTTCCGCCCATAGCTTTTAAAGCAACTTTTTATTTTTAAATGACATTAAATTTGTATTTTTTTTTATTGCATTTTAGTGTAAGGTGTAAGGTTTTACTGTAGGTCTTTTTGACCCCAGATCTCATATTTAAGAGGACCTGTCATGCTTTTTTTCTATTACAGGGGGTGCCCTTGCTCCCTATGTGTTTGGCATTTAATGGTCCCAGGCAGGGATGAGCCGAACACCCCCCTGTTCGGTTCGCACCAGAACCTGCGAACAGACAAAATGTTCGTGTAAACTTTAGAACCCTATTAAATACAATGGACTCGAACGTTCGAAATCTAAAGTGTTAATTATAAAGGCTGATATGCAAGTTATTGTCCTAAAAAGTGTTTGGGGACCTGGGTCCTGCCCCAGGGGACATGTATCAATGCAAAAAAAAGTTTTAAAAACGGCCGTTTTTTCGGGAGCAGTGATTTTAATAATGCTTAAAATGAAAAAATAAAAGTGAAATATTCCTTTAAATTTCGTACCTGGGGGGTGTGTATGATATGCATGTAAAGTGGCGCATGTTTCCCGTGCTTAGAACTGTCCCTGCACAAAGTGTCATTTTTGAAAGAAAAAAAGTCTTTTAAAACTCACTCGCGGCTATTAATGAATTGTCGGCTCCCGGCAATACATACAAAAGTCATTGATAAAAAAAAAAAAGCGTGGGGGTTCCCCAGAATTCAATTACCAGGCCCTTCAGGTCTGGAATGGATATTAAGGGGAACCCCGCCGCAAATTAAAAAAAAAATTGACGTGGGGTTCCCCCAAATATCCATTCTAGGCCCTTCAGATCTGGCATGGATTTTAAGGGGAACTCCACCCCAAATTTTAAAAAAATGGCGTGGAGTCCCCCTAAAAATCCATACCAGACCCCTTATCCGAGCACGCAGCCTGGCCAGCCGCAGGGGAAAAGGGGGGGACAAGAGAGCGGCCCCCCCTCCCTCCTGAACCGTACCAGGCCACATGCCCTCAACATGGGGAGGATGTCCCCATGTTGATGGGGACAAGGGCCTCATCCCCACAACCCTTGCCCGGTGGTTGTGGGGGTCTGCGGGCGGGGGGCTTATCGGAATCTGGAAGACCCCTTTAACAAAGGGGACCCCCAGATCCCGGCCCCCCCCATGTGAATTGGTAATGGGGTACATTGTACCCCTACCATTTCACGAAGAAAGTGTAAAAAAATGTTTAAAAAAAACCACACAAACACCTTGAAAAAGTCCTTTATTTAAAAAAAAAACAAAAAACATTCCAGCGGTGAAATCCAGTGTCCCGCAGCGATCCCGATGTCCAGCGCTGTCCTTTATTGGTTGTGCCTGAGCGGACCTGATGGGGAACTCCCTCAGTATTTTAAATGTATAGACCCGCCCCTTCCAAAGTTCCCCATCAGGTCCGCTCAGCGGACCAGATGCGGAACATGAGAAGGGGCGGGTCTATACATGTATTACCAAAGTGAGAGCAGTTCCCCATCAGGTCCGCCCCCTCGGTATGTCGGACCCGCCTACGTCATTGGCTTGAGCGGGGAACTTCCTTCACTATGTAAATTTAAATTACACAGTGAAGGAAGTTCCCCGCTCAAGCCAATGATGTAGGCGGGTCCGACATACCGAGGGAGCGGACCTGATGGGGAACTTTAGAAGGGGCGGGTCTATACATTTAAAATACTGAGAGGGAGTTCCCCATCAGGTCCGCTCAGGCACAACCAATGAAGGACAGCGCTGGACATCGGGATCGCCGCGGGACACTGGATTTCAGCGCTGGAATGTTTTTTGTTTTTTTTTATTATTTTAAATAAAGGACTTTTTCAAGGTGTTTGTGTGTTTTTTTTAAACATTTTTTTACGCTTTCTTCGTGAAATGGTAGGGGTACAATGTACCCCTTACCAATTCATATAGGGGGGGGAGCCGGGATCTGGGGGTCCCCTTTGTTAAAGGGGTCTTCCAGATTCCGATAAGCCCCCCACCCGCAGACCCCCACAACCACCGGGCAAGGGTTGTGGGGATGAGGCCCTTGTCCCCATCAACATGGGGACATCCTCCCCATGTTGAGGGCATGTGGCCTGGTACGGTTCAGGAGGGAGGGGGGGGGCGCTCTCTCGTCCCCCCCTTTTCCCCTGCGGCCGGCCAGGTTGCGTGCTCGGATAAGGGGTCTGGTATGGATTTTTAGGGGGACTCCACGCCATTTTTTTAAAATTTGGGGTGGAGTTCCCCTTAAAATCCATGCCAGATCTGAAGGGCCTGGAATGGATATTTGGGGGAACCCCACGTCAATTTTTTTTTAAATTTGCGGCGGGGTTCCCCTTAATATCCATTCCAGACCTGAAGGGCCTGGTAATTGAATTCTGGGGAACCCCCACGCTTTTTTTTTTTTTTTATCAATGACTTTTGTATGTATTGCCGGGAGCCGACAATTCATTAATAGCCGCGAGTCAGTTTTAAAAGACTTTTTTTCTTTCAAAAATGACATTTTTTGCAGGGACAGTTCTAAGCACGGGAAACATGCGCCACTTCACATGCATATCATACACACCCCCCAGTTATGAAATTTAAAGGAATATTTCACTTTTATTTTTTCATTTTAAGCATTATTAAAATCACTGCTCCCGAAAAAACGGCCGTTTTTAAAACTTCTTTTTGCATTGATACATGTCCCCTGGGGCAGGACCCCGGTCCCCAAACACTTTTTAGGACAATAACTTGCATATAAGCCTTTATAATTAGCACTTTAGATTTCTCCCATAGATTTTTCGAATTTGCCGCGAACACCCCAATTTGTTCGCTGTTCGGCGAACGGGCGAACAGGCAATGTTCGAGTCGAACATGAGTTCGACTTGAACTCGAAGCTCATCCCTAGTCCCAGGTATTGATTTGAGCTGTACTGACAAATGGAAGTACGGCCTGTGTAGTAGCTCTAGTTTGAGTGTATGATTCATGAGTATCCTGTGGCAGCACCCTATGGGGGTCATCAATACCTAGTGTATGAGTACTGTGTTTGGACAGCCCCTTTGCTACCACCCTGTGGGTGTAGTCTATCAGCTGTTGTAGTTACCTGTAGTGGGGTGGGAGGAGTTTGTTTCCCTGGCCCCGGGTGGGCCCGCCCTCTGCCTGTGCTGGAGCTCACATGTCCATGTGTCTATAAATAGAGTGCTGCATGTAGTGTAAGCACTGCTGGGCTCTGAGGAAGAAGTGTATGACTTCGAAACGCGTAAGCCGGCAGTGGCTCTATTCATATGCGCGGAGCGTCTGTGGAGTGTGGGTTCGAGCTCATTTTCAGCTGCCATCTATCTGAAATATCACTGCACTGCAAGTTATTTTCTGCTACATTGTAAGTAGTATTTATGCTTTTTTAATAAAATCTATCCTAAACGATAATACACTAGGCTGGTGCACCCTTGTTTCCTTTCTTCTATACTCAAAACATGCAACCTGTAGATTTTTTTAATGGAGATTTTTATAGGTAAAAGTTTGTCGCCATTCCACGAGCGGGCGCAATTTTGAAGCGTGACGTGTTGGGTATCAATTTACTCGGCGTAACATCATCTTTCACAATATAAAAAAAAATGGGCTAACTTTACTGTTGTCTTATTTTTTGATTGAAAAAAGTGTTTTTTTTTCCCAAAAAAGTGCGCTTGTAAGACTGCTGCGCAAATACAGTGTGACAAGAAGTGTTGCAACGACCGCCATTTTATTCTCTAGGGTGTTAGAAAAAAAATATATATAATGTTTGGGGGTTCTAAGTAACTTTCTAGCAAAAACAAAATGTTTTTAACTTGTAAACAACAAATCTCAGAAAGAGGCTCGGCCCTTAATAAAAGGGTATGTAAAGGTTTTTAAAAAAAACAAAAACAAACATGTTATACTTACCTCCACTGTGCAGCTCGTTTTGCACAGAGTGGCCCCAAACCTGGTCTTCTGGGCTCCCTCAGCGGCTGTCTCGGCTCCCCCCCCCGCAAGAACTCCTCACCTTCATGCGAGCTTGCATGGTGAGGAGTTCTTGCGGGTGCGCTCCCGTGATACAGCCGGCGGCCATAGCCGCTCACTGCATCACTCGGCCCCGCCCCCCCTCGCCGCCGCGTCATTGGATGTGATTGACAGCAGCGTGAGCCAATGGGTGCGCTGCTTTCAATCAACCAATGAATGCGCCGAGAAGCCTGGCCAAGAAGCAAGCGCGTTCACGGCGCGGGACTTTCGAGGGGTCAGGTAAGTAAACGGGGGGGGGGGGGCTCGGGTGGGCCGCTAATCCGCAGATGTTTTTTCACCTTAATGCATAGAATGCATTAAGGTGAATTTTTTTTTACCTTTACAACCCCTTTAAGTGGTTAAGTGGAAAGGTTGCTGACCCCTGAGCCCATCATTAGATAATTGTAACTCCACACCGATAACATTAAGAAAAGTAAAAGACCTAATGTTTCCATTTACAGGATACAACCCGAAACAGAAATGTGTAGAATAATCTTAATTTTTTTATGACACACAGCCATTGATTCATGGCGGATCGACACCGAAGGATTGAGGAATGCTGCAAAACGACTCTACAGACACTACAGATCTTTTCCTAGAAAGGCTACAGGAATGTACAAGGAGAATCTGCTAATATAGCACATTCAGATCGGATGGAATTTGGAAACACACGAAAACAGATCTCTCAAAATACAAAGAAAACAAAGATTCCTTTTTTCCCCCAAGAGAACCTGTCTACATGTGCAGGGCAAAACAATCGTTCTAAATACATGTTTTACTATGTGCTGTATATTACTTTTAAATTACATCTGTAGCGGGCAGTTCCTCCCCTCTCCCCATCCCCTCTATTAAAGTTCTGCTCGCAATGTCTCTGGTCTAGGGGTATGATAGGGGAGGGAGAGGGTGCGCTACGCCTGGCTTCCACCACAGGTGTATAAGTGGTATCGGCAATGCCTTTCTTTACCTTCGGGCCTGTGCTGTGCATCGGATCCTCCCTACAAGAGTCTCAGAGAACCTCGTCTGTCAGGAACTTGAGCCGCACACCGTTAAAGTCCAAAACTCCTTTATTTAGAACATAACATGGACTCCCTTGGCTATAGAACAGAAAGAAGGAGGTGTGTGTACGAATAGGCCCAGACACAAGTTCGATCCTCCACTCTCCTCCAAAGAGTGGGTTATGGTCTCCGCACGAGGGAAATTCACCTTCCGGACGGTCTCCGACAAGAGACTCACCCGTCACCGGCAGTATGCTGCACCGGGTCTTCAGATGAGGAGCTCTTCCCGGTCCATTACGCCCACCTCGGATTCAGGCATTCATCTCCGGAGTACCTTAGGATCCTTCCCTCGCGGAACTCAGTGTTGGGCACTGAGCTCCGGACCGCCGTCCGAGTACCTCACCCCTGGCCAATGGTGCCAGGGGTGGAACACGATCTCCGGTGGTCCTCTAGGCCTAGTCCGCCTAGAGGACAAACACGAACTCCGTCCGCAGGCTAAAGGTGCCAGGGACCAACCACCCCGTGACCAAGATGGCCGGCCCTTTTATCCCCTCTCCCAGCAAGCACGGCGGGTTCCCTGCCCCACCATACCGCTGCCCAGAGAGGACAAAAGTAGGCTCAGCACACAGCGGTATCCGTCCGTCGGCCCACAGTGACAGCGCCACCCAGTGGACCGCCGGAGACACCACTGATGTCACCGAAAAATTCAAAAATTACTGCGGGAAAGTAAATACCCGCTACACATCTTTACATCCCTTCATGTTCTCTCTCTCTCTCTCTCATTCCAATTCTCGACATATTTGTTCCCTTGTTTTCTTTTTTTTTTTTTTACCTCTTTCTCCTTGTCTTTCTTTTTCTATCTAGTTCTTTTCTCTTATAATATATTTATCTTTTTCTCCTATTATTCCTAACCTTACTTTTTGTACTTACTCCTCTTGGTCACATCTGTTCTTTTTCAAATGCCACTTTATGCATTGTCATACTTTCCTTAGACCCAGTGTGTCCGAACAGTATGGTCACTTGCTGACTTGGCACCATCCCCCGGCAGCTTAACTCTTCAATAAGACACAGAAGTTAAATTCAGCACAATTTTACTTCAGACAAATGCAGTGCATAGGGTGATGTTTTTTCAGTCTTTTGATGTATTAAAAAAAATGGCTTTCACAAACCCTGTCTCTGCTAAGTACTGACTGATGGCACATTGGAAAAACAAGGTGGGTCTAGCTAGGACTGAACTGACTAGCGCTAAACAAGAGGGGAGGACAGAGGGACATACCAAGTCACCTATGTGCATAAGTTGTAGTGGCTCAAAACCACCGCTAGATGTCAGCACACTACTAAATAATAGTAAACTGCAGCACAACACAATACAGATAAAATACATATTGGTGGGGATGGACAGAACAACGTGGACTGTGGACTTTTTTTTCTTTCTTTCTTAAAGAAAAGATGTAAGTTAACCCATTAAATCTACAGTATTTATCTTTTCCAGATAATATTATTTTGCTCTTTCCCTCCTTTTCTTTCCTCCTACCTTTGCTCCCTCTTCTTTTTCCTCCTTCCTTCCTTTGCCCCTTCCTTTCTTTTCCTTTCCCCTTTCCTTTACATTACCTTGCTTTCCTTTCCTTTCCTTCCTTCACTACCTTCTCTTTGCTTTCCGATTCTTCCTTTCTTCCTTCCTTCCTTTCTTTGCTCCTTCCTTCCTTTCTTTGCTCCTTCCCTCCTCTCATGCTTCCTTTCTTTCTTCCTTCTTTTCTTTACTCCTTCCCTCCTCTCATGCTTCCTTTCTTTCTTCCTTCCTTTCTTTGCTCCTTTCCTCCTCTCATGCTTCCTTTCTTTCTTCCTTCCTTTCTTTGCTCCTTTCCTCCTCTCATGCTTCCTTTCTTTCTTCCTTCCTTTCTTTGCTCCTTCCCTCCTCTCATGCTTCCTTTCTTTCTTCCTTCCTTTCTTTGCTCCTTCCCTCCTCTCATGCTTCCTTTCTTTCTTCCTTCCTTTCTTTGCTCCTTCCCTCCTCTCATGCTTCCTTTCTTTCTTCCTTCCTTTCTTTGCTCCTTCCCTCCTCTCATGCTTTCTTTCTTTCTTTCTTCCTTCCTTTCTTTGCTCCTTCCCTCCTCTCATGCTTCCTTTCTTTCTTCCTTCCTTTCTTTGCTCCTTCCCTCCTCTCATGCTTCCTTTCTTTCTTCCTTCCTTTCTTTGCTCCTTCCCTCCTCTCTTGCTTCCTTTCTTTCTTTCTTCTTTCCCTTCTTTGCTCCTTCTTTCCTCTCTTGTTTTCTTTCTTTCTTCCTTCTTTTCTTTGCTCCTTCCTTCCTCTCTTGCGTCTCTTGCTCCTTCCTTTCTTTTCTTTGCACTTCCTTCCTTTCTTTGCTCCTTCTCTTGCTTCTTTTTTTCCTTTCTTTCTTCCTTCCTTTCTTTGCTCCTTCCTTCCTCTCTTGCTTCCTTTCTTTCTATCTTCCTTCCTTCTTTTCTTTGCTCCTTCCTTCCTTTCTTTGCTCCTTCCTTCCTCTCTTGCTTCCTTTGCTTCTTTCTTTCTTTCTTTGCTCCTTCCCTTCTTTCTATCTCAGCCTCAACCTTATTTGAGTTACTGCACTTGCACAGTAAAGCCCTGTACACACGATCGGATTTCCTATGGTTTTTAAACTGATGGATTTTTCCATCGGAAAACCGATGAAGCTGACTTCCATCAGTCTTGCCTACACACCATCAGTCAAAAAACCGACCGTTCCAAACGCGGTGACGTAAAACACTCCGATGAGCCGAGAAAAATACAGTTTTTATCCGATGGAGTTCCCCACAGACGATAGTAATTTGTTATCGGTTTTTTAACCATCGGATAAATTTAAAACATGTTCTATTTTAGTCCATCGGACTGTTTTCAGCAGTAAAACCTATCGTGTGTACAGGGCTTAACTCAAAAAGGCATTAATTGTGGGGATCAGGGCCAGGTGTGGGAGGTCCCCGCTTTTTTTTTTTTTACAGCAGGGTCTGAAGGACAACCCATAAAGTGTGTGTGATTTGGGTGCACCCACCCAGAAAGTGGGTGGATAAAAGGTGGAACATGGGCAGGATTTCCAGTTTCCCGGGACCATAATGTTGGTAAGTATGTCCACCTATCCAACAGAGCTTGACACAAGACTAAACATATTACCATTGGCACCAGTGTAGCCCACAACCTAACGTCCCAACAACTAAACTTCATGGCCATGATGAAAATCTCTTCAGTCTTCGTGTTTTTGGTTAATATGAGTAAAAATTAGGTAAATGAAGAAAACTCGTAGACTCAATGTGGAATAATGCTCCTGGATCCAGGCTCTGTAGGGAAGGAACTTCAAAGCAATATGACTTTTTATAGCTAATTATTTCATATGTGATGTCCTCCCTTTCCCATTGAGGAGGTGTTTTTTTATGCAAATTAGACAAGAATACAGAAATGTTTTATTCTTGGCACACGAGCCGGCTCACCCCTCTATTGAGAAATGATATATCCTCGCAGACAGCAGCTCAAAAATTTACTTACTTATGTAAGTGCCAAGGACACACGTAGCCTGTAAAACGCAGAAATTAATAGCAATTTGACATTTTAGACTTTCGTCTGGTGGTAATGGATTTTAGACATTGATATAAAAAGTATAATCACAGCTGTCAGTGAGTTCGTGAAACTTCTGATCCACCTCTTATTATCCAAGGACACAAAATACAACGGACATCTCTCCATCTCTCATCTTCAGCCGCGATTTACTTTTACATTTATAAAAAACGCTTTCAAGTACAGCAAAGTTACCATTTTAATACCATTTTCCTTGTGATATCTACAAACAAAGGAGAAAGGAGGGCGCACCAACCTAGTGCATTACCACTTAAACGTTTTATTTAAATTATAAAAAAGCAGTAATCCTACTCACAAAGCTTAAATGAAAGCTTATCGGACAAATCAGCTGGAATTTCTTGGCACCTGCTGACTGGACTCGATGACAGAGAGGGTCGGACAATACCTCAAACCTCTGGATAGCTGACGCGTTTCTGGGGTGCACCCCTTTCCTCAGAGCCTAGATGGTCCATGATCACCACACCCATTGTTCTGAGGAGGGCTGCAAGACTCTAGACTTTGCCTTTAGACGGAATTACACTACCCGTGTTTTGACGATACACCGAGAGCGCAGGAGATTTTTTGTCTTTTTGTTTGTTATATCTACAAACACCCAGCTTGACTTATATTATAAAATGCAATTAGCTGATGTATTTGTAGCGCTACCCCCAGTTAAGAGAGCCGCTGATATTGATTTGGGCCCTGCAGTGCACCGCTGTCAACCCCCGGCAATCGGCTCTAACCTCCCGTGGCACAGCTGGTGATAGAGAGATAGGACCGCGTGATCGCAACTGTTGGTGACGCAGTCCTATAACAAACATACACAGAATATACTTTAAAACTCCTATTAAAGTAAGCGGAACTGACACCAAATGTACTTTACCCAGATATTTTACTGAGGCTAATGGGCAAGTAATAAACAACAGTATAACAAGTTGCAGATCCCTGCAATAAACAGTAATAAAGATAAACAGAGTAATCAGAATAATAAAGTATTGCTATGCAACTCTAGCGCTGCCCTTTTACAGCTACTTCCCCTCATGGGTAGACTAACACCCAGCAATGTCTACCTATGCAGTCAGGCCTGACTGATCTAAATGGAAGTTCAGTGAAACAATATTCGCTAGCAATCTCTCGGTGGTGCACTTGAAGAACAACTTTGTAATCCCAACAAATAGTAAAGATAAAGTATCTGTCTTTAAACAGCTCTCACCACCTGGACAAGTCCAAGTCCGTTTCCTCCATCGATTCGTCTAGGAACAGGAATCCACCGACATCCAAGTCTTCAATCCTTCTGGTGTACTGCAGCAAGGAGGATTAGATGTCTCTAAGGCTCTGCTAGGCTGGCAGAGGGCTCTTTGGAAAGGAGCACACGGCCCGGGCTTCAGGCCTTGTGCACACAGCAGTTCAGCACAGACATCCTCTTGCTAGGAGAGGGGAGTCCAAAGAGGCCGACCAAAACTCCGCCTCCCCTTTATAAAGTCTGCCCCAGCAGTCTCTGTTCTGGAGCAATGCACCCTGGGTGCTGCAAGATGTACTGGGAGATGTAGTCTCTCTCTCCTCTGCTTTCACTTCCATAATGTCTCTTTACTTCCTCCCGACTCACCTCTCCCCTGGAACTTCTTGTCTCTCTGCATTAAAGGGGAACACCCCGCTACACACTCCCCCCACTTGAACTCTTTGGTCCCCAAAGATAAACTTCAACAAATACTGTTTACCATTTTGGACAATGTCGAGCATGATGTTGGCATAGGGAATTCCCACCAAAACTTTGGGATGGAACTCTCTTGCCCACAGGTCACACTACCATGAGTGGCCTGCCTAACTGTGCCAGAGAGTGAGCTGGGGTTGCCCTCCACCAAATGGACGGTGGAAGGATCAGGTTGTTCAACACTTCTCCTAGCCGTTACAACAGAGTCCTCTGAGCTCGTCCCCATTTGGGGGTAAGTTAGTTTCTTGGGAGGCCTGATGACTCTGCGAGCCCTCTGCTCTCTTGGTGCTTCTGACTCTGGCACCACAGGCTCTTCTTCAGGAGTAAGTTCAGGTAACATTGCTGGTTCTGGAACCTCTGATTCAGAAGTCGACTGACGTATGGAATCTCTAGAGTCCTCCTCTGCGCAAGTGTCAGGAACATCTTCCCAGTAATCAGCTGAGGGACTGAAGGGTATGAATTCAGTAGCCTCCGGATTCAGTGTTGCATCTGGGGTATCCCCTCCATTTGGGAGATCTATGGCGGACGTTCCCAGAGTCGAGGGAGGCCACAGCCAGTCCAGTTCTCCACCTTCTTCTGTACTCAATTGGGAGGCCTCCCCATCTTTGGCTCGAGAGGTCTGGGACCGAGTGTTCGGCCTAGGAATATCCAGGATAGAGGCCGGTTCAGGGGAGTCTCTCACGGGAGGTATTCTGACTGCCTCAGCAAGTGGGAGCAGGTGGTTCCGATGCCACGTCTTCAGTGGACCCACCTTTCCTTCTGGCTTTAGTTTGTAGACAGGCAAACCGGGCAACTTCCTACAGACAACATAGGGCTCAGATCTCCACCTGTCGGCAAGCTTGTGTTTTCCAGGGACCCCCAGATTGCGTAGCAGTACTCGGTCCCCGGGCTGCAGATCTTGCACTCGAACCTTCAGATCAAAATTTCTCTTGTTGCGGGCCCCCCTTTGATCCGAAGCCGCCTGGGCTTGTTCATAGGCCACCTGCAAGCTACGTCTAAGTCTGTCCACGTATCCCTTGTGGGATGTAGCTGAGGTATTGTCTATAGAAGTGCCAAAGGCCAGGTCCACAGGTAGCCTTGCTTCTCTCCCAAACATAAGTCGATAAGGGGAGTAGCCAGTGGCGTCACTTGTGGTACAGTTATAGGCATGTACTAGGGCTGATATGTGCTGACTCCAGTGTTGCTTCTTCTCTGTTTCTAAGGTTCCCAACATGTTGAGCAGGGTCCGGTTAAATCTCTCCGGCTGAGCATCTCCTTGTGGGTGGTAAGGCGTGGTTCTGGTCTTCTTTATTCCTAATGAATCCAAAAGTCTTCGGATCAACCGACTCTCAAAGTCCCTTCCTTGATCTGAGTGGAGTCTCTGTGGTAGTCCGTAATGGACAAAATACTTCTCCATAAGTATCTTGGCCACGGTGGATGCCTTCTGGTCTTTGGTTGGGAAAGCTTGAGCATAGCGGGTGAAATGGTCGGTTATTACCAGAACATTCCCCAATCCACTCAGGTCGGGTTCGAGGCAGAGAAAGTCAATGCATACCAGATCCATTGGGCCTTGACTCTGTAAGTGGCCCATTGGGGCAGCTTGATGGGGTAGGGTCTTTCTCTGAATGCATCGTGCACAGGAATGGCAATACTCCTCTACTTCTGCCCTCATGCAGGGCCAATAGAACCGATTTCTGACAAGCTGGAAGGTCCTTTCTGCCCCTAGGTGACCATGATGGTCATGCAGGGCAATTAGTACAGTCTCTCGGTGCTTCTCTGGAAGAAATAACTGCCACTTATCTTCTGAGTCATCAGAGGGGCCCCTTCGGTAGACCACTCCCTGATGTACCTGTAGCCTGTCCAATTCCTTCCTCAACAGGCCTCCTTTGAGGGGTGATGTAGGAATTTGTTGGGATCCTGATTCTCCAGGGCTTCGAGGACCAATCTCCCCATGGGGTCTTCCAATTGGTCACACCTCAACTCCTTCTTGGACAGTCTCGGTAGGTTGTCTTCCTCCAGTTGAGTTACCCCACAATAGTGTTTGGGGACTCCTACCATGGTAACCCCTATTTCTTCTGCTCTGGAGCCTCCTCTGGCTTGGAATTCAGCCCCTTGACAAAGGGCCCGCACCCCGTCCGGTGCCACTTGGGTCCAATCTTCCCAGTCATTTGTCGTGGCATGAGACCTCCGGGACAGGGCATCTGCATCCCTATTTCCGGCTCCTGGTCTGTACTTCAGACTGAAGTTGAATCCAGACAATGCGGCCAACCACCTGTGTCCGGTGGCATCTAGTTTCGCGGTGGTGAAGAGGTAGGTCAGGGGGTTGTTGTCTGTCTTCACAGTAAACTCTGCCCCATACAAGTAGTCTTTTAGCTTGTCTACTACCGCCCATTTGAGGGCCAGGAATTCCAGCTTATGAGTGGGGTATTTCTTTTC
Source organism: Rana muscosa (assembly GCA_029206835.1). NCBI lineage: Eukaryota > Metazoa > Chordata > Amphibia > Anura > Ranidae > Rana > Rana muscosa. Next base: position 311,453,637 of record CM055122.1, read on the forward strand.
TGAGGGGGTCAGGCTCCTGCTCACATAGGCCACTGGTCGCAGTTGTCCTTCATGTTCTTGGTAGAGTACACCACCTAGACCCTCATGGCTGGCATCCACATGTAATTCATAAGGTCTGGTAGGGTCGGCGTAGGCCAGGACTGGGGCAGTGGTTAAGCTCCTCTTCAGAGCATGAAAGGCCTCTTCACACCTTGGGTTCCACTGATCTTGAACTGACTCACCAGGCCTCCTGGGCCCTGAGTCATCCTCTTCCCCTTCTGCCTTTAGCAATTCATTCAACGGGCGGGCAATCCGAGCAAACCCCTCCACAAACCTCCTATAATAGGAGCAGAACCCCAGGAAGGATCTGAGCTCTGTTACTGTGGTGGGTCGTGGCCAGGAAGTGACTGCTTCCAACTTCTCAGGATCTGTGGCCTCCCCTTCTTCAGACACTATGTGCCCCAGATAGTTCACAGAAGACTGGTAGAACCGACACTTCTCGGGGGAAAGCTTAAGTCCCTCTTCGCTGAGTCTTCTCAATACTTTCTCCAACCTGGCTTCATGTTCTTCCAAGGTTCTTCCAAAGACAATGACATCGTCCAAGTACACAAGGACTTCTATAAGATTCATGTCTCCAACAGTCTTCTCCATAAGGCGTTGAAAGGTAGCAGGAGCTCCAGACAGACCCTGAGGCATCCTATTGAATTCGAAGAATCCCACCGGGGTTATGAAGGCTATCTTCTCCCTGTCTTCTGGGTGCATAGGGATTTGATAGTACCCACTCTTGAGGTCCATCACACTGAACCATTTGGCTCCAGACAAACTTTGTAGGGCATCTTCTATCCTTGGCGTGGTGTATTGGTCAGGGATGGTTCTCCTGTTGAGAGTCCTGTAATCGATACAAAGCCTCAACGACCCATTCTTCTTTCTGACCACCACGATTGGGGAGGCATAGGGACTTCTAGACTCCCGGATCACACCAGTCTTCTTTAGTTCTACAAGTTGTTCCCTCAGATCCTCCAGATCTGCCAGGGGGACCCGCCTGACCCTCTCTCGGAAGGGCTTATCTTCTTGGAGGCGGATCCGATGGGTGGCACTTCTTGCACACCCCACATCGAATTCATCTTCGGAAAAGATCTTCTCCCACCTGGTCAGCTGGGCCTTGGCTCTTTCTTTCCAAGCCCTGGGTAGGTTCGGGTTTTCCACGGACAGTTTCTCCCAAACATCTCCTCCGTCACCCGTCCCCTTGACTTCGGACCAAGTGACCGGGGCAGCAGGGCTCACCTGACCAAGCAACACTCTGGCAGGGATCTCCATGGGTCCTCCCGTAGTGTTCCTAACACTCACCGGAACTCTGCCATGGGCCTTCTTCAGGGCCTTGAACGGAATCACTTCTGGTATCACTTCCAGGCCTGAGGACTCTTCCCTTGGGTCTGATTCCAGCATGACAAAGGGGCCAGGTTGTTCCCACGAAAGCTTCACAGTGGCCCTAAGACAGGTTACTTCTCCGGGCTGTAGCACTACTCTTTCTCTGCCAAGTCTCCACACCTTCCCTATCCCCTCTCCCGGGGTCTTCTGCTCTAAGACCAGTCATTGGTAGGCCGTCTTTAGCATGGGATGGATTTTGGTGGCTGAATGGTTTCTCTCTTTCACTAGAGGGGTCAGGAGTCTCCTGACTAGATCCGTGTTTGTCCCAATGATCAGGGAAATCTTGCTGGCTCCAGGCGGCCGGGGACACACAACTGCCAGGGTGTCAAACACTTCAGCCTTCCCAGCCACGGATGGGTCGAAAGTCATCTTTATGGGCAGGTACCCATCATAAGGGAAACTCTGGGTTCCAAGTCCCCATATCTCCAGCTCTTCTATCTTCTGGATAGGCAGATGACTCAAGTGCCTATCATAGAAGTCCCGGTATAGTAAAGTCACCTGTGCTCCGGTGTCCAAAAGAGCTTTAGTATAGACTCCTTCCACTTGAATGGGCACAGTAGGAGACGGGCCCACCAGTTCCTTTGGGTATGGCCGGACTGGGGTCACCTCTTTTTTTTTGCTTTCGACCCTTGCCCTGCTCCTTTTGGACTTTAATTTTTCCTGAGCCTGGCATGCATTGACTTTCTCCCTCTCAATGAGGGCACAAACCCGCTGAGGGATGTTATTGTTCCTTTTAGGTGGATGTTCCTTCTTTGGGGTGCTGTACTTCCACTGAGGGGTCTTGCCCCCTCCCTCTGGGGTACATCTTGGTGGGGGTGTACTATACCTCCTCCTAGGAGTTTTGTCTCCTCCATTCTTGGCCTTTTTTTTTAGTTTGGAGCGCACTGAAGATGATGGGCACCCGGTTGACTCCTTCACCGGGGCCCTTTGGAGTTTCCCGCCGGCTTGCAATTATCTGTTCTCTTCTTCTTTGGGCTGGAGCATACGTTAGCAAAGTGGCCACTCCCTCCGCAGTTATAGCAAATCACCTCTTCTCGGTCCTGTAGGGAGGCCGGTGCTGAGGTGTTCGGGAACAACTCCTTTCTTGGGCTTGGTTTCTCTCGTTTTCTCTGATCTTTCTCCATCAAAGAGGTCAGCATCTCCAACACTTGGGCCATTTGCGATTTCAGAGTGTCAACCTCCGCATCTCTTTCTGGGCTCTTGACCGAATGGACCAACACTGGTACAGGTGTGACATTCGCCTTGGCCACCTGCTGATCTTCCTGCAGCGCCTCTTCGTCCCTAATAATTTTTATTAGATCAGAGTAGGTTAGTGACATTCCTCCTCCTGAGGTTTTCAGGTGCAGCCAGACCGGGTCTGAGCGCCGCGCTCCCCTCATGATCTGCTTCATGCGTGCTTCATCTGCATCTTTGGGCAGCATTCCCTTCTTCAGTACAATCTTGCATAACTGCCTGTTCAGCCTTCTAACATATTCTGACAGTTTCTCATTCGGCTGCTGGAGAGTGTGTTCAATTTGATAAATCATCTCTGACACCTTCTCCAGCTGACCAAACTCTTCCTGCAGCATGGCCAGGCAATCTTGAGCTGTACAGTTTTCATTTCCAAACCGGAAGCTCTTCACCGCTTCTGCCGCGGCACCTTTCAGACTTTCTAAGACTCGCTGTCTCTTCTGTGCCTCAGGCACCTCCCATGCTTCTACTGCCTGCAATGCCTGTTCCACCCAAGTGTCAAAATCTTCCTCCCCCGCAGGGACGGGGAGCTTCCCTGAGAAGGTGCTAAGCTTCCGGTAACCGGCCTCCACATGCACCGTACTGCTTTTCTGGCACTTAATTACAAGGTCTCCTAGAGCATTCAACAATTCAGGCCCTATAGCGGCCAGCGGTGATCCCGGGCTTAATAGTTCCTTAAGCTTTTCTGCTTTAGGGGATAGTGGTGGAGATAATTGTGGGAGTGATGGCTTTGGTGTCTGAAACCATTCTTCCTTCACTGGCAGCGTATGTATCAAGTGATAGATCTGATTATCTATGGCTTGTATACTCTGACTTTTAAAATGCTCTGGGATTTCGTTTTTCCATTCTACCAGTGCGTATGTAAACGAGATCACTGGATCTGGCCTAAAATCCATCACCCATGCTTTGTGGCTCGGAGACAGTAACAATACGAGCTGTTTTATCTCCTCTTCCTTCCATCTTTCCCCCGGGAGTACAATGACTACCGCCGCGGTTGGATCGGCGCCAATCGCTGCGCACCACTGTGACATTGCCAGCGGGTCCATGCTGGTACTTCTGACCGGCTTGATTGCAGCGTGCAACGTACAAGGATCCCGGACTCAAGCCCCCACGTGTAGCGCTACCCCCAGTTAAGAGAGCCGCTGATATTGATTTGGGCCCTGCAGTGCACCGCTGTCAACCCCCGGCAATCGGCTCTAACCTCCCGTGGCACAGCTGGTGATAGAGAGATAGGACCGCGTGATCGCAACTGTTGGTGACGCAGTCCTATAACAAACATACACAGAATATACTTTAAAACTCCTATTAAAGTAAGCGGAACTGACACCAAATGTACTTTACCCAGATATTTTACTGAGGCTAATGGGCAAGTAATAAACAACAGTATAACAAGTTGCAGATCCCTGCAATAAACAGTAATAAAGATAAACAGAGTAATCAGAATAATAAAGTATTGCTATGCAACTCTAGCGCTGCCCTTTTACAGCTACTTCCCCTCATGGGTAGACTAACACCCAGCAATGTCTACCTATGCAGTCAGGCCTGACTGATCTAAATGGAAGTTCAGTGAAACAATATTCGCTAGCAATCTCTCGGTGGTGCACTTGAAGAACAACTTTGTAATCCCAACAAATAGTAAAGATAAAGTATCTGTCTTTAAACAGCTCTCACCACCTGGACAAGTCCAAGTCCGTTTCCTCCATCGATTCATCTAGGAACAGGAATCCACCGACATCCAAGTCTTCAATCCTTCTGGTGTACTGCAGCAAGGAGGATTAGATGTCTCTAAGGCTCTGCTAGGCTGGCAGAGGGCTCTTTGGAAAGGAGCACACGGCCCGGGCTTCAGGCCTTGTGCACACAGCAGTTCAGCACAGACATCCTCTTGCTAGGAGAGGGGAGTCCAAAGAGGCCGACCAAAACTCCGCCTCCCCTTTATAAAGTCTGCCCCAGCAGTCTCTGTTCTGGAGCAATGCACCCTGGGTGCTGCAAGATGTACTGGGAGATGTAGTCTCTCTCTCCTCTGCTTTCACTTCCATAATGTCTCTTTACTTCCTCCCGACTCACCTCTCCCCTGGAACTTCTTGTCTCTCTGCATTAAAGGGGAACACCCCGCTACATATTTTTATGACACTCAGTCCTTGGTCCTATTACTGTCCATGCTATATATATACTGTATAGCGTAATGTGTGCGACAGTGCATAATTAAAAATAAAGAAATAAAATAAAGAAAACACACTTTTTCACCCAGCAAATCGGTTGCAAATAGTGTGTGCGTGTTATACGCCGATACAGCAATTTGGGCTGCCTCAGAGAGAACGGGGAGGGGGGCGAGACGAGCGCCGTCAGATTACATACAGCGAGAATCTCCTGTTTACTCAGCGGCCTCTGTAATAGGAAGTCCCGTCTCCTGGGCCGGCATTGGACCAGTGTTCTGTCTATCATAGAAGCTGGTCCAGGAGGCGGGACTTTGTATTAAAGAGGCCGCCGAGTAAACAGGAGATTCTCGCTGTATGTAATCTGATGGCGCTCATCCCGCCCCCCTCCCTGAGATGGGCATTGATCAGGCTGCATTGATGGTCAATTGTGAGGCTACAGATGGGCATTGATTAAGCTGCATTGATGGGCAATGGTGAGGCTGCAGATGGGCATTTATCAAGCTGCATCGATGAGCATTGATCAAGCTGCATTGATAGGCAATTTTGAGGCTGCAGATGGGCATTGATAAAGCTGCATTGATGGGCACTGACCCTTATTTTGCTTCAAAGTTCTTTATTTAAAATGTAAGGTTTTTTCCTGAAACTTCCCTCTTAAAATGAAGGTGCGTGTTATACGCCAATAAATACGGGGTATATAAGATTTTACAATTCATATTATATAAACATACAATATAAATATTGTACAGTATAAATATATATATATATATATATATATCACACACACACACAGTGTCTTGAAAAAGTATTCATACCCCTTTATTATTTCCACATTTTGTCATGTTACAACCAAAAACATAAATGTATTTTATTGGTATTTTATGTGATAGACCAACACAAAGTGGCACATAATTGTGAAGTGGAAGGAAAATGATAAATGGTTTTCAACATATTTTTTACAAATAAATATGTGAAAAGTGTGGCGTGCATTTGTATTCAGCCCCCTTTACTCTGATACCCCTAACTAAAATCGCGTGGAGCCAATTGCCTTCAGAAGTCACCTAATTAGTAAATAGAGTCCACCTGTGTGTAATTTAATCTCAGTATAAATACAGCTGCACTGTAAAGCCCTCAGAGGTTTGTTAGAGAACCTTAGTGAACAATCAGCATCATGAAGGCCAAGGAACACACCAGACAGGTCAGGGATAAAGTTGTGGAGAAGTTTGTAGCAGGGTTAGGTTATAAAAATGTAGCGGGGTCTTTAAATTTAGTTGGGGTACACCTGGGGGGTAGTGTGACCCAGGTGTGTAATTGTGAGAGGTTTTGGACCCCTTTGTATTCGTGGAGGATTGGGTGGTGTATTATTCTCCTTGGCCTGTGGGTGGCAGGGTACCCGCAGGCTCAAGGTAGAATCTCTGCCACAGTGCTACCCTTTTTATCCCTTTCCGGAGATGGTACGGCGAGGGCGGGGGAACCTGCCGTGGTGTCGATGGGAGGATATAAAAGGGGGAGACGCCCTCACCACGAGGTCTTCGAGGATCTTCTCTTCACGCACCCAGGCACCTTAGGCCTGGGTGCGGGCGGTTCGGAGTTCTGACCCAGGCGCCCTAGGCCTGACCGGAATGGAGTTGGAGTCCATCCCAGGCACCTTCAGCCTGGGGTGAGGTACTAAATCGTAGGCCTGGGGCCCAGTGACTTCGACTGGGTCCCGCAAGGGCGAAGTGATCCGAGGGTCCCCGAGGTGGACGGGACCCGCATCTGAGGTGAGGAGGCCGGGGAGGTCACCCGTCCGGAGAGTCCGGAGCAGCATCAACCCGGTGACGGATGGACCTCCGGTAACTCCCTTAGAGGGACATCTTCCCCTGATAGGGGCCACAGCGCAGCGAAGGTACTCCTAAATATGTTCTCTTGAGTTGCTGGTAGAGACTCACAAGTTCTATGTTCTGTACTAGTCAAGGCTACGATAACCGCTGGTGAAACCACAGTGGTTTAGATTGAAATCAGGATAGTGCCTCGACCTGCTCATCCCACCGTATCAGGCTGTTATAACGTTCCAACCAGTTGGCTACTGAAGCACTGTTTATTGTGGAGTTTGCAATAAAACAAGAGTTGGACTGTGAACGGTGTGTGGACTCTGGTTAATGGGAGCAAAGGAGGGTATCAGCATAGCAGGACTGAGTTTCATAACTAAAACACATTGGCCCGAGGAAGATACTGATACTGGCCTTCACCTCACCCACAGCTATGGGGAGGACATGGGCCGTGGCGCATCTCACCCTGTCGTGTGACATACCCCTAGACAAAGGAGATGGGGTGAGGCCGCTACACGTGGGGGCTCGTCCGGGATACGAACCTAGAATCTATTGATCCGCAGTCAGACTGCGGAGATGGCGGGGAAATAGATGAACTGTTTCACCGGAAGGGCTGGGACAAATGCCCGTTACCCGTGCTACGTGAACCGCAGGATTCCCCTATGTCTATAGGAGACAGCACACCCCGGGTGCAGGCCCCGGAGCTTATGAGGAAGTCTAGTCCTCCGGCCAATCTTCCACATTCCACAACATCACCCGTTTTGGTAGCGAGGATGCAGCGCTCTTCATTGCGAGCACCGAGAGCAAAGCCATCTGAGGTAGTGAAAGTACCTCGGCACCCGGAGGCCATCGTCCAGCCAGGAGAAGGTGAGCGGGATGCCATGCCTCCCTTGTCCAGATTGCAAAGACTTTTATCCCAGAGAGTCGCCTATGAGTACGGATGGGAATATCCCTACTTGCCGCGGGACTTACTTTATGAAGTTGAAGTCCTGCGACAGAGATGGTACGACGAATTCGTTTGGGAAAAACTCAAAGTGCCTCATGCCCGGCGATATCTGTCCTGTTCGCCACCAGTGTCGAAAAAGTTCAAAGACTGCAGAGCAGACTGGATGTTGGGGCGCCACATTTATGCGGACAAGGTACTTATCTGCCGGAAGGATAAAGAGGACGTTAACTATTCGATTGAGGTTTTTGATAAGCACCTAAAGCCTTTATTCTTGCCTGATCCGAAGTTCTGTGAGAAGAGACTCACTTGTTTTTCCCTGCAGTTTCTGGAAATGTCCTTGCCGGAATATTTGAACTGTACCCTGTTTTTTTTTATTTGGGTTTGTTTTCTACTCTTTGGAGGAATGAGAGCAGTTTTTTTGTTTGTTCTCTCTTTTTCCAGAAATCAAAGACAGAGACTTTGGGGGTAGAATCAGTGTAGGGACGCAGGAAGAATGAAGACTTCACCAAGTGTCATTACCGCGGCACTGTCACCAGGTGGCAGTGTTGCGCAACGGCTGTTGTGATTCTACACTTGCATTACTTTGCTCATTGAAGCGAATGGGTTTCTCGGCTGATAGACTCATTCGTTTCAAGTCAACACAAAATGTTAGGATGTTGTGTTTCTTTTGTTTCCCTTATGCAGGAGATTCGTCCGTCAAGACTACTGAGTATGGGGTGGTTCTTAGACAGTGAAGGGAGGGATTGTATATGTGTATATGTTCAGATGGTTTTATGGAAAAGTTTTTTATTATGTTATATTTCCCTTCCCCTTGAGCAGGTCTTGGCACAAACAGGGTTTAAATTTTTAGGGATAGCCTCTGGGGTCAGGCTTATGTCACCACTCCATGGGAGACATGGGTTTGCACCAGACGCTGGGGACCAGCGTCAAATCACAGGGGGAGTATGGAGGTCCCACCGAGATGTATGACACCTCCGACCTAGAATCGCTGTCAGACTGCGGAGATGAAGATTCTAGGTTCGTATCCTGGACGAGCCCCCACGTGTAGCGGCCTCACCCCATCTCCTTTGTCTAGGGGTATGTCACACGACAGGGTGAGATGCGCTACGGCCCATGTCCTCCCCATAGCTGTGGGTGAGGTGAAGGCCAGTATCAGTATCTTCCTCGGGCCAATGTGTTTTAGTTATGAAACTCAGTATTGCTATGCTGACACCCTCCTTTGCTCCCATTAACCAGAGTTCACACACCGATCACAGTCCAACTCTTGTTTTATTGCAAACTCCACAATAAACAGTGCTTCAGTAGCCAACTGGTTGGAACGTTATAACAGCCTGATATGGTGGGATGAGCAGGTCGAGGCACTATCCTGATTTCAATCTAAACCACTGTGGTTTCACCAGCGGTTATCGTAGCCTTGACTAGTACAGAACATAGAACTTGTGAGTCTCTACCAGCAACTCAAGAGAACATATTTAGGAGTACCTTCGCTGCGCTGTGGCCCCTATCAGGGGAAGATGTCCCTCTAAGGGAGTTACCGGAGGCCCATCCGTCACCGGGTTGATGCTGCTCCGGACTCTCCGGACGGGTGACCTCCCCGGCCTCCTCACCTCAGATGCAGGTCCCGTCCACCTCGGGGACCCTCGGATCACTTCGCCCTTGCGGGACCCAGTCGAAGTCACTGGGCCCCAGGCCTACGATTTAGTACCTCACCCCAGGCTGAAGGTGCCTAGGATGGACTCCAACTCCATTCCGGTCAGGCCTAGGGCGCCTGGGCCGGAACTCCGAACCGCCCGCACCCAGGCCTAAGGTGCCTGGGTGCGTGAAGCGAAGATCCTCGAAGACCTCATGGTGAGGGCGTCTCCCCCTTTTATCTCCTCCCATCGACACCACGGCAGGTTCCCCCGCCCTCGCCGTACCATCTCCGTATAGGGACAAAAAGGGTAGCACTGTGGCAGCGATTCTACCTTGAGCCTGCGGGTACCCTGCCACCCACAGGCCAAGGAGAATAATACACCACCCAATACTCCATGAATACAAAGGGGTCCAAAACCTCTCACAATTACACACCTGGGTCACACTACCCCCCAGGTGTAACCCAACTAAATTTAAAGACCCCGCTACATAAAAATATCCAGAGCTTTGAACATCTCACGGAGCACTGTTCAATCCATCATCCGAAAATGGAAAGAGTATGGCACAACTGCAAACCAACCTACCAAGACATGGCCATCCACCTAAACTGACAGGCCGGGCAAGGAGAGCATTCATCAGAGAAGCAGCCAAGAGGCCCATGGTAACTCTGGAGGAGCTGCAGAGATCCACAGCTCAGGTGGGAGAATCTGTCCACAGGACAACTATTAGTCGTGCTCTCCACAAATCTGCCCTTTATGGAAGGGTGGCAAGAAGAAAGACATTGTTGAAAGAAAGCCATAAGAAGTCCTGTTTACAGTTTGTGAGAAGCCATGTGGGGGACACAGCAAACATGTGGAAGAAGGTGCTCTGGTCAGATGAGATCAATATTGAACTTTTTTGGCCTAAAGGCAAAACGCTATGTGTGGGGGAAAACTAACACAGCACATCACCCTGAACACACCATCCCCACCGTAAAACATGGTGGTGGAAGCATCATGTTGTGGGGATGCTTTTCTTCAGCAGGACAGGGAAGCTGGTCAAAGTTGATGGGAAGATGGATGTAACCAAATACAGGGCAATCATAGAAGAAAACCTGTTATAGTCTGCAAAAGACTTGAGACTGGGGCGGAGGTTCACCTTCAAGCAGGACAACGACCCTAAACATACAGCCAGAGCTACAGTGGCGTCTCCAGCTTTCATATTTAGGGGGGCACATGGGGGGACAGGGACAAAAGTAGGGGGGCCAACTATAAAATGCAATTATATATATATATATATTGTGAGGGGGTTGGCTCGGCAGCGGGTGTGTGTGACCCCCGGGATGGGCTCCCCAGACAAAAACAGGCCCAGCAAACGGAGGTTGTGGTTTTCAAAATCAAAAAGGTGCGGTTTATTTTCTATTTACAGTGACAAAACACAGCAAAGCAAAAGAAACATAAATAAAATAAATCCTGGTCAACTTGACCTCTGACTAAACATACAGGTTTCCTAACTAACAACTGGGATCAGCCTAGTGCTGTCCTAGTCCCTAAGTCCCTGGTTTTAAATGTCCAAGCAAATAGCCACACAGGCTTTTTCTCACCGCACAGGGGTTCACTCTCCCTAGACAGTCCACACAGGTCTGGTTCCAGGCATGAGCTAACATCTAATGAAGCTGGGAGTTCTTATAGAGGCCTAAATGAGCTGACAAGGTTCAGCTGGTCTCCTCATCTCTGTCTGCACGACGCCCCACACTCTCCCTAGAGGTATGAGTCATCCATGAGCCCACTAGCCTTATACAACTCTCCACCTAGTTGTATAAGTCGGTGTAAAGCCTGAATCTGGGCGAAATATATCTACCCCCCTGGATGCAACCAGGTGACTTTACCTTCCTGCTGTCACATACCCCCCCCTCTTGTTTTAACCTCGGGGTTGGAACACCAGCAATCAGGCATTCATGTACTCGAGACAAAGCATCCACATTCCCCATTTGAACGCCAGGGCGATGCTTTACTGTGAAGTTGAATTCCTGGAGGGCCAGGAACCACCTATTCACTCTTCTATTTGTTTCCTTGTTTTGAGCCATCCACTTTAACGGAGCGTGATCCGTAACCATGTCAAAGTGCCTACCTAGCAGGTAGTACCGAAGGGAATCTAGAGCCCACTTCACCGCTAAACACTCCTTTTCAACGGTGGCTTAATTTACCTCATGGGACTTCAACTTCCTGCTGAGGTAAATGACTGGGTGCTCTTCCCCGTTCCAGACCTGGGACAATACTGCTCCTAACCCCACATCTGACGCATCACTTTGTACGACAAAGTCTTTAGAGAAGTCGGGTGAGTACAACACTGGCTGGCTACATAAGGCTTGTTTCAAGAATTGGAATGCTGCCTCAGCCTCGGGGGTCCATTTAATCATGACCGACCCTTTCCCCTTCGTCAGGTTGGTTAGGGGCACAGCCTTAGAAGCAAAGTGGGGAATGAATCGCCGATAATACCCAGCGATTCCCAGAAAGGCTCGTACCTGCTTCTTGCTGTTGGGACGTGGCCAACTCTGGATGGCCTCGACTTTGTTGAGTTGGGGTTTTATTACTCCCCTCCCAATGGTGTACCCAAGATATTTGGCCTCCTCCTGCCCAATGGTACACTTCTTGGGGTTAGCCGTAAACCCCGCTTCCCGAACAGAGTCCAGGACTGCTTGCACTTTTGGCAGATGTGAGGCCCAATCTGTGCTATGGACAATTACGTCATCCAGGTAAGCCGCAGCATACTTCCGATGGGGCCTCAGCATCTGGTCCATTTTCCGCTGGAATGTGGCCGGCGCATTCTGTAACCCGAACGGCATTCTCTTATATTGGAACGCCCCATCTGGGGTTACAAATGCGGTTTTCTCTTTGGCCGACTTGGCCAGGGGGATTTGCCAATACCCTTTTGTGAGGTCAAGAGTCGTCATGTATCGGGCTGTTCCCAGCCGGTCGATCAACTCATCTATACGTGGCATGGGGTAGGTGTCAAATTTTGTAACTTTGTTCAACTGACGAAAATCGTTACAAAATCGCCAGCTCCCATCCGGTTTAGGCACCAACACAATGGGACTAGACCAATCACTTTGGGACTCCTCTATCACCCCTAAGTTCAGCATTTTCTGTACTTCCTCCCGTATTGCCTCCCGTCGGGCCTCTGGGATCCGATAGGGTTTTAACTTCACCCTTTCACCGGGCGGGGTAATGATGTCATGCTCTACCCCAGATGTTTGTCCCGGCAGCTCAGAGAATACCTCCTTGTTGCGAAGCACAAACTCCTTAACCTCCTGTTGTTGGGGTTGTGACAAGGTGGCTGCTATTCCAACCTCAGGAATCACGCAACCAGTTTGAGCTGGTGACCAAGTGTCTGCGACTAGGGACTCTCTATCCCTCCAGGCTTTCAACAGATTAACGTGATAGATCTGTTCGGGCTTTCGCCTTCCTGGTTGTCTGACCTTGTAATTCACTTCGCTCACTTTTTCCATTATCTCATAGGGGCCTTGCCATTTGGCAAGGAATTTACTTTCAACCGTAGGGACAAGTACCAGTATCCTATCCCCCGGGGAAAAGGTACGGGTCTTGGCTCCACGGTTGTACACTCTCTGCTGTGCTAACTGCGCTTGGGCCAAATGTTCCTTCACGATGGGCATTACCTGTGCAATTCGGTCTTGCATCAGGGCGACATGCTCAATCACACTCCTGTGGGGAGAACTCTCACTTTCCCAAGTTTCCTTGGCAATATCCAACAGCCCTCTTGGGTGTCTCCCATACAGTAACTCAAAGGGGGAGAATCCCGTAGAGGATTGGGGCACCTCCCTAATAGCAAACATCAGATAAGGAAGTAGACAGTCCCAATCCTTTCCATCTCTATCCACCACTTTCTTCAACATTTGTTTTAGGGTTTTGTTGAATCTTTCAACCAGCCCATCGGTTTGGGGGTGATACACAGATGTACGTAATTGCGTCACTTTGAACAATTTACACAGCTCCTTCATAACCCGGGACATAAAGGGTGTACCTTGGTCCGTAAGCAGTTCTTTACAAATACCCACCCGGCTAAACACAAGAGATAGCTCTTTGGCTATGGTCTTGGCCGAGGTATTTCGGAGAGGGATCGCTTCTGGATAACGGGTGGCATAGTCCATTATAACTAATATGTACTGGTGCCCCCTAGCGGACTTGATTATAGGCCCTACCAAATCCATGGCGATCCTCTCAAACGGGACCTCAATGATGGGTAGAGGGACCAGCGGGCTACGGAAATGTGGCATCGGGGCCGACCTCTGACACACAGGGCAGGAGGAACAATAATTTTCTATGTCCTTCATCACCCCCGGCCAATAGAATCTCTGTAATACCCTCTCTCGGGTTTTCTCTGTCCCCAGATGACCTCCAAGAATGTGCCCATGGGCCAACTCCAACACCAACTTCCTGTAAGGTTTGGGCACCACAAGCTGCTCAACAGTTTCTTCTGCCCTTTTTGCCACCCGATACAGTAGGTCCTTCTCTACGCTGAAGTATGGGTAAGTGCAGGTATTATCTGGGTTCACTAACTCGCCATCTATTTTCACTACGTTTTCCCGTGCCTTTATTAGGGCGGGGTCTTTCAACTGTTCTGTGGCAAAGTTTTCCCTGTGAACCTCAAGATCAGAAAACTCCACAGACGGTAGGTTTTCGTCTGAGGAGGTGGGCTCCTCTCCAGTTTCTTGAGTCTCCCCTGCCAATACTGATAAGGGAAATTCCGGAGAGTCCTCACCACTCTCAGGGGAGTTCTGGCTATCACATTCCTGGTACATAGGGGCACCAGTGGGGGGCTCAGGATCATCCCACAGTTCCCAGAACTTCGGAAAATCCCTTCCCACAATGGCGTCATGCGGTAACTGAGATACTAAGCCCACTGGATGAGAGAGGGTACCTTTGGGGGTCTCGAAACACACTGTAGTCACTGGATACTCTCGGGTGTCCCCATGCACACAAATAACAGCTACCTTGCTATTCCCAAAGACCTCTGTTTTAACTAACTCAGCCTTTATCAGGGTCACAAGGCTACCTGAATCCAGCAATACCACAACATTTCTACCATTAACACACATTTTGCATAAATGTTTCTCAGTTCCTCGAATGGCAGTGCATGCGACTGTCGCACACAGCGACTGACGTCTGCCCGTCAGAAAGTCACACTGCATGGGTTCCTCCACAACCGGGCAATTGGCTGCAATATGTCCCGCTTGCCGGCAGCGGTAGTAAACGATCCTTCTTGCCGCCTCTTGAGCCGCTGATTTCCCAGGCTGTTCTCGCCAAACTTGGGGTAGAGCTCCCACCCTCTCACTCTCTCCACCCTCACCCCTTGGAATCCTCTTATCCGCCCCTGGGGATGGTCTGGTCTTAGGGTGGAAAGTCCGAGTGTCTCTGGAAGAGGCCGTCAGGTTCTCTGCAGCCAAGTATCTCTCTACCCGATCCACAAGTTTACCGGCCGTTTCTGGGTCTCCATGGCTTACCCACTTTTGGATGGCAGTAGGAAGAGCTCTCAAAAACCGATCCATTACAACACGTTCCACAATCTTTGGTGCGGACAAAGTCTCTGGCTGTAGCCACTTTCTGCTCAGGTGAATGAGATCATACATTTGAGACCTGGGGGGTTTTCCAAGCTGGAAAGTCCAGTTATGCACACGCTGAGCCCGGACAGCCTGGGTGACACCCAGCCTTGCCAAAATTTCAGCTTTTAGCATCACATAGTCTTTTGCTTGGTTAGGCTCTAGGTCATAGTAAGCTTTCTGCGATTCACCAGTTAACAGAGGAGCCACCAGTCCAGCCCACTGCTCCTCAGGCCACTTTTCTCTTTCAGCGGTCCTTTCAAATGTGGTCAAAAATACCTCTGGATCATCCTCTCCAGTCATTTTTGTCAATAAACGACTCACCCCAAAGGACGCGGTATTAGTGGGACGGCTTTCCTCACTGGTCTGCGGACGTTGCTGCATTACTGCTTCCATCTGTTGTTGTAGTCTCTGCTCTTGCTTCTGTAACAGGTCTATGAAGCGGGCCTCAGATTGCTGCTGGGCTTGTTGCTGAGCTTCCAGACTCTGTTGGTGAGCTTGCTGCTGGGCTGCAAGGCTCTGTTGATGAGCTTGCTGCTGGGCTGCAAGGCTCCTTTGCAAACCTGCATTTGTCTGCTGTTGATTGGCATTTGCTAGAGCCAGCTGTTTCAGTATCTCCTCCATGCTGGCTTAAAAAAAAACTGCCACTGGTTCTCCACCAACTGTGAGGGGGTTGGCTCGGCAGCGGGTGTGTGTGACCCCCGGGATGGGCTCCCCAGACAAAAACAGGCCCAGCAAACGGAGGTTGTGGTTTTCAAAATCAAAAAGGTGCGGTTTATTTTCTATTTACAGTGACAAAACACAGCAAAGCAAAAGAAACATAAATAAAATAAATCCTGGTCAACTTGACCTCTGACTAAACATACAGGTTTCCTAACTAACAACTGGGATCAGCCTAGTGCTGTCCTAGTCCCTAAGTCCCTGGTTTTAAATGTCCAAGCAAATAGCCACACAGGCTTTTTCTCACCGCACAGGGGTTCACTCTCCCTAGACAGTCCACACAGGTCTGGTTCCAGGCATGAGCTAACATCTAATGAAGCTGGGAGTTCTTATAGAGGCCTAAATGAGCTGACAAGGTTCAGCTGGTCTCCTCATCTCTGTCTGCACGACGCCCCACACTCTCCCTAGAGGTATGAGTCATCCATGAGCCCACTAGCCTTATACAACTCTCCACCTAGTTGTATAAGTCGGTGTAAAGCCTGAATCTGGGCGAAATATATCTACCCCCCTGGATGCAACCAGGTGACTTTACCTTCCTGCTGTCACAATATATATACACACTGTATATATCCTGGGGCCCTTTACTACGATCCCACAACGGGCCCTTTCACATGTTCTGCAGTGAGCTCCCTTCCTACTATACTGGGGCCCCCCAGGGTGGCAGAAAACAAGAGATATATGTCACCAGCACACCAAGAAAATATAAGGGTCCAAAGCAGTGGGAGAACTATCAGGGTTGCAAAGGTTGTCTTGCCACCAGGCCCTGGTGTTCTGCCACTGTGGGGTTCCCCAGCTGTCCTGTCCCTGTTATTGACAGCACTGGTCTGGCATCTGTCTATTAGGACCTAGTGCTAGTGACATTATGGGTGCATGCAGGGGAAGGCTGGCACTATTGGTTATAGAGAGCCGAGCCCCCAGCTGGTCACCTAGCAGCAGTAATGCTGTATAACCTTCTCTGTTGACATGCTGATCGGGATGTGATCCAGGTGATGCTCCCAGTCAGATCTAATAAACACAGTATTTATTAGCATCAAGAGTACAACCACATATATATAATCAACCGTATGTTCAGCAGACATGTCGGCTCTATGTCTGTAAAGTGTGGGCTTTGATCAATAAAATCACTGATATTTAACACTAGGATTTGACTGGGAGCATCACCTGGATTGCATCCCGATCAGCATGTCAGAGAAGGCTCCACTGCTGCTAAGCAACCTGCAGGGAGCTCAACTGTCTACAACCAATAGAAATGGGCTCGGGTGTGTTTGAAATCCCACATGCCCGATCCCGCCAGGAAGCTGACACTCCACAGTGCTAATCACAGCCAGTGAGACATTTCCTGATCTGTGCAGCTGCGGACCGGGAAATGTCTCAATGCCTGTGATTAGCGCTGTGCAGTGTGGGCTTCCTGGCCGGATCGGGCATGTGGAGTTTTGAACATGCCCAGCCCATCTCTAACAACAAATTGTGCTGGCCCTCCTGTACATCAGCCCCATAAAATAACCAGCACTGGGTTCCAATGTGCTGCCGCCGCTGCCATGGAGACAGAGATCAGCGCTGTGAATAGCCGGGACAGGACAGCAACTCTGGTTGTTCCAGCACTGGTCCACACTGGGAGGATTCCCCCATCCACCTATAATGTGTAGATGGGGGAATTGGATCATTTCTTTTTTTTTTTTTCATTCAACCTAATAGTTGAATGAAAAAAGTGATCAATGTATGGGCTGCCTAAGAGCTAAGACGAGCCATAGACAGTTTAAATCTCAGCTGGTTCAGCAGGAACTGGCTGAGATTTGAACCATTAATGAGCAGATTCTTTTATGATTATCACTAGTGATTGCTATAGCCACTAGTAATAATTACTGTTTGTCGGGAGAATACAATTGCTGGGCAGGAGGGATATCATAGTTGCCAACAGTCACGGATTGGCCGGGACATTCCCGGGATTCAAACCCTTTTCCCGGATTTATTTTGTCCCGGCCAATGTCCCGGCCAATCCGTTTTTTCCCCGGTTTCCACGACTTTGGCCGCCGCGGGCCGACGCCGCTAGAGGTCCATGGCCGGCGGAGACAATGTCTCCGCCGGCCGCCATTTTAAAGAAGACCAAAACCAGGATGTAGTACAATAGAAAATAAAGCTGCTGCGGCGCCGCCCATACCCCGCGTCTCCCCGTGGGTGGGCGGCGCCGCAGCAGCTTTATCTTCTATTGTACTACATCCGTGTTTTGGCTGGCCGGCCGGCCACCCCCCCGCCCCGCCCCGCTGCAGGTCTGTCTGTAATGGAAAGGGGCGGGGGTGGGCGGCGCCACAGCTTAATTTTTTGTGCAGCCACGCGGTCGGCTCCGCCTCTATTTTGTTCCCCCTCGGGGAAGGGGAAACAGTAATGGCGGTCGAGACAGGAGACGCCTGACGTAAGGGGGGACTCCGCTGGGGACGCCTGACATAAGGGGGGACTCCGCTGGGGACGCCTGACGTAAGGGGGGACTCCGCTGGGGACACCTGACGTAAGGGGGGACTCCGCTGGGGACACCTGACGTAAGGGGGGACTCCGCTGGGGACACCTGACGTAAGGGGGGACTCCGCTGGGGACACCTGACGTAAGGGGGGACTCCGCTGGGGACACCTGACGTAAGGGGGGACTCCGCTGGGGACACCTGACGTAAGGGGGGACTCCGCTGGGGACACCTGACGTAAGGGGGGACTCCGCTGGGGACACCTGACGTAAGGGGGGACTCCGCTGGGGACACCTGACGTAAGGGGGGACTCCGCTGGGGACACCTGACGTAAGGGGGGACTCCGCTGGGGACACCTGACGTAAGGGGGGACTCCGCTGGGGACACCTGACGTAAGGGGGGACTCCGCTGGGGACACCTGACGTAAGGGGGGACTCCGCTGGGGACACCTGACGTAAGGGGGGACTCCGCTGGGGACACCTGATGTAAGGGGGGACTCCGCTGGGGACACCTGATGTAAGGGGGGACTCCGCTGGGGACACCTGATGTAAGGGGGGACTCCGCTGGGTACGCCTGATGTAAGGAAGGACTCCGCTGGGTAAAGCTGATGTAAGGACGGACTCCATTGGGGGCACCTGATGGCATCTGGTGGCAGGCGACGTGGCAGGTGACACACTTGGGGCTTACAGTGATTCGGCATTATGGTGAGTTGAATGATTCAATTTTATATTACAATGTAATAATAGAAATAATGCGCTTCAATCATCCTGACACCATAACAAACATGGTGTCGGGATGATTGAAGCGCCAACAGGTGTTTTGGAGTATCCTTATCTGCCAATTTTGTTACACATTTCTATTGTGGTGTAGGATCTGGCTTCTTTCTTTCTATTTCTTTCTCTCTCTTTCTCTCACCTTGGACTGTAGCCACACCCCTTTGAACCACGCCCATTTAAGCCACACCCACTATTGTGCGTAAACCACGCCCATTTTTTGCCGCGGAGCGCTTCGCGCGCCGCATTTTTCATTTCAACATGACATGCCTACAAACGAATGCCCCGCCCCCTAATTATAGCAAGGCTCCGCCTCAATACAAAAAAAGTGTCCCAGATGTTTTTTTTCCAATGTTGGCAACTATGGGATATTCCCCTGTCAGCACTTTCTGTGTTGATGGGGGAATCATGCAAGTTTCTTTCCTGCAATCTGTGGATGCAGGAAAGAAATTTGCACCATCTATTACCTGCCTAACTGAAAGTGAAAGTAAATTGTGAATGTCTTGAAAGAACAGGAGAGGGGGAGGGAGACAGATGGGGAGAGAAGGGATGGAGATAATGCAGTTCAGTGATTACAGTGTACTGCAGTCTGCAGTGCACCCACTTACCCACAGTCCAGGCTAGAATCTCAGGCATCATTCACACACAGCCAGGAATGCTGCTGATTTTCATATTTCCTGCCCACACATCCCCTCTCTTCAGATACAGCACGCCGGGATAGTGTGGGAGGGACTGGAAGGAGGAGGAGGAGCTGTATTCCTCCCTGCTCGTATGTGAGGAGAGTGAGGGGGGGGGGGGGGGTGGCTGGACTCGCTGGGCTGTGAAAGAGTGTTATAGACTGACACTCGGCTCAGCTTGCAGTCACCACTCTCGGAATTTACAGACTGGTTCTCCTGTCCTAAGGACGGGAGAAATCAGTCTGTTTTTTCAGTAACTGAGATGAAGGCTTGCCCCCCCCCCCCCCACAGTGCTCGTGGAGTCCTTTCTGCAACTCGCTCTTCTCCGTGCCAATGAGGATGCAGGGAAAGGAGCAGATTTGGCGGCTGTGGTTGTGTGAGCGCTCGCATTATGTAGTGTCAGCAAGCAGAGGGAGGGGGGAGGAATCCCCTGCAGGAGCTGACTAGGGACGCTCTCCCTCTCAGGAGAGACTGTGTTACTCCGCGACGGCCCGAGCAAAATACAAAAAATGCAAAAAAAATAAAATAATAATTTTTGGGGGGGGGGGGGGGCACATGGTGGGGCACAGCATAATGTTGGGCCCCCTCTGGCCCCCCCCCTAGGGAAGCCATTGCAGAGCTACAATGGAATGGTTTAGATCAAAGCATATTCATGTGTTAGAATGGTGCAGTCACAGTCCAGACCTAAATCACATTGAGAATCTGTGGCAAGACTTGAAAATTGCTGTTCACAGACGCTCTCCATCCAATCTGACAGAGCTTGAGATATTTTGCAAAGAACGGGCAAAAATGTCCCTCTCTAGATGTGCAAAGCTGGTAGAGACATCCCCAAAAAGGCTTGCAGCTGTAATTGCAGTGAAAGGGGGTTCTACAAAGTATTGACTCAGGGGGGCGCCATACAAATGTACACCACAATTTTTCACAGATTTATTTGTAAACAAAAATTGAAAACCTTTTATCATTTTCCTTCCGCTTCACAATTATGTGTCACTTTGTGTTGGTCTATCCCATAAAATCCCAATAAAATACATTTATGTTTTTGGTTGTAACATGACAAAATGTGGAAAATTTCAAGGGGTATGAATACTTTTTCAAGGCACTGTATATATATCTATATAAAATCAAAAAAATATTTAATTTGGTAAATTTATATTGATATACAGTATATAATAATATATCGTTTATGTGTACAAATTAGAGGAAGCCATTTCAGTCCAGGAGAGGACGCGGTACAACTGTGCAAGACTGAAGGGAAGGTCCGTAGTTCAGCTTTAAGAAGTGGCCAGAGAGAAGAGTGGAAAGTATTCACATCTTCAGCATTAGGCGGCCTTGCATTTTTTATATACTTTTCAAATAAATCATCCGATTACATACATCCTCAGCCTCCTGCTGACAACGCTTTGCATTTAATCAGTGGAATTTCCACCCCAGAAAAAAAAAAAAGAAAAGAAAAGCTGTCTCTATCCGTGCATCTATTTGATGCAGAAAACACGCAGGACTTAAATAAAATATCGCTTTAATGGAGTTTTTACATGGAGATTATGCATTATTGATGTGTACATGACCTGAGTTGCTGGGATGGGGTCGTTGTTATACTTTTTTTTATAGCATTAGGGATATTAACATATACAGTGAAACCTCGGATTGCGAGTAACGCGGTTAACGAGCGTTTCGCAATACGAGCACTGTATTTAAAAAAATCCTGACTCGGTTTGCGAGTGTTGTCTCACAACACGAGCAGAATTCAAGCCGCAGCGGTGTGCAGTACCACTTTTGGCCTGAAGTGGGGGGGCGCCGGAGCCGAGCTTAGCCAATCGGAGCCGTTCGGAAATGCTTGGAAAATCTCAGAAATACTCCGGTCCCGAGCCTATCCAAGGTTTTCCGAGTTCAGCCGAGCTGTTCTCGGGCCTTTCCAAGTGTTACCGAGGCTCTCCTACGCCCCCCACCTTTGGCCACATGTGGTATTGCACATATTGATCGATCAAAATTCTTTTGATTGGTACTCACCTCTCCCCCGGCTTCTGGGTCTTCAGGGAGATCCGGTGATGTCACGGACACCGGCGGGGCTTGCCGTGTCCATCTGAAGGGCTCCTTTGCTGTGCCTTCATATCTGCATGCCGGCAGGACCTTACTATCTGCCACACGCAAGGGCTGTTACACTTCCCTCTATCACTTCCCTCTATCAACCTGGGATTCTACAGCCATCCACTGGGAGTTGTGATAGTTCCCTTCACGGGACATCTACATGCCGACGGACTGATGTTAGCCCCTCCTCATCTGGATTCAGCAGTGGTATCGTTGTACACATTTTTATACCAGTATCATACTTAGCTACATTTTTTTTATGACTGCTTTTGCTACCGTCTGGTATTACTCGCACCATTTTTACAGTTTATGTAGCTACATCGATTTTATCTCCAGTGCAATATTTATTTTGTTACCTACGTGAAGACTATAAAAGTTTTAATGCTATTCCCATCGAGCGCTGCCTTTGTGTGTTTTTTGTATCCTGCTATCCATTTTTCCAGTGGTTGGTAGCTGCACTGGGAATCAGCCTGCAAGGAGATCAGCTAAAAGTAGTGCGTTATAATTAATCAAAATTAGTCGATTAATCGATTTAAAAAAAAATCGATTAATCGAACATGAAAATTTTAATCAGTTACAGCCCTAATATATATATATATATATATATATATATATATTTATTTATTTATTTATTTTTTTTTTTTACAATTTTGCACTTTTGTCAACCTAGTGCAGAGCTGTTTTTTTATTTTATTTAAACAGTGTAAAAAAGAAACACCTTATACAATAAACAACTGTGAAGCACGAGCTCATCAATATTATCAGAGCCAGTGTTGCTCGATCCACTGCACGTGCTCCTTACCTCGGGAAGAAGCCACTTGGATCTATTCAGCTTACAAGTTTCAAGGGGGTTCTCCTCTTCATCAAAGGCCCTCACCTGGCTCTGATGAAGAGGGGATCCCCCTCGAAATGAGTAAGCCAAATAGATCCAGGCGGCGTCTTCCCGAAGGTAAGGAGGACGTGCAGTGGATCGAGCAACACTGTCTCTGATAATATTGATGAGCTTGTGCTGCACAGTTGTTTGTGAGTATAAATCTATTTAGATTTTATCAATAAATAGTTTATTAAGATAATGCTCTAGGCTGGTGTGCTCTCTATTTTGTTTTTGTAGTGTTTTTAATATCTATCAGTGGTTCTTCCAAAGCAAAGTAAAAACCCAAAAAAGTTTATTTCCACAATAAAAGTATGGGAATGCAAAATAGGAATTGAAATGCTGGAAGGTGCTAGGTGGGGCTGAGTGTCATGGAAAGGGTGGGGGACGGGGGACGGGACTGCAGGATGGTTGGTGGGTCTCAATAAGGAATAAGGTTTCGTGAGGTAGCTGGGGGGCGACTAGGGTTGCCACCTTTTCTTCAAGTCAAACCCGAACACGTTAGCGGCACACAGCAATTTTTTTTTTATAGTATAAACTATAGATATATTTTGCTATTAAATAACATTTCTAATCATATGAAGTTAATGACAAGAGTCCCCCTTTATATCAGAGTCCACAGAGTCCCCCTTTTACATCTGAATCCACAGAGTCCCGCTTTTACATCTGAATCCACAGAGTCCCCCTTTACATCAGAGTCCACAGAATCCCCCTTTTACATCTGAGTCCACAGAGTTCCCCTTTTACATCTGAATCCACAGAGTTCCCCCTTTACATCAGAGTCCACAGAATCCCCCTTTTACATCAGAGTCCACAGAGTTCCCCTTTTACAGCTGAACTCGCAGTTTCCTTTCACTGTAAGTGGGGGCGCTGCAGACTCTGATGTAAGGGAGAACTCTGGGGCCTCTAACATAAGGGATGCTCTGGGAACCATGATCTAAGGGGATACACAGAACTCTGATGTACAGAGAGGACTCTGATGTAAGTGTGGAAACACTGTGGCCTCCGGTGTAAAGGGGGAACGCTGAAGTAAGGGGTGCTCTGAGAACCCTGATTTGCCTTAGTGTACTCACTCAGAGGCAGAAGAGAGAAGGGGGGAGACTTCAGTCACAGACAGAGATGGATGGTGAGCTCACTCACCCCTTGGCAGTCAGCACCTCTCATCCAGATGTATCTGAGGCTGCTGGACTTCAAATTTCTGGCCCCCCACTTGCCTTTTCTGAGGCACAGGGTCGGGGATTGGAGTGTGGGCAGACACAGAGGGGTAGAGGTGTTAGTTTTTGTTAGTGCTGGCTTTGGACAGTGTGGAAGAGTGCAACAGACACTCTCAGCTTAGACAATTGCAGCCAGCAACCCTGCTGGGAAGCCATAGTCCGGTCTAAATAGTGTGTCCGGGTTTCAGACAGTCTGAAACCCAGACGCATGATTTCAAACCCGAACTGTCCAGGTGAATCCTGGACAGGTGGCAACCCTAGGGGCGACCCTGGGGGGGTGGGGTTCTCTGGAGGGGGCTGGGGGGTTTGCAGGGGAACTGTACAAGGGTGGAGGACACTACAGGGACTAGGGGGCACTGTACAAGGGTGGAGGACACTTCAGGGACTAGGGGGCACTGTACAAGGGTGGAGGACACTTCAGGGACTAGGGGGCACTGTACAAGGGTGGAGGACACTTCAGGGACTAGGGGGCACTGTACAAGGGTGGAGGACACTACAGGGGCTAGTGGGCACAGTACAAGGGTGGAGGACACTTCAGGGACTAGGGGGCACTGTACAAGGGTGGAGGACACTTCAGGGACTTGGGGGCACTGTACAAGGGTGGAGGACACTTCAGGGACTAGGGGGCACTGTACAAGGGTGGAGGACGCTTCAGGGACTAGGGGGCACTGTACAAGGGTGGAGGACGCTTCAGGGACTAGGGGGCACTGTACAAGGGTGGAGGACACTTCAGGGGCTAGGGGGCACTGTACAAGGGTGGAGGACACTTCAGGGGCTAGGGGGCACTGTACAAGGGTGGAGGACGCTTCAGGGACTAGGGGGCACTGTACAAGGGTGGAGGACGCTTCAGGGACTAGGGGGCACTGTACAAAGGTGGAGGACACTTCAGGGACTAGGGGGCACTGTACAAGGGTGGAGGACACTTCAGGGACTAGGGGGCACTGTACAAGGGTGGAGGACACTTCAGGGACTAGGGGGCACTGTACAAAGGTGGAGGACACTTCAGGGACTAGGGGGCACTGTACAAGGGTGGAGGACACTTCAGGGACTAGGGGGCACTGTACAAGGGTGGAGGACACTTCAGGGGCTAGGGGGCACTGCGGGACACTGTTGGGGTTATGGGACAGATGGCGCCATGTTCCATAGCCATAGGCATCCAACTAATAAAGCTTGGTTTGGTCATAGAGGCACACTTATTCGACGGGAGATTATGGTTGGTCAATATTTTCCCAATACTTTGCCAAGGCTTCTCCACCACTTTCATGTAATTTTAACATGAAAGTAAATGACAAAGACACTCTCCCAGAGCCTTATTTCAATACCTTTTTTGTATTTCCAAACTTTTATTGTACTGCTTTAGTTTATCAGTTTTCTGTAGTATATTGACCTCTAGTGGCTTTTGGTATCTTTGTCTGCCCCCCCCCCCCGGTTTAGTGCTAGTTAGTTTAATCCTAGCTAGACCTCCCCATTTTTTCATGTTCTCTAAGTCAGTGTCAATTATTCCCAGAGACAAGGCTTGGGAAAGCGATGATCTTTTTACACTTAAAGAGGAACTGCAGTCTGCTCACATAATTTGTAATAAAAACATCTTTGCCATTCTGAAGCTTCCCTCCAAACACTTTGCATATTATTTTATATATACTGTGATTCTGTACTTGCCAAATATGCTGCAGAAATCTCCCTCCACTGAGTCTGGCTGCAGCCATTTTAACTCTGGGCAGCTGAAGCTGCTGCCTGTTCACTTCTTGGATTTACACAGACACACAGAGGCACACCTCCAGCTCTGCAGCTCTCATTGGCCCTCTTATGACTCACCCCCCCTCCCTTCCTGAGAAACTCTCACGAGAGTGAGAGAGAGAGAGAGAGAGCTGTGCATGATGTCATAAGCCTAGGCTAATGACCAGACAAGAAACAGGAACAGGAAACAGGTTTACGAGCAGGATTCAAGCCTCTGCGGTGTGCAGTACCGCATTTGGCCAGAGGTGCGGGGGCGCCGGTGACACTCGGAGCCGTTCAGATGCACTCGGAAACACTTGGAAACACTCCGTTCCCGAATGTTTCTGAGCGGCTCCGAGAGTTTCCAAGTTCATCCGAGCAGTCTCTGAGTATTTCTAAGTCTCTCTGGTGTCCCCGCACCTCTGGCGACATGCAGTGCTGCATACAATAGAAATCAATGTGGATCGAATTATCTTCGTTTCCATGGACTTCTATGGGGAAACTCGCTTTGAGATGCGAGTGCTTTGGATTACAAGCATTACATAGTTACATAGTTAGTCAGGTCGAAAAGAGACACAAGTCCATCTAGTTAAACCATAAAAATAAAAAAAAATAAAAAATATCGTACAATCCCATATACCCAATTCTACAGTTGATCCAGAGGAAGGCAAAAAACCCCAGCAGAGCATGATCCAATTTGCTACAGCAGGGGAAAAAATTCCTTCCTGATCCCCCGAGAGGCAATCGGATATTCCCCGGATCAACTTTACCTATAAATGTCAGTACACAGTTATATTATATACATTTAGGAAAGTATCCAGGCCTTTCTTAAAGCAATCTACTGAGCTGGCCAGAACCACCTCTGCAGGGAGTCTATTCCACATTTTCACAGCTCTTACTGTGAAGAAACCTTTCCGTATTTGGAGGTGAAATCTCTTTTCTTCTAGACATAAAGAGTGCCCCCTTGTCCTTTGTGTTGACCGTAAAGTGAATAACTCAACACTAAGTTCACTATATGGACCCCTTATATATTTGTACATGTTGATCATATGCCCCCTTAATCTCCTCTTCTCAAGAGTGAATAAATTCAGTTGCTCTAATCTTTCCTCATAGCTGAGCTCCTCCATCCCTCTTATCAGTTTGGTTGCCCTTTTCTGCACTTTCTCCAGTTCCCCGATATCCTTTTTGAGAACTGGTGCCCAAAACCGAACTATTCCAGATGAGGTCTTACTAATGATTTACATAGAGGGGCAACATGATATCTCTCTCTCTCTGGAGAATCTCTCCAGTATCTTCCCAACTATAGAAGTTAATCTAACAGGTCTATAGTTACTTGGTAAAGACTTTGTTCCCTTTTTAAATATAGGCACCACGTTCGCCCTGCGCTAATCCAGTGGTACTTTTCCAGTCATTAATGAGTCCCTAAAAATTTGATACAATGGCTTTGAAATTACAGGGCTCAATTCTTTTAGGATCCGTGGGTGTATGCCATCTGGTCCAGGTGCTTTATCCACCTTTATTCTGTCTAAATATTTCTAGACCATTTCACTTTTGAGCCATTGTGGATTTGGGGCTGTGTCACTACCACCCCCATTATGGACATGTTCTCCCCCATGCTCCATTGTATACACAGAGCTGAAGAAGATATTTAATAAATTAGCCTTCTCTTTGTCCCCAGTCACCCACTCTAGATTATTTTGTAAAGGGCCTACATGCTCAGACTTGACCTTTTTACTATTAATATACTTGAAGAATTTTTTGGGGTTTGTCCTACTATCTTTTGCAATCTGTCGTTCGTTTTGAATTTTTGCATCCTTGATTTTCTTTTTACATATTCGGTTAAATTCTTTGTAACATTTAAACAACACTAGTGTTCCTTCATTTTTATATTTTTTAAAAGCTCTTTTCTTATTGTTTATAGCCTTTTTAACTTTGGCCGTGAGCCACATAGGTTTTATTTTTAGCCTTTTAAACGTATTGCCCATGGGAATATACTTTGCAGTGAGGTCCCAAACAGTCTTTTTGAAGAATTCCCATTTCTGTTCTGTGCCCATTGATGCCAATATTCCCTCCCAGTCTGAAGCCTCGTACACACGAGCGAGTTTCTCGTCAAAAAACTTCAAGAAAACTGCTGGGAGAGCTTTCTTGCAGAAAAAAACGTTCGTGTGTATGGTTTCTCGTCGAGAAAACTGCCAGGAATCTCGACGAGAAAAATAGAGAACCTGCTCTCTATTTTCTCGTCAGGATTCTCGTTTTTCTCGTCGGGTTTCTCGTCGGCCTGTTTTGCGACGAGAAAACCGGTCGTGTGTATGCTTTTCCGAGTCTTAAAAAATCACACATGCTCAGAATCAAGTGTAGCTGGGTGTTCCCCTTTAATGCAGAGAGACAAGAAGTTCCAGGTGAGAGGTGAGTCGGGAGGAAGTAAAGAGACATTATGGAAGTGAAAGCAGAGGAGAGAGAGACTACATCTCCCAGTACATCTTGCAGCACCCAGGGTGCATTGCTCCAGAACAGAGACTGCTGGGGCAGACTTTATAAAGGGGAGGCGGAGTTTTGGTCGGCCTCTTTGGACCCCCCTCTCCTAGCAAGAGGATGTCTGTGCTGAACTGCTGTGTGCACAAGGCCTGAAGCCTGGGCCGTGTGCTCCTTTCCAAAGAGCCCTCTGCCAGCCTAGCAGAGCCTTAGAGACATCTAATCCTCCTTGCTGCAGTACACCAGAACGATTGAAGACTTGGATGTCGGTGGATTCCTGTTCCTAGACGAATCGATGGAGGAAAGGGACTTGGACTTGTCCAGGTGGTGAGAGCTGTTTAAAGACAGATACTTTATCTTTACTATTCATTGGGATTACAAAGTTGTTCTTCAAGTGCACCACCGAGAGATTGCTAGCGAATATTGTTTCACTGAACTTCCATTTAGATCAGTCAGGCCTGACTGCATAGGTAGACATTGCTGGGTGTTAGTCTACCCATGAGGGGAAGTAGCTGTAAAAGGGCAGCGCTAGAGTTGCATAGCAATACTTTATTATTCTGATTACTCTGTTTATCTTTATTACTGTTTATTGCAGGGATCTGCAACTTGTTATACTGTTGTTTATTACTTGCCCATTAGCCTCAGTAAAATATCTGGGTAAAGTACATTTGGTGTCAGTTCCGCTTACTTTAATAGGAGTTTTAAAGTATATTCTGTGTATGTTTGTTATAGGACTGCGTCACCAACAGTTGCGATCACGCGGTCCTATCTCTCTATCACCAGCTGTGCCACGGGAGGTTAGAGCCGATTGCCGGGGGTTGACAGCGGTGCACTGCAGGGCCCAAAACAATATCAGCGGCTCTCTTAACTGGGGGTAGCGCTACACGTGGGGGCTCGAGTCCGGGATCCTTGTACGTTGCACGCTGCAATCAAGCCGGTCAGAAGTACCAGCATGGACCCGCTGGCAATGTCACAGTGGTGCGCAGCGATTGGCGCCGATCCAACCGCGGCGGTAGTCATTGTACTCCCGGGGGAAAGATGGAAGGAAGAGGAGATAAAACAGCTCGTATTGTTACTGTCTCCGAGCCACAAAGCATGGGTGATGGATTTTAGGCCAGATCCAGTGATCTCGTTTACATACACACTGGTAGAATGGAAAAACGAAATCCCAGAGCATTTTAAAAGTCAGAGTATACAAGCCATAGATAATCAGATCTATCACTTGATACATACGCTGCTAGTGAAGGAAGAATGGTTTCAGACACCAAAGCCATCACTCCCACAATTATCTCCACCACTATCCCCTAAAGCAGAAAAGCTTAAGGAACTATTCAACCCGGGATCACCGCTGGCCGCTATAGGGCCTGAATTGTTGAATGCTCTAGGAGACCTTGTAATTAAGTGCCAGAAAAGCAGTACGGTGCATGTGGAGGCCGGTTACCGGAAGCTTAGCACCTTCTCAGGGAAGCTCCCTGTCCCTGCGGGGGAGGAAGATTTTGACACTTGGGTGGAACAGGCATTGCAGGCAGTAGAAGCATGGGAGGTGCCTGAGGCACAGAAGAGACAGCGAGTCTTAGAAAGTCTGAAAGGTGCCGCGGCAGAAGCGGTGAAGAGCTTCCGGTTTGGAAATGAAAACTGTACAGCTCAAGATTGCCTGGC
Source organism: Rana muscosa (assembly GCA_029206835.1). NCBI lineage: Eukaryota > Metazoa > Chordata > Amphibia > Anura > Ranidae > Rana > Rana muscosa. The sequence continues at coordinate 311,483,051 of CM055122.1, forward strand.
CATGCTGCAGGAAGAGTTTGGTCAGCTGGAGAAGGTGTCAGAGATGATTTATCAAATTGAACACACTCTCCAGCAGCCGAATGAGAAACTGTCAGAATATGTTAGAAGGCTGAACAGGCAGTTATGCAAGATTGTACTGAAGAAGGGAATGCTGCCCAAAGATGCAGATGAAGCACGCATGAAGCAGATCATGAGGGGAGCGCGGCGCTCAGACCCGGTCTGGCTGCACCTGAAAACCTCAGGAGGAGGAATGTCACTAACCTACTCTGATCTAATAAAAATTATTAGGGACGAAGAGGCGCTGGAGGAAGATCAGCAGGTGGCCAAGGTGAATGTCACACCTGTACCAGTGTTGGTCCATTCGGTCAAGAGCCCAGAAAGAGATGCGGAGGTTGACACTCTGAAATCGCAAATGGCCCAAGTGTTGGAGATGCTGACCTCTTTGATGGAGAAAGATCAGAGAAGACGAGAGAAACCAAGCCCAAGAAAGGAGTTGTTCCCGAACACCTCTGCACCGGCCTCCTTACAGGACCGAGAAGAGGTGATTTGCTATAACTGCGGAGGGAGTGGCCACTTTGCTAACGTATGCTCCAGCCCAAAGAAGAAGAGAACAGATAATTGCAAGCCGGCGGGAAACTCCAAAGGGCCCCGGTGAAGGAGTCAACCGGGTGCCCATCATCTTCAGTGCGCTCCAAACTAAAAAAAAAGGCCAAGAATGGAGGAGACAAAACTCCTAGGAGGAGGTATAGTACACCCCCACCAAGATGTACCCCAGAGGGAGGGGGCAAGACCCCTCAGTGGAAGCACAGCACCCCAAAGAAGGAACATCCACCTAAAAGGAACAATAACATCCCTCAGCGGGTTTGTGCCCCCATTGAGAGGGAGAAAGTCAATGCATGCCAGGCTCAGGAAAAATTAAAGTCCAAAAGGAGCAGGGCAAGGGTCGAAAGCCAAAAAAAAGAGGTGACCCCAGTCCGGCCATACCCAAAGGAACTGGTGGGCCCGTCTCCTACTGTGCCCATTCAAGTGGAAGGAGTCTATACTAAAGCTCTTTTGGACACCGGAGCACAGGTGACTTTACTATACCGGGACTTCTATGATAGGCACTTGAGTCATCTGCCTATCCAGAAGATAGAAGAGCTGGAGATATGGGGACTTGGAACCCAGAGTTTCCCTTATGATGGGTACCTGCCCATAAAGATGACTTTCGACCCATCCGTGGCTGGGAAGGCTGAAGTGTTTGACACCCTGGCAGTTGTGTGTCCCCGGCCGCCTGGAGCCAGCAAGATTTCCCTGATCATTGGGACAAACACGGATCTAGTCAGGAGACTCCTGACCCCTCTAGTGAAAGAGAGAAACCATTCAGCCACCAAAATCCATCCCATGCTAAAGACGGCCTACCAACGACTGGTCTTAGAGCAGAAGACCCCGGGAGAGGGGATAGGGAAGGTGTGGAGACTTGGCAGAGAAGGAGTAGTGCTACAGCCCGGAGAAGTAACCTGTCTTAGGGCCACTGTGAAGCTTTCGTGGGAACAACCTGGCCCCTTTGTCATGCTGGAATCAGACCCAAGGGAAGAGTCCTCAGGCCTGGAAGTGATACCAGAAGTGATTCCGTTCAAGGCCCTGAAGAAGGCCCATGGCAGAGTTCCGGTGAGTGTTAGGAACACTACGGGAGGACCCATGGAGATCCCTGCCAGAGTGTTGCTTGGTCAGGTGAGCCCTGCTGCCCCGGTCACTTGGTCCGAAGTCAAGGGGACGGGTGACGGAGGAGATGTTTGGGAGAAACTGTCCGTGGAAAACCCGAACCTACCCAGGGCTTGGAAAGAAAGAGCCAAGGCCCAGCTGACCAGGTGGGAGAAGATCTTTTCCGAAGATGAATTCGATGTGGGGTGTGCAAGAAGTGCCACCCATCGGATCCGCCTCCAAGAAGATAAGCCCTTCCGAGAGAGGGTCAGGCGGGTCCCCCTGGCAGATCTGGAGGATCTGAGGGAACAACTTGTAGAACTAAAGAAGACTGGTGTGATCCGGGAGTCTAGAAGTCCCTATGCCTCCCCAATCGTGGTGGTCAGAAAGAAGAATGGGTCGTTGAGGCTTTGTATCGATTACAGGACTCTCAACAGGAGAACCATCCCTGACCAATACACCACGCCAAGGATAGAAGATGCCCTACAAAGTTTGTCTGGAGCCAAATGGTTCAGTGTGATGGACCTCAAGAGTGGGTACTATCAAATCCCTATGCACCCAGAAGACAGGGAGAAGACAGCCTTCATAACCCCGGTGGGATTCTTCGAATTCAATAGGATGCCTTAGGGTCTGTCTGGAGCTCCTGCTACCTTTCAACGCCTTATGGAGAAGACTGTTGGAGACATGAATCTTATAGAAGTCCTTGTGTACTTGGACGATGTCATTGTCTTTGGAAGAACCTTGGAAGAACATGAAGCCAGGTTGGAGAAAGTATTGAGAAGACTCAGCGAAGAGGGACTTAAGCTTTCCCCCGAGAAGTGTCGGTTCTACCAGTCTTCTGTGAACTATCTGGGGCACATAGTGTCTGAAGAAGGGGTGGCCACAGATCCTGAGAAGTTGGAAGCAGTCACTTCCTGGCCACGACCCACCACAGTAACAGAGCTCAGATCCTTCCTGGGGTTCTGCTCCTATTATAGGAGGTTTGTGGAGGGGTTTGCTTGGATTGCCCGCCCGTTGAATGAATTGCTAAAGGCAGAAGGGGAAGAGGATGACTCAGGGCCCAGGAGGCCTGGTGAGTCAGTTCAAGATCAGTGGAACCCAAGGTGTGAAGAGGCCTTTCATGCTCTGAAGAGGAGCTTAACCACTGCCCCAGTCCTGGCCTACGCCGACCCTACCAGACCTTATGAATTACATGTGGATGCCAGCCATGAGGGTCTAGGTGGTGTACTCTACCAAGAACATGAAGGACAACTGCGACCAGTGGCCTATGTGAGCAGGAGCCTGACCCCCTCAGAAAAGAATTACCCCACTCATAAGCTGGAATTCCTGACCCTCAAATGGGCGGTAGTAGACAAGCTAAAAGACTACTTGTATGGGGCAGAGTTTACTGTGAAGACAGACAACAACCCCCTGACCTACCTCTTCACCACCGTGAAACTAGATGCCACCGGACACAGGTGGTTGGCCGCATTGTCTGGATTCAACTTCAGTCTGAAGTACAGACCAGGGGCCGGAAATAGGGATGCAGATGCCCTGTCCCGGAGGTCTCATGCCACGACAAATGACTGGGAAGATTGGACCCAAGTGGCACCGGACGGGGTGCGGGCCCTTTGTCAAGGGGCTGAATTCCAAGCCAGAGGAGGCTCCAGAGCAGAAGAAATAGGGGTTACCATGGTAGGAGTCCCCAAACACTATTGTGGGGTAACTCAACTGGAGGAAGACAACCTACCGAGACTGTCCAAGAAGGAGTTGAGGTGTGACCAATTGGAAGACCCCATGGGGAGATTGGTCCTCGAAGCCCTGGAGAATCAGGATCCCAACAAATTCCTACATCACCCCTCAAAGGAGGCTCGCCTGTTGAGGAAGGAATTGGACAGGCTACAGGTACATCAGGGAGTGGTCTACCGAAGGGGCCCCTCTGATGACTCAGAAGATAAGTGGCAGTTATTTCTTCCAGAGAAGCACCGAGAGACTGTACTAATTGCCCTGCATGACCATCATGGTCACCTAGGGGCAGAAAGGACCTTCCAGCTTGTCAGAAATCGGTTCTATTGGCCCTGCATGAGGGCAGAAGTAGAGGAGTATTGCCATTCCTGTGCACGATGCATTCAGAGAAAGACCCTACCCCATCAAGCTGCCCCAATGGGCCACTTACAGAGTCAAGGCCCAATGGATCTGGTATGCATTGACTTTCTCTGCCTCGAACCCGACCTGAGTGGATTGGGGAATGTTCTGGTAATAACCGACCATTTCACCCGCTATGCTCAAGCTTTCCCAACCAAAGACCAGAAGGCATCCAGCGTGGCCAAGATACTTATGGAGAAGTATTTTGTCCATTACGGACTACCACAGAGACTCCACTCAGATCAAGGAAGGGACTTTGAGAGTCGGTTGATCCGAAGACTTTTGGATTCATTAGGAATAAAGAAGACCAGAACCACGCCTTACCACCCACAAGGAGATGCTCAGCCGGAGAGATTTAACCGGACCCTGCTCAACATGTTGGGAACCTTAGAAACAGAGAAGAAGCAACACTGGAGTCAGCACATATCAGCCCTAGTACATGCCTATAACTGTACCACAAGTGACGCCACTGGCTACTCCCCTTATCGACTTATGTTTGGGAGAGAAGCAAGGCTACCTGTGGACCTGGCCTTTGGCACTTCTATAGACAATACCTCAGCTACATCCCACAAGGGATACGTGGACAGACTTAGACGTAGCTTGCAGGTGGCCTATGAACAAGCCCAGGCGGCTTCGGATCAAAGGGGGGCCCGCAACAAGAGAAATTTTGATCTGAAGGTTCGAGTGCAAGATCTGCAGCCCGGGGACCGAGTACTGCTACGCAATCTGGGGGTCCCTGGAAAACACAAGCTTGCCGACAGGTGGAGATCTGAGCCCTATGTTGTCTGTAGGAAGTTGCCCGGTTTGCCTGTCTACAAACTAAAGCCAGAAGGAAAGGTGGGTCCACTGAAGACGTGGCATCGGAACCACCTGCTCCCACTTGCTGAGGCAGTCAGAATACCTCCCGTGAGAGACTCCCCTGAACCGGCCTCTATCCTGGATATTCCTAGGCCGAACACTCGGTCCCAGACCTCTCGAGCCAAAGATGGGGAGGCCTCCCAATTGAGTACAGAAGAAGGTGGAGAACTGGACTGGCTGTGGCCTCCCTCGACTCTGGGAACGTCCGCCATAGATCTCCCAAATGGAGGGGATACCCCAGATGCAACGCTGAATCCGGAGGCTACTGAATTCATACCCTTCAGTCCCTCAGCTGATTACTGGGAAGATGTTCCTGACACTTGCGCAGAGGAGGACTCTAGAGATTCCATACATCAGTCGACTTCTGAATCAGAGGTTCCAGAACCAGCAATGTTACCTGAACTTACTCCTGAAGAAGAGCCTGTGGTGCCAGAGTCAGAAGCACCAAGAGAGCAGAGGGCTCGCAGAGTCATCAGGCCTCCCAAGAAACTAACTTACCCCCAAATGGGGACGAGCTCAGAGGACTCTGTTGTAACGGCTAGGAGAAGTGTTGAACAACCTGATCCTTCCACCGTCCATTTGGTGGAGGGCAACCCCAGCTCACTCTCTGGCACAGTTAGGCAGGCCACTCATGGTAGTGTGACCTGTGGGCAAGAGAGTTCCATCCCAAAGTTTTGGTGGGAATTCCCTATGCCAACATCATGCTCGACATTGTCCAAAATGGTAAACAGTATTTGTTGAAGTTTATCTTTGGGGACCAAAGAGTTCAAGTGGGGGGAGTGTGTAGCTGGGTGTTCCCCTTTAATGCAGAGAGACAAGAAGTTCCAGGTGAGAGGTGAGTCGGGAGGAAGTAAAGAGACATTATGGAAGTGAAAGCAGAGGAGAGAGAGACTACATCTCCCAGTACATCTTGCAGCACCCAGGGTGCATTGCTCCAGAACAGAGACTGCTGGGGCAGACTTTATAAAGGGGAGGCGGAGTTTTGGTCGGCCTCTTTGGACCCCCCTCTCCTAGCAAGAGGATGTCTGTGCTGAACTGCTGTGTGCACAAGGCCTGAAGCCTGGGCCGTGTGCTCCTTTCCAAAGAGCCCTCTGCCAGCCTAGCAGAGCCTTAGAGACATCTAATCCTCCTTGCTGCAGTACACCAGAAGGATTGAAGACTTGGATGTCGGTGGATTCCTGTTCCTAGACGAATCGATGGAGGAAAGGGACTTGGACTTGTCCAGGTGGTGAGAGCTGTTTAAAGACAGATACTTTATCTTTACTATTCGTTGGGATTACAAAGTTGTTCTTCAAGTGCACCACCGAGAGATTGCTAGCGAATATTGTTTCACTGAACTTCCATTTAGATCAGTCAGGCCTGACTGCATAGGTAGACATTGCTGGGTGTTAGTCTACCCATGAGGGGAAGTAGCTGTAAAAGGGCAGCGCTAGAGTTGCATAGCAATACTTTATTATTCTGATTACTCTGTTTATCTTTATTACTGTTTATTGCAGGGATCTGCAACTTGTTATACTGTTGTTTATTACTTGCCCATTAGCCTCAGTAAAATATCTGGGTAAAGTACATTTGGTGTCAGTTCCGCTTACTTTAATAGGAGTTTTAAAGTATATTCTGTGTATGTTTGTTATAGGACTGCGTCACCAACAGTTGCGATCACGCGGTCCTATCTCTCTATCACCAGCTGTGCCACGGGAGGTTAGAGCCGATTGCCGGGGGTTGACAGCGGTGCACTGCAGGGCCCAAAACAATATCAGCGGCTCTCTTAACTGGGGGTAGCGCTACACAAGTATGAGACGGGAGCACTCCTTCTGGTAAAACTAGCGTTCACAATGGAGATAGCACATTCATCACGCTGAACTGAAAAGCACGAGGCTGAAAAGCGCGAATCGTCTCTCACCAAATTTTTTACTAACACGCAATAACACAAGATCAGCAAAAGCAGCCCAAGGGGTGGCGCCATTAGAATCGAACTTCCCCTTTATACTGCCATCGTACGTGCTGTACGTGACCGCGCAGAACAACAACGAGATTTGGAATTGACAGTGTGTATGCAAGGAAAGCTTGACAAGAAGGTCGTCGAGAAAATCAACGGGTTTTTTACAACGAGAAACTCGGTCGTGTGTACGAGGCTTAAAGCGGAGTTCCACCCAAATTTGGAACTTCCGCTTAATCCACTCCTCGCCCCCTTACATGCCACATTTGGCATGTCATTTTTTTGGGGGAGGGGAGTGGGGCTTCAGTAGGAGTGGGACTTCCTGTCCCACTTCCTCCTTCCGCACTGGGGCCACCTAGGCGATTTGTCATATCGCCTTTTGGCGGCCCCTCCCTGTAGGCGATCACCTGGGACGTGACAGGTCCCAGGCGATCGCCTGTCCACTCAGAGAGTGCTGCGCCGTTCGCGCATGCGCAGTGAGTGCCCGGCCGTGAAGCCAAAAGCTGTCACGGCCGGGTGCCCACACTATGAATGGAGGCGCCAGCGGAGAAGGGGGGGGAGAGGAGCGGAGCTCCGGGCGGCGCGGCGCTGGACAGTGGAACAGGTAAGTGTCTGTTTATTAAAAGCCAGCAGCTACACTTTTTGTAGCTGCTGACTTTTAATAAACATAAGAATAGGCTGGAACTCCCCTTTAAGTCCTGGCGAGCAGCCCTCATCCTTGGAAAATTTGCTCTCTTGAAGTTAAGTGTTTTTATCTTTCCCGTATGTATTTCTTGCTTACAGCTAACATCAAATGAAATCATGTTATGATTACTGCTACCCAGGTGTTCATTTATCTGAACATTAGTAATACGCTCTGCATGGTTTGAGATTACCAGGTCCAACAGAGCATCATTCCTAGTTGGGGCCTCAATAAACTGGACAATAAAATTGTCCTGCAATAGGTTTGTACATTTTTGCCCTTTAACTGTCCCAGCAGGGCCATTTCTTTAGTCAATTTCTGGGTAGTTAAAATCCCCCATTATCATCACCGTCCCAGCCCTTTCAGCCCTTTCCATCGTTGCAAGGAGCTGAGTCTCCACCTCCTCATTAATATTGGGTGGTCTATAACAAACTCCAATGATTAACTTTGAACTACGCGCATCTGTATGCAGTTCCACCTATAATGCTTCAGCCACATCCCACTCTCCATCCATCAGGTCCTCTTTCACACTCGCTTTGAGATCACTCCTCACATAGAGACAGACCCCTCCACCTTTCCTTTTTACCCTGTCTTTCCGAAAGAGTGCATAGCCAGGAATATTAATAGCCCAGTCATGTGAGGAATGAAGCCAAGTTTCAGCAATACCGATTACATCATAGCTCTCCTCATGCACCAGAGCTTCCAACTCACCTATTTTGCTTGGCAGACTTCTGGCATTGGTGAACAAACACTTTAATGCATTATTGCATTTTGCTCTGGTGTTTTTCATCTCATTTTTAGTAGTACAAATGGCACTATAGTTTATAATGGCTGTTTGCAACATGGGAACTTTCTTGTCACCTGCCATAACCCTCCCCCCATCTATCCCCATTCCACCCTCCATTAATGTCTGACCCCTAACTGACCTGTGTGCCCGATGTAATTCTAGTTCACCCTCCCCCTCAATCCTAGTTTAAATAATCCTCCAGCCTTCCCATAAACCTCTCCCCCAACACAGCAGACCCCCTTCCATTCAAGTGCAAACCGTCTTTAGCATATAGGTTGCACCCCAATGAAAAGTCAGCCCAGTGCTCTAGAAACCCAAATCCTTCCTCCCTACATCAGGTATTTAGCCATGCATTCAGCTCTCTAATTTCCCCCAGCCAGAGGCGTAAGTAGAAACTTCTGGGCCCCGGTGCAAGAAATCATGATTTTGATACTTTTTTTTTTGAGGGGGGTGGCAACGGCGGTAGTTGAGGGGGGGTGGCAGCAGTGGTACTTGAGGGGGGTGGCATTGGTGATGTTGAGGGGGGTGGCAATGGTGATGTTAAGGGGGGTGGCAGCAGTGATACTTGTAGGGGAGGGGTAGCAGCGGAGGTACTTGAGGGGGGTTTCAACGGTGATGTTGAGGGGGTGGCAGCGGTGGTACTTGGGGGGTGGCAGCGGTGTTACTTGAGGGGGGTGACAGCGGTGGTACTTGAGGGGGGTGACAGCGGTGGTACTTGAGGGGGGTGGCAGCGGTGGTACTTGAGGGGGGGTGGCAACGATGATGTTGAGGGGGGTGGCAGCAGTGATACTTGAGGGGGAAGGGTAGCAGTGGTGGTACTTGAGGGGGGGGGGGGTTGCAACGGTGATGTTGAGGGGGTGGCAGTGGTGGTACTTGAGGGGGTGGCAGTGGTGGTACTTAAAGGGGGGTGGCTGTGGTGGCAGTGGTGGTACCATCCTCGCCCACCACCACCTGTGCCTCTTACTGATCCCATCCCCCCACCACTTATCTCATCCCTATCACTTCCCATCACCTCTGTTGTAGAAGTAATGGGGGGGATAGGGTTGAGATCAGTGGTGGGGGGATGGGATCAGTAAGGAGGCACAGGTGGTGGTGGGAGAGGATGGCACCACCACTGCCATCTCCCTCAAGTACCACCAGAGCCACCCCCCTCAAGTACCACCGCTACCACCCCCCTCAAGTACCAGCGGTGGTACAATTCCTCCACTGAGAAAAGTACTAAACTGCAAAGGGTCTGGAAATTAACTGGTCACTAGACAGCAGAAGGTGGCTGCAGTGACCGATTCCTGTAATAGAAAACTGCGGAGCAGCAGTGACTCCAGTCTCAGTCCAGTGCTTACTTACTTTACACAAGTTCAGTCACACTCACAATGCTTTCCAGTTTCCACAGCTTCAGTTCCAGGCCAGCTAGAGCCAGGCCCCTCGGCTCCTCTAGGTCACAGAACGCCGCCGACACAGCTCCCTGCGCTCCTCTGAGTCCTCCCACCTCGCCTCCAGCCGTAAGTGACGTCACGCCGCTGGCAGGGACTACGAGACTCCTCCGTAGGGGGAGTAAACAGGAGACAGAAACATTGAAGCTGACGGGGGGGGGGGGGGGTGACGGATGCAGCTTGCAGGAGCGCACTCGGCACACAATTTGTACAGTGCCGCTGGCTATGACACAGGTGACTTGTACACACTGGCAGCCGTGACAGAACTTCACCTGCAGGCTGCGCCCCCTATCCTATAGCAAATGGTACCGCCCACGCCAGGGCATTGGCCCCTTCCTTGTACCGGCAATGGGTGGGCCCCTCACACTGGCGTGGGGGCCTCTCACACCTACGGCGGTCGGGCCCCTCACACGGACAGGTGGCGGGCCTTATCCGAAATAACGAATGCCACATCTAAACAAATGGAACGGAACAAAATAATAATAAATAATAAAAAAAGTTTTTATTATTATTATTGTTATTTATTAATATGAATTCATTACGTTCCATTCGTTTAGATACGGCATTTGTTATTTCGGATAATTCGTAACTTCGGATAAATTCGTATTCGTTACGTTCACTAACAGACAAATTTGAAAGGAAATTCCAATACCTATAATTTAATAGTTAGTTATTATTTCAGATTTTCGCATTTTCGGGTTTTTCGGATTTTCGAATTCCGAATTTTGGAATTTCCGAATTTAAAAAAAAATATGAATTTTTGAATATTCGAATTTACGAACATTCGGAATAATTTGTTAAACGGGTTTTCGTTAATTTGGATGTTTTCGATTGAACTAATTTGTCGAATTTGTCTAAAAATGACAGGTTCACTTTACAGGTACATTGCAATATGCACTGTAAATGTTGTGATTAAATTCTGCACGATGGGGAAAAAATGGAACCGAAAACAGATTGGTGTCAAAAATATCTTTCAGACACAGGAACTGCACTTTCAAAACTGCCCCCCCCCCCCCCCCCCCCCCCAGGCACGTAAGTGAGTAAGAAAAGCAAACTTGAATTTGGCCCGGAGCTAAATACCCGTCACTGCGGATTTCCTTTCCGCTTATTCAGCTTAGGTGAGTTGAAAGGACAGCTTACCACAAAAACAAGATCTCTTTTTTTATGAAAGCCAAATTTTTTGCTGCCAAGGAGAGCCATGAGCAGCCCAGCAACCGCAATCCTGCTTCCAATGTTCCACATAGCTTATGGGCAATAAGGAGCTCCCCCCAGTGGTCAGATCATGTAACTGAGAGTGTATATAGAAATCACACCACATAAGAAACAAGTACCAGAAAGACGTCATCTGGTGATCCAGCCAGCAAACCTGTTGTTTTTCACAGCACAAGCTCTCCAGCAGAACGTATCAGTTTACATGGATGAGACAAACCATTTACCACTGACAAGGGTGAATCAAATGATCAGCTTTTATTTATTCATGTAAAACCATAGACGTGCGCACAGGGTGTGCCAGGTGTGCCTGGGCACACCCTAATCACCCTTTGTGGCGCAGATTCCCCCTGTTTAAACACCTGATATTTCACCTAAGCCCCCTAACGGGGCTCCTAAAAAAATGAAAAAATAATACAATTTAAAAAAATAATAACAAAATAAAATAATACAAATAAAAACTACTAACACCATCCTCTGCCCTACTGACACCTATCTCTGCCCTACTGACACCATCCACTGCTCTACTGACACCTTCCTCTGCCCTACTGACACCATCCTCTGCCCTACTGACACCTATCTCTGCCCTACTGACACCATCCACTGCTCTACTGACACCTTCCTCTGCCCTACTGACACCATCCTCTGCCCTACTGACACCATCCTCTGCCCTACTGACACCATCCTCTGCCCTACTGACACCAATCTCTGCCCTACTGACACCAATCTCTGCCCTACTTACACCAATCTCTGCCCTACTTACACCAATCTCTGCCCTACTTACACCAATCTCTGCCCTACTGACACCAATCTCTGCTCTACTGACACCATCCACTGCCCTCTTGACACCAATCTCTGCCCTACTGACACCATCCACTGCTCTACTGACACCTTCCTCTGCCCTACTGACACCATCCTCTGCCCTACTGACACCAATCTCTGCCCTACTGACACCAATCTCTGCCCTACTGACACCATCCTCTGCCCTACTGACACCATCCTCTGCCCTACTGACACCATCCTTTGCCCTACTTACACCTTCCTCTGCCCTACTGACACCAATCTCTGCCCTACTGACACCAATCTCTGCCCTACTGACACCATCCACTGCCCTACTGACACCAATCTCTGCTCTACTGACACCATCCACTGCCCTACTGACACCATCCACTGCCCTACTGACACCAATCTCTGCCCTACTGACACCATCCACTGCTCTACTGACACATTCCTCTGCCCTACTGACACCATCCTCTGCCCTACTGACACCAATCTCTGCCCTACTGACACCAATCTCTGCCCTACTGACACCAATCTCTGCCCTACTGACACCAATCTCTGCCCTACTGACACCAATCCTCTGCCCTACTGACACCATCCTCTGCCCTACTGACACCATCCTCTGCCCTACTTACACCATCCTCTGCCCTACTTACACCATCCTTTGCCCTACTTACACCATCCTTTGCCCTACTTACACCATCCTCTGCCCTACTGACACCAATCTCTGCCCTACTGACACCAATCTCTGCCCTACTGACACCATCCACTGCCCTACTGACACCAATCTCTGCTCTACTGACACCATCCACTGCCCTACTGACACCATCCACTGCCCTACTGACACCAATCTCTGCCCTACTGACACCATCCACTGCTCTAATGACACATTCCTCTGCCCTACTGACACCATCCTCTGCCCTACTGACACCAATCTCTGCCCTACTGACACCTTCCTCTGCCCTACTGACACCTTCCTCTGCCCTACTGACACCTTCCTCTGCCCTACTGACACCTTCCTCTGCCCTACTGACACCAATCTCTACCTTACTGACACCATCCACTGCTCTACTGACACCATCCTCTGCCCTACTGACACCAATCTCTGCTCTACTGTCACCATCCACTGCCCTACTGACACCAATCTCTGACCTACTGACACCATCCTCTGCCCTACTGACACCAATCTCTGCCCTACTGACACCATCCACTTCTCTACTGACACCATCCTCTGCCCTACTGACACCATCCACTTCTCTACTGACACCATCCACTGCCCTACTGGCACCAATCTATGCCCTACTGACACCAATCTCTGCCCTACTGACACCATCCACTTCTCTACTGACACCATCCTCTGCCCTACTGACACCAATCTCTGCCCTACTGACACTATCCACTTCTCTACTGACACCATCCTCTGCCCTACTGACACCACCCACTTCTCTACTGACACTGTCAGTATATATATACATTCACACATACCTGTATATTGAGCTTTGAGATGCACACTCTAATTCAATAGGCTGTGCACACCTAAGTGTAAAACCTTTATGCCAAAATGAAAAAACAGTTTGCTGTAACTGATTATAAGGTGTGAGCTGGGGTTTGGCTTCAGTTTGTTTGTGTATCTAAATCTGCTAGTACAGTGGGACCTTGGATTACGAGCATAATCCGTTCCAGGAGAATGCTCGTAATCCAAAACACTCGCGTATCAAAGCGAATTTTCCCATAGAAGTCAATGGAAATTAAAATAATTTGTTCCGCATTGACTTGCATTGCATGCAATACCCCATGTGACCAGAGGTGGGGTGGGGCGGGGGAGAGCCTCAGAAATGATTGGAAAGGCCCGGAGACAGCTCGGCTGAACTCGGAAAACCTTGAAAAGGCTCGTGACGGAGTATTTCCGAGATTTTCCGAGCATTTCAGAACGGCTCCGATCGGCTCCGCTCGGCTCCGCCCCCCCACCACCTCAGGCCAAACGCGGTACTGCACACCGCTGTGGCTTGAATCCTGCTCGTTTTGAAAGACAACACTCGCAAACCGAGTCAGGATTTTTAAAAATACAGTGCTCGCTCGTATTGCGAAACGCTCGATAACTGCGTTACTCGCAAACCGAGGTTTCACTGTACATCTAATGCCCCTCCTGTTCTCCTTCACCCAGAGTGGAGGGCGCTCTAATTCAGGAGATGTGTCACTGGCCAGATCACCAGGTGACAACACAGGGGGAAAAAGAAAAAGCCAAATAAAAGAAAACGAATGCAGCTGCCACATCTAATGATTGGTAAGCTGCAATATAATACATTTTTGGTTTTGCGTTTAATACGGCTTTCAGTATTCGGGGGGCCCCATGTGTTAAATCCAGGAGAGGCGCGCACTCTTCTTTCTATACAACATCGGCTGCATTTTGAAGTAGCAAAGAATATTTCTGCATTTTGGTATCAGGAATCATTAGTCATAATTAAATCCAAAACAATTAATATGCAAACATTAATCAAGGGGCCGCGGCGGCGTGACAGGTAAACGGAAAATACTAATCGTGAAAAATAACCGTCTGAATAGATGCCAATCATGTTTCATTTATTTTCTTATTATATTAATAAACACCTAATTATAATTATGTACATATCATTTTCCACTTTAATTGCGAACTTATACTGAACCGCGCTCAATCAGGAAATATGTCACCTGCAGTGACTACTAATGTGGATACAGAATAACTTCATAGATCGTGTTTAATTGCTTATCTGTAGTTCTGAGCTCTAGGTGTTAAGGCCGGATCTCACACGGCTCCATTCAAAAAAATGCATCAAAAACCGCAAAAAGCGTTTTTGATGCGTTTTTTTTATATGTGTTTCCGGTATGTTTCCAGTGCATTTTCTGGTTGCTTGACTCACAGCATGCACCTGTGAAACATGGACCCGTGACTCAAAAAATCGTGCCAAAAAACGCAACCGCGATGCATTTATGACACATTTTCTATTCATTTCAATGAGCAGCTGCTGTTTGGAAAAGAGCACCAGAACTGCAGCAACCAGGACTTTTAAAAATGCAACTGAAAAGCAACGGACCAGTGTGAAGAGTTCCATAGGAATTAAAGAGATGCATTTTTTTATCCATTTTCCTTTCACTTTTTATTGGAAAAACTGATCAGGTTCACATCTATGCATGTCCAGTTGATGCGTTTTTGAGGCCCGTTTTCCAGCACATTCTGCATCTTTTTCTTTTTGCCTATGCACATTGGCATACTGAGTTTTAAAGCAGAAAACACAGGTATCTTACTGTCTGCGTTTTAGGTTTTCCAAATGCTATATGCATGTAACACTTATGAAACATTTGCCTATGTACAAGCATACAGTGTTCACATGGTCTATTGGTTGCTAGGATGTAGGTAGCTATAGCTGGTAGCGTCCTTCGTTGCTAGGATGCAGGTGGCTCTTGCTGCCTAGTGCCCTTTGTTGCTACAATGCAGGCAGCTTATTCTGCTAGCTTCTTTTGTTGCTAGGATGCAGGTGGCTGCTGCCACCTAGTGTTCTTTGTTTCTAGGATGTAGGTGGCTCCTGCTGCCTAGTGCCCTTCATTGCTAGGATGCAGGCAGCTATTTCTACTCGCATCCTTCGTTGCTAGGATGCAAGTGGCTCCTGCTGCCGAGTGCCCTATTATTGCTAGGATGCAGGCAGCTATTTCTGCTAGCGTCCTTCATTGCTAGGATTTTGTCCACCAATCTATCGAATTACAACCACGTGCTTCATATAAAGTCTCGCTCCCTTGTTCCTTTGTTACATTGATATAGATGGAAATACATGGCCTTACCAGGCCACGATTTCACTCAAAGTCCCAAACCTATTTTCTCTTTCATTGCTAAGGTGCAGGTGGCCCTTCATTGCTACAGTGCAAGCAGCTTATGCCACTAGTGTCCTTTGTTGCTAGGATGCAGGCAGGTATTTCTGCTAGCATCCTTTGTTGCTAGCATGCAGGCAACCCCTGCCACCTAGTATTCTTTGTTGCTAGGAAGCAGGTGGCTCCTGTTGCCTAGTGCCATTCATTGCCAGGACACACATAGCTATTGCCACTAGAGTCCTTCATTGCTAGGATGCAGGTGGCTTCTGCTGCCCAGTGCCCTTCATTGCTAGGAAGCAGTCGGCTATTTCTGCTAGCGTCCTTCGTTGCCAAGATGCAGGTGGCTCAGGTGCCTAGTGCCTTTCGTTGCTACAATACAGGCAGCTATTGCCGCTAGCGTCCTTTGTTGCTAGGATGCAGGTGGCTTCTGCTGCCGAGTGCCCTTCATTGCTAGGATGCAAGCAGCTATTTCTGCTAGCGTCCTTTGTTACTAGGATGCAGCCGGTTCCTGCCACCTAGTATCCTTTGTTGCTAGTATGCAGGTGGCTCCTGCTGTCCAGTCCCCCTTATTGCCAGGACACACTTAGCTATTGCCACTAGCGTCCTTCATTGCTAGGATGCAGGCGGCTCCTGCCACCTAGTGTTCTTTGTTGCTAGGATGCAGGTGGCTCCTGCTGCCTAGTGCCCTTCATTGCTAGGATGTTGGCAGCTATTTCTGCTCGCATCTTTCGTTGCTAGGATGCAAGTGGCTCCTGCTGCTGAGTGCCCTATTATTGCTAGGATGCAGGCAGCTATTTCTACTTTTTGCTACAATACAAGCAGCTTATGCCACTAGTCTCCTTAGTTGCTAGGATGCAGGTGGCTTCTGCTGCTGAGTGCCCTTCATTGCTAGGATGCAAGCAGTTATTTATGCTAGCGTCCTTTGTTGCTAGGATGCAGGCGGCTCCTGCCACCTAGTATTCTTTGTTGCTAGTATGCAGGTGGCTCCTGCTGTCTAGTGCCCTTCATTGCCAGGACACACATAACTATTGCCACTAGCATCCTTCGTTGCTAGGTTGCAGGTATCTTGCTCTCTGAGTTTTAGGTTTTTCAAACGCTGTATGCATGTAACGCTTGTGAAACATTTACATACGTACAAGCATACAGTGTTTACATGGTTTATTGGTTGCTAGGATGTAGGTAGCCTTAGTTGGTAGTGTCCTTCATTGCTAGGATGCAGGTGGCTCCTGCTGCCTAGTGCCCTTCATTGCTACAATACAGGCAGCTATTGCCACTAGCATCCTTCGTTGCTAGGATGCAGGCAACTCCTACTACCTATTGCAGCCGGATATTGCAGCTTAGCGTCTGCTGCTAGGATGCAGGCTGCTAGGATATATAAGTATTCACAGCCTTTGCCATGACACTCAAAACTGAGGTCAGGTGATCCACTGATCATCCTTGAGATGTTTATACAACTTGATTGGAGTCCACCTGTGGTAAATTCAGTTGATTGGACATGATTGTGAAAGGCACGCATCTGTCTATTGTGACAGCAGGAAGGTAAAGTCACCTGGTTGCATCCAGGGGGGTAGATATATTTCGCCCAGATTCAGGCTTTACGCCGACTTATACAACTAGGTGGAGAGTTGTATAAGGCTAGTGGGCTCATGGATGACTCATACCTCTAGGGAGAGTGTGGGGCGTCGTGCAGACAGAGATGAGGAGACCAGCTGAAGCTTGTCAGCTCATTTAGGCCTCTATAAGAACTCCCAGCTTCATTAGATGTTAGCTCATGCCTGGAACCAGACCTGTGTGGACTGTCTAGGGAGAGTGAACCCCTGTGCGGTGAGACAAAGCCTGTGTGGCTATTTGCTTGGACATTTAAAACCAGGGACTTAGGGACTAGGACAGCACTAGGCTGATCCCAGTTGTTAGTTAGGAAACCTGTATGTTTAGTCAGAGGTCAAGTTGACCAGGATTTATTTTGTTTATGTTTCTTTTGCTTTGCTGTGTTTTGTCACTGTAAATAGAAAATAAACCGCACCTTTTTGATTTTGAAAACCACAACCTCCGTTTGCTGGGCCTGTTTTTGTGTGGGGAGCCCATCTCGGGGGTCACACACACCCGCTGCCGAGCTAACCCCCTCACAGTTGGTGGAGAATGCAGGCAGTTTTTTTTTTTTAAGCCAGCATGGAGGAGATACTGAAGCAGCTGGCTCTAGCAAATGCCAATCAACAGCAGACAAATGCAGGTTTGCAAAAGAACTTCGCAGCCCAGCAGCAAGCTCATCAACAGAGCCTTGCAGCTCAGCAGCAGACAAACGCAACTTTGCAACAGAGTCTGGAGGCTCAGCAACAAGCCCAGCAGCAATCTGAGGTCCGCTTCATAGACCTGTTGCAGAAGCAAGAGCAGAGACTACAACAACAGATGGAAGCAGTAATGCAGCAACGTCCGCAGACCAGTGAGGAAAGCCGTCCCACTAATACCGCGTCCTTTGGGGTGAGTCGTTTATTGACAAAAATGACTGGAGAGGATGATCCAGAGGTATTTTTGACCACATTTGAAAGGACCGCTGAAAGAGAAAAGTGGCCTGAGGAGCAGTGGGCTGGACTGGTGGCTCCTCTGTTAACTGGTGAATCGCAGAAAGCTTACTATGACCTAGAGCCTAACCAAGCAAAAGACTATGTGATGCTAAAAGCTGAAATATTGGCAAGGCTGGGTGTCACCCAGGCTGTCCGGGCTCAGCGTGTGCATAACTGGACTTTCCAGCTTGGAAAACCCCCCAGGTCTCAAATGTATGATCTCATTCACCTGAGCAGAAAGTGGCTACAGCCAGAGACTTTGTCCGCACCAAAGATTGTGGAACGTGTTGTAATGGATCGGTTTTTGAGAGCTCTTCCTACTGCCATCCAAAAGTGGGTAAGCCATGGAGACCCAGAGACGGCCGATGGTCTTGTGGATCGTGTGGAGAAATACTTGGCTACAGAGAACCTGACGGCCTCTTCCAGAGACACTCGGACTTTCCACCCTAAGACCAGACCATCCCCAGGGGCGGATAAGAGGATTCCAAGGGGTGAGGGTGGAGAGAGTGAGAGGGTGGGAGCTCTACCCCAAGTTTGGCGAGAACAGCCTGGGAAATCAGCGGCTCAAGAGGCCGCAAGAAGGATCGTTTGCTACCGCTGCCGGCAAGCGGGACATATTGCAGCCAATTGCCCGGTTGTGGAGGAACCCATGCAGTGTGACTTTCTGACGGGCAGACGTCAGTCGCTGTGTGCGACAGTCGCATGCACTGCCATTCGAGGAACTGAGAAACATTTATGCAAAATGTGTGTTAATGGTAGAAATGTTGTGGTATTGTCGGATTCAGGTAGCCTTGTGACCCTGATAAAGGCTGAGTTAGTTAAAACAGAGGTCTCTGGGAATAGCAAGGTAGCTGTTATTTGTGTGCATGGGGACACCCGAGAGTATCCAGTGACTACAGTGTGTTTCGAGACCCCCAAAGGTACCCTCTCTCATCCAGTGGGCTTAGTATCTCAGTTACCGCATGACGCCATTGTGGGAAGGGATTTTCCGAAGTTCTGGGAACTGTGGGATGATCCTGAGCCCCCCACTGGTGCCCCTATGTACCAGGAATGTGATAGCCAGAACTCCCCTGAGAGTGGTGAGGACTCTCCGGAATTTCCCTTATCAGTATTGGCAGGGGAGACTCAAGAAACTGGAGAGGAGCCCACCTCCTCAGACGAAATCCTACCGTCTGTGGAGTTTTCTGATCTTGAGGTTCACAGGGAAAACTTTGCCACAGAACAGTTGAAAGACCCCGCCCTAATAAAGGCACGGGAAAACGTAGTGAAAATAGATGGCGAGTTAGTGAACCCAGATAATACCTGCACTTACCCATACTTCAGCGTAGAGAAGGACCTACTGTATCGGGTGGCAAAAAGGGCAGAAGAAACCGTTGAGCAGCTTGTGGTGCCCAAACCTTACAGGAAGTTGGTGTTGGAGTTGGCCCATGGGCACATTCTTGGAGGTCATCTGGGGACAGAGAAAACCCGAGAGAGGGTATTACAGAGATTCTATTGGCCGGGGGTGATGAAGGACATAGAAAATTATTGTTCCTCCTGCCCTGTGTGTCAGAGGTCGGCCCCGATGCCACATTTCCGTAGCCCGCTGGTCCCTCTACCCATCATTGAGGTCCCGTTTGAGAGGATCGCCATGGATTTGGTAGGTCCTATAATCAAGTCCGCTAGGGGGCACCAGTACATATTAGTTATAATGGACTATGCCACCCGTTATCCAGAAGCGATCCCTCTCCGAAATACCTCGGCCAAAACCATAGCCAAAGAGCTATCTCTTGTGTTTAGCCGGGTGGGTATTTGTAAAGAACTGCTTACGGACCAAGGTACACCCTTTATGTCCCGGGTTATGAAGGAGCTGTGTAAATTGTTCAAAGTGACGCAATTACGTACATCTGTGTATCACCCCCAAACCGATGGGCTGGTTGAAAGGTTCAACAAAACCCTAAAACAAATGTTGAAGAAAGTGGTGGATAGAGATGGAAAGGATTGGGACTGTCTACTTCCTTATCTGATGTTTGCTATAAGGGAGGTGCCCCAATCCTCTACGGGATTCTCCCCCTTTGAGTTACTGTATGGGAGACACCCAAGAGGGCTGTTGGATATTGCCAAGGAAACTTGGGAAAGTGAGAGTTCTCCCCACAGGAGTGTGATTGAGCATGTCGCCCTGATGCAAGACCGAATTGCACAGGTAATGCCCATCGTGAAGGAACATTTGGCCCAAGCGCAGTTAGCACAGCAGAGAGTGTACAACCGTGGAGCCAAGACCCGTACCTTTTCCCCGGGGGATAGGATACTGGTACTTGTCCCTACGGTTGAAAGTAAATTCCTTGCCAAATGGCAAGGCCCCTACGAGATAATGGAAAAAGTGAGCGAAGTGAATTACAAGGTCAGACAACCAGGAAGGCGAAAGCCCGAACAGATCTATCACGTTAATCTGTTGAAAGCCTGGAGGGATAGAGAGTCCCTAGTCGCAGACACTTCGTCACCAGCTCAAACTGGTTGCGTGATTCCTGAGGTTGGAATAGCAGCCACCTTGTCACAACCCCAACAACAGGAGGTTAAGGAGTTTGTGCTTCGCAACAAGGAGGTATTCTCTGAGCTGCCGGGACAAACATCTGGGGTAGAGCATGACATCATTACCCCGCCCGGTGAAAGGGTGAAGTTAAAACCCTATCGGATCCCAGAGGCCCGACGGGAGGCAATACGGGAGGAAGTACAGAAAATGCTGAACTTAGGGGTGATAGAGGAGTCCCAAAGTGATTGGTCTAGTCCCATTGTGTTGGTGCCTAAACCGGATGGGAGCTGGCGATTTTGTAACGATTTTCGTCAGTTGAACAAAGTTACAAAATTTGACACCTACCCCATGCCACGTATAGATGAGTTGATCGACCGGCTGGGAACAGCCCGATACATGACGACTCTTGACCTCACAAAAGGGTATTGGCAAATCCCCCTGGCCAAGTCGGCCAAAGAGAAAACCGCATTTGTAACCCCAGACGGGGCGTTCCAATATAAAAGAATGCCGTTCGGGTTACTGAATGCGCCGGCCACATTCCAGCGGAAAATGGACCAGATGCTGAGGCCCCATCGGAAGTATGCTGCGGCTTACCTGGATGACATAATTGTCCATAGCACAGATTGGGCCTCACATCTGCCAAAAGTGCAAGCAGTCCTGGACTCTGTTCGGGAAGCGGGGTTTACGGCTAACCCCAAGAAGTGTACCATTGGGCAGGAGGAGGCCAAATATCTTGGGTACACCATTGGGAGGGGAGTAATAAAACCCCAACTCAACAAAGTCGAGGCCATCCAGAGTTGGCCACGTCCCAACAGCAAGAAGCAGGTACGAGCCTTTCTGGGAATCGCTGGGTATTATCGGCGATTCATTCCCCACTTTGCTTCTAAGGCTGTGCCCCTAACCAACCTGACGAAGGGGAAAGGGTCGGTCATGATTAAATGGACCCCCGAGGCTGAGGCAGCATTCCAATTCTTGAAACAAGCCTTATGTAGCCAGCCAGTGTTGTACTCACCCGACTTCTCTAAAGACTTTGTCGTACAAAGTGATGCGTCAGATGTGGGGTTAGGAGCAGTATTGTCCCAGGTCTGGAACGGGGAAGAGCACCCAGTCATTTACCTCAGCAGGAAGTTGAAGTCCCATGAGGTAAATTACGCCACCGTTGAAAAGGAGTGTTTAGCGGTGAAGTGGGCTCTAGATTCCCTTCGGTACTACCTGCTAGGTAGGCACTTTGACATGGTTACGGATCACGCTCCGTTAAAGTGGATGGCTCAAAACAAGGAAACAAATAGAAGAGTGAATAGGTGGTTCCTGGCCCTCCAGGAATTCAACTTCACAGTAAAGCATCGCCCTGGCGTTCAAATGGGGAATGTGGATGCTTTGTCTCGAGTACATGAATGCCTGATTGCTGGTGTTCCAACCCCGAGGTTAAAACAAGAGGGGGGGGTATGTGACAGCAGGAAGGTAAAGTCACCTGGTTGCATCCAGGGGGATAGATATATTTCGCCCAGATTCAGGCTTTACGCCGACTTATACAACTAGGTGGAGAGTTGTATAAGGCTAGTGGGCTCATGGATGACTCATACCTCTAGGGAGAGTGTGGGGCGTCGTGCAGACAGAGATGAGGAGACCAGCTGAAGCTTGTCAGCTCATTTAGGCCTCTATAAGAACTCCCAGCTTCATTAGATGTTAGCTCATGCCTGGAACCAGACCTGTGTGGACTGTCTAGGGAGAGTGAACCCCTGTGCGGTGAGACAAAGCCTGTGTGGCTATTTGCTTGGACATTTAAAACCAGGGACTTAGGGACTAGGACAGCACTAGGCTGATCCCAGTTGTTAGTTAGGAAACCTGTATGTTTAGTCAGAGGTCAAGTTGACCAGGATTTATTTTGTTTATGTTTCTTTTGCTTTGCTGTGTTTTGTCACTGTAAATAGAAAATAAACCGCACCTTTTTGATTTTGAAAACCACAACCTCCGTTTGCTGGGCCTGTTTTTGTGTGGGGAGCCCATCTCGGGGGTCACACACACCCGCTGCCGAGCTAACCCCCTCACACTATATAAGATCCCACAGTTAACAGTGCATGTCAGAGTACTAACCAAGCCATGAAGTCCAAGGATTTGTCTGTAGACCTCCAAGACAGGATTGTATGGAGGGACAGAACTGGGGAAGGGTACAGAAAAATATCTGCAGCATTGAAGGTCCCAATGAGCACAGTGGCCTCCATCATCCGTAAATGGAAGAAGTTTGGAACCACCAGGACTCTTCCTTAAGTGGGACGCCCAGCCAAACTGAGCGATCGGGGGAAGGGCCTTAGTCAGGGAGGTGACCAAGAACCTGATGGCCCCTCTGACAGAGCTCCAGCATTTCTCTGTGGAGAGAAGAGAACTTTCCAGAAGAACAACCATCTCTGCAGCACTCCACCAATCAGGCCTGTATGGGGGAGTGGCCAGACGGAAGCCAATCAGTAAAAGGCACATGACCGCCCGCCTGGAGTTTGCCAAAAGGCACCTGAAGGAGTCTCAGACCATGAGAAACAAAATTCTCTGGTCTGATGAAACAAAGATTGAACTCTTTGGCCTGAATGGCAAGCGTCATGTCTGGAGGAAACCAGGCACCGCTCATCACCTGGCCAATACCATTCCTACAGTGAAGTTTGGTGGTGGCAGCATCATGCTGTGGGGATGTTTTTCAGTGGCAGGAACTGGGAGACTAGTCAGGATTGAGGGAAAGATGAATGCAGCAATGTACAGAGACATCCTTGATGAAAACCAGCTCCAGAGCGCTCTGGACCTCGAAGGTTCATCTTCCAACAGGACAATGACCCACCCCAAGCACACAGCCAAGATAACAAAGGAGAGGCTACGGGACAACTCTGTGAATGCCCTTCAGTGGCCCAGCCAGAGCCCAG
Source organism: Rana muscosa (assembly GCA_029206835.1). Lineage (NCBI taxonomy): Eukaryota > Metazoa > Chordata > Amphibia > Anura > Ranidae > Rana > Rana muscosa. The sequence goes on from CM055122.1 coordinate 311,506,356, forward strand.
ACTTGAACCCGATTGATCATCTCTGGAGAGATCTGAAAATGGCTGTCCACCGACGCTCCCCATCCAACCTGATGGAGCTTGAGAGGTCCTGCAAAGAAGAATGGGAGAAACTGCCCAAAAATAGGTGTGCCGATCTTGTGGCATCATACTCAGAAAGACTGGAGGTTGTAATTGGTGCCAAAGGGGCTTCACCAAAGTATTGAGCAAAGGCTGTGAATACTTATGTACATGGGATTTTATTAATTTTTTATTTTTTAATAAATTTGCAAGGATTTCAAACAAACGTTTTCACGTGGTCATTATGGAGTATTGTTTGTAGAATTTTGAGGAAAATAATTAATTTAATCCATTTTGGAATAAGGCTGTAAAATCTTGTATCAAAATGTGGAAAAAGTGAAGCGCTGAGAATACTTTCCGGATGAACTGTAACATTTTAAGTAGCTTGGATAATGTACTGCTGATCCTTGCTAGTTAAAGAGGAAGTAAACTTCCTCTGCAAACTTTTACCTATAGGTAAGTCTATAATAAGGTTTACCTATAGGTATTGAAAATATATATTTCCAGTGCATGCAGCCAGTGACATCACTGGCGCATGCGCTCTGAAGGAACGACCCATAGGTGCCGTTCCTTCTGAGCCCGTTCCGTGAACGGCGGCTCCCGCGCGCATGTGCAGAAGTGACTTTATGGCGGCTCTGGCCAATCACATCGCTGGAGCCCGCAAACCCAGAAGAAGCTCCAGGAAAGATGTTGGCCATGACAGCGGTGTGCGGGGACCGCTGCAACAGTTTCGTTTTGAGGTACGTTTTTTCATACAATTCATACTAGCTCATTATGCCTTTGTCTTGCAAGTTTGTTTTTTTTTGGGGGGGGGGGGTGGTTCAGAGGTTTACAACTTCTTTAATTAACTACCCCCTGCTGTAGAACTTTCTTATGGAGACTAGTTCTACTTAAAGCCTTCTACAGGGCTTGACAGGTGAGTATAATCAGGGCTTTTCTTTTTAGAGAATAAGTGCAGGTACTCCCCTCTTCCAGGTCTCTGCCCCCTACTCACCTCCGAGCACTGTACCTTGGTTCCAAAACTTACCCACCTCCCAGTACCCTCCTTTTTTAGAGAAAACAGATCCAAGTATAATTTTTTGGTGCTAAGTAAGCTGTATGGAATTTACAAGGAGGCAGAAAAACACAAGAAACTATTTACCATATATACTCGAGTATAAGCCGAGTTTTTCAGCCCTTTTTTTTTAGGGCTGAAAATACCCCCCTCGGCTTATGCCGCGTACACACGACCGTTTTTCATGACGAGAAAAATGCAATTTTTTAATTTGGTCATTAAAAACGATTGTGTGTGGGCTCCACACGACGTGAAAAATGGCCATTAAAAATTTGGAACATGCTCTAATTTTTCTCGTTGTTTTTCATGTCGTCGTTTTTCTCCGTATTGAAAAACGGCCATGTGTAGGCTTTAACGACATGAAAAAAACACGCATGCTCAGAAGCAAGTGATGAGACGGGAGCGCTCGTTCTGGTAAAACTAGCGTTCGTAATGGAGATAGCACATTTGTCACGCTGTAACGGACTGAAGAGCACGAGGCTGAAAAGAGCGAATCGTCTCTCACCAAACTTTATTAACATGAGATTGGCGGAACACTGAACAAAGTGTCTGCTGAGAAACTGAGTCCGAGGATGAGCGGACCTCCGTGATAGGCGGAACACAGTGTCAAATGCCTATCACGGAACGGAACGCCAGGAGGAAGCCGCAACTTTTAAAAAAATGGACGCCTGTCAAGAATTCAGGTACTCAGGCTCATTGAGACTGCAATGGGCATAGCGAGGTATGGCACAGAGTGAAGTATGGCACAGTGAGGTTGCAATGGGCACAGTGAGACTGCAATGGGCACAGTAAGGTATGGCACAGAGTGAGGTATGGAACAATGAGGTTGCAATGGGCACAGTGAGACTGCAATGGGCACAGTGAGGTATGGCACAGAGTGAGGTATGGCACAGTGAGGTTGCAATGGGCACAGTGAGACTGCAATGGGCACAGTGAGGTATGGCACAGTGAGGTTGCAATGGGCACAGTGAGACTGCAATGAGCACAGTGAGACTGCAATGGGCACAGTGAGGTATGGCACAGAGTGAGGTATGGCACAGTGAGGTTGCAATGGGCACAGTGAGGTTGCAATGGGCACAGTGAGACTGCAATGGGCACAGTGAGACTGCAATGGGCACAGTGAGGTTGCAATGGGCACAGTGAGGTTGCAATGGGCACAGTGAGGTTGCAAATAGGCATTGTTGACCCTCTTTTCCGCTTACAGTAGCTGCTGCATTCTCACCCTCGGCTTATACTCGAGTCAATATGTTTTCTCATTTTTTTGTGGTAAAATTAGATCCTCGGTTTATACTCTCGTCGGCTTATACTCGAGTATATACGGTAATCAAAAGTAGATTACAGGGCCATTAATTAATGGATGGGTATGGATTATTTTTGAAAAATAAGGTTATTGTGTAGCACTTGTAAGTAGGTGCAGTTAGCAAGAATGCCACTAGGTTGCTCTATCCTAGAAGAGAGTGTGGTTATAGAGAATGGTACAATCAGGTGCTAGGTCCCTTTATCTAGTGATGTAATGGGTGAGTCAGTGCCCACATATTGGCCAGACTGGGAGTCTTAGTGCAGTCAGGGCATGGGAGTCAAGAATCCCCCAATCAGGCAGATGTAGTCAGCTAAGTGGAAGCCCTGCACAGAGCTGGAGGGCAGGGAGAGGTAGACTTCCTGACCCTTATGGTGGTGGAGGTTAAAGAGGGTTAAAAAAGGCCTTTTAGGCCAGGCCAAGCAGTCCCTGGAGTGAGGCTATCCCCCTGGAGGACCTGGAAGAGGTGTACCCAAGCCAGGGGTGACTGCAGTGATCCTGTCTAAGTGGACACACAAAGACTAAGGCAAACCAGAAGTTCTGAGTGTGTACTAATGACCCTGGGTGGAGAGAGACTTAGACTGGGTTCACACTATTGCGAATATCAGGAGATTTTGACTGGCTCTCTATGGAGCCGGTTCACATATCTCCGCTGCGGCTCTGGCGGGAATTTGCACAGGGGCCCTGTGCGACTTTTGGTCCGTTTCAGGTCCGAATTCAGCCAAAATTCGGGCTGAAATTGGACCTGAAACGATGAATGGGGACGCACCCGGACCCTTGCTGTGAGCCCCATGCAAAGATAATGTAAACCCAGCCTGAGCTAGAGACAGGGCTGGCGTAACCATAAGGCAGCTTAAGCAGCCACCTTAGGGCACCAGGATAGGGGGGCAGTAATGCACCTTTGCCTAAGTAGACAACAATCCTTGCACCAGCCCTGGCTAGGGAAGATGGCTTAGTAATGTGCTTCTGGATGCTTTCACATGTGACTGCTGCAGATCGTCCATTATATGCGATTGGCAATGCACTGACAAGTGACCTCGAATAGTATGTTCATGTGATATGACTGTATTTGCCATATTTCAACTACCATCAGTAAAGTGCAACTATCCTACCTATGAGAAGCTCCCTTCACATGAGAGTTGCCCCTATACATCAGAGGCCCCTTGTACATGAGAGCCCTATCATATCGGAGTCGCCCCTATACATCAGAGGTTCCCTATACATGAAAGCCCCATCATATCAGAGTCACCCCTATACATCAGAGGCCCCTTTTACATGAAAGTCCCATCATATCAGAGTCACCCCTATACATCAGAGGCCCTCTATACATGAGAGCCCCCATCATCATATCAGAGTTGCCTCTATACATCAGAGGCCCTCTATACATCAACAATCCTGTCTGGACATTTCTTCTTTTACGTAGTTGCCAACTGTCCCGAATTTCCCGGGACATTCCTGGTATTTAGACCTTTGTTCCGGCCTTACCGTTTCCTGGGAAATGTCCCGGGAAATTGCAGTTTTGCATTCTTTTCCACCACCATTGCTAGAGGTCAGCGGTCGGCACTGGTAAAATGTCTCCGCTGGCTGCCATTTTACTGAAGACCAGCTATCGTGAGGAAGAAAGAGGCGGAACCCAGGCTCCGCCTCTTGGTTCTTCCCTTCGGCCTCCATGAGCTGGTCTTCTGTAATAGGGATGAGCTCGGTGTTTGAGTCGAACATAGGTTCGACTCGAACATCGGTTGTTCGCGCGTTCGACGAACAACGAACGATTTGGGCCGTTCGCGCCAAATTCGAGTGACGCGAACGGCCCACAATACACTGCGCCATCGCAGTGTAATCCTGGCGCTGTGATTGGCCAAGCATGCACTGTGACCCTGCATGCTTGGCCAATCACAGCGCCGGCAGCGAGGAGAGCAATGATTGGCCACAGGCAGGATGCCTGTGGCCAATTATAGCTGAGGGGGTTTAGTACACGCCCCACACTATAAAAGGCCGCCAGCGCGGCGGCCTTGTGTAGTGTGTTCCGGAGCAGAGAAAGTGAAGGATAGGCAGGGACAGTTTCAAATCTTGTCAAATCTATTCTTTGCTAAACCTTGTGTGTAGGGACAGAGAAGGATAGGCAGGGAGAGTGTCAGTGTCATATTCTTTGCTAAACCTTGTGTGCAGGGAGAGAGAAGGATAGGCAGGGAGAGTGTCAGTGTCATATACTTTGATAAACCTTGTGTGCAGGGAGAGAGAAGGATAGGCAGGGGACAGTGTCAGTGTCATTGTTGCTAAGCCTCCTGCACATTATACACCTGAAGTTAGCCCGTATTGCTGCTTTTTCCTGGTGTGTTACACCAACAGGATTTTTCGGCACTTACAGCGGGCGAAGTGTGCCTCCTGACCATATTACACCTTAACTTAGCCTGTATTGCTGCTTTTTCCTGGTGTGTTACACCAACAGGATTTTGCGGCACTTACAGCGGGCGGAGTGTACCTCCTGACCATATTACACCTGAACTTAGCCTGTATTGCTGCTTTTCCCATTTCCCTGCAGGCCATTAGAATGTCTGGAAGGCAAACAAGGAAAGGCAGACAGTCAGGAGCCAATAAAAGAGGGCAAGCAGGCTCTGTGTCTAGAGACAACAGTGCTGGTCGTGGACGCGGTGCATCGCCATCAGCACGTGGCCATGGGACATGCTTGTCCTTCTTTTCGGCAGCTGGACGTGTTGAGCCGCTCTCACCCAGGCTCAGGGTACTGGCAAAGCAGCTGCCAAAGCGTCCTCTTCCCTGGTATCAATGTCATCATCAGTCACTCCTTCCCTAGACCAACCATGTCCTCCTGAGGAGTCCCCCGAACTGTTTGAGCACAGTGTTGGGTACATGCTCCAGGAGGATGCCCAGCGTTTCGAAGGGTCTGATGATGATACCCAGCTAGAGGAAGGCAGTAGCGTGAGAGCAGAGAGAGGGGATGCTCAAGAAGGACACCAATCTGGCAGTCATGTTCCAGCAGCTGCAGCATACTGCCAGATTGGCTCCAGTGATGAGGAGGGAGGGGATGATGAGGTCACTGACTCCACGTGGGTGCCTAATAGGAGAGAGGAGGAGGCACATCTCCAACGAGGCAGGATGCCCTCGGGGGGCCAGCGTAATGGCAGCGCACCGACGGAATCACACCGCAGAGCTCCGCCTGTGCAGGGCGCTGCCTCTGCCCGTTATTCAAAAAGTTCTTTGGTGTGGGCCTTTTTTGAGTCGAGTGCATCAGATCGCACAGCTGCTGTTTGCAACATATGTCTCAAGCGTATATCGCGTGGCCAAAACATCACCCGCTTGGGCACCACATGCTTGACCAGACATATGTTGACCTTCCATGCAGCTCGTTGGCAAGCCTACCTTAAAGACCCACACCAAAGAACAAAGCTGACCTCTTCTTGCACCGCATCAGCTGGGATCTCCAACCCCACTATACCTTCAGTCCTCTCTGAAACCTGCTCTGAGAGGAATGAAGGTGTAGAATTAGGTGTGTCACAGCCAAGTACTTGCGGGCACTCTGCTAGCAGTACACCAACGTCCGATTCTAGCAGGCAAATTTCCCTGCCCCAGCTGCTGGACCGTCGAAAGAAGTTCACTCCCAGCCATCCACATGCCCAGCGGTTGAATGCTAGCTTGGCTAAATTGCTAGCGCTTCAACTGCTGCCTTTTCAGTTGGTAGACTCTGCCCCCTTCCGTGAGTTTGTGCAATGTGCGGTTCCTCAGTGGCAGGTTCCCAAACGCCACTTTTTCTCACGGAAGGCGATTCCGGCTCTCTACCGGCATGTGGAAGGCAATGTCTTGGCCTCGCTGGACAGGGCGGTCAGCGGTAAGGTGCATATTACCGCTGACTCATAGTCCAGCAGGCTTGGACAGGGACGTTACCTTTCTTTCACGGCCCATTGGGTCACTCTTTTGGCAGCTGGGAAGGATGCAGGACAAGGTGCAGTAGTGTTGGAGGTTGTTCCACCGCCACGCCTCCAAAATGCTACTACTGGTTGTGACACACCTCTGTCCCCCACCCCCTCCTCTTCTTCCTCCGTGGCCTCTTCCTGTGCTTTGTCCTCGGAACCAGCGGTGCTCCGTAGGCGTTCAAGGGGCTACGCAAGTACGCAGGCAAAAAGATGCCATGCCGTGCTTGCGCTGGTGTGTTTGGGGGACAGGAGCCACACTGGGGCAGAGGTTCTGTCTGCTCTGCAGGGGCAGGCCGAGAGGTGGTTGACGCCACGCCAGCTTAAGCCAGGAATGGTAGTTTGCGACAATGGCACCAACCTCCTCTCCGCTCTCCGACAGGGACTACTGACCCATGTGTCCTGTGTGGCTCACGTCCTTAACCTGGTGGTGCAGCGGTTCTTGGGCAGGTACCCGGGCTTACAGGATGTCCTGAGGCAGGCCAGGAAAGTCTGTGTGCATTTCCGCAGATCTTATAATGCCAGTGCTCGCCTGGCTGAGCTGCAAAAGGAGTTGAACCTGCCCAAGAACCGCCTTATATGTGACATGCCCACCAGGTGGAACTCAACGTTGGCCATGCTGCAGCGGCTGCACACGCAGCAGAGGGCCATCAATGAGTACCTGTGCGACTACGGCACCAGGACAGGGTCAGGGGAGCTCGGGTTTTTTTCACCACGCCAGTGGGGCATGATCAGGGATGCATGCACTGTCCTGGCACCATTTGAGGAGGCCACGAGGATGGTGAGCAGTGACAGTGCATGCATCAGTGACACTGTACCTCTTGTCCACCTGTTGGAACATATGCTGCGTGGAATAATGGACAGGGCACTTGAGGCAGAACAGAGGCAGGAAGAGGAGGACTTCCTTGCCTCTCAAGGCCCCCTTTACCCAGACAGTGTTCCTTCTGTCCCACCCATCGCACAGGAAGAGGAGGAGGAGGAGGAGGAGGAGGAGGATTGTGTCAGCATGGAGGTGGAGCCTGGCACTCAGCATCATCAGCAGCAGTCTTTTAGGGATGATTTACAGTCCCAAGAAACCAGTGGACTTGTACGTGGCTGGGAGGAGGTGGCTGTGGATCATGTCGTCCTTATTGACCCAGAGGACTCCGGACCGAATGCCTCAGCTATCCTACGCTGCATGGCCTCCCTGATCCTGCAAAATCTGCGGAAGGATCCTCGTATTCTTCGGATCAAGGAGAGGGACCATTACTGGCTGGCAACTCTCCTTGATCCACGGTACAAGGGTAAGGTTGCGGACCTTATCATACCGTCGCAGAGGGAGCAGAGGATGAGACAACTCCGGGAGGCCTTGCAGAAAGGTCTGTGCAACGCGTTCCCAGAGACTGGGAGGTTACAAACTCCTGGTCCTGGACAACGAGTTGCTGAGGCTTCGGTCAGTCAAAGAAGGAGCGGTGGGGAAGGTGGCCGTCTGACCGAAGCGTTCAGACAATTCTTTAGTCCGCAGCCCCAAGGTATGATCGGTTCCAGCAACCATCGCCAGCGTCTGATATACATGGTGCAGGAATACCTAGGGGCAAGGTCAGACTTGGACACCTTCCCCACCGAAAATCCTCTGGCTTACTGGGTCTTGAGGATGGATCACTGGCCAGAGCTTGCACAGTATGCAATTGAGCTACTGGCCTGTCCTGCATCCAGCGTTCTTTCAGAACGCACATTCAGTGCTGCTGGAGGATTTGTCACGGATCACAGGGTGTGCCTGTCCACCGACTCTGTTGATCGACTGACCTTCATAAAGATGAACCAGTCTTGGATCACCACCAGCTACCAAACACCTGAAGCTGATATAACAGACTAATTTATTTTCAAATGTCACATCCCTTCAAGACTGATGCTGATGCTGAGAGACTGTCCTGTTATGTTGACTGACTATCCTCCTCCTCCTCAATGATCCGATTGACGATGATAGCTTGGAAGAACATTTTTGTTTCTGGGTGCCGCCACCAGTGGCTAAGGCCCAATTTTTCAGCCCCTGTTTAACAGGGGTGTGTTATTACAATTTTTTATGCAATGCTTTGCAGCAGGGCTCATTCCTGCACTCCAACTAGAGTATCTGGGAGTGGTTGCAGTGTCGTGGCACCAGCACCAGTGGCTAAGGCCCAATTTTTCAGCCCCTGTTTAACAGGGGCGTGTAATTACAATTTTTGATGCAATACTTTGCAACAGGGCTCATTGCTGTGCTCCAAGTACAGTATCTGTGAGGGGTTGCAGTGTTGTGGCACCAGTGCCTAAGGCCCAATTTTTCTGCCCCTGTTTAACAGGGGTATGTAATTACAATTCTTGATCTAATAATTCACAGCAGGGCCCATTCCTGCGCCCACCAAGACTAACTGTGAGGCCTTACAGTGTTTCAACACCACCACCACCACCACCAAAGGCCCAATTTTTCAGCCTCTGTTCAACAGGGGCATGCAATTACAATTCTTGATCTAATAATTCAGAGCAGGGCCCATTCATGCGCCCACCAAGAGTAACTGTGAGGGCTCACAGTGTTGTGGCAACACCAACATATAAGGGGCAAATTTCAGCTGAGTATATACGGCAGGCCCTACTTTCAAACATCCAACTTACAAACGACTCCTCCTTGCAAACGGAAGGATACAACAGGAAGTGAGAGGAAATCTACCCCTAGGAAGGCAAATTCTCTCCTGTAAGAGTTAATATGGGAAAAAAAGGGTCTCCTCTCCACTGATGCTTTATCACCAATTCTTGTTTCAATAAAAACCCCAAATTTTCAAAAAACATTTGTCATTAGGACGGAAAGTGAGGTGAACTGTTCTGAACAGGTGCACACTGCACAGACAGCAAAACAAATGTTACAGGGGTGCTAACCCTTCCCTATGTTTTCCAAAAAGCTTAAAAATAGATTTTTTGCCTGGAGCTACACTTAAACAATGTACCTGTTCAAAATTACAAACAGATTCTACATAAGAACAAACCTACAGTCCCTGTCTTGTATGCACCGCCTGTATACGGCTGTTCAGAGTATATAGGGCCTTTTTTATTTTGTGTGCGGGGTTCCCCTTAATATCCATACAAGACCCAAAGGGGCTGGTAATGGGCTGGGGTAGGGGGGGAGGGGGGCTGTGATGGGGTAGCTATGCCATTTTTCTTAAAGATTTTCATCCATATTACCGGGACCAGACATTACATTAAAGCCGCAAGCAGTTTTAAATGGCTTTTTTTCCTTTAGAAATGTAATTTTGTGCAGGGACAGTTCTAAACACGGGAAACACGTGGCACTTCACAGGCATACTTTAGACACCCCCAGGTACGATATTTAAAGGAATATTTGACTTTTTTTTTTCACTTTATGCATCATTAAAATGACTGCTCCAGAAAAACGGCCGTTTTTAAAACTTCTTTTTGCATTGATACATGTCCCCTGGTGCACAACCCGGGTTCCCAAACCCTTTTTAGGACAATAACATGCATAATAGTTGCTATAATTAGCACTTTAGATTTCGAACGTTCGCATCCATTGTATTTAATAGGGTTCTAAAGTTTGTGCGAACTTTCGGTCCGTTCGCAGGTTCTGGTGCGAACCGAACCCGGGGGTGTTCGGCTCATCACTATTCTGTAATGGCGCAGAGGCCAAATCAACAGCGGCCTGCACCTGGGTGAAGAGGGGACACCTGATGTAAGGAGGGACTCCGCTGGCTGGGGACACCTGATGTAAGGAGGGACTCCGCTGGCTGGGGACACCTGATGTAAGGAAGGACTCCGCTGGCTGGGGACACCTGATGTAGGGAGTGACATGCTCAGGGCTCCCACTGATTCTGCATTATGGTAAGTTGAACTATTTCATTTTATATTACAATGTAATAATATAAATAATGTGCTTCAATCATCCTGAAACCATAACAACCATGGCGCATTGATAATTAAGGCGCCAACACCAGGTGTTTGGAGTATTCTTTGATTGTTAAATTTTCTGGAATACACATATTTATTTTGTGGTGTAGGATCTGGGCCCTCTTTCTTTCCTTCTTTCTCTCTCCTTCCCTTCCTATTTCTTTCTTTCTCTCTCCCTTACTTTCTCCTTCCATCCCTTGTTTACCTCAGACTCTAACCACACCCCCTTTAAACCACACCTGTTTAAGCCACACCCCATTTTTGCCCTATTTTTCTTTCCTTGCTGCATTTCGCCTTCAAACGAATACCCTGCCCCCTAATATAGCAAGACTCTGTCTACAGACAAAAAAGTGTCCCTAAATTTTTTTTTGCAATGTTGCCAACTATGCTTTTGGAATATAAAGGCCGGGAATGTCAAGATCAGTGGCGTTGCTAGGCGGGTGCGGAGGGTGACACCTGCCAGAGGGGTGACACCTGTGGGTAGCGGCACCACTATTATCGTCCGTTGCCCTATGCTTCGCGCCGCAGCTGTGTCCCTAAGTGGAGCAGACCGAAGCCACCTCTCCCTCCTCTCTGTTTACATCCACAGAGGAGGAGGAGCCCGCGCTCGAGGGACACACACTGCTGTGTGTATCTGTCCGCGCTGTTTTGAGGTCTGTAAGGGGGATGTCTATACTGATGGGGGGTCTGCACTGAGGGGAGGGGTGTCTGTACTGCTGGGGGGGTCTGCACTGAGGGGGGTGTCTGTACTGCTGGGGGGTCTGCACTGAGGGGGGGTGTCTGTACTGCTGGGGGGGTCTGCACTGAGGGGGGTGTCTGTACTGCTGGGGGGGTCTGTACCGAGGGGGGGTGTCTTTACTGCTGGGGGGTCTGCACTGAGGGGGTGTCTGTACTGCTGGGGGGGTCTGCACTGAGAGGGGTGTCTGTACTGCTGGGGGGTCTGCACTGAGGGGGTGTCTGTACTGCTGGGGGGGTCTGCACTGAGAGGGGTGTCTGTACTGCTGGGGGGGTCTGCACTGAGGGGAGTGTCTGTACTGCTGGGGGGGTCTGCACTGAGAGGGGTGTCTGTACTGCTGGGGGGTCTGCACTGGGGGGGTGTATGTACTGATGGGGTGTATGTACTGATGGGGGGGTCTGCACTGAGTGGGGTCTGCACTGGGGGTGTCTGTACTGCTGGGGGGGTCTGCACTGAGGGGTCGTGTCTGTACTGCTGGGGGGTGTCTGCACTGAGGTGGGGGTGTCTGTACTGCTGGGGGGGTCTGCACTGAGGTGGGATCTGCACTGAGGTGGAGGTGTCTGTACTGATGGGTTGTCTGCACTGAGGTGGGGGTGTCTGTACTGATGGAGGTGTCTGTACTGAGGTGGGGGTGTCTGCACTGATGGAGGGGGGGTCTGCACTGGAGTTGGGGTGTCTGTACTGATGGGGGGTCTGCACTGAGGTGGGGGTGTCTGTATTGATGGAGGGGGGTCTGCACTGAGGTGGGGATGTCTGTATTGATGGAGGGGTCTGAACTGAGGGGGTGTCTGTACTGAGGGGGAGGTTTATACTGAGGGAGGGGGTCTATATTGATGGAGGGGGGTCTGTACTTAGTGGGGGGATCTGTACTGAGGGAGGGGGATCTACAGTATGAGAGGGGGGTATGTAGTTAGTTGAGGGGGGTCTGTACTGAGGAGGGACTATAGTTGGTGGGGGGGTGACACCCTTTTTTTTCGCACCGGGTGACACCAACCCTAGTGACGCCACTAGTCATGATGAGGCCTCTGGCATGGAGAGGGCACAAGATGGCGGAGGGTTAAAGCCTTGAGCAGGTGGGTTGTTCTGGAATGGAAGAAGTGGGGCATGGACTTTTGCTCTTGGCACCATTACATAGCCATTCACAAGCCCCCATTACACACTTATAACATTGCTGCAATATTCAAGTAACAAGTATAAGATATTCTCTCTCTGTCTCCTCAGCCAGTGCAATGATACCTGGTAAGTAACTGTAGGCAGGGGCCGGAACGCGTAGTCTGTCCTCCATCAATGGTCTGATTGTGTTAGGATCTGATTGAAGACGTTAATGTAAAAAAACCAACTCTCCGAGAGAACATTTTACAGATTATTAATTACAGCCGACCCGCAGAGGGTCATTTCAGGAAGATTACTCGCCTTGTCTGACTTCATCTCCTGACTACAGAGGAGAGACAATAAAATATGATCAGTAATCAGTCTGCTAATCACATTTCCGAAATCCCCGCCAGGTCTGGGTCATAGAGAAAAAACAAATGTTCATTATCCAAATACAAATCATTAGATGTATTTACATGTCATGTACATGTCAGTAATGTGTCAGTGTAAAGCCGGCCATAGATGGGTCAAAACTCGGGCCGGTTCATCAGGGACTGGCTGAGATTCAATCCATCTATGCGTAGACTGGTTGTACGCAAGTGGAGCGATCGATCGACTTCAGTACCACCAGCCTGTCAGATTTTTTGCATGCAATCAATACCGGCGGCTATAGCAGACAGCAGTGATAATTGTGTTCTGGCAGCGGGGATCCTTCCTGAAGCAGAGATGCGACTCAGTCTGATGTGATTGGGGGGGGGGGGGCTCTCATGTTTAGAAGTGACTCTAATGTGATGGGGGCTCTCATGTGTAGCGCCCCCCTCCAATATTTGGGGGCGCTATGTGGAAATTTAGGGATAGTCTGAGCCGGTAGTTCGGTTCAGACGAATCACTGATTCTTATTGCTTCTGCTCGGGGTGTGATACTGCCTGACTGTAGTGTTCTCTGTTGCCTGTAGGTGGCACTGTCACCACCGAGATAGGTTGAACTACAGGGGGTGCCACAGCACCTTGGGTGTCCTCTCTCGGCAGCCTGCAGTGGGCGTGGTCTACCCGCTGTGCATGCTGGGAGAGGGTACATAAGGGGCAGACGCCATTAGGCGTGAGGCGTTCCAGAGGACCTTCGGTCCTGTAAGTGTGCCTTGTGGCCCGCATGACACGAGGTGCACGAGCGTGTTTGGGTAAGGTGACCAGATTTTTTTCAGGAAATCCGGGGACATTTTTTTTTCACTAGTAATGGCGGCACTTCTATTATGCGGCGGACAAATCGGACACTAAGTGACACTTTGTGGGAACCAGTGACACTAATACAGTGATCAGTGCTAAAAATATGCAGCCCCACGATCGAATCCGCTTCCCCTCTGTTCCTGCTGCTGGACACCGTCAGCTGGGCTCAGCTGCCTCTCTCTGCCCGTCGCCGCCGCCTCACAGCCTCTCAAGTCTTACTCTCTGGGCCCCGGCTACTACTGGGTGGGGAGAGGAGGAAGATCACTCCGCCAGGCAAGGCAAGGAGATAAGCAGGGAGGCGGCTGGCCGGGACTTGAGCCAAGGCAGAAGAACATGCAAGCGGAGCTGAATGGGCACCCGAAACTGAAGAAATATTCCCTCCACTCCGACCAGCACATGATCATCAGAAATGGGCACAGATAATGGCTAAAAATACACCCCCTAAGCTAGTAGGTGCGGTGGAGCGGGGGGGGGGGTGTAATTCAGATTTTTTTTTTTTTTAAATTCTACACTGACTCACTTTAAAATTGCCCCAGCCCCTGTTCAAATCCAATCCGGGGACAAAACCGGGGACAGACTTGTTCCGGGGACAGTGTCCTAAATCCGGGGACTGTCCCCGGAAACCGGGGATGTCTGGTCACCCTATGTTTGGGCCTCGGGCATCCGAGGTTTCGTTGCTGCAATGTAGGCCCAGCTCCGCTGGCAAGGGCCTACACCTCAGAGAAGGATCGCAGGCTGCCCGTTTGTAGGGGGCCCACCTTTAGGAAAGGAGTCTAGGGCAGGATCAGTCCCAGAGGAGATTAGCGACGGTACTGCTGTCTCGGGAAGAGGCCTGGAAACTCGCCTAAAGAGGGATTCATCGTCTCTGATATCCGTGCTCCATCCCGGCTGCTAGGACCGCTCTCATAGGGACTATCCAGGTGAGCAATACCCACTCAGGCTTAAGTGGCGACGAAAGACTGACATTGAGCTCTAAGTGTTGCGTGCCTGAACCTTCCCCTGCTTTCTCAACTTCCTACTCTCTCTCTCTTCAAGTTTAACTCAAGTATAAAGAATAAAACCTTGCTGATTGGGTTTTACTCCTGTGTGGACATTGGCCTTATTCTGAAAGATTTCTGCCTAGTCAACAGAGAGAGGGGATCCACTCTAGAGAAGCAATTGTTGCAAGACCCAACAATAACACCGCTAGCCCCTCTCTATACACAGGGAGGGGATACCGGGCAAGTAGCAGGTGTGCCCCGCTATTGGCGGAGAAAAGTGGGGTCTGTGTGCTACACATGTATAGGGGGCCTCTGATGTATAAAGGCGACTCTGATGTGATGGGGCTTCTGATGTATTGGGGTGACTCTGATGTGATGGGGGCTTCTAATGTATAGGGGGCTTCTGATGTTTTAGGGCAACTCTGATGTGATGTGGGCTCTCATGTATAGGGGCGTCTGATGTATTGGGGAGACTCTGATGTGATGGGGGCTCTCATGTATAGGGGGCCTCTGATGTAATGGGGGCTCTCATGTATAGGGGGCCTCTGATGTATTGGGGCGACTCTGATGTAATGGGGGCTCTCATGTATTGGGGCGACTCTGATGTAATGGGGGCTCTCATGTATAGGGGCCTTCTGATGTATTGGGGCGACTCGGATGTAATGGGGGCCTCTGATGTAATGGGGGCTCTCATGTATTGGGGCGACTCTGATGTGATGGGGGCTCTCATGTATAGGGGACCTCTGATGTGATGGGGGCTTTCATGTATAGGGGGCTTCTGATGTATTGGGGCAACTCCGATATGATGGGGGCTCTCATGTATAGGAAGGAGGCTTCTGATGTATAGCGGCGACTCTGATGTGATCGAGGCGCTCATGTATATGGGGCCTCTGATGTATAGGGGGACCTCTGATTTATTGGGGCGACTCTGATGTGATGGGGGCTCTCATGTATAGGAGGCTTCTGATGTATTGGGGCGACTCTGATGTGATCGAGGCTCTCATGTATATGGGGCCCCAGATGTATAGGGGGACCTCTGATGTGATGGGGGGGGGGGACGACTGTATGTTGAGTTGTGTGTGGAAATTTCCTGAAAAACTATACTGTTGCTATATATCCTGACATGTCAGAAATTAATTAATTCAGATTTATTACTGATGTTACTAAAATGTTCACTTTAAGCAGAAACATGTTGCATTTAAGGTGGAACTATTATTGTTTTTGGTTCATTTATTTTTAATTTTCTTTAAAATCTTTATTTTACAAGAGAATGAGGCTGCTTTCATGACAGTTTTTTTTCAGAGCAGGTGGGGCTGTCAGATAAGAAAGCCCAGCACTAGCGCTGCACTTGTTTGTGGCTCCTGATGATCAAAAATGTTGCATTTAGGGTGGAACTATTATTGTTTTTGGTTATTTTATTTTTAATTTTCTTTAAAATATTTATTTTACAAGAGAATGAGGCTGCTTCCATGACAGAGCAGGTGGGGCTGTCTGATAAAAAAAAAAAAGCCCAGCACTAGCGCTGCACTTGTCGGTGGCTCCTGCTGATCGAAAAATATTACACTTAAAGAAGACCTATTATTGTTTTTGGTTCATTTCTTTTTCATTTTCTTTAAAATCTTTATTTTATGAGAAAATATAGATTTTTTCAGAGAAGGTGGGGTTGTCTGATAAGAAAGCCCAGCACTAGCGCTGCACTTATTTGTGGCTCCTGCTGATTGAAAATGTTGCATTTAGGGTGGTACTATTATTGTTTTTGGTTATTTTATTTTTAATTTTCTTTAAAATCTTTGTTTTACAAGAGAATGTGGCTGCTTTCATGACAGTTTTTTTTAGAGCAGGTGGGGCTGTCTGATAAAAAAAAAAAAATCCCAGCACTAGCGCTGCACTTGAAGAGAGAAAATTACCGCTCCAGGTGAGTGAGTTCTGTTAATCCTTCAACAATCAGGAAGCCATGGGTGCTGGCAATGCACAAGGCAAACAGGAACAGCAGAAAGGAAGGGATGGACAGCCGCACAAATGTTAGTGCTTACTCATAGCTTGTAGTGTGAAACGCGTCAGTGATCCCTGCCTTGCTGTGACCTGTGGTGCATGTGTTTTATCTTTTTTACAATAAAAGCAACCTTTAAGGTTTTCTTTGGAGTGCGGCTGTCCATCACTAGCGCTGCACTTGTCGGTGGGTCCTGCTAATCGAAAAATTTTACATTTAAAGAAGAACTATTAGGCCCCATGCACACGAGACGCTGTTATTTGCTGTTGAACGCGCGTTCAGAGGCAGTTGGACGCTTTTTTCAACTGCTCCTGAACCCATTCAATGTTATCCTATGTGTCCATGCACACACTCTCGTTTTTTGGCGTTTACAAGCAGTTGCGTTTAACCTCGTTTTTCCAGAAGCAAAAAAATGGGTTCAGACGCAAAATTTTTCACGTTTCAGACGCTAAACGCTGCTAAACGCGGCTAAACGCGGGTACCGGCATTTTGCCGTGTTTGCGTTTATAAGTGTTTTTAAAGGTGACCTATTTTTTAACATTAGAAATCTCAAAAATTATGGCAAATGATGAAAAACTATTAAAAAATATAAAAGAAAACTGTAATTGCTTGCATCGCATTGTGGACAATCCACAACTTGTGGCAGGTAAAGTGGCAAGTGGACAATCAACAACTTGTGTCAGGTGATGTGGCCAGGTGACGTGGCCAGGTGACGTGGCAAGTGGACAATCCACAGCTTGTGGCAGGTGACGTGGCCAGGTAACGTGGCAAGTGGACAATCCACAACTTGTGGCAGGTGACATGGCAGGTGACGTGGCAAGTGGACAATTCACAACTTGTGGCAGGTGAAGTGGCCAGGTGACGTGGCACGTGATGTGGCCAGGTGACATGGCAAGTGGACAATCCACAACTTGTGGCAGGTGACGTGGCCAGGTGACGTGGCAGGTGACGTGGCAAGTGGACAATCCACAACTTGTGGCAGGTGACGTGGCCAGCTGACGTGGCAGGTAACGTGGCCAGGTGACGTGGCAGGTAACATGGCCAGGTGACGTGGCCAGGTAACGTGGCAAGTGGACAATCCACAACTTGTGGCAGGTGACGTGGCACGTGATGTGGCAAGGTGACGTGGCAAGTGGACAATCCACAACTTATGGCAGGTGACGTGGCACGTGATGTGGCAAGGTGACGTGGCAAGTGGACAATCCACAACTTGTGGCAGGTGACGTGGCCAGGTGATGTGGCCAGGTGACGTGGCAGGTGACGTGGCAAGTGGACAATCCACAACTTGTGGCAGGTGACGTGGCCAGGTGATGTGGCCAGGTGACGTGGCAGGTGACGTGGCAAGTGGACAATCCACAACTTGTGGCAGATGATGTGGCAAGTGATACGCTAAATACAAGTACACTGCTGCTCTCTCAGCTGCTGCTACTCACTCTGGTCTCACAAACTGGCTGAAATGGTTAAAATTTACTGTTTTTTGAGCTTAGGGAGGGTCTATGATGAAACGCTTATAAACGCAAACGCGGTTAAACGCCGCTAAACGCGGCCGCAAACGCGGCAAAACGCGCGTTTATAAACGCCGGTTTCAGCGTTTAAAAACGTGTGTTCAGCAGAGTTTGCACCTGCGTCTCGTGTGCATGGGGCCTTATTGTTTTTGGTTAATTTATTTTGAATTTTCTTTAAAATCTTTATTTTACAAGAGAATATAGGGTGCTTCCATGACAGTTTTTTCAGAGCAGGTGGGGATGGTCTGATAAGAAAGCCCAGCACAAGCACTACACTTGTTGGTGGGTCCTTCTGATTGAAAATGTTGTGTTTAAGGTGGAACTATTATTGTTTTTGGTTATTTTATTTTAAATTTTCTTTAAAATCTTTATTTTACAAGAGAACATAGGGTGCTACCATGACAGTTTTTTTCAGAGCAGGCATTGCTGTCTGATAAAAAGCCCAGCACAAGCACTACACTTGTTGGTGGGTTCTGCTGATTGAAAATGTTGTGTTTAAGGTGGAACTATTATTGTTTTTGTTTTTTGTTTTATTTATTTTTTTCTTTAAAATCTTTATTTTACAATGGAATGTAGCGGGTAGGTACCTTTCAGTATGCTGATTCGGATGGAGACATCAGTGATGTTCAGTTCCCTGCGGCCCAGCAGGTGGTGCTGTCACTTTGGGCCGGGGTTGAACCATCACTGGAGTGCCGTACCCTTTTTGGTCTCTCGCGGCTGTTGTGCGGCGGGGCAGGGAACACGCTGTGCTGGCTGGGAGAGGCTATAAAAGGGGCGGACATCTTCACCACGAGGTCCGAGTCCCAGGCACCTTTAGCCTGAGGGCTGCTGTCCAGCGGTCGGTGTTCAGGCGGCCTAGGCCTGGACACGTGGAGTTCGGGAGTCACCTCAGACACCCTCAGTCTGGGGTGGGGTGCATCATTCAGGCCTGGGGCCCAGCTTCTTCCACTGAGATCCGCCCGGGAGGAATCGTCCTAAGACACCCACAGAATCGGGTGTCTGAATCAAGGCATAAGGGACCGCGCAGGTGACCTTCCCGTAGATCTGGTGCAGCAGATTGCCAGTGCCGGGACAGGGCCTCCGGAGACCGTCGGGATGGATGTCCTCGCCAAACAGGGGCCATATTCATACGGAAGGTGGTCCACGTTCTAAGGTCTGTGGCAGAGACCACTACTCCGGTCAGTGGCAAAGACCGTTACTCAGGCCTGTGGCAGGGACCCCAACTAGTTCACCCGGTAGGTGGCAGCTACCAACTTTACGGTCTGTGGCAGAGACCGTGCGCCAGGCCTATCCGCACGAGAAAGGGATAGGAGAGTTCAATGTGCCTGGGCCTACTCGTATCCACACCCCTGTCTGTCTGTTATGGAAGTTCAACTGAGTATGTTCATTCTGGTATTGAAGAAATAAAGGAGAGTTGAACTTTTAAATGGTGTGGGGCTCTATTACTGGCAGATACACCTCCACGGAAGAAGCGGAGGCTCCATATGCAGAATGCAGACCCGAAGGTAATCTAAAGAGACTTTGCTAAAACCTCATATACATGTAAGGTGAAAGCTGGGCGTAGTGTCCTGCACTCTCTCCTCCAGAGTACCCCTAGACAACAGCCAAGAACAACAGATACAAGAGAAGGAGAGAGTGAGGCCGCTACAGGAACATAGGGTGCTTCCATAACATTTTTTTTCAGAGCAGGTGGGGCTGTCTGATAAGAAAGCCCAGCACTAGTGCTGCACTTGTTGGCAGCTCCTGCTGATCGAAAATCCAGACTGTTGAGAGAGAGGGAGGGGGGAATGTCCATGTGTTATTTATTTCATGATTTAGATCTTTGCTTGGAATTCCACTTTTCAGAATTCTAATGACATGGCATGGAATTATCCATCTTCAACCACAATGGACTTAAAAAGGTTCATTGAAAGGCCACTTTACAAAATAACTAAGTGTCTACCAGCTGAAACTTTTCCAAGACTTGGTTTGTTGGAATCAAACACTAAAAAAAAAATTCCAAGCGTTTTTACCAATTGATTGTTGGAACTGCTTTGGGTGGGACAACAGCAGCTGTAGAATATACAAGCTGGTTTTCTCTGCTTCCACAACGATTTACAAGGCTTAGGACAAATCCTGCACAGAAATACATTCTGGACTCAAGAAAATCCCAACTTAATTACATTTAGATTGCTGAATCATTAAGTATCATAAACATAAAATACTTCTTTTCATCTACAGTCGTTTTTTTTTGTTTTTTTTTTTACTTTACTGTGTTACATCTGCTGACCTCCTGTAGCGTTTGTGAAGGTACTTCTTGTTTACATGCACTTTAACAATGGCTGCTTGGTCTTTCTCAGGGCAAGTTTCCTGATGGTGGCAACAGTAGACAAGGTCTGTGTAATGGGTGTTGGCATGACCACTTGTTGTCTTCATTGGAAGTGTGCAACAGGTAGACAATATAGATGCACAGTTCGGGGACAGGAACAAACAAAACCATCCTGTAAGACAGGGGTCTCCAAAATCCGGCCCGCTACTGATTAGCTAGATCAGGGGGTCTCCAAACTACGGCCTATGGGCCACATCTGGGCCACTACAATTTTTTTTTTCTTTTTACAAATTTTATTGATAATTAAAGGCAGTTTCCAAAATAATCAAAAGATACAGGTCCAAAGAAGAAGCATCCATAGGTACAATACACAACCACAGGCGTAACATAAATACAATTCAATAGCAAGGAACTATAGACACAAGTATGCTAAAAAAAAAAAAAAAAAAAGAGAAAGGTCACTGTCAGGACTGGCAGAAATGCCATAACATGGAGGTGGAGATACAATGAATATGCAAAAAAAAATAATAAACAGACATTTTGATAATCTTGTAGTACCTCGTGTCACAGGCCCATGGATGAGGATATCATAATGGCTACTCCAGTGTGGACTTATGACCATGGAGGGGACCGCCACAGTTTTATATGGGAAGAAGAAGAAGAAAACAAAGAAGTAAAAAAAGGAAGCAGAGAAAAGGGGAGATGAATGGGAAAAGGAGGAGCGGAAAAAAAAAGGGAAGGGTGAAATACAGTTGGTATGACCCAGGGGAAGGTGGTAAAGGCCTCTAACATCCAGTGGAACCCACGTCAAAAAGGGCACTGCCCTCCTCAGAATAAGTAAATATGTTCCAAAAATTCCAGGTTTTTCGAGTACACTTCTCGTTTATATTGTGAAGAGAGTA
This sequence comes from Rana muscosa, assembly GCA_029206835.1. Classification (NCBI taxonomy): domain Eukaryota; kingdom Metazoa; phylum Chordata; class Amphibia; order Anura; family Ranidae; genus Rana; species Rana muscosa. The sequence goes on from CM055122.1 coordinate 311,527,335, forward strand.
TCAAACCCTCCATCAGATTCAATTCCTTAAAGTGGATGTAAACTCACTCATCACTAATCCTTTCTAAACTACTGCCATAGTGCTGATCTATAAGGATATAGATGCCTCCTGCATGTATCCTTATCTGTCAAATGTCTCCCCTCTGTTTGTTATAAGAACTGAAAAACTGCAGATTCTGTGGGTGGATCTGTTGTCTGGAGCTCGGTGGGTGGAATTTTGATGTGGAATTTTGATGTCAGTAGACTCCCCGCCCACCTCTACACTCTCCTTGTCAACATGCATTTTCTCATGTGTATTCCTTACACTGAACTTCTGCTATGATCACTAACATCCAGTCAAAATCCAGAAAAGTAACCACGTGACTTCAGAAAAGGAGTGGGAGTGGAAATCAAAAAATAATGCTGGTCTCCGGCTTAGTGCATGAGAAATGTAAATAACCCGTCACTCACAGCAAGGGGGCGGAACGGACAAAAGTTCTCTTGTTTGTCTGTTTATCTTACTGAAAAAAGAAGAGGATTGTTCAGAGCTGGATTAACGCTTTGTGGCAAGATTGGGCACAGATGATAGGAAATCTTATATACTACATTGTGACAGCAAAAAAAATAAAAAATTCAGGTTTACATCCACTTTAACCTTTTTGAGGCAAAGTCATATGGATGGTGGTTGGGTGCTTTTCCAGGTAAGAGGCACCACCACAAAATGTTATGTGGCCCACAGCCTGGGTCAGTTTCCTCAATGTATAGACTGGGAAATTTTGGGACATTTTTGACAGTCTCCTGATTTTTCCTGAAATGTTGGGTTAATGAAAACTCATAATTTCACTTATTCCTATTTACGATCTGTATTCTGTACTCCAGGCCTAGAACAGAAGAGGACCACAGGAATTTTCAGGTGCTACTAAAAAGTATACATTGTTGGTGAATTAAAAGTCCTATTTTTATTACAACCAAATTAATATTAAAATAACAAGTAAAAGTATGGAGTAAACTGATTACAGGGATAACTTCAGAGACAATAAAGTGTTGAGTATATAGATAACATTACATGATATCACTATACTCATAAAAAACAGGGAGAAGTGAAATTAAAAGCTTCCATTAACCAAAAATTTTAGGAAAAATCAGGAGACTTTGGCAAAAATGGGAAAGGCAAAATTAAGGTGGTCTTTGGTTGCTTGTTTTGTAGCTCCCCCACAGCAAACAACATCATCCAAAACTTCCAAATATAAAAGGGCTTGTGACCTGATCCCCATGACAGTGCCCAGCCTTGCCAGCCAAGCACTAGGCCAAGTAAAATAATCATATGGTTATAATAAAAAGAAGATTTTAAATTCACCAACATTGAATAATTACTAGGGGCACCTGAAAAGTCCCCAAGGTCTTCTGCTGTTATATGGTGTTGATTTTGAAGTTTTAGGGATGTGGTTATTACCCACGTGGCCGGTCACCAATTTGGTTTGACTCTCAGCCTGGAGATGAAGAGGTCGCAGGTCCTGGACCTAAAGTTTCTGGGTAGTGTCTCCAGCTGTGGAGGAGCTACTAAAAAAGCCAACCAACGACCTCCTTAATTTTCGCCTTCCACTTTGAGTACAATGCATTTCTCCACAATGGGGAAAATAAGCCAAAATCTTCTGATTTTACCTGAAAGTTTGGGTAAATGAACACTCTCAACTTCCCTATTTAACATTGGTATTCAGTAGACTTGTGCACAACAGAAAAATTTGTTTAGTTTCGGTTCGTTTCTTTTCGGTCCTGTTGATTCGTATTCCTTCTTAATTTTGTTAGATGGGATTTTTCGTGTTCCGACTAATTCGTATTTTCGCAAGCGACATTTTTAGTTCAATCGGATTGATTCGTAATAATGTAAGCCTTATTTTTAGTTGATTTATAATTCGTACTTTCGGTAGAGTACATTGTTTTTCGTTGATTCTGGACACAACTTTTTTTGGGTTCGTTGATTCGTAATTTTCCGTGTCTCTCTCACAACGACGCTGCCTATTATGCCTAATGTGCTTCGAATGGATTTGTCTTTTTCTAAATACATAGCGGTTATTTGTAACGATTCAAAATCTCGTATTTTACTTTCGTTTTTTACATGCGGCTATAGCCTCCGCCCCTGTACACCATTTTGAGAGGGAGTTCAGCACGGTGAGGGAGAAGCAGAGAGCAGAGCAGAGTGTTATTGTGCTTCGAATGGATTCGTACATTCGTAACTTTTTTCATAACGAATTATGCCGAAGACATTTGGGCATTCGCTATTTGCGGTATAATTTATTTCGGATTCGGTTTTATTCGTAATTGCTTTGTTCGGAAATTCGAATGCTTCCGAATGTCCGAAAGTTGCTAAATTCGGACGAATTTCGATTCGTTACGAAACGAATTGCACAAGCCTAGTATTCAGCATTTCCAGTCTGGAGATGAAGAGGACTTTAAAGCAAACCTGTGCTTTGCCCAAGCAGGTTAGCAGATGTAAGGTTTTCAAAAGAACTGACTAAATTATATCCAGATTTTATTTTTTCCAAAATGATTTGCTAAATGTTGCCGCTCCCAGATAAATCATTAAGCAGTTAGTCAATATGTGCACCCCGTGCGTCTACTGGAGCCCATCACCATCGCGTGTCACACGGTTGGCAATGGCTAGTACATTACTCCAAGGATTACTGAGCTGTATTACTCCATAGAAAAATAACTCCATGGTGGTCTAACGCAGGTGCCATGCAAAGCATGTGGAGTCTGTTTTATATCAACCCTCCCAATGAATAGTAATCCTCCCCATTCCGTGTGTGCAGGTCCTGATGACTTCATCGGCCTTGTAAAGAAATAACCAGAGGTGTGAAAGCAGACTAAGCAAAAATAAATTCAAACGGGGAACAGGATTATATAAAAATAAGCGGAGATCATAGCAGATGAGTCCGTCCTCTGAGCTACCACTAAATAGTCCTTTTCATGTTAGCCTCCGAGGAGAACTTGACACTAAGGCCCCATGCACACGAGACGCAGGTGCAAACTCTGCTGAACACACGTTTTTAAACGCTGAAACCGGCGTTTATAAACGCGCGTTTTGCCGCGTTGGCGGCCGCGTTTAGCGGCGTTTAACCGCGTTTGCGTTTATAAGCGTTTCATCATAGACCCTCCCTAAGCTCAAAAAACAGTAAATTTTAACCATTTCAGCCAGTTTGTGAGACCAGAGTGAGTAGCAGCAGCTGAGAGAGCAGCAGTGTACTTGTATTTAGCGTATCACTTGCCACTTCACCTGCCACAAGTTGTGAATTGTCCACTTGCCACGTCACCTGCCACGTCACCTGGCCACGTCACCTGCCACAAGTTGTGGATTGTCCACTTGCCACGTCACCTGGCCACGTCACCTGCCACAAGTTGTGGATTGTCCACTTGCCACGTCACCTGGCCACGTCACCTAGCCATGTTACCTGCCCACATTACCTGCCACGTCATCTAGCCACGTCACCTGCCACAAGTTGTGGATTGTCCACTTTCCACGTCACCTGGCCACATCACGTGCCACATCACCTGCCACAAGTTGTGAATTGTCCACTTGCCACGTCACCTGCCACGTCACCTGGCCACGTCACCTGCCACAAGTTGTGGATTGTCCACTTGCCACGTCACCTGGCCACGTCACCTGGCCACGTTACCTGCCACGTCACCTGGCCACGTCACCTGCCACAAGCTGTGGATTGTCCACTTGCCACGTCACCTGGCCACGTCACCTGGCCACATCACCTGACACAAGTTGTTGATTGTCCACTTGCCACTTTACCTGCCACAAGTTGTGGATTGTCCACAATGCGATGCAAGCAATTACAGTTTTCTTTTATATTTTTTAATAGTTTTTCATCATTTGCCATCATTTTTGAGATTTCTAATGTTAAAAAATAGGTCACCTTTAAAAACGCTTATAAACGCAAACGCGGCAAAACGCCGGTACCGCGTTTAGCCGCGTTTAGCAGCGTTTAGCGTCTGAAACGTGAAAACTTTTGCGTCTGAACCCATTTTTTTGCTTCTGGAAAAACGAGGTTAAACGCAACTGCTTGTAAACGCCAAAAAACGAGAGCGTGTGCATGGACACATAGGATAACATTGAATGGGTTCAGGAGCAGTTGAAAAAAGCGTCCAACTGCCTCTGAACGCGCGTTCAACAGCAAATAACAGCGTCTCGTGTGCATGGGGCCTAAAATACAGTAAAATGTTGGCTACAACAGTTTTCCTTCCAGACCTCTTGAAGCTTGGACATAAGTGGTTATTAAAGGTCCTTCTACATCTTTCAGCATTAAAACGCTCTCATATTACCTACTTTCACTTCATATATTGTATATATACAGTGTATATATATATATATATATATATATATATATATATATATATATATATATATATATATATAATGCCAAACAAATATACAGTATCTCACAAAAGTGAGTACACCCCTCACATTTTTGTAAATATTTTATTATATCTTTTCATGTGACAACACTGAAGAAATGACACTTTGCTACAATGTAAAGTAGTGAGTGTACAGCTTGTATAACAGTGTAAATTTGCTGTCCCCTCAAAATATCCCAACAAACAGACATTAATGACTAAACCGCTGGCAACAAAAGTGAAAATGTAAAAATTGGGCCCAAATTGTCAATATTTTGTGGGGCCACCATTATTTTCCAACACTGCCTTAACCCTCTTGGGCATGGAGATCACCAGAGCTTCACAGGTGGCCACTGGAGTCCTCTTACCCTCCTCCATGACGACATCACGGAGCTGGTGGATGTTGGAGACCTTGCGCTCCTCCACCTTCCGTTTGAGGATGTCCCACAGATGCTCAACAGGGTTTCGGTCTGGAGACATGCTTGGCCAGTCCATCACCTTTACCCTCAACTTCTTTAGCAAGGCAGTAGTGATCTTGGAGGTGTGTTCGGGGTCGTTATCATGTTGGAATACTGCCCTGCGGCCCAGTCTCTGAAGCAAGGGGATCATGCTCTGCTTCAGTATGTCACAGTACATGTTGGCATTCATGGTTCCCTCAATGAACTGTAGCTCCCCAGTGCCGGCAGCACTCATGCAGTCCCAGACCATGACACTCCCACCACCACCATGCTTGACTGTAGGCAACACACTTGTCTTTTTACTCCTCACCTGGTTGCCGCCACACACGCTTGTCACTATCTGGACCAAATAAGTTTATCTTGGTCTCATCAGACCACAGGACATGGTTCCAGTAATCCATGTCCTTAGTCTGCTTGTCCTCAGCAAACTATTTGCGGACTTTCGTGCGCATCATCTTTAGAAGAGGCTTCCTTCTGGGACAACAGCCATGCAGACCAATTTGATGCAGTGTGCGGCGTATAGTCTGAGCACTGACAGGCTGACCCCCCCACCCCTTCAACCTCAGCAGCAATGCTGGCAGCACTCATACGTCTATTTCCCAAAGACAACCTCTGGATATGACGCTGAGCACGCACACTCAACTTCTTTGGTTGACCATGGCAAGGCCTGTTCCGAGTGGAACCTGTCCTGTTAAACCGCTGTATGGTCTTGGCCACCGTACTGCAACTCAGTTTCAGGGTCTTGGCAATCTTCTTATAGCCTCGGCCATCTTTATTTAGAGCAACAATTCTTTTTTTTAGATCCTCAGAGAGTTCTTTGCCATGAGGTGCCATGTTGAACTTCCAGTGACCAGTATAAGAGAGTGAGAGCGATAATACCAAATTTAACACACCTGCTCCCTATTCACACTTGAGACCTTCTAACACTAACGAGTCACATGACACTGGGGAGGGAAAATGGCTTATTGGGCCCATTTGGACATTTTCACTTAGGGGTGTACTCACTTTTGATGCCAGCGGTTTAGACATTAATGGCTGTGTGTTGAGTTATTTTGAGGGGACAGCAAATTTACACTGTTATACAAGCTGTACACTCACTACTTTACATTGTAGCAAAGTGTCATTTCTTCAGTGTTGTCACATGAAAAGATCTAATAAAATATTTACAAAAATGTGAGGGGTGTACTCACTTTTGTGAGATACTGTAAATAACTATATATAAAACCCCAAACCCAAAGCTCCCAACTGTTTCTCTTTTAGAGGAACTGTCTCCCTTTTGGAACCAAGCCTATTTGTCCCTTTTCCATTTGAAATGTCTCTCTTTTTGAGAGCTATAAATAAATTGATTATTTAAAGCAGAAGTAAGTTTAAAAAACAATTTCAAGTAGGCTTTTATTTCAGAAGAGACTCTTTTTGGTCTATGTATAAAACATTTGCAACGTGGATGTCTTAACCATTTGCATTGACACTATGGGGTTAATTTACTAAAATTGGAAAGTGCAAAATCTGATACTTCAAGAAGTGCTGAAGCCTGCTAGCAGCTCGATTAAACTGACAATCAGCACTCCCATTAAAATCTGTCTTCAACACTTACAAACTTGAGCTGAATGGTACTTTAAAAGCTTCAAGAGAGCTTGCTAAAAACTCGGCAAATGCTTTGTCAAAGCTTGCTGTTCACACTCTTATACAAGCTGAAGGTCGTGTGAAACAGGATTGGAAGTGAGTGATCTGCTGGCAACAACCCTGAAAACAGCAGTTGTGAAAATGTCTGCAGAATAAACCAGATAATACACATAAACCAAATATCAAACAAGTCCAAGAGCGCAGACAGAAAATCCATTCACTGAACACCCCCATACCACTTTAGGGATCTTATGTACGCTCTCCCATACCAGGCTCCCTTTCTGAACGGTAACACCTCAACACATTCTTCCAATGTTGATTGAAGTGGGAATGGAAAAATACACTCGCTGAGTGATATGGAGCTCTGGACATTAATTTCCTGTATGGGCCACCGTTTATTTAAATCATATTTTCCCATGTCATATCAAATAGGGGAAGCTGGCAGAACACATTACTAAAACCTCTACGGAGATACGTGACCCCTGCTTAAAGCAGGATTCCACTTCTAGATCCTTTTGTACAGAGATAAATGTTAAAGTATCTACTCCTGAAGGTCTTTGTAGCACCCTGATAGTAGGCAGGGTTGCTAACAAATTTAGCTTGCTAGGTGGCAATTAGCCTGGCTGATTGATAGGGGATTCACTGGCTTTTTCCCTAACTCTGGGTTTGATGCACTTCTCTCTTCTGTCACTAGGTGGCATTGTTGCCTGTGGCAGTGGAATGATAAGGGCATAAGGAATCCAGACTAGGAGTGAATAGGTTGACTCAGCCAATTGGCAGGGGTTACTTTGGTCCCTTGGCCTGCTGGGAGAGCCTATTTATTTGGGAGGAGTCAGGTGATCTGGGTTCTGTGCCACCTGGACGGCTGTCTGGGTGGACATGTGTCACAAGTCTCCAGGTTGCTAGGCCAGAAGCCAGAGGCCTATCCGGGGGGCACCTGGCTGCTAGGCAGTCTGTGGCCAATAAAGGTTTGAGAGAGGCAGCACAGAGTTGGGCTTCAGGCTGGAAGCCCAATCAAGTTGCAGGGGTTTTTCCAGACAGGGGAACTGGATCGTTGCCAGCAGTGAAGGAGAAGCAGTTGCCACAAGGGATGACCACTCGTGTCGCCAATGGTAAGTTATGATCAAGGGAGGAATAGTCGCCAGCAAGGGACAACCATTCCTGTTATCAGAGGCCAGTATATGGAAGTCTGAAAGAGTACCAGAGCAGCCTTTTCACCAGCTGGGGAGGGTGAAGAAGTGGGAAAGCTTCAGCAGAGTGCCAAGCCAGGGAACCAGCGGGCTAGCGGGGGTGAAGCTTGAGGAGTTTACAGCGGGTTTAACTGTGGAAGAGCTCAGAGGATCCAGTGCTGGCTGGGATCTGGAAGTCTAGTGAGAGACCGGGAGTTCAGTGAGTGAAGATCTACAGTAGGATACTGTGAGATGTGAGAGAAGATCTATAACAGGTTACCGTGAGTTACGTGTATGGATCTCTATTGACTGTTCAAAGTTCAGTTGCCATAGGAGACAGCAGTTCTACAAATACAGTTGCAACATCCAGCTTAAAGGCCCTCCACCTGTATAGCTGTCTGCCTCTTATTTTGTCTCGGAGCCTGCCAATTACTCTTGCATCTGCCTAAGGGTGTCCTGGCCCTAATCTTCTCTCCAGTTCTTAATACAAAAGTGGGGGAATTTTATGGGATTTTGAAGGTGCAAATTTACAACAAAGTTATAATGAAAAAATATTATTTATTGAAAATTTAAAATGACATACCGTATATACTCGAGTATAAGCCGACCTGAATATAAGCCGAGGCCCCTAATTTAACACAAAAAACTGGGAAAACGTATTGACTCGTGTATAAGCCGAGGGTGAGAAATGCAGCAGCTACTGTAAGTGGAAAAGATGGTCAACAATGCCCATCTGCAGCTGCATACCTCAATGTGTCTATTGCATACCTCCCTGTGTCCTGTGCATGCCTACCTGTGCAGATCTGCCTACCTCACTGTGTCCTGTGTACCTCCCTGTGTCCATTGCAGCCTACTACCTGTGTCCATTGCAGCCTACCAGTGTCCATTGCAGCCTACCAGTGTCCATTGCAGCCTACCAGTGTCCATTGCAGCCTACCAGTGTCCTGTGCATGCCTCCGTGTGCCCATCTGCAGCCTCTGTGTGCCCATCTGCAGCCTCTGTGTGCCCATCTGCAGCCTCTGTGTGCCCATCTGCAGCCTCTGTGTGCCCATCTGCAGCCTCTGTGTGCCCATCTGCAGCCTCTGTGTGCCCATCTGCAGCCTCTGTGTGCCCATCTGCAGCCTCTGTGTGCCCATCTGCAGCCTCTGTGTGCCCATCTGCAGCCTCTGTGTGCCCATCTGCAGCCTCTGTGTGCCCATCTGCAGCCTCTGTGTGCCCATCTGCAGCCTCTGTGTGCCCATCTGCAGCCTCTGTGTGCCCATCTGCAGCCTCTGTGTGCCCATCTGCAGCCTCTGTGTGCCCATCTGCAGCCTCTGTGTGCCCATCTGCAGCCTCTGTGTGCCCATCTGCAGCCTCTGTGTGCCCATCTGCAGCCTCTGTGTGCCCATCTGCAGCCTCTGTGTGCCCATCTGCAGCCTCTGTGTGCCCATCTGCAGCCTCTGTGTGCCCATCTGCAGCCTCTGTGTGCCCATCTGCAGCCTCTGTGTGCCCATCTGCAGCCTCTGTGTGCCCATCTGCAGCCTCTGTGTGCCCATCTGCAGCCTCTGTGTGCCCATCTGCAGCCTCTGTGTGCCCATCTGCAGCCTCTGTGTGCCCATCTGCAGCCTCTGTGTGCCCATCTGCAGCCTCTGTGTGCCCATCTGCAGCCTCTGTGTGCCCATCTGCAGCCTCTGTGTGCCCATCTGCAGCCTCTGTGTGCCCATCTGCAGCCTCTGTGTGCCCATCTGCAGCCTCTGTGTGCCCATCTGCAGCCTCTGTGTGCCCATCTGCAGCCTCTGTGTGCCCATCTGCAGCCTCTGTGTGCCCATCTGCAGCCTCTGTGTGCCCATCTGCAGCCTCTGTGTGCCCATCTGCAGCCTCTGTGTGCCCATCTGCAGCCTCTGTGTGCCCATCTGCAGCCTCTGTGTGCCCATCTGCAGCCTCTGTGTGCCCATCTGCAGCCTCTGTGTGCCCATCTGCAGCCTCTGTGTGCCCATCTGCAGCCTCTGTGTGCCCATCTGCAGCCTCTGTGTGCCCATCTGCAGCCTCTGTGTGCCCATCTGCAGCCTCTGTGTGCCCATCTGCAGCCTCTGTGTGCCCATCTGCAGCCTCTGTGTGCCCATCTGCAGCCTCTGTGTGCCCATCTGCAGCCTCTGTGTGCCCATCTGCAGCCTCTGTGTGCCCATCTGCAGCCTCTGTGTGCCCATCTGCAGCCTCTGTGTGCCCATCTGCAGCCTCTGTGTGCCCATCTGCAGCCTCTGTGTGCCCATCTGCAGCCTCTGTGTGCCCATCTGCAGCCTCTGTGTGCCCATCTGCAGCCTCTGTGTGCCCATCTGCAGCCTCTGTGTGCCCATCTGCAGCCTCTGTGTGCCCATCTGCAGCCTCTGTGTGCCCATCTGCAGCCTCTGTGTGCCCATCTGCAGCCTCTGTGTGCCCATCTGCAGCCTCTGTGTGCCCATCTGCAGCCTCTGTGTGCCCATCTGCAGCCTCTGTGTGCCCATCTGCAGCCTCTGTGTGCCCATCTGCAGCCTCTGTGTGCCCATCTGCAGCCTCTGTGTGCCCATCTGCAGCCTCTGTGTGCCCATCTGCAGCCTCTGTGTGCCCATCTGCAGCCTCTGTGTGCCCATCTGCAGCCTCTGTGTGCCCATCTGCAGCCTCTGTGTGCCCATCTGCAGCCTCTGTGTGCCCATCTGCAGCCTCTGTGTGCCCATCTGCAGCCTCTGTGTGCCCATCTGCAGCCTCTGTGTGCCCATCTGCAGCCTCTGTGTGCCCATCTGCAGCCTCTGTGTGCCCATCTGCAGCCTCTGTGTGCCCATCTGCAGCCTCTGTGTGCCCATCTGCAGCCTCTGTGTGCCCATCTGCAGCCTCTGTGTGCCCATCTGCAGCCTCTGTGTGCCCATCTGCAGCCTCTGTGTGCCCATCTGCAGCCTCTGTGTGCCCATCTGCAGCCTCTGTGTGCCCATCTGCAGCCTCTGTGTGCCCATCTGCAGCCTCTGTGTGCCCATCTGCAGCCTCTGTGTGCCCATCTGCAGCCTCTGTGTGCCCATCTGCAGCCTCTGTGTGCCCATCTGCAGCCTCTGTGTGCCCATCTGCAGCCTCTGTGTGCCCATCTGCAGCCTCTGTGTGCCCATCTGCAGCCTCTGTGTGCCCATCTGCAGCCTCTGTGTGCCCATCTGCAGCCTCTGTGTGCCCATCTGCAGCCTCTGTGTGCCCATCTGCAGCCTCTGTGTGCCCATCTGCAGCCTCTGTGTGCCCATCTGCAGCCTCTGTGTGCCCATCTGCAGCCTCTGTGTGCCCATCTGCAGCCTCTGTGTGCCCATCTGCAGCCTCTGTGTGCCCATCTGCAGCCTCTGTGTGCCCATCTGCAGCCTCTGTGTGCCCATCTGCAGCCTCTGTGTGCCCATCTGCAGCCTCTGTGTGCCCATCTGCAGCCTCTGTGTGCCCATCTGCAGCCTCTGTGTGCCCATCTGCAGCCTCTGTGTGCCCATCTGCAGCCTCTGTGTGCCCATCTGCAGCCTCTGTGTGCCCATCTGCAGCCTCTGTGTGCCCATCTGCAGCCTCTGTGTGCCCATCTGCAGCCTCTGTGTGCCCATCTGCAGCCTCTGTGTGCCCATCTGCAGCCTCTGTGTGCCCATCTGCAGCCTCTGTGTGCCCATCTGCAGCCTCTGTGTGCCCATCTGCAGCCTCTGTGTGCCCATCTGCAGCCTCTGTGTGCCCATCTGCAGCCTCCGTGTGCCCATCTGCAGCCTCCGTGTGCCCATCTGCAGCCTCCGTGTGCCCATCTGCAGCCTCCGTGTGCCCATCTGCAGCCTCCGTGTGCCCATCTGCAGCCTCCGTGTGCCCATCTGCAGCCTCCGTGTGCCCATCTGCAGCCTCCGTGTGCCCATCTGCAGCCTCCGTGTGCCCATCTGCAGCCTCCGTGTGCCCATCTGCAGCCTCCGTGTGCCCATCTGCAGCCTCCGTGTGCCCATCTGCAGCCTCCGTGTGCCCATCTGCAGCCTCCGTGTGCCCATCTGCAGCCTCCGTGTGCCCATCTGCAGCCTCCGTGTGCCGTTTTGCATTCTCTGTGCCGCTCTGCATCCACCGATCAGCGTGTCATAAAAACATACGGCGGCCATTCCAGTATTTAAAAGCTGCGCCCCCTCCTCGTTTTTGATAGGCGGAACACTCAATTTCCCAGCATTCAGTATTCCGCCTATCACGGACATCCGCTCATCCTCATAACACGGACGAGGATGAGAGGATGTCCGTGATAGTCTGAACACTGACTGCTGGGAAATTGAGTGTTCCGCCTATCACAGACAAGGAGGCGTGGCTTTTGAACACTGGAATGGCCGCCGTCTGTCTGCAGGACGCGCTGATCAGGTAGGCAGACGGCGGCGACTCGAGTATAAGCAGAGGGGGGCACTTTCAGCTTAAAAAAAAGGGCTGAAAATCTCAGCTTATACTCGAGTATATACGGTAATCCAAATATGAAAATCTAATCATACAGTACAGTTGAAAAGTGCAGACTGAATAGTTCTCTACATGTTTCGCCAAGAGTAGTAGCTTCCTCAGGAGAATTTATTTATCAGGCACTGTAAACACTAAAAATAGAAAAAATTATTTTAGAGAAACATACAAAAAGACTGTAAGAGAACTGTCAGCGCGCTCCGGGCACACTCGCACACGCACATGCGCACAAGGAACTCGGCAGATCACAGACGCGCCAATGCGCATGCGCAGAGGAGCATGCACATCCGCTGGTAGCGTGTCCACGCTTTCCTTTGGCGCCAGACGGCCTATTTAAGGGGCGCACTGACCCCAGTCTAATGCTGATGGATCTTCAGCTGTTCCTGTACCTGTATCTTGCTGTTTACCTGCCTGTCACCTGTTGCTGAACCTGCTTGGAATAACCATCAGCACCCAAGAGGGGGATACCGATCCAAGTAGCAGGCGCCATCTAGTGGAGTCTAAATAAAAAACAACACTCAATATGACGCCCTGGGCGTTCATATGGTCACCTGATCCACAGAGAATCCCTATTTAATGTTGGCAATTGTAACTTGAATAATATAATGTCTAAAAAGATCAAAATTGTATAAATCAGTTAAATAGGGATTCTCTGTGGATCAGGTGACCCAGTTCCCAATTCCCCGTGGAGTTGTCTTTGCCATTCGTGTGCTTGTTTTCTTCTTGTGATGCTCAATGCCTAGTTGGACCTTTTACAGCTATTATTATGATGCTTGGTGTGTCCTACACCTTAGCGTCATTTTCGGGGTTTGACCGCTGCTGTGTCTCCGGCGCACTTGATTTGGACATCTATTACGTCACTTCCAGCGCGCCGTTGATGCGGCAGCCTCACTTCCCGTATGTCCCAGACCATGCGTTTGCCACTTCCGGCGCGACTCCGGCATGTGAGCAGACGCACATGCAGCGTCCTCACCGCCCATTTATTTTGTCGCCAAATAGGAGCCCTATAGGGAGGTGGAGGGGGGTTTATAAACTTACCTGCTAAAGTTTTTCATTGTTGGCCCAGTTCTAGGAGGGGGAGGAATACACCGTGGAACCTCTGAATAAGGTAATTAACTTCATCGATTTATCTGAGTATTCTACTATATTATTAACCACTTCCATACAGGGCACTTATACACCTTCCTGCCCAGACCAATTTTCAGCTTTCTTCGCTGTTGCATTTTGAATGACAATTGCGCGGTCATGCTACACTGTACCCAAACTAAATTTTTATCATTTTGTTCCCACAAATAGAGCTTTCTTTTGGTGGTATTTGATCACCTCTGCGATTTTAATTTTCTGCTAAAAGAATTTAAAAAAAGACCGAAAATTTTGAAAAAAAAACGTGTTTTTTTGTTTCAGTTACAAAACTTTGTAAATAAGTACGTTTTCTCCTTCACTGATGGTCACTGATAAGGCGGCACTGATGGGCACCAATGAGGCGGCACTGATGGGCACCGATGAGGTGGCACGGATAGGCACCGATAGGCGGCACGGATAGGCACCGATAGGCGGCACGGATTGGCACCGGTAGGCGGCACGGATGGGCACTGGTAGGCGGCACGGATGGGCACAGATAGGCGGCACGGATGGGCACAGATAGGCGGCACGAATGGGCACCGATGAGGTGGCACGGATGGGCACCGATGAGGTGGCACGGATGGGCACCGATAGGCGGCACGGATGGGAACGAATAGGCGGCACGGATGGGCACTGATAGGTGGCATGGATGGGCACTGATAGGTGGCACTGTACTATAATGTGTTGTAGTAATGGATGCTAATCAGTGCCAAAAAATAATGCCTGCCAATCAGTGATGCCCATTGTGGGCACTGATTGGCATCCATTGTGGGCACTGATTGGCATCCATTACATTTCGTACTTCACCGCGCTTTGCTTGAGTATTTTTTTTCATGATAGTGTGTAGGCAAGGCAGGCTTGAGAAGAATCACGTCGAGAAAAACGTTGGTTTTTTCAATGACATTAAAAACGGTCGTGTGTACGCGGCATAAGACTGTGCTTATGGTTGGGTAGCTTGAATTCAGCACATGGGGCAAGTCATGGGTAAGAGAGGGGACCTGCCAGGACTGGTGAGTGCTGTAGTGAATCGGCATCTGCATGAAAGGGTAAGTCCACCCCAAAATGTTTCAGTTATAAGAGAAGCCGGGAGGGCTGAGTCAGCTCCTGGTTTCTTATATGTCATGAATATTCCCCACCATGAGACGTCCCTACCATAATTCCCAACTCTGTTCCTGTCCACTTGGGATTTTTGGGTGTCCCCATCCACCTTTGGTGTGTTTCACTCAAAAATATTTTAGTTATAAGGGAATTAAGGAGGGCTGAGTCAGCCCCTGGCTTCTTATCTATCATGACTATTTCCACCAGTAGGATGTCCCTAGCATAATTCCTAACACCCCTACCCACCTCCCAGCATTGCCCCCTATTTAGGAGCCACGCACCTAAAATTAAAAATTTTGACCTCCAGTTATTCCCCAAATTATGCACCTCCAGACCCCAGACCAGCCCCAAAGGATGCTGGAACTTTATTGTGTTGCGCACTGCTGCGTCGTTATTGCAGCAGAAGCAATAATAAACAGCGCCCCCATCCAGCAATTGTAGATAGGCTGCCCCCCAATCCAGCAACAATAGATAGGCAGCCCCCTCGTTCAGCAACAATAGATAGGCAGACTCCCTCCCCAGCAACCTGCAGATAGGCAGCCCCCTCATCCAGCAACAATAGATAGGCAGACCCCCCATCCAGCAACAATAGATAGGCAGACCCCCCATCCAGCAACAATAGATAGGCAGACCCCCCATCCAGCAACAATAGATAGGCAGACCCCCCATCCAGCAACAATAGATAGACAGCCCCCTCATCCAGCAACAATAGATAGGCAGACCCCCCCATCCAGCAACAATAGATAGGCAGCCCCCTCATCCAGCAACAATAGATAGGCAGACCTCCCATCCAGCAACAATAGATAGGCAAACCCCCATCCAGCAACAATAGATAGGCAGCCTCCTCATCCAGCAACAATAGATAGGCAGCCCCCTCATCCAGCAACAATAGATAGGCAGACCCCCCATCCAGCAACAATAGATAGGCAGCCCCCTCATCCAGCAACAATAGATAGGCAGCCCCCTCATCCAGCAACAATAGATAGGCAGCCCCCTCATCCAGCAACAATAGATAGGCAGCCCCCTCATCCAGCAACAATAGATAGGCAGACCCCCCATCCAGCAACAATAGATAGGCAGCCCCCTCATCCAGCAACAATAGATAGGCAGACCTCCCATCCAGCAACAATAGATAGGCAGACCCCCCATCCAGCAACAATAGATAGGCAGCCCCCTCATCCAGCAACAATAGATAGGCAGACCCCCCAACCAGCAACAATAGATAGGCAGACTCCCTCCCCAGCAACCTGCAGATAGGCAGACCCCCCATCCAGCAACAATAGATAGGCAGACCCCCCATCCAGCAACAATAGATAGGCAGCCCTCTCATCCAGCAACAATAGATAGGCAGACCCCCCATCCAGCAACAATAGATAGGCAGCCCCCTCATCCAGCAACAATAGATAGGCAGCCCCCTCATCCAGCAACAATAGATAGGCAGCCCCCTCATCCAGCAACAATAGATAGGCAGACCCCCCATCCAGCAACAATAGATAGGCAGCCCCCCCATCCAGCAACAATAGATAGGCAGACTCCCCCCCCCCAGCAACCTGCAGATAGGCAGCCCCCCCCCCATCAGCAACAATAGATAGGCAGACCCCTCATCCAGCATCAATAGATGTGGCCCATGGTCAAGTTGAGTTTGAAACCCCTGGGCTAGATGATGCTGGTCCTCTTCCAGACAGGAAATGGGGCGGGGCTCTATCTGACTTGCTGCAGTTTCTAATGCACATTGGGAGAAGCTCGCAGTGTGCGGTGAAATCAGAGTGAACCCATTTCAGTCCAGGAGAGGAGCCGATACAACTGTGCAAGACTGAAGGGAAGGCCGGAGATCGGATTTTAAGTTGAAAGGCGATTAAAACTTCATTTGGACCGGAATCCTCGGTGTGTGATCATATCACATCAATGACAAACTGACGTTGGTAATGGGAAGATGTTATTAGTTTATCATTTACAAGTCATTATCTCATTACAGCATTTCACTGGAAACAATTACCATTCCTGTATGCTAATCGCCCTGAACGAAGATCTTCCTCTGATAATGTAAGTGGCCGTTGAGCGAACAAATATTTTGCATTAAATACGAAGAGGTTAGCAGGAGGTGGAGGATCATGTTGTTTAAAGTGACCCTGTCACATGAATAAAACTGTTAAAAAAAGTGATGCTGAGCCACATGTTTAAAAGAACTGAAATCCAAAAAAATGAAAGAGATGGGCTAGTGACAGTCAGGCTGGGGAGGAAAGGGCTATATGATGCTGGACGTCCTCCAGCCAGGAAAGGAGGTGGACTGCAATATTATGACCCCCCTCCGCACCCAGAGTCTAATGCCCCGTACACACGACCGGTTTTCCCGACGAGAAAACTGTCATTTTTTAGATTGGTCGGGAAAACCGGTCGTGTGTATCTTCCATAGCAGTTTTCCAGACGAGAAAACTGCCCGCAAAAAATTTAGAACCTTCTCTATTTTTTCCCGTCGTGTTTCCCGTCAGTCTTTTTCTCGTCGCGAAAACCGGTCATGTGTACGCTTTTCCGAGGGGAAAAAAAACACGCATGCTCAGAATCAAGTATGAGACGGGAGCGCTCTTTCTGGTAAAACTAGCGTTCGTAATGGAGATAGCACATTCGTCACGCTGTAACGGACTAATAAGCACGAGGCTGAAAAGCGCGAATCGTCGCTCAACAAACTTTTACTAACACGAGGATCAGCAAAAGCAGCCCAAGGGGTGGCGCCATCCGAATGGAAGAGCTAAGTATTTATATTCTTCTTTTATTATCTTTTCTAAGAGCCGGTTCACACCAGGGCGACTCGTCAGGCGACTCAGTCGCCTGACAAGTCGCGTCCCACGCTTTTCAATGGAATCGTTCTAAGTAAGAGCGACTCAGGTCGCTCCGACTTAGAAAAAGGTTCCTGTACTACTTTTGGGGGCGACCCAAGGCGACCTGCATTGACTTTTATACAGAAGTCTTATGCAAATCGCCTCGGCGGGCGTCTCAAGTCGTCTTGAGATCGCGCTGCCGAGGTCGCCCCCACAAGTCGTGCCGCGTCGCGCCGCCCTGGTGTGAACCTTACAGGTTAACTTTCACACCTCGAAAAGCAAAAAAAACAAAAAAAACCCAAAAAACTATACTCCCCTCCCCCTGTCATGTTACGTCCCCAAGCTTTTTCACTGGCTGCTGTTAGAATGTTTTTAGAATAACGGCACCAAGAACAGCTGGCGATTCTTTATGTAGCAAGGTCTCGGGCCTTGTCCAGTCTAATGAGAACTTTCCAGGCCAAAGATAGCTGACATCCTATTGTATGTGGTGGGTTGTGAGGCATAGTGGGTGCAAGGTGGACAAAGTTATTGGGTGCCAGACACTTCTTGGAGGTAAAAGAGGTTTCATTTCTCTTAACAGTCCTTTTTTGTATATTGGGGGGAAAGAGGGTTAGGGCCAGGACACCCTTAAGTAATTGTAAATTCAATTAGCAGACTCTGAAGCCTAGTACACACGGCCGAGTTTCCCGTTGCAAAAAAAACGTTGTTTTTCTCGACGGGTTTCTTGTCAAGCTTGACGAGATTCTTGTCAAGCTTTCCTTGCATACACACTGTCAATCCAAAATCTCGTCGGTCTAAAAGCGCGGTGACGTACGACACGTACGACGGCCGAATAAAGGGGAAGTTCCATTCTCATGGCGCAACCCCTTGGGCTGCTTTTGCTGATCTCGTGTTACCGCGTGTTAGTAAAAGTTTAGTGAGAGAGGATTCGCGCTTTTCTGTCTCCGTGCTTTTAGTTCGTTACAGCGTGACCAATGTGCTATCTCCATTACGAACGCTAGTTTTACCAGAACGAGCGCTCCCGTCTCATCACTTGAGTCTGACCATGCGCGGTTTTTGAAGACTCGGAAAAGCCTACACACGAACGGTTTTCTCGTCCAAATACAGTCTGACGAGAATCATGCCGAGAAAAAATGAGACTCCGACGAGAAAAAAGACGACATCTCGTCGAGATTTTGGCCAGTTTTCTCGACGAGAAACCATACACACGAACTGTTTTCTTGGCAAGAAAGCTCTCCCAACAGTTTTCTTGTGTTTTTTTTGCTGAGAAAACTGGTCGTGTGTACGCGGCCTGAGACTTCAATAGGAGGACAGCCGTGCAGGGAAAGGCCTCAGCAAGATGCCACATCTGCACGTGCAGGAATGCTGTCTCCTATGGCAACAGTCTTTAACAGTTCATAACACAAATGTAACAGTTCTTTCACTTCCACTACAGTCACTCCTTGTAGTTCTTCAGCCCCTTGAGCTCCCGGTCTTAAGCCTCGTACACGCGCTCGAGAATCTCAGCGTAAAAAAAACAGTTGTTTTTCTCGACGAGATTCTTGTCAAGCTTTCCTTGCATACACACTGTCAATTCCAAATCTCGTCGTCGTAAAGCGCAGTGACGTACAATACGTAAGACGGCAGTATAAAGGGGAAGTTCGATTCCAATGGCGCCACCCCTTGGGCTGCTTTTTGCTGATCTCGTGTTACCGCGTGTTAGTAAAAGTTTGGGAAGAGACGATTCGCGCTTTTCAGTCTTCGTGCTTTCAGCTCGTTACAGCGTGACGAATGTGCTATCTCCATTACGAACGCTAGTTTTACCAGAAGGTGCGCTCCCGTCTTATACTTGATTCTGAGCATGCGCAATTTTTTAAGACTCGGAAAAGCATACACACGACCGGTTTTCTCGTTGGGAAACAGGCCGACGAGAATCTCGACGAGAAAAACGAGAATCCTGACGAGAAAATAGAGAGCAGGTTCTCTATTTTTCTCGTTGAGATTCCCGGCAGTTTTCCTGACGAGTAACCCTACACACGAACGGTTTTCTCGGCAAAAAGCTCTCCCAGCAGTTTTCTTGTTGTTTTTTGCAGAGAAAACCGGTCGTGTGTACGAGGCTTCACTCTCTAGACCCTCTGATTTACTGACTCTGAATCCCTTGAGCTCCTCCGATCTTCACAGTGGTATCCCCTCAAACGTCACCCCCGCTTCCCTGCTGGGTCCCTAGCTTGGCACTCCAGATAATTCTCAAGCTTCACCCCTGCTGACCGGCTCGGTCACTGGCTTGACACACAAGGCTGCTCTGCAAGCATCACCTCTGCTGGTTGGGTCCCTGGCTTGATCACCGCCTGAAGTTTCCCGATATTCCACCGTACCTGTTCGGTGAGAATGTGACTCCGGTACTTGCTTCAGTTACTCACTGTGGCCCCTGGTAACAAGGTGGTTGGTCCCTTAAGTGGCAACAGCTTCCCTTCTACCTTCGACCACGACAGGTTCTCCGGCTGGCGGAATCGTCACTTTTAGTTGGACTGCAAGCTCCAGTGATTGCTGTGTCTTTCAGACAGTGGCCCTTTACCATGTGATCAGCTGTCCAATCACATGTAACACACTTGCTGGTTATCGGCATTCCTTTACTCACGCACTGCCACAGTGTGAGGAGAAGAGAGCCGGAAACCGGCAAGTGTGACAGGACACTTTTACACTGATTATCAGTGCAGCCCCAACATTGCCAATCAGTGCCCATCAGTGCTGCCTATCAGTGCTGCCTATAAGTGCCCATCAGTGCTGCCTATAAGTGCCCATCAGTGCTGCCTATAAGTGCCCATCAGTGCTGCCTATAAGTGCCCATCAGTGCTGACTATCAGTGCCCATCAGTGCTGCCTATCAGTGCCACCTATCAGTGCCTCCTCATCAGTGCTACCTCTCAGTGCCAATCAGTGTTGCTTATCAGTGCCTTCTCACCAGTACTGCCTATCAGTGCTGCCCATCAGTGCCACCTATCAGTGCTACCTCTCAGTGCCCATCAGTGTTGCCTATCAGTGCCTCCTCATCAGTGCTACCTCTCAGTGACCATCAGTGTTGCTTGTCAGTGCCACCTATCAGTGCCTTTTCACCAGTACTGCTTATCAGTGCCACCTATCAGTGCCCATCAGTGCCACCTATCAGTGCCTCCTCCCCAGTGCTGCCCATTAGTGCCACCTATCAGTGCCTTCTCACCAGTACTGCTTATCAGTGCTGCCCATCAGTGCCACCTATTAGTGCTGTCTATCAGTGCCCATCAGTGCTGCCTATCAGTGTCCATCAGTGCCACCTATCAGTGCCTCCTCATCAGCGCTACCTCTCAGTGACCATCAGTGTTGCTTGTCAGTGCCACCTATCAGTGCCTTTTCACCAGTATTGCCTATCAGTGCCACCTATCAGTGCCCATCAGTGCCACCTATCAGTGCCTCCTCCCCAGTGCTGCCCATTAGTGCCACCTATCAGTGCCTTCTCACCAGTACTGCTTATCAGTGCTGCCCATCAGTGCCACCTATCAGTGCCCATCAGTGCTGCCCATCAGTGCTGCCTATCAGTGCCACCTATCAGTGCCTCCTCATCAGCGCTACCTCTCAGTGACCATCAGTGTTGCTTGTCAGTGCCACCTATCAGTGCCTTTTCACCAGTATTGCCTATCAGTGCCACCTATCAGTGCCCATCAGTGCCACCTATCAGTGCCTCCTCCCCAGTGCTGCCCATTAGTGCCACCTATCAGTGCCTTCTCACCAGTACTGCTTATCAGTGCTGCCCATCAGTGCCACCTATCAGTGCCCATCAGTGCTGCCTATCAGTGCCCATCAGTGCCACCTATCAGTGCCTCCTCATCAGCGCTACCTCTCAGTGACCATCAGTGTTGCTTGTCAGTGCCACCTATCAGTGCCTTTTCACCAGTATTGCCTATCAGTGCCACCTATCAGTGCCCATCAGTGCCACCTATCAGTGCCTCCTCCCCAGTGCTGCCCATTAGTGCCACCTATCAGTGCCTTCTCACCAGTACTGCTTATCAGTGCTGCCCATCAGTGCCACCTATCAGTGCCCATCAGTGCTGCCCATCAGTGCTGCCTATCAGTGCCACCTATCAGTGCCTCCTCATCAGCGCTACCTCTCAGTGACCATCAGTGTTGCTTGTCAGTGCCACCTATCAGTGCCTTTTCACCAGTATTGCCTATCAGTGCCACCTATCAGTGCCCATCAGTGCCACCTATCAGTGCCTCCTCCCCAGTGCTGCCCATTAGTGCCACCTATCAGTGCCTTCTCACCAGTACTGCTTATCAGTGCTGCCCATCAGTGCCACCTATCAGTGCCCATCAGTGCTGCCTATCAGTGCCCATCAGTGCCACCTATCAGTGCCTCCTCATCAGCGCTACCTCTCAGTGACCATCAGTGTTGCTTGTCAGTGCCACCTATCAGTGCCTTTTCACCAGTATTGCCTATCAGTGCCACCTATCAGTGCCCATCAGTGCCACCTATCAGTGCCTCCTCCCCAGTGCTGCCCATTAGTGCCACCTATCAGTGTCTTATCACCAGTACTGCTTATCAGTGCTGCCTATCAGTGCCACCTATCAGTGCTGTCTATCAGTGCCCATCAGTGCTGCCTATCAGTGCCCATCAGTGCCTCCTCATCAGCGCTACCTCTCAGTGACCATCAGTGTTGCTTGTCAGTGCCACCTATCAGTGCCTTTTCACCAGTATTGCCTGTCAGTGCCACCTATCAGTGCCCAGTGCCACCTATCAGTGCCTCCTCCCCAGTGCTGCCCATTAGTGCCACCTATCAGTGTCTCCTCATCTGTGCTGCCTATCAGTGCAGCCTTATCAGCGCACATCAGTGAAGGAAAAACATTTTTTTTGCAAAATAAACAAAGAAAATGTATTTTTTGGATTGTTTAGCAAAGAATAAAAGCCCAGTGGTGATTAAATACCACCAAAATAAAGCTCTATCTGTATGAAAAAAAAAATGATAAAAATGTAATTTGGGTACAGTGTTACATGACCGCGCAATTGTCATTCAAAGTGTGACAGCGCTGAATGCTGAAAATTGGCCTGGGCAGGAAGGGGGGTAAAAGTGCCCGGTATTTAAGTGGTTAAACCTGCAATCCAGCATTACATAAAACACGACAAGTGAATTGACATTTATCGGCAACTATGGCAGAGCCAACATCTGTAACCTCTTACAGCTAATTACACACCCCGCTGGCACCGCCGCTGTAAGCAGCACCAGCATGTGGAGCGCTAAATGAAGCTGAAATCTCCGGACAGAAGGCTTTGAGCGCACTTATTATAGCATTCGCCATTTCCTTTGTCTTTTCCATTTATCAACATTTCCAGGACTAAAAATAGCAAACATTTATTATATGGCAGCCTACCAATTCTTACATATGATGGCTGCATTAGTTATCATATTTAGACTTTCTTTCCTTTATTTTCACCTGGTGATCCAGCCAGCAAGTCTGTTGTTTTTCAACAAAACAAGCCTTCTTGCAGATGTAGCCGTTAGAGGGTTGAGACAAACCATTCACCACTGACAGGGGTGCTTACAAGGATCAGCTTTTGTTTATTAATGTAAAACCTTTATCCCAAAATGAAAAAAAAAACAAAAAAAAAAACAGCTGTAACTGGTTAAAACGTGTTAGCTGGAGTTTGGCTTCAATTTGTTAGTGTATTTAAATCTGCTAATACATCTAACACTCCCTTCCACCATACTGACAATGCTGCTGCCCAAATCTACCCCCTGTGCTCCTTCATTCAGAGAGGGGGGCGCTCTAATACAGGAAGTATGTTACTGGCCTGGTCACCAGGTGAAAACAAAGAGGAAAAAGCCTAAAAAAGAAAACGAATGCAGCCACCACATCTAAGAATTTGGTAAGCTGCAATATATTACATTTTTGGATTTGGGTGTAATACCACTTTGGTTTACCGGGGTTATGTCTGAATCAGCCACAACCCTGGTATTACTGATGGGGACACGGCTGATGGGGACACTCTGATGGGGAGACTATTGATGGGGACACTCTGATGGGGAGACTACTGATGGGGAGACTATTGATGGCGACACTCTGATGGGGAGACTATTGATGGGGACACTCTGATGGGGAGACTACTGATGGGGACACTCTGATGGGGAGACTACTGATGGGGACACTCTGATGGGGAGACTACTGATGGGGACACTCTGATGGGGAGACTACTGATGGGGACACTCTGATGGGGAGACTACTGATTGGGACACTCTGATGGGGAGACTATTGATGGGGACACTCTGATGGGGAGACTACTGATGGGGACACTCTGATGGGGAGACTACTGATGGGGAGACTACTGATGGGGAGACTACTGATGGGGAGACTACTGATGGGGAGACTACTGATGGGGAGACTACTGATGGGGAGACTACTGATGGGGAGACTACTGATGGGGACACTCTGATGGGGAGACTACTGATGGGGAGACTACTGATGGGGAGACTACTGATGGGGACACTCTGATGGGGAGACTACTGATGGGGAGACTACTGATGGGGACACGGCTGATGGGGAGACTACTGATGGGGAGACTCTGATGGGGAGACTACTGATGGGGAGACTACTGATGGGGACACGGCTGATGGGGACACGGCTGATGGGGACACGGCTGATGGGGACACGGCTGATGGGGACACGGCTGATGGGGACACGGCTGATGGGGACACGGCTGATGGGGACACGGCTGATGGGGACACGGCTGATGGGGACACGGCTGATGGGGACACGGCTGATGGGGACACGGCTGATGGGGACACGGCTGATGGGGACACGGCTGATGGGGACACGGCTGATGGGGACACGGCTGATGGGGACACGGCTGATGGGGACACGGCTGATGGGGACACGGCTGATGGGGACACGGCTGATGGGGACACGGCTGATGGGGACACGGCTGATGGGGACACGGCTGATGGGGAGACTACTGATGGGGACACGGCTGATGGGGAGACTACTGATGGGGAGACTACTGATGGGGAAACCACTGATGGGGAAACCACTGCTGAGGACACTCTGATGGGGACACTCTGATGGGGACACTCTGATGGGGACACTCTGATGGGGACACTCTGATGGGGACACTCTGATGGGGACACGGCTGATGGGGACACGGCTGATGGGGACACGGCTGATGGGGACACGGCTGATGGGGACACGGCTGATGGGGACACGGCTGATGGGGACACGGCTGATGGGGACACGGCTGATGGGGACACGGCTGATGGGGACACTGCTGATGGGGACACTGCTGATGGGGACACTGCTGATGGGGCCACTCTGATGGGGCCACTCTGATGGGGGACTACTGATGGGGACACTCTGATGGGGAGACTACTGATGGGGACATTCTGATGGGGAGACTACTGATGGGGAGACTACTGATGGGGACACGGCTGATGGGGACACGGCTGATGGGGACACGGCTGATGGGGACACGGCTGATGGGGACACGGCTGATGGGGACACGGCTGATGGGGACACGGCTGATGGGGACACGGCTGATGGGGACACGGCTGATGGGGACACGGCTGATGGGGACACGGCTGATGGGGACACGGCTGATGGGGACACGGCTGATGGGGACACGGCTGATGGGGACACGGCTGATGGGGACACGGCTGATGGGGACACGGCTGATGGGGACACGGCTGATGGGGACACGGCTGATGGGGACACGGCTGATGGGGACACGGCTGATGGGGACACGGCTGATGGGGACACGGCTGATGGGGACACGGCTGATGGGGACACGGCTGATGGGGACACGGCTGATGGGGACACGGCTGATGGGGACACGGCTGATGGGGACACGGCTGATGGGGACACGGCTGATGGGGACACGGCTGATGGGGACACGGCTGATGGGGACACGGCTGATGGGGACACGGCTGATGGGGACACGGCTGATGGGGAGACTACTGATGGGGAGACTACTGATGGGGAGACTACTGATGGGGAGACTACTGATGGGGAGACTACTGATGGGGAGACTACTGATGGGGACACTCTGATGGGGAGACTACTGATGGGGACACTCTGATGGGGAGACTACTGATGGGGAGACTCTGATGGGGACACAGCTGATGGGGACACTCTGATGGGGAGACTACTGATGGGGACACTCTGATGGGGAGACTACTGATGGGGACACGGCTGATGGGGACACTACTCATGGGGAGACTACTGATGGGGAAACTACTGATGGGGAAACTACTGATGGGGAAACTACTGATGGGGAAACTACTGATGGGGACACTCTGATGGGGACACGGCTGATGGGGACACGGCTGATGGGGACACGGCTGATGGGGACACGGCTGATGGGGACACGGCTGATGGGGACACGGCTGATGGGGACACGGCTGATGGGGACACGGCTGATGGGGACACGGCTGATGGGGACACGGCTGATGGGGACACGGCTGATGGGGACACGGCTGATGGGGACACGGCTGATGGGGACACGGCTGATGGGGACACGGCTGATGGGGACACGGCTGATGGGGACACGGCTGATGGGGACACGGCTGATGGGGACACGGCTGATGGGGACACGGCTGATGGGGACACGGCTGATGGGGACACGGCTGATGGGGACACGGCTGATGGGGACACGGCTGATGGGGACACGGCTGATGGGGACACGGCTGATGGGGACACGGCTGATGGGGACACTCTGATGGGGAGACTACTGATGGGGACACTCTGATGGGGAGACTACTGATGGGGAGACTACTGATGGGGAGACTACTGATGGGGACACTCTGATGGGGAGACTACTGATGGGAACACTCTGATGGGGAGACTGCTGATGGGGACACGGCTGATGGGGACACGGCTGATGGGGACACGGCTGATGGGGACACGGCTGATGGGGACACGGCTGATGGGGACACGGCTGATGGGGACACGGCTGATGGGGACACGGCTGATGGGGACACGGCTGATGGGGACACTCTGATGGGGAGACTACTGATGGGGACACGGCTGATGGGGACACGGCTGATGGGGACACGGCTGATGGGGACACGGCTGATGGGGACACGGCTGATGGGGACACGGCTGATGGGGACACGGCTGATGGGGACACGGCTGATGGGGACACGGCTGATGGGGACACGGCTGATGGGGACACGGCTGATGGGGACACGGCTGATGGGGACACGGCTGATGGGGACACGGCTGATGGGGACACGGCTGATGGGGACACGGCTGATGGGGACACGGCTGATGGGGACACGGCTGATGGGGACACGGCTGATGGGGACACGGCTGATGGGGACACGGCTGATGGGGACACGGCTGATGGGGACACTCTGATGGGGAGACTACTGATGGGGACACTCTGATGGGGAGACTACTGATGGGGACACTCTGATGGGGAGACTATTGATGGGGACATGGCTGATGGGGACACTGCTGATGGGGACACGGCTGATGGGGACACGGCTGATGGGGACACGGCTGATGGGGAGACTACTGATGGGGAGACTACTGATGGGGAGACTACTGATGGGGAGACTACTGATGGGGACACTCTGATGGAGAGACTACTGATGGGGAGACTACTGATGGGGACACGGCTGATGGGGACACTACTCATGGGGAAACTACTGATGGGGAAACTACTGATGGGGAAACTACTGATGGGGACACGGCTGATGGGGACACGGCTGATGGGGACACGGCTGATGGGGACACGGCTGATGGGGACACGGCTGATGGGGACACGGCTGATGGGGACACGGCTGATGGGGACACGGCTGATGGGGACACGGCTGATGGGGACACGGCTGATGGGGACACGGCTGATGGGGACACGGCTGATGGGGACACGGCTGATGGGGACACGGCTGATGGGGACACGGCTGATGGGGACACGGCTGATGGGGACACGGCTGATGGGGACACGGCTGATGGGGACACGGCTGATGGGGACACGGCTGATGGGGACACGGCTGATGGGGACACGGCTGATGGGGACACGGCTGATGGGGACACTCTGATGGGGAGACTACTGATGGGGAGACTACTGATGGGGACACTCTGATGGGGAGACTACTGATGGGGAGACTACTGATGGGGAGACTACTGATGGGGAGACTACTGATGGGGACACTCTGATGGGGAGACTACTGATGGGAACACGGCTGATGGGGAGACTGCTGATGGGGACACGGCTGATGGGGACACGGCTGATGGGGACACGGCTGATGGGGACACGGCTGATGGGGACACGGCTGATGGGGACACGGCTGATGGGGACACGGCTGATGGGGACACGGCTGATGGGGACACGGCTGATGGGGACACGGCTGATGGGGACACGGCTGATGGGGACACGGCTGATGGGGACACGGCTGATGGGGACACGGCTGATGGGGACACGGCTGATGGGGACACGGCTGATGGGGACACGGCTGATGGGGACACGGCTGATGGGGACACGGCTGATGGGGACACGGCTGATGGGGACACGGCTGATGGGGACACGGCTGATGGGGACACGGCTGATGGGGACACGGCTGATGGGGACACGGCTGATGGGGACACGGCTGATGGGGACACGGCTGATGGGGACACGGCTGATGGGGACACGGCTGATGGGGACACGGCTGATGGGGACACGGCTGATGGGGACACGGCTGATGGGGACACTCTGATGGGGAGACTATTGATGGGGACATGGCTGATGGGGACACTGCTGATGGGGACACGGCTGATGGGGACACGGCTGATGGGGACACGGCTGATGGGGAGACTACTGATGGGGAGACTACTGATGGAGAGACTACTGATGGGGAGACTACTGATGGGGAGACTACTGATGGGGAGACTACTGATGGGGAGACTACTGATGGGGACACTCTGATGGAGAGACTACTGATGGGGAGACTACTGATGGGGACACGGCTGATGGGGACACTACTCATGGGGAGACGGCTGATGGGGACACGGCTGATGGGGAGACTACTGATGGGGACACGGCTGATGGGGACACGGCTGATGGGGACACGGCTGATGGGGACACGGCTGATGGGGACACGGCTGATGGGGACACGGCTGATGGGGACACGGCTGATGGGGACACGGCTGATGGGGACACGGCTGATGGGGACACGGCTGATGGGGACACGGCTGATGGGGACACGGCTGATGGGGACACGGCTGATGGGGACACGGCTGATGGGGACACGGCTGATGGGGACACGGCTGATGGGGACACGGCTGATGGGGACACGGCTGATGGGGACACGGCTGATGGGGACACGGCTGATGGGGACACGGCTGATGGGGACACGGCTGATGGGGACACGGCTGATGGGGACACGGCTGATGGGGACACGGCTGATGGGGACACGGCTGATGGGGACACGGCTGATGGGGACACGGCTGATGGGGACACGGCTGATGGGGACACGGCTGATGGGGACACGGCTGATGGGGACACGGCTGATGGGGACACGGCTGATGGGGACACGGCTGATGGGGACACGGCTGATGGGGACACGGCTGATGGGGACACGGCTGATGGGGACACGGCTGATGGGGACACGGCTGATGGGGACACGGCTGATGGGGACACGGCTGATGGGGACACGGCTGATGGGGACACGGCTGATGGGGACACTACTCATGGGGAGACTACTGATGGGAAAACTACTGATGGGGACACGGCTGATGGGGACACGGCTGATGGGGACACGGCTGATGGGGACACGGCTGATGGGGACACGGCTGATGGGGACACGGCTGATGGGGACACGGCTGATGGGGACACGGCTGATGGGGACACGGCTGATGGGGACACGGCTGATGGGGAGACTACTGATGGGGAGACTACTGATGGGGAGACTACTGATGGGGAGACTACTGATGGGGAGACTACTGATGGGGAGACTACTGATGGGGAGACTACTGATGGGGACACTGATGGGGACACTGATGGGGACACGGCTGATGGGGACACGGCTGATGGGGACACGGCTGATGGGGACACAGCTGATGGGGAGACTACTGATGGGGAGACTACTGATGGGGAGACTACTGATGGGGACACTCTGATGGGGAGACTACTGATGGGGACACGGCTGATGGGGACACGGCTGATGGGGACACGGCTGATGGGGACACGGCTGATGGGGACACGGCTGATGGGGACACGGCTGATGGGGACACGGCTGATGGGGACACGGCTGATGGGGACACGGCTGATGGGGACACGGCTGATGGGGAGACTACTGATGGGGAGACTACTGATGGGGAGACTACTGATGGGGAGACTACTGATGGGGAGACTACTGATGGGGAGACTACTGATGGGGAGACTACTGATGGGGACACTGATGGGGACACTGATGGGGACACGGCTGATGGGGACACGGCTGATGGGGACACGGCTGATGGGGACACAGCTGATGGGGAGACTACTGATGGGGAGACTACTGATGGGGAGACTACTGATGGGGACACGGCTGATGGGGACACGGCTGATGGGGAGACTACTGATGGGGAGACTACTGATGGGGACACTCTGATGGGGAGACTACTGATGGGGACACGGCTGATGGGGACACTACTCATGGGGAGACTACTGATGGGGAAACTACTGATGGGGACATGGCTGATGGGGACACTCTGATGGGGAGACTACTGATGGGGACACGGCTGATGGGGACACTCTGATGGGGAGACTACTGATGGGGACACTACTGATGGGGACACGGCTGATGGGGACACGGCTGATGGGGACACGGCTGATGGGGACACGGCTGATGGGGACACGGCTGATGGGGACACGGCTGATGGGGAGACTCTGATGGGGAGACTTCTGATGGGGACACTCTGATGGGGACACGGCTGATGGGGACACGGCTGATGGGGACACGGCTGATGGGGACACGGCTGATGGGGACACGGCTGATGGGGACACGGCTGATGGGGACACGGCTGATGGGGACACGGCTGATGGGGACACGGCTGATGGGGACACGGCTGATGGGGACACGGCTGATGGGGACACGGCTGATGGGGACACGGCTGATGGGGACACGGCTGATGGGGACACGGCTGATGGGGACACGGCTGATGGGGACACGGCTGATGGGGACACGGCTGATGGGGACACGGCTGATGGGGACACGGCTGATGGGGACACGGCTGATGGGGACACGGCTGATGGGGACACGGCTGATGGGGACACGGCTGATGGGGACACGGCTGATGGGGACACGGCTGATGGGGACACGGCTGATGGGGACACGGCTGATGGGGACACGGCTGATGGGGACACTACTCATGGGGACACTACTCATGGGGAGACTACTGATGGGAAAACTACTGATGGGGACACTGCTGATGGGGACACGGCTGATGGGGACACGGCTGATGGGGACACTGCTGATGGGGAGACTACTGATGGGGACACGGCTGATGGGGACACGGCTGATGGGGACACTGCTGATGGGGAGACTACTGATGGGGACACGGCTGATGGGGACACGGCTGATGGGGACACGGCTGATGGGGACACGGCTGATGGGGACACGGCTGATGGGGACACGGCTGATGGGGACACGGCTGATGGGGACACGGCTGATGGGGACACGGCTGATGGGGACACGGCTGATGGGGACACGGCTGATGGGGACACGGCTGATGGGGAGACTACTGATGGGGACACTCTGATGGGGACACGGCTGATGGGGAGACTACTGATGGGGAGACTACTGATGGGGAGACAACTGATGGGGAGACTACTGATGGGGAGACAACTGATGGGGACATGGCTGATGGGGACATGGCTGATGGGGACACTACTCATGGGGAGACTACTGATGGGGAAACTACTGATGGGGAAACTACTGATGGGGAAACTACTGATGGGGAAACTACTGATGGGGAAACTACTGATGGGGACACTCTGATGGGGACACGGCTGATGGGGACACGGCTGATGGGGACACGGCTGATGGGGACACGGCTGATGGGGACACGGCTGATGGGGACACGGCTGATGGGGACACGGCTGATGGGGACACGGCTGATGGGGACACGGCTGATGGGGACACGGCTGATGGGGACACGGCTGATGGGGACACGGCTGATGGGGACACGGCTGATGGGGACACGGCTGATGGGGACACGGCTGATGGGGACACTCTGATGGGGAGACTGCTGATGGGGACACGGCTGATGGGGACACGGCTGATGGGGACACGGCTGATGGGGACACGGCTGATGGGGACACGGCTGATGGGGACACGGCTGATGGGGACACGGCTGATGGGGACACGGCTGATGGGGACACTACTGATGGGGACACTACTGATGGGGACACTACTGATGGGGACACTACTGATGGGGACACTACTGATGGGGACACTACTGATGGGGAGACTACTGATGGGGACACTCTGATGGGGAGACTACTGATGGGAGACTACTGATGGGAGACTACTGATGGGGACACTCTGATGGGGAGACTACTGATGGGGACACGGCTGATGGGGACACTCTGATGGGGACACGGCTGATGGGGACACTCTGATGGGGACACGGCTGATGGGGACACTCTGATGGGGACACGGCTGATGGGGACACTCTGATGGGGACACGGCTGATGGGGACACTCTGATGGGGACACTCTGATGGGGAGACTACTGATGGGGACATGGCTGATGGGGACATGGCTGATGGGGACACGGCTGATGGGCACACAGCTGATGGGGACACTCTGATGGGGAGACTACTGATGGGGACACTCTGATGGGGAGACTACTGATGGGGAGACTACTGATGGGGACACTCTGATGGGGAGACTACTGATGGGGACACTCTGATGGGGAGACTACTGATGGGGACACTACTCATGGGGAGACTACTGATGGGGACACGGCTGATGGGGACACGGCTGATGGGGACACGGCTGATGGGGACACGGCTGATGGGGACACGGCTGATGGGGACACGGCTGATGGGGACACGGCTGATGGGGACACGGCTGATGGGGACACGGCTGATGGGGACACGGCTGATGGGGACACGGCTGATGGGGACACGGCTGATGGGGACACGGCTGATGGGGACACGGCTGATGGGGACACGGCTGATGGGGACACTCTGATGGGGAGACTACTGATGGGGAGACTACTGATGGGGAGACTACTGATGGGGAGACTACTGATGGGGAGACTACTGATGGGGAGACTCTGATGGGGAGACGGCTGATGGGGACACGGCTGATGGGGACACGGCTGATGGGGACACGGCTGATGGGGACACGGCTGATGGGGACACGGCTGATGGGGACACGGCTGATGGGGACACGGCTGATGGGGACACGGCTGATGGGGACACGGCTGATGGGGACACGGCTGATGGGGACACGGCTGATGGGGACACGGCTGATGGGGACACGGCTGATGGGGACACTCTGATGGGGACACGGCTGATGGGGACACGGCTGATGGGGACACGGCTGATGGGGACACGGCTGATGGGGACACGGCTGATGGGGACACTACTCATGGGGAGACTACTGATGGGGACATGGCTGATGGGGACACGGCTGATGGGGACACGGCTGATGGGGACACGGCTGATGGGGACACGGCTGATGGGGACACGGCTGATGGGGACACGGCTGATGGGGACACGGCTGATGGGGACACGGCTGATGGGGACACTCTGATGGGGAGACTACTGATGGGGAGACTACTGATGGGGAGACTACTGATGGGGAGACGGCTGATGGGGACACGGCTGATGGGGACACGGCTGATGGGGACACGGCTGATGGGGACACGGCTGATGGGGACACGGCTGATGGGGACACGGCTGATGGGGACACTACTGATGGGGACACTACTGATGGGGACACGGCTGATGGGGAGACTACTGATGGGGAGACTACTGATGGGGAGACTACTGATGGGGACACTCTGATGGGGAGACTACTGATGGGGACACGGCTGATGGGGACACGGCTGATGGGGACACGGCTGATGGGGACACGGCTGATGGGGACACGGCTGATGGGGACACGGCTGATGGGGACACGGCTGATGGGGACACGGCTGATGGGGACACGGCTGATGGGGACACTCTGATGGGGAGACTACTGATGGGGACACGGCTGATGGGGACACTACTCATGGGGAGACTACTGATGGGGACATGGCTGATGGGGACACTCTGATGGGGACACTCTGATGGGGACACGGCTGATGGGGACACGGCTGATGGGGACACGGCTGATGGGGACACTCTGATGGGGAGACTACTGATGGGGAGACTACTGATGGGGAGACGGCTGATGGGGACACTACTGATGGGGACACTACTGATGGGGACACTACTGATGGGGACACGACTGATGGGGACAAGACTGATGGGGACACGACTGATGGGGACACGACTGATGGGGACATGGCTGATGGGGACATGGCTGATGGGGACACGGCTGATGGGGACACGGCTGATGGGGACATGACTGATGGGGACACGGCTGATGGGGACACGGCTGATGGGGACACGGCTGATGGGGACACTCTGATGGGACACTGATGGGGAGATTACTGATGGGGGACACGGCTGATAGGGACACTCTGATGGGGAGACTACTGATGGGGAGACTACTGATGGGGACACGGCTGATGGGGACACGGCTGATGGGGACACGGCTGATGGGGACACGGCTGATGGGGACACGGCTGATGGGGACACGGCTGATGGGGACACGGCTGATGGGGACACGGCTGATGGGGACACGGCTGATGGGGACACGGCTGATGGGGACACGGCTGATGGGGACACGGCTGATGGGGACACGGCTGATGGGGACACGGCTGATGGGGAGACTACTGATGGGGGACACTGCTGATGGGGACACTGCTGATGGGGACACTCTGATGGGACACTGATGGGGACACCAGCTGCTGCATTTCCCACCCTAGGCTTATACTCGAGTCAATATGTTTTTTTGAGGTAAAATTAGGTGCCTCGGCTTATACTGGAGTATATACGGTATATATATACACATATATATATATATATATATATATATATATATATATATATATATATATAATGTTTGGGGGTTCAAAGTAATTTTCTAGCAAAAAATACAGATTTTCACTTGTAAACAAAAAGTGTCAGAAAAGGTCTGGTCCTTCAGTGGTTAAAGCTGAATTCCAGGTATTTATATTTTTACCTAGTTACATGGTTTAATAATCGCTCACTTAGCTAATGTGTGGCGTCACCGCTGGGCACAAGAGCTTTCATGCCACATTAATAAACAGTATGACATAGTGATGGAGGAAAGTTCTTATAAGTCCCAAATGAGTACCAGGCTCTGCGACGGGGGAAGCGAGGGAAAGCCGACACCCAGGCTGGAGTGTCTGGCAGGTGCCACATCTGGGCACGCGGCGTACACTTTGTGACATGAAACATTTGGCCTCTGTACCAGCTGAAGCACATTAAGTAATGCCTCACAATGTATTTACCTTATTGCAGTCACTTCCTTTCCAGGTTTATTTTTGGATTCCGACCTCCATTCCACCTGCTTTCTATTAAACCCGTCCAATGCTCCCTGTGTAATGCACCAGGATATTGAAAGACAATGACAGCCTAATAGTCACATATAGACCTATGAACTAAGTATATTCAGTACATATACAGTGTACAGAGCCCGTGTATGTCATCAAAGCGTTTTGTAAAGAGCTGTGATAGCACTAAATAATGTTTAACCCTTTCACTGCTGGAGCATTTTTTAGGCACACTTTAACTAGTTAAGGACCGGAAGGATTTGCCCCCTTAATGACCAGGCCATTTTTTGCGATACGGCACTGCGTTGCTTTAACTGACAATTGCGCGCTCGTGCGACCCTGTACCCAAACAAATTGTATGTATTTTTTTCCCACAAATAGAGCTTTCTTTTGGCGTTATTTAATCACCTTTTTTTTTGCGCTATAAACAAAAAAAGGAGCGACAATTTTGAAAAAAAAAACACAATATTTTCTACTTTTTGCTATAATAAATACCCCCAAAAAAAAGTAAAAAAAAAAAAAAATGTCTTCATCAGTTTAGGCCAATTTATATTCTTCTACATATTTTTGGTAGGGGCTATATTTATGGCAATTCTATTATTATTATTTTTTTTACTAGTAATGGCAGTGATCAGTGATTTTTAGCAGGACTGCGACATTGCGGCGGACAGATCGGACACTTTTGATATTTTTTTGGACCAGTGACATTTATATAGCGATCAGTGCTATAAAAATGCACTGATTACTGTCTAAATGTCACTGGCAGGGAAGAGGTTAACACTAGGGGCGATCAAGGGGTCAAGTGTTCCCTAGGGAGGGGTTTCTAACTGTGGGGGGGGAGGGGACTGACTGGAGGAGGAGAGAGATCGCTGTTCCTAATCACTAGATCTGTCTCTCCTCCCCTGACAGAACAGGGATATGTCTGTTTACACTGACAGATCCCTGTTCTGTCTCTTTCAGGAGTAGGGATGAGCCGAACACCCCCCGGTTCGCACCAGCACTCTCTCGTCCCCCCTCTTTTCCTGCGGCCTGTCAGGTTGCGTGCTCGGATAAGGGTCTGGTATGGATTTTTGGGGGACCCCCCGCCATTTTTATTTTGAATTTTGGTGCAGGGTTCCCCTTAATATCCATACCAGACCTGAAGGGCCTGATATGAAATTTGGGGGGGACTCCCACGCATTTTAATTTTTTTTCATTTTGGTTCCCTGCGCAAAATGTCATATTTGAAGGAAAAAAAAATAATTTAAAACGACTGCATCTATTAATGAATTGTCGGGTCGGCAATACAGATAAAAATCATTAAAAAAAAATGGCAGGGGTTCCCCTTAATATTCATACAAGACCCAAAGGGCCTGGTAATGTACTAGGGGGGACCCCTGCCGTTTTTTTCAATGACTTTTCTCTGTATTGACGGGGACCCGGAGATTCATTATAGCTGCGAGTGCTTTTAAATGATTTTTTTCCTTCAGAAATGACATTTTGTGCAGGGACAGTTCTAAGCACGGGAAACAAGCGCTACTTTACAGGCATACTATAGACACCCCCCAGGTACGAAATTTAAAGGAATATTTCACTTTTATTGTTTCACTTTAAACATTATTAAAATCACTGCTCCCGAAAAAACTTCAGTTTTTAAAACTTTTTTTTGCATTGATACATGTCCCCTGGGGCAGGACCCGGGTCCCCAAACACTTTTTATGAGAATAACTTGCATATAAGCCTTTATAATTAGCACTTTAGATTTCTCCCATAGACTTTTACAGGGTGTTCCGCGGCTTTTCGAATTTGCCGCGAACACCCCAAATTGTATGCTGTTCGGTGAACGGGCGAACAGGCAATGTTCGAGTCGAACATGAGTTTGACTCAAACTCGAAGCTCATCCCTACTCTGGAGCGATCGGGGGTGGCCGGCGGACATCGCTTGCCGCCGGCCACGTGCATCGGCTCCGGCGTTGTGCCGCACGCACGCCCCCTAGAGCTCTCCTGGGCCGGCAATTCGCCCAGGAGAGCCAACCTGCCACGGTACAACTGCAGCGGCTGGTCTTAAAATGGTTAAGCCACTTCCATACCGGGCTAATTCTGGTATTTCTCTCCTACGTGTAAAAAAAATCCTATTTTTTTTTTTTTTTGCTAGAAAATTACTCAGAACCCCCAAAAATTATATATATATATTTTTAGCAGAGACCCTAGAAAATAAAATGGTGATCGTTGAAATTTGTTATGTCACAATTTTTCAAACACAATAAAAAAATTAAAAAAATACACCTAAATTAAATTGAATGCAACAAAACACAATATTTAACCCAATTTTATAGTAAAATATAAAAGATGATGTTATGTGTGAGTAAATAGATGCTTAAAATGTCACACCCTAAAATTGCGCACGCTCGTGGAATGGCGACAAACTTTGGTACTTAAAAATCTCCATAGGCGTCACTTTAAAAATGTGTACAGCATTTGGCTCCTGCTGCTATCAATCTGTCCAATGAGGACAGAGATAGCGGCTGGAGCTGGATCGGATTGGGTTCATGTAAGAAAAAAGGGGGGGGGGGGGGCATAGAACGCATTAAGGTGAAAAACCTCCGGACTTTACAATCACTTTAAAGGTTGGTAAATGCGACTTTTAATGTCATTCGATGTTTGTGCAGCGGCTAATCAGGTCTATAGTTTCAGTAAAAAAAAAAGCCACGCAAATTCATTGACTGTACAAAAACAACATAATCTCCCCTTTCTTTGTAAAATAGAGAAGATGAGGTGAATCTATATATTCAAAGTGTCGAGTAAATAGATACCAAATATGTAGACATGTGCAATTTATTCTTTAACAAATTTAGACAAACTCGTTAATTCTGAAATACATGTTTAACAAATTTTTCCGAATATTCATAAATTTGAATATTCGAAAATTCGTAAATTCTTAAATTCGAAAATACAAAAATTTGAAAATCTGAAATAATAACTAACTAATAATAACAACAAGCGGAGCTTCCACTTATAGGTGGAGCTCCACTTTAAGGTACATACAGTATTAATAAATTTTTACAAAAATTTGTGCTTGGGGGGGGGGGGGGAACGTATGGATGGGAGGAGAACGTTTTTTGGTATTTAATTGAAAATCTGGTACAATTACCCCTTCCTGCCCAGCCCCAGAATTCCTTTAGCAGGGTTGGCACGCCCTGCCGGTGGGAGGATTGGCCGATCACGTGATCACTCCAAATCATTAGTAGAGACTAGAGATGTGCACTGCCGAAAAATTTGTTCATTTTCGTTTCATTTATTTATTTATTTATTTTTCGGGTCATTCGTTATCATCGCAATTCCTAAATTCGAAAATTCATAAATTCGAATATTCGCCAATTTGTAAATTCAAAAATCCGAAAATGAGAAAGAAAATTATTTAAAAGACAATTTTGGTTACGCCCACTTTGTTGGCACACAATTTCAAGCCTTTACATTAGACATTTTCACTGCCGAAAAATTTGTTTGTTTTACTTTCATTCGTTTTTTTTTTTTTTTTTTTTTTGGGTCATTCGTTATGATCGCAATTCGTAAATTCGAAAATTCGAAAATCCGAAAATAAGAAAGAAAATTCGAAAGAATAACTAACTAACTAACTAAGTAATAATAACTAACTATTAAATTATAGGTATTGGAATTTCCTTTCAAATTTGGCTGTTAGTGAAAGTAACGAATACGAATTTATCCGAAGTTACAAATTAGCCGAAATAACGAATGCTGCATCGAAACAAATGGAATGGAACTAATTAATAATAAATAATAATAATAATAATATATATTTTTGAATTAATATTATTTATTCTTATTAATTTATTCTCATTAATTTGTTAGGTTCCATTCGTTTAGTTACGGCATTCGTTATTTTGGATAATTTGTAACTTTGGATAAATTCGAATTCGTTGCGTTCAGTAACAGCCACATTTGAAAGGAAGTTCCAATACCTATCATTTAATAGTTAGTTATTATTACGGTAGTTAGTTAGTTAGTTATTCTTTCAAAGTTTCTTTCTTATTTTCGATTTTTTTTTTTTATTATTGAATAGTTAGGTATTATTAGTTAGTTAGTTATTATTAAAAATTTTCAGATTTTTGTTATTTTAAATTTTCTAATTTGTGATGCTAGGCCGCTATCACAGTCAAGTCACTAAAAATTATTACAGCATCTTTTTTACCATTCAGAATAAACTCTAGATGGCGCTCTAGCACTTGCTGTATCAGGAGAGCCGACAAATATATTTTGTAGACAGTGGCCACATCACTATTATGGTTAATATTCTCACTATATACTGTGTATAGTGAGTGCCACCCTGTTCCGTGCTGTTGTACTAATGGTAGAGACTGCAGGCTCAATAGTGACATCTACAGGCCAGAGGTAGATCTAGCTTTGTCCAAGCATACAAAAAATGATTATTCACAGTGAATTGTTATAATGCAAAAAACAGAAAACCCGAAAAAACAAAAACATATATTTTGAAAAATGGTGGCGCAACTCAGCATACCGTGGTGCTGTACAAAAGTTGTACATACAGCAAGGGAGGGTAGCTCTGGTGGTAGAGACTCCAGGTTGAATGATGACATACAGAGGCCAGTGACAGCTATAGATTTGTAGTAAAAAAATGTCCACGTGGTAAACAATGCAATAGAAAGAAAAAAATTATTAAAAGATGAATTGTTACAATGCAAAAAAAGAAAAAAAAGAAAAGTAGAACATATATTAATAACAATTGTGACATTACCATGTTTCCCCGAAAATAAGCCCGGGTCTTATATTAATTTTGGCAACAAAAGACACAGAAGGGCTTATTTTCGGGGTAGGTCTTACCATGTAATATGATGTCTTCTCTCCCCCTGCCTGACAGGAATCCCCCCAGTGTGAACCGAGTTAAAATTCTTGTAAAATCCTATAATCCACTTTATTCCAGTAGTATATAATGTACAATGTGTGTTTCTGTAATATAATTGTGCCAAATACCTTTGTTATAGCGCCACTCTGCACTTCTGTGACCCGCCGGAGCTCTCTTCCCCGCATTTATATCACAGAAACACGCTCATTGTACATTATATACTCCTGTAATAGAGTGGATTATAGGATTTTATAAGCATTTTAAACTAGGGCTTATTTTCAGGGTAGGGCTTATATTGCAGCTCTCCTGGAAAATAACGCTAGGTCTTATTTTATTTTACCGTATTTTCCGGCGTATAAGACGACCCCCTAATTTTCCAGATAAAATTTGGGTTTTGGGATATACTCGCTGTATAAGACGACCCCCTTCCGACTAGCCATACCTCACTGTTCCCCCCGCATGCCTCACTGTTCTATTGCATACCTCACTGTTCCCCCCCGCGTGCCTCACTGTTCCCCCCCGCGTGCCTCACTGTTCCCCCCCGCGTGCCTCACTGTTCCCCCCCGCGTGCCTCACTGTTCCCCCCCGCGTGCCTCACTGTTCCCCCCGCGTGCCTCACTGTTCCCCCCGCGTGCCTCACTGTTCCCCCCGCGTGCCTCACTGTTCCCCCCGCGTGCCTCACTGTTCCCCCCGCGTGCCTCACTGTTCCCCCCGCGTGCCTCACTGTTCCCCCCGCGTGCCTCACTGTTCCCCCCGCGTGCCTCACTGTTCCCCCCGCGTGCCTCACTGTTCCCCCCGCGTGCCTCACTGTTCCCCCCGCATGCCTCACTGTTCCCCCCGCATGCCTCACTGTTCCCCCCGCATGCCTCACTGTTCCCCCCGCATGCCTCACTGTTCCCCCCGCATGCCTCACTGTTCCCCCCGCATGCCTCACTGTTCCCCCCGCATGCCTCACTGTTCCCCCCGCATGCCTCACTGTTCCCCCCGCATGCCTCACTGTTCCCCCCGCATGCCTCACTGTTCCCCCCGCATGCCTCACTGTTCCCCCCGCATGCCTCACTGTTCCCCCCGCATTCCTCACTGTTCCCCCCGCATTCCTCACTGTGCCCCCCGCATGCCTCACTGTTCCCCCCGCATGCCTCACTGTTCCCGCATACCTCACTGTTCCCCCTGCATATCTCACTGTTCCCCCCGCGTGCCTCACTGTTCCCCCCGCGTGCCTCACTGTTCCCCCCGCATGCCTCACTGTTCCCCCCGCATGCCTCACTGTTCCCCCCGCATGCCTCACTGTTCCCCCCGCATGCCTCACTGTGCCCCCCGCATGCCTCACTGTTCCCCCCGCATGCCTCACTGTGCCCCCCGCATGCCTCACTGTTCCCCCCGCATTCCTCACTGTTCCCCCCGCATGCCTCACTGTGCCCCCCGCATGCCTCACTGTGCCCCCCGCATGCCTCACTGTTCCCCCCGCATGCCTCACTGTGCCCCCCGCATGCCTCACTGTTCCCCCCGCATGCCTCACTGTTCCCCCCGCATG
This sequence comes from Rana muscosa, assembly GCA_029206835.1. NCBI lineage: Eukaryota > Metazoa > Chordata > Amphibia > Anura > Ranidae > Rana > Rana muscosa. The sequence continues at coordinate 311,568,406 of CM055122.1, forward strand.
CCTCACTGTTCCCCCCGCATGCCTCACTGTGCCCCCCGCATGCCTCACTGTGCCCCCCGCATGCCTCACTGTGCCCCCCGCATGCCTCACTGTTCCCCCCGCATGCCTCACTGTTCCCCCCGCATGCCTCACTGTGCCCCCCGCATGCCTCACTGTTCCCCCCGCATGCCTCACTGTGCCCCCTCAACGATCACTTACCTTATCCCTGATGTAGAATCTCCAGTCAGACCGCGGCCGTCCATTTTTCAAAAGCCGCGCCTCCTCCTCATGCTGTTCCGTGATAGGCGGAACATTCAGCTTCCCAGCAGACACTGTGTTCAGTGTTCCGCCTATCACAGATGCCCTCTCATCCGAGGCCGAGGATGAGAGGGCATCCGTGATAGGCAGAACACTAAACAGAGGCTCTGCTGGGAAGCTGAGTGTTCCGCCTATCACGGAACAGCATGAGGAGGAGGCGCGGCTTTTGAAAATGGATGGCCGCGGTCTGAGATTCTAAGGTAAGGTCAGGTACCGGCGTGTAAGACGACCCCCGACTCTTGAGAGGATTTTTAGGGGTTAGGGGTCTTATACGCCGGAAAATACGGTAGGTCTTATTTTTCGCGGAAGGTCTTATTTTTCGGGGTAGGTCTTATTTTTCGGGGTAGGTCTTATTTTCGGGGAAACACGGTACTTAGCATACCATGGTGCTGTACAAAGTTGTAGATAATCTCCAAGTAGGGAGGGTAGAGACTCCAGGCTCTATAGTGACATCTACAGGCCAGAGGCAGATCCAGGTTAGTAATTGTCCAAGCAGTAAACAAATGATTATTCAACGGATGCATTATAATAATAGTAATGAAAAAAAATAAAAAAAAATAATCTATACTAATAAAAATAAAAATGACACAACTCGGCAAGAAAATACATTTAGTTTGATAACGGCCCTTTAGGCCTTAAAGCCTGCAGCGGTAGAATGGAGGATCTGCTGAGTACACTGCTAGTGGTACAACACATAGGGTAGTGTGCATTGATGGAGGCTGGGATATAGAGGCCGGAGTATGTGTTTAGAAGTGTCGCCGGCCTCATTACTGAATGTCTGGAGGCTGTCAGGGGTCAGTTAATACTGGAAAGAGTCTCACAGACTAATCACACGATTGTACATTAAATATACATGAAATGGATCAGCCAAGACTGACTCAGTGTAACTGTGTGGAGTTTTCTCCTAAGGCCTCTAAACTGCTTATTTGCTCTTTATTTAGACATTGTATGCGTCTATGTTGGACGTTTGTAAGTCAGATTAAATCTATTTATGCACTTTAACCACCTCAATACCGGGCACTTTTACCCCCCTCCTGCCCAGGACAATTTTCAGCTTTCAGCGCTGTCGCACTTTGAATGACAATTGGGCGGTCGTGCAACACTGTACTCATTTAACATTTTTATCATTTTTTTTTCAGACAAATAGAGCTTTCTTTTGATGGTATTTAATCATCACTGGGTTTTTATTTGTTGCTAAAAAAAAAAAAAAAAAAAAAAGGAAAGAAGACCAACAATTAAAAAAAAAAAAAAGTTTTTTGTCAGAAAATTTAGCAAATAAGTACATTTTCTCCTCCAATAATGTGCGCTGATAAAGCTGCACTGATGGGCACTGATGAGGCAGCACTGATGGGCACTGATGAGGCGGCACTGATGGGCACTGATGAGGCTGCACTGAGGGGCACTGATGAGATGGGACTGAAGGGCACTGATGAGGTGGGACTGATGGGCAGTGATGAGGCAGTCCTGATTGGCACTGATGAGGCGGTACTGATGGGCACTGATGAGGTTGCACTGATGAGACGGCACTGATGGGCACTGATGAGGCTGTCATGATGGGCACTGATAAGGCTGCACTGTTTGGCACTGATGAGGCTGCACTGAAGAGCACTGATGAGGCTTCACTTAAGGGCACTGATGAGGCAGCACTGATGGGCAGTGATGAGGCGGTCCTGATTGGCACTGATGAGGTGGTACTGATGAGGTGGCACTGATGGGCACTGATGAGGCTGCCATGATGGGCACTGATGAGGCTGCACTGATGGGCACTGATGAGGCTGCACTGAAGAGCACTGATGATGCTGCACTTAAGGGCACTGATGAGGTGGCACTGATGGGCAGTGATGAGGCTGCCATGATGGGCAGTGATGAGGCTGCCCATATGGGCACTGATGAGGCTGCACTGAAGGGCATTGATGAGGCGGTACTGATGGGCACTGATGAGGCAGTACTTATGGGCACTGATGAGACGGCACTTATGGGCACTGATGAGACGGCACTTATGGGCACTGATGAGACGGCACTTAAGGGCAATGATGAGGAGGCACTAATATGCATCACTGATGAGGAGGCACTGATAGGTGGAACTGATGTGCACTGATGAGGCGGCACTGATGGGCACTGATGAGATGGCACTGATGAGGAGGCACTAATATGCAGCACTGATGAGCACTGATAGGCGGCACTGATGGGCACTAATGATGAGCAGGCTTTGATGGGCAATAATTGGCATCACTGATGGGCACACATTGGCATCACTGCTGGGTTTTGTTGGGGCTGCACTGATGATCAGTGCCCTGACATGCTGATTGGACACAGCTGATCGCATGGGCAAAGAGCCTCGTCATCAGGTCTTTACTGAGATCGGGGCTGTGCCATGTCCCCGCCGATCACCGCACTGCATGCCTCTGCAGGTGCGCAAGCCTGGTGAGACTGGGGTGACGTCATATGACCTCGTCCCAGAACGAGAGAGCCACCCCCTTGCATCATTAGTCTATACGGCGGGCCGGAGGTGGTTACGAACTCCAGGTAAGAAGCATAAAGCTGAATGCCAACCAGATATAAAAAAACAAATTAATGAACTTGTATTAATTAAAATATCATTACATTTTTTTTTTAATGCATGTAGTATAAGTACTGGAATATGACCTGGTATATTACCCTGTACAGCAGAGCTGGAGTGTGAAAGGAAGAAGCAGCACAAGGAACCAATCAGTTCATGTGAAGCTCCTGCCTCTAAATGCCTGTAAATGTGTCTATGGATTCATAGGCTAACATGGAGGAGCATTTAGAGGCAGAAAAAAAAACAAAAAAAAAAGTCAAACGCCCTAAAATGCCCGGGTGCATGAGGCCTTTCACTGTCCAGTCACAGGCTAGGGGAGGGACTAGACCCGACACATCTTACTGCGCCCAGAATCGGACATCTGTCTCTGATCGCAGGTAACCCAGTGGTATGTGCCTACATGCCAACAGCTGCAAAAGTAGATGTGACTACGGATAATGTCTGAATAAAGATGGCGCTGACCTTCTGGAGTGTAAAAAAAGAATCCCTGATACTAGGTTCACTTTGAGTATTTATACAAATGATATTATCACCAAAATGTTACACACATTGTTGCAATTAACAATAATTATAATCAGCGCTTTTTTTTTACCAAGAATAGGTGCAGGTACTCCCCCCTTCCAGTCATTCTTTGTCTCCGCCCCCTACCCACCTCCCAGCACCACCACTTGGTTTTACCCCCTACCCACCTCCCAGTACCACCCCTTTTAGAAAATACAGAAACAAAGTATAATTTTGTGGTGCCAAGCAATTTGTATGGAATTTTTTTATTGATATCAAGAAAAGCAGAAAAATAGGTCCCCTGTAGTCAGTAACAATAGATCCCTTCCAGCAACAATAGACCCCCTCCTCCAGCAACAATAGATCCCCTCCAGAAACAAAAGATCCCCTCCAGCAACAATAGATCCCCTCCAGCAACAATAGACCCCCAGCAACAATAGACCCCCTACAGCAACAATAGATCCCCTCCAGCTACGATAGACCACCCCCCAGCAACAATAGATTCACAAATGTCTCCCTATGCAGTTTATTATCTCACTTGGTGCCAAGCAATTTGTATGGATTTTTTTTATTGATAACAAGAAAAGCAGAAAAATAGGTCCCCTGTAGTCAGCAACAATAGATCCATTCCAGCAACAATAGATCCCCCTCCAGCAACAATAGATCCCCCTCCAGCAACAATATATCCCCTTCAGCAACAATAGATCCCCTTCAGCAACAATAGATCCCCTTCAGCAACAATAGACCACCCCCCAGCAACAATAGACCCCCCTCCAGCAACAATAGACCCCCCTCCAACAACAATAAATCCCTTCCAGCAACAACAGATCCCCACTAGCAAAATGTATCCACCCTAAAAACAATAGATTCACAAATGTCTCCCTATGCAGTTTATTATCTCACTCAGTCATCTCCATAGAGCAGCTTACAATTCATGAAAAACTATGGTTTCTCTGCGCCCCCTCTTTTATGATGAGGGGACTGGCTTATCCTAAAGCCACTGTAATAGAGCTTCTATGCCGGCTAGACATCGTTCAAAGGCCATGCAGTGCATTATGCTTTTAAAAAACGATGCCTGGGCACATAAATACGCTAATTGTGAACCTGAACCTCACCCCTAAAGAGTACATGTCAGCAAGGGACATTAAGTATTTTTGAACTTGAGGCCTAGACATTCATGGAAAACAAGTGATGTCACATTGGCTTCTTTTTGAGCTGATAGGCTGATAAATTATTACAGTTGACCCCATTGCTTCTACACTATATGTTCAAAAGTATTGGGACACCTGCCTTTACATGCACATGAATTTTAATGACGTCCCAGTCTTAGTCCGTAGGGTTCAATATTGAGTTGGCCCACCCTTTGCAGCTATTACAGCTTCATCTCTTCTGGGAAGGCTGTCCACAAGGTTTAGGAGTGTGTCTATGGGAATGTTTGACCATTCTTTCAGAAGCACATTTGTGAGGTCAGGCATTGATGTTGGACGAAAAGGCCTGCCTCGCAGTCTCCGCTCTAATTTATCCCAAAGGTGTTCTATCGGGTTAAGGTCAGAACTCTGTGCAGGCCAGTCAAGTTCCTCCACCCCAAACTCGCTCATCCATGTTTTTATTCCCATAGACACACTCCTAAACCTTGTGGACAGCCTTCCCAGAAGAGTTGAAGCTGTTATAGCTGCAAAGGGTGGGCCAACTCAATATTGAACCCTACGGACTAAGCATAGGCGTGCGCAGGGGGTGTGCCTGGGCACACCCTAATCCTGAGGTTGGCAACCCATCAATCGTGATCTACCTGCCGATCGTGGGCAGGTGACAGGTAAACCGTGATCCTTCCTTGCCAAGCCCCAGAATCTGGACAGGAAGGGCAGCAGGGCTGGGATCATAGGCGTGCGCACAGGGTGTGCCAGGTGTGCCCAGGCACACCCTAATCACACTGTGCAGCACAGATTCCCCCTACTGACCTGGCTCCTTCCCCCTCCTTCCCCTCGCAGCGCTTCCAGCTTCCATACTCTCCTCTCCCACCGGCTGTTGCTGCTGGGGATGTTTTAGGATGAGTGGGGGAAGAGGCAGGTAAATATGTAACTTACCGGCCCCTTCCCTTTCATTGTGAGTGATCGGTAGTATGTGTTGAGCTTTGGGGTGCACACCCTAATGCAATAGGCTGCGCACGCCTATGGCTGGGATATAGTGTAACCGATCTGTATTTTCCTCCTGCAGCAGCTGAAAGTAGGCTTCTCCTCCTCTCCCTCTCCCCAACATTCAGCTGCTACAGGAGCAAAATACAGGGGGATCGGTACCAATATATGCCACCGCCGCCACCCCTCCTGTCCCCCTTTTTCTCCTTTCTGCTGCCCGGGTCCCCCTTGCTCCCCCCCCCCCCCCATTGTTTCAGGATGGATAGTGGGGAAGAGGCCAGTACATATGCCACACATGCATGTGTGTTGGAGCTTTGAGGTGCACACCCTAATGCAATAAGCTGTGCACGCCTATGGGACTAAGACTGGGATCCCATTAAAGTTCATTTTAGTGTAAAGGCAGAGTGTCCCAATACTTTTGACAATATAGTGTTCATCACTTGTCAGGTCAGAAAAGAGATAGGTTGTACCTGTGATGTTGTACATGGCGGACAGCATCTCACAATACTTCTCCAGCAGAGCCGTGAGGGACAGGTTTCCTGAGCTGGTGCACTGGAGGGTCATCTGCAAATGTAAAAGAAAAAATATCACTAATGTTAAACAATGTATCACAAATGTTTAACAATGTATCATTAATGTTAAAGTTCGTGGAATAATTACCTTCTGCTATTTATTTCTCCCATTTATGTAGTTCATTTTGATAAATATACATTTTTGGGACAATCTAATTCTTAGCAAAATTTTGAAGGTATATAAGTTTCTTTTTCTTTTCATGGGTAGATATCTGTATCTCATTAAGCATAAGGAATGTTATTTCTAAATTTTGTTTAAATCATAATTTAAAGGAAGATGGTATAGTTAGTGAATATCAAATATTCTATAAATTGTTTACACCCACAACTTTCCTTTTTTTCTGGAAATATCTAACTTATTTTTTTTTGTTTTTGGATATTTCGGAATTTTTTATTAATTTTTTCCTCGTTTTTGTAATATTTTAAAATGTAATAAAATAGGATAAAAAATTTGGTTTGATGTCTTTTGGTCAATTATGTCAAGTAGACGTGTGTTTTGTTACAATTCATTTTTCAGATTAAAAATGTAATTTTTGGAGATTCAGATGTATACAAATCTCCGAATAGACATAGGAACGAATGTCGACGAATCCGAAAATAAAAGTTATAAGAAATGAACGAATGCAGTCGTTTTTTTTTTTTAGTCGGATGATGTCACAGGATGCGAAAGTAGTTCAGGCGCATGGGAAAATGAATTACCGTATATACTCGAGTATAAGCCGAGTTTTTCAGCACAATTTTTTGTGCTGCAAATGCCCCCCTCGGCTTATACTCGAGTCACCTTTTTGCACCTGATCTCCCGGACTTTGGGGACCCGGTACTGGCCGGCCGTAGGTCCCCAAGACTCCAAGCTTGGCACACAGGCGCATGGGAAAATGAATTACCGTATATACTCGAGTATAAGCCGAGTTTTTCAGCACATTTTATTGTGCTGCAAATGCCCCCCTCGGCTTATACTCGAGTCACCTTTTTGCACCTGATCTCCCAGGCTTTGGGGACCCGGTACCGGCCGGCCGTAGGTCCCCCAGACCCCAAACTTGGCACACAGGCGCATGGGAAAATGAATTACCGTATATACTTGCGTATAAGCCGAGTTTTTCAGCACATTTTTTGGGGCTGAAAATGCCCCCCTCGACTTATACTCGAGTCTGTGTCCATCTTCAACTTTGTGCGCCTGATTCTGGCCAGCCGTAGGTCTCCTAGACCCCAAACTGGCACACATGTAGCCCCACTCTTCCTCTACAAGTGTACAAAGTTTGTTGTCCGGGGGACCGACGGCCGGGGAGCAACGATTTTTCAAAGCCGGGCACTCCTTCCATAGACTCCCATGTTAAACGGTCATTTCTCCAGTGATTTTGGGGACCTGGTACTGGCCGGTCCTAGGTCCCCTGGACCCCAAACTTGGCACACGTATAGCCTCACTCTTCCTCTACAAGTGTGCACAGTTTGTTGTCCAGGACACCTACGGCCGGCGAGCACCAATTTTTTAAAACCCGGGCACCCCTTCCATAGACTCCTATGTTAAACGTCAGTCTAGTCACACAGCGCCGGAGATCAGGCACAGATTGGGCACAGTGAGATTGAGGAGATTGGGCACAGTGAGTCATGGACACAGTGAGGCATGGGCACAGTGACAGTGAGGCATGGGCACAGTGAGGCATGGGCACAGTGAGGCATGGGCACAGTAAGGCACAGTGAGGCATGGGCACAGTGAGGCATGGACAGTGTGAGGCATGGACAGTGTGAGGCATGGACAGTGAGGCATGGGCACAGTGAGGCATGGGCACAGTGAGGCATGGACACAGTGAGGCATGGGCACAGTGAGGCATGGACACAGTGAGGCATGGGCACAGTGAGGCATGGGCACAGTGAGGCATGGGCACATGGACACAGTGAGGCAAAGTGAGGCATGCAGATGGACACCCTAGGCTTATACTCGAGTCAATACGTTTTCCCAATTTTTTGTGGTAGAATTAGGTGCCTCGGCTTATATTCGGGTCGGCTTATACTCGAGTATATACGGTACATTTTCAAATTAGTTAAATAATTTGTATTTGGATAACAAACAGATCTGAATTTCGTTCCAATCGTTAATTCAAATGCACAAAACGCCTGTCAATATTGTCCAATTAGCTCCTGCCATTTCTCTTGGTGGGTTGGACTGGTGCCCAAAATCAAATCCTTACAAATCAAATTAGTCAGATTCAATAATATATCGAATATATAGCAATCTTCTGGAAAAACTGCACATTTTTTTTCAAATCCACCCAGACTAAAGAATCTATGAAACGGATTTCAAAAACGAATCGGCTCAACATAACGAATATGACAAAATGTAATTCTTCACTGAACTAATGCATTTGAAGCAAAACAAAAATTTCAGGCATGCACATGTCTAATGGCAAGGTAAAAAAACAAAACAAAAAAAAATTTAGTACATCTCTTCAATGCATTTCCCTGTTTCATCCCTTTTTTTTTTTTTTTTAATCTTTATTTTTTCAAAATATAGAAGAATACAACAGATTAAAATAACATAATACAATTACAAGTTTTAGCAATAACTATATTTCATATACATCTCTAAAGGTCAATAACATTTTCATATAAGGGAATATAATTTCATCCAAATGAAAAATAGTATATAAAGTGAAGTATATACAAATATAATAGCTAATGGGTTTCTAGGTCTGTTTGCTAAATCTGTTAATTTCATCCCTTTAACTGCTTGCCGACCAGCCGCCGCAGTTATACTGTGGCAGGTTGGGTCGGTTGCGCAAATCACCGGTCCCTTTAAGGGCCGCAGGAGCTGTTGCGCGTGGCCGCGATGTTTACTGGCCACCTGCGATCGCTCCTGAGAGAGGCAGAACAGGGATCTGTCAATTTAAACAAACAGATACCCGTTCTGTCAGGGGAGTAGAGAGAGATCGTCTGTTCCTAGTGATCAGGGATCTCTCTCCTCCTCCAGTCAGTCCCCTCCCCCCACAGTTAGAAACCCCTCCCTAGGAAACACTTAACCCCTTGATCGCCCCCTAATGTTAACCCCTTTCCGTGCCAGTGTCATTTATACAGTAATCAGTGACTATTTTTAGCTCTGATCACTGTAATAATGTCACTGGTCCCAAAAAAGTGTCGGATCGGTCCGCCGCAATTTTGCTAAAAAACGATGATCACCGCCATTACTAGTAAAAAAAAAAAATAATAATAAAAATGCCATAAATCTATCCCCTATTTTGTAGATGCTATAACTTTTGCGCAAACCAATCAATATACGAATATACGCTTATTGCGATTTTTTTTTACCAAAAATATGTAGAAGAAAACACATTGGCCTAAACTGATGAAGATTTTTTTATATTTTTGGGGATATTTATTATAGCAAAAAGTAGAAAATATATATATATATATTTTTTTTCTTTTTTAATTGTCGCTCTTTTTTAGTTTATAGCGCAAAAAATAAAAACCGCAGAGGTGATCAAATACCACCAAAAAAAAGCTCTATTTGTGGGAAAAAAAGAACCTCAATTTTGTTTGGGTACAGTGTTGCACGACCGCGCAATTGTCAGTTAAAGTGATGGGGCTGAAGTGGTTAAAAAACCACCAAGCGCAGAAGAATATCTGTTGATCTGTCAGAAATGCACTCAGCTCTTAGGACACTCACACATAATGACTGGCGTTTTTCCACACTGGATAAACGCCAGTCACCACTAGGGCACATAGAAAACAATTTTTTCAAAATTAAAGTGGGCCGGTCTGGATGAAGTCCAGGGCCAAATTTTTTTCCCAGTCCAGCCCTGCGCTGAGACGCTCAGACAGCCTCTCCCCGCCCCTCCGCGGCTCAGCGCTCCAATGAGCGTGGAGAAGCAGAGAGGAAAGAGGCTGACTGACAGTCAGCCTCTTTCCTCTCCGGGATCTGTGAGAAGAACCGAGCCATCGGCGATGTTCGGTGGCTCGGTTCTCAGTGCACAGACAGCGGGGGACAGCTGGAGCATCGGTCTGATGCTCCATCCACCGAGGTAAGTATGAACATGGGAAAAACTCAAAACCCATACTTCTCTTTTAAAGCAAAAGATCAAAAAAACATTTAAAGAGTAAAGAAGAGATTTGCTGTCTTTTTGACCCCAGATCTCTCCATAAAGAGGACCTGACATCCTTATTTCTATTACAAGGGATGTTTACATTCCTTGTAATAGGAATACAAGTGATCAAAAAAAACAATAAAAAAAACAAAAAAAACAATGTAAAAATAAAAAGTAAAATAAATAATAATAAAAAAGTGACCCCATCTCTCTGTGCTCGCGGAAGCGAACACATACGTAAGTCGCGCTCGCATATGTAAACGATATTCAAAACCGCACATGTGAGGTATCGCCGTGAACATTAGAACGAGAGCAATAATTCTAGCACTAGACCTCCTCTGTAACTCTAAACAGGTAATCTGTAAAGGTGTTTAAAACATTCCCCTATGGAGATTTTTAAGTACCGTAGTTTGACGCCATTCCACAAGCATGCCCAATTTTAAAGTGTGCCATATTGAGTACAGTATCCATTTACTCCGCGTAACATCATCTTTTACATTATACAAAAAATTAGGGTAACTATTGCGTTTGTTTTTTTTTTGTTTTTTTATTCATTTTCTTTTTAAATTGCGTTTGCAAAACTGCTGCGCAAATACCGTGTGACATAAAAAATTGCAACGATTATCATTTTATTCCCTAGGGTCTCTGCTTAAAAAAAATGTATAATGTTTGGATGTTTATAAGTAATTTTTCTAGCAAAAAAAAATGATTTCAAATTGTAAACAAAAAGTGCCAGAAAAAGCCTGGGTGGCAAGGGGTTAATGTTGGTAATATATTCAGGTAATAGAGTTTACGGGGGTTTTTTTTGTCTTTTTTTTTTATATTTTAAATTTGCAAATCTGTTTGTCAAAAAGCAATATTTTTGTTTGTTTATGAAACTAGGTTTTATTTATAAAGACGTTATATATCACAACAGCTAAATCTGTGTCTTTATTGCATATTCAACCCTTAAAGGGTCTGTAAACCTTTGTGTTTTTTCCCCCTCATGCCCCCCCGTTTTACTTACCTGAGCCCCATATTTTCCTCGGCGGGGATGCACTGTCCCTCTTTCCACGGGATCCTGGCTCTTGATTGGATAGATTGATAGCAGCACAGCCATTGGCTCCCACTGCTGTCAATCAAATCCAATGACGCGGGCGTCGGGGGGTGGGGCCAAGTCCGGCATTCTGTGTCTATGGACGCAAATGCTGGACTCAGGAGTGCGCCCGCAAGGTAACCCCCAGGGAGAGCGCTTCTCCTAGGTAATTATCTGATGCGGGGAGGAGCCGTGAGAGCCACCGAGGCACCCCAGAAGAGGATGTTCGGGGCCACTCTGTGCAAAACGAACTGCACAGTGGAGGTACATAAGTATGATATGTTTGTTATTTAAAAAAAAATTAAAACAAGCCTTTACAATCACTTTAATACCATAAATAATAATATGTTAATAGATTTTTACTTCAGGAGTATATAATGAGTTTGGCAATTCAATTCTAAATGCTTAACCGCTTCAGCCCTGGACCATTTTGCTGGTCAATGACCAGGCCATTTTTTGCGTTTCGGCACTGCGCCGCTTTAACTGACAATTGCGCGGTCGTGCGACGTGGCTCCCAAACAAAATGAACGTCCTTTTTTTCCCCACAAATAGAGATTTATTTTCTTGGGATTTGATCACCTCTGCGGTTTTTATATTTTTGGGCTATAAACAAAAATAGGGCGACAATTTTGAAAAAAATGCAATATTTTTTACTTTTTGATAATAAATATCCCCCCAAAATATCTATATATATATAAAAAAAAAAATTCCCTCAGTTTAGGCCGATACGTATTCTTCTACATATTTTTGGTAAAGAAAATTGCAATAAGCGTTTATTGTTTGGTTTGCGCAAAAGTTATAGCGTCTACAAAATAGGGGGTAGTTTTATGGCATTTTTATTAATAATTTTTTTTTACTAGTAATGGCGGCGATCAGCGATTTTTATTGTGACTGAGACTTTATGGCGGACACATCGGACGCTTTTGACACATTTTTGGGACCATTGTCATTATTACAGCGATCAGTGCTATAAAAATGCACTGATTACTGTAAAAATGACACTGGCACTGAAGGGGTTAACCAATAGGTGGCGCTGCAGGGGTTAAGTCAGTACTAGGGAGTGATTCTTGCTGTTAGGGGGCGTGGCTACACGTGACACATCACTGTGACAGTGTCACTAGGCAGAATAGGGGAATGCCTTGTTTACAAAGGCATCCCCCTGTTCTGCCCTTGCCGACCGCAATCCCGGGCTGCCTGGAAACATCGAGTTCCCGGGACCCGCGAGCACGCTCACGAGGCATGTGGGCGGCAAATTTAAAGGGACGTACAGGTACGTCCATGTGCCTGCTCGTGCCATTCTGCCGACGTACATCTGCGTTCGGCAGTCGGCAAGTGGTTAAATAATGCATTACAATTGAACTAAACCCATTTGATTTTAGTCGACTAAAATGTACTGGAGATTTTAGTCGACTAAAATTAGACTAAAACTAAAACAATTCAGATGACTAAAATATGACCAAAACTAAAATGGCATTTTAGCTAAAAGACTATGACTAAAACTAAATTGAAATTGCATGTCAAAATTAACAATTTACCTTTATCATCAAAAGTGAAAATAAAAGAAAATCCCAAATTTTGGGTTGACATTGAAACACTAATAGAGGGCAAATCTGCCAATGGGGACCCTGGTCACCAGAGGAGAGATTTCCTCTCACTTCTAGCTTTGGCTATGGGACAAGAAGTGAAGAGAAATCCACCCAACGGAACACAGACGGTAAAAAAAAAACTGACAGCGGTTATAACCCTTTCTTACTCTATCCAAAATGAAAAAAACAAACAATGTTTTGCCTTAAGATACACTTTAAGGACACCGACGCCCCCTTCCTCCTAAACAATACCAGACCATATGCTCTCAAATTGGGGGGGGGTACCTTGCCAAGGCACCTTTTACCCATGTTGATAAGGACAAGGGCCTCTTCCCCACAACCCTGGCCCTGGTGGTTGTGGGGGAATGCGGGCAGGGGGCTTATCGGAATGTGAGAGGGGACTTTTGTGCCTTGGGGGCTTATCGGAATCTGGAGGGGGGGGGGCATGTTAGCAAAGCACCTTGTACCTTTGATGATGAGGACAAGGACCCCTTCCCCACAACCCTGGTCTGGTGGTTTTGGGGGTCTGTGGGCGGGGAGTTTATCAGAATTTGTGGAGACACTTTGGCACCTTGGTGGCATATCAGAATATGGGGGGGGGCACCTTGGAAAAGCACCTTTTACCCATGTTAATGAGGACTTGGGCCAGTCTGTGGGAGGGGGGTTTATCAAAATCTGGGAAAACATTCTGGCACCTTGGGGGCTTATCGGAATATGAAAGGGGCACTTTGGTAAAGCACCTTGTACCTATGATGATGAGGATAAGGGCCTCTTCCCCACAACCCTAGCATGGTGGTTGCGGGGGTCTGTGGGTGGGGCTTTATCACAATCTGTGGAGACACTTTGGCACCTTGGTGGCCTATCGGAATATGGGGATGGGTACCTTGGAAAAGCACTTTTTACCGATGTTGATAAGGACTAGGGCCTTTTCCCCACAACCCTGGGCCAGTGGCTGTGAGGATCTATGAGAGGGGGGTTTCTCAAAATCTGGGGAGACACTCTGGTGCCTTGGGGGCTTATGGAAATATGAAGGGGGCACTTTGGTTAAGCACCTTGTACCCATGTTGATAGGGAGAAGGGCCTCTTCCCCACAACCCTGTACCAGCGGTTGTAGGGGTCTGCGGGTGGGGGGTTTATTGGAATCTTGGGAGACACTTTGGCACCTTGGGGCTTATCGGAATTTGGGAGGGGGGGGCACGCTGGCAAAGCACCTTGTACCTATGATGTTGAGGACAAGGACCTCTTTCCCAGAACCCTGGCCAGGGCCGCCATCAGGAATTTTGGGGCCCCTTACACAGCTTCAGACATGGGGCCCCCCCTGGAGCAAATTGAGAAGCGGGGGGGGGTGCTGACGAACACAAATAAAAACAAAAAATAGGGGGGTTGCCATCCAGGGCCCTGGGGACCTCCTGGGCCCCTTACAAAAAAAAAAAAAATTATAAAAAATAAAATAATAATAATCATTTTTATAAAAAAAAAAAAAAGGGAGGTTTCCATCCAGGGCCATGGGGACCTCTGGGCCGATTACAAAAAAAAAAAATTAAATTAAATAAATAAAAAAAAATGTAATAAAAAAATATATAATAATTTATTTTTATAAAAAATAAATAAAAAAGGGAGGTTTCCATCTGGGGCCCTGGGGACCTCCGGGCCTCTGAGGACCTCTGGGCCCCTTACAAAAAAAAAATGTAATAAAAAAATTTATAATAAAAAAAATTATAAAAAAAAATACAAAAAAGGGGGGTTGACATTCGGGGCCCTGGGGAACTCCGGGCCCCTGGGGACCTCTGGGCCCCTTACAAAAAAAAAAAGGGGGGGCCATCCGGGCCCCTGGGGACCTCTGGGCCCCTTACAGGTGTACTGCCTGTACCCCCCTGATGGCGGCCCTGGCACAGTGGTTGCAAGGGTTTGTGGGCGGGATGTTAATCGGAATCTGGGGAGACACTTTGGCACCTTGATCGAAGTGAAGGGTAGTCATCAGCACACTTGTCTGATGAAGGGGCCCTGCATTTAGACTTTGGCACCTTGGGTTTATCCAAATCTGGGGAGAGACCTTGGGGGCTTATTTGAATCTGAGTGGAGCACTTAGGCAAAGCACCTGGTACCCATATTGATAAGGACAAGGGCCTCTTCCCCAAAACCCTGGCCAAGCGCCTGTGGGGGTCTGCGGACAGGGGGCTTATCAGAATTTGAAAGCCCCCTTTAACAATAAGTTTACATTACAGTACTTGGATAAAGAATTGAAACATCTTTAGGATTCCAGAACAAGTCCAGTTGAATGTGACTAGCTACTACTAGATATACCATGACCTGGATAAATGAGAACCTTCACAGACATTAAACATTTATGGAAATGCGCATCAGCAGCTAAAAGTACAATAGCACGAGCATGGAAAACTCCAGTGGTCAGTCTTGCACTGGTAAAGCATAACATTTCTTGGATCATGGTCAATGAAAAATTGACCAGCATCCTTAAAGACAGACAGGCCAGATTTGATAGGGTGTGGTCCCCCTGGATTAAGTACCTCCAAGCCCCATAGTCTCTAGAAATGGCTGGCGGGGGGCCTAGGCCGAGGGAAATTACTCCTACTCTGGATTTCTGACCTTTACCTTTTTTCCTTTTCCTCTTTTTCCCATCCTCCCCCCTCTTCTTCTTTATTTTATTTTAATTAATTATATTCTAATTTATTTTTCTTCTTCCCCTCTCCCCCCTTTTTTTTCCTCCTTTTTATGTTTAATGATTCACTTTATGGATACGAATAGAGGGTCCTGGAGCCTCTCTCTTCTTGACCCGGAGGTGGGAGCAATGTAAACTATTCCTAAGTACCTAACCTCCTATGGTGTTAAAGCGGTTGTATACCCTCGGAATTTTTTATTTTCATTTTTTTACCCCTGTAAGGCAAAAGGCATAATGAGCTATTATGCACCGCATACTAGCTCATTATGAAATACTTACCTTAGAATGAGGCATCGGTAACTTACCTGGTCCATGCCGAGGGAGATGACATGTTGCCCCGGCGTGTCTTCCGGGTATCGCGGCTCCAGCGCTCTGAGTGGCTGTAGCCGCGATGTCGTCACTCCCGCGCGTGGGAGACTTCTTTCCGGCAAGGTCCGGCGTCTGCTGGGCTTTCAGCTCAGAATCCCCTGTGCAAATGCGCCGCTGCAGTCAGCGGCTCATTGGGAGGGGAATATCTCCTAAACCGTACAGGTTTAGGAGATATTTTCTTTACCTACAGGTAAGCCTTATTATAGGCTTACCTGTAGGTAAAAGTGTAAAATCTGACTATACAACCCAGACCCTGACTGGCCATAGGGCCCACCGGGGGTTTGCCCAGTGGGCCGCGGCCTCTGGGCTGCATTTTTTTGGAAGAGCGGCTTCTTGATGAGTGGGCCGCACAGCGGGAGGTAAGCGGCGACCGCGGTCCGGACAGGGTTAACACAGACTGCGGCCACCTGCTATGCGGGCATTCCTAAAGCACGGCTGGCGCCAGCACACTTAAGAGGTGCAGAAGAAGGCGGGAAAGAAGGCTCCTGTGACATGCAGGAAGTGCCTGCACTGGACAGACACCTTGTGGGCCGGCTGCGCTGGAGGTATAGCTGCACTGAAGGAGACGGCAGCCTCCTCTCTCCTAACACCGGCCGGGACAATGATTGCTGCACAGGAAGCAAGGTGAGCACACAGAAAAAAAAAAACATGTTCCAGTGCGTTACACCCCGCTCTGTAGTGGCGGGGAAAGGGAGTGGATTGGGGCTGTCTATTATTTCTGGTATGGGGCGGTCTATTGTTACTGGTCTGGGGCTGTCTATTGTTGCTGGTATGGGGCCGTTTATTGTTGCTGGTATGGGGCTGTTTATTGTTACTGGTATTGGGCTGTCTATTGTTACTGGCATGGGGCTGTCTATTGTTACTGGTATGGGGCTGTCTATTGTTACTGGTCTGGGGCTGTCTATTGTTGCTGGTCTGGGGCTATCTATTGTTACTGGTATGGGGCTATCTATTGTTACTGGTGTAGCGGGGTGTTGCTTTAACTAGCCCAAAAAGACTACCTTACCCAATATGCAATGGGATACCCACAGTTCCTTTTGGGCCGGTGCAAGGTCTGCTGGGGTTGGACTATATAAGGAGGGGCGGAGCAGCACGGGGGCCTCTTTGGACATCGCCAGCCTAGCAAGTGGAACTCTGTGCTGGGTCTGCTGTTCCGGACTAGGCCTGAGAGCTGGGCCCTGTGGATCCAAAGAGCCTTCTACTCTTTACGGAAGAATCCCTGAGACGTCTCGTGTATCTACCTTCCAAGGCCTGTCGGGAGGATCGGAGACTCCGGGTATCGTGAGACTGTGTGTGGGACACACAGTGGTGGAAGTCGGCCGCACGGACTGGTTCGGTTGGGTGAGAGAGCACTTGCTCGAAGATTCTTTATTTAAACCTTAGGCCCAGTGTCTCTTGCTCAGGGCCCATCGTTATCAAGTTGAGCTGCACACCAGAGGGACAGTGTGCCGTGCAGCCTTAGTTGAATCCCTTGTCACACATTCAGCAGCTATTGTTTTACACCCTGTGGATTACAAATAACCTAAAAAGTGCACCACCATTGCTAGCGAAGATCCTTCTCTACAGAAACATTGTGAACTAAGTAGTCAGGCCTGACTGTATAGAGTAGAGACATTGCTGAGCACCATCTGGCCCACGAGGGGGAAGCTTGCAAGTGGGGGGTTTAATAATTGATGCACATAGGATTGAGGGGATTGTGTACCTGATATATATATATACCGACTAGATCTTATTGCAGGGCTCTGCATTAATAGATGTTCTACTGTTTACTCTGATCTTTTATTCTATTCAGTAAACGCATTAGTGATTAAGCAGACACTTTGTGTGGTGTGATTTACTGTGTATGTTATCTGCCGTATTGTGATACCCATAGCCTACGGGTCTCACAATCCTCTAGTCTCGCTAGCTGTGCCAAGGGAGGGTAGAGCCAGTAACTGGGGGTTGACAGCAACATGTTACAGGCCCGAAAATCAACACCAGCAGCCCTCTTAACTGGGGGTATTGCTACACTGGTATGGGGCTATCTATTGTTACTGGCATGGGGCTGTCTATTGTTACTGGCATGGGGCTGTCTATTGTTACTGGCATGGGGCTGTCTATTGTTACTGGCATGGGGCTGTCTATTGTTACTGGTCTGGGGCTGTCTATTGTTACTGGTCTGGGGCTGTCTCTTTGCTGGTCTGGGGATGTCTCTTTGCTGTATTGGGATGTCTCTCAGAATGAATATCTGGTCACCAACCACTCCGCCAACGCCCGCCCCACATCTCCGCCCTACTTCCCCCAGGGATTGGGCTGCCCAGTTTAAAATGCCCGGGTCTATTTTTTGTCCCAGTCCGGGCCTGGTACAACCGCTTTAAGAGCCTTTATCTTGTGCTATATTAAATGCGCTACAACTTGCTCCAACATTACCAAGAAGTTATCAGTACTCCGCTCAGGATCGAGCGGGCAGTAGCCTTACTTAACTATAATTATTGTTATAATTGTTTTCACACTACAGCCATATGGATTGGACTTTTGGTCACATCTTAAGCGTGTACGGATCACTCTGTACTGATATACTATTTGTATCCTAACAAAATTTGTTACATTTTGAATAAAAATCTATAGAAAAGAAATGCGCATCAACAAACATAAAAAAAGCGCGCATCTTTCCTAAAATAACTTTTTGTTTTCGATGTACGTCTCCTGTAACAAAGAGAAATAATTGTCATGACACAAACAGAAACGTTGAGTTGAAAGGAATTCCCTTTGCTTATTGATAATCCCGGCAGAGTTATTTTTGGTTGAGCAGAAATCGGAGCGTAAAAAATATTTCCCCGTCCATTCTCATGCCCCTCACGGACACGTCGGACATTCTTCCTATGAGCGCGGCTGTGACATGTGCTTTCCAGTAGCAGGGCCTGGATTCCATGCAGCGTGTGCGAGATTTAATCACACTTGTCAGGGTCGTCCCCTGGGACGGTGCCAGTCCATTTATAACACTCAAGCCTCGTACACACGACCGATTTTCTCGTCGTAAAAAACACGTCGTTTTTTTCGACGAGATTCTTGTTAAGCTTGTCGATTTTCTCGTCAAGCTTTCTATGCGTACACACTGTCATTTCCCAATTTCCTCGTGGTTCTCTGCGCTCACGTCCAGCACGTACGACGGCACTATAAAGGGGAAGATCTTTTTTCTTGGCGCCACCCCTTGGGCTGCTTTTGCTGATCTCGTGTTACCGCGTGTGAAGTAAAAGTTTGGGAAGAGACGATTCGCGCTTTTCAGTCTTCGTACTTTTCAGATCGTTTTCTGCCGTTCAGTTTGTGCTTGTGGGTTCGTATCTTGACTTTCAGGGCGTCTAGGCAGGTCGTATCTGTTTTACAGTGCGTTCTTGCCTGTTCGTTTCTGAATTTCAGTTCGTTATTCATAGGCCTTGCTGTTCTAAAGTGCGTTCTGTTCTGTACGTTCTGATAAGACGACCGTTTCCTAGCCATGTCGCCTGGACGTTCTCGTCGTCGAGTTCGTGCTGTGCGTGCGCTTGGTGTTGGTCTGCTTGTTTTAGACCAAGACCAGTCCATGAATGGTGTGAGGAGGAGTTCATGGACCAAGAATTGGTTGCTCCAGCGGGACCAATTCTGCCACATGCCTCTGCTGCGGGAGATCGTCGAGAATAATCCTGAGGACTACAGGAATTTTCTGAGGATGTCTGACCCCGTTTTTCAGGAACTGTTGGCTTTGGTGTCCCCCTATATTACCAGGAAGGACACCGTTATGCGGGAAGCCATCAGTGCTGAGCAGAGGCTCATCGCCACGTTGCGTTACCTGGCGACAGGGAGAAGTCTTCAGGACTTGAAGTTCACCACAGGCATCTCCCCCCAGGCTCTGGGCCTCATAATCCCAGACACCTGTTCTGCTATTATACAAGTCCTGCAGGAGGACTATATTAGGGTAAGTTTTCTCCCTTCACATCACATTTTATGTATTACATGTATGCTAATGTATTGTATTTCTTTCATCCTTTCCTAATTACCATGATTGTAATATGCTGAGAATGTCCCCTTTGTCCCCATGCATGCTGGAAGTTTTTAAATGCCCCTTTTTTATCCTCCCTAAATATTTCCCCTCACTAACTTTTCCAGCAGGGGCGCCTGTTGCTCCAAATGTTGGGGGGTTACAACCCCAATTTCGGAAATAAACTTCCTCCTTTTTTGCTCTGTTGCCTAATAAACGCCCCCAGTTGTCCCCTCCAATGCAGCCATTTAGTCCCCTCTATTGCAGCCAGTTTCCCCCCAGCCCTGCACTTACCTTCTTGTGGTCAGCGCCATCTTTCTTCTGTCCTTGATGTCTTCTCCTTCCCTTCATGTTGCATCAGCCAATCATGTTACCATTAAACAGACTTGGTGAACATGATTGCCAGAGCTGCCTGTCAGTGTTTACACAAGGAATGCCCCCTCCTTGCGTCCCCGATTTTTCTTTGAGGAAGCCAATTACATCCCTCAGGTTGTAATTTGCAAGACTTTTTTAATACCTGTTTCTGCTCTGCAATTTTAACCCCCTAAATGACGCAATTAATCATATGTCGGTCGCTTTACAAGAGGCCATCCACCTGAATAGTGTGCGGCATAGACAATACATAGGTTCATGCAACGCATGAACCTATGTATTGTTCTGAGTGATGGGCACAGGAGAGAGGGGACAGTGCTCCAGCGCCCACTCTGGACGCACCGCCACTGCAATGCTATCCTGTGGCCAAACACATCTCCCCCCCCAAAATAATTTAGTAATGGCCCATCAGAGGGGGTGATGAATATGATAAATGAGCCTTCCATTATACTTTTTTTACACACCTTAATAAACGTATAATTAGATTGATGTTGGTCTCTAATTTTTTGGTCTTGAATTTGCTTGTAATGTATGCCTTTGTTTTTCTAATATTATTTCATCTTGTTTCACTCCACAGCTTCCTTCAACGCCACAGGAATGGCAGACTGTGGCATCGGAGTTTGCCACGCGGTGGGACTTCCCCAACTGCGGTGGTGCCATAGACGGGAAGCACGTCCGCATCGTGCCGCCACCCCGTTCTGGATCCTACTACTACAACTACAAGGGGTTTCATAGCATTGTGCTGATGGCGGTGGTGTCAGCACGGTATGAATTCCTCTATGTTGATGTAGGGAAGAATGGCCGGATGTCCGATGGGGGATCCTTCATCCAGACGGAGTTTGCCCTCCGTCTCCAGAGTGACGACCTTGCATTGCCACCGGATGCAGGGAATATTGAAGGACTCCCCTTTGTTTTCTTGGCTGATGAAGCCTTCGGACTCGGACGGCATCTTATGAGGCCATTTCCACAGAGGACCCTGACCCCAGAGAAGAGTGTGTTCAATTACCGGCTGGCCAGGGCCCGAAGAGTCGTTGAAAATGCCTTCGGCATAATGGCCAGCCGGTTCCGCCTTTTTATGACTTCCATCCACTTGGCGGACTACAAAATAAACTATGTAGTGTTATGCTGCTGTGTGCTACACAATTTTCTTTGCCGCAAAGCGAATTCATATATGGCCTCAGTTTTGCCAGAGGCTGGACTTTCCCCTGCAAATCCCCTTCCGGGCCTGGAATCTGCCCGTCTTGGCTTGCCCCCCCAAAATGCCCGTGTGGTTCGGGACAAATACATGGAGTATTTCACGGGTAGGGGGGCAATTCCTATGCCAGCCTATGTCTAAGTATCCCAATAAAAATCTTGTTTAAACCTTTAATTATTTGTTCTTTCCTGTCTCCTAGTTTGTCTTTGTGCATTTGTAGTGGCAAGTGTATTTTACTTTAGTAAATAACAACCAATTTCACTATGTTACCTTACAAAAGAACCAAATAAGCTTAGAGTGTATTATAAAAAGAAGCTACACGTTGTTTGTGGTCAAATATTTTACTCTCTGCACATTTTTTTTTGTTTTACTTTGGGGTTGGCCTGACCACAACCCGTCAAATTTTGGCTTATGAAAATACAAAAATACCACTTGCATTTCTAAAATGACAACATTGGATACCTCTGAGCAATCTGAGACATTCAGTTACACAAACTATGTCTCTATGTGCCCGTCCTAATATGGGGTCCTGCCACCCCTTGCCCAGCCAAAAATTCAATATGCACACATTTTTACTTTTTTGCAAATAGGAAGTTTACAATCCTGATCCCTATTGTCAACATGTGCTATCTGCCATCAGGGGTGATCAATGGATGTGTTTTGGGGGTGCATCCCCTTCCTCAGTTCACCGACTTTTGATACGAGGAAGGGGTTGCACCCACAAAAGACGTACATGGATATCCCCTGATGGCAGATAGCACATGTTCACACACTGTGTGCATATTCAATTTTTGGCTGCTTTGTTACTCAAAAAATTAGTAAAAATATAAAAACAAACATGTAAAAACAAATGTGTTTGGATGGCTTATTGAATTCTCCCCAAAACATCGAGAATGTCTTTAAATGTTTGTTCCATCACATGGATTCTTTGTTTAATTAGGTCCAGTTCCGTGCTACATTCCATCACTTGCTGGATGAGGCGGAGGGCACTGTCAGCAGAGAACGGTGTGCTATCCTTCACAACATTTCCATCCCCTAAAAACCATAAAAAAAAATTAATAAAACTCTGCAGGCCTACCTCGCTTACCTTAAGCTGTGGTGTCAGATACTGACCTGTTGTGGTGACCAGATCCACAACGTCATCCACCTCTCCTTCCTGCACTTCTCCTTCCTCCACCTCAACTTCCTGCACATCTTTCGGTTGTGGATCTTTGGGAGTTTGGGGTTGCTTGGAAGTTGTGGGGTGCATGTGCTCCCTGGAGTGTCCTCCTCCCAGTCTTCTCTCCCCTATGAGAATAAAACCAAAGGTCTATTTATCACACTGTAAAAATCTCATTTTTAAACTTAAAACAGGCTAAATTGTTTGGAAGTGGGGTACAAGTGTGTGTTTGTGCGGAATTTAAAGAAAAATGCATTATTTATGACCCCAAATATGTTTAGTATTCACATTTGGATGTAATTTTTTGGACATGGAGGCACCACAAATAAACTCTGATGCACCTGTGTGGGACACCCAAAAAAGGCGGGTCTGGTGGCCCACACTATAGTGCTCCAAAGTACAGATGTGGAAGCAGCTGCTGAGTGTCCTCTCCTTTACACTGATTAAAGTTTGCATTTCATTCTCCTTACAAACACATCATCTAGACTTAAAAATTAGCCACAATACTTGATCAAAAATGGCAGATGTCTAATTACTTTTGGGGGTCTTAAATAAGCCAAAACCGCGGATAGTGGCCGAACGAAGTGTCGGTAACGTAACGAACGATTACTGTGCCCAACCTAGTTCAAAATATTACATTTTGGAAGGGAGTCCAATATGAAAAAAAAAAAAAAAAGGTCAGTTTCTAAAAAGATTAATAGCAGAAAGGTCGTCATTTTACTTACTTTTAGCGAGCATCCTCTTTATGCTCCTCAACTGGTCTGGCTCCCTCAGTTTGAGGTCTGACCACCTCTTTCTGAGCTGCTCATTTGAGCGTTTCACCCCGAACTTCGCCCTCAGACTCTTCACAACTTTAGTGAGGATTTTGGCCTTCCTTCTATTTGGTTTGCTATACGGCCCATGCTTGGCATCATAATCAGCCTTGACCAAGATGTCCACCATCTCCGCCATCTCCGCCAAAGACATATTCGATGCCTTGAATCTCCTCCTTGATCGTGACGTGTCCTCGGTCTCCGGGCTTGTCTCCTCGCTAGTTGCGGAATTATCAGACACCTGCTGTAACTCCGCCATATCTGTCTGCGCGCCGAAAGAGAAGGGGCGGGGAAAAGATGTTAGAACGTCATGGGCGGGCGACGTGTGCGGAGCGACGTGTTCGAATTTGGACGCATGCGTGGTGTGTATATAGCAAACACACATGTGACTATAGTACGTTCGGTGTGCGGAGAGAGGAGTTCAAGTGACGGATGTGCGAACGAAGGTATGTGATTTTGTGAGACTTGTTAAAATTGTTGGCCTATACTGTCTTGAGATTGTTGGAGGATATATATGGTGACTAGGATGTGAAGGAGGTTAGACTGTTTGCCTCACATTATTTAAATATAATTTATTTTACTTGCAGATACAATATGAATGTATTTATTAGCGACAAAGAGTTCCTGGCGGAATTTATTGACCGGGTAAGGGAGCTGCCGGCTCTGTGGGAGACCAAAAACCCCATCCATAAAAAAAAGGGGTGAGAAAAGCAGCGCTGGAGAAGCTGCTCCCATTTGTGCAGACCAAGGTGCCCACAGCCACAGCAAAACAAGTGGACACTAAAATTGGGAGCTTGAGAGGTACCTACAGGACTGAACGCTCTAAGGTGCTGGCTTCTCAGAGGTCAGGAGCAGCAGCAGATGATGTTTATGTCCCGGTTTTGTGGTACTACAGCAGGATGTCCTTCCTGGATGACCACATTGAGCCAAGGCCATCACTCTCCACTCTTCCCCCCAGACTTCCCTGCAGCCAACCTGAGCCTTCTCTGGAGCAAGAGGAGGCAGCCATCCTGGATGATCCTGATTTGGCCATCTGGAGCCAGGTATAGTATTAACTGAAAATGTAGTGGGATAAAATTAATGTTTCCCAAATATGTCAGGATGAGAAACATACATTATTTTGTATTCAACAAGTGAAATCATGATCTGTAGACATTATTCTGCACTTAATTGTGTGGTAAATAGTCAAGCTGATGTAGTGGTAAATTTAAAGCAAGGATTTATGCATTTACATTCTAATTGCTTCCATCAGGATTACAAAGTTTGATGCAAAGATTAAACCAACATATTAAACTATGTTTCTTTTTCATACACAGGATGAAATCAGCCAGGAGGAGGGTCTGGAAACTGTCAGGCAGGAGGAGGAAGGGCCCAGTGGCAGCCAGGAGGTGGCAGGGCCCAGTGGCAGCCAGGAGGTGGCAGGGCCCAGTGGCAGCCAGGAGGTGGCAGGGCCCAGTGGCAGCCAGGAGGTGGCAGGGCCCAGTGGCAGCCAGGAGGTGGCAGGGCCCAGTGGCAGACAGGAGGTGGCAGGGCCCAGTGGCAGCCAGGAGGTGGCAGGGCCCAGTGGCAGACAGGAGGTGGCAGGGCAAAGGAGAAGCACCAGATCCCAGGTGCCTCCCATCAGGCTTCACAAAAGAGGCAGGAGGGACAGGACCACCAGTGAGGCAGCAATGGCCCTTATTAAAGAGGCCCATGCCACCCTCAAGGAGCCCACATCCCCTGAAGAGGCCATTGCCGGCCTAGTGGAGGCTAAGTTCAAGGTGATGAGCATGGAGCAACGCCTCCTATGCGAACCCCTGCTCATCACCTTGCTCAACAAGGGGGTGATGGAGCAAATTACCCCCAATACCGCCATATGTGAGGTGGCCCAACTGACCCAACCTCAACCTCCACCTCCACCTTCCTCTTCTGCCCCACCCCCTTCTGCTACCCCTCCACCTTCTGCCCCACCCCCTTCTGCTACACCTCCACCTTCTTCTTCTGCCCCACCCCCTTCTGCTACACCTCCACCTTCTGCCCCACCCCCTTCTGCTACACCTCCACCTTCTGCCCCACCCCCTTCTGCTACACCTCCACCTTCTTCTTCTGCCCCACCCCCTTCTGCTACACCTCCACCTCCTCCTCCTGACAGGAGTACCCCTCCAGTGGGCCAGCCTCCAGCTAAACGAAGAAGGAAGGCTTCAGTAAAGGCTGCAGGGAAGGTTGCCAGGAAGAAGAGGAAGTGATGGCCTTGCTTCATTGTGGTCGCACTGGTCGGACAGAAGGCAGCCTGTTGTAGTACCACACACTTGGGACATATATCTCACCTGCTGCTGTTCCTGACCTCTGGGAGGCCAGCATCAGATTGTGTTCAGAAATGTGGGCCTTCTCAAGCTCCCAATTTTAGTGTCCACACAGGGTTGCTGTGTGCTCTGGGGTCCCTGGGATGCACAAATGGCAGCAGCTTCTCCAGCGCTGCCTTCTCTTTATTTACTTTATAAACATGAATAAATGTGTTTTTTGTTTAAGTTCATACTTGACTATGTGTATTTTTAAATAAAAAAAAACAAGCTTTGGAGTAAGCAGATACATTTGACTGACAATAAAAGGCACAGATATCACCCCCCCAAAAGAATAACTAAATCTGATTAGCTCAAAAACATGGTGTGAAATTTTAAAAATATAGATTAGAAAATTAAATGGGAGATCGCTATCAAAACATTGAGAAATTATAATTAACATCATTTTGAAAAATCTAACCATTTAAATTATTCCTAAAAACTTGCACGATATAATACACATAAATCTTATAAAGAGCAGCATGAAAAAGGTTAAAAATAAGGCATAACTCTGTGTGAATATCAGCAGCAAAAGAAGGTCTCTCGTTTTGATTAATGTAACATTCTAACGAAGAATTCAATGCAGAACATTTAAACGATGAAATATTTATGAGCGTGACGAATGTGCTCTCTCCATTATGAAGGCTTGTTTTACCAGAAGATGCGCTCCCGTCTCATAGTTGCTTGTGAGCATGCGCGCTTTTGGAAGAGTCGTAAAAGCATACACACGAACCATTTTCTCGTCACAAAACAGGCCGACGAGAAACACGACGAGGAAATCTGGACTCCTGACGAGAAAATAGAGAGCAGGTTCTCTATTTTCTCGTCGAGATTCTCGTCAAGTTTCTCGTCGTAAAACCATACACACGAACGTTTTTCTAGACAAAAAAACTCTCGCGGCACTTTTCTTGACTGTTTACGACGAGAAAATCGGTCGTGTGTACGAGGCCTCAGCCTTAGAAGTCTAACAGAGGGCTGATAGTGGAAAAAGATTCCGCGGAAAGCCGCTGTCTAGGGATGATGTACAGCCACACAAAGTATTTATTTATGAACTTGATCCATGTCAACATAATACTCTACTCATCGTTTGCGTCTCTGATATGTGAGATGATGTCTATCTCAGTGTATGTAGAAGAGTCTTAACGTGTTTGGGGCGCACACGTGTTGTTGTGACAGCTAAAAAACACTCAACGTTTCCCAGATGCACTCTAACTGGATAGCATTTAGTTTGTAAAGCACTGTGTCTCATAAACAATAAAGCTTTTTTTATTTTTTATCCGTTGTTGCTGCTGATCTCCTGACTAGAGTTGAGCGGGTAGCTGGATATTCGGGTCCGGCGGGTTCGGCCTAACTTCGGAAAAAAGTTCGGATTCGGGACCGAACTTTAACCCGAACCCGGACCCCATTGAAGTCAATGGGGACCCGGACTTCTGACGACTAAAAAGGCTCTAAAAAAGTAATGGAAAGGGCTAGAGGGCTGCAAATGGCAGCAAAATGTTGTTAAGAACATGGCAAGTGCTCTGCAAACAAATGTGGATAGGAAATAACTTAAAAGAACATAAAAAAAATAAAAAAATAAAAAAATATGCTGGAGGCCCGATTTTCAGCAGAAGAGGTACAGGAAGTCATTAAGAACCTCAGAAACTCAACGGCACGATGCGACACATATGGTGGGAATGCCCCAGAATACGCCCTTTCTGGAATAAATTATTTAATTTAATGGATAAGCTAGTGGGAAAATAAAATACTTTGAAATAAAAATGTAGCGGGGTGCTAAATTTAAGGAAAGTGTTTGAGTGGTAAATAGGCTCAAATACCCTAATTCTGTAGGATTCATGGACCATTTTGTCCTCGGGGGACAGTATTGGTGTGCAGTTCCCTGCGGCCTAAAGGTGGCGCCTTTTGTGTCCCCTCTTGGCAGTAGTACAGCGGGGCGGGGAACCTGCTGTGCATGCCAGGAGAGCATATAAAAGGGGCAGACCTTTGGCCTGGGGGCTGATGTTCAGTGGGGTCCGCGCCCAGGTGCCTTTGGCCTGGGTGCATGTGTTCCTGTTCCATCTCGGGCACCTTTAGCCCGGGGTGAGGTACTATCCTGGAGTTCTTGCTGCCCTGGGTATGGAGGCCTAGGGGCGGGAGTAAAGCCTGGAGTCCAGAGCCGCCTTGTGTAGGGGACCCTGTTCCAGGGAAGGGAGGATCATTCTGATGGACCGATGCGGGAGTCACGGTGAAGGAATGGTCTGTTGAC
The DNA here is from genome assembly GCA_029206835.1 of Rana muscosa. Lineage (NCBI taxonomy): Eukaryota > Metazoa > Chordata > Amphibia > Anura > Ranidae > Rana > Rana muscosa. Next base: position 311,596,343 of record CM055122.1, read on the forward strand.
TCCCTGGAGAGATGTCTTCCCCTTGATATGGGCTAGGTTCGTAGAAGGAGAAGCTCAAGGTCACCTTGACTGTATCAGAGGCCTTATTCAACCAGCCCGTGGCAGGGGCCTTATACACCCTAGTCTGTGGCAGAGACCAAAGTTCTCCAGGTCTGTGGCAGGGGCCTTGTACACCCGGTCTGTGGCAGAGACCAACCTCAATGTCTGTGGCAGAGACCGTGCGCCAAAAACTGTTTGAGAAACCTAAGCAGTGAAGTGAATGTGCTACGTTTGTGCCTGGACCTCCTCCACACCTTAAGCTGTCCTGTTTCTTTGCTCTAACCTTTTCTATCTGAGTACAGTTTATTTTGCCATGAGAGAATAAGAGTTGGAGTTTCAGCTGGTGTGGACATTGACTTTACTGGCAATTAAAGGACTTGCCTCTACCTACAGTAGAGGTGAGAATCGTCCTCTGGAGGAGTTTTGACTCCGGCTGTGGACGCGGCCCGTCAAGTACACCGCTCAACCTCTTTATATAGGAGGATACGGGCTGGTAGTGCGGTGTGCCTTTCTCCCTCCTGCGAAGAGCCAACAACATAAAGGCAGGTAAGGGGGAAAGGTTCTGTGCGCTACAAAAAAATACAATAACAATTTTAATCTTGGCCTAGCAGGACGAGGTCCATATGGAGTAGGAGGTTGAGGTGGCGGTGGATGTGGCTGTGTAGGTGGAAGCCGCGGTGGAGGAGGACGAGGTAGCCAACACTGGTTCAAAAATACAACAATGGCTGGGTAAGGCCGGTGATGTGTCAAATTCTGTCCCCTGTAGAATAGTGTCCGCCCTGTACTGCGCTTGCTGAGTATGTAGGACAAGGGGATTTCAAAAATCTCCCAAGACTAACGGCGCCTGCGTGTTGAGTTCAGGTGAAGGCCACACCATCCGTGGTTCAAGCCGAGCCAAGCAAGGCCGCGATCGAAGCGAGCCCGTGAGGGGCCCTGTTACTATGTGCTACCGTATGTCCTCTTGGATGGTGGGGCTTGAACCTGCACTCACAGCGCAGGCGCCGTTCATCTTCGGAGATTTTGTGAATCTCCTTGTCCTCTGTACTGCGCAAGCGCTGCGCCTGCGCAGTACGGGCCGGGCACAATCCGATGGCCGGACAGTTTGTCACAACACCGGTATACATGTCTATTCTGCACAAGGTACGGACAAGTCCTGTGGGATCCATGCCTGGTTCATTTTAATGAACGTGAGCTTGTCCACATTGGCTCTGGACAGGCGGCTGCGCTTGTCTGTGATAACGCCCCCTGCCGTGCTAAATACACGTTCAGATAATACACTGGCTGCAGGGCAGGCCAGCACCTCCAAGGCATAAACGGCAAGCTCAGGCCATGTGCCCAATTTGGAGACCCAGAAGTTAAAGGGGGCAGACCCGTCATCCAGTACGTGTAGGCCTGTGGACACATACTGCTCAACCATGTTGGTGAAATGCTGCCTCCTGCTAAGACGTTCCATCTCAGCTGGTGGTGCTGGTTGTTGTGGCGTGCTGACAAAGCTTTTCCACATTTCGGCCATGCTAACCCTGCCTTCTGAGGTGCTGCCGGTGCCCCGGCTGCGTTGGCGACCTCTTCCTCCTCCTCTGCCTTCGCCTTGTGCTTCCACCGTACGCCCGCTGTCAGGTGGGAATGCCACCAGCAGCGCGTCTACCAGCGTGCGCTTGTACTCGCGCATCTTACGATCCCGCTCCAGTGAGGGAATTAAGGACGGTACGTTGTCCTTGTAACGGGGATCCAGCAGGGTGGCCACCCAGTAATCAGCACCAGTTAAAATGTGGGCAACTCGGCTGTCGTTGCGGAAACACTGCAGCATGTAATCGCTCATGTGTGCCAGGCTGCCCAGAGGCAAAGAAAAGCTGTCCTCTGTGAGAGGTGTATCGTCTGTGTCCTCTGTATCCCCCCAGCCACGCACCAGTAATGGCCACGAGCTGGTCTGAGTGCCACCCTGCTGTGAACATGGCTCCTCCTCCTCCTCCTCCTCCTCCTCCATCTCCTCCTCCACCTCGTCATCCTCCAGAACTGTGCCCTTTCTGCCGGACAATTGTGTACCTGGCGTTTGTTGGTGCAGGAACCCACCCTCGTAGCCACTTGTGAAAGACTGCCCTGAAAGCCTTTGAAATGATCCCGCTTCCTCCTCCTCCTCCTCATCCTCCTGTGCCACATCCTCTTCCATCATCGCACAAAGCGTTTTTTCAAGGAGGCATAGAACTGGGATAGTAACGCTGAGAACGGCGTCATTGGCACTGGCCATGTTGGTGGAGTACTCGAAACAGCGCAACAAGGCACACAGGTCTCGCATGGAGGCCCAGTTATTGGTGGTGAAGTGGTGCTGTTCCGCAGAGCGACTCACGCGTGATTGCTGCAGCTGAAACTCCACTATTGCCTGCTGCTGCTCGCACAGTCTGGCCAGCATGTGCAAGGTGGAGTTCCACCTTGTGGGCACGTCACATATGAGGCGGTGAGCGGGAAGGCCGAAGTTACGCTGCAGCGCTGACAGGCGAGCAGCAGCAGGGTGAGAACGCCGAAAGTGCGCACAGACAGCCCGCACTTTCTGCAGCAGCTCTGGCATATTGGGGTAATTTTTAAGGAACCTCTGGACCACCAAGTTCAGCACATGCGCCAGGCAAGGGATGTGCGTCAAACCGGCTAGACCCAGAGCTGCTACGAGATTTCGCCCATTATCGCACACCCCCAGGCCGGGCTTGAGGCTCACTGACAGCAACCACTCATCGGTCTGTTGTTCCATGTCCCTCCACAACTCCTGCGCGGTGTGGGGATTTTCCCCCAAACAGGAAAGTTTTAAAACTGCCTGCTGTCGTTTACCCCTGGCTGTGCTGAAGTTGGTGGTGAAGGTGTTACGCTGAATGGATGAGGAGGCGGTAGAGGATGAGGAAGCGGAGAAGGAGGAGTTAGCAACAGGAGGCAAACTGAAGCGCCCTGCAATCCTCGGTGGTGGAAGGACATGCGCCAAACCGCTATCTGCCTCAGGCATAGCCGCCACTGCATTTACCCAGTGTGCTGTTAGAGAGATATAACGTCCCTGACCGTGCTTACTGGTCCACGCATCCGTAGTTAGGTGGACCTTGCCACAGATGGCGTTGCGCAGTGCACACCTGATTTTGTCCCCCACCTGGTTGTGCAGGGAAGGGATGGCTCGCCTGGAAAAGTAGTGGCGGCTGGGCACGACGTACTGCGGGACAGCCAATGCCATCAGGCTTTTAAAACTCTGCGTCTCCACCAGACGGAATGACAGCATTTCAAAGGCCAGGAATTTTGAAATGCTGGCATTCAGGGCCAGGGATCGCGGGTGGCTAGGGGGGTACTTCCTCTTCCGCTCCAATGTTTGGGAGATAGAGAGCTGAACGCTTCCATGGGACATTGTGGAGATGGTTGGTGACCCAGGTGGTAGTGTTGCTGGCAGATCCTCTGTTTGCGGGGTGGCAGGTGCCACTGTCACTACAGAGGTGGATGAAGAGGCCGAGACTGCAGCAGAAGAGGAAGCAGGAGGAGCCAGAGACCTTTCTTGGTTTTTGAGGTGTCTACTCCACTGCAGCTCGTGCTTTGCACTTAGATGCCTGGTCATGCAGCTTGTGCTCAGGTTGAGAACGTTTATGCCTCGCTTCAGGCTATGATTGCACAGCGTGCAAACCACTCGTGTCTTGTCATCAACACACTGTGTGAAGAACTGCCACGCTAGGGAAGTCCTTGGACCTGGCTTTGGTGTGCTCGGTCCCTTGCTGCGTTGGGCAGTAGCAGATGTACTGTCTAGGGGACGAATGCTCCGTTTTTGCACCCTGCTCCCTCTTCTGCTGTGCTGGTGGCTCTGTGCGACCACCGCCTCTTTCTCCGAACTACACTGGTCACCTGCATAACGTTGATTCCATGTGGGGTCGAGGACCTCATCGTCCTCCACATCATCTTCCACCCAGTCTTCACCCCTGCCCTCCATGTCTGTCTGCACAATTGCGAAAGCAGCAGCAGTTGGCACCTGTGTTTCGTCATCATCCGAGACGTGCTGCGATGGTCCTCCCATGTACCCATCATGAAACATAAGTGGTTGGGCATCGGTGCACTCAATCTCTTCCACTTCTGGGGCAGGGCTAGGTGGATGGCCCTGGGAAACCCTGCTAACAGAGTCATCGAAAAGCAGAAGAGACTGCTGCATGATTTGGGGCTCAGACTGCTTGGCTGATTTGCAAGGGGGTGAGGTGAAAGACTGATGGACATGGGCTTCAGGTGCCAACTCTGATCTTTCATCAGAAGAGTGGGTGGGAGACAATGTGAAGGAACCCGAGGCACTGTCAGCAACCCAATCTACTATCGCCTGTACTTGTCCTGGCCTAAACATTGGTACAGCCTCATTAGGCGCGACAAAATACCGCCGCAGGCTCGGTCGCCTACTCGCACCTGAGGAAGGTGTTTCACTTGTGCGTGTAGCTGGCACAGATCCACCACGTCCTCTCCCTGCAACAGGAGCTCCACCAGCAGCACCACGACCGGGGCCACCACGTCCCTTTGACCTTCCCCTCATATTTTCCAAATTTAGGATCTTGCCCTAAATGGCGTTTTTTGGAAGACCACAACACACCCACAGTATTTAACCGCTGAAACGCACAGCTACAGAACTGCAGAAAATGCTATTCAAAAAAAAAAAAGGTTGTTTTTTTTAGTATAGCACAGTACAAGGAAAATATATAGAAATTGTTTATTTCACACACCTCCAGATGTGTATTTCACACTGCAAAATATTTTCTGTGGCCCTAAATGGCGTTTTTTGCCAGACCACAACACACCCACAGCACGTAACCGCTGAATCGCACAGCTACAGAAAATGCTATTCAAAAAAAAAGGTTGTTTTTTTTAGTATAGCACTGTACAAGAAGAATATATAGAAATTGTATATTTTACACACCTCCAAGATGTGTATTTCACACTGCAAAATATTTTCTGTGGCCCTAAATGGCGTTTTTTGGAAGAGCACAACACAACCACAGTATTTAACCACTGAATCGCACAGCTATAGAAGTGCAGAGAATGCTATTAAAAAAAAAATGTTTGTTTTTTTTAGTATAGCACTGTACAATATATAGAAATTGTTTATTTCACACACCTCCAGATGTGTATTTCACACTGCAAAATATTTTCTGTGGCCCTAAATGGCGTTTTTTGGAAGAGCACAACACAACCACAGTATTTAACCACTGAATCGCACAGCTATAGAAGTGCAGAGAATGCTATTCAAAAAAAATGTTGTTTTTTTTAGTATAGCACTGTACAATATATAGAAATTGTTTATTTTACACACCTCCAGATGTGTATTTCACACTGCAAAATATTTTCTGTGGCCCTAAATGGCGTTTTTTGGAAGAGCACAACACAACCACAGTATTTAACCACTGAATCGCACAGCTATAGAAGTGCAGAGAATGCTATTCAAAAAAAATGTTGTTTTTTTTAGTATAGCACTGTACAATATATAGAAATTGTTTATTTCACACACCTCCAGATGTGTATTTCACACTGCAAAATATTTTCTGTGGCCCTAAATGGCGTTTTTTGGAAGAGCACAACACAACCACAGTATTTAACCACTGAATCGCACAGCTATAGAAGTGCAGAGAATGCTATTCAAAAAAAATGTTTTTTTTTTTAGTATAGCACTGTACAATATATAGAAATTGTTTATTTCACACACCTCCAGATGTGTATTTCACACTGCAAAATATTTTCTGTGGCCCTGAATGGCGTTTTTTGCAAGAGCACAACAACCCCAACAGTATATAACCGCTGAATCGCACAGCTGCAGAGGCCAGAGAATGCTTTTTAAAAATAATGTTGTTTTTTCACACACCTCCAGATGTGTATTTCACACTGCAAAATATTTTCTGTGGCCCTAAATGGCGTTTTTTGGAAGAGCACAACACAACCACAGTATTTAACCACTGAATCGCACAGCTATAGAAGTGCAGAGAATGCTATTCAAAAAAAATGTTTTTTTTTTTTAGTATAGCACTGTACAATATATAGAAATTGTTTATTTCACACACCTCCAGATGTGTATTTCACACTGCAAAATATTTTCTGTGGCCCTAAATGGCGTTTTTTGCAAGAGCACAACAACCCCAACAGTATATAACCGCTGAATCGCACAGCTGCAGAGGCCAGAGAATGCTTTTTAAAAATAATGTTGTTTTTTCACACACCTCCAGATGTGTATTTCACACTGCAAAATATTTTCTGTGGCCCTAAATGGCGTTTTTTGGAAGAGCACAACACAACCACAGTATTTAACCACTGAATCGCACAGCTATAGAAGTGCAGAGAATGCTATTAAAAAAAAAATGTTTTTTTTTTTTAGTATAGCACTGTACAATATATAGAAATTGTTTATTTCACACACCTCCAGATGTGTATTTCACACTGCAAAATATTTTCTGTGGCCCTAAATGGCGTTTTTTGGAAGAGCACAACACAACCACAGTATTTAACCACTGAATCGCACAGCTATAGAAGTGCAGAGAATGCTATTCAAAAAAAATGTTGTTTTTTTTAGTATAGCACTGTACAATATATAGAAATTGTTTATTTTACACACCTCCAGATGTGTATTTCACACTGCAAAATATTTTCTGTGGCCCTAAATGGCGTTTTTTGGAAGAGCACAACACAACCACAGTATTTAACCACTGAATCGCACAGCTATAGAAGTGCAGAGAATGCTATTCAAAAAAAATGTTGTTTTTTTTAGTATAGCACTGTACAATATATAGAAATTGTTTATTTCACACACCTCCAGATGTGTATTTCACACTGCAAAATATTTTCTGTGGCCCTAAATGGCGTTTTTTGGAAGAGCACAACACAACCACAGTATTTAACCACTGAATCGCACAGCTATAGAAGTGCAGAGAATGCTATTCAAAAAAAATGTGTTTTTTTTTAGTATAGCACTGTACAATATATAGAAATTGTTTATTTCACACACCTCCAGATGTGTATTTCACACTGCAAAATATTTTCTGTGGCCCTAAATGGCGTTTTTTGCAAGAGCACAACAACCCAAACAGTATATAACCGCTGAATCGCACAGCTGCAGAGGCCAGAGAATGCTTTTTAAAAATAATGTTGTTTTTTCACACACCTCCAGATGTGTATTTCACACTGCAAAATATTTTCTGTGGCCCTAAATGGCGTTTTTTGGAAGAGCACAACACAACCACAGTATTTAACCGCTGAATCGCACAGCTATAGAAGTGCAGAGAATGCTATTCAAAAAAAAATTTGTTTTTTTTAGTATAGCACTGTACAATATATAGAAATTGTTTATTTCACACACCTCCAGATGTGTATTTCACACTGCAAAATATTTTCTGTGGCCCTAAATGGCGTTTTTTGCAAGAGCACAACAACCCCAACAGTATATAACCGCTGAATCGCACAGCTGCAGAGGCCAGAGAATGCTTTTTAAAAATAATGTTGTTTTTTCACACACCTCCAGATGTGTATTTCACACTGCAAAATATTTTCTGTGGCCCTAAATGGCGTTTTTTGGAAGAGCACAACACAACCACAGTATTTAACCGCTGAATCGCACAGCTATAGAAGTGCAGAGAATGCTATTCAAAAAAAATTTTGTTTTTTTTAGTATAGCACTGTACAATATATAGAAATTGTTTATTTCACACACCTCCAGATGTGTATTTCACACTGCAAAATATTTTCTGTGGCCCTAAATGGCGTTTTTTGCAAGAGCACAACAACCCCAACAGTATATAACCGCTGAATCGCACAGCTGCAGAGGCCAGAGAATGCTTTTTAAAAATAATGTTGTTTTTTCACACACCTCCAGATGTGTATTTCACACTGCAAAATATTTTCTGTGGCCCTAAATGGCGTTTTTTGGAAGAGCACAACACACCCACAGTATATAACCGCTGAATCGCACAGCTGCAGAGAATGCTATTCAAAAAAAAGTTTTTTTTTTTTTTTTAGTATAGCATAGTACAAGAAAAATATATAGAAATTGGTTATTTCACACAACTAGAGATATACACTGCAAAATATTTTTTTTGCCCAAAAATAGGTCTTTTTTGCGCACAACAAAGTGCCTTTTTTTTTTTTTTGCAACAGCACAATAAAGTGCCTTTTTTTTTTTTTTTGGGGCCCAAAAATGGGTCTTTTTAGCAAAAGCACAATAAAGTGCCTTTTTTTTTTTTTTTTTTTTTTCTGCCCGAAATGGGTCTTTTAGCAAGAGCACAATACAGCCACAGTATGGAATAGGTGTATCACTCAACGTAATGCAGTGCTGGTGCACTGAGCTTGCAACACAAACAGATAAACCTATGCAGATCGCTGAGCTATTATATCTCTCAATCTGGACTCCTATCTAAATCTCTCTCCCTGAAAGCACAAACAGGATCCTGCCCCTACACTACACTACACTGTCTCTCTATCTTTTCTATCAGTAGATTGCAGAATCAGGACTAACTCCTATCATATAATTCTCTCCCTCACAGCAACAGCAGCCAGGATCCTTTCCCTACACTGTCTAAAAGCAGAGTGACGATCTGTGCTGTGTGCCTCTTGCTTATATAGAAGCTGGTCACATGCTGGGTCACATGTTGCACTGACCAATCACAGCCATGCCATTAGTAGGCATGGCTATGATGGCTTCTAAGGGCACACCAGCTAATCAAATGGTGATTGGCTGGCCCCTGAAGCATTTCTAACTGCGCCATTAAATTCCCGAATCCGGACCCGAACCCGGACTTTAGCGCAAAATCCGGGTCCGGGGTCGGGAAAAAGCCAAAATTCGGTACGGACCCGAACTTTACAGTTCGGGTCCGCTCAACACTACTCCTAACGACTCTTTACAGCCATTGCCTGTCTATACGCATTCAGTTGTTCTGTTTCAAATGCCACTTTATGCATTGCCATACCTCCTCAAACCCAGTCTGATTGGACAGTATTGTCACTTGCTGACTTGGCACCATCCACAGACAGCTTAAAGTGGTTGTAAACCCATTTTAAAAAAATAAATAAAAAATAACAACTGCAAGAAAAAGACATAATGAGCTAGTATGCTATGCATACTAGCTCATTATGTGGCACTTACCTCAGATCGAAGCCTCCGAAGCACTCCTAGTTCCCCTCCGCCGCCATGTCCCCTCTGACCGTTTTCCGGGTATCGCTGCTCCGGCGCTGTGATTGGCCGGAGCGGCGGTAACGTCACACGCTTGCGCGCGGGACCGGCATTCTCCCATTCAGAAAACCAGAACGCTTAGTGCGCCTGCGCTGTTGTCTACGACGCGCATGCGCCATAGACATCGGTACAGGGTTTTCTGCAAATATCTCCTTAACCGTGTAGGTTAAGGAGATATTTCTTGCACCTACAGGTAAGCCTTAATATAGGCTTACCTGTAGGTGCAAGTTGTGTGGTTGGCTTTACAAACACTTTAACTCTTCAATGAGACAAGTTGAATCCAATTTTACTTCAGCTAATTGCAGCACAGAGGATGTTTTTCCAGTCTTTTGAAGTGTAAGACGACAATGACTTTCCTAAGCCCTGTCTCTGCAAATAACGAACACTGACTGAGGGAACATGGAAGAAGTAGGGAGGGTCTATTAGAGCAGGGGTCTCAAACTGGCGGCCCTCCAGCTGTTGCGGAACTACAAGTCCCATGAGGCATTGCAAGGCTGACAGTTACAAGCATGACTCCCACAGGCATGATGGGACTTGTAGTTTCGCAACAGCTGGAGGGCCGCCAGTTTGAGACCCTGATCTAGAGCTAAACTAACTAGCTATCAGGACCTGGATCACCTGCTGGTGGCACTGTGGTTCCCTGGGCAGAGGGTTGTAGTTCCAGTGTCCACCATCGGGGGTCTCCCAGCAGCCAGCAGATCCCAGTAATAAGTCGCCACCATTGGTGTGCGCAGCCTATTGCATTAGGGTGTGCACCCCAGAGCACAAACACACATGCGTGTATATCAGCAGAGCAGTGGACAGTGTGAGTAGGGCAGTGGATGGTGTGAGTAGTTTTTTATTGTTATTAATATTTAATTTTTTCCAATCTTATTTTTTTACAATATTCTTTTATGATTTTTTTGACAATTTTTTTTTTAGGAGCCCCATTATGGGGCTTTGGTGAAATATCAAGGGTCTATCACTTTTGAGACAAAGAAAGAAACTGAGGACAGAGACTCCACTTAAAAAAAAAAACATCACTGAAGCATCAAAAAAGCATGCTGAAGTGCTAGGCACTTTAATGTGTTTTAAAGTTGAAGCACGTGTAAACGAGCCCTAACGCAATCATTTTCCAGTCCGTCTGCCTTAACAGGTTGCCGATATGTAAGGAAACCCTATCAGATTGCTTAATGAATCAAAAGGCTAATTCCATGCAAGAGAAGAGCTGTTCGATGTACCTCTCCAATGGCCCAATGACTCCTACCTACCCCTCTGTTTCAGTGTCGGTCACATCAGCATTTGACACTTCCATGAGCGTCGGATCTTCACAGGTGTAGAACTGTCAGGGCTTGCGGATCTTTACAGATGTTGAACTGTTGGGGGTACCTGCTCCTTACAGATGTAGCACTGTTGGGGTCCCTTTTTTGCTAAAGGTGTAGAATTGTTGGAAGTACCTGCTCTTCACCAGTGTAGAACAGCTGGGGGGGGGGGGGGGGGTTCCTGCGCTTCACAGGTGTAGACTGTTGGGTTTAGGTGTAAGTGCTCTTCACAAGTTTTTGGGAATACCTGCTCCTCACAGTTGTAGAACTGCTGAAGATGCCTAATCTTCACAGGTGTAGAACTCTCTGGGGTATATGCTCTTCCCAGGTTTAGAACTATTGGTGATACCTCCTCTTCACAGGTGTATAACTGTTGGGGGCACCTTCTCTCTACATGTGTAGAACTGTTAAGAGTAACTGCTGTTCACAGGTATAGAACTTTTGGATATACCTCCTTTTTACAGGGGTAGAACTATTGAGTGTACCTGCTTTTCACACATCTAGAAATTTTGGGGATGCACACTCTTCACAGGTGTTGAAAATTTGGGGATATCTGCTTTCAACCGGTGTAAAAATTGTGGGGATACTTGCCTTTAACATGCAGCACTGCTGCTTGTAACTGCTCTTTACAGGTGTAGATGTTTTGTAGAGACGTGCTCTTCAGAGGTTTAGAACTGCTGGGTGTACTTTTTTTTTCACAGGTGTTAAACTGTTGGTGTTACCTGCTCTTCACAGGTTTAGAACTGCTGGGGATACCTGCTCTTCACAGGTATACAACTGCAGGGGGCACTTTTTCTTCATTAGTGTTAAACTGTTGGGGTTACTTGCGCTTCAAAGCTTTAGAACTGCTAGAGATACCTGTTCTTCGCAGGTTTAGAACTACAGGGGGCACTTTTTCTTCACAGTTGTTAAACTGTTGGTGATACCTGCTCTTCACAGGTTTAGAACTGCTGGGGATACCTGCTCTTCACGGGGTTTGAACTGCTGGGGATACCTGCTCTTCACAGGGTTAGAACTGTTGGTGATACCTGCTTTTTACAGGGTTAGAACTGTTTGGGGTTACTTGCTCTTCACAGGTTTAGAATTGTTTGGGTTACCTGCTCTTTACAGGTTTAGAACTGCTGGGGATACCTGCTCTTCACGGGTTTAGAACTTTGGGAATTACCTGCTCTTCACTAGGGATGAGCTTTCTGTTCGAGTCGAACTTGAGTTTGACTCGAACATCGGCTGTTCAATCTTTCGACGAAGATCAAACATTATGGGGCGTTCGCGCCAAATTCGAGCGGCGCGTCATGCCCCATAGTGCACTGCGTCATCGCAGTGCATTACTGGCTGATGATTGGCCAAGCATGCACTATGATCCGCATGCTTTGGCCAATCACAGCGCCGTCAGCAAAGAGAGCCATAATTGGCCAAAGGCAGGGTGCCTTTGGCCAATTATGGCTCAGGGGGTTACCCACACTATATACGGCCGCCTGCACGTTGGCCCTGTGTAGTGTGTTGCTGGCGGAGAGAGAGATAGAGAGAGAGAGAGAGTGTGTCATTTAATTTACTTTGAGCAGACAGTTAATTCAGTTAGCCGCAGTGTATTTAGTATCCCGGCTTTGTATATATATTATATATATATATATATATATATATATATATATATACAGGGCTTTCTTTCAGCGGGAACACGTAGTTCCGGCACCTCCTAGACTGACTGTATGTAATGGCAAGGGGTGCTGGGGTGTGCTGCAGGGTGTTGATGCTCACTGCTGGGGGATCTGTTCTAGCTGGAGGGGATCTATTGTTGCTGAGGAGGTCTATTGTTGCTGGTGGGGGACCTACTGTTGCTGGGGGTGGGTCTTATGTTGCTGGGAGGTCAGTTGTTGCTGAAAGAGATCTACTGTTGGGGGGGAGAGAAATATTGTTGATGGCTGTCGGAGAGTCTATGCTGGCTGTGCGGAGATCTGTTGATGCTGCCGGGAGTCTATTATTGCTGGGGGGGGGGGGTGATTTTGTTGTGGGCGGTCCATTGCTGTTAGGGGGATCTATTGTTGCTGGCTGCAGGGTAACAATTTTACTGATTTTTTTTATACAATTACCAAATTCCATAGCACCACAAAATGATACTTGGTTTTGTATTGTAGGCAGGCAGTTGATTCAGTTAGCTGCGTTGTATTTAGTGTATATATATATATACATATATATATATATATATTTATATACAGTGGGTACGGAAAGTATTCAGACCCCCTTAAATTTTTCTTTTTTTATAAATCTGCATAAATGTCAACAATTCTGTGTTTTTCTGTCAATATGGGGTGCTGTGTGTACATTAATGAGGAAAAACTTAAATGATTTTAGAAAATGGCTGCAATATAACAAAGAGTGAAAAATTTAAGGGGGTCTGAATACTTTCCATACCCACTGTATATATATACTGTATCCTGTGTAGCTAGATCTCACTGCAGACCATTCCTGGTGTACAGTTTCTATTATAATTCAGGCAGGCAGTTGATTCAGTTAGCTGCAGTGTATTTAGTATATATATACATCCCGGCTTTGTATATATATATATATATATATATATATATATATATAATGTAGCACCCTCCCCAAAAGGTTAAGATGCTATTTAAAATATAGAGGGATGTCTGAGCTAGTAGATGGGCTCAGACTGCAAAATTTAATTAAAATGTACCTCTGTTCTAGCTGTGGTTTGCCCGATAGCATTTTCCCTTATTGCCTGTAGGTGGCGTTACCACCTCAGGCACATGTTGGAACACGGGCAAACCATGGTGCATTGAGTGGCCCTTCTCGGCAGTGGTATGAGATGGGATACTTAAGGGGCAGACGCCATTGATCGGGGTCCGTTTTCGCCTCGTGGCCCTCCGGGCTCGAGGTGTGTGTGTGTGGTTCTGGTCTTGGGGCCACGTTGGCCTGAGGCTGCATCGCTATCTAGTAGGCTCAGCTAGTCTGGCTGGGGCCTACATTTGAAGAGGATCTTAATGAAGGAGACCAAGGGAGGACCTGCCCTGGAGGGGACTGGCAAAGTGCTGCTGTCTCGGGTGAGGCCTGGCAACTTTATTGAGGAGGGATCCACTATATTACAAGCCCTGCAGTTCGCCAAATTGGCTTAAAGGCTCTTTAACTGTATGGCTGGAAGTTTGGGACATTGAAATCCTGTGGCAGAGGATTCCTGGACTATCCATTTGTTCACTTCAAAAGGTCTGTGGCAGAGACCCATTTCACCTAGGGCAGTCTGTGGCAGAGACTGCCCCGTTGCTGATTCGTGTGTCATCCCGGCTGCTAGGCCATGTGAGAGGGGACTATCCGGGTGACCAATACCCACTCTTAAGCCTCGTACACACGGCCGAGATTCTCGTCGAACATGTCGTTTTTTTCGACGAGATTCTTGGACAAGAAACTTGTCCCGGCCGAGTGTACACACGCTCGATTCAAAGAACCCGCGGTTCTTTGAATGGAGCATACGCGGTGACGTCATCGACTACGACGAGCATGCGCTCGTCACATTCGATGCCATCGCCGCCATCTTGGTATACCCTACCTATGCCTAGGAAGCTACCGCGCATGCGTCGAATTCATTTCGAACATGCGCGGGCTTCCGGGAGGACAGGTAAGTGTACACACACTCACTTTTCTCGTCGAGAAACATGCCGACGAGAATCTCGACGAGAAAATAGAGAGCAGGTTCTCTATTTTCTCGTCGAGATTACTTGTCGGTTTTCTTGACGAGAAACCATACACACGAACGAGTTTCTCGGCAAGACATCTCTGCCAGCAAGTTTCTTGCTGGTTCTTGCCGAGAAACTCGGTCGTGTGTACGAGGCCTAACATTGAGAGTGGTGAGTGACTTTGAACTTATACCTTTGCAATTTTTGTGGCGAGTGCCTAAACCTTCCCCTGCTCTTCTATACCTTCTACTTTCTCAACGTTTACTGCATATGAATATAAAGCCTGACTGTTGAAGGTTTTACATCGGTGTGGACATTGCATTACTACAGACTTTCCTCCCCGGACAACGCAGCTGAAGAGGTAACGTGCAAAACCCAAAACTAACCAGCAGCTCCTACGGGGGTAATGCTACATATATATATTGTGTGTGTGTAATATATATATATATATTAGGGCTGTTACTGATTAAAATTTTCGTGTTCGATTAATCGATTTTTTTTTAATCGATTAATCGACTAATTTCGATTAATTATAACGCACATACAGATCCAACTACTTTTAGCTGATCTCCTTGCAGGCTGATTCCCAGTGCAGCTACCAACCACTGGAAAAATGATTAGCAGGATACAAAAAACACACAAAGGCAGAGCTCGATGGGAATAGCATTAAAACTTTTATAGTCTTCAAGTAGGTAACAAAATAAATATTGCACTGGAGATAAAATCGATGTAGCTACATAAACTGTAAAAATTGTGCGAGTAATACCAAACGGTAGCAAAAGCAGTCATAAAAACATGTAGCTAAGTATGATACTGGTATAAAAATGTGTACAATGATACAACTGCTGAATCCAGATGAGGAGGGGTTAACACCAGTCCGTCGGCATGTAGATGTCCCGTGAAGGGAACTATCACAACTCCCAGTGGATTGCTGTAGAATCCCAGGTTGATAGAGGGAAGTGTAACAGCCCTTGCGTGTGGCAGATAGTAAGGTCCTGCCGGCATGCAGATATGAAGGAACAGCAAAGGAGCCCTTCAGATGGACACGGCAAGCCCCGCCGGTGTCCGTGACGTCACCGGATCTCCGACGGAACTCCCTGAAGACCCGGAATTTTGATCGATCAAAAGAATTTTGATCGATCAAAAGACTTAATCGATTAATCGAGGAATTAATAGTTCATTTCCACAGCCCTAATTTATATTTATGTAGCACACAGATCCTTTTCCCCCTCTTACCTTCCTTTCAGGGGATCAGACACACCATGCCACATGCCCACGTCCTCTGGATTAGATGTCGGACGGTGTTATGTATTTGGGTACCGCAGCGAGTTGCTTCCTTTCACTGGTTCTTCCCTCTAGATTATAGAGGCGAGTCTTTACCTTTCCCAAAGAAGGTCAATGTCCACACAACACTTCAACTCCAACAAGAGTTTATTTTCTCTTTGCTTCAGTAACCAGAAAGTTGAAGAGAGGAAAGGGGTTAGCAGAAAAGAATGGATTCAGGCAAACTCTTGGCTTCGTCGCCACTCGGCCCCGAGTGGGTACAGCTCACCCGGATAGTCACTCAATAGCACTAGCAGCCGGCATGAAGCACGAACAGTGACTTAGTCCCCTCCAAGGACAAAGTCAAGGAAATCCCTCCTTAAGTAACTACACTCCGCAAGACAGTCTGCAAAGAAAGGAATCCTTCCCTCCGACAGGTCACCAGGCCTCTCCCGAGACAGCAATCTTGTATTACTCGCCTCCTCTATGGGACCGATCCTCCCCCGGTTTCCTCTGTCAGAGCGGTCGCCCTCACCTGGGCTCCCTGGGTTTCCTTTCTGGTTGTAGACCCAGTTGAAGGTACTGGGCCTACCTGGAACTCCGCAGCCTCGGGCCGAAGGTGCCCGAGACTCCTCAGTCAAAGTTGGGCGCACCCCCCCCCCTTTAGAGGGGCACACTCCTCCGGGTACAGGTCCCCGGGTACTACCGCTACTGAACAATGGCGTCTGCCCCTTATATACCCTCTCCCGGCATGCACAGCAGGCCGGAACCGCCCACCGCATGGCAGCCGAGAGAGGACATCCAATAGCCACTCCATCACCTGTGGTTCAACCCCGGGTATAAGTGACAGTACCACCTATACGTCTAAAGGGGAACTGCACACCAGGTGACACAGCTACAAGGCAGAGTCCAAAACAATTAGTAGACCCGAGCCAATTACCGCTCAGGACACCCCTAAATTTGAGCATAGCGACCCCCCTTGGCAGGGCCCCGCTACATATATATATATATATATATATATGTATGTATGTATGTGTGTGTGTGTGTGTGTGTGTGTATATATATATACTGTATCCTGTGTAGCTAGATCTCACTGCAGGCCATTCCTGGTGTACGTATTCAAATACACTTTCAGGCAGGCAGGCCAGGCAGGTGATTTAGTGATCTGCAGTGCATAAAATAAATACTCTCTCTACTACATATATACCCACTACATTCTAGTCTAGCCAAGCCTATACCTGACTGCAGGCCATTCCTGGTGTACTTTTTCTAGTAAACTTCAGGCGGTGTTATGCTAGTCTAATTAAATTATTGATCTAATATTTCACAGCAGGGCCTGATCCTGCACCCACCAAGAGTAACTGTGAGGGCTTACAGTGTTGTGGCACCAGCACCACCACCAAAGGCCCAATTTTTCTACCCCTGTTCAACAGGGGCATGTAATTACAATTCTTGATATAATATTTCACAGCAGGGCTCGTTCCAGCGCCCACCAAGAGTAACTGTGAGGGCTCACAGTGTTGTGGTACCACCAACACCTAAGGCCCAAATTTCTGCAGAGTATATAGGGCAGGCCGTATAGTATATACAGGCGGTCCCCTATTTTCAAACATCCGACTTACAAACGACTCCTACTTACAAGAGACAACAGGAAGTGAGAGGAAATCTACCCCTAGGAAGGGATATTTTCTCCTATAAGAGTTAATATGGGAACAAGGTGTCTCCACTGATGCTTTATCACCAATCCTTGTTTCCCTAATAAACCCCAAATTTTCAAAATCCAATTGTCATTGGGACAGAAAGTGAGGTAAAATCTTCTGAACAGGTGCACAGAATGCAAAACAAATGATACAGGGGTGATAACCCTTCCCTATGTTATCCAAAAAGCTTTAAAATAGATTTTTTGGCTGGAGCTACACTTACAAAATGTACCTGTTCCAAATTACAAACAGATTCAACTTAAGAACAAACCTACAGTCCCTGTCTTGTTTGCACCGCCTGTTCAGAGTATATAGGGCCTGGGGCCCCCACGCCTTTTCTTTTTTTATTTTGTGTGCGGGGTTCCCCTTAATATCTATACAAGACCCAAAGGGCCTGGTAATGGGCTGGGGGGGGTACCCTTGCCGTTTTTCTCAATAATTTTCATCCATATTGCCAGGACCAGACATTACATTAAAGCCGCAAGCAGTTTTAAATGACTTTTATTCCTTTAGAAATTTCATTTTGTGCAGGGACTGTTCTAAGCACGGGAAACACGTGCCACTTTACAGGCATACTATAGACACCCCCCAGGTACGATATTTAAAGGAATATTTCACTTTTATTTTTTCACTTTAAGCATCATTAAAATCACTGCTCCCGAAAAAACTGCAGTTTTTAAAACTTTTTTTTGCATTGATACATGTCCCCTGGGACAGGACCCGGGTCCCCAAACCCTTTTTAGGACAATAACTTGCATATTAGCCTTTACAATTCGCACTTTTGATTTCTCACATTCGAGTCCCATAGACTTTAACAGTGTTCGAATGTTCGCTCAAACTTTTGGTCCGTTCGCATGTTCTGGATCCGAACTGAACCGGGGGGTGTTCGGCTCATCCCTACTCTTCACAGGGTTAGAACTGCTGGGGTCACCTGCTCTTCACAGGGTTAAAACTGTTGGGGTTACTTGCTCTTCACAGGGTTAGAACTGCTGGGGTTACCTGCTGTCACAGGATTAGAACTTTTGGAGTTACTTGCTCTTCTCAGGTTTAAAACTTCTGGGTTTACCTCTTGACAAGTACTTTTTCTTCACAGGTGTTAAACTGCTGTGGATACCTGCTCCTCAAAGGTATAGAACTGCTAGGTATACCTGTTCTTCACAGGTTAACAACTGCAGGGGGTACTTTTTCATCACAGGTGTTAAACTGTTGGGGTTACCTGCTCTTTACAGGTTTCAAACTGCTGGGGATACCTGCTCTTTAAAGGGTTAGAGCTGCTGGGGATACCTGCATATCACAGGGTTAGAACTGTTGGGGTTTATTGCTCTTCACAGGGTTAGAACTGTTGGGGTTACTTGCTCTTCACAGGTGTAGAACTGTTGGGGTTACTTTCTCTTCACATGGTTAGAACTGTTTGGGTTACTTGCTCTTCACAGGGTTAGAACTGTTGGGGTTACTTGCTCTTCACAGGGTTAGAACTGTTGGGGTTACTTGCTCTACACAGGGTTAAAACTGTTGGGGTTACTTGCTCTTCACAGGGGTAGAACTGTTGGGGTTACTTGCTCTACACAGGGTTAGAACTGTTGGGGTTACTTGCTCTACACAGGGTTAGAACTGTTGGGGTTACTTGCTCTTCACAGGGGTAGAACTGTTGGGGATACCTGCTCTTCACAGGTTTAGAACTGTTGGGGATACCTGCTCTTCATAGGGTTAGAACTGTTGGGTTTACTTGCTCTTCACAGGGTTAGAACTGTTAGGGTTACTTGCTCTACACAGGATTCGAACTGTTGGGGTTACTTGCTCTTCACAGGGGTAGAGCTGTTGGGGTTACTTGCTCTACACAGGGTTAGAACTGTTGGGGTTACTTGCTCTTCACAGGGGTAGAACTGTTGGGGTTACTTGCTCTACACAGGGTTAGAACTGTTGGGGTTACTTGCTCTTCACAGGGGTAGAACTGTTGGTTACTTGCTCTACACAGGGTTAGAACTGTTGGGGTTACTTGCTCTTCACAGGGGTAGAACTGTTGGGGATACCTGCTCTTCACAGGGGTAGAGCTGTTGGGGTTACTTGCTCTACACAGAGTTAGAACTGTTGGGGTTACTTGCTCTTCACAGGGGTAGAACTGTTGGGGGTTACTTGCTCTACACAGGGTTAGAACTGTTGGGGTTACTTGCTCTTCACAGGGGTAGAACTGTTGGGGTTACTTGCTCTTCACAGGGGTAGAACTGTTGGGGTTACTTGCTGTTCACAGGGGTAGAACTGTTGGGGTTACTTGCTCTACACAGGGTTAGAACTGTTGGGGATACCTGCTCTTCACAGGTTTAGAACTGTTGGGGATACCTGCTCTTCACAGGGGTAGAACTGTTGGGGATACCTGCTCTTCACAGGTTTAGAACTGTTGGGGATACCTGCTCTTCACAGGGTTAGAACTGTTTGGGGTTACCTGCTCTTCACAGGTTTAGAACTGTTTCTGAGCAGGCTTGAGTTTTAAACAGGAGTTCTGCTTTAATAAATAGCAATGCTAAAGCATTAACTCGGATCACAGTAAAAAAAAAAAAAAACTATCGCATTCATATATGGCCTGGAGGGCATTTGGTGTAATCTAGGAATGTTGGGATCTAAGGGCTATAAGTCTCTTCCTATTCGTTTATTACACTAAAAATATCAAAATGGTGATAATGGTCTCTGTAATTCCAGCACATCTCCAACAGCTGCGGGGTGTAGTGTATGATTTTTACATTGTAGAAGCAAAGTAATCATATCTCAAATCAAAGGAACACCAAAATATCATGTGGATTTTGGCAGGAAGGAAAGTTGATATAACAGTAAGGACAGGTGCTCCACGGGGGTCACTGATGTCTACAGAATGCTACAGTTAATCTGAGAACTTTAAGGAGATAACTCTCACTGCAACATTTACAAGGGTAATGGAGGGAGTGAAGTACTAATGTTTTTATGCTTTTCTCATTGAAAGCTGAATAAAAAAAAAAAAAAAAAGAATGGTCATTCTGTAGAGTGGTAAGTATCACTACCCATAAGTACAGTGCATTTTCAGTGAGCACATACTTTAAGTTACTTTTGTGGTGTACACCCTAAAGTATTATTGGTTGGTCTTCCATATTTATTGGTATTCTATTAAACATAGAGATCTGCAAAGCAGCCACTAGAGGGAGCACAGTAATTGCCTCATTCCATCTACTAAAAGTGGACCTTTCACTAGCCATACAAGTCTGTATAAATATATTTCTGACTTGTCACAATTATTAATATTTAAAACTCAACCTTTTATCATTAAAAACACCTTCAAATATTGTTATTCCTTTCCACCAAGAGACCCCTATAGCAGGGACGTGCAGTGAGGTCAGTGACTGGTGAGGCACTGGCTAGTATCAGAGCCAGATACACACAGGTTACATACGCCGCGAACGTTAGAGTGAGAGCAATAATTCTAGCGCTAAACCTCCTCTGTAACTCTAAACATGTAACCTGTAAACATTTTTAAAGCGCTGCCTATGGAGATTTTTAAGTACTGAAGTTTGGTGCCATTCCACACGTGTGCGCAATTTTAAAGCTTTTCATGTTAGGTATCTATTTACTCGGCGTAACATCATCTTTCATAGTATACAAAACAATCGGGCTAACTTTAGTGTTTTTATTTTTTCAATGACCACCATTTTATTCCCTAGGGTGTCTGCTAAAACAATATATAGAATGTTTGGGGGTTCTGAGTAATTTTGTAGCAAAAAATTATGATTTTTACATGTAGGAGAGAAGTGTCAGAATTGGCCTGGGTGGTAAGGGGTTAATTACCATAAGTAATATACAAATCATTATTATATATTGTTTTTAAGGTAATTTACTATATTTTCAAAAACTGTACTCAAGCAGATGGTTTAACGGACAAATTACTGAAGTTTGAAGTTATAACTTCCAACCAGTAATTTCACAGTAAATAGATAAATAAAACATTATTATCTTATAACATGTAGCATAATAATATATGATTTAGCTTGTACCTTCTCAGCAGCAGACGATTCTCATTCTCCCTCTTAACTGTGTGAGAAAAACATGGGATTGTGGGTAAATCTTATACACATAAACACATTTTTTCCTTGTAGTTAAGAAGTCTGGGCTGGAAGGGAGTACTTGTCTTTTCGACACGCCCCCTTCTATGACACTGCAGTGAGAGGCGTGCCTCCACTGCAGCATTTTTATTGGACAGCTTGGGCTAATGGTACTTTACCATTGGTCGAAGACTCCAAGCTGTCCATTGAGCTCAGTGCCTCTGACAAGAAGTGAGGAGAGGCACTGTGAGCTCATCCTCTCAGTCTGCTGCAAACAGAGTGTTTCAGTTTGTATTTAAACTGGCCGCTCTGTATGTAGCTTCTGACAGGCTGCACAAGAAGCACCATATCTCCGGACCCATAGGTCGTAGGAGCCCCATTTTGACCAGTTGTGGGGTAGGACTTCAGCTACCTGTGACCCCCAAATTTGAGGTCTCTGTGACCCCAGGTCGATCGCTTTTTTGTTGTTTTTTTTATGTTCATTGCATGTGAGGCCTGCCATGGTAACACTGTATTGCTCTGGTCACAGTATGTAAAAAAATAAATACTTTAATAAAAAGTAAAAAATATTTAAAAAATTTAAGATAAATTATTAATTTTTTTTTTTACATATTGTGCCTGATCGCCTCCACACAATGACGCTGTACTGCACTGGTGGCAGTATATAAAAAAATAACAAAATAAAAATTAGAAAAAAAACTTTTCCAAAAAATTACAACTTCGAAAAACTCGCCATGCCACGCCACTAAATACCTCGAACTGTCTACTTTCCAAAAAGGGGTCATTTGAGGGATATTTGTACTGTCCTGGCATTTTCGGGCCTGAAGAAATAAGAATGGGTTATTTTCACCAAAGAAAAGTAGCATTATACATTTTGGCCTAACAGTATGAAGAAAGATTATTTATTGCAAAATTATATAACAGAAACAAAAAAAAATTTAGTTTTTTTTTTTTTTCAAAACTTGTGTTTATTTATCAAAAAAAAAAAAAAAACCCAGTGGTGATTAAATACCACCAAAGGAAAGTTCTATTTGTGTGAAAAAAATATATATTTTTTTAATTTGGGTACAGCGTTGCCATGTCATTCAAACTGTGAGAGCGCTGAAAGCTGAAAATTGCCCTGGCCAGGAAGGGGGTGAAAGTGCCTGGTATTGAAGTGGTTAAAGAGGAGGTCCAGCCCCCCCACCGAAAAATTAAAGGTCAGCAGCTACAAATACTGCGGCGAAGTCCCCCAGATGTGGCACTGGAGGTGGGGGGTGGGGATTTTAAGCAAACGAGCTTCCACTTTTTGGGTGGAGCTCCGCTTTAAAGGTACATACAATATTAATTACATTTTTCCAAAAATTTGTGCTTGGGGGAACGTATGGATGGGAGGAGAAAGTTTTTTGGTCGACCGATCACATAGTCACTGTCCAGCCGACTCCCGATCATTAGTAGAGACCAAGAGCACAGTTACTGTGCTGGGTGCCTGCAGGGATCGCGCCCTTGGCATAGTAAGCTCTGCTGCCCATGGGAACATATGTGTGGCATGTGAGCATTAAAGCTCACCCTCTTTGCCGCCACACATATACAATACGCAGGTGGCAAGAGGTTAAAGTGTGGGCATAATATTGATTAGACATGCATTGCCGAAAAATTTGTTCATTTTTGTTTCATTCGTTTTTTTTTCCTGGTCATTCATTATGATCGAAAATCGTAAATGAAAAAATTCATAAATCCGTAAATACGAAAATTCGTAAATTAAAAAATTTGTAAATTTGTAAATACGGAAATTCGTAAATTTGAAAATTCAGAAATTAAAAAATACGAAAATAAGAAATAAAATCCGAAAATTCAAAAGAACAAAAAATCTAAATAATAACTACCGGTAACTAACTAACTAATAACAACAAACTATTAAATTATAGGTATTGGAATTTCCTTTCAAATTTGGCTGTTAGTGAACGTAACGAATAACAAATTTATCTGAAGTTACGAATTATCCAAAATAATGAATGACGCATTAAAACAAATGGAACAAAATTAATTATTAATAATAATAATAATAATAATAATAAGAAGATTTTATTATTATTGTTTTTTATTATTATTAATTAGTTACGTTCCATTCGTTTAGATACGGCATTTGATATTTTGGATAATTCGTAACTTCGGATAAATTCTTATTCTTTACTTTCACTAACAGCCAAATTTGAAAGGAAATTCCAATACCTATAATTTAATAGTTAGTAATAGTTAAGTTATTATTAGTTAGTTATTTTATCAGATTTTTGAATTTTCATTCTTATTTTCGGATTTTCATTCTTTTGAATTTTTGTTCTTATTTTCGGATTTTAGAATTTTCAGGTTTTAGAATTTCCGTATTTCCCAAATTTCGGATTTTGAATTTGTGAATTTCCGAATTTTTGAATTTCCGAATATTAGAATTTACAAATTTACGAATTTTCGAATATTTGAATTTAATTTGTTAGTTGAGATATTTCCGAATTAACGAATTTCTCTAAATTCGTTAAAAAACGAATTTGGAACGAAATGAATTGCATATGTCTAATATTGATATTATTTTTGCAGACAGGTGGAGGCAGATGCCATCTGTTCACATACTTATCCCTAATATGAAATAACCAGCCGTGACATTCTAGGGGGTGATTAGCCGACTCTCGGAGAATCCGATACTTGGGTTATGTACACTTTTCCAGCTCCACTAATGGGAAAACGATTTATACTTGGGTGTGGACAGGTCTGAAATATCTGTAATTAGTATATTTAATATTCCATATTCCGTACTTTTGACAAAGCCGCTGACAGCTCCGCCACGCTGGAAGGACCGGTCATGGTAAGGAAGCTCCAGTCCATTCTAACTAACAATGCATGCTGTACAGAGATATGTTTATTTTACGTAAAAATGGAAGCCTGGGATGACAATCTCAGACTTCTATTTTGTTGAATTGTATTGAAAGCCAAAAGAGATGGAGTACCGTCAACTATTGGAGTTCTGAAAATGATAGCACCAATCAAAAGCTTTTACAGGCCATGACTGCCTGCTGATTGGCTTTAAAGCTCAACTCCACCCAACGATGGCAGTGCTGTGATTGGCAGCAGTCTCAGATCCCACTGCTGCCACCATCATGTGATGGCGATGGTCCCAGCTGCTCTATTGAGTCTCAACCCGGGTAGAGACTTTTTGGCTCACAGGACAATAATCTAAGCTTCAGCAGATTGAGAGTGATAGTCACTGGGGTCAATTAAAGTTGAATTCCTGGCTAAAGCTAACTAGACTTAACCACTTGCCTACCGGGCACTTTCACTCCCTTTCTGCCCAGACCAATTTTCAGCTTTCAGCGCTGTCACACTCTGAATGACTTGCTCGGTCATGCAACACTGTACCCATTTTGTTTTATATTTTTTCCCCAGAAATACAGCTTTCTTTTGGTGGTATTTAGTCACCAGTGTTTTTTTTTGCTAAATAAACAAAACAAGACCAAAAAAAACCCCCAAAAAAACATTTTCATAGTTTGTAATAAAATTTTACAACCAGGTAATTGTTCTCCTTCACTGATGTGTGCTGATGAGACTGCACTGATAGGCACTGATAGGTGGCATTGATGGGCACTGATAGGTGTCACTAATAGGAGGTACTGATGGGCACTGGTAGGTGACACTGATGGGCACTGATAGGCAGCACTGATTGGCGGCACTGATGAACACTGATTGGCAGCACTGATGAACACTGATTGGCAGCACTGGTGGGCACAGATAGGCAGCACTGGTGGGCACTGTTGGGACTGCACTGATAATAAGGACACGATATCCATGTCCTGATTATCAGTGTAGATGTCCTTTTTACACAAGGCTGTTATCGGCTCTCCTCTCCTCTTGTCACGCTGACAGTGTGAGGAAAGGAACGTCAATAACCAGCTTGTGTTTACATTGTGATTAGCTGTTCATGTAGTAAAGAGCCGCTGATTGGCTCTTTACCTCAATCTGGGGTCAGCTGTTTCCAGAGGACACGGTGATCAGAGAGCTCGCTGCAGCGGGTGTGTTCACAGGAGGACATCATATGACCTCCTTCCAGAACTAGCTGGCCACGCTGTAGATGTCATTCGGCTATAGCACGGTCGGCGAGTGGTTAAACATGCTCCCCCCCAACATCTATGCTGACTAGCCTGTGTAAGAAAGATGTACAGTATATACTTACCTATTTTCACCTGCTCTGGTCCAGTCATGTGATCTGGCTCCCCTGTGTAGCATTACACCCGCAGGGGCCGCCGGCCCTGGCTCCTCTACTCCTGCACAGCCAGACCACACGCTTTCTCCGCTTGCACCCAAACACAAGATGACAGTCCCTTGGCTTTGTTTTTATGTTTTATTAGGAGTAATAACTTGGATGGGGTGAAGGGATTTATGGGATGCCCAACTTGAACCAAAGGACAACAAAGGGAGCAACTTCCTTCCTCTGTACAAAAGATCCTGGACGGTTTTCCTTCCTGTACACGCAGCACTACCAGCCCTCCTGGCTGATCTGAAGATCTCCCTGGGCAAGGATAAAAAGGGTTTAGCACAGTGCTGTCCTTTTAGAAATGGTAGTCTCTCCCCTTGAAAATCCCTGGGCGTGCTGATGTACTCACTCTGTCCTCCTTGCTCCCCAGGCGAGACGCCCCCTAGACCTAGGGAATGCCTCCTAGGCAACCAACACCTGGCAAATGGCCAGATTCCTCAATTATGTAGATCAACCCTCCTGGCCCCCGCCCACTAACGTCTAGAAGTTTCTCCAAATTTCAAGAATCAGGGGGAGGCACCAGAGAACTGCCTCTCCGAGTCATCCAGCCTGACCTGCACTAAACCCTTACCCAGATTCAGACTCACTTTACCATGAGTCAATGAACGTCATAAATGGATGGGCCATAGCAAGCCTATGGGTGATATCACTACTAATGGACTTCCCTGCCATTGTTGGTGCTTTCTCTTCTCCCCTGCAGCTGCTGCTGGCTGACACAGGGGATCACATGACTGGACTGGGGAGACCCGAACATTGGTAAGTATTGTGACAGCAGGAAGGTAAAGTCACCTGGTTGCATCCAGGGGGGTAGATATATTTCTCCCAGATTCAGGCTTTATGCCGACTTATACAACTAGGGAGTTGATGAAGCCCAGCTGAGTCTAGTGGGCTCATGAATGACTCATACCTCTAGGGAGAGTGCTGGGCGTCGTGAGACAGGGAGTTGATGAGACCAGCTGAAGCTTGTCAGCTCATTTAGGCCTCTATAAGAACTCCCAGCTTCATTAGATGTTAGCTCATGCCTGGAACCAGACCTGTGTGGACTGTCTAGGGAGAGTGAACCCCTGTGCGGTGAGGCAAAGCCTGTGTGGCTATTTGTTTGGACTTTTACTAAACCAGGGACTTAGGGACTAGGACAGCACCAGGCTGATCCCAGTTGTTAGTTTAGGAAACCTGCATGTTTAGTCAGAGGTCAAACTGACCAGGATTTATTTTGTTTGTTTCTTTTTGGCTTTGCTGTGTTTTTGTCACTGTACATAGAGAAATAAACCGCACCTTTTGATTTTGAAAACCACAACCTCCGTCTGCTGGCCCTGTTTTTGTGTGGGGAGCCCAACCAGGGGGTCACACACACCCGCTACCGAGTTAACCCCCTCACAGTTGGTGGAGAACCAGTGGCAGTTTTTTTTAAGCCAGCATGGAGGAGATACTGAAACAGCTGGCTCTAGCAAATGCCAATCAACAGCAGACAAATGCAGGTTTGCAAAGGAGCCTTGCAGCCCAGCAGCAAGCTCATCAACAAGCCCAGCAGCAATCTGAGGCCCGCTTCATAGACCTGTTACAGAAGCAAGAGCAGAGACTACAACAAATGGAAGCAGTAATGCAGCAACGTCCGCAGACCAGTGAGGAAAGCCGTCCCACTAATACCGCGTCCTTTGGGGTGAGTCGTTTATTGACAAAAATGACTGGAGAGGATGATCCAGAGGTATTTTTGACCACATTTGAAAGGACTGCTGAAAGAGAAAAGTGGCCTGAGGAGCAGTGGGCTGGACTGGTGGCTCCTCTGTTAACTGGTGAATCGCAGAAGGCTTACTATGACCTAGAGCCTGACCAAGCAAAAGACTATGTGATGCTAAAAGCTGAAATATTGGCAAGGCTGGGTGTCACCCTGGCTGTCCGGGCTCAGCGTGTGCATAACTGGACTTTCCAGCTTGGAAAACCCCCCAGGTCTCAAATGTATGATCTCATTCACCTGAGCAGGAAGTGGCTACAGCCAGAGACTTTGTCCGCACCAGAGATTGTGGAACGTGTTGTAATGGATCGGTTTTTGAGAGCTCTTCCTACTGCCATCCAAAAGTGGGTAAGCCATGGAGACCCAGAGACGGCCGGTGGTCTTGTGGATCGTGTAGAGAAATACTTGGCTACAGAGAACCTGACGGCCTCTTCCAGAGACACTCGGACTTTCCACCCTAAGACCAGACCATCCCCAGGGGCGGATAAGAGGATTCCAAGGGGTGAGGGTGGAGAGAGTGAGAGGGTGGGAGCTCTACCCCAAGTTTGGCGAGAACAGCCTGGGAAATCAGCGGCTCAAGAGGCCGCAAGAAGGATCGTTTGCTACCGCTGCCGGCAAGCGGGACATATTGCAGCCAATTGCCCGGTTGTGGAGGAACCCATGCAGTGTGACTTTCTGACGGGCAGACGTCAGTCGCTGTGTGCGACAGTCGCATGCACTGCCATTCGAGGAACTGAGAAACATTTATGCAAAATGTGTATTAATGGTAGAAATGTTGTGGTATTACTGGATTCAGGTAGCCTTGTGACCCTGATAAAGGCTGAATTAGTTAAAACAGAGGTCTCTGGGAATAGCAAGGTAGCTGTTATTTGTGTGCATGGGGACACCCGAGAGTATCCAGTGACTACAGTGTGTTTCGAGACCCCCAAAGGTACCCTCTCTCATCCAGTGGGCTTAGTATCTCAGTTACCGCATGACGCCATTGTGGGAAGGGATTTTCCGAAGTTCTGGGAACTGTGGGATGATCCTGAGCCCCCCACTGGTGCCCCTATGTACCAGGAATGTGATAGCCAGAACTCCTCTGAGAGTGGTGAGGACTCTCCAGAATTTCCCTTGTCAGTATTTGCAGGGGAGACTCAAGAAACTGGAGAGGAGCCCACCTCCTCAGACGAAAACCTACCGTCTGTGGAGTTTTCTGATCTGGAGGTTCACAGGGAAAATTTTGCCACAGAACAGTTAAAAGACCCCGCCCTAATAAAGGCACGGGAAAACGTAGTGGAAATAGATGGCGAGTTAGTGAACCCAGATAATACCTGCACTTACCCATACTTCAGCGTAGAGAAGGACCTACTGTATCGGGTGGCAAAAAGGGCAGAAGAAACCGTTGAGCAGCTGGTGGTGCCCAAACCTTACAGGAAGTTGGTGTTGGAGTTGGCCCATGGGCACATTCTTGGAGGTCATCTGGGGACAGAGAAAACCCGAGAGAGGGTATTACAGAGATTTTATTGGCCTGGGGTGATGAAGGACATAGAAAATTATTGTTCCTCCTGCCCTGTGTGTCAGAGGTCGGCCCCGATGCCACATTTCCGTAGCCCGCTGGTCCCTCTACCCATCATTGAGGTCCCGTTTGAGAGAATCGCAATGGATTTGGTAGGTCCTATAATCAAGTCCGCTAGGGGGCACCAGTACATATTGGTTATAATGGACTATGCCACCCGTTATCCAGAAGCGATCCCTCTCAGAAATACCTCGGCCAAAACCATAGCCAAAGAGCTATCTCTTGTTTTTAGCCGGGTGGGTATTTGTAAAGAACTGCTTACGGACCAAGGTACACCCTTTATGTCCCGGGTTATGAAAGAGCTGTGTAAATTGCTCAAAGTGACGCAATTGCGTACATCTGTGTATCACCCCCAAACCGATGGGCTGGTTGAAAGATTCAACAAAACCCTAAAACAAATGTTGAAGAAAGTGGTGGATAGAGATGGAAAGGATTGGGACTGTCTACTTCCTTATTTGATGTTTGCTATTAGGGAGGTGCCCCAATCCTCTACGGGATTCTCCCCCTTTGAGTTACTGTATGGGAGACACCCAAGAGGGCTGTTGGATATTGCCAAGGAAACTTGGGAAAGTGAGAGTTCTCCCCACAGGAGTGTGATTGAGCATGTCGCCCTGATGCAAGATCGAATTGCACAGGTAATGCCCATCGTGAAGGAACATTTGGCCCAAGCGCAGTTGGCACAGCAGAGAGTGTACAACCGTGGAGCAAAGACCCGTACCTTTTCCCCGGGGGATAGGATATTGGTACTTGTCCCTACGGTTGAAAGTAAATTCCTTGCCAAATGGCAAGGCCCCTACGAGATAATGGAAAAAGTGAGCGAAGTGAATTACAAGGTCAGACAACCAGGAAGGCGAAAGCCCGAACAGATATATCACGTTAATCTGTTGAAAGCCTGGAGGGATAGAGAGTCCCTAGTCGCAGAAACTTGGTCACCAGCTCAAACTGGTTGCGTGATTCCGGAGGTTGGAATAGCAGCCACCTTGTCACAACCCCAACAACAGGAGGTTAAGGAGTTTGTGCTTCGCAACAAGGAGGTGTTCTCTGAGCTGCCGGGACAAACATCTGGGGTAGAGCATGATATTATTACCCCGCCCGGTGAAAGGGTGAAGTTAAAACCCTATCGGATCCCAGAGGCCCGACGGGAGGCAATACGGGAGGAAGTACAGAAAATGCTGAACTTAGGGGTGATAGAGGAGTCCCAAAGTGATTGGTCTAGTCCCATTGTGTTGGTGCCTAAACCGGATGGGAGCTGGCGATTTTGTAACGATTTTCGTCAGTTGAACAAAGTTACAAAATTTGACACCTACCCCATGCCACGTATAGATGAGTTGATCGACCGGCTGGGAACAGCCCGATACATGACGACTCTTGACCTCACAAAAGGGTATTGGCAAATTCCCCTGGCCAAGTCGGCCAAAGAGAAAACCGCATTTGTAACCCCAGACGGGGCGTTCCAATATAAGAGAATGCCGTTCGGGTTACAGAATGCGCCGGCCACATTCCAGCGGAAAATGGACTAGATACTGAGGCCCCATCGGAAGTATGCTGCGGCTTACCTGGATGACGTAATTGTCCATAGCACAGATTGGGCCTCACATCTGCCAAAAGTGCAAGCAGTCCTAGACTCTATCCGGGAAGCGGGGTTTACGGCTAACCCCAAGAAGTGTACCATTGGGCAGGAGGAGGCCAAATATCTTGGGTACACCATTGGCAGGGGAGTAATAAAACCCCAACTCAACAAAGTCGAGGCCATCCAGAGTTGGCCACGTCCCAACAGCAAGAAGCAGGTACGAGCCTTTCTGGGAATCGCGGGTTATTATCGGCGCTTCATTCCCCACTTTGCTTCTAAGGCTGTGCCCCTAACCAACCTGACGAAAGGGAAAGGGTCGGTCATGATTAAATGGACCCCCGAGGCTGAGGCAGCATTCCAATTCTTGAAACAAGCCTTATGTAGCCAGCCAGTGTTGTACTCACCCGACTTCTCTAAAGACTTTGTCGTACAAAGTGATGCGTCAGATGTGGGGTTAGGAGCAGTATTGTCCCAGGTCTGGAACGGGGAAGAGCACCCAGTCATTTACCTCAGCAGGAAGTTGAAGTCCCATGAGGTAAATTACGCCACGGTTGAAAAGGAGTGTTTAGCGGTGAAGTGGGCTCTAGATTCCCTTCGGTACTATCTGCTAGGTAGGCACTTTGACATGGTTACGGATCACGCTCCGTTAAAGTGGATGGCTCAAAACAAGGAGACAAATAGAAGAGTGAATAGGTGGTTCCTGGCCCTACAGGAATTCAACTTCACAGTAAAGCATCGCCCTGGCGTTCAAATGGGGAATGTGGATGCTTTGTCTCGAGTACATGAATGCCTGATTGCTGGTGTTCCAACCCCGAGGTTAAAACAAGAGGGGGGGGTATGTGACAGCAGGAAGGTAAAGTCACCTGGTTGCATCCAGGGGGGTAGATATATTTCTCCCAGATTCAGGCTTTATGCCGACTTATACAACTAGGGAGTTGATGAAGCCCAGCTGAGTCTAGTGGGCTCATGAATGACTCATACCTCTAGGGAGAGTGCTGGGCGTCGTGAGACAGGGAGTTGATGAGACCAGCTGAAGCTTGTCAGCTCATTTAGGCCTCTATAAGAACTCCCAGCTTCATTAGATGTTAGCTCATGCCTGGAACCAGACCTGTGTGGACTGTCTAGGGAGAGTGAACCCCTGTGCGGTGAGGCAAAGCCTGTGTGGCTATTTGTTTGGACTTTTACTAAACCAGGGACTTAGGGACTAGGACAGCACCAGGCTGATCCCAGTTGTTAGTTTAGGAAACCTGCATGTTTAGTCAGAGGTCAAACTGACCAGGATTTATTTTGTTTGTTTCTTTTTGGCTTTGCTGTGTTTTTGTCACTGTACATAGAGAAATAAACCGCACCTTTTGATTTTGAAAACCACAACCTCCGTCTGCTGGCCCTGTTTTTGTGTGGGGAGCCCAACCAGGGGGTCACACACACCCGCTACCGAGTTAACCCCCTCACAGTATATACATCTTCCTTACACATCTTTCTTACACAGGTTAGTCAGCATAGGTGTTAGGAGGGGGGAGCAGGGTGTGTCTGGTATTCAGATCTCTTTTTAATTATAGCAGCTGCAATGAAGGGCAGCAGGGCAAACCGGGAGAGAGCGCTCCTGGTATTACAGCCATGGCCAAAAGTTTTGAAAATGACACAAATATTATTTTTCAGTCTGCTGCCTCAGTTTTTATGATGGCTATTTGCATATACTCCAGAACAGTGTTGCCAATCCACCGAAGTGAAATTTACTGGCAGGATGCCAACATTTACAAACAACACCAAATTTTTAATAGCAAAAAAAAAATGAAATTTGCTGGCAGAGCCGCATTTTTTACTGGCACTGCAAAAAAAATCCAAAAATTGCAGTTTTCAGTGCTAAACAGTACAAATATCAATATTTAAACTATAAACACGTAGCTAGTGCTATTAGGAATGTGTTTAACCTCCCTAGCGGTAATCCCGAGCGTGACTCGGGGTTGTTTTTTTATGCTAGGATCGGTAACCCCGAGTCACGCTCGGGGTAGACATTGCAGAGCTCGCAGCGGAGTTTCCCTACCTTCTCCTGGCGATCCAGCGATGATGTCCTCTGCTGTGATCGCCAGCGAGACCTCCGGCGAGTGTCGGCACTTTCGACCCCATCTGACTTCCTAGTTCCGTTCCCTGCGAGCCGCAGCGGCGCATGGGAGCGGAACTGGGCGGCAAATTCAAAAAGGTAAACACACAGTATACATACAGTATACTGTAATCTTGCAGATTACAGTACTGTATGTAATAATTACACACCCCCTTTGTCCCTAGTGGTCTGTCCAGTGTCCTGCATGCACTTTTATATAATAAAAATCGTTCTTTCTGCCTGTAAACTGGAGATTGTCCATAGCAACTAAAAAGTGTCCCTTTATGTCAAAAGTGGTTTTAGACCAGCTAGAAAGCAGCGATAATAAATTAGAATCACTCGCAGAATTGAGCGATAGCGATTTGTGGGGAAATTCGTCATCAAACACTAAATCTAATGACAGCGACAATTCTGCAACTGAGCAAATTTCAGTGTTTTTGATTTGATTACATTATTGAATATTTTTTATTATAATTAGATTACTATTTTTTATAATTTTTTATAGTTATTCATTATATTATAATTTATAATTTTGTGTTTCATATTTATCATACCCGGGATGTTTACTAGACTCTGGTTTGCTCAGGTTTAAGTAAGTAATTACTAAGAATCGCAGGCCTATAATACATAACACCAAATTTTCATGCAAAATAATTGTACCGCTTTTGGTACATAATTCCAGAAAGAATCATACCGCCAGGGAGGTTAAGCGAAACAAAAGTCAAAAAACATATTTCTCCATTTACATGAAGGTCAGGTTACTATAACCCAGCCAGCATAGAGTTCCTCCTTAAATCAGAGTCTGGAGGATTCCCCCTTACAGTGAAAGAGAACTCCTCGTAAAAGGAAATGCTTTAATTATGATTTAATCATGATCATGATTTAAGGGGGGATCTCTTATGTAAGGGGGGGGGGCTCTGGTGACCAGAGACCACCTTATATCAGAGTCCACTGCATTCCCTTTACATCAGAGTTCCCTCTTACATGAGGGTCTGCAGCATTGCCCTTGCACTGAAAGGGGGGAATCCTACAGACTCTGATGTAAAGGGGAATGGCAGGAACTCTGATGTGGAGGGGACTCTGGTGACTAGAGACCACCTTCCGCAGAGTGAATACACTAAGGTAAGGGGGGATTACTAATATAGGGGGGAACCTTTGTATCAGTGCCCCCTTACATTATTGTATTCACTCCCCCTTACATCAGCAACCTGACCCCCCCCTCAGACTGGCCTTGCGGCGCCGTCACTGACCTCCTCTCAGGTGCAATGTGCAGGACTCAGACGGCTCCAGGTTGGCGGCTCTGGGTTTTATCCTATAGTCTCCTCTCCACAAACATCTGACTTCCCCCGTGACCCCCATCCTGGTGGTGTTCCCACTCTTGATTCCTTTCCAGACTGATACAGGAGGTGGACAGAGGCTGCGGATACGATACAGAAGGTGGACAGAGGCTGCGGACATGATACAGAAAGTGGACAGAGGCTGCAGACATGATGCAGGAGGTGGACAGAGACTGCGGATATAATACAGTTAGGAGGTGGTCAGAGAGGCTGCACAGACATGGCAGTTTCCTTCTCTGATCCCTTCATATCACCCTCCACATCAGTATCCTACTATCCTTCTGTGCCCCTTTCACCCCTCCAGTCCACAGGCACATGAGTGTGACAGTGTCCTCCTGTGCCCTTTTCACCTCTCCACAGGGCAAGGCACATCAGTGTCCTCCTCTGCCCCCTTCACAGCTTCACCCCTAGTCCTCCTCTGCCATCTTTTTATCATCCTCAGTCAGGCTCTCACTGACTCACTCACATGTGTGACTGACTGGCCTGTCCTCTTCTCCTCCTTGGCTGTGGCCGAGTGTGTGACGACGTATGGCACTGGTCATAATGTTATGGCTGATCAGTGTATCGCCCCATAGGAAGGTACAAGTGCTGTCCATCCTGTACTCATCACTCCCACCCTCTGCAACAGGCATGCCCTGTGATAAATACATTAAGTGTCATCATTACTAGGAGCTCCTTGTGTCACATCCATGACATCCCTATGGAGATTGAAGCTGGCATAGAAGACCAGCAGCATGTCTGTACCTTGTGTAAGCAAAGCAGCCTGCCCTGTCCTGAAGCCCTACACAGTGCCACAGCCGCTACTTTGCATTTACAAATGGCGCCAGGCGGCGTCATTGCGTTACTGCGCACAGCGCCGTTCGGCTGAGCATGTACGAGCTTTCCCGAGCCAACTTCGGAATGGCGCATGCACAGTTGCATGGTCAGCTCACGGCCATCTTTTTTACAGGCACCGTTGCCCATAACGGACATTTACGGGCAGCCCGAAAATGGGCTTAAATTTACGGGTTGCCCGTAAATCTACAGGCGGTTGGCAACACTGTTCCAGAATGGTATTAAAAGTAATCAGATGAATTGCAATTAATTGCAAAGCCCCTTTTTGCCATGAAAATGAACTTAATCTCATAAAAAAACATTTCCATGCATTTGTGAAGAAGGCTTCAGGGCGACTAAGAAAGTCCAGCAAGCGCCAGGACCGTCTCCTACAGATGATTCAGCTGCGGGATCGTGGCACCACCAGTGCAGAGCTTGCTCAGGGATAGCAGCAAACAGGTGTGAGGGCATCTGCACACACAGTGAGGAGAAGACTTTTGTAGGATGGCCTGATGTCAAGAAGGGCAGCAAAGTCACTTCTATCCAGGAAAAACATCAGGGACAGACTGATATTCTGCAAAAGATACAGAGATTGGACTGCTGAGGACCGGGGTAAAGTAATTTTCTCTGATGATTCCTCTTTCCGAATGTTTGGGGAAGAAAACCTTGTCCGGAGAAGAAAAGGTGAGCACTACCATCAGTCCTGTGTCATGACCACAGTAAAGTATCCTGAGACCATTCATGTGTGGGGTTGCTCCTCAGCCAAGGGAGTGGGCTCACTCACTCACAATTTTGCCTAAGAACACAGCCATAAATAAAGACTAGTACAAAAACATCCTCCGAGAGCAACTTCTCGCCAAAATTATAGATTTTGTTAAAAACGTCAAAATATAGATATTGCCTAACTGATGTAGATCACACCACCAGTTACACCAGATAATATTGTCCTGAAAGGTTGTATGAACATCCTTAGATTGACGAATAACAGTAGTCCATCAGGCTTGGTGTAGATCGTTTGGGACGTGCTGTAGCTCAGCTCTACATGTTACGCACAAAAGTGCTTCTTCAGGAGCTTAGGCATAACTTTAGTATATTATTTATAGATAGATTTTGCTTGGTAAGAATGTAGGCAAATGTCCGGGACACAGCGGAGGTGGTTGCAGAGGTCTGCCATCAAATATTCAAACAAACAATCTATAGAAGAAAGAAAAGTGTTTAGACACATTCCATCAATAGTCATAAGCAGTGGCGGCTGGTGTTTTTTTTTTTTTTTTGGGGGGACGGCAAACAACCACCCCCCCGGGTGGCCGGCTGGTGATAACCTCCCCCCCCCCCCCGCCTGCTTGCTGTCTGCCGGTCGGTCCTGCACTTACCCCCTCTAGAAGGCGGGCAGCGGCTCCTGTGTCCTCTCCTCCATAACGGCGGTTTCCGACATGCGTTCCCTCCCCTCCTCCTAGGCGTCCAATAGGATCGCCTGTCTTTTTAGCCAATCGGGTGACGGGTCTCAAGACCCACTTCCTGATTGGCTGGGAGGAGGTAAAGTGTTACAATAGGGAATATTAATTTGCTATTGTAACACACCTGGGTGGGCTTGGTTCGCAGTGCTCTGCGCCCCGAGCCCACCCTATTTTGAAGCCTATTAGAGCCTCTGGCTCTAATAAGGTGCTTCAAAAAAACACCCCCCTATTGGAATCCATGTATCTGGCATCCTGCATGGGGGCTGGACGCATGGATCATAAGGGCGGCGCCCGTGCATCCTTAATGGATGGGCCACCGCTGGTCATAAGGCCTCAAAATGTAGCATGCAAAAGGTAGAGAATAACCAGTGCATGTAGGTAAGTTTCTTTAGGGTTACTAAAGCCTTAATGCATATGAGGTTAGATAATCCTTAATGCCTGTGGTGATGGAATGGCTGCAGCAAGTTACCAAATAATAAAGATATCCTCTTAAAACCTCCGCCGTTCCACAGTACACCACCACGACTATTGATGGGATGTGTCTAAACACTTTTCTTACTTCTATAGATTGTTTGAATATTTGATGACAGACCTCTGCAACCACCTCCGCTGTTTCCCGGACATTCGCCTACATCCTTACCAAGCCAAATCTATCTATAAATAAGATACTAAAATTATGCCTAAGCTCCTGATTAAGCACTTTTGCACGTAACATGTAGAGCTGAGCTACAGCACGCCCCAAACTATCTACACAAAGCCTGATGGACTACTGTTATTCATCAATCTAAGGATGTTCATACAACCATTCAGGACAATATTATCTGGTGTAACTGGTGGTGTGATCTACAGCAGTTAGGCAATATCTATATTGTCAAGTTTTTAACAATGTTTGTCTATAATCTATTTTTCAGTTTTAATTTTTGTAATAAAGATGTTTAAATTTTAACTAAGTGTAGCTCAGTGCCTACAAAGTCCAGTGTTAATCGCTCCAAATAGTATTGGAAATAAATATTGGGTGGTTATGGATTCCGGCTATTTATTATAAATATGTATAAACGTGTCTATTCCTATAATTACCTAGTCTATCAAAGCTCTGATAATCTTAATAACAAAGTTAGCTATAAAATAAGCAAGATTCCCATTTAGTTCCCAAGAAAGTAGGAATGCTAACATAAAACACTAAAAGAAACTATTACAGAGCATATGAAACAAAAGAACATCAATGATACTTTACTTAAAGTGGAGTTCCACCCAAAAGTGGAACTTCCACTCATCGGATTCCTCCCCCCCTCCGGTGCCACAATTGGCACCTTTCGAGGGGGAGGGGGGACAGGATACCTGTCAAAGACAGGTATCCTGTCCCACTTCTTGGAGTCCGGCCGCAGCCGTGACGCGGCCGTGACGTCACCGCGGGGATCCCTCCTCCTCCTTCCCTGGCTGCCGGGCTAATAGGAGAGAGGAGCGGGCCTCGCGCATGCGCAGTAGGGTTCCCGGCGTGAAGCCGAAAGGCTACACTGCCGGGTTCCCTTACCCGCAATGGCGACGGAAGCACCCGACAGCTGATGGGAAACATCAGCTGCGGTGCCGACATCGAGGGACTGCAGGACAGGTAAGTCTCCATTTATTAAAAGTCAGCAGCTGCAGTATGTGTAGCTGCTGGCTTTTAATTATTTATTTTTTCCCGTCACAGGCCGGAACACCCCTTTAACCACTTGCCAACTAGCCGCCGTCATTATACTGCGGCAGGTCGGCACGATCCTGCGAGCCGTCTTAGCTGTACATCGGCTACTTTAAGCGGGATAGCAGGCGCGCCCGCTGCACTGCGGGGGTACCGATGCTCGTGACCGGCGGTCGCGATGACCACCAGCCACGCGCCATTGCAGGCATGAGAGGAAGAACGAGAGGAAGAACTGTTCTGTGAGGAGAGGAGATGCAAATCGTGAGTTTCTAATAGCTAGGAACCATGATCTGTCATCTCCTATAGTGAGTCCCCTCCCCCCACAGTTAGAACACACACTAGGGAACACAGTTAACCCCTTGATCGCCCCCTAGTGTTAACCTCTTCCCTGCCAGTGACATTTTTACAGTAATCAGTCCATTTTAATAGCACTGATCGCTGTATAAATGCCAATGTTTCTAAAAATGTGTCAAAAGTGTCCGATGTGTCCGCCATAATATTGCAGTCCCGGTAAAAATCACAGATCGCCACCATAACTAGTAAAAATAATAATAATAATAATAAAAATGCCATAAATCTATCTACCTATTTTGTAGACGCTATAACTTTTGAGCAAACCAATCAATATACGCTTATTGCGATTAATATTACCAGAAATATGTAGAAGAATACATATCGGCCTAAACTGAGAAAATAATTAGCTTTTTTTTTTTTTTAAATGGGATATGTATTATAGCAAAAAAGTACAAAATATTGTGTTTTTTTTTCAAAATTGTCGCTCTTTTTCTTGTTTATAGCGCAAAAAATAAACAACACAGAGATGATCAAATACTACTTGTTTTTTGTACAGCGTCGCACGACCGCGCAATTGTCAGTTAAAGCGATTGCAGTGCCTTATCGCAAAAAATGGCCTGGTCATTGAGCAGCCAAATCTTCCGGGGCTGAAGTGGTTAAGGTTGTCCTCTGTGTTCAGTAGCTTTCAGTTGGGCTCAATGGCAAGAAAGAGTTCCTCCAGTCAGTCAATACTTTTAAAACTGTGCTCAGGCACCACCCACACAACACCCATTGTCCGCCTATCTAGCCATCTGTATCCAATAAGAATCTTTAAGACGTCATCCTTCCTAATATATTCTTCTTCGGTCCATCCTACAGGAAGCATGCTGTAGTGTCCACTAGGGGCAGCAAATAGTCCATGAATCACTGACTCTCACCCCACAAATTCTGACAAACTCCAAGCATTGATTATGGAAGAACGGGCGGCCATCAGTCAGGATGTGGCCCAGAAGTTGATGGAGAGCATGCCAGGGAGAATTGCAGAGGTCTTGAAAAAGAAGGGTCACCACTGCAAATATTTACTCTTTGCATAAACTTCATGTAATTGTCAATAAAAGACTCTGACACTTATGAAATGCTTGTAACTTCAGTATACCTGTAAGTAACATCTGACAAAAAGATCTAAAAACACTAAAGCAGCAGACTTTGTAAAAAACGAATATTTGTGTCATTCTCAAAACTTTTATCCAACGGCTGTACATACAGCTCCATTTTCTGGATCCAAGTAGTTACAATGAAGTATACAATATTTCAAAAATTACTTGATAAACAATATGTTTATATTTTTAGTATAAAACATAACAAAGAAAAATAGAATTACAGTAGTACCTTGGATTACGAGCATAATTCGTTCCAGAAGCATGCTTGTAATCCAAAGCACTCGTATATCAATGCGAATAGGAATCAATGGAAACTCAGATAATGCGTTTCAGTGCCACTGCTGGTGTATGCAGTACCACATGTGGCCGGAGGTTGCGGGGGCACTGGAGACACTCGGAAACCACTCGGAGACACTCAGAGGCACTCGGTTCCCGAGTATCTCCGAGTGTTTTCAAGGATCTCTGAGTGTCTCTGAGTGGTCTCAGAGCTTCACCGGCGCTCCCGCCCCTCTGGCCACATGTGGTACTGCACACCCCAGAGGCTTGAATCTTGCGAAACAACGCTCGCAAATCGAGTCAGGATTTAAAAAAAAAAAATTGCTCGTATTGCGAAACGCTCGTAAATCATGTTACTCTCAATCCGAGGTATTACTGTATATAAAACAAAGAAAAATAGAATGATATAAAACATTAAAGATTGCCCCTACATAAAATCCAATGGCAGCTAAGAACAACAAACTCCATCTGTTAATGTGAGCGCATTGCATTTGTGTTTATTTTTGCATGTGCTCGTTTAATTAATAACATTGTTTTTTCTTTCATATTGCATCATGTCCGCTCGTTTAGAGTTTGTCACCCCGCAGGCAAAAGCATCTTTCAATAAGGTAAAGCAGAAGGAAAGTATAAATGCCGTTCATATGCAGCTTCCATCGGAGCCCTCTTCCCCCCCCCCCCACAACCCCGAGTCAAAAGGTTGCAATCAGAACACATTATTCAGAAAATTAAATGTTTAGCATTCGGTGTCAAAATAGAAGGTATTGTGGTCATAGATGTTTACATCCTTCCCACCCCGCCGCCCTCTACATGATACTTCTCCAGCTAACATATGGATTCCACATCTAAAAACTTAGAACAAGACTAACAACTGGATGGGAAAAACAAGGTTTCCGCTGGGAACTCACTACATTTCATGGGGAGTTGCTTGTTTTTACAGAATGATCAATTAATCTATGCC
This sequence comes from Rana muscosa, assembly GCA_029206835.1. Taxonomy (NCBI): domain Eukaryota; kingdom Metazoa; phylum Chordata; class Amphibia; order Anura; family Ranidae; genus Rana; species Rana muscosa. The sequence goes on from CM055122.1 coordinate 311,636,775, forward strand.
AAGGATATTCTATGGGGAAACTTTCTTTTTCATTTTAGACACGGGAATTATTCTTTATCCCCCAAAAGTGCAACATTTTAGCAATGGGAAGAGGGACCTCCTCACTAAATAACCCAACCTTGCTTGAAGTGCAAGGTCCCCTTTAACCACTTCAGCCCCGGAAGATTTTACCCCCCCCCCCCCTTCCCGACCAGGCAATTTTTTGCGATACAGCACTGCGTCGCTTTAACTCATAATTGCGTGGTCGTGCGACACTGTACCCAAATAAAATTGATGTCCCAAAACCGCAGAGGTGATCAAATACAACCAAATGAAAGCTCTATTTGTGGGGGGAAAAAAACCCACAAATAGAGCTTTCTTTTGGTGGTATTTGATCACCTCTGCGGTTTTAATTTTTGTGTTATAAACAAGAAAAGACCGACAACTTTGAAAAAAAGAAAAAACACCAATTTTTTCACTTTCTGCTAAAAAAAACATTCCCAAAAAAAAAAATATCGAATTTCTTCAACAGTTTAGGCCAACATGTATTCTACATATTTTTGGTAAAAAAAATCCCAACAAGCGTAGATTGATTGGTTTGCGCAAAAGTTATAACGTCTACAAACTATGGGATAGATTTATGTACTTTTCATTTTTTTATTGTTTTTACTAGTAATGGCGGCGATCAGCGATTTTGGGTGGGACTGCGACATTGCGGCGGACAAATCTGACACTAAAGCCCTGTACACACGATCGGTTTTACCGATAAAAACAGTCCGATGGACTTTTTTCATCGGACAAACTGATCGTGTATGGGACCCATCGGTCTTTCTTCCACCGGTTTTAAAAAATAGAACATGTTTTAAATTTTTCCCGATGGATCAAAAACCGATAGCAAATTCCAATCGTCTATGGGCAAGTCCATCGGATAAAAAGCCCACGCATGCTCAGAATCAAGTTGACGCATGCTCAGAAGCACTGAACTTAATTTTTCTCGGCTCATCGGAGTGTTTTACGTCACCCGCGTTTGGAACGGTCGGTTTTTTGACTGATGGTGTGTAGGCAAGACTGATGGAAGTCAGCTTCATCAGATTTCCGATGGACAAAACCATCGGATTAGAATCCATAGGATATCCGATCGTGTGTACGAGGCTTAAGTGATATTTTTTGGCAACCAGTGACACCAATACAATGACCAGTGTAAAAAATGCACTGTTACTGTATAAATGACACTGGCAGGGAAGGGGTTAACATCAGGGGCAATCATAGGGTTAAGTGTGCTCCTAGAGAGTGATTTCTAACTGTGGGGGGAGTGGATGCGCTGGAGGAAAACGGAGATCCGTGTTTCTGCTTAGCAGAAACACAAGATCTCCATTTTCCTTCATCACAGAACCGCGGTCTGCCTTGTTTACATAGGAAGACTGCCGATCTGCCTTTCCTTGAAATGATCGGCAGGTCCTGATTGGCTCCCACTGTGTCCAATCTGGGCTCCGGCGGTGCGCACGTTCCCCAGATCACGTGCACAAAATCACGTACAGGTACAGCCGGGCCGCCCTGCCGCCGTATATATGCGGTGGGCAGTCTGGAAGCGGTTCAAGTAAATATATATAAGCCAAGGCCCCATATACACTTGTGTGACTCCAAAGTCGTGCGATTTCCATTGCGACTTTGATGCACCTTCGGATGGGTGCGACTTGGATGCGACTTTGATTCGCGATTTTCAGATCGTACAAAACAAATGCCTTTAATACGTTTGGCATAACTACATCAGTATCACCAGCAAAAAAGCTTCATTATTATCCCATTAAAGAAGATGAAAATATGCGCTGCATTTCGACGTTTCAGCAATTGCCGCGTCACGAATGGTAATTCTAGATTACGAACGGTAGTTTACAAGACCGAACTCTTCCCAGTCGTTCCTTGATTCTGAGCATGCGTGTTTGTACTTTTGTGTGACGATTTTTGTACTGACCATCCGAAAATCAGACGTTGAGTACTTGAGTTCACATCCGACAAAAATTTTATAGTCTGCACATCCAGCTTTTGTCTGACAAAAAAGTCAAATCGGCTGTCGAAAGCACCGAACTAACGACCTGAAAATCCGCAGGCAGCTCGTCTTACGAATTGTCCCTTCTGATTTTTTATCGTGTGTACGAGGCCTAACTCTTCCTCTATAGTAATGCCGCGTACACACGACCGTTTTTAATGTCATTGAAAAAAAACGACGTTTTCTCAACGTGATTCTTCTCAAGCCTGCCTTGCCTACACACTATGATGAAAAAAAATGCTCGAGCAAAGCGCGGTGACGTACGAAATGTATGACGGCACTATAAAGGGGAACTTCCATTCGGATGGTGCCACCCTTTGGGCTGCTTTTGCTGATCCTCGTGTTAGTAAAGTTTGGTGAGAGACGATTCGCGCTTTTCAGCCTTGTGCTCTTCAGTCCGTTACAGCGTGACGAATGTGCTATCTCCATTACGAACGCTAGTTTTACCAGAACGAACGCTCCCGTCTCATCACTTGCTTCTGAGCATGCGCGTTTTTTTCACGTCGTTAAAGCCTACACACGGCCGTTTTTCATGACGAGAAAAACGACGACGTGAAAAATTAACGAGAAAAAATAGAACATGTTCCAAATTTTTAATGGCCATTTTTCACGTTGTGAAAAATGCTCTGAAGCCCACACACGATCGTTTTTAATGACCAAATTAAAAAATCGCATTTTTGTCGTCATGAAAAACGGTCGTGTGTACGCCGCATAACTCTTCTTCATTGCAGGTAAATAAAGGATTCCAAGCAAAAGCAACGTGCTGTCATTGAGTTCTTGATGAAGGAGGGGTGCAGGCTGTTCGACATCCACAGAAGTCTACAGAAGGACTACAGAGATGACACCATTGACAAAAGTCACCAAGAACAGCACATTCCTCTTGCTCTTGTCAATGATCTAATCTCCGTAAACAGCCTTCTTTGGCTGTCGGGCCCCTCCTTCATCAAGAACTCAATGACGGCAGTGGCGGCCCGTCCATAGGGGGCGCCCGGGCGCCGCCCCCCTCCTGTGGTCACCAAAAAAAAAAAACGGTCCCTTTAAGAGTTTTTTTTTTTTTTTTTATGTCTTTTTTTCACACATGGCGGCGCGACCATAGTGGGCACAGAAGCGCCGCTACCGCTCGCTTCTGCGCCCGGCCGTCACTCACAACAATACATAGGTTCATGCATTGCATGAACCTATGTATTGCTGCCGCCCACTATTCAGATGGCCGGCCCCTTGAGCCCCGGCCATCTGAATCACAGCGTCTGATTGGCCTTTAGAAGTGCCTATCAGAGCCAGCAGGCTCTGATAGGCTTCCCGACTACAGCCTGAGGGCTGTAATCGGCTTCTAAATATCTAATGAGAGGACGCACAGGGGTGCGTTCCCTGGCCAATCAGGTTCACCGGGTCTGGTTACCGGTAACCTGATTGGCTGAAGAGACATCGAGGGCGGGAGAAGACATCGAGGACGGAAGGACGGCGCTGACTCGAGGAAGGTAAGTGCACGGCTAGGGGGAGAAACTGGCTGCATATGGGGGAGAAACTGGCTGTATTATGGGGGACAAACTGGCTGTATTATGGGGGACAAACTGGCTGTATATTGGGGGAGAAACTGGCTGCATATGGGGGAGAAACTGGCTGCATATGGGGGAGAAACTGGTTGTATATGGGGGAGAAACTGGCTGCATTATGGGGGAGAAACTGGCTGTATTATGGGGGAGAAACTGGCTGCATATGGGGGACAAACTGGCTGCATATGGGGGACAAACTGGCTGTATATGGGGGACAAACTGGCTGCATATGGGGGACAAACTGGCTGCATATGGGGGACAAACTGGCTGTATTATGGGGGAGAAACTGGCTGCATATGGGGGACAAACTGGCTGCATATGGGGGACAAACTGGCTGTATATGGGGGACAAACTGGCTGTATATGGGGGACAAACTGGCTGCATATGGGGGACAAACTGGCTGTATTATAGGGGAGAAACTGGCTGTATTATGGGGGAGAAACTGGCTGTATTATGGGGGAGAAACTGGCTGCATATGGGGGACAAAATGGCTGTATTATGGGGGAGAAACTGGCTGCATATGGGGGAGAAACTGGCTGCATATGGGGGATAAACTGGCTGTATTATGGGGGAGAAACTGGCTGTATTATGGGGGAGAAACTGGCTGTATATGGGGGACAAACTGACTGTATTATGGGGGAGAAACTGGCTGCATATGGGGGAGAAACTGGCTGCATATGGGGGAGAAACTGGCTGCATATGGGGGACAAACTGGCTGTATTATGGGGGGACAAACTGGCTGTATTATGGGGGGAGAAACTGGCTGCATTTGGGGACAAACTAGTGGCGTTTGGGCACAGTGGCTGCGTTTAATGGGCACAGTGGTGGCAATTGATGATTTTTTTTTTTCAGTTTGTTTGCGCCCCCCCCAAAAAATTTGAGCACCAGCCGCCACTGAATGACGGCATGGTGCTTCTGCTTGGAATCCACTTTTCACCTGCAATGATAAAGAAGAAGAAGAAGAGTTACTATAGAGGAAGAGTTAAGCCCTGTACACACGATCGGATTTCCTATGGTTTTTTAACCAATGGATTTTTCCATCGGAAAACCGATGAAGCTGACTTTTATCAGTCTTGCCTACACACCATCAGTCAAAAAACCGACCGTTCCAAACGCGGTGACGTAAAACACTCCGATGAGCCGAGAAAAATGAAGTTCAATGCTTCTGAGCATGCGTCGACTTGATTCTGAGCATGCGTGGGTTTTTTATCCGATGGAGTTCCCCACAGAGGATAGTAATTTGCTATCGGTTTTTTAACCATCGGATAAATTTAAAACATGTTCTATTTTTAAACACCGATGGAAAAAAGACCGATGGGGCCCATACACGATCGGTTTGTCCGATGAAAAAAGTCCATCGGACTGTTTTCATCGGTAAAACTGGTCGTGTGTACAGGGCTTAACTCTACCAACATGTGAAATTTGAATGATCTATATAAGTTAATAAAAAAGTTATGCCTACTTTTGCATTACTTTTGGTATAGCCTCATTCATAAAACAATGAAACAGTTAGGAAATGGAACAAATAATAATAATGGCCAAAAAAGAAACAAAAACTGTGAAAATGTAAGCAGCAGAAAAGAGCCTTCTAATATTGGTAGTCGTTGCAGTGGTTCTATACATTGGTGACCAATTGGAGAAGGAGACAATATATTAATGGTCAGTGGGAGATGGACATCCTTACTTTGATGACTATTGGGAAACTGATCCCCTTACACACAGTGAAAAAGAATAATTGATATCAGCAGTTACTGGGATCTAGAAACTCCTCATTGCTCAAGGAACCTCTAGCAACCTCTGGAGAAACCTTAGGGTTCCTAAGAACCCTGGTTGAGAAACCCTGAGTTAGACAGTTGTCAGTGGAACAGGCATACCTCCCAACCGTCACGGATTCCGCTGGATTTTCCCACGATTTGAAGTAAGTCCTGCAGTCCCGCGATCAGGGCTAAATTCCCAAAGCCCAGAGCCAGAACAAGTGAGTTCCGACACTGGGCTCCACTCAGTGGGAGTATCCTCACTGCAGCCAGTAAGGATTTCTGCCAGCAGGATATGTCAGCTTCTCTCTCCCCCCTCAAACTTCTCCTTCCCCTCAAACTTCTGTACAGACTCTGGTTGCCAGGACCGCCGGCGTCCTGGCAACCGATGACGCGATTTGCGGGTGCGCACTGTGTAGGAAGCTACCTCTGATCAGAGCGTCTCTCTTTCCCAACTCCGCCCCCCGACTCCTGGCTCCAAGCTGCAAATGTAAGGTAAGAGCGGGGGCTGGGCCTGGGACAAAGGCTAGACAGGTTCCGAGGCAGAGTTTAAATGTGAGAAGGAGGGGAGGGGGGGTCACATGGTAGCCAGTCTAGAGCACATCGAGCTGTGCTTCCTATAACACCCCAAGTCATTTCGGCAGCACGAGTGAATGCAGAGCCCTTTAGAGCTGCCCTGTGCTAGTGTGCTTTCACTCACTGAGCTCTCCTCCTGGCTCCTGCTGGCTGCATTCACTAAAGAAAGAAATCCGCCCCTCAGTCTCTCCGCTCAGCCACGCCCCCTCCCCGTGTGTAGCAGAGAATGCCAGGGGTCTGCACAGAAGTTCAGCAGGTCAGTTTACTGTGCTGTATGTATGTGTGTATGTGTGTATGAGTGTATATGAATGTATGTGTGTATGAGTGTATTGGTTACAACTTTGCAAATCCCATCATTCTGTATATTTGTTTTTGTATACAGGAACTATAAGTCCCAGCAGTCTGTGTATCTGTCTTACATACAAAAAATACTAGAAATACAGGGGGTATAGGGAGGTCTGGTGTTAACTAGGAGTACAGGGGGTATAGAGGGGTCTGGTGTTATCTAGGAGTACAGGGGGTATAGGGGGGTCTGGTGTTATCTAGGAGTATAGGGGGTGTGGTTTTATCTAGGGGTACAGGGGGTATAGGGGTGGTCTGGTGTTATCTAGGAGTACAGGGGGTATAAGGGGGTCTGGTGTTTTCTAGGAGTACAGGGGGTATAGGGGGGTCTGGCGTTATCTAGGAGTATAGGGGGGTCTGGTGTTATCTAGGAGTATAGGGGGGTCTGGTGTTATCTAGGAGTACAGGGGGTATAGGGAGGTCTTGTGTTATCTAGGATTATAGGGGGGTCTGGTGTTATCTAGGAGTACAGGGGGTATAGGGGGGTCTGGTGTTATCTAGGAGTACAGGGGTGTCTGGTGTTATCTAGGAGTATAGGGGGGTCTAGTGTTATGTAGGAGTATAGGGGGTATGGTGTTATCTAGGAGTACAGGGGGTATAGGGGGGGTCTGGTGTTATCTAGGAGTACAGGGGGTATAGGGGTGTCTGGTGTTTTCTAGGAGTACAGGGGGTATAGGGGGGTCTGGTGTTTTCTAGAAGTACAGGGGGTATAGGAGGGTCTGGTGTTATCTAGGAGTACAGGGGGTCTGGTGGAGTATAGGGGGTCTGGTGTTATCTAGGAGTATAGGGGGGTCTGGTGTTATCTAGGAGTACAGGGGGTATAGGGGGGTCTGGTGTTATCTAGGAGTACAGGGGGTATAGGGAGGTCTGGTGTTATCTAGGAGTATAGGGGGGTCTGGTGTTATCTAGGAGTACATGGGGTATAGGGGGGTCTGGTGTTATCTAGGAGTAGAGGGGGTATAGGGGGGTCTGGTGTTATCTAGGAGTATAGGGAGGTCTGGTGTTATCTAGGAGTATAGGGGGTCTGGTGGAGTATAGGGGGTCTGGTGTTATCTAGGAGTATAGGGGAGTCTGGTGTTATCTAGGAGTACAGGGGGTATAGGGGGGTCTGGTGTTATCTAGGAGTACAGGGGGTATAGGGAGGTCTGGTGTTATCTAGGAGTATAGGGGGGTCTGGTGTTATCTAGGAGTACAGGGGGTATAGGGGGGTCTGGTGTTATCTAGGAGTACAGGGGGAATAGGGGGGTCTGGTGTTATCTATGAGTATAGGGAGGTCTGGTGTTATCTAGGAGTATAGGGGGGTCTGGTGTTATCTAGGAGTATAGGGGGGGTCTGGTATTAACTAGGAGTACAGGGGGTATAGGGAGGTCTGATGTTATCTAGGAGTATAGGGGGGGTCTGGTGTTATCTAGGAGTACAGGGGGTATAGGAGGGTCTGGTGTTATCTAGGAGTACAGGGGGTATAGGGGGTCTGGTGTTATCTAGGAGTATAGGGAGGTCTGGTGTTATCTAGGAGTATAGGGGGGTCTGGTGTTATATAGGGGGGGTCTGGTGTTAACTAGGAGTACAGGGGGTATAGGGGGGTCTGGTGTTATCTAGGAGTATAGAAGGTATGTGTTTGTGTGACTCCAGCTTGTGGCACAGCAATCAATGTATATTGTATAGGTACAAGGAAGTCCAGGTTTTGTTTAACTGTGCCTCTTTAGCCCCTACCACTGTTGTTTGGTCGCACCCATTTTTTGCTGCGGTGCGCACAGCGCGCTGCAGGTCACTATCTCCCTAAAATGTCCCTCATTCTCAAGTTCCAAAGTTGGGAGGTATGGAACAGGGGTCCCACTGAAAGATTGTATCTCTATTCCTGTTGCAGAGACATTCATCAGATTTTGGATTTCTTATCACGTTCTGTTCCAGAGAGTATGGTCATTAGAAAGAATCAAGAGGGTGGATCTCCACAGCATAGAGTGACCAGATGTCCCCAGTTTCTGGGGACAGTCCCCGGACTGAGGACACTGTCGCCAAACCAATTCTGTCCCTGGTTTTGTCCCCAGATTCAGGGGCGGTGTCCGATAGGAGCTTGGGGGTGCTCAATCACCATCACAAATTCTTTAAGCACCGCCACACAGCACCCCCAAAATTCTCACACCAGTTCTTGTATGTGTCATAGTGTTTTTTTACATTTTATTCTACCTGTAAATCCTGTACTGATGCCAGGAAGCTGGGGACTCTTTTTTTCCTGTGGAGAGATACAGCAGCTCCTGCTGCATAAGCCAATGATCTTTAGACTCGGCAGGCAGATTTCAAATGGGATTGATATACAGCCTTACAGCCTCTTTGCTGCTTTCTCAGCCAATAGGAAAGTTCTGAACCTGCCATCTTCCCCAGCCCGCCTTCTTTGAGTTATGAGATGCACAGAGGAGAGGACATGTTGGCAGCTAGATTGGAGGGAGAGGAGAGAGCACAGCCCAGCCTGCTACACTACAGGGGATGGAATAGAACAGAGAGATCTCCATCTCCTGGCTGCAGTGAGTGAGTTTTCCCTACACTTGGTCTAAAGAGAGAGAGGAACAACTTCTGTCAGCATGAAGAGCACATGCTTGTTTCTGCAGTGTGGCATAGTGGAAGTTAATAGCTCCAAAGAACAAGACACATTTTAACTTGTAAATGTAAGGTTATCCCTAGTGTATTTCACCTTTAGAGTTATTCTTTAAGACTTGTTATTGTAGAAAGGTATATAGAATGTTTTTCTTGCTATATGTCACTTACACAGTTGAGTCAGAATGACAGGATATGTATGCTGTGTGGTTAGGCTACTTCCTTAAAGAAGTGTCCCATGTTTCGGGATCTGGCTCAACGGCCGGATTTTGCGGTGAGTTCTATTCAGATAAACTTGCCATCTGCCATCTCTGGGCAGTTTAGCTTTGTGTAACCTGTTAATATGCAATTTGTATAATAAAGGAACTGTTCCTTGGTGGGTTTAACCAGGGGCGGTTCCTCTCGTCTTGGATTGTACAAAATAAGCTTGTATGCAATAAACCAGTGTAATTGGGATTCACCATATTCTGTGTGTGTGTCCTAAATTACCCGATCGATCAGAGAGACTCCATACACCCAGGTCCAGCCTAGGCTCTTGAGGTTAGAAGCAGATTATACAGGGGATAACAGATGGTACCAGAAGTGGGGTCAATCGTTTGACAGGTGAGTGGGACTTTGTGGAGCACATTTCTGCAGAGTTTAAATCACGTATTCTGTCTCGATTGACTACCGCATTTTTGTTTTTATTTTTATTTATTTTTTCTCTCCTGGTTGCTTAAGTTAAGAACTTTCTCGAGGGATGCTAGGTTGGCCTCCCTGGGAATAATTGTAAGCCTGTATGTTTGAATTAAAGTGGATTATAGGTTAAAGACGTCCCGCTAAATTGGCCGGACAGGTTTATAGGAAATTTTGGGGTAGCGCAATTGCACTCCTCATTTTAGAAAGGACGGGTGTGTGGACCTCTAAAGGTTTAAATTGGTAACTGCAAGCTTGCTTAAATTAACAATTGAATTTTATGAAATAATTTGTATTTTCTTTGCTTGTTTATACTTTCATGTGGTTCACACAATTTTAAGTCTGAGGCCTCATGCCCACGGGCGTTTTTTCAGCCGCGTTTTTGAGCGTTTTTTACAGCTTAAAAATGCCTGTCCATGTTAGTCTATAGCTTCATGCCCACCTAGACGTTTTTGAGCTGTAAAGAGCATAGGTGTTTGTAAGCTGTAAAAAAAAAACAGGACCAGTGCGTTCCTCAGCGTCAGAATTAGGCAGAAAAAAACGCGAGCGTCAAAAAACGCGCAAAAACGCGCGGTCGCGTTTTTAGCTCCGACGTTTTAAAAAAAAAAAAAAAAAAAATATTTACAATAACATGGACAGGCGTTTTTAAGCTGCAAAAAACGCAGCTGTAAAAACGCCAGTGGGCATGAGGCCTGATTGTTATTGTATTTTCTTTGCTTGTTTATACTTTCATATGGTTGATACAATTTAAATACTGATGGTTATTTTAGGATAAGATTTTTGTTTATATATATATATATATATATATATACACATTTGTGCCAAATAGATGCCTCAAAATTATCCAGACTGTTTAACAGGTCTTCTGTTTATTTTCCGTGGGCAAGTGCCAACATTGGTGGCTACGGTTCCCGGAGGATATAAGGAAAGAATTGGCAAAGGTCCTTATTTTACAATCCAATCTCCAGGCACCCCTAAGTTCTGGGTCCTGAGATTTAATATACATAACCACAACCAAAACGGTAGATTCTTTGAAGGGCTAACTCCGCGGGGTCTCGCCTCAGTCTGTATAGGAGGTAAAGAAGGTTATACAGTATGCCCTAAATCAATAGCCATTTGTGGTTATAAAGCCCTCTAATTGGCATAATGGGGAATAAATTAGGGAAGAATGACCCTGAAGGTGAGCAGTGTCAGCCTTCCCCTGTTGATTTTGTAAAAGGTACCCGAGGGCCGAGTTATACTGATCCATTTTGGCAAAATGTGTGCTGCAGAGCCAAACAGCTACAGATTAGTGGTCTAAGTCCTGCAGGTCCCTGTTCGGAAGAAGACTGGGTAGAAATACAGAAAATCTGTGGCACACATAATCAGTATAACTATCCGCCGGGTGATTGGGATGAAAATTATATGAAAAAATGTATGAAGATATGGGAAAAAGCGATGAAAGAATATAAAAATAAATTTAAACCAAGGGAAGCAGATAAGCCACTCCCGCTACCCCCATTTACTCCTCTGCCCAGTGCACCTCCACCATATGTATTTTTAAAAGAAGATAAAACCCCTATGCCAACCACCCCCGCAAAATTGTACCCCTCCCTAGACACCGCTAATACAGCTGTTCTAGTCCATACCCTACACAGACAAAGAGCTCAGGCAGAAAAGGAAGCTAGAATAAGAAGGGAACGGGATGCAGCATGTTATGAGAAACAAAGGCAAAGGGCAAAGGAAGAGGAGGAAGAGAAAGACGGGTTGCTACAGGAAATAGCATGGCTGGAGAAAATAGAAAGTGACAGACAGAAGGAACAAAAAAAAACAGCTGGGCAAGGTACTGAACAGGATAGTGATACAGAAGGGACAGAGCAGGTAGACTGGAAGGCGAGTACTAGACCCTCAGGAACCCCAACAACTTGGGATGAGCTTGAGTCCCTTAGAAAGTATGTAGAAGAGCTAAGACAGAGAGAGGAGACACAAAAAGCCAAATCCACCTTAGATATTGCCGTACTGAAACAACAAGATAAAAAGGCTAAGCAGATTTTAGCAGATTGAGAATTAGCAGAAGCCCTTGATGCTTCAGCGGGGGTAAGGTCGCTCCGCTCGGGGGCCAAACTTGGAGACAAGCTTTTAAAATTCCCACTCATTACTGTAGGGGGTGAGGATATACAGATACCGTTGCCCATAGGCACAGTCCAGGACATTAGAACTAACTGTCCAAAACCAAGGAAATGCCCAACCGAAGCTGTTACATTTCTCCGGAGATATTGCAGCGGGTGTAGAATGAGTGTAGACGACATAACCATCATTATCCAAGCAGTGGACCCAAATTCCACAGCTAAAATAGATATTAAGAAAATATTCACAGACGCCAAGCCTAATGAAGAATCCGCGGGGTGGGAAACATTTTGGAATACTGTAGAGAAAGCTTGGTTGACAGCATACAGGGGACAAACGGGTGTCTATTCATTAATTAATTGCAAACAAACCCCTGGGGAAGATTTCCTGACTTTCCTGCACAGATTATCAAAATTATATGATTTGTCGGACCTGGACAGTGATCAGTTGTTTACTACTACTGCTATGAATAATGGGGACCCAAAAACCACACAACTTCTTAAACTAATTAATTCAGATTGGATGACACAGACAAAGCAACTGTTCATAGAAGATGTTCAAAAAAGAGCAGCTTCAGGTGCATTTGGCACAAAGGGAGGACTATTCCCCGCAATAACAGGGAATGAAGAACCTCAGCTAAATCTAGCCGCTGCTCAATTACCCTATCAGCAGGCACCTGCCCAATACCCACAGCCCCCATATGCCCAGCAGCAACAAGGATGTTTCAATTGTGGGGATCTCTCCCATTGGAAATCCGAATGCCCAAGGAGAAGAGATGCAAATAGGGGATTCCCAAGACGAGGAGGTTATGGAAGGGGTAGAGTACAGGGAAGACAGGATTTCCAGCCCCGCCAGCAATATAACACACCACATTCATACAACCCATCCCCTCAATATAATCAACTCCGGCCTTTAGCCCCAACCCAGGGACCCCCACCAGTCCAAAATACCCAATAGGGGTGCCCTGAACGGATCCCAGCCCTTGTTATGCATTTCACTTCCTCATCCTGGAAAGCTCTCCCTCAGGTTAGTTTAAAGGTGTCAGGAAGAAGGGTACAATTTCTCGTGGACACGGGGGCGACCTCAAGTTGTCTCAATGACCACAAATTCGTGACCCCCGAATGCTCCCAGGGCAGTTCAGTGGGAATAAATGGGACACAAGTTAGTCATCATATTACCCCCTTATTGGAAGTCAGTACAATGAATGATGAGATTTTGGCACGCATGAGTTTTGCTGTTTTAACCAGCTGTCCCCTTCCCCTGATGGGACGGGATCTGATGTCAGTATTACACATCTGTATCAAATTCAATGCAGATGGCAGTCTAACAGCACAGTCGCCAAAATGAGATCTAGCTAACCTCAAAAGGAGGGATCTCCAAGGTTATTTTATGCTCATACCTGCACATTTGGAAAATCACCCGATCTGGGCAAAAAGCAAGTCTTCTGTGGGCTTGTTAAATTGCACACCGTATGTCCCCTCACTTAAACCTGACTCCTTACCACGTTTCCAAAAACAATATCCTATTGCACAAGACAAAAGAGATGGTATACAGGGTCAGATAGATGAATATCTGCAGGGAGGCATTTTAGTCCCCACAATCAGTCCTTGGAACACCCCCATCAATCTGGTCCGGAAGGCCGATGGAACTTGGAGACTGGTCCAGGATTTGAGAATGGTAAATAAAGCTATTATCCCTCTGCCACCATTGGTGTCGGATATAAGCTCAATTTTTACTTCAATACCCCCAGATTCCAGCTGGTATACTGTTGTTGACCTGTCGAATGCCTTTTTTAAATTCTCTGGGTGGGTGGAAGCAGTACCCACAATGGGAAAGACAGCCAAAATCACAGCTAGGGTATTAGTTAACCAATGGATATGCAGGTTTGGAATTCCTACCACAATATGGTCGGATCAAGGCCCCGCTTTTACCTCAGCTTTGACAAAAGAAGTTGCAAAATTACTGGGAATACAGTGGAAACTCCACATTCCCTACCATCTGCAGAGTGCAGGAATAGTAGAAAGAATGAATAGGACTATTAAAGACAAACTTAAAAAGGCAACAGAAGGTACTCTAACTAATTGGCTGGACTTCTTGCCAGCTGTCCTATTCCAAATAAGGAGCACCCCCCATTCTAGAACAGGTTATTCCCCTTATGAGGTATTAATGGGGCTACCAATGGCTAAGGTGAAATGGGGAACAGGTGAACCTGATATTTATTCTTTACAGGAAGAGCACGTGCAACATCTGGTAAGTAGCCTTAGCGAAGTCTATGACAATGTGGCTGTCACGTTTCCTCCTCTTCCAACAGATTCAACACACAGATTCATCCCGGGAGATCAGGTGCTGATCAAACAGCTGGCTGTCCGGAAGCACATAGGACCGGTCTACATAGGACCATATGAAGTAGAGAAGACTTCAAGAACTGCAATCCTCACTTCCTACAGCCATCAATGGATTCATGCATCAAGAATAAAGAAGGCTCCAACGAAGCCCCAGACTCCGGATCCACCCCCTTCGGCGACCCAGGAGCCAACATTGAACCCCCAGGACTCAACCCCACTGCCCCAATAGAGACTGAAAATTTGAAAGAAGGAGTTTCCTCAGGCAAACTTTTCTTATACTCATTTTTGGTTTCAATATTGATTTTTTCCTTAATCATTATAGGATATTATTGGTCAGAGTCATGCAAAGTAAGCAGGGATGCAACATGGTTATTCAGTCATATTAGACCAAAACGAGAAACTGATGAAAGCTTTTCTGACAAAATGTTGTTGCTAAAATTTAAGTATGCTTATGCCAAGAGATCAGGATATGACAAATGCTGGATATGTAGCAAGCTCCACCCTGGGTCCACTAGAATTCCCTTAATGGCTGTACCGTTGAACTTCACTCCTCTCCTGAAGGGTACACCACCTATACACCTCACGAATGTCACTAGAGAGTTCCCAAATACCACCCTTATCTTCCAGACCATAGGTAGAAGTTACGTCCCAGATTGGTGTTTTAAATTAGGGAACTCCACCAGGGGGGCCCAAGCCTGTCAACACACTATACTTAACTTTTCAACCACATCTACAAATATCCTAGACTCAAACATTCTCTTTCTATCACACACCAGATCCTGGAATTAACTCCACCTTACTGACATTCCTGAATACCAGTTCCACCTCTAAATTAGAACAACTACTGTCAATTATATCATTTTCCAGCATGTCCCATAAGGTAAGGAAAGTCTTTCAGAAACTACCTTTAGCTCTTGGTAACAACACATATGTATGTTGCAAAGAGGGGTGTTACCCCTGGATCCCTTTAGAATCCCAGGGATGGTGTTATCTAGCGGCCCTAGTCCCTGTAATGGGAATACTGGGAGACAAGGGGGGAGGACACATTCTAGAAGCTAGCCTTCACCCTAGGTATCCCCTTAAACATCGTATCAAAAGAGAGTTATTCCTCAAAGAGGATATGGTCTGGGCCTGGTTCCCTTCCAGTACAGGTTGGGGAATAGATTTAATGAAAAGGCTCAATAATTACACGGGTATTATTGATGAGGTAATGGAAAAGAATTCTGATGATATTACCAAATTAAATATTGAAACTAGAGCAATCAGGAAACAATTAGAACTCCATGACCTTGCCATTGAAAGTATGAGTGCTGCACTCACAGGCCTATGTGAGGTTACAGAGAACTATGAGTGCTGCACTTGGGTCCACAACACATCTATTGAGGTGCCCGATTACGATTACTATGATGTAATTTCCCAACATAGGACAGAGGTAAATAAATTAAAACAAGAAGCAAGGGACATTGCTAAGACATGGAGCCCTTTTGGAGAAGGAGGTTTTGGCCTCAATGGAATTTCTTCCTGGTTGAAAGATATCGTAATGACCATCGTAATGATACTGGTTTTTATCCTTGTTTTGTATTTAGTTTTTAAATTAGTGGTTTGTGCACTTGGGAAAATAACTAGCTTAAGAGCAAAAAGAAGAGACCCTGCACTTGGAATGTCAATGATTGCCCTAAAGCAAAGATGGTATATTAGTGAGTGATCAATACATACATTCTGTATGCATGATTAAAGGAGGGATTGTAAGGTTATCCCTAGTGTATTTCACCTTTAGAGTTATTCTTTAAGACTTGTTATTGTAGAAAGGTATATAGAATGTTTTTCTTGCTATATGTCACTTACACAGTTGAGTCAGAATGACAGGATATGTATGCTGTGTGGTTAGGCTACTTCCTTAAAGAAGTGTCCCATGTTTCAGGATCTGGCTCAACGGCCGGATTTTGCGGTGAGTTCTATTCAGATAAACTTGCCTTCTGCCATCTCTGGGCAGTTTAGCTTTGTGTAACCTGTTAACATGCAATTTGTATAATAAAGGAACTGTTCCTTGGTGGGTTTAACCAGGGGCGGTTCCTCTCGTCTTGGATTGTACAAAATAAGCTTGTATGCAATAAACCAGTGTAATTGGGATTCACCATATTCTGTGTGTGTGTCTTAAATTACCCGATCGATCAGAGAGACTCCATACACCCAGGTCCAGCCTAGGCTCTTGAGGTTAGAAGCAGATTATACGGGGGATAACAGTAAACACCAAATGTCAGAAATAGGCTTAGTCATGAAAGGGATTTATTATTATATGTAGGGGGTTTCGCCATTATTTGCACATTGAAGCTCTGCAATTTCTCAAAATATTTGTGCAGCGAGGGTGACACCATCCCTACTATATTGCAATTATGACGGACTGGTCACATAAAAGACAAAACAGACACCCTATAGTCCACATTCATTTTATTTATTTTTCTAAGCAAAGAAAATGGAATTGCTATTCCTGCTATTCTATCAACAACCAGTAGATGGCAGAGAAGGCACACGAACAGAGTCTATATAAGACCCCACACCATGTGACTGAAGTGAAACTGCTTCAGCCATAAAGATGAGTGGTCATATCTTCTACTGTTCGTGTATTTCTTTGCAGGTATGTGTCAGGTCACCTGAAGCCAGGTGACAGATGCACACCGTTGGGGTCAGGAGTGCACCGCTAAGGTAGTGAACCCTATAGCTGACTGCTGCGGATGGAACACTGGGTGATTAAGGAAGGCAGGTCCACTGGAGCACAAACAGGGATCCCACAGGGAGCTAGAGCCTAAGATTCCCCAGGGCGCGGAGTCTAAGATCCAGCAGGTGTTCACCAGAGCCTCTAGTGGTGAGGATGGACTGGGCTGCAACTGGATCCAGGTCGCAGCCCCCAGAGTTCCCCAGGTCACGATCACAGTAGGCTATAGAGGATAGAGGGGAAGCAGCAGCTCTGGATACAAGAGATAGTGAGGGGATAAGCCAAACGTCGGGGCGACTAGCAGACAAGGATAAACAAGGGACAAGCCAAAGGTCAAGGTCACTAGCAGACAGGGATATTCGAGAACAAGCCAAGATCGGTAAAACAGAGACAGACGTAGCTCACGGCAGGCAGGAATCCAAACACACAATAGCTTAACAAACAACGTTGATCAGCACGGCTGGCTTGCAGTGCACAGGTTAATATAGTGTTCCCTGATAGGGCCTGGGGTAGAGCCATGCTTGGAGGAGAGATTATTTAAGCAGCCAGGTGAGAGTGGCTGGCCTCTAAGGTGAACACATGGAGAAGGGGTAAGTTGAGAGACAAACATTACTGCATAACCATGACAGTATGTACTTTAAATCATTTCTAATCCTTGTTAAACTGTGATAGAAATTTTCCTAAACATCTTGAGCAGATGCAGGAAAAGTTTCAGCAGATTTTATGCAATAGTTTTGATGTAATTAGAGATTCAGAACAGCATGTGTTGGGAACAGTGAAAAGGGCGCAAAATCATAAAACTGTTGTATTAGTCAGAACAAATGTTTATTGTAAGCACTAAACTGTTATACATAGGTATATCTAAACCTGGTTTATGCAAATTTACCTAAATTAGAAGCCACGTGTTTAAAACGATATTAACTAGTTAAAAACATCTTGTATTGTAAAGGTTATACATTGCTTCGTACAAACATGCAATGTGCACCATCTAGTGGTCAAGAAAGAGAACTACTAAAAGGTATTTGCATTAAAACAGAATTAAAGCAATACAATGCAATTTTTATTATGGCACAGCTAAAGTGTATCAAAGAGATAAAGATAATCATCTATAACACTGAATAAAAGGAAAATATATGTTTATTAAAATATAATAATGTTCATTGTTGTAACTATGTTTTAAAGTATTTCTGTCAAAATCTGTACTATTATTATGTTAACGGTTATGAACATGTGACTATAAAAAAATCTAATATATGTATTGTTTGTTATGTAAAAGTACTTGACGTAATTGTAGCCGTATTAGTGCAATTGTGACAGAGAAAATTAAGTACTGTCCGTGATACTTTTTTTATTTGCACTAACATAGAATTTTTCAGGACAAGCTTTCGGGGTATGTCCCCTTCTTCAAGGTCCAAGCAGTTTATGTAAAAGTGAAACTGCTTCAGCCATAAAGATGAGTGGTCATATCTTCTACCGTTCGTGTATTTCTTTGCAGTACCCGCCGAGCTGATCACATTACCTCATCGCGTTCCAAAATCATCGGCTCTCTTAATTTATATTTTGAGACCGGTAACACAATACATTGGTTGATTTGCACTGGATATTCATTTATAGGTTTTGCAATTGCACTTTTAAGTCCATTTGTAGGATTGTATAAAGAAAATGTAGGGTTGTGCTGCATTTTTGGGCTTTTATTGGTATACAGAGGCCAGGATCACAATTGTATGCCATAAAGAAACCTCTGCTTGATGACCACGCCCACTTGCTGGGCACACCCACTGTTTGGCCATGCCCACAGACGCGCGGCAGCAGCTTTGCGTGCAGTACTGGCACCCACACTTTTAGCACCACCATAGCACCCCCCAAAAAAATTGTCTGGAGCCACCCCCTGCCTGGATTGGATTTGAATTTTGTCGACCTATTCCTCCCTCCATGTTTTTTCTCTATCTTATCTTCTTAATATTTTGTAGTCATATCCCAATAAATTCTAAGAAGTATATTTTTTTATCTCATGGACGAAATGGGAGAAATAACATATATATCATACAATCATTCCATAAACACATACCACATACACTGCATGCATAATTTGAGGAAAATATGCTAATAAAATAGTTTACCATTTGCCAATAAAAAAAAAAGAAATATGTTTCCGGATTTCATTTTAAAAATCTGATCACCTTACCCCAGCAGGAAGACATATAGTTCAAGATGAAGCCAGTCTTTTCACTGTTTCCATACCTGCCAAATGGTTGTGGCCATTCAACCACCAGAACTCCTGGCTGCTGTAATGTGGATCCCAGGAGACGTCATTGACCATATCCCCATTACCACAACACCAGGGATGTCATTTAGTGATGGGAGTGCACCCCACCTTGCAAGGTAGTCCCCCAATGTTGAAAGTCATGTGGCCCTGCTTTGGAACAGGAAGGGGTTGGAACACCCTGGCTGCCCTCCTTTTATTGGCCACCCAGGCTGAATGCCTGGAAAAGGGTTAGGTGGAATCATAGGGGAAGACCCATGCAGCTTTTTCCCATTTTGTTTTTAAATGTGTATTGTTACTTTACATGACTACATCATACTGTTTGGTAACACCAAGGCATCCCCCAACCATGTTATTGAAAGGATTTGTGTGTTTTCAATGTTCCCCCTTTAACCATTTGCCTACTGGGCACTTTCGCCGCCTTCCTGCCCAGGTCCGTTATTAGCTTTCTGTGCTGTCACACTTTGACTGACAATTGCACGGTCATGCAACACTGTACTCAAACTAAATTTTTATCATTTTTGAGACAGATAGAGCTTTTTATTGGGGGTATTTAGTCATCAATGGGTTTATTATTTTTTGCTAAACAACCAAAAAAAAAAAAGACTGAACATTCTAAAAAAAAAGGTTCTTAGTTTCTGTAAAAAAAAAAAAAATTGTAAATAAGTAATTTTTCTCCTTTACTGTTGTGTGCTGATGAGGCAGGACTGATATGCTGCACTGATAAGCACTGATAGTCTGCACTGATGGGTACTGGTGAGGTGGTGCTCATGGACACTGATGAGGAGGCACTGAGGAGGCTGCACTGATATGGGGCACTGATGGGCACTGATAGGCGGCACTGATGGGCTGCACTGATAAGCAATAATAGGCTGCATTGATGAGGTGGTGCTGATGGGTACTGATGAGGATGCACTGATGAGGCTGCACTGATATGGGGCACTGATAGGCGGCACTGATAGGCGGCACTGGTGGGCACTCAGAGGCAGCACTGGTGGACACTGATTTGCAGCACTGATGGGCACTGTTGGGGCTGCACTAATTATCAGGACATTGATGATCAGTGCCCTGATTATCAGTGTAGTTGTCCCCTGTGTGGATTGCCGCTTACCGGCTCTCCTCTCTTCACGCACTGTCAGCTGATAACCGTCAAATCCTGTATACACTGTGATCAGCTGCGATTGGACACAGCTGGTCACATGGTAAAGAGCAGCTGTAATTGGCTCTTTACCCTGATCTGTGATCAGCTGTGATCACAGATCACTGCTGATGCAAGCGGCAGGGGGGGGCGCTCGGGAACTGCGATCACTGGAAGACATCAATAGATGCCCTCCCGGAAATGTGTGACCATGCTGTAGCTGTCATTCGGCTATATCGTGGTCGTGAAGAGGTTAAGCCACACGAAAAGTTCCTCACCCCGCTAAATTATAAAAAAAAAAAAATATTTGCAATGGTATATGTCCCTCATGACAGTACCCAGCAAGCAGTTCTCCTTTTTCAACAATAGTGATGAGCCGAACACCCCCGGGTTCGGTTCGCACCAGAACCCGCGAACGGACCGAAAGTTCGTACGAACATTAGAACCCTATTAAATACAATGGATGCGAACGTTCGAATTCTAAAGTGCTAATTATAACGACTATTATGCATGTTATTGTCCTAAAAAGGGTTTGGGAACCCGGGTTCTGCACCAGGGGACATGTATCAATGCAAAAAGAAGTTTTAAAAACAGTCGTTTTTCGGGAGCAGTCATTTTAATGATGCATAAAGTGAAAAAAAAAAAGTCAAATATTCCTTTAAATATCGTACCTGGGGGGTGTCTAAAGTATGCCTGTGAAGTGCCACGTGTTTCCCGTGTTTAGAACTGTCCCTGCACAAAATGACACTTCTAAAGGAAAAAAAAGCCATTTAAAACTGCTTGCGGCTTTAATGTAATGTCTGGTCCCGGTAATATGGATGAAAATCTTTAAGAAAAATGGCATAGCTACCCCATGACCCCCCCCCCCTACCCCAGCCCATTACCAGCCCCTTTGGGTCTTGTATGGATATTAAGGGGAACCCCGCACATAAAATAAAAAAGGCCCTATATACTCTGAACAGCCGTATACAGGCGGTGCATACAAGACAGGGACTGTAGGTTTGTGCTTATGTAGAATCTGTTTGTAATTTTGAACAGGTACATTGTTTAAGTGTAGCTCCAGCCCAAAAATCTATTTTTAAACTTTTTGGAAAACATAGGTAAGGGTTATCACCCCTGTAACATTTGTTTTGCTGTCTGTGCCCCTGTTCAGAACATTTCACCTCACTTTCCGTCCCAATGACAACTGTTTTTGAAATGTGGTGTTTTTCTTGAAACAAGGATTGGTGATAAAGCATCAGTACAGAGGAGACACCTTTCTCCCATATTAATTCTTACAGGAGAGAATTTTCCTTCCTAGGGGTAGATTTCCTCTCACTTCCTGTTGTCTTCTTGCGTTTGCAAGTAGGAGTCGTTTGTAAGTTGGATGTTTGAAAGTAGGGACCTGCCGTATATACTCTGCAGAAATAGGCCCCTTAGTTGTTGGTGTTGGCACAACACTGTAAGCACTCACAGTTACTCTTGGTGGGTGCTGGAACGCCCTGCTGTCAACTATTATATCAGGAATTGTAATTACATATAATTGTTGAACAGTGGTAGTAAAAATTGGGCCTTTGATGATGGTGCTGGTGCCACAACACTGTAAGCCCTGACAGTTACTCTTGGTGGGTGCAGCAATGGGCCCTGCTGTGAATTATTAGATCAAGAATTGTAATTGCATGCCCCTGTTGAACAGGGGCTGAAAAATTGGGCCTTTCGTGGTGGTGGTGGTGGTGGTGGTGTTGCCACAACACTGTAAGCCCTCAGAGTTACTCTTGGTGGGTGCAGGAATGGGCCCTGCTGTGAATTATTAGATCAAGAATTGTAATTACATGCCCCTTTTGAACAGGGGCTGAAAAATTGGGCCTTTCATGGTGGTGGTGGTGGTGGCGTTGCCACAACACTGTAAGCCCTCAGAGTTACTCTTGGTGGGTGCAGCAATGGGTCCTGCTGTGAATTATTAGATCAAGAATTGTAATTACATGCCCCTGTTGAACAGGGGCTGAAAAATTGGGCCTTAGGCACTGGTGGCACAACACTGCAACCCCTCACAGATACTGTACTTGGAGCACAGCAATGAGCCCTGTTGCAAAGTATTGCTTCAAAAATTGTAATTACACGCCCCTGTTAAACAGGGGCTGAAAAATTGGGCCTTAGGCACTGGTGGCACAACACTGCAACCCCTCACAGATACTGTACTTGGAGCACAGCAATGAGCCCTGTTGCAAAGTATTGCTTCAAAAATTGTAATTACACGCCCCTGTTAAACAGGGGCTGAAAAATTGGGCGTTAGGCACTGGTGGCGGCACCCATAAACAAAAATGATCTTCCAAGCTATCATCATCAATCGTATCATTGAGGACTCGGAGGAGGAGGATAGCCAGTCAACATAACAGCACAGGCACTCAGCATCAGCATCAGTCTTGAAGGGATGTGACATGTTAAAATCAATTAGTCTGTTATATCAGCATCAGGTGTGTGGTAGCTGGTGGTGATCCAAGACTGGTTCATCTTGATGAAAGTCAGTCGATCAACCGAGTCGGTGGACAGGCGCACCCTGTGATCCGTGACAAATCCTCCAGCAGCACTGAATGTGCGTTCCGAAAGAACGCTGGATGCAGGACAGGCCAGTAGCTCAATTGCATACTGTGCAAGCTCTGGCCAGTGATCCATCCTCAAGACAAAGTAAGCCAGAGGATTTTCGGTGGGGAAGGTGTCCAAGTCTGACCTTGCCCCTAGATATTCCTGCACCATGTTTATCAGACGCTGGCGATGGTTGCTGGAACCGATCATACTTTGGGGCTGCGGACTAAAGAATTGTCTGAACGCATCGGTCAGACGGCCACCTTCCCCACCGCTCCTTCTTTGACTGGCCGAAGCCTCAGCAACTCGTTGTCCAGGACCAGGAGTTTGTAACCTCCCAGTCTCTGGGAACGCGTTGCACAGACCTTTCTGCAAGGCCTCCCGGAGTTGTCTCATCCTCTGCTCCCTCTGCGACGGTAACATAAGGTCCGCAACCTTACCCTTGTACCGTGGATCAAGGAGAGTGGCCAGCCAGTAATGGTCCCTCTCCTTGATCCGAAGAATACGAGGATCCTTCCGCAGACTTTGCAGGATCAGGGAGGCCATGCAGCGTAGGTTAGCTGAGGCATTCGGTCCGGAGTCCTCTGGGTCACTAAGGACGACATGATCCGCAGCCACCTCCTCCCAGCCACGTACAAGTCCACGGGATTCTTGGGACTGTAAATCATCCCTAAAAGACTGCTGCTGTTGATGCTGCTGAGTGCCAGGCTCCACCTCCATGCTGACACAATCCTCCTCCTCCTCCTCCTCCTCGTCCTCTTCCTGTGCGATGGGTGGGACAGAAGGAACACTGTCTGGGTAAAGGGGGCCTTGAGAGGCAAGGAAGTCCTCCTCTTCCTGCCTCTGTTCTGCCTCAAGTGCCCTGTCCATTATTCCACGCAGCGTGTGCTCCAACAGGTGGACAAGAGGTACAGTGTCACTGATGCATGCACTGTCACTGCTCACCATCCTCGTGGCCTCCTCAAATGGTGCCACGACAGTGCATGCATCCCTGATCATGCCCCACTGGCGTGGAGAAAAAAAACCAAGCTCCCCTGACCCTGTCCTGGTGCCGTAGTCGCACAGGTACTCATTGATGGCCCTCTGCTGCGTGTGCAGCCGCTGCAGCATGGCCAACGTTGAGTTCCACCTGGTGGGCATGTCACATATAAGGCGCGGTTCTTGGGCAGGTTCAACTCCTTTTGCAGCTCAGCCAGGCGAGCACTGGCATTATAAGATCTGCGGAAATGCACACAGACTTTCCTGGCCTGCCTCAGGACATCCTGTAAGCCCGGGTACCTGCCCAAGAACCGCTGCACCACCAGGTTAAGGACGTGAGCCACACAGGGCACATGGGTCAGTTGTCCCTGTCGGAGGGCGGAGAGGAGGTTGGTGCCATTGTCGCAAACCACCATTCCTGGCTTAAGCTGGCGTGGCGTCAACCACCTCTCGGCCTGGCCCTGCAGAGCAGACAGGACCTCTGCCCCAGTGTGGCTTCTGTCCCCCAAACACACCAGCGCAAGCACGGCATGGCATCTTTTTGCCTGCGTACTTGCGTAGCCCCTTGAACGCCTACGGAGCACCGCTGGTTCAGAGGACAAAGCACAGGAAGAGGCCATGGAGGAAGAAGAAGAGGAGGGGGTGGAGGAGAGAGGTGTGTCACAACCAGTAGTAGCATTTTGGAGGCGTGGCGGTGGAACAACCTCCAACACTACTGCACCTTGTCCTGCATCCTTCCCAGCTGCCAAAAGAGTGACCCAATGGGCCGTGAAAGAAAGGTAACGTCCCTGTCCATGCCTGCTGGACCATGAGTCAGCGGTAATATACACCTTACCGCTGACCGCCCTGTCCAGCGAGGCCAAGATATTGCCTTCCACATGCCGGTAGAGAGCCGGAATAGCCTTCCGTGAGAAAAAGTGGCGTTTGGGAACCTGCCACTGAGGAACCGCACATTGCACAAACTCACGGAAGGGGGCCGAGTCTACCAACTGAAAAGGCAGCAGTTGAAGCGCTAGCAATTTAGCCAAGCTAGCATTCAACCGCTGGGCATGTGGATGGCTGGGAGTGAACTTCTTTCGACGGTCCAGCAGCTGGGGCAGGGAAATTTGCCTGCTAGAATCGGACGTCGGTGTACTGCTAGCAGAGTGGCCGCAAGTACTTGGCTGTGACACACCTAATTCTACACCTTCATTCCTCTCAGTGCATGTTTCAGAGAGGACTGAAGTTATAGTGGGGTTGGAGATCCCAGCTGATGCGGTGCAAGGAGAGGTCCGCTTTGTTCTTTGGCGTGGGTCTTTGAGGTAGGCTTGCCAACGAGCTGCATGGCAGGTCAACATATGTCTGGTCAGGCATGTGGTACCCAAGCGGCTGATGTTTTGGCCACGCGATATACGCTTGAGACATATGTTGCAAACAGCAGCTGTGCGATCTGATGCACTAGCCTCAAAAAAGGCTCACACCAAAGAACTTTTTGAATGACGGGCAGAGGCAGCGCCCTGCACAGGCGGAGCTCTGCGGTGTGATTCCGTCGGTGTACTGCCCTTACGCTGGCCACCAAAGGGCATCCTGCCTCGTTGGAGATGTGCCTCCTCCTCATCCTCCTCCTCCTCCTCTCTCCTATTAGGCACCCACGTGGAGTCAGTGACCTCATCATCCCCTCCCTCCTCATCACTGGAGCCAATCTGGCAGTATGCTGCAGCTGCTGGAACATGACTGCCAGATTGGTGTCCTTCTTGAGCATCCCCTCTCTCTGCTCTCACGCTACTGCCTTCCTCTAGCTGGGTTTCATCATCAGACCCTTCGAAACGCTGGGCATCCTCCTGGAGCATGTACCCAACACTGTGCTCAAACAGTTTGGGGTACTCCTCAGGAGGAGGACATGGTGGGTCTAGGGAAGGAGTGACTGATGATGAGTCTGACATTGATACCAGGGAAGAGGACGCTTTGGCAGCTGCTTTGCCAGTACCCTGAGCCTGGGTGAGAGAGGATGAGGAGGAGGAGGAGGGCTTGGTCATCCACTCTACCAAGTCTTCGGCATGATGTGGCTCAACATGTCCAGCTGCCGAAAAGAAGGACAAGCGTGTCCCATGGCCATGTGCTAATGACAATGCACCGCATCCACGACCAGCACTGTTGCCCCCAGACACAGAGCCTGCTTGCCCTCTTTTATTGCCTCCTGACTGTCTGCCT
Source organism: Rana muscosa (assembly GCA_029206835.1). Lineage (NCBI taxonomy): Eukaryota > Metazoa > Chordata > Amphibia > Anura > Ranidae > Rana > Rana muscosa. The sequence goes on from CM055122.1 coordinate 311,662,588, forward strand.
CTCCTTGTTTGCCTTCCAGACATTCTAATGGATGGCCTGCAGGGAGATGGGAAAAAAAGCAATAAGGGCTACCTTCAGGTGTCCTTCTCTGTCCCTTTACTTAAGGATTTCTAAATATGGTTGAGGATGATTGCTTTCGCACAGAATAGCACAATGACAATTTCCCTGACTGTCAAAAAAACAAGGATTTCAAAGATGGTTGATGAGGAATGCTTTAGCACAGTATAGCACAATGAGCATTTCCCTCACTGTCCTTCCCTGTCCCTACAAACAAGGTTTAGCACAGTGAAACACACTGACACTCTCCCTACCTATAGTTTTCTGTCCCTATAATTTTTTTTTTTTAAAGATGGTTGATGAGGAATGCTTTAGCACAGTATAGCACAATGAGAATTTCCCTCACTGTCCTTCCCTGTCCCTACAAACAAGGTTTAGCACAGTAAAACACACTGACACTCTCCCTACGTATAGTTTTCTGTCCCTATAAATTTTTTTTTTTAAAGATGGTTGATGAGGAATGCTTTAGCACAGTATAGCACAATGAGAATTTCCCTCACTGTCCTTCCCTGTCCCTACAAACAAGGTTTAGCACAGTAAAACACACTGACACTCTCCCTACCTATAGTTTTCTGTCCCTATAATTTTTTTTTTTTAAAGATGGTTGATGAGGAATGCTTTAGCACAGTATAGCACAATGAGAATTTCCCTCACTGTCCTTCCCTGTCCCTACAAACAAGGTTTAGCACAGTAAAACACACTGACACTCTCCCTACCTATAGTTTTCTGTCCCTATAAAATTTTTTTTTTAAAGATGGTTGATGAGGAATGCTTTAGCACAGTATAGCACAATGAGAATTTCCCTCACTGTCCTTCCCTGTCCCTACAAACAAGGTTTAGCACAGTAAAACACACTGACACTCTCCCTACCTATAGTTTTCTGTCCCTATAAAAATTTTTTTTTAAAGATGGTTGATGAGGAATGCTTTAGCACAGTATAGCACAATGAGAATTTCCCTCACTGTCCTTCCCTGTCCCTACAAACAAGGTTTAGCACAGTAAAACACACTGACACTCTCCCTACCTATAGTTTTCTGTCCCTATAAAAAATTTTTTTTAAAGATGGTTGATGAGGAATGCTTTAGCACAGTATAGCACAATGAGAATTTCCCTCACTGTCCTTCCCTGTCCCTACAAACAAGGTTTAGCACAGTAAAACACACTGACACTCTCCCTATCCTATAGTTTTCTGTCCCTATAAAAAATTTTTTTTAAAGATGGTTGATGAGGAATGCTTTAGCACAGTATAGCACAATGAGAATTTCCCTCACTGTCCTTCCCTGTCCCTACAAACAAGGTTTAGCACAGTAAAACAGACTGACACTCTCCCTACCTATCCTTCTCTTTCCCTAAACTAAAGGAATCCAGGTTAAGCAAGAAAAAAAAATGTCACTGTCCCTGCCTATGCTTCTCTTTCCCTGCTCCGGAACACACTACACTAGGCCGCCGTGCTGGCGGCCTTTTATAGTGTGGGGCGTGTACTAAACACCCTCAGCAATAATTGGCCACAGGCATCCTGCCTGTGGCCAATCATTGCTCTCCTCGCTGCCGGCGCTGTGATTGGCCAAGCATGCGGGGTCACAGTGCATGCTTGGCCAATCACAGCGCCTGGATGACACTGCGATGGCGTAGTGCATTGTGGGCCGCGAATTAGGCGCGAACGGCCCAAATCGTTTGTTGTTCGGCGAACGATCGAACAGCCGATGTTCGAGTCGAACGTATGTTCGACTCGAACACCGAGCTCATCCCTATTCAACAATAGGTTGCCTATTTTCCTTTAAAAAAGGCCAGAAAAATAGCTAGTTTCACCTCCTATTGGCTTCAGTGGGGTATGGCTCTAAATTCGGGGTTCATGGACTTCGCTCTTGGTTTGACCAATTTGGTTCAAACCAAACTTGGGCAAACTAGCTGATCCCTATTAAAAAAACTCCATTCCCTCCCTTAAAATTAAATAAACGTGTTTGCGATTTTTGATAAACTCCATGATCTAAGATCCTTAGCTTATAAAGTGCAGCTTTTGCTCAGCGTGCAGTCATTATACGTGACACTCCATGATTAGGAAAACACACTTTCCAGCCGGTAATTACATTGTCAGCTTTTAGTAAAAATATGTATTTAGTAAAGCACTTTTATCCTAATGAAATGAATGTCCAAGAGCAACAGCACCAGGAATAAAAAAAAAAAAAGCACCAATGTCCTCCAACCAAAACAATTAAACAATTGTCACTTTGAGCCTTCTTGCCCATTTGTCATGAAAACGAGTTTCTCATAGCTCAGCTTAAGTAAAGACATATTCTGGCAATGTGCCATCCATCAATAACAAGACTGGGCCTTCTGCGCCTGTGATCATCAGTGTATGAATATAGGGCATGCAAGAATACGTCTGTGAACTTGAAAGGATGAATTATACATCAAGCTTGTGACGGGAATGCCTACATTTCAATAAATAGCCACTGGGAAAAGAAGCCTAATGCCTTGTACACACAATTGGATTTTCCGTCGGGATAAACTCCAACGGATTTTTCCGACGGAATTCCGTTCAAGCTGCCTTGCATACACTGTCGCAAAGTACGATTGATAGGTGCATCGGAGTCAATTCAGATCAGACCTTGTGGAGTAACAGGAACTGGCTTCTTTATTGGAACATAACCACACTAGCAAAGATATCACCTCACATGGTAAGAAGAACACAGACAGGAAAAATAAACCAACAAGTACAGCACTATGTACAGGAAATACAACACATCATAGAAAAATACATAGCATAGCATATCACTGAGCATTAGCGACATCTTGTGTCCTTTTTCTGAACTGCAGTCAATAAGCTAAGCTGAAAGTTTGTTGTATCTCCAACACCCCTTCTCAACAACTAAGGCTTAGTCTGTTAAACCCATCTTCTTTGTAAGCCTTGAATGTCTTTCAGCGGTCAGTGGCTTTGTAAGGATGTCTGCTGTCATATCCTCGGTTGGGCAATAAAGTAACTTAAGAAGACCTTGCTCTTGAAGATCCCTAAGAAAGTGGAACTTCACATCAATGTGCTTGGTTCTTGAATTAGCTCCTTCCATGTGTGCAAGTACAATGCATCCTTGATTGTTCTCATAGATTTCTGTTGGTCCCAACTGTGGTTGACCCAAGTCTGTTAATAGCTGTCTCAGCCATATAACTTCTTTGCTTGCCTGCGCTGCAGCAACGTATTCTGCTTCGGTAGACGACAGTGTAACAGAGAGTTGCTTTTTACTAGTCCAACTGATGGCCCCTCCTGACAGAAGAAATAAGTAGCCACTGGTAGATTTTTTGTCACTGGTGTCTCCTGTCCAATCAGCATCCACATATCCTGTTGAGGTGCTTTCATCACTTGCTGGTAACTTTAGCTTGTAGTGCGAAGTCCCTTTAAGATAGCGAATGATTCGCTTTACAGCATTCCAGTCCTTTTGACTTGGCATCGAAACCTTTCTGCATAGGATTCCAACAGTTGCTGCAATGTCCAGCCTTGTAGCGGTGGTAAGGTACAGTAATTTCCCTATTGCTTTCCTGTATTGAGTATTAGTAGGTAATGGGTTATCTTGACAATTCATCTCCTTTAGGTAGTTGGTTTCCATGGGAGACTTTACTGGTTTGGCGTCTTCCATTCCTAATGTTTCAATTATTTCTTGTATTATGTGTCTTTGGTTCAGAAGAAAGCTGCCATCTTCCTCTCTCTCGATCTGGATGCCGAGGTAGTTCTTTATGTTGCCGAGGTCTTTGGTGTCAAAGTGCTGATTTAGTTTTTCCAGTATTTCTGCTTCATCCCCTTCTTGCTCAAAGCAAATCAGGATATCATCCACATAGATAAGCATATAGACCCATCTGTTTTCCAATTTCTTTGTGTATAAGCATGGGTCTGCTTTACTCCTTTGAAAGTTTTTTTTTATATTCTACGCTCTGGCTGCTTGCTTTAGGCCATATATACTCCTGCGAAGTTTGCACACTAGGTCTGACCTTTGTTCATCTTTGAATCCTGGCGGCTGTTCCATGTAAATTTCTTCTGTTAAATCGCCATGTAGAAACACTGTTTTCACATCAAAATGTTTCACTTGCATTTTCCTTGTGACGGCTATTGTCAGTAAAGTCCGTATTGTAGTGTGCTTGAATACTGGTGCAAACGTCTTATCATAGTCCTCTCCGTATTTTTGAGAATAGCCCTTGGCTACTAGTCTTGCTTTGTACCGTTCAATTGTGCCATCTGCATTGTATTTCACTTTAAAAGTCCATTTACAGCCTATGGCTTTCCTTCCGGGTGGTAGTTCTGTAAGTGTCCATGTTTTAGTGTCATGCATGGATTTTATCTCTTCCTCAGCAGCCTTTATCCATTTACTTGCTTCTTGTTTTGAAAGTTGAGATATGTCTTCCCAGTTTGCAGGTTCGTTGATACTGGCAGGATTTGCTTTGTATGAGAGACGTATAGGTGGTTTACCTTTGTTTTCTCTTGTTGAACGTCTCGTTTTTGTGTCTGAGCCTTCTTGTGTCTGCTCTTCAGTACTGGTTGAGTTTACACTCACTTCAACTGTTTGTTCCGAAGTTACAGAGATGGGCTGGTCAATGTCAGTTTTCTCTTCTATTCTTGCTTCTACTGTTGTCATTACATTGTCTCTTAAATCTTCAACAAAAGTTATGCTGTTGCTAATGGTAACCTTGTCTGTTTTGGGATTTAGGATTCTGTAACCCTTGACATTGTCACTGTATCAAACGAAGATACCTTCAAACTCTCTGTTGTGGAGTTTGGTGCGTTTCTCTTCAGGTATGTAGATGAATGCTTTGCATCCAAAAAACTCTTAGGTGTTTTACACTTGGTTTCTCATTGTGCCATAGTTCATATTGGGTTTTCTCAACTGTTCTGGAAAGAAGTCTGTTCTGCAAATATGTAGCTGTCATAGCTGCCTCACCCCAGTATTTTTGTGGTAGTCCAGAGTCTGTCAGCATACATCTTATCATTTCAGTCAGAGTTCTATTCTTTCTTTCAGCTACTCCATTTTGTTCTGGTGTATACGGGACTGCCTTTTGATGTTCTATTCCATTCTGTTATAGGTACTCTTGTATCTTACCTCCTCTGAATTCACCTCCATTATCGCTCCGAAGCATGAGAGGCTTCCTCTGAAACTTGTTACTTGTCTATATTATATAGTCTTGTAATTTGTCGAAAACTTCACTCTTGTGTTGCATTAGGTAGGTGACTGTGTATCTTGAATAGTCGTCTATGAAAGTCACTATGTACCTGTTGCCTCCAGGTGTTGGTGGGTTTAGGGGACCGCACACGTCACTGTGAACTAAGTCAAGTGGTCTTGAAGCTCTCTTCTGACTGACTTTGGGAAGTGTTGCTCTTGTAACTTTGGATTTAATGCAACATTCACACTTAACAGTAACTGGACAAGGGGATACTATCAGATCCCTTGTCAGCTTCCTCCTCTGTAGTTCCCGTATGCATTCTGGGTGTCTGTGCTATATATGTATACAGTCATTGTGCTTGTGTGTACATAGTCTCACCTTTTCCTTCACTGTGTCGAGGTGATATAGATGATCATCCAGCTTGGCACCTGCTATTGTCTGTTTGCCGTTTAGAATAGAACACTTGTCACCTTGGAATTTTACAGTGAGTGTTCTGGCTGTTAGACGCTTCACAGATAAGAGTCCTCCTTCTAGATTAGGAACATAAAGCACATCTTTCACTGGTATGGCTAAATTGTGTCCCGCATCATCAGGGTATACAAGGGTTCCATGCCCATATCTTTCTGCATGTATTTTGCTTCCATCTGCAAGATAAATAGTTTCTTTGTTGTTCAGATCAAGTTCTGTGAAGAAACTTCTATCACTCGTCATGTGACTGGTTGCCCCTGAATCAATGCACCAGCTTTGGCATTTATTGTTGCCAGTCGCTTTAAATGTGGCATTCCAGTTACCTTCCCTTGGATCATTGATTGTGGCTTTGACCTTTTGTTTAGTATAAGAGGGACGCTGTCTCATTTGCTCTGCTTTCCATATAGTACAGTCTTTCTTTATGTGTCCTTGTTTGTGGCATCTGAAACACACTCTGGTCTCTTTCCTGTGTAATCTTGCGTCTGTAGCTTTAAGAGCGGTGCTGGTGTCGGTTTCTGTGGAGTCATGCACTAACTCCTTTCTTCTCTGATACTCATCTATGAGCCTGGTTTTTACAAATGCTAGCGTCCGATCTGTCTCAGGTCGTGTCTCCAGTGCATTGATTAGTGCAGTATATGTATCGGGCAAACTGCATAACAACATGGCTGCAATGTGACTGTCTGTTATATTCTCCCCGATTGATCTGAGTTGCGCAATCACTTCCAGCATTGCGTTTATATGCTCCTGCATGTCCTGTTCTCTGCCAAGTCTCATTTTGTAAAGTTTCCGCAGCAGAAACAGCTTGCTGTTTAAACTGGATCTTTCATGCAGTCTTTTCATTACATCCCACATACCTTTCGCTGTGTCCTCATTGCGTATATGAATGAGCTGATCATCCTCCACTAGTAAGCTTATGGTGGCCCATGCCTGTCTGTTTTTCTTGTCCCAGTCCTGATTATTATCCTGTGGCCTCTCTGTAGTGGTAACCTCCCACAAGTCATCTTTGGATAATAGCATTTCCACTTTGAACTTCCATAAGTGATAATTGTCATTATTAAGCTTGGCCACTGAGAGTTTAAGCTCCGAGTTTCTGGCCATTTTATCCCTCCTTTATATATAAACAGTCTTACTTGTCTATAGGAGATGTCACTGGAAAGCTTCCTGATGTCGATCTCTGCATCAGCCACACTGTCTTCCGTTCAAGGCTTTGTACTGCCTGGGCCGCACCTGGTCATAAGACTTTATCCGGACACTGGGCCCATAACCTGTTGCAAAGTACGATTGATAGGTGCAGCGGAGTCAATTCAGATCAGACGTTGTGGAGTAACAGGAACTGGCTTCTTTATTGGAACATAACCACACTAGCAAAGATGTCACTTCACATTGTAAGAAGAATCACAGACAGGAAAAATAAACCAACAAGTACAGCACTATGTACAGGAAATACAACACATCATAGAAAAATACATAGCATAGCATATCACTGAGCATTAGCGATATCTTGTGTCCTTTTTCTGAACTGCAGTCAATAAGCTAAGCTGAAAGTTTGTTGTATCTCCAACATACACACTGCCACACCAAATTCCGACCATCAAGAACGCGGTGACGTACAACACTATGACGACCCAAAAAAAATTAAGTTCAATGCTTCCGAGCATACGTCGACTTGATTCTGAGCATGCGTGTTTTTTTCTCGCAGTTCCATACAGACAGACGGAATTTCCGATAGAATTTTTTTTCGTTGGAAAAAGAGAGAACATGTTCTCTTTCTAACTCCCAATTTCAAAAATAAGTCAGACCAATTTCCTGATTTAAATACAAATCCACAGGTGGCAGCATTCTTGGTAGCCATGGTTCGGGAAATCAAGAATATGCCAACTACGAATATACCTGCGAATCTACCTATCACGCAACAACGAGGCCTCAAAAGTCTACAAACAAGGAGGGACACTGTGATAAAAGCATCAGATAAAGGGGGAAATATTGTTTTGCAAACCTGTGATCAGTACGAAACAATGTGTTTTGACATTCTTAAAAATCCAGAATGGTACAGACCAATTACCCCAGATATCATTGCACAATTTAAATTAGAATTCAAACTTCTAATTTACACAGTCTATTCAGCAGCACTTATTGATAAATCTACCAATGATTTTTTCAATATAGCCTTCCCTAGAGAGCCTATCTTTTACGCAATTCCAAAAATTCACAAAAATACCAGCAAGCCACCAGGCAGACCTATTATCTCCGGCATAGGCTCTATGACAGAGAATGCCAGCTGATTCATAAAAAAATTTTCTCATGCCCCATGTGACAAGATTGCCTTCATATATGCGAGACACGTCCGATCTCCTTAGGAGACTGGACGGCCTCGCCATTCCCTTGGAGGCAATTTTTGTCACTATAGATGTGGAAGCGCTTTATTCCAGCATACCACATGATCTAGGCCTGAAAACTGTTGAAGTCTTTTTGAAAGAACAGGATCACAGACAATGGAAATTCCAGTCTTTCATAGTTCAGTTGCTATCCTTCATTTTGAAACATAACTATTTTTCATTTCTCGGTTCCCACTATCTCCAGGTACAGGGCGTGGCAACGGGCACATGTTGTGCACCGGCCTACGCCAACCTGTACCTGGGGGGGTGGGAACGAGAGATATTTTCCAAGCGAAAAATATTGCCAGTACCTGGACCAGACCATGTGCTGGTTCAGGTACATTGACAATATTATCGTTATCTGGACTGGTACCCTGCCCTTCCTAAACGAGTTCTTACAAGTACTCAATATCAACAACTACAATTTAAAATTTACGTTTGATTGGCATTCGCAACACATCTCATTTTTGGATTTACTCCTTTATAGGGATTATAGGGATTCCAGCAACAATATAGCTACTAAACTATACCGCAAACAAACAGCTGGCAATACTTTGCTGCACGCCGACAGTGGTCACCCCGTATCCCTAGAGCATAGCATACCATATGCACAATACATCCGCCTGCGCAGAAACTGCACGTTTGATGCAGATTTCAGGCAGCAGGCAGGTGAGTTACGTACCAGACTGCTTAAACGAGGATACAGTAAGAGCCTCCTCCGACGGGCTTACAACAAAGCCAATGGAAAAGAGAGAACATCCTTACTGTATTCCAGACCCAAGACCAACATGGATCAGCAAACTAACAAATTTATAAAGAAAAAAAGGAAAAAAGAGCTGCGCAAACCTGTATACATTGAATATACAATCTAACAATAATCTGGAAATATTGTGCAATAACTATAACTTAATATAGTGACAAAAAAATTGTGACAAAAATATAATAATGTATGGTATGATATGATAAACCGACACATTAATCGAGTTTGACCCCAAAGGAATAACGGTTAATCATATAACTGTCCATATAAGAGTCCATATAAATTCTGAACATAAACGAATTGCAATGCAAATTGGAAGAAGGGTGAACTCCTAAATTGCACCAAAAGAATGCACACGTGCACCACCACCAAAATAATGTGCTTACCAGAGGCAAGCTATTGTAATGCCAAACTATGAATCACTCGCTTCCTTGCAGTAGATGGATATCCAAGGGTGGAAAAATTCAGGCATAAAAACATGGGAAGAGCTGGCCGGCATGCAGTCTCCCGTTCAGCGATGACATCAGCGACGCTACCTATAGCGAAACGTACGTCGGGAGGTTGACGCGCTGATGTCATCGCTGAACGGGAGACTGCATGCCGGCCGGGGAGTAAGACTGCAGGGCCACAGAACACCTCAGAGGAAGTAGATGTGAGGCTATCAAACAGGAGATGTTGGTTGGGCTTGATGACTAGACCTTGGCATCTCTACCACAATGAGGGAGCCCTCCTAAGGAGCGATAGCTCCTGAAATTATTGGTGACAGTAAAGTCCAAGCAGCAAATCAGGCACTGTCCATTTCTACCCACAATGTACAATTTTTTTTTGGCAGTGGTAGCTTTTTTTTACTAAAATTCTTTTGCTTCATTGTAATTCCCAACATATTTGCATTTTTTATATATAAAGCGGTGTTCCAGCCGCAATTATTATTTTTTTTTTAAAGTCGGCAGCTACAAACACTGTAGCTGCTGACTTTTAATAAGGACACTTACCTGTCCTAGGAGCCCGCGATGTCGGTCCCCCCTAAGGGCGATCCCTCGATCGTGGCAGGTCCCACCATCCTCACTAAGGGAAACAGGCAGTGGAGCCTTGCGGCTTCACTGCCCGTTTCCTACTGCGCATGCGCGAGTCTCGCAGCGTTTTCTGAATGGAGCGGCTGCTCTCTGGGATACACACAGTTCCCAGAAGGCAGCGCGCCCCATTCCCCAGCAGACAACGTGAGGAGGACGAGGAAGAAGACCAGCCACGGACTAGGAAGAGGCAGATTAGGAAGATCTGCCTAGCAACCGCCATTTCTGGTAAGTAAAAATTTTTTTTTTCAATTTTAATATTATTATTTTTTGGAGCATTTTTATGTATTTTTTTTTTTTTTTTAGGGTGGACCTCCACTTTAATTCATCCAAATGATCATATTCCTTATAATGTCATACAGGCTTATTGCTGTGGTTATATATTGCATAGAGAGTGAGTTCCAAATGGGTTTTATTAACATAGCTCATGAAACTCCTGAAATCAATTAAGGCCAAATCCATCACTTCCCCAGGAGCTTGTTACACAGAGGACTCCGATGTGCGAAAACATCTGCAGATTTCTAAGAATTGTATTCAAGGGAAACTGTTTTCAGTGCATGAACATTTTGAGTTATTGTATTAAAAAAGCTGAACTCCAGCAGACATAATAAAATAATATATACCGTATATATTTTTTAATTAGCTGTATATATATATATATATATATATATATATATATATATATATACTTTTTTTTTATTATATATATATATACATACACACACATATATATCATATATAATTTTTTACTACATATATTTATACAGAATATTTATATATATATATATATATATATATATATATATATAGATATAGATATATATACACATTAGCCCCCACAAAAGTACACCCCTCACATTTTATTTTATTCTATCTTTTCATGTGACAACACTGAAGAAATGACACTTTGCTACAATGTAAAGTAGTGCTTGTATAACGGTTTAAATTTGCTGTCCCCTCAAAATAACTCAACACACAGCCATTAATCTCTCTGAGTACACCCCTAAGTAAAAATGTCCAAATTGGGCCCAAAGTGTCAATATTTTGTGTGGCCACCTTTATTTTCCAGCACTGCCTTAACCCCCTTGGGCATGGAGTTCAACAGAGCTTCACAGGTTGCCACTGGAGTCCTCTTCGACTAGACATGTGCATTTAGTTTCCTTCACGAATCTTATGCATCCGAATTACAAAAGTAACAAATTTAAACTAATCCAAAATACCGATTCAATTCGAAAAAAAAAGCGAACGAAATTCGTTTCGAAATGCATTCTAAAAGAAATTCGAAGCGAATTTGAAAAAAAAATTAAATCGAATTCAAAAACAAATTTGAAAAAATTGAAATCGATTTTCTAAAAAATACAATAAAATAGAATATAAAACAATAAAGCAATAGAATAAATATAAAAGAATAGTAAAGAATAGAATAGAATTTAATAGAATGTAATAAAATAGAACATGACCGTCTTCCGAAATTCAAATTTTCAAATAGTATAAATTCGAATTTGAGAGAAGATTGGAAAATAATTCAAAACAATGGAAAATAAATAGAAAAGAATAGAAAAACAATAGAACAGAATAGAATAAAATATAATATATATTATATGTTATTCTATTCTGTTCTATTGTTTTTCTTTTCTATTCTATTCTAATCTTTTCTATTCAAATTTGAATTCATTCTATACGAAATTCGAATTTCTTATAGAATGAAATCGAATTTGAATAGAAAAGATTATAATAGATACGTTTCGTACTCGAATTCGATTTTTTTTTGACCGAATTCGAAAAAAGTATATATAACCAAAAAGTGCAGCGCTAAGTAGTGCATAAATACAGCTATATGTGAAATAGCAAAAAAATCAAACAGTGTAAAACATACAGTGCTGAAATGACAGTGACTCGTACACAAAAAATGTTTGTATACAACTGTGTAATGAAATTCAGTCATAAACTGTGCTAAAATAGTCCTCCAAGGATTAATTTTGCGACTACACTAAAGGGCCAAGGTCGCATAAAAAATTGCATACAACAGAAAAAATGCAAAGTTTAAAACAAGTTTTTCAAAGAAAGTTAAAAAAAAAAAAAAAAAACAGATAGAGTTCATGAACGTGGATATCCACGTGCAAGTATATGGGAGTAGTGCTCAACACCTGTGTTGCCCGTCACATCGATAGGATAAAAGGCTTACCATAAAGCCTGCGACGCCCTTATTCTACCGCATTCTAAAAAATTCAACCAAATTCGAAAAAAGTAAACTATATATAACTATTTTCCGAAATTCGAATTTCGTATAGAATGAAATCAAATTAGAATAGAAAAGATTAGAATAGAAAATAATAGAAAAGAATAAACTAGAAAAACAATAGAACTGAATAGAATAAAATATAATATATATTATATTATATTTTATTCTATTTTGTGCTATTGTTTTTCTAGTCTATTCTTTTCTATTATATTATATTCAAATCTTTTCTATTCGAATTCTAATTCATTCTATATGAAATTTGAACTTCTGAAGCCATCTTCCGAAATTCGAATTTCGTATAGAATGAATTTTAATTTGAATAGAAAAGACTTGAATAGAAAAGAGCAGACTAGAAAAACAATAGAACAGAGTAGAAAAATATATAATAAATATATATATATATATATATATATATATATATATATATATATATAAACATCTTCCGAAATTTGAATTTCATATAAAATGAAATAAAATTTGAATAGAAAAGATTAGAATACAATAGAAAATAATAGAAAAGAATAAACTAAAAAAACATATATTATATTTTATTCTATTCTGTTCTATTGTTTTTCTATTCTATTCTTTTCTATTTTCTATTCTATTCTAATCGTTTCTATTAGAATTCAAAATCATTCTATACGAAATTCGATTTTCTATTCTGTTCCATTTTTTTTTTTAGGCTATTCTTTTCTATTCTAAAGTTTTCAATTCAAATTCATTCTATACGAGTTCGAATTTCGAAAGATGGCTTCTGTAATTCGAATTTCGTATAGAATGAATTTGAATAGAAAAGATTAGAATAGAAAAAAATAGAAAAGAAAGAATAGACTAGAAAAACAATAGAACAGAATAGAATAATAATAATAATAATAAAAATAATATATATACATCATATTTTATTCTATTATGTTCTATTGTTTTTCTAGTCTATTCTTTTCTATTATTTTCTATTCTATTCTAATTCATTCTGTACCAAATTCGAATTTCGGAAGTTGGTTATATACTGTGTATATATATATATATATATATATATATATATATATATATATATGTGTATATATATATATATATACACACATGTATATATATATATATATATATATGTATATATATATATATATATATATATATATATATACCGTATATATAAATATATATATAAATTGAATGAAATAGAATTCTAATAGAAAAGACTAGCAAAGAAAAAACAATAGCACAGAATTGAAAAAAATTAATATATATATATATATATATATATATATATATATATATATAGATAGATACACAGTATCTATATATATAACCATCTTCCGAAATTCTAATTAGGTGCAGAATAAATTTGAATAGAAAAGATTAGAATAGAATATATTATAAAAAAATTATATTCTGTTCTATTGTTTTTCTATGCTATTCTCTTCTATTATTTTCTATTCTATTATAGACTTTTCTATTGGAATTCAATTTCATTCTATACGAAATTCGAATTTCAGAAGATGTTATATATATAGATATATCTATATATATCTATATATAGATATTAGGGGTGCACCGAATGGGTTTTTTGGTGCCGAAACTGATACAGAAAATGAAAAATACAAGATGCCGAAAACCGAAACCGACACTGAAACTGCACCGATACCAAAAATGATTGTTTTTAAAAAAAATATTTATACAAGAGATTGTCAGAGACTGGGGGCATGGTACAGGAGATGGTCAGAGGCTGCAGACATGGTACAGGAGATGGTCAGAGACTGCAAACATGGTACAGGAGATGGTCAGAGACTGCAGACATGGTACATAGGTTGGTCAGAGACTGTAGACATGGTACAGGAGATGGTCAGAGGCTGCAGACATGATACAGAAGATGGTCAGAGACTGCAGACATGATACAGAAGATGGTCAGAGACTGCAGATATGGTACAGGAGATGGTCAGAGACTGCAGACGTGGTACAGGAGATCAATACAGCCTCACCAGTGCCCTTCAATGCAGCCTCACTGTGCCCATCAATGCAGCCTCACCGTGCCCATCATTGCCGCCTCACCATGCCAATCAATGTAGCATCACCATGCCCATCATTGCCGCCTCACCGTGGTTCTTTCTAGCAACCACACATAACTCTGTAATGTTATCCCTATTGCACCGGCTCTGATTTGTATTAAACAGTATGGCTGTGAGTTTACATTTAGGAAATAGAAATAGAAAAACCTGTTGTGACAAGGGGGTCACTTTGGACACAGGGTGAATGGAAAAACTCCAATATGGTCTATGATAGCCATATTCAATGCTGTACATACATTTTATCTAGATTGGGTCTGTAATATTGATCCACCATATTCCTCAGGATATCTGCAAAGAACTATTTACTGTTTGATTATGACCTCAACAGGGTAATTGAAAAGTGACGCCTTCATGATGTTGGGACACATACTGTTAGATGCTAATGTCATCACCCCCAGCCCCTGCCTTTGTGTAATCATTGCTGGGAGGAATTAAGGTGATTTGCATTCTATTGTTCATTATGACTTGGGAAGGTCTGGTGTGAATAGAGATAATTAACACTATGCCTGTGTGTATGGTATCCGGCAGACAGACTGGCTGCCAACACTTTGTGATAAGATGTGTATTGGGGATCGTTATATTCTATTGTGTGGGATCTTTTGAAGCCTAGCAGACGTCAGGATGATGTGTTGAGTCTTGTGATGTGTGGGTGGAGCTGGGCCATTGTTCATGTTAAACTAATGCAGTATTGGATATATATAAAAGTTACAATGTTTCTCAATAAAGTCATTCTACCCCAGAAGGATACAGAGTGCGTCTCGTTTCTTCAGAAGGATTAATTCCTATGGGAAGGGGTCGTTTGGCTGTGGAAGATTGGTAGCGAGTGGATGTGTGTCCAGGAGAGGGGACAGAGGAAACGGTGTTAACCCCTTTTATATTTGGGGTGCCGTTACATTGGTTGGCAGCAGCAGGATTTTCCCTCCAGTTCCTGGGACACTCCAAACCACCACAGTGAATGACCAGCTATGCAGCCTGCAGGAAAGTCACGCTGAAAGACCTACTTGAGAGCCGAGATGGACCAGAAGAGGGTTGGTGATGCAGGACCCCGGTCAGTTGAAGACCTGTTTCAGCAACATGTTCAACAGCGGTTGGCATTATATGGTGCTAACCCATCAGAGACCGCCATACAGGAAGCCATTAAAGGCATCCAGCTGCAGGATGCCCGACAAGAGAGAGAGCGACAAGAGAGAGAACTAGCGCGACAAAAGAGAGAATGAGAGCGTCAAGAGAGAGAACGAGAGCGACAAGAGAAAGAACTAGAGCGACAAAAGAGAGAACTAGAGCGGCAACATGAGCGGAGAATGGCAGAAATACGGCAATCGGAGACAACGCCTAAAGAACCAGCCGCCATGGAAGAGGAATTCGGAAGGAGGTTGCGAGAGATGCAGATACAGCATAGAGGACCAGTATCAGAGGAGGTCCTGCTGGGATGGTCTGATTCAATCCGCTGCGAACTCTGGAAGAAAGCGCTAGCTCTTGAGCAGCAACACCAGGGAAAAGCTCTCCCCTCCATCCATGTAAGGTACTGGTCGCAGTATGAAGTACGAATGCTGTTATTGGGGGAACAACCGAAGCAGGAGTGGACAGCTGAGTTAAGCAGGCTGATCCGGGCAGAGATGCGGTTGGACGAGAGCTACAGAGCCCTCCGGTGGTATGTAGCCCAAGAGTGCCCATGGTCAGCGGATGACAGCCCCACAGAAGGCTTTGACTATGATGGCCTGGGATTGTTGTATTGGAGGCTGTCCAGTGACCCTGACTTTGGGAGTGATCAGGAGTGGCGTTTGGAGGAAATAATGGAGCACAGAGAGCGAAAACTGAATGTCTCGGAAGGGCACTGGGCAGAGGAAGATTTGGAGTTTCTGGCCATTCAGGAATGGGAGCTGGAGATCGCCTACAGACAGCTGCTAGAATCTGCTCAGCAGCAGGGTGGTGCTACCTTTGCCTGGGACTATCAGGAAATACCAGTTGACAACTCTGAAATCCTGGCTGAAGAATCGGCAGTGGAAAAGCTGAAGATTGCCCTCCCTAAAGCCGAAGTGGATGATATGGAGTTCCAGGGAGCTAGGGCAGTTGGCTCATCTCCCCAGCCACAGATTACAGAAGGTATGGACTTAACGGACTGTTCAGAGGATGTTATGGATTATGCATCGCCCACTCAAGTACTGACAGCAGGACAAAGTACTGCAGACCCTTGCTCTACACCCGTGGCAGTTTTGGAGGCCCGAGTTGAGAAGGTGATGGTTCCTCTTTCCGAGTGGATTTCAGAGATGCAGGGAGGAGTAGCAGGCCATTCCCCCCCAACAGTTAACCAGAGCAGATGGTGTGGAGTCCCCAGCAGAAGCGCTGGCAACAGGGCAGAGTGATGGCAACCTCTGCCCAGCACCGGAAACAACTGTGGAGTTTCAGGGAGCCGGGGCAGTTGGCCCCTCTCTCCAGCAACAAGCTGGGGTGGTAAAGCTTTTACCCCCAGCTGAATCACTGGCAGCAGGGCAGAATGCTACTGGCCGCTGCACACAACTGCCACTTGAGCGGATATCGGTGGATGGGACTGCGGTCTCCACTCACAGCAACCCAGCACAAGAGCTGGCAACAGAGCAGAGCGCCGCGGGCCTCTGCTCCCAACTAACAGAAGAGGGAGTTCCTGTGGTAGTGGATGGGACTTCGGTCTTCACTGACACAACCCCAGAAAATGGTGTGACAGGAGGATGTCAACCTTGCTTTGCAAGCACTAGGGGATTTTCACCTACCACAAGGGGATGGGAATTCAGTCTCCACTTGTATACCCCAGGAATGCTGGGCAGTTGGCCCAGATCCCAAACAGCATGACGGACTGAGCCCAGTCACCCTGTCTTCTCTCCAGGGGCTGAAGGGACTCCAGGGAGAAGGGCCAGTCCAGGCCTCCCCCCGGCGGCGGGTATGTTCTCTGAGAGAGGCAGAGGTTGGCTGGGTGAGTAGTGCTCTGTTTGGAGCAATTCATTTGGGGTACTGTGTGGATACCGGCATTAGAGGAATGGACCTATGGACTAACTTCGGAGTCAACCCGTCTGGGGTCGCCTCCTCTGTTAGTCTCCTGCCGAAAGGGGAGATGTGTGACAAGGGGGTCACTTTGGACACAGGGTGAATGGAAAAACCCCAATATGGTCTATGATAGCCATATTAAATGCTGTACATACATTTTATCTAGATTGGGTCTGTAATATTGATCCACCATATTCCTCAGGATACCTGCAAAGAACTATTTACTGTTTGATTATGACCTCAACAGGGTAATTGAAAAGTGACGCCTTTATGATGTTGGGACACATACTGTTAGATGCTAATGTCATCACCCCCAGCCCCTGCCTTTGTGTAATCATTGCTGGGAGGAATTAAGGTGATTTGCATTCTATTGTTCATTATGACTTGGGAAGGTCTGGTGTGAATAGAGATAATTAACACTATGCCTGTGTGTATGGTATCCGGCAGACAGACTGGCTGCCAACACTTTGTGATAAGATGTGTATTGGGGATCGTTATATTCTATTGTGTGGGATCTTTTGAAGCCTAGCAGATGTCAGGATGATGTGTTGAGTCTTGTGATGTGTGGGTGGAGCTGGGCCATTGTTCATGTTAAACTAATGCAGTATTGGATATACATAAAAGTTACAATGTTTCTCAATAAAGTCAATCTACCCCAGAAGGATACAGAGTGCGTCTCGTTCGTTCAGAAGGATTAATTCCTATGGGAAGGGGTCGTTTGGCTGTGGAAGATTGGTAGCGAGTGGATGTGTGTCCAGGAGAGGGGACAGAGGAAACGGCGTTAACCCCTTTTATATTTGGGGTGCCGTTACACCTGTTTTTAAGCAGCTCTAAGGGCCAAGCCTGTCTGCATCTCACGCTGTGTCACGGAGCTCAGTGGAAAGGTTTGGTCGCGCTGTGACAAAAGTCCCGCCCTGCTGCTAGACCAGCTCGTGTGATAGACAGAACACCACATCTATCACACGAGCTGGTCTAGGAGGAGGGCGGGACTTTTGTCACAGCGCGACCAAACCTTTCCACTGAGTTTCGTGACGCAGCGTGACTCCGCTTGTGGGAGGAGGGAAGGGGGAGGGAGGGGGACGAAGGTTGTTCAGCGCGGCTGATGGTGATCACGGAGCATTGAGATCACGGCGAAGAGGTAGTGGAGGACTGGGTGACACTCCCACAATGGGCGGAACCCGGGGTGGACCCTGCCCCCTTTCGGTATCAGCTGATTTTTGCTATCGGCCCATACCGAAAACACCGTTTTCGGCCGATAATTTTCAGTGCACCACTAATAGATATACTGTATATATATATAGCTATATATAGATATACAGTATATAGATACTGTATATCTATATATACATATGTATAATATTTTTTTCTATTCTGTGCTATTTTTCTATGCTATTCTTTTCTAGTATTTTCGATTCTATTCTATTCTTTTCTATTCAAATTCGATTTCATTCTATACGAATTTCGGAAAATGGTTATATATAGTTTACTTTTTCAAATTCGGTCAAATTTTTTTGAATGCGGTAGATTTTGTTTCGAATGCGGTCAAATTCAAATTCGAATACGAAACAAAACGAATCCCGAAAAGAATATAACGAATGCAACGAATTTAGTTAAATAACGAAACAAAACAAATTTTTTCATCCTGCACATGTCTATCTTCCACTCCTCCATGACGACATCACGGAGCTGGTGGATGTTAGAGACCTTGCGTTCCTCCACCTTCCGTTTGAGGATGCCCCACAGATGCTCAACCGGGTTTAGATCTGGAGACATGCTTGGCCAGTCCATCACCTTTACCCTCAGCTTCTTTAGCAAGGCAGTGGTCGTCTTGGAGGTGTGTTTGGGGTCGTTATCATGTTGGAATACAGCCCTGCGGCCCAGTCTCTGAAGGGAGGGGATCATGTTCTGCTTCAGTATGTCACAGTACATGTTGGCATTCATGGTTCCCTCAATGAACTGTAGCTCCCCAGTGACGGCAGCACTCATGCAGCCCCAGACCATGACACTCCCACCACCATGCTTGACTGTAGGCAAGACACACTTGTCTTTGTACTCCTCACCTGGTTGCCGCCACACACGCTTCACACCATCTGAACCAAATAAGTTTATCTTGATCTCATCAGACCACAGGAAAAGGTTCCAGTAATCCATGTCCTTAGTCTGCTTGTCTTTAGCAAACTGTTTGCAGGCTTTCTTGTGCATCATCTTTAGAAGAGGCTTCCTTCTGGGATGACAGCCATGTAGACCAATTTGATGCAGTGTGCGGCGTATGGTCTGAGCACTGACAGGCTGACCCCCCCACCCCTTCAACCTCTGCAGCAATGCTGGCAGCACTCATAAGTCTATTTCCCAAAGACAACCTCTGGATATGACGCTGAGCACGTGCACTCAACTTCTTTGGTCGACCATGGCGAGGCCTGTTCTGAGTGGAACCTGTCCTGCTAAACCGCTGTATGGTCTTGGCCACAGTGCTGCAGCTCAGTTTCAGGGTCTTGGCAATCTTCTTATAGCCTAGACCATGTTTATGTAGAGCAACAATTCTTTTTTTTCAGATCCTCTGAGAGTTCTTTGCCATGAGGTGCCATGTTGAACTTCCAGTGACCAGTATGAGAGAGTGAGAGTGATAACACCAAATTTAACACACCTGCTCCCGAGAGAGAGAGAATAATCAGGTCTCCTGCCATGCCAGACAGAACTGTGCTATGTGGCAGAGCTGTGTAAATCTCAAGATTAGATGGACAGAAGGTTAAACACCTCTTCTTCATCTGTTTGCCTGGACCTGGAAAACTATAATGGTGTGAGGCCAGTTTTATTGTAAAGCTTTCTTTGGGAGCCCATTTACACCTTTCCAGTGTGGTGCATTGCAGGAACATGATGTACACCCCAAGGCATTAATTGGAATGCAGCGTGCATAACCAGTGACATAATGTACGTTAGCGCGCGCATGTTAACGCAGACAGGTCTAAATCCAGCCTTAAAGGTTTTTTTTTTACTATTTATATAAAATATTTATTTTACACATAAATATTTATAAAACAAGGTTCACACATGACACCGGTGTCACAGAACAAACAGCATTTCTTAAAGTTTCCACAGTACGATGTTCAGGCGTGACTTTCACCGCGCCGCATTTCTGAGGTGCTGACATGCAGGGCGGAGCCGAGCCTGTGGTTTTACACTTCCGTACTCAGAGAGCACTATTGTAAATAATGTCCGGGAAGAGGAAAGTAGGTGAAATATTAGATAACAGGGAGGGAGGAGAGCTGCCTGCTGCTAGAAATGGCAAAGTGATGGGAACTACACATGACATTTCCTACCGGAGAGCTCCACGCCACGTACATGGAAATCCATAAATATACTTAAAGCTGAACTCCGAGCACAAAACTATTATTTAACTACTTCAATACTTTCACCCCCTTCCTTCCCAGGCCAATTTTCAGCTTTCAGCGCTGTCACACTTTGACAATTGCGCGGTCGTGCAACACTGTACCCATATGACATTTTTATCATTCACACAAAGAGAACTTTCTTTTGGTGGTATTTATTCACTGCTGTTTTTTAATTTTTTTAAATTTTTTGCAAAACAAACAGAAAATTACCGGAAATTTTGTTTTTCTTTGTTTCTGGTAGGGGTGAGCTTCGTGTTCGAGTCGAACCCATGTTCGACTCGAACATCGGCTGTTCGTTAATTCGACGAAGATTGAACATTATGGGCCGTTCGCGCCAAATGCAAATGCATCGCAGTGCATTGCTGGCTGATGATTGGCCAAGCATGCACTATGACCCGCCTGCTTGGCCAATCACAGCGCCGTCTGAACAGAGCCGTAATTGGCCAAAGCCAGGGTGGCTTTGGCCAATTATGGCTCAGGGGGTTTAGTACACACCCCACACTATATAAGGCCGCCGGCTCGGCGGCCTTGTGTTGTGTGTTGGAGTTGTGAAACGAGAGAGTTTACAGAGACAGACAGTGTCATTTACAGTATATTGAGTTACAGTAGATAGAGCAGGCAGGCGAGTCAGTTAGCTGCAGTTACAGTGTGTAGAGGATATATATGCATCCTAGGTGTTGTGTATATATATTTATACACTGTATGCAGTTTAGCTAGATCCGTTCCTGGTTTTCTCTATACTGTGACAGGCAGGCAGGTGATTGTGCTAGCTGCAGACAGTCAGTATTTCACTTAGTGTACTGTGTGCTTTGCATAGCGTTCACCAAAAGCTTACCTGAATACAGTTAGTGAGTGACTAATAGTGGTGTTCTCATAATTAAACCACAGGCAGAGAGCTGCAAGTATTTTCAGTGTACTGTGTCCCTCTCTGCACAGTTTTCACCTAAAACTAACTGCTGCTGCTGATGCTTTTCCCATATTAATACCAGAGCAGGCAGTTGATTCTGATAGCTGCATTATCAGTACAGACAAATATATATATATATATATATACACATCCCACCTTTGTGCAGCTACATCTCAGTGCAGGCCATTAGTATGTCTGGAAGGCAAACAAGGAGAGGCAGACAGTCACTAGGCAATAAAAGAGGGCAAGCAGGCTCTGTGTCTAGAGGCAACAGTGCTGCTGGTCGTGGACATGGTACATCCTCATCAGCACGTGGCCATGGGACACGCTTGTCCTTCTTTTTGGGAAAGGGGGCCATGTTGAGCCGCAACATGCCCAAGACTTGGTAGAGTGGATGACCAAGCCGTCCTCCTCCTCGTCCTCTCTCACTCAGGCTCAGGGTACTTTGTCTGGCAAAGCAGCTGCCACAGTGGCCTCTTCCCTTGGCTCAATGGCATCAGTCACTCCTTTCCTAGCCCCACCATGTCCTCCTGAGGAGTCCCCTGAACTGTTTGACCACAGTGTTGGGTACATGCTCCAGGAGGATGCCCAGCGTTTTGAAGGCTCCAATAATGGAACCCAGCTGGAGGAAGGCAGTAACGTGAGCTCATAGAGAGGGGGTAGTAACGTGAGCCCAGAGAGAGGGGGTGCCCAACAAGGACAGCTATCTGGCAGTCATGTTCCCCCAGCTTCAGCATACTGCCAGATTGGCTCCAGTGATAAAGAGGGAGGGGATGATGAGGTCACTGACTCCACGTGGGTGCCTGATAGGAGAGAGGAGGAGGAGGAGGAGGAGGCACATCTCCAACGAGGCAGGATGCCCTGCAGGGGCCAGCTTAAGGGCAGCACACCGACCGCATCACACCGCAGAGCTCTGCTTGTGCAGGGCGCTGCTGTCTCTGCGCGTTATTCCAAAAGTTCTTTGGTGTGGGCCTTTTTTCAGACGTGTGCAGCAGATTGCACCGTTGCCATTTGCAACATATGTCTAAAGCGTATCTCGCGTGGCCAAAACATCAGCCGCTTGGGCACCACGTTCTTGACCAGACATATGTCGACCTGCCATGCGGTCCGTTGGCAAGTGTACCTAAAAGACCCACACCAAAGAACAAAGCGGACCTCTCCTTGCTCCTCATCAGCTGGGATCTTCAACCCCACTATACGTTCAGTCCTCTCTGAAACCTGCACTGAAAGGAATGAAGGTGTAGAATTCAGTGTGTCACAGCCAAGTACTTGCGGACAATCTGCTATCGGTACACCGACATCCAATTGTACCAGGCAAATTTCCCTGCCCCAGCTGCTGCACCACCGAAAGAAGTTCACTCCCAGCCATCCACATGCCCAGCGGTTGAATGCTAGCTTGGCTAAATTTCTAGCACTTCAACTGCTGCCTTTTCAGTTGGTAGACTCTGCCCCCTTCCGTGAGTTTGTTGAATGTGCGGTTCCTCAGTGGCAGGTTCCCAAATGCCACTTTTTCTCACGGAAGGCGATTCCGGCTCTCTACCGGCATGTGGAAGGCAATGTCTTGGCCTCGCTGGACAGGGCGGTCAGCGGTAAGGAAGGTGCATATTACCGCTGACTCATGGTCCAGCAGGCATGGACAGGGACGTTACCTATCTTTCACAGCACATTGGGTGACTCTGCTGGCAGCTGGGAAGGATGCAGGACAAGGTGCAGTAGTGTTGGAGGTTGTTCCGCCACCACGCCTTCAAAATGTTACTACTGGTGATTCTGACACACCTCTCTCCTCCACCCATCCTCTTCTTCTTCCTCCATGGCCTCTATCTGTGCTTTGTCCTTGGAACCAGCGGTGCTCTGTAGGCGTTCAAGGGGCTACGCAAGTACGCAGGCAAAAAGATGCCATGCGGTGCTTGAGCTGGTGTGCTTGGGGGACAGGAGCCACACTGGGGCAGAGATTTTGTCAGCTCTGCAGTGGCAGGCTCAGAGGTGGTTGACGCTATGCCAGCTTAAGCATAGGAAAGGTGGTTTCCGACAATGGCACCAACCTCCTCTCCGCCCTCCGACAGGGACAACTGACCCATGTGCCATGTTTGGCTCACGTCCTAACTTGGTGGTGCAGTGGTTCTTGGGCAGGTACCCGGGCTTACAGGAGGTCCTGAAGCAGGCCAGGAAACTCTGTGGGCATTTCCGCTGGTCATATAATGCCAGTGCTCGGCTGGCTGACCTGCAAAAGGAATACAACCTGCCCAAGAACCGCCTAATCTGTGATATACCCACCAGGTGGAACTCTACGTTGGACATGCTGCAGTGGCTGCACACGCAGCAGAGGGCCATCAATGAGTATCTGTTGCAATATGGCACCAGGACAGTGTCAGGGGAGCTTGGATTTTATTCCCCATGCCAGTGGGCCATGATCAGGGATGCATGCACTGTCCTGGCACCATTTGAGGAGGCCACGAGGATGGTGAGCAGTGACAGTGCATGCATCAGTGACACTGTCCCTCTTGTCCACCTGTTGGAGCACACACTGCGTGGAATCATGGACAGGGCACTTGAGGCAGAACAGAGGCAGGAAGAGGAGGACTTCCTTACCTCTCAAGGTCCCCTTTATCCAGACAGTGTTCCCGCTTGCCCGGCTAACACACAGGAAGTGGAGGAGGAGGAGGAGGATTATTGTGTCAGCATGGAGGTGGAGCCTAGCACTCAGCATCAGCAGCAGTCTTCAAGGGATCATTACAGTCCCAAGACACCCATTGACTTGTACGTGGCTGGGAGGAGGTGGCTGCGGATCATGTCGTCCTCAGTGACCCAGAGGACTCTGCACCGAATGCCTCAGCAAACCTACGCTGCATGGCCTCCCTGATACTGAAAAACCTGTGCAAGGATCCTCGTATTCGTGCAATCAAGGAGAGTGATCATTACTGGCTGGTAACCCTCCTTGATCCACGTTACAAGGGTAAGGTTGCGGACCTCATCTTGCCGTCGCAGAGGGAGCAGAGGATGAAGCATCTTCGGGAGGCCTTGCAGAAAGGTCTGTGCAACGCTTTCCCAGAGACTGGGAGGTTACAAATTCCTGGTCCTGGACAACTTGTTGCTGAGGTTCCGGTCAGTCAAAGAAGGAGCGGTGGAGAAGGTGGCCGTCTAACCAATGCGTTCAGACAATTTTTTAGTACGCAGCCCCAAGGTATGATCGGTTCCAGCAACCATCGCCAGCATCTGGTTTACATGGTGCAGGAATACCTAGGGGCAAGATCAGACTTGGACACCTTTCCCACCGAAAATCCTCTGGGTTACTGGGTCTTGAGGATGGATCACTGGCCAGAGCTTGCACAGTATGCAATTGAGGTACTGGCCTGTCCTGCATCCAGCGTTCTTTCGGAATGCACATTCAGTGCTGCTGGAGGCTTTGTAACCGATCACCGGGTGCGCCTGTCCACCGACTCGGTCGATCGACTGACCTTCATAAAAATGAATCAGCCTTGGATCACCACCATCTACCAAGCACCTGATGCTGATGTAACCGAATAATTTTTTTGGAAATGTCAGATCCCTTCAAGACTGCCTATGCTGATGCTGAGTGACTATCCTGTTATGCTGAGTGACTATCCTCTTCCTCCTCAATAATCATGCTGATAGCTTGAAAGAACATTTTTGGTTCTGGGCACCGCCACCAGTGGCTAAGGCCCAATTTTTCAGCCCCTGTTTAACAGGGGTGTGTATTTACAATTTTTGATACAATGCTTTGCAGCAGGGCTCATTGCTGTGCTCCAACTACAGGATCTGTGAGGGGTTGCAGTGTTGTGGCACCAGCACCAGTGCCTAAGGCCCAATTTTTCTGCCCCTGTTAAACAGGGGCGTGTAATTACAATTTTTGATGCAATACTTTGCAACGGGGCTCATTGCTGCGCTCCAAGTACAGTATCTGTGAGGGGTTGCAGTGTTGTGGCACCAGTGCCTAAGGCCCAATTTTTCTGCCCCTGTTCAACAGGGGCATGTAATTACGATTCTTGATCTAATAATTCACAGCAGGGCCCATTCCTGCGCCCACCAAGAGTAACTGTGAGGACTTACAGTGTTGTGGCAACACCACCACCACCACCAAAGGCCCAATTTTTCTGCCCCTGTTCAACAGGAGCATGTAATTACAATTCTTGATCTAATATTTCACAGCTGAGCCCATTCCTGCGCCCACCAAGAGTTATGCCGCGTACACACGATCGTTTTAATGTCATTTTCAAAAACAACGTTTTTCTCGACGTGATTTTTCTTGTTTCCTCTCAAGCCTGTCTTGCATACACACGTTCATTAAAAAAAATGCTCGAGCAAAGTGCAGTGACATACAACACGTACGACGGCACTATAAAGGGGAAGTTCCGTTCGAATGGCGCCACCCTTCATGTTAGTAAAGTTTGTTGACCGACGATTCGCGCTTTTCAGCCTTGTGCTTTTCAGTCTGTTACAGCGTGACGAATGTGCCGAATGTGCTATCTCCATTACTAACGCTAGTTTTACCAGAACGAGCGCTCCCGTCTCATACTTGATTCTGAGCATGCGCGTTTTTTCCCCTCGTAAAAGCATACACACTACCGTTTTTCACGTCGTTAAAAAAAAAGACGTGAAAAACGACGTAAAAAAATAGAGCAGGTTCTCATTTTTTTAGGCCATTTTTCACGTTGTTAAAAATGCTCTGGAGCCTACACACGATCGTTTTTAATGCCCAATTAAAAAAATTGCATTTTTAACGACGTGAAAAACGATCGTGTGTACGTGGCATAACTGTGAGGACTTACAGTGTTGTGGCACCAGCACCACCACCACCTCCAAAGGCCCAATTTTTCCAACCACTGTTCAACAATGTCATGTAATTACAATTCTTGATCTAATAATTCACAGCAGGGCCCATTCATGCGCCCACCAAGAGTAACTGTGAGGGCTCACAGTGTTGTGGCAACACCAACATCTAAGGGCCAAATTTCAGCAGAGTATACACAGCAGGGCCCTACTTTCAAACATCCAACTTACGAACGACTCCTACTTGCAAACGGAAGGAGACAACAGGAAGTGAGAGGAAATCTATCCCTAGGAAGGGAAATTCTCTCCTGTAAGTGATAATATGGGAAAGAGTTGTCTCCTCTCCACTGATGCTTTATCAACAATCCTTTTTTCACTAAAAACCACAAATTTTCAAAAATCATTTGTCATTGGGACGGAAAGTGAGGTGAAATCTTCTGAAGAAGTGCACAGACAGCAAAACAAATGTTACAGGGGTGATAACCCTTCCCTATGTTTTCCAAAAAGCTTAACCACTTGCCGCCCGCCCTATAGCGGATTGACGGCGTCAAAGTGGTTTCAAAATCCTGACTGGACGTCATATGACGTCCTCAGGATTTTGAGCCGCTGCGCGCCCCCGGGGGCGCGCATCGCGGCGATCGTTGTTGCAGGGTGTCAGTCTGACACCCCGTAACACCGATCTAGGTAAAGAGTCTCCAACGGAGACTCTTTACCACGTGATCAGCCGTGTCCAATCACGGCTGATCACGATGAAAACAGGAAAAGCCGGTGATTGTCTTTTCCTCACTCGCAATCGTCAGACGCGAGTAGAGGAGAGCCGATCGGCTGCTCCTCTGACAGGGGGGGTTTGTGCTGATCGATTATCAGCGCAGCCCCCCCGAGGATGCCCACACTGGACCACCAGGGATGCCACTGGACCACCAGGGATGCCACCAGATCACCAGGAATGCCCACCACCAGGTATGCCTCCCTAGATTACCAGGGATGCCAATCAGTGCCCCTAATGGATGCCAATCAGTGCCCACAATGGATGCCAATCAGTGCCCACAATGGGCATCACTGATTGGCAGGCATTATTGTTTGGCACTGATTGGCATCCATTAGTAACACATTACAGTACAGTGCCACCTATCAGTGCCCATCCATGCCACCTATCAGTGCCCATCCATGCCCATCCGTGCCACCTATCAGTGCCTATCAGTGCCCATCCGTGCTGCCTATCGGTGCCCATCCGTGCTGCCTATCGGTGCCCATCCGTGCCGCCTATCGGTGCCCATCTGTGCCCATCCGTGCCGCCTATCTGTGCCCATCCGTGCCGCCTACCGGTGCCCATCCGTGCATCCATTAGTAACACATTACAGTACAGTGCCACCTATCAGTGCCCATCCATGCCACCTATCAGTGCCCATCCATGCCCATCCGTGCCACCTATCAGTGCCCATCCATGCCGCCTATCAGTGCCCATCCGTGCTGCCTATCGGTGCCCATCTGTACTGCTTATCGGTGCCCATCCGTGCCGCCTCATCGGTGCCCGTCAGTGCAGCCCCATCAGTGCCCATCAGTGAAGGAGAAAACTTACTTATTTACAAAGTTTTGTAACTGAAACAAAAAAAATACGTTTTTTTTTTCAAAATTTTCGGTCTTTTTAAAAAAAAATTTAGGAGAAAATAAAAATCGCAGAGGTGATCAAATACCACCAAAAGAAAGCTCTATTTGTGGGAACAAAATTATAAAAATGTAGTTTGGGTACAGTGTAGCACAACCGCGCAATTGTCATTCAAAGTGCAACAGCGCAGAAAGCTGAAAATTGGTCTGGGCAGGAAGCTGTATAAGTGCCCAGTATGGAAGTGGTTAAAAATATATTTTTTGGCTGGAGCTACACTTAAACAATGTACCTGTTCCAAATTACAAACAGATTCTACATAAGAACAAACCTACAGTCCCTGTCTTGTTTGCACCGCCTGTATACGGCTGTTCAGAGTATATGGGGCCTTTTTTTAATTTGCGTGCGGGGTTCCCCTTAATATCCATACAAGACCCAAAGGGGCTGGTAATGGGCTGGGGGTGGGGGTTGGGGTACCCATTCCATTTTTCTCAATGATTTTCATCCATATTGCCGGGACCAGACGTTACATTAAAGCCGCAAGCAGTTTTAAATGACTTTTTTACCTTTAGAAAAGTCATTTTGTGCAGGGACAGTTCTAAACACGGGAAACACGTGGCACCTCACAGGCATACTTTAGACACCCCCCAGGTACGATATTTAAAGGAATATTTCACTTTTTTTTTTCACTTTATGCATCATTAAAATCACTGCTCCCGAAAAAACGTCAGTTTTTAAAACTTCTTTTTGCATTGATACATGTCCCCTGGGGCAGAACCCGGGTCCCCAAACCCTTTTTAGGACAATAACTTGCATATTAGCCGTTATAATTAGCACTTTTGATTTCAAAAATTTGCGTCCATTGTATTTAATAGTGTCCTAAAGTTTGAGCAAACTTTCGGTCCGTTCGCAGGTTCTGGTGCGAATCGAACCGGGGGGGGGGGGGGGGGGGGGGGGGGTGTGTTCGGCTCATCCCTAGTTTCTGGTATAAAATTTTGCAAATAAATAATCTTTCTTCATAAATTTAGGCTAAAATTTATTCTGCTACATTTCTTTGGTGAAAATAACCCAAATCAGAGTGTATTATTTAGTCTGTAGGAAAGTTATAGAGTCCGCAAACTATGGTGTAATATATATATATATATATATATATATATATATATATATATATATATATAGGGCCGGACTGGGCATTAAAACCAGCCCTGGAAATAATTTCATAGCAGCCCCAGTGGCGTAGCGTGGGTTGTCATCATCCAAGGCAAGTAATTTGCACCCCTAACTCGTGGACATTTAGCACTCCGAGCCCCTTCTACTCGTAGAGTATTAAACCACTGGTTGTACCACTCTCTTTGTTCTCCTTTCTTTACCTTTTATCTCTCTCTATCCTAATGTCTTGCCCCCCCCCCCCCCCATCTTTCATGTTCTTTCTCACCCGGTTTCTTTGTTTCTCCCCCTCTTTTTATTCCTTCTTTTACTTGTTTTTTTTCCTCTCTCACCTCTATGTCTATACACACACTGTATGTATATTGCACCCAATGAATGATTGTCTTATGGGGGAGGGTGGATTTCAATGTGAAATGTGCCTTGGCCATAGCGCCCACCATAAAGCATCCTTCCTCTGTACTGGTCCAGTACTGGGGGCTGTAATATACTTCTGTTGTGGCAGATGAGAAAGTGTGTACAGTGTGTATAGTGTGTGTGTCCTCTCCTGCAGGGATTGCAGACACATTACAGGAGATGGTCAGAGACTGCAGATATAGGACAGGAGATGGTCAGAGACTGCAGATATAGGACAGGAGATGGTCAGAGACTGCAGATATAGGACAGGAGATGGTAAGAGACTGCAGCCATATTACAGGAGATGGTCAGAGACTGCAGATATAGGACAGGAGATGGTCAGAGACGCAGATATAGGACAGGAGATGGTCAGAGACGCAGATATAGGACAGGAGATGGTAAGAGACTGCAGCCATATTACAGGAGATGGTCAGAGACTGCAGATATAGGACAGGAGATGGTCAGAGACGCAGATATAGGACAGGAGATGGTCAGAGACTGCAGATATAGGGCAGGAGATGGTCAGAGACTGCAGCGATATTACAGGAGATGGTCAGAGACTGCAGATATAGGACAGGAGATGGTCAGAGACTGCAGATATAGGACAGGAGATGGTCAGAGACGCAGATATAGGACAGGAGAGGGTAAGAGACTGCAGATATAGGGCAGGAGATGATCAGAGACTGCAGCGATATTACAGGAGATGGTCAGAGACTGCAGCCATATTACAGGAGATGGTCAGAGACTGCAGCTATAGTACAGGAGATGGCCAGAGATTGCAGATATAGTACAGGAGATGTCAGAGACTGCAGACATACTACAGGAGATGGTCAGAGACTGCAGACATTGTACAGGGAACGGTTAGGGTAGGGATTGCAGACATGATTGATTCAGGAGATGGTCAGAGACTGCATTTAAAGCTGAACTCAGTGTACAGGTATATAGTATTGCAGGGTTGCTCCACTCTATTTAACCACTTCAATACCAGGGACTTATACACCTTCCTGCCCAAGCCAATTTTCAGCTTTCAGCGCTGTCGCAATTTGAATGACAATTGCACGTTCATACAACACTGTACCCAAACAAATTTTTTATCATTTTGTTCCCACAAATTGAGCTTTCTTTTGGTGGTATTTGATCACCTCTGTGATTTTTATTTTTTGCGCAACAAATAAAAAAAAAGAGCAAAAAAAACAAAAAAAAATTTTTTTCTTTGTTTCTGTTATTTTTTGTAAATAAGTACATTTTCTTCTTCAATGACGGGCACTGATATGGCTGCACTGACGGGCACTGATAAGGCGGCACTGATGGGCACCGATGATATGGCACCAATCAGGTGGCACTGATGAGGTGGCACTGATGATGGGCACTGATAGGCAGCACTGGTATGCAGCACTGGTGGGCACTCATAGGTGGCACTAATGGGCACTTATGGGTGGCACTGATGGGCACTGATAGGTGGCCCTGATGGACACTGGTGGGTGGCACTGATG
Source organism: Rana muscosa (assembly GCA_029206835.1). Classification (NCBI taxonomy): domain Eukaryota; kingdom Metazoa; phylum Chordata; class Amphibia; order Anura; family Ranidae; genus Rana; species Rana muscosa. The sequence goes on from CM055122.1 coordinate 311,693,523, forward strand.
GACACTGGTGGGTGGCATTGCTGGGCATCACAAATTTAGTTTGTGCCATGATGGTGCCAGTCAGTGCCCATTTGTGGGCACTGATTGGCATAGGTTATGCATACATTTGTACATGTGGGTGGCCATGGGGGACTTACCTGGCCATCCACATGTTAGGTGCTTCCCTGGTGGTCCTGGGCGGCATCCTGGTGGTGCAGTGTGGGCATCCGAGGGGGGCTGCGCTGATAAACAATCAGCGCAAATCCCCCCCTGTCAGGAGAGCCGCCGATCGGCTCTCCTCTACTCGCATCTATCAGACGCGAGTGAGGAAAAGCCGATCAACGGCTCTTCCCGTTTACATCGAGATAAGCCGTGATTGGACATGGCTGAACACATGGTAAAGAGCCTCCGCTGGAGGCTCTTTACCGATATTGGTGTTGCGGTGTGTCAGACTAACACCGCACCACCGATCGCCGATCGCCGCGATGCGAGCCCCCACGGGTGCGCGGCGGCTGTTATCCTGCTGGACGTCATATGACGCCCAGTCAGGATAACTGAACAACTTCCCAGATGTTAATCTGCTATTGACCGGGCGGGAAGTGGTTAAACCATCTCTGCAAGATCAAGTCAGTCTTTTTCCTTTGAAAGTACAACCAAGTGACAGAAGAAATAATCACATCCAATTTCCAAAATACTAATTTTCTTGCAAACACTGAACTGCTCAGGACTAGTGGAGGACAGTAACCAGTTAATTGGTCTGTTAAGCTTTTAGCCTGATCCAGCAATAAATCCTCCAACAAAAAACCCCATCAAACAATCTGTGCAGCACACACAGAGCTCTGCCTAAATAGCTGATTATAAGCTGAAATAGTTAACAGCCACATGTCCCCGGTCTCATAGAATGCTGCTGCAGCATCTTCCAGAGATCTTATCAGTGTGATCAGACAATATGCAGGTCAGGCAGATAAAAAAAAAAGTGGGGCTGATCGGTAACCTGCACACTGCCTGATAGATATCTGGAAGACACTGCAGCTGGCCATTCTCCTGATGATCCTGTTTTTTCCATTCAGGCAGATTTGTGTGTCCTGAGGCTGCAGAAGATTGTTGTCATCATACCTTCTTGTATCTCCCTCCTGGCGTCCCCATTCAGCCTCACTCCAGCACTAAGTCAAATGTGAGCGGGGAAGAGCTACACTGCCTGCTGATTGGCTGTGGACAGACAGGAGGAGGAGCAGGTTCTCCCTTGTACTCCTCTAAGCAGCGCTATTGGCTGTGGGTTTCCTACTAGAAAAATGATCAGTCCACTGGCCAGAGAACACACAGTAAGTGCCTGCCGCACGATAGTCAGTGCTCGTCCAGCCCTCCGCTCCGCTGCTAGAATACATTTCCTCAGCCAGCTCCGAGTCCTCCTCACAGCTCCTAGCCGTCAGAGCGGCCCCAGGACAGCCAGCCTACTGGGAGATTTCCCGCTATCCCGGTAGGCCAGTCCGGCCCTGTATATATATATATATATATATATATATATATATATATATGAAAACCGATAAATCCGGATGTCTGATCTCATTTCTTGAGTCCCAAAAATGTGCCAGGACAGTACAAATACCCCCCAAATAACCCCCCTTTTGGAAGGTAGGCAATCCAAAGGTATTTAGGTATTTAGTAAGCGGCATGGCAAGTTTTTTGAAGTTGTAATTGTTTGCCACAATTTTTTGGAAAATTAAGAAATGAAAAATAAAATGATCTTTTAAAAAAAATGTACACAATGTCACCAGTGCAGTACAGCGTAATTATACAACTGGTCAGGGACACTGGCTGGTGACAGTATGTAAAAAAACAATAATACATTTTTTTTTCAATTTTTTTTCAATGTTCTATTACATTTTCTTATTTATATTATTTAATTTATGTGTAGCGGGACCCCCAAAAATGGGGTCGCTATGTTGTAAATTTAGGGGCAGTCTGAGCCATAGTATGGCTCAGATTCTACCATTCTGTTTAATATGGACTCTGCTCTGCCATGTTGTTGCCTGGTGTATAGTTCCCCTGGGCCTGTGGTGTCGCTGTTGCCCAGGTCGCGGGTTGAACCACTGGTGACATTGTGGTGTGATTGGGTGTCTTCTCTCGGCTACCGTGCGGTAGGCAGAGTTCAGCCTGCTGTGCATGCCAAGAGAGGGTAAAAAAGGGCAGACGCCATGTTCTAGGAGGAGTGGAGGAGTGGAGGAGAGTTGGGAGAGGAGAAGTGTGCCCCATTGGGGTGGTGTGCCGGGGGGAGATTCCCAGGAGGACCCCTGGTGGCGAAGTCGCGCCCATTGGCACTGCTGGCCTGGGGTGCGTGAACTGGCCGAGGAGTCTCAGGCACCTTTAGCCCAAGGCTACAACATTCCAGGTAGGCCCAGTACCTTCAACTGGGTCTACAACCAACACACTGGAGTCCCAAGGAACCCGTGTGAGGGTGGCCCGCTCTGAAGGAGAGGAAACCGGGGGAGGACCTGTCCGATGGATCGGTGAAGGAATTCACGGTGAAGGAGAGGCCTGGTTATCTATCAGAGGGAAGGGTTCGCGAGTTGCAGTATAGCTCCTGTAGTGTGTCCCATTGACACCTATAGTCTCTATTAATCTATGGGAGTTTTCAAAGTTCTAATTCAGTAACTAAAGGATTCTGTGGCAGAGGATCTCTTAGACTTGTCCGTGAAGGGGACTAACTTAAAGAAACTGTTCGTGCTTCACTCCGGGTGCTAGAACTGTGAGAGGGATCTATCCGGGTGAGCAATACACACATAGGCTAGAGTGAAGAATAGGGTAACTGGGTGCCGCATGCCTGAACCTATCTACCTACCTGCTTTTGTTACTATCTTCAACCTATTTCCAAATCAGTTTCAAGCAAGATAAAATAAACTCGTCTGTTTGGAGTTTAAACGTTGTCTGGACATTGGCCTTCTTTCGGGGAAAAGAACAGACTTTTCCCTATACTCTGGGGACGAGAACCGATGGAGGGGAGGTAACTCGCTGCAGGACCCAAAACTGTAATGCACGACCGTTTTTCATGACAAGAAAAATTTCATTTTTTTAATTTGGTCATTAAAAACGTGTGTGGGCTCCAGAGCATTTTTCACGACGTGAAAAATGGCCATTAAAAATTTGGAACATGCTCTATTTTTTCTCGTCGTTTTTCACGTCGTTGTTTTTCTCGCCGTGAAAAACGGCCGTGTGTAGGCTTAAGGCCCCATGCACACGAGACGCTGTTATTTGCTGTTGAACGCACGTTCAGAGGCAGTTGGACGCTTTTTTCAACTGCTCCTGAACCCATTCAATGTTATCCTATGTGTCCATGCACACACTCTCGTTTTTTGGCGTTTACAAGCAGTTGCGTTTAACCTCGTTTTTTCAGAAGCAAAAAAATGGGTTCAGACGCAAAAGTTTTCCACGTTTCAGACGCTAAACGCTGCTAAACGCGGCTAAACGCGGCTAAACGCGGTACCGGCGTTTTTCCGCGTTTGCGTTTATAAGCGTTTTTAAAGGTGACCTATTTTTTAACATTAGAAATCTCTAAAATGATGGCAAATGATGAAAAACTATTAAAAAATATAAAAGAAAACTGTAATTGCTTGCATTGCATTGTGGACAATCCACAACTTGTGTCAGGTGATGTGGCCAGGTGACGTGGCCAGGTGACGTGGTCAGTGGACAATCCACAACTTGTGGCAGGTGACATGGCCAGGTGACGTGGCAGGTAACGTGGCCAGGTGACGTGGCACGTGATGTGGCCAGGTGACGTGGCAAGTGGACAATCCACAACTTGTGGCAGGTGACGTGGCTAGGTGACGTGGCCAGGTGACGTGGCAAGTGGACAATCCACAACTTGTGGCAGGTGACGTGGCCAGGTGATGTGGCAGGTAACGTGGCCAGGTGACGTGGCAGGTAACATGGCCAGGTGACGTGGCCAGGTGACGTGGCAAGTGGACAATCCACAACTTGTGCCAGGTGACGTGGCCAGGTGACGTGGCAGGTGACGTGGCCAGGTGACGTGGCAGGTGACGTGGCAAGTGGACAATCCACAACTTGTGGCAGGTGACGTGGCCAGGTGATGTGGCAGGTAACGTGGCCAGGTGACGTGGCAGGTAACATGGCCAGGTGACGTGGCCAGGTGACGTGGCAAGTGGACAATCCACAACTTGTGCCAGGTGACGTGGCCAGGTGACGTGGCAGGTGACATGGCCAGGTGACGTGGCAGGTGACGTGGCAAGTGAACAATCCACAACTTGTGGCAGGTGACGTGGCCAGGTGATGTGGCAGGTAACGTGGCCAGGTGACGTGGCAGGTAACATGGCCAGGTGACGTGGCCAGGTGACGTGGCAAGTGGACAATCCACAACTTGTGCCAGGTGACGTGGCCAGGTGACGTGGCAGGTGACATGGCCAGGTGACGTGGCAGGTGACGTGGCAAGTGAACAATCCACAACTTGTGGCAGGTGACGTAGCCAGGTGACGTGGCAGGTAACGTGGCCAGGTGACGTGGCAAGTGGACAATCCACAACTTGTGGCAGGTGACGTAGCCAGGTGACGTGGCAGGTAACGTGGCCAGGTGACGTGGCAAGTGGACAATCCACAACTTGAGGCAGGTGACGTGGCAGGTAACGTGGCCAGGTGACGTGGCCAGGTGACGTGGCAGGTGATACGCTAAATACAAGTACACTGCTGCTCTCTCAGCTGCTGCTACTCACTCTGGTCTCACAAACTGGCTGAAATGGTTAAAATTTACTGTTTTTTGAGCTTAGGGAGGGTCTTATGATGAAACGCTTATAAACGCAAACGCGGTAAAACGCCGCTAAACGCCAATAAACGCGGCTGCAAACGCGGCCAAACGCGCATTTTTAAACGCCGGTTTCAGCGTTTAAAAACGTGTGTTCAGCAGAGTTTGCACCTGCGTCTCGTGTGCATGGGGCCTTAACGACGTGAAAAAAAACACGCATACTCAGAAGCAAATGATGAGACGGGAGCGCTCGTTCTGGTAAAACTAGCGTTCGTAATGGAGATAGCACATTGGTCACGCTGTAACGGACTGAAGAGTACGAGGCTGAAAAGCGCGAATCGTCTCTCACCAAACTTTACTAACACGAGGATCAGCAAAAGCAGCCCAAAGGGTGGCGCCATCCGAATGGAACTTCCCCTTTATAGTGCCGTTGTACATTTCGTACGTCACCGCGCTTTGCTCGAGTATTTTTTTTCACGATCGTGTGTAGGCAAGGCAGGCTTGAGAAGAATCACGTCGAGAAAAACATTGTTTTTTTGATGACATTAAAAACGGTCGTGTGTACGCGGCATTAGAACACCGCTCAACCCCTTATACCAGGAGGATCCGGGAATGTGGCACGGTGTGCCTTTATCTCTGAAAAGTGAAGGTAGGCAGGAGAAAAGGGTCCGTGTGCTACATATATATTAAACATTTTAATAACATTCAATTACAACATGGCTTGTGTAGCGCTTGTATATGCTAGATTTTATTTATTTTTTATTTGCGCGATTTTTTCATGAAAGTGGAGTTACCCACTTTAATGGAGTTGCTCCAAATAATGTAAGAAAAAAATTTGGGGATAATATAAAATTGGGCAGACTTGATGGAACAATTATGCCGCGTACACACGATAATTTTTCCCGTCGGGAAAAATTAAATTTTTTCCTTTTGGACGAGAAAAACGATCGTCTGTGGGCTTTTTGCCATTTTTCCCGACGGGAAAAACGGCATTAATTACGACGAGAAAAATTAGAACATGCTCTAATTTTTCTCGTCGTGATTCCTGTAATTTTTTTCCGCTGCAGTTTTCCCATAGGGAAACACTGCCGCGGAGCCTACACACGGTCGTTTTTCTCGTCAAGAGAAAAAATTACAGGAAAAACGGCCATGTGTAGGGGAACAAGCCGTTCCCTCATTTCTCCTGTCGTGATTCACGGCGGTGTTTTCACCGCCGTGAATCACGATCGTGTGTACGCGGCATTAGTCTTTATTCAGCTATCACTCTTTTATGTTTCTATGTTTCAAATAGTGGAAATATTTTATTTTCTCTTCATTTTAGTCTTTAGTAACTTGATCAAAGACTATGTGCCAAGCCTTCTATTTATCTTCTTGTTCAGGTCTGAAATGCTCCAGAATGAGAGCAACGCAGGTTTAATTAGGTTTCTAGTGAGAATCGTGAAAATGAAACAAAGGGAAACAGTTATTCTAATTGTGGACCGCGCCATAATTGTGTAATTACGGGGGGATATTTCCTCCGCAGACTGGAGCGGCTATAGTAAACCTTGTCTTAAATGTTTTAACATAATTTGAGCATTCGGGGAAATTATTCCTGCCAAATGGTCATTAAGGAGTACTTTAAGTAATATTAAGACATTTACATTACAGCGGATTGCTGTTCCCTTTTGAACAGATTTTCTTTTCTTTTTTTTTCTTAACAAATCCGTGCTTAAGGAAAAAAATGTAGAATGGCTAATTTTGGAAGCATCCACACCACGGCACTTTAGAATCCTGACGGTATAAAAAAAAAAAAAAAAGACTAAGTAGTCCATTGAATCCACCCTATTTATTTATTGGATAGGGAGTGTTTTGTTTTTATTTTACTTTTTTTCAAAAGTAGAGATCTATAAAAAAAAAAAAAAGTTTAAAAACCAAATGAAAGCCATCCCCAAAAGCTTCCTTGATTTTTTTTTTTTTTTTTAATATTCATTTTTTTTTTGGAGAGGGGGTGGATTTGTTTTTTGTTTTTGTTTTTTATAGATCTTTATGTTTGTAAAAAAAAAAAGTAAAAAAGAAAACCCCACCCAAAAAGAAATAAATAAAAATGGGGAAGACTCAGTAGACCACTTGGTTTTCTTTCTCCTGTCACTTTGCAGTGGTGTGGATGCATTAATGTGACATGACATCTAGGGGAGTTATGAACAGAACACCCTCAGGGTCCATTCACAGCATTTTTTGTGATGCATTATTGCACATGCATTAAGTCGCGTTATGGCATGCATTAACATGTTATGAATGGGCAGCCAATTTATTTATTTATTTGAGTTGGGGTGGTTGTTCGTTTGTTTTTTATTATTATTTTATAATCTATTAAAAGGGGAAAAAAAAACGTTAAAGAACCAAAATGAAATACACCCACCCCCCCCCCCTCCCGCCCCCCAAAGTTTTCCTCGTTTTTGTTTTTTTATTTATATTTTTATTTGGGGGGGGGGTGATGGTTTTTTTGTTTGTTTGTTTGTTTTTTTTATATTTTTTTGGTTTGAATAGATCTTTACTTTTGTAGAAAAAATAAATAAAAAACACCACCCAAAAGAAAATAAATAAATAAATGAAAAAAAGGGGCAGATTTAATAGACCACTTAGTCTTCTTTCTGCTATCTCTCTGCAGTGGTGTGGATGCATTAATGCTACTTGCGCCCACAACATCTAAGTAAGTTAATTATACCGTCTATGTACAGAACACAGGGCCCATTCACACCATTTTTTGCACATGCATTAACACACATTTTGGTATGCATTAACATTTTACAGTAAGGCATCCTATTCGTTATGAATGCTCTGCCAATGCATTACAATGAAGGAAAAAATGTGCATCATTTTTTTTTTTAACAATGAAGCACGCCACAATGCATGTTATAGGTGTTGTGGTTAAATGCATTCACAATGAATGGCAGCCCCAACATACTGCACATAGAGAAAGTGCATTGCCATGCGTTGTGACAATGCACAAGTGTAAATGGGTCCTCGGAAATCTTATTTCCCGCTTGAGTGGTTGACTTGGTTGACTTCTGGCTCTGAGGAAGAGGGGCTCTCCCCTCGAAACGCGCCAGCCATCTGGAAGGTCCTCCGGCGTGTCGGACTTTGATATGCTTTTATAATCCACTTGTTTGTGAGTATGTTTCTTTCTTTTTGATTTTAATAAACATCACTTGGATAATGCGCAAGGTTGGTGCGCCCTCTTTTCATTCTTTTTACAGTGGTTGACTTCATGCCAGAGGTCTTCACAAAGCCTAAAGTCAAGTCACAGGCACCCTCTGCATTAGGAGCCTCGTTTTTGGTGAGATCTTTTCTGGGACATTTAGGTTTCATTTAGACTAAAGTTTGGGGGGGGGGGGTGTGGGGGGCGAGGGCATAAAAATTGCAGTTGAGCTTGAGGGTTTTTAGCGTGACCCATCCCCAAACTCTACCATTTAAGCTGCAAAGGGAGCCGATAAGAGTGTTGACATGCGGCAGTCTCATGAAGTTTGCTTCACATCCAGTGTTATAATGTAATTGGGGGAGGAGGGATGTGAAAATGCTCATGACATAAACCCAGCCTAGGCTTCTTTACACACTTAAGCCCCGGACCATTTCGCTGGTCAAAGACCAGGCCACTTTTTGCGATTCGGCACTGCGTCGCTTTAACTGACAATTGCGCGGTCGCGTGACGTGGCTCCCAAACAAAATTGACGTCCTTTTTTTTCCCACAAATAGAGCTTTTTTTTGGTGGTATTTGATCACCTCTGCAGTTTTTATTTTTTGCGCTTTAAAAAAAAATATAGCGACAATTTTGAAAAAAAATGCAATATTTTTTACTTTTTGCTATAATAAATATCCCCCCAAAAAATATAAAAAAAAACGGGTTTTTTTCCTCAGTTTAGGCCGATACGTATTCTTCTACATATTTTTGGTAAAAATCGCAATAAGCCTTTATTGATTGGTTTGCGCAAAAGTTATAGTGTCTACAAAATAGGGGATAGTTTTATGGCATTTTTATTAATATATATTTTTTTTTTACTAGTAATGGCGGCGATCAGCGATTTTTATCATGACTGCGACATTATGGTGGACACATCGGACACTTTTGACACCATTTTGGGACCATTGTCATTTTTACAGCGATCAGTGCTATAAAAATGCACTGATTATTGTAAAAATGACACTGGCAGTGAAGGGGTTAACCTGTAGGGGGCACTGAAGGGGTTAAGTGTGACCTAGGGAGTGATTCTGACTGTAAGGGGGCGTGGCTTGCCGTGACATGTGACTGATCGCTGTTCCCGATAACAGGGAACAGACGATCAGTGACAGTGCCACTGTGAAGAACAGGGAGATGTTTGTTTACACTTACCTCTCCCCGTTCTTCAGCTCTGTGACCCGATTGCGGGACACTGGCGGCGATCGGGTCCGCGGCTCCCGCGGGCGCGGTCACGAAGCTCCGAACCGGGTCGCGAGTGCGCTGCCGGCGGCGCGCGCGCGAGACCCTTGGCTGGGATCTTAAAAGGGACGTACCTGTATGCCCATATGCCCAGCCATGCCATTTTGTCGACTTATATCGTCGTGCAGCAGTCCTTAAGTGGTTAAAAAAAAAAAAAAAAAGAACCTATTGTTGTATATTATAACATATCAATAATTTATTCATGTAGACTTGTAAAGTTAAAAAAAAAAAATCCATTTATGGTCATAAAATGCAATGTTAGTGAAACCACAATAACAATCATTTTATTGTTTTAGAATCTACATTGACCTCAAAATGTTTTACTTCAATGTGACATAACCATAAAAAATTAAATAAAAAAATCAAGATCCAAAAACCAGCAAAATAATCTAAAATTCTGCTGTACATATTTTAGTAGTAGTAATGATAAGTCACTCAGAACACATGTAAAATCATTTACTAAATTAATCTAAAAATATCGAGCGGGCTGGTCGGGAATCTAATATCACAATGATTACGGGTAAAAAAAAAATATATATATTCTAGACTCAAATAACCACGAAAAGAGCGGAATTACCATTTACAAGTAAAACCAGATGTGGAAGAGTGTTCCCATTTGTACTGATTATGCGTAAAAATACAAGATGAGCATCTGTGCCCAAATTAACACAAGAAATAGATCATAAATTACTATAAATGATAGCTAGTGCTATCAGATTATTATGAATTGTAACATCGGTTTTATTTTCCAGGGCATCTAATATAATAAATCATGGTACCCTGACTTAGGATGTCTGGAGCTTGAAGAAAAAAAAAAAAAAAAAGACCGCATTTAAATTCATTGTGTTTTTTTAAAAAAAAAAAAAACATTTTACAGGAAACAAGATAAATAATAATACAAAAAAAAAAAAAATATGAAACATTTTGGTAAAAAAAAAAAACAGATCAGGGTTAACAATCAATCCTTTTTGTAGCAAAAGGAAGAATCTTTAAAAATAACTAATATGTTGTTTTTTTGTTTGTTTGTTTTTTCATGCATTTTAAAGCTTTTCTTCAGGAAACTGTATTTTTAAAGCGGTGGTATACCCGCACATAAAAAAATAAAATAAAATAATTAACGAAAATAAAATAAAAAAACCTGTAAGGCAAAGGCATAATGAGCTAGTATGCACCGTACAGGTTTAGGAGATATTTATTTTACCTACAAGTAAGCCTTATTATAGGCTTACCTGTAGGTAAAAATTTAAAAATAGGGTATACAACCACTTTAATACAATATTTCGATATATTTTGAATATAAAGAAAAAAAACATGTTTCTATTGTTCTTTTGTTATCAACTCTTTAATGCATAATTAACTCCATATAACATATACTCCCCTTTCTAAAAAGGGGATTAACTCCAGAGATAAAGTGATAATTCTCCCGCTCTACAAGACTCTGGTCCGGCCGCACCTGGAGTATGCTGTCCAGTTCTGAGCACCAGTCCTCAGGAAGGATGTATCGGAAATGGAGCGAGTACAGAGAAGGGCAACAAAGCTAATAAAGAGTCTGGAGGATATTAGTTATGAGGAAAGATTACGAGCACTGAACTTCATGATTTCAATGTATAAATACCGTACTGGTGACCCCACAATAGGGATAAAACTTTTCCGCGTAAGGAAATTAAAAAAGACACGCGGCCCATTCACTAAAATTAAAAGAAAAGCAGCTTAACCTTAAACTACGTAGAGGGTTCTTTACTGTAAGAGCGGTAAGGATGTGGCATTCTCTTCCACAAGCAATGGTTTAAGCCGGGAGCATCGATAATTTAAAAAAACGATTAGATAAGCACCTGAACTCCCACAACATCCAGGGATATACAATGTAATACTGACATAAAAGCACACACACAGGTTGGAAAATTGTGAAGTGGAAGGAAAATGATAAATGTTTTAAAATTTTTTACAAATAAATATGTGAAAAGTGTGGCGTGCATTTGTATTCAGCCCCCCCCCCCCCCGAACCAATACTTTGAAGAACCACCTTTTGTTGCAATTACAGCTGCAAGTCTTTTTGGGGATGTCTCTACCAGCTTTGCACATCTAGAGAGGGACATTTTTCCCCATCCTTCTTTGCAAAATATCTCAAACTCTGTCAGATTTCAAGTCTTGCCACAGATTCTCAATGTGATTTAGGTCTGGACTGTGACTGGGCCATTCTAATACATGAATATGCTTTGATCTAATACCCTGACCTACCTGACATATACTGATCTACCTGACATACATACACTGACCTACCTGACATACATACACTGACCTCCCTGACATACGTACACTGACCTACCTGACATACATGCACTGACCTACCTGACATACATACACTGACCTACCTGACATATACTGATCTACCTGACATACATACACTGACCTACCTGACATACATAAACTGACCTACCTGACATCATACATACCCTGACCTACCTGACATATACTGATCTACCTGACATACATACACTGACCTACCTGACATACATGCACTGACCTACCTGACATACATACACTGACCTACCTGACATACATACACTGACCTACCTGACATACATGCACTGACCTACCTGACATACATGCACTGACCTACCTGACATACATGCACTGACCTACCTGACATACATGCACTGACCTACCTGACATACATACACTGACGGTAGTGACATACATACACTGACCTACCTGACATACATACACTGACGGTAGTGACATGCATGCACTGACCTACCTAACATACATACACTGACCTACCTGACATACACTGACCTCACCTACCTGACATACACTGACCTACCTGACATACATACACTGACGGTAGTGACATACATACACTGACCTACCTGACCAGGAGACAGACTTCATGTGTCCTGCAGCTCAGCTCAGCCGGGGTGTGCGGTGTGCGGTGCGCCCATCATCATCACAGCAGGCAGCCAGAGGAGGAGAGTTGAGCCGCCCACCCGAGTGCTGAGCGGGGATCTCATAGTGATGTGGCACGGCGGCATTGTAGTTCCCACCTTCTGGAGCTTGCAGCACCTATGATGGATGTCACACGTCCCACGGTCCCGGTATTGGACCAGTGGGACGTCCATCATATGCGCTGCAGGCTCCAGAAGGCGGGACCTGCTATGTCACTCGGCCGCACTACACGGCGCTTGGGATCATATCGGTCCCCGCTCAGCGGCGACGCTCAGGGCTAACAATACAACGGTGCATGCCTGAGGCCCGAGGGTTTTCGGGGGCCCATTCGGGGGGCTCCAGCCCCCCCTCCCGACGCCACTGGCTCTGGCTGTATGTTTAGGGTCGCTGTCCTGCTGGAAGGTGAACCTCCGCCCCAGTCTCAAATCTTTTGCAGACTCTAACAGGTTTTCTTCTAAGATTGTCCTGTATTTGGCTCCATCCATCTTCCCATCAACTCTGACCAGCTTCCCTGTCCCTGCTGAAGAAAAGTGTGTTTACGGTGATGTGCAGTGTTAGTTTTCCTCCACACATAGCGTTTTGCTTTTAGGCCAAAAAGTTACATTTTGGTCTCATCTGACCAGAGCACCTTCTTCCACATGTTTGCTGTGTCCCCCACATGGCTTTCTTCTTGCAAATCTTCCATAAAGGGAAGATTTGTGGAGAAGCACGACTAATAGTTGTCCTGTGGACAGATTCTCCCACCTGAGCTGTGGATCTCTGCAGCTCTTTAAAGTGGTTGTAAACCCCTCCTTACAACTTGCACCTACAGGTAAGCTTAGATTAAGACTTACCTGTAGGTGCAAGAAATATCTCCTTAACCTACACGGTTGAGGAGATATTTGCTTTTAAAAACCGCACCGATGATGTCACGCGCAGGCGCACTGCACGTTGCTGGTTTTCTCAATGGAGACTGCCGGTTGTCCCAATGGAGAAAGCTGGCCCCGCGCGCATGCGTGTGATGTCATCGCCGCTCCGGCCAATCACAGCGCCGGAGCGGCGATAACAGGAAGACGGTCGGAGCTGTCATGGCGGCGGAGGCTTTGGAGGCTTCGATCTGAGGTAAGTGCCACATAATGAGCTAGTATGCTATGCATACTAGCTCATTATGCCTTTCTCTTGCAGGGTATATGTTTACCTCAAAATGTTGAGGAGAGTTTACTTCCTCTTTAAGAGTTACCATGGGCCTCTTGGCTGCTTCTCTGATGAATGCTCTCCTTGCCCGGCCTGTCAGTTTAGGTGGACGGCCATGTCTTGGTAGGTTTGCAGTTGTGCCATACTCTTTCCATTTTCGGATGATGGATTGAGCAGTGCTCCATGAGATGTTCAAAGCTCAGGATATTTATTTTATAACCTAACCCTGCTTTATACTTCTCCACAACTTTATCCCTGACCTGTCTGGTGTGTTCCTTGACCTTCATGATGCTGTTTGTTCACTGAGGTTCTCTAACAAACCTATGAAGGCTTCACAGAACAGCTGTATTTATACTAAGATTAAACTACACACAGGTGGACTCTATTTACTAATTAGGTGACTTCTGAAGGCAATTGGTTCCACTGCATTTTAGTTAGGGGGATCAGAGTGAAGGGGGCTGAATACAAATGCACGCCACACTTTTCAGATATTTATTTGTAAAAAAATGTTGAAAACCATTTATCATTTTCCTTCCACTTCACAATTATGTGCCACTTTGTGTTGGTTTATCACATAAAATCCCAATAAAATACATTTACGTTTTTTTGGTTGACAAAATGTGGAAAGTTTCAAGGGGTATGAATACTTTTTCAGAGCACTGTAACTCACTGATTTTCTTGACCCTCCAACTAAAAGCAGAGCCTGTAAGACCTACAGAGTGGTGTACAGGACTCCCCGCTGCTTACGAGGAAATAGGATTATGTAAAGCAGACAGAGAGTAACACCCAAGCCGGGGTGAAACACATGTACCTGGAAGGTCCATCAACTCCTACCGCAGCCGGCAGAGCACAGGGTCACATCACATTTTCTCGAACGTTTTCATTACTTCTGATACTTTAAGAGGCTTAGCCCATTCCTGGGAGTAATCCAAACCAGAATTATTCAAAACACATTAGGAGACACCGATATTTTTTTAGAAGCCATAACGATCAATTATGTTCTTTATGGAACAATGGAAAACATATAGAAAATGCAAATAAGATCGCAATCTATTGAACCGTGAAGTGCCGAGGTCTGTGGGCTGAATGGTAATGCCGCGTACACACGACCGTTTTTCTCGACGAGAAAAACTGAATTTTTTCCTTTCGCCGAGAAAAACGATCGTCTGTGGGCTTTATGTCGTTTTTCTCGACGTGAAAAACGGCATTAAAAACGACGAGAAAAATTAGAACATGTTCTAATTTTTCTCGTCGTTTTTCCTGACATTTCTTCTGCGGCAGTGTTTCCCATAGGGAAACACTGCCGCGGAGCCCATAGACGATCGTTTTTCTCGTCATTTTAAAAAATGACGAGAAAAATTACCGTGTGCGGGGAACAAGCTGTTCCCTTGTTTAAAATGTCATTATTCACGGCGGTTTTTTAACCGCCGTGAATAATGATCGTGTGTACACGGCATTACAGTTTAATCCCAGTGTTCACCTAGATGTGAAATTCCACGCCAACCAAATCCCAATAGTGGCTACTAGATTTGATCTCGGTTTCAGATGATGTTAACCACTTAAGGACCCCCTCCAGTAGATATACGTCGGCAGAATGGCACATACAGGCACATCAACGTACCTGTACGTCGCCTTTAACTGCCCGAAGTGGGGGTTCGCGTGCGCGCCGCCGCCGGCGCGCTCCCGACCCTGCTACCTTCCCCGTGAGTCGGACCGCGGGTCCCGCGAACTCAATCGCCGCGGGGATCTCCACGATCGTCTCACGGAGGGATGGAGCGGGGAGATGTTACTGTAAACACAACATCTCCCCGCTCTGCCTACTGACACTGTTACCGATCTCCGCTCTGTGTAATCAGAGCGGAGATCAGTGACGTGTCACTCGTAGCCACGCCCCCACACAGTAGTAATCACTCCCTTAGGCACACTTAACCCCTTCAGCGCCCCCTAGTGGTTAACCCCTCCAATGAAGGGTTGTACCGCTCTTTTAAGCTGTAGGGCTTTCAAAATGCTCCCGCCCTGATACTGGAACAGGTGCCGGCTCTGCACTGATGCATGGAAAAGAAAGGAGCCCTGGACTGCCGTACTCTGTATAAACGATTTATTTCCAAAATTTCAAAATAAAATCCAAAATTAATCCATAAATTCAAAAAATCCAAAAACAGGCATCATGAGTAAGCATCTACTTTGATGTGAAACGCGTCAGCCATCCATCCCTGCATGTCAGTTTTCTGTTTTGCCTGTTTTTGGATTTTTTGAATTTATGGATTAATTTTGGATTTTCTTGAAATTTTGGAAATAAATCGTTTTAGACAGAGTGCGGCAGTCCAGGGCTCCTTTCTTTTCCATGGTTAACCCCTTCACTGCCAGTGTCATTTTTTACAGTAACCAGTGCATTTTTATAGCACTGATCGCTGTAAAAAAGACAATGGTCCCAAAAATGTGTCAAAAGTGACCGATGTGTCCGCCATAATGTCGCAGTCACGGAAAAAATCACTGATCGCCGCCATTACTAGTAAAAAAAAAAAAATAATAAAAATGCCATAAAACTATCCCCTAATTTGTAGAAGCTATAACTTTTGCGCAAACCAAACAATAAACCCCGATTGCGATTTTTTTTTTACCAAAAATATGTAGAAGAATACGTATCGGCCTAAACTGAGGGAAAAAAAAGTTTTTTTATATATTTTTGGGGGATATTTCTTATAGCAAAAATTAAAAAATATTGTATTTTTTTCAAAATTGTCGCTCTATTTTTGTTTATAGCGCAAAAAATAAAAACCACAGAGGTGATAAAATACCCCCAAAAGAAAGCTCTATTTGTGGGAAAAAAGGAACGCCAATGTTGTTTTGGAGCCACGTCGCATGACCGCGCAATTGTCAGTTAAAGCGACGCAGTGCCGAATCTCAAAAAAGGGGCCTGGTCATTAACTAGCCAAAATGGTTCGGGGCTTAAGTGGTTAAAGTCAAAGCAAATTTCATAGACTCGTATGCCCAAATTTGAATGCAAATTTGAGTTACTTTTGGTGTTTTAGGTTCTCAAACGTCTTCTAGGAAAGAGGGGCCCAAGGCTGCCTTATATCTGCATAACCACTTCAGCCCTGGAAGAATTGGCTGCCCAATGACCGGGACCATTTTTTGCGATTTGTCACCGTGTCGCTTTAACTGACAATTGCGCAGTTGTGCGACGTTGTACCCAAATAAAATTGACGTCCTTTTTTTTCCCCACAAATAGAGCTTTCTTTTGGTGGTATTTGATCATCTCTGCGATTTTAAATTTTTGCGCTATAAACAAAAAAAGAGCGACAATTTTGAAAAAAAATAACAATATTTTGTACTTTTTGCTATAATAAATATCCCAATTTAAAAAAAAAAAAAAAAAAAAAATCCTCAGTTTAGGCCGATATGTATTCTTCTACATATTTTTGGTAAAAAAAATCACAATAAGCGTATATATTAATTGGTTTGCGCAAAAGTTATAGCGTTTACAAAATAGGGGATAGAATTATGAATTTTTTTTTATTATTTTCTTTTTACTAGTAATGTCGGCGATCTGCGATTTTTATCGGGACTGCGACATTATGGCGGACACATCGGACACTTTTGACACATTTTTGGGACCATTGTCATTTATACAGCGATCAGTGCTATAAAAATGCACTGATTACTGTATATGTCACTGGCAGGGAAGGGGTTAACACTAGGGGGCGATCAAGGGGTTAATTGTGTTCCCTAATGTGTGTTCTAACTGTAGGGGGGTTGGGACTGACTAGGGGAAGAGAGAGATCGGTGTCCATACATTGTATGAACACACGATCAGTCTCTTTGCCCCTGAGAGAAACAGGATGTGTGTGTTTACACACACACACACACACATCCCGGGGACACGTGCAGGAGGCGTCTTAAAGAGCCGACGTACAGCTACGACCGCTCGCGCAGGGGGGCCAGCCTGCCACTGTATACCTTCAGCGGCTGGTCCGGAAGCGGTTAATCATTGTTTATTTTACTTTGTTTTGCTGTTGTTTTTATTTCTGTAAAAAAAAAAGTAAAAATTAGACTAATTAGGTATGCTCCCCTGGCGGTGGCCCCATGCTGGGATTCCTATCCAGGGCTTTCTTATGGCACGTTAGGTTGATGCCTGATTGTTTATGCTCCTCCTATTCCCTTTTTGGGACAGTATAGACCTAGTTCCTGATCCAGCACATTCCAGGTTGGGGGGCGCACAGGTGTGCCGCCGACAGCCCACTCCTGCTGTAACTATTTACAGCGGAAGCTGATCAGAAGGTGCCGCAGACTCGATGTCTGCCGGCACCTACCCGATCCTTTCGTACAGAACGACAGTCTGCCTATGTAAACAATGCAGATTGCAGTTCTGTCAGTAGGGAAGGCATGGATCCTGTGTTCATGCAAAGCAGGGACATGGATCCACGCCTTCCCCTAGTAAAAGCACCTCCCACAGTTTAGTAAAACACTGGCTAGGCACACATTTAACCCTTTGATCGCCCCTAATGCTAACCCCTTACCAGCCAGTGTCATTAGTACAGTGACAGTGAATATTTATAGCACTGATCATTGTATTAGTGTCACTGGTCCCCAAAAAGTGTCAAAAGTGTCAGTCCATAGACACTCCAATGGAGATGAATACTGCTCCAGGTCTCTGATCTCTCAAGGCTTTCCTGTGATATCTTAGCCGTTTTTCATCATTGGCTCTGTATCAGGTGGTACACTCAGTGCAGACTCTATTTTGGATCGGTATGTTTTTTCAGACTTGGCCTCAACGATGCTCCTGTTTTTTTCCGTGTCCCTGTTTTTGATTTTAATCTGTAACTCTGTTTCATTATAGAATGTTGTATGGTAGTAATACTCTGCATGAAATGCCCCTGATGAAAATACTCTTTACCGGTCCTGAAACACGTCGGGTTCAACACTAAAGGAACTGTATACACATGATCCAATTCTGCATTTTGTTTTTATGTATTTGATATACGGTGATGTATGCACCACATCTTTTATACTAATAAGATTTCTATGTTTTCATATTTTGTTATTGATCAGTTGCCTTTAAATTCCCAAGTACTTTCAATACTCCTTATAGATGAAAGTGTCAGTTACACACGATCCGAAAATCGTATGAAAAATTACGCTTTCCAATTCGATCGTACGATAATCGGATCGTTAGTACAGAGCTTTCGAGAGCCGATCAGGACAGTTCATCCGATATTATTCTATCGGACATGCGCGGATTTTTTTTTCGTAAGATGCCAGATTGTACGATTTTCATTTAATCAGTAGAGCTGTCGTTCGAAAATGCAATACAAATACATTACAACACATGACATCACTTCCGAATTTTTATTCTGTCGTACGAGAATTTTTGTGACTTTAGTAAACTCTTCAGATTCGATCTGAGATTAGCATGCAAAAAAAAAAAAACGGACGATCATTTGTCCGATAATCTCATTGTGTGTACGGGGCATTAGTGTCCCGACTGTCCGCCAGAATGTCGCAGTCCCACTATAAGTTGTTGATCGCCGCCATTACTAATAAAAAATAAAATAAAATAAATCTATCCTATAGTTTGTAGACGCTATAACTTTTGCACAAACCAATTAATATACGCTTATTAGGATTTTTTTTAACCAAGAACATGTGTCAGAATACATATTGGCCTAAATTGATGAAGAAATTAGATTTTTTAAATTTTTTGATTGGATGCGTTTTATAGCAAAAAATATATTTTTTTATCAAAATTTTCGTTTTTTTTTTTGGTTTATAGTGCAAAAAATAAAACCCCCCCAGAGGTGATCAAATACCACCAAAATAAAGCTCTATTTATGGGAAAAAGGACATACATTTTATTTTGGTACAGCGTCGCACGACCGTGCAATTTTCAGTTAAACTAACACAGCGCCCTATCGCAAAAAATGGTCTGGTCATAAAGGGGGAGGGGTAAATCTTCTGGAGGTCAAGTGGTTAAATTGCACTGCACTTTTAGAACCACCCGAAACGACCTTAATTGTGCCTATGACTCCAATGTATTTTGCTGAAATCGGATTTTCACTAAAAGGTTACGGAAATGTTGCTTATCTCTAGTTATAACTCTTCCCCAATATATGCTTTAAACTTTAAAATTAATCTTTATATACTAGTCAAGGAAAAGTAATAGTTTTACATAATAGCCCAACTCTCAATGCTTAAACCTCATGTACACGGGGCGTTAAAAAAAAAAAAAAAAAAAAAGGAAAAGCTGCAAAGCCATTTCCCGACGCCAGGAAAAAGAAGCTGTATAAACGCTATTTTAGAAGCGCTTTGCATTGGGGTTAATGTGCGTTTAGCCGCGTTACGCGTTTAGCAATGTTTCTCTGCCCTCTTCTATTTTCCACTCCCAAATACAATTACTACAGCTTAAAAACGCTTGACGCAGCTTACCACTGTATACAGAATTAAAATGCGCTTAGCCGCTTTAGGCGTTTTTACAGCTTAACGCTGCTGCTCCAAAACGCCCTGGCCCTGGGTTCTTTTTTTTTTACAGCTTGAAAATGTCTACAGTATGCTACTTACAGCTCATAAAAGCCTATGTGTGCATGGACACCGAGAATAACATGGAGAGATGTTTTTAAACTGTAAAGAAAAACGCCTGACGCTCCTAAAAGCGGCAGGAAAAACGCCCTGCGTGCTTGAGGCCTTATACTTACCTACCATTTACTCATCTGTATCCCTTGATCAATCTAAATAACTTTAGGTTCAGTGGCGGCCCGTCCATAGGGGGCGCCCGGGCGCTGCCCCCCCCCCCCCCTCCTGTGGTCACCAAAAAAAAAACGGGCCCTTTAAGAGTTTTTTTTATGTCTTTTTTTCACACATGGCGGCGCGACCATAGTGGGCGCAGAAGCTCCGCTACCGCTCGCTTCTGCGCCCGCCCGTCACTCACCACAACAATACATAGGTTCATGCATTGCATGAACCTATGTATTGCTGCCGCCCACTATTCAGATGGCCGGCCCCTTGAGCGCCGGGCATCTGAATCACAACGTCTGATTGGCCTTTAGAAGGTCCTATCAGAGCCAGCAGGCTCTGATAGGCTTCCCGACTACAGCCTGAGGGCTGTAATCGGCTTCTAAATATCTAATGAGAGGACGCACAGGGGTGCGTTCCCTGGCCAATCAGGTTCACCGGGTCTGGTTACCGGTAACCTGATTGGCTGAAGTGACATCGAGGGCGGGAGAAGACATCGAGGACAGAAGAAGGACGGCGCTGACTCGAGGAAGGTAAGTGCAGGGCTGGGGGGACAAACTGGCTGCATTATGGGGGACAAACTGGCTGTATTATGAGGACAAACTGGCTGCATATGGGGGAGAAACTGGCTGCATATGGGGGAGAAACTGGCTGCATTATGGGGGAGAAACTGGCTGTATAGGGGGGGAGAAACTGGCTGTATATTGGGGGAGAAACTGGCTGCATTATGGGGGAGAAACTGGCTGCATATGGGGGAGAAACTGTCTGTATTATGGGGGAGAAACTGGCTGCATATGGGGGAGAAACTGGCTGCATATGGGGGATAAACTGGCTGTATTATGGGGGAGAAACTGGCTGCATAAGGGGGAGAAACTGGCTGCATTATGGGGGAGAAACTGGCTGTATTATGGGGGAGAAACTGGCTGCATATGGGGGAGAAACTGGCTGCATTATGAGGGTAAAACTGGCTGCATTATGGGGGAGAAACTGGCTGCATTATGGGGGAGAAACTGGCTGCATTATGGGGGAGAAACTGGCTGTATTATGGGAGAGAAACTGGCTGCATATGGGGGAGAAACTGGCTGCATTATGGGGGAGAAACTGGCTGTATTATGGGGGAGAAACTGGCTGTATTATGAGGACAAACTGGCTGCATATGGGGAAGAAACTGGCTGCATATGGGGGAGAAACTGGCTGCATTGTGGGGGAGAAACTGGCTGTATATTGGGGAAGAAACTGGCTGTATATTGGGGGAGAAACTGGCTGCATTATGGGGGAGAAACTGGCTGCATATGGGGGAGAAACTGGCTGTATTATGGGGGAGAAACTGGCTGCATATGGGGGAGAAACTGGCTGCATATGGGGGATAAACTGGCTGTATTATGGGGGAGAAACTGGCTGCATAAGGGGGAGAAACTGGCTGCATTATGGGGGAGAAACTGGCTGTATTATGGGGGAGAAACTGGCTGCATATGGGGGAGAAACTGGCTGCATTATGGGGGTAAAACTGGCTGCATTATGGGGGAGAAACTGGCTGTATTATGGGGGAGAAACTGGCTGCATATGGGGGAGAAACTGGCTGCATTATGGGGGAGAAACTGGCTGTATTATGGGGGAGAAACTGGCTGCATATGGGGGAGAAACTGGCTGCATTATGGGGGAGAAACTGGCTGCATTATGGGGGATTAACTGGCTGCATTATGGGGGAGAAACTGGCTGCATTATGGGGGAGAAACTGGCTGCATATGGGGGAGAAACTGGCTGTATATTGGGGAGAAACTGGCTGCATATGGGGGAGAAACTGGCTGCATTATGGGGGAGAAACTGGCTGCATTATGGGGGAGAAACTGGCTGCATTATGGGGGAGAAACTGGCTGTATATGGGGGAGAAACTGGCTGCATATGGGGGGGGGAACTGGCTGCATATGAAGGAGAAACTGGCTGCATTATGGGGGAGAAACTGGCTGCATTATGGGGGAGAAACTGGCTGTATTATGGGGGAGAAACTGGCTGTATTATGGGGGAGAAACTGGCTGCATATGGGGGAGAAACTGGCTGTATATGGGGGAGAAACTGGCTGCATATGGGGGAGAAACTGGCTGTATTATGGGGGAGAAACTGGCTGTATTATGGGGGAGAAACTGGCTGCATATGGGGGAGAAACTGGCTGCATTATGGGGGAGAAACTGGCTGTATTATGGGGGAGAAACTGGCTGCATATGAGGGAGAAACTGGCTGCATTATGGGGGTGAAACTGGCTGCATTATGGGGGAGAAACTGGCTGCATTATGGGGGAGAAACTGGCTGCATTATGGGGTAGAAACTGGCTGTATTATGGGGGAGAAACTGGCTGCATATGGGAAGAAACTGGCTGCATTATGGGGGAGAAACTGGCTGTATTATGGGGGAGAAACTGGCTGCATATGGGGGAGAAACTGGCTGCATTATGGGGGAGAAACTGGCTGCATTATGGGGGATTAACTGGCTGCATTATGGGGGAGAAACTGGCTGCATTATGGGGGAGAAACTGGCTGCATTATGGGGGAGAAACTGGCTGCATATGGGGGAGAAACTGGCTGCATATGGGGGAGAAACTGGCTGTATTATGGGGGAGAAACTGGCTGCATATGGGGGAGAAACTGGCTGCATTATGGGGGAGAAACTGGCTGCATTATGGGGGAGAAACTGGCTGCATATGGGGGAGAAACTGGCTGTATTATGGGGGAGAAACTGGCTGTATATGGGGGAGAAACTGGCTGCATATGGGGGGGGAAACTGGCTGCATTTGGGGACAAACTAGTGGCGTTTGGGCACAGTGGCTGCGTTTAATGGGCACAGTGGCGGAAATTGATGATTTTTTTTTTCAGTTTGTTTGCGCCCCCCCAAAAAATTTGAGCACCAGCCGCCACTGTTTAGGTTCCATGTCTCACCTGGACAAAGGATCTTCCCCCTGCCCCTATGTGACAGCACTGGGTCTGGTTATTTACTGCTTGGGCACCCAGGATGGCATTGTAGGAAAAAAGGGAAGAGCAGTCACATACTTCCCCATTAGGTGGTGGACAATTAAAGTAAAACTATAGGCAAAACTTTTTTTTTATCGTTTTGGATAGAGTAAGGGAGGGTTATAGCGACGGTAAGGTTTATTTTTGCCATCTCTGTCCCATTGGGGAGATTTAACTTTACTTCCTGTCCCATAGCCAAACAGGAAGTGAGAGAAAATCTCTCTAAACTGAAGTCACCAGAACTACTGTCCTTTTCGGAAGGTATCCTCACTATTTCTGTCCTGGGTATAACACAAAATTTAAGATTTTCTTTTACTTTCACTTTCATTGTGAACAGTAAACATGACAAATAGAAGAGATGGGGGGGGGTGTCGTGCAGGGGGGGGTGGCTCCTTCCTGTTCTAACATGACTGCTCACCAGTGCACAAAGCAAGGCTCATAAAGACATGTATGAGCAAATTTGGGGTGTAGGAACTTGACTGGCCTGCACAGAGTCCTGACCTCAACTCGATAGAACACCTTTGGGATGAATTAGAGTGGAGGCTGCGAGCCAACTCAATATTGAACCCTACGGAGGAAGCCTGGGACTGGGATGCCATTAAAGTTCACGTGCGTGTAAAGGCAGGCGTCCCAATACTAAAAACAACGTGGTGACGTCAACACGTCCCTCCTCGACGCATTTCCTCATAAGGTGAAGTCGTCCCCAGGACGAAACACGTCGTTGACGTCACCACGTTGTTTTTATTCCGGAGGACGGGTGATTTGCTGTAAGCCGGCCGGCTCTTTTCTTCCATGCAAGTTTTTATTCATCTGTCGTAAGTGCAATATTTTATATATATAATAAAAGTTTAAGGCAAAATTACACTATAGTGAGCTTTTTTTTCTCCTGGGCTCTCTCTGATGATCGGGACGCTATTTGACTTCACGTGGTTGCGAGGAATATGAGGTCCTGCTGCAGTGATCCATCCCGCGATCAGCCTCATCTCCAAGCATACGTTCACGCTTTCAAAACCTTGGCTGGGCTATAGCCACATGCCTGTTTAGCTTGCCTTCTGGTAAGCAAGTTTTTCTTAAGGTGTCGGTGCACTTTTGTGTGGCGTAAATCACTTTGGTGTTTACAAAGAGGTATCTTTTATTTCGCCATCATCAACAGACTCATGTTATTTATGCTTACTTCTCATGGACTTCTCATGGACTTTGCATTTATTAATTTTGGACAATTTTAGCGCGGCTCCTTTCTGGTTTTGATTATAAGAGACTATCAGAGTCCACAATGGACAAAAAGCAACCAGGTCGCCAGGACTGTGTCCAACACGCCAGAGGACCTTCCAGATGGGTGACGCATTTCGAGGGGGGATCCCCTCTTCCTCAGAGCCCTATAACAAGAAGTGTCTAAACAAGGATCTTCATGGTACATTTTTTTAATGAAAACTTAAGACTCAAAAGGATTGCAAATAATATTTTAAATCATATTAACATATCAAAGATTATATAAGATTTTAGTGATTGAGCTTAGATCTACTTCAAATCCACAATCGCATTACCAAGACTGATTCCCAACTTCCCCGATCCAATTTTACACGTCTCCAGCCAGACTACATTATAAAGTAAAATCCAGGGAGACGGATTGTTTATACCCAGCATGAAAAGACATTAAACATACATATATGTGCACATGTAACTCCTATATAATCAAACGTCTTCCCGAGGTTTATCCTGCACAACTTGTAAACACAAACCAAGTTTTGCAATTCCTAAAGAAACATTTTTTAAATAAAAAATAAATAAAAAAAGTGGCTATTTATTTGTAGTGCAAATGACTCTTCAAAGGTTGCAAGAAAATTTATTTATGCGTCTTTTTACGAGTCCCGTAAACAGTCCGTGTTTGTTATGCGGCGCGCTGCATAAATAAACGGTAAGAGACCAAATCAGAAAGACATTATTAGCCTCACAAGTATCCTAATTATCCCTTCCAACAAGGTGAAAAGAGCACTTTTCATGGGGTGAAATTATTAGATCGCCGCAGGGGAAAAATAAACACCTTTTGGAAACGGTGGGCGGGTGTCGCGATTAACCCTTTAGAGGAGAAGTCTGAAAACCAGCACAACACTTTAAGCAAAGCAAAACATTTGCTGTTATAAACAGGGCTGGTGCAAGGATTTTTGACACCCTAGGCGAGACCTCATTTTGCCGCCCCCCTTTGGCTCCACCCCTGACTCCACCTACTTTGCCCTGCCCATGTATGCCCCAAATTTTTCATGAAGCGCCCCCTAAAATGCAACCTACCAGCGCACATCAATGCAGCCCACCAGCGCCCATCAATGCAGCCTCACCAGCGCCCATCAATGCAGCCTCACTAGCGCCCATCACTGCAGCCTCACCAGCGCCCATCAATGCAGCCTCACTAGCGCCCATCAATGCAGCCTCACTAGCGCCCATCAATGCAGCCTCACCAGATCCCATCAATGCAGCCCACCAGCGCCCATCAATGCAGCCTCACCAGCGCCCATCAATGCAGCCTCACCAGCGCCCATCAATGCAGCCTCACCAGCGCCCATCAATGCAGCCTCACCAGCACCCATTAATACAGCCTCACCAGCGCCCATCAATGCAGCCTCACCAGCTCCCATCAATGCAGCCCACCAGCGCCCATCAATGCAGCCTCACCAGCGTCCATCAATGCAGCCTCACCAGCGCCCATTAATACAGCCTCACCAGCTCCCATCAATGCAGCCCACCAGCGCCCATCAATGCAGCCCACCAGCGCCCATCAATGCAGCCTCACCAGCGCCCATCAATGCAGCCTCACTAGCGCCCATCAATGCAGCCTCACCAGCGCCCATCAATGCAGCCTCACCAGTGCCCATCAATGCAGCCTCACCAGCGCCCATTAATACAGCCTCACCAGCGCCCATTAATACAGCCTCACCAGCTCCCATCAATGCAGCCCACCAGCGCCCATCAATGCAGCCCACCAGCGCCCATCAATGCAGCCTCACCAGCGCCCATTAATGCTGCCTCACCAGCGCCCATTAATGCTGCCTCACCAGCACCCATTAATGCAGCCTCACCAGTGCCCATTAATGCAGCCCACCAGCGCCCATCAAATGCAGCCTCACCAGCGCCCACCAATGAATGTTTGCTTGCTTCCATTCATTTTGGAGTCGGGACACAGACACAGGCCTCTGCCACTGCTGCGCCTCTGACACTATGTGTGAACAAAGCGGCGGCTGCCTGCTGATGCTGAGACTTTGTTGCTTGCTGCAGAGAGAAGAGAGTAGGAACACCAGTGGCCGGGCGCCCTAGGCAGCAGTGCGCCCTAGGCAGCAGTGCGCCCTAGGCAGCTGCCTAGTTTGCCTAGTGGTAGCACCGACCCTGGTTATAAACTTGCAACATCATAACAAGTAAAAAACTAATTGCACTCCTGTGACCCATAGGAGAAGCCCAGCCAAAGGAGCCCAGGCTGGACTTCTCCTTTAAACCCTTGATTGTCTTAGATGTTAACCCTGTCGCAGCCAGTGTCATTAGTTCAGTGACAGTGTATAGCAATAGCACTGATCACTGTATTAGTGTCACTGTTGATGTCAGTGTCAGTTAGTCAGTTAGTGTAACCCCCAGCCAGTGTCAGCTAGTGTCAGATTATCCGCCACACTATCACAGTCCCACTAGAAAGTGCTGATCACCGTCATTTCTAGTATCAAAACA
This sequence comes from Rana muscosa, assembly GCA_029206835.1. Taxonomy (NCBI): domain Eukaryota; kingdom Metazoa; phylum Chordata; class Amphibia; order Anura; family Ranidae; genus Rana; species Rana muscosa. The sequence goes on from CM055122.1 coordinate 311,720,262, forward strand.
TAACAAACAAAAATTCCAGTATACAGCATAGTTTTTAAAAAGTATAACTTTCACACAAACCAAATAATATACACCTATTGGGATTTTTTTGAAGAAATTCGATTTTTTAACGTTTTTTTTTGTTTTATATATATGTTTTATAGCAGAAAGTAAAAAATATTGTTTTTCTTTCTTCAAAATCAAAATAAATATCAGTATATACGCTGCGCTAAAAATTAATAGTAAGTGTGATGCACACTATATCAGTGTGAAAATCAAAGTGCATACATTAATATTAATAAAATTTGTAAAATAGTATGTGACAACTCTAAACAATGACAATAGTGTAAAGGGAAATATATACCGTATATACTCAAGTATAAGCTGACCCGAATATAAGCCGAGGCACCTAATTCTACCACAAAAAAACTGGGAAAACTTATTGACTCGATTATAAGCCGAGGGTGAGAATGCAGCAGCTACTGTAAGCAGAAAAGAGGGTCAACAATGCCCATTTGCAGCCTCACTGTGCCTATTTGCAGCCTCACTGTGCACATTGCATGCCTCACTGTGCCCATTGCAGCCTCACTGTGCCCATTGCATGCCTCACTGTGCCCATTGAATGCCTCACTGTGCCCATTGATGCCTCACTGTGCCCGTTGCATGCCTCACTGTGCCCGTTGCATGCCTCACTGTGCCCATTGATTTCCTCACTGGGCCCATTGATGCCTCACTGTGCCCATTGATGCCTCACTGTGCCCATTGATGCCTCACTGTGCCCATTGCATGCCTCACTGTGCCCATTGCATGCCTCACTGGGTCCATTGATGCCTCACTGTGTCAATTGCATGCCTCACTGTTCTCATTGCATGCTTCACTGTGCCCATTGCACGCCTCACTGTGCCATATGTGATGAGAGCCGTGTCATGCTTTGCCGTCAGACGGCGGCCATCCAGTGTTCCCCTATAACGGACGAGAATGAGGAGGAGGCGCGGCTTTTGTACACTGGATGGCCACCGTCTAAAGGCAATGCATGACACGGCTCTCATCAGGTATGCGGACACAGGCTCGAGTATAACCCGAGGGGGGGCATTTTCAGCACAAAAAAATGTGCTGAAAAACACAGCTTATACTCAAGTATATACGGTAAGTATAAAAACACTTAAATAAATAAAAAGTGCTCTTGTGCATACTAATGACTACCAATGGTACCACTTATAGCTATGTTCAAAAGTCCATATATCAAAGTTTTCTTAAAAAGTGAATTAATCATAAATCAAAGTACTCCTGTGCATATATGTGACATCCAGCTGCGTCACTTATGACCATGCTAAAAAAGTCCAAATAACTCAAATGTGCCTAGTAGGTGATCCAAAGCATGCTGTAGTGTCCTCACTCTGGTGCTCCCCTTAGGTATTAAACGATCATCTTAGAGCGTGCAACTTCGCAATTAAGCTCAGTCAGTACACGCCTGTGAACCACCTCTGGGCTCTGCAATGGTACCGGAATCCTGGACTCCTCTGTATAGTGTCTCCGTAAATATGTGGAATAAGAGAACTCAATAGTGTGATAAAGAGGGGTACTCACATAGATCAGGTGCGCCAGTGCACCACTCTATAACAAGCGAGAAACAGGTAAAATACCGGGCTGGTATCGGAATGGTATGGTATGAGCTTCCTCCTCAGCAGACTAACTGCCTATCGTGCCGTCCTGTCCCCTCCCCAATGCGTGTCGATACCGGGATGACATATCTTCCTCAGGGGGACACAGGGACACAGCAAGTGACAATCCGCATCTTGTGACAAGTAAGTGACAATAAGCAACTTGTGGCAAGTGACAATCCGCATCTAAAGGCGGGTGACGGTCGCAGGTGACACACTCGGGGCTCCCACTGATTCTGCATTATGGTGAGTTGAACTATTTCATTTTATACAGTGGTTATGGAAAGTATTACGAACCCCTTAAATTTTTCACTCTTTGTTATATTGCAGCCGTTTGCTAAAATAATTTAAGTTCATTTTTTTTCCTCATTAATGTACACACAGCACCCCATATTGACAGAAAAACACAGAATTGTTGACATTTTTGCAGATTTATTAAAAAAGAAAAACTGAAATATCACATGGTCTTAAGTATTCAGACCCTTTGCTCAGTATTTAGTATTTGCACCCTTTTGATGAGTCATTTTGGGAAAGATGCAACAAGTTTTTCACACCTGGATTTGGGGATCCTCTGCCATTCCTCCTTGCAGATCCTCTCCAGTTCTGTCAGGTTGGATGGTAAACGTTGGTGGACGGCCATTTTTGGGTCTCTCCAGAGATGCTCAATTGGTTTTAAGTCAGGGCTCTGGCTGGACCATTCAAGAACAGTCACAGAGTTGTTGTGAAGCCCCTCCTTCGTTATTTTAGCTGTGTGCTTAGGGTCATTGTCTTGTTGGAAGGTAAACCTTCGGCCCAGTCTGAGGTCCTGAGCACTCTGGAGAAGGTTTTTGTCCAGGATATCCCTGTACTTGGCCGCATTCATCTTTCCCTCAATTGCAACAGTCGTCCTGTCCCTGCAGCTGAAAAACACCCCCACAGCATGATGCTGCCACCACCATGCTTCACTGTTGGGACTGTATTGGACAGGTGATGAGCAGTGCCTGGTTTTCTCCACACATACCGCTTAGATTTAAGGCCAAAAAGTTCTATCTTGGTCTCATCAGACCAGAGAATCTTATTTCTCACCATCTTGGAGTCCTTCAGGTGTTTTTTTAGCAAACTCCATGTGGGCTTTCATGTGTCTTGCACTGAGGAGAGGCTTCCGTCTGGCCACTCTGCCATAAAGCCCAGACTGGTGGAGGGCTGCAGTGGTGGTTGACTTTCTACAACTTTCCCCCATCTCCCGACTGCATCTCTGGAGCTCAGCCACAGTGATCTTTGGGTTCTTCTTTACCTCTCTCACCAAGGCTCTTCTCCCCCGATAGTTCAGTTTGGCCGGACGGCCAGCTCTAGGAAGGGTTCTGGTCGTCCCAAACGTCTTTCATTTAAGGATTATGGAGGCCACTGTGCTCTTAGGAACCTTAAGTGCACTAGATTTTTTTTTTGTAACCTTGGCCAGATCTGTGCCTTGCCACAATTCTGTCTCTGAGCTCTTCAGGCAGTTCCTTTGACCTCATGATTCTCATTTGCTCTGACATGCACTGTGAGCTGTAAGGTCTTATATAGACAGGTGTGTGGCTTTCCTAATCAAGTCCAATCAGTATAATCAAACACAGCTGGACTCAAATGAAGGTGTAGAACCATCTCAAGGATGATCAGAAGAAATGGACAGCACCTGAGTTAAATATATGATTGTCACCGCAAAGGGTCTGAATACTTAGGACCATGTGATATTAAATGATTTTAGCAAATGGCTGCAATATAACAAAGAGTGAAACATTTAAGGGGGTCTGAATACTTTCCGTACCCACTGTATAACAATGTAATAATAGAAATAATGCGCTTCAATCATCCTGACACCATATCAACCATGGTGCCGTGATGATTGAAGCGCCAACACCAGCTAAAAAATAAATATAAAAAAAAATAAAAAAAATTGTAAAAAATAATAAATAAATAAAAACTACTGACACCATCCACTGCTCTACTGACACCGTCAGTATATATACACATGTACACACACATACTGTATGTCTTTGAGCTTTGCAGTGCACACCATAATGCAATAAGCTGTGCAAACCTATGCATGGTATATTATATTATATTATATCAGATTATAGCATATTATATTATATCAGATTATATTATATTACCTATATTATATTATATCATATCACACTATATTATATTATATTGTGGCATATTATATGGTATATATTAGTGAGTATATTACGACTTTTTTTAGTGTTAACGGTGAGGAAGTAGTGCAGGTAGACGGCGGTCCTGGCATCGTTTGACTTTACGTCCGCTGTCATTTGCAGTTGATTTATTGCCGCACAGCGAGGCTGCAGCTTTGTAATTATTAAAACCATCAACTCAAGCTGCTGGGCACTTGGCACGGACATGGAAATTGCTGCTCTGGTAAAGCTGTGAGTTCTTATAATTAACTTTTAATATATCCAAGGAAACTCATAATCTGCATTTCAACTGCGATGTTTCCACAGCATTAGACCACACAGGACTCAAGACGTGACTCTGTACATAGCATTTCGTGGACCATCACAATTTCATATACTGTGCTATACACGGCATACTGTGAACCACCACAGTTCCTATGCTGAGCTATACATTGCATACTCTGGACTGTCAAACACTAAAAAAAAAAAAAAAAACTTTTCCTCCCATGAGACTTTATTGCAACCAAACCAAGCATTCACATAAAATATTCCATATTTTATTAATACAAAGATTAAAGTGGTCGTAAAGGCTGAAGGTTTTTCTATGCATGAAGTTAAAAAACCTTCTGTATTATGCTGCTCCCCCCACAGCCCCCCCCCCAATACTTACCTGAGTTCCCTCTCGATCCAGCGATGTGCACGAGAGCCTTGCCTGTCCCCGGACTCCCTCTCCCCATTGGCTGAGACAGCAGCGGAAGCCATTGGCTCCCACTGCTGATGATCACAGCCAGTGAGCCAATCAGTAGAGAGCAGGGCTGCGGCTTGCTATTAGGGGCACTGGTCAAGGGGGAGGAGCCAGGAGGGTCGGTGGGGAGACCTGAGAAGAAGAAGATCGGGGCTGCTCTGTGCTAAACCATTACACAGAGCAGGTGAGTAGGACATGTTTGTTATTTTTATTTTTTTAAAGCCAAGCTTTTCATACCACTTTAAAAATAATGCTTTTCTCCCACATTATAGGTCTCTCTACCCAAGTTATGAGATTAATACATACAGTACTATATGTGTAGCAATCCACTGGCTAATTGCATTTCACTGGAAACCCCCATCTGTCTCATTAGTACTTCTCAAAACAAGAATCAGTACCATCAATTTGATGGAAAAAATCAATCACACTGTTCAGAACACGAGCCATATATTTAAAAAAAAAAATGGGATCCCTGGTTTGAACATAGCAACGAGTTCTTTAATTCTGATTAACATACCCCCCCTTAACTTGTAGATCAAATATCTGGATATATCACTGTAACGATGATTATAATACCTGTCTTCTTCTTTTTTTTTTTTTATATAACGAAATATAAGGCCCCTTTCACACGGGCGGCTGTTCTGCCGCAGTTAAAAGCATGTTTCTTTCTTTTGAAATTCAAGACCCCAGGCACAGCGATCAGCTGCATTTGTACACTGCGATTAGCTGCGTTTACGTTTGTTTACATGCGGCTGCGTTTAGCTGCGGTTGACCATTATTGTCATCCCCATAGCAACCATTTTTATTTTGATGTGCTTCCTGTTTTTTTCTTTTGTTCAAGCTGCTATCCGCAGCTGACACAGTGCACTGCGATTACCTGCAGTTATGTGCAGATAGCTGCGCTACATCGCACCTGGACGCATTCAATTCTATTTTTTCTATTCGCACCGAACCGCATGTAACGAAATCGCAGCTAAACGCTGTGTGTGAATGGGGCCATAGGAAAGCATTGTGTGCTTTTAGCTGCGGTAGAAAACTAGAAAATCCGCAGCTAAAAGCACCATTCTATCCACCAGTGTGAAAGGGGCCTTATACTATCACATATGTATGCTATTTTGTCCATATGTATAACGAACTCTATGTAACCTTCACTTTACTTTTGTCATGTCGGTTTTGTACCATCTTTTGCTCTTAATAGAAAGTTTGTAAACAAAAAAAATAAATAAAAATAACACAGCCTGAAAATACATCAGTGCTCTGTTACATATGATATCTTGTTTTCCCTTAACCACTTCAGCCCCGGACCATTTGGCTGTCCAAAGACCAGAGCACTTTTTGCGATTCGGCACTGCGTCGTTTTAACTGACAATTGCGCGGTCATGTGACTTGGCTCCCAAACAAAATTGATGTCCTTTTGTTCCCACAAATAGAGCTTTCTTTTGGTGGTATTTGATCAGCGGATCTCATTATCTCCTCCGCCTGCTGCGTAGACTCATTCCCTTCATCCCAGAAGAGGACACAGCAGTAGTAGTTGGATCAATTATCAACTCCCGACTCGACTACGCAAACTCCCTCTACCTCGGACTACCCAAATACCAAATGTCACGCCTACAAGTCGTCCAGAACACGGCAGCCAGACTGATAACAGGAAAAAAACCCTGGGAATCCATCACCCCTGCACTGAGGACCCTTCATTGGTTAGCCGTAAAAGATCGGGTCACATTCAAGACCCTCTGCCTCACCCACAAGTGCACACAAGGAATCGCTCCGCAATATTTATGCGAGAAGATAAAGCATTACAACCCCAAACGCAGTCTCCGATCAACAAACCAAAACCTCCTTCACATCCCCAAATTTCGTTACAAATCAAAGGGAGAGCGAAGATTTGCAGTCCAAGGACCACGGCTATGGAACGCACTACCCACGGATATCCGTATGGAAGAAAACCATCGGGCCTTTAGGAAAAAACTTAAGACCCACCTCTTCTGATGGATCAGGAAGCTACTGGATGCAAAGCGCCTTGAGGCGATTTAGTTCGCATTTGTTAGCGCTATAAAAGTTTTTCACTCACTCACTCACTCACCTCTGCGGTTTTTATTTTTTGCGCTATAAACAAAAATAGAGCCACAATTTTATAAAAATTCAATATTTTTTACTTTTAGCTATAATAAATATCCCCAAAAAATATATAAAAAAAAACTATTTTTTTCCTCAGTTTAGGCCGATACGTATTCTTCTACATACTTTTGGTAAAAAAAATTGCAATAAGCGTTTATTGATTGGTTTGCGCAAAAGTTGTAGCGTCTACAAAATAGGGGATAGTTTTATGGCATTTTCATTAATAATCTTTTTTTTTTACTAGTAATGGCGGCGATCAGCGATTTTTATCGTGACTGCGACATTATGGCGGACACTTTTGACGCCATTTTGGGACCATTGTCATTTATACTGCCATCAGTGCTATAAAAATGCACGGATTACTGTAAAAATTACACTGGCAGTGAAGGGGTTAACAAGTAGGGGCGCTGAAGGGGTTAAGTGTGTCCTAGGGATGTGTTCTAACTGTGGGGGGATGGGCCACGTGTGACACGACACTGATCGCCGCTCCTGATCACCAGGAGCTGTGATCAGTGTCCTGTCACTAGGAAGAATGGGGAAATGCTTGTTTAGATCAGCATTTCCCCGTTCTTCCTGTCCGTGAGATGATGGACTGGCCATAGGGACTACCGGGAGTTTCCCGGTGGGCCGGTTTTTTATGCAGTTCGGCGGCAGCGGGAGCGTGGCAGCAAACAGCGGCCCTCACAAAAAATATATATATTTTTTTTTGGCCCGTTTTTTTATGCAGTTCGGCTGCAAACAGCGTGCGGAGAGCGTGGCAGCAAACAGCGGCGGGGATTCGGGGAAGGTGGCCATCGAGGAGGGCAGTTGAATGTAAAATTCTGAGGGAGAAGAGCTCCACCCCCTCCCTGACCACCGAAGAGGCGGACAGTAGCGAGCGCGGCCACCCCGGCGCTCCCAGAACCTCGATTCCTCCACCTCCTCTCTGCTCCAGGAACCATGCGGCCTGGGCCGGAGGGCAGGCTGACTGGGAGCCTGGAGGCAGAGAACATGCGCCACTGTAAGGAGCAGAGCAGCGTGAGCACCCCCTGGATCAAGAGGGAGACTCGGCGCTGCCGCTGATGGCCATCAGGTACCTGGCATCCTACACAAACATGCCAGAACACTGAGACAGTGGGGAGGTGAGCAGAGGAGGGACTGCAGAAAGGGACAGTGCTATGTGGTCTGTCTTAGCCCTCCTCTCTGTCTCTCTGCCCCCTCTGTCTCTCAGTCCCCCCCCTCTGTCTCTCAGTCCCCCCTCTTTCAGCCCCCTCCTCTGTCTCTCAGCCCCCCCACTATCTCTCAGACCCCTCCTCTGTCTCTTAGACCCCCCTCTGTCTCTCAGACCCCCCTCTGTCTCTCAGACCCCCCTCTGTCTCTCAGACCCCCCTCTGTCTCTCAGACCCCTCCTCTGTCTCTCAGCTCCCCCCCCTCTGTCTCTTAGCTCTCCCCCTCTGTCTCTCAGCTCTCCCCCTCTGTCTCTCAGCTCTCCCCCTCTGTCTCTCAGCTCTCCCCCTCTGTCTCTCAGCTCTTCCTCTGTCTCTCAGCTCCCCCCTCTGTCTCTCAGACCCCCCTGTCTCTTAGACCCCCCTCTGTCTCTCAGTCCCCCCCTCTGTCTCTCAGTTCCCGTGTCTGTCAGTCCCCCCTCTTTTAGCCCCTCCTCTGTTTCTCAGCTCCCCTTTATCTCTCAGACCCCCCTCTGTCTCTCAGCTCTCCTCCTCTGTCTCTCAGCTCTCCCCCTCTGTCTCTCAGCTCCCCCCTCTGTCTCTCAGCTCCCCCTCTGTCTCTCCGACCCCCCTCTGTCTCTCAGACCCCTCCACTGTCTCTCAGCCCCTTCCACTCTCTCTCAGCCCCCCCTCTGTCTCTCAGCCCCCCTCTGTCTCTCAGCCCCCTGTCTCTCAGCCCCCCCTCTGTCTCTCAGCTCCCCCTCTGTCTCTTAGCCCCCCCTCTGTCTCTCAGCCCCCCTCTGTCTCTCAGCTCCCCCTCTGTCTCTCAGCTCCCCCTCTGTCTCTTAGACCCCCCTCTGTCTCTCAGCTCCCCCTCTGTCTCTTAGACCCCCCTCTGTCTCTCAGTCCCCCCACACTGGGACTGCAGCAGAGGCGTTTTTCAGGGGCTTTACAGGCGCTATTTTTAGCCCAAAAGCGCCTGAAAAACGCCTCAGTGTGAAATGGGTCCTACACTCACCCCCTCTCTTTTACACTCACTCCCTCTCTCTTACACTGACCCCCGTCTCTCACCCACCCCCTCTCATCCCCTTTCCCTCAACCCTGCCTCTCTCTCTCATTCCCCTCTCGCTCACCCTCTCATGATATATAATAATGGATGTAGGGGCCTAATAGTGAGCATGATTTTTTGGGGGGGTGGGGGGCAGCATTTTATTGAATTAAAGTGGGCCGGTCTGGATGAAGTCCAGGGCCAAATTTTGGTCCCAGTCCAGCCCTGATCGCGGGTATCCCCATCGAGTCTGCGGGACCCGCGGTCAGACTCACAGAGCTTGCTGCGCATGCCCGCCCACAATGCTGCATCTTAAAGAGGACGTACCTGTACGCCCATATGCCCAGCGGAGCCATTGTGCCGACGTATATCGTTGTGTGCTTAGCCGGCATGTGGTTAAACTTTAAAGCAGGATAATTCACATAAATGAATTTTTTTGCATTTCTTCTAAAGGTGTATCCTGCCAGGAAAGCCCCTACGCGTTTCAGTGTGATCTCTTAGAAAATACTCATCAGGGGGCAAATGGACAAAGAAAGACATATCACAATTATGTTGCCATCAAACATAGATCAGAGCATACTTAACCCCAGAAGACCCAAATATAGAAGAAAATGCCATTACCCCATAACCTCTGAATGTCCAAGGGATCCACAGTACGCATCAACAGGCCCGCGAGGGATTGCTGGGACTATCCTCCTCCGGCCAGTGAGAGCCACCAATTGGGGGACAGCGTTTTCACAAAGTTGTCACGACTCCTTTAAAGCAGTAAAAAATTGTTTTAAGGCCTCAAAGGAGTAATAAATATACTATCCACCAATTTGTCCCCAATACACGTGACCACTCCCAGAGAGGTACTGGGCTGGAGCTGTCAGAGGGGACACTTGTAGTGGTGACAAGTCACTACTCTACGCTGGTCACTGCATGTAATATACTACATACTGCACAAGATAGAAATACCGCTAGTAACTACTTGGTGTATATACAGTGCCTTGAAAAAGTATTCATACCCCTTGCAATTTTCCACATTTTGTCATGTTACAACCAAAAACGTAAATGTATTTTATTGGGATTTTATGTGTGTTGGAAGGCAACATGTTTTATTCCATAATAAAAGATGTGTTTGAAATAGGAACTCTGGAGTTTCTTTCTGGTTGTTTCAACCAGGTGTCTAGAATTCCACGTTGGAATGTAACCAGTTATCAAAGCTTTGTAGCATATCAGAATCTGCATCTGAAAGTTAGCAAGTTTAACAAGGCCTGGCTCAAGCCCACCTGGTGTGATATGTGTGATTACAGGCTTCAAAGAGAACAAGGGCTAGCTAACACTGAAGACGGCCCAGTGCTCATAGACATGATACATGGACAATGCTGCACCTAGAGGCCAATATAATATATTAAAAGGACTACCTCTTGGCAATATCTTATTGGACTGGAGGCAAGTGGGGGTGGTTATGAGTGGGTGTGAATGTATGTTTAAAAATGGCACACAGAAGAGAAATCGTCCCTTTTTGGATCCTGGCTTTGGCCTAAGCCTCATGGCTCTGGCCCTCTTTTGCCATCCTGAGCCCAGCCGATGAGACTATGTCTAGAGGATTGTGATAAGTATCTTTGATGTTCTGCTGTTATACGTTTGATGTTAGCATATTCCTATTTTCTTGGAAAATAAATGAAAGATATTGTTTTAGTAAGCAGTGTGTGTCAGGGAAATGGCCGTGGAAGTACTGGCAATCTTGCCAGTAGAAGAAATGGGTGCCATAGGCACATCATGTGACAGGTGGATCTCCCTGCTGGCTTATAAAAGGCTGCCACTGTCTGACCCAAATTGCTGGATTCTCGTCAGCTTCCTGTACACCTGAACCTCTGTGTTACCTTTTGGATCTCCTGTTCTTGACCCGGCTCGTTCCAGACCTGTTGACCTCCTCACCTTGGCTCATCCCCTGGCTTGCTCCTTGACCTTCCTTCTGCTTATTATTCGTGCATGACCCTGGCTTTGCTATATGGACTTTGCCTTTGCCTGATAACCTGTGCAAGACCCTGGCTTGCTACATGGACTTTGCTTCTGCCTGATTACCTGTACATGACCCCGGCTTGCTAAAAGGGCTTTGCCTCTGCCTAATTAACTCTGAAAGACCCCGGCTTGCTATATGGACTTTGCTCCTGCTTGATTACCAGTTTATGACCTCAGCTTACTTCACGGACTTGCTCTTGCTTCTGGCCATCCTGTGTTTGACCCTCAGCCGGGTGTCCACTGGCCATCCTGTGTTTGACCCTCAGCCGGGTGTCCACTGCTGTCCTCCTGAAGCACGGTCTATTCCAAGCACAGCGTGAAGTTCCTGACCGCCTGTGCTTCACCACTCCCTGGCAGACCTCACAAGGTGACGCTCTTCTGGACCCATCCGGATCCTGCCGGCAACCCGTGCTACTTCGGGCTGTATGCCTTCTGTGGCACTTTCAGAGGTATACCACACCTAGCCGTAAGGGGAGCCCCTCTCTGCATATTGGCTTCGGATCAGGTATGTGACAGTATGTTTACTTTCATAGATAACCTTATATCATTGTGCTTAACAGAGTCTTAATAGACTAGTATAGACAAGTTAATACATATATGCAATAGATAGAGGGAATCCGTAACCACCTTTCAGAAGGATAGTTGGTTTATTGTATATTATTTCATTATTTACTTTAATGTGATAGACAAACACAAAGTGGCACAAAATTGTGAAGATGAAAAAAAATGATAAATGGTTTTCAAATTATTTTACAAATAACTGAAAAGTGTGGGGGTGCATTTGTATTCACCACCGATGGGCACTGTTTTGCATCGCTGGTGGGCACAGGTGGGCATGACTGGTGAGCACTGGCAGGCATCGCTGATGGGACTGCACTGATAATCAATGCACTGATTATCAGTGCAGACCCCCACCCTGTCAGGAGAGCCCCTTATCGGCTTTCCTCTACTCACGCGCTGTCAGCGTGAACAGAGCAATGACGATAATTGGTACTTCCTATTTATGCTGTGATCAGCTGTGATTGGACACAGCTGATCACATGGTAAAGAGCCTACGTCATAGGCTCTTTATCGTGATCAGAGATGCGGTGTGTCCAAGCGACACACTGCACCTCCGATTGCTGCGCGCCCCCGGGGACACGCATGAGCAGCATGTTGTGAAGGACGTCATATGACGTCCAGTAACAACAATTAAACCATCCTTTTGCTATAGGCCGGGTGGGAAGGTGTTACTGTAGGCTCGGGGGCATAGTGAAATATGTTGCAGGGGGTGTAGCTTTGCTGGAGCCCAGGCTGAGGCTGTCATTTTACATATTCACAGGATCTTGCAGTGATGTGTGGCGCATAGGATCTTTTTTTTGTCTTTTACCAAAATGCATGGTGCCACAGTACCATGTGGTTTGGGGTGGCCTGATTTTAAGGCCTCATGCACACTGGACGTTATAAAAATGCCAGTAGCTTTGCAGTGAGTTTTTTTAAATTTTTGCAATAGCGTGTGTAGCGGACACCCCTCTCCACAGTCCCCTCTATTACAGTTCTCCAACTCGCACTGTCTCTGGTCTAGGGGTATGATAGGGGAGGGAGAAGGGTGAGCTATGCCAGACCTCCACCACAGGGTGGTCTCAGCAATGTCTCCTGTTACCTTCGGGTCTGTGTTGTGTCTGGTGGCGCAGTGCAATTAGAAACCCCCACGTGTACTACTTCACACGGCTGGGCTTCCCCCCGTTCACCGCTCTTCCTGCGTGGGCCTTTCCCTTCTTGGGGTCATGTCCACGACTTCGAGCAGGGCTGCACTTTGGCCTATTCGTTTAACTCTTCCAGCAGACATGTTCCATACAGTAATGCACAACACAATACCGGACCCGAGCCCCCACGTGTAGCGGACACCCCTCTCCACAGTCCCCTCTATTACAGTTCTCCAACTCGCACTGTCTCTGGTCTAGGGGTATGATAGGGGAGGGAGAAGGGTGAGCTACGCCAGACCTCCACCACAGGGTGCATACGTGGTCTCAGCAATGTCTCCTGTTACCTTCGGGTCTGTGTTGTGCATCGGATCCTCCCTCCAAGAGTCTCCTTTAAACCTCGTCTGCCAGAAATTGAGCCACACACCGTTAAAGTCCAACACTCCTTTATTTAGAACCTAACATGGACTCCCTTGGCTATAGAACAGAAAAGGCGGGTTTGTGTACGAATAGGCCCAGACACAAATTCGATCCTCCACTCTCCACCTGGAGAGTGGGCTATGGTCTCCGCACGAGGGAAGTTTCCTTCCGGACGGTCTCCGACAAGAGACTCACCCGTCACCGGCAGTATGCTGCACCGGGTCTTCAGATGAGGAGCTCTTCCCGGCCCATTACGCCCACATCGGATTCAGGCATCCATCCCGGAGTGCCTTAGGATCCTTCCCTCGCGGAACTCAGTGTTGGGCACTGAGCTCCGGACCTCCACCCAAGTACCTCACCCCAGGACTAAAGGTGCCTGAGGTGGAATACGATCTCCGGTGGTCCTCTAGGCCGAGGCCGCCTAGAGGACGAGCACGAACCCACGTCCGCAAGCTAAAGGTGCTTGGGACGAAGACCCCGTGACCAAGATGGCCGGCCTCTTTATGCCCTCCCCCAGGAAGCACGGTGGGTTCCCTGCCCCACCATACCACCGCCGAGAGAGGACAAAAAGGAGACCCAGCACACAGCGATATCCGTCCGTCGGCCCATGGTGACAACGCCACCCAGTGGACCGCAGGAACACAGCACTGATGTCACCGAAAGATTAAAAAATTCACCCCGGGAAAGTAAGTACCCGCTACACGTGTTTAGCGTTTTTATCGTTTTTCCGCGTTAGCGTTTTTTAGCATTTTTTTAATTTACATTTATTTTATTTAAAAAAAATTCAATTGATCAAAAAAGTTCCAAAAATGCTGGTGAGCCATGTTTTTGAGCGTTTATCGACTTTTATCTGTGTTTATCAGCGTTAGAGCATTTTTACAGCTGAAAAACGTCTCTCAGAACCCACCTAAGGCCTCATGCACACTGGACATTTTTTTACGTTTTTACAGCAGCTGTTTTTGGCTGTAGACGTTTTTTTTCTACAGTCATTAACCACTTAAGCCCCGGACCAATATGCAGCATAAAGACCAGAGCTGATTTTACAATTCGGCACTGCGCTGCTTTAACTGGAAATTGCGCGGACATGCAATGTTGTACCCAAACCAAATTTGCGTCCTTTTCTTCCCACAAATAGAGCTTTCTTTTAATGGTATTTGATTGCCTCTGCGTTTTTAATTTTTTTGCAATATAAACGGAAAAAGATCGAAAATTTTGAAAAAAATTGATATTTTCTATTTTTTGTTATAAGAAAAATCGAATAAACTCAATTTTAGTCATACATTTAGGCCAAAATGTATTCAGCCACATGTTTTTAGTAAAAAAAATGTCAATAAGCGTATATTTATTGGTTTGCGCAAAAGTTATAGCGTCTACAAACTAGGGTACATTTTCTGGAATTTACACAGCTTTTAATTTATGACTGCCTATCTCATTTCTTGAGGTGCTATAATGGCAGGGCAGTACAAAAACCCCCTGAATGACCCCATTTTGGAAAGTAGATACCCCAAGGAAATTGCTGAGAGGCATGTTGAGCCCATTGAATATTTTTTTTTTGTAGAAAGTGATTGAATAATGACAAAAAAAAAAAAATTACAAAAAGTTGTCACTAAATGATATATTGCTCACACATGCCATGGTTATATGTGGAATTGCACCCCAAAATACATTTTGCTGCTTCTCCTGAGTACGGGGATACCACATGTGTGGGACTTTTTAGGAGCCTAGCCGCGTACGGGACCCCGAAAACCAAGCACCGCCTTCAGGATTTCTAATGCCGCCTACAAACGTCCGTTTTTAATGTCATTTTAAAAAACGACGTCTTTCTCGACGTGATTTTTCTTGTTTCCTCTCAAGCCTGTCTTGCCTACACACAATCATGAAAAAAAACGCTCGAGCAAAGCGCAGTGACGTACAACACGTACGACGGCACTATAAAGGGGAAGTTCCGTTCGGATGGCGCCACCCTTCATGTTAGTAAAGTTTGGTGAGAGACGATTTGCGCTTTTCAGCCTCGTGCTGTTCAGTCCGTTACAGCGTGACGAATGTGCTATCTCCATTACGAACGCTAGTTGTACCAGAACGAGCGCTCCCGTCTCATACTTGATTCTGAGCATGCGCGTTTTTTTTCCCCTCGTAAAAGCATACACACTACCGTTTTTCACGACGTTAAAAAGAATGACGTGAAAAACGACGTGAAAAAATACAGCAGGTTCTCATTTTTTTTAGGCCATTTTTCACGTTGTTAAAAATGCTCTGGAGCCTACACACGATCGTTTTTAATGCCCAATTTAAAAAATTTAACTTTTAACGTCGTGAAAAACGGTCGTGTGTATGCGGCATAAGGGCGCAAATTTTTGATTTCACTCCTCACTACCTATCACAGTTTTGAAGGCCATAAAATGCCAAAATAGCACAAAACCCCCCCCAAATGACTCCATTTTGCAAAGTAGACACCCCATGCTATTTGCTGAGAGGCATGGTGAGTATTTTACAGCTCTCATTTGTTTTTGAAAATGAAGAAAGAAAATAATTTTTTCTTTTTTTTTCTTTTTTCAAATTTCAAAACTTTGTGACAAAAAGCGAGATCTGCAAAATACTCACCATACCTCTCAGCAAATAGCTTGGGGTGTCTACTTTCCAAAATGGGGTCATTTGGGGGGGTTTTGTGCCATCTGGGCATTCCATGGCCTCCGAAACTGTGATAGGCAGTGAGGAGTGAAATCAAAAATTTACACCCTTATGCCGCGTACACACGATCATTATTCACGGCGGTTAAAAAACCGCCGTGAATAATGACATTAAAAACGAGGGAACGGCTTGTTCCCCACACACGGTCGTTTTTCACGTAATTTTTTCTCTTGTCGAGAAAAACGACCGTCTGTGGGCTCCGCGGCAGTGTTTCCCTATGGGAAAACTGCAGCGGAAAAATGTCGGAAAAATTAGAACATGTTCTAATTTTTCTCGTCGTTTTTAATGCCGTTTTTCTCGTCGAGAAAAACGACAAAATGCCCACAGATGATCGATTTTCTCGTCAAATGGAAAAAATTTTGTTTTTCTCGACGAGAAAAACGGTTGTGTGTACACGGCATAAGAAAGCCTGAAGGCGGTGCTTGGTTTTCGGGGTCCCGTACGCGGCTAGGCTCCCAAAAAGTCTCACACATGTGGTATCCCCATACTCAGGAGAAGCAGCAGAATGTATTTTGGGGTGCAATTCCACATATAACCATGGCATGTGTGAGCAATATATCATTTAGTGACAACTTTGTGCAAAAAAAAATATTTTTTCTGCAACTTGTGTCAACATATAAAATATTCCATGGACTCGACATGCCTCTCAGAAAATAGCTTGGGGTGTCTGCTTTCCAAAATGGGGTCATTTGGGGGGGGTTTTGAACTGTCCGGGCATTTTATACACAACATTAGGAAGCTTATGTCACACATCATCCACTCTTCTAACCACTTGAAGGCAAAGCCCTTTCTGACACTTTTTGTTTACATGAAAACATTTTTTTTTTTTTGCAAGAAAATTACGTTGAACCCCCAAACATTATATATATTTTTTAAAGCAAAGGCCCTTCAGATTAAAATGGTGGGTGTTGCATTTTTTTTTCCACACAGTATTTGCGCAGCGATTTTTCAAACGCATTTTTTTTGGGGGGGGGGAAATACACTTTTTTTTTTATTTGAATGCACTAAAAACACACTATATTGCCCAAATGTTTGATGAAATAAAAAAGATGATCTTAGGCCGAGTACATGGATACCAAACACGACATGCTTTAAAATTTCGCACAAACGCGCATTGGCGACAAACTACATACATTTTTTAAAAGCCTTTAAAAGCCTTTACAGGTTACCACATTAGATTTACAGAGGAGGGTTACTGCTAAAATTACTGCCCTCGATCTGACCTTCGCAGTGATACCTCACATGCATGGTGCAATTGCTGTTTACATATGACGCCAGACCGACGCTTGCGTTCGCCTTTGCGCAAGAGCAGGGCGGGACAGGGGTGCTTTTTTTTTTTTTTTTTTTTTCTTTTTTATTAATTTTGCTTTTTTCTTTTCTTTTTGAACTGTTCCTTCCATGTTTTTTTTTTTTTTTTTTATCATTTTTATTGTTATCTCTATGATAGCAATAGGTAGTGACAGGTACTCTTTTTTTGAAAAAACTGGGGTCTATTAGATAAGCACCTGAACGACCACAACATACAGGGATATACAAGGTAATACTGACATATAATCACACACACAGGTTGGACTTGATGGACTTGTGTCTTTTTTCAACATCACCTACTATGTAACTATTGAAGGGGAGCTCAGCAAGTCATCCATTCGGCTCTTTGGCTTATCCAGTGTGCAGCGTATTTATCCAAACGCTCCGCTCCCCTCTGCAAATGATGGCAAGTATTTTAATGATCCCACAATTGAAAACATAAATATAGATTTATTTGGGGTATAACCACAAGCAAGGAGGAGGACAAAATCACTTCAGACAGCTTAATCACGCACTCTGCAAACATTTAAAGAGGATGTTATACGATGCGACCGCAGTTCCTCCACGGCGAGCAGAGCTCCAAGGAGCACGCTCAGTGCTCTATACCAGGGCTTCTCACTCTTATTGGGACCAGGATTATTATTTAAAAAAGCTGCGCTTACCCTTTCTGTGTGCAAAGGTACTAAAATATGTGCAAACAACACTATGTAGTAGAAAAAAAAAGTGCTTCCGTGCAAATTACATTCATTAGGAATTAGAGTGCAAAAGAATAAATCCGCAAACATGCTTCAAAGTCCACCAAAAATATAAAAAGCCCCAATAGTGACTGTGAAGCTGTTTCTATCCTTATGGGGTTGTCTTAAAAAAAGTGCTCTGTGCAGCTACAAAATTCACCATCTGTGCCCCCCCCCCCCCCCCACCAGGGTATACACTCACCCGCTGCTGTGGACCCACGAAGCTTATGCAGCCATAGCCAAAAGTTTTGAGAATGACACAAATATACATTTTTAAACATGTGCAATTCATTTCATTCCAAATTCGTTTTTTTAAAGAATTTCGACAAATTTGTTAATTCGGAAATATCCGAATTAACGAAAACCCGTTTAACAAATTTTTTCGAAAATTCGTAAATTCCAATATTCCAATATTCGAAAATTCGTTAATTCGAAAATCCGTAAATTCGAAAATCTAAAATTTCGGAAATTTGGAAATGCGAAAATTCGAAAATAAGAACGAAAACTCAAAAGAACGAAAATCTGAAAATTAAAAAATCTGAAGTAATAACTAGCTAATAATAACTATTACTAACTATTAAATGATAGGTATTGGAATTTCCTTTCAAATTTGGCTGTTCGTAAACGTAGCGAATACGAATTTATCCAAAGTTACAAATTATCCGAAATAACGAATGCCATATCTAAAAGAATGGAATGTAACAAATAATAATAAATAACAATAATAAAAACGTATTATTATTATTATTATTAATTCATTCCGTTCCATTGGTTTAGATGCGGCATTTGTTATTTCGGATAATTCGTAACTTTGGATAAATTCTTATTCGTTACGCTCACTAGCAGCCAAATTTGAAAGGAAATCACAATACCTATAATTTAATATTTAGTTATTATTAGTTAATTAGTTATTTCTAATTTTGGGATTTTTATTCTTTCAAATTTTCTTTCCTATTTTTGGATTTTCAAATTTACGGATTTTTGGATTTTCTAATTTACGAATTTTAGAATTTACAAATTTTTGAATCTTCGAATTTTCGAATGAACTAATTTATGGATTTCGATCTTAACGAATGACCAGAAAAAAAAGCCCCAGAAAAAGAATGAAATGAAAACGATTAACAAACTGATTTTTCGGCAGTGCACATGTCTATTAATTTTCACAGTCTGCTTCTTCTGTGTTTTTAGATCTTTTTGTCAGATGTTACTATTGTATACTGAAGTAGAATTACAAGCATTTCATACGTGTCAAAGGCTTTTATTGACAATTACATGAAGTTTATGCAAAGACTCAATATTTGCAGTGGTGACCCTTCTTTTTCAAGACCTCTGCCAGTCGTCCTGGCATGCTGTCCATCAACTTCTGGGCCGCATCCTGACTGATGGCCGCCCATTCTTCCATAATTAATGCTTGGAGTTTGTCAGAATTTTGGGGTTTCTTTTGTTCACCCGTCTCTTGAGGATTGACCACAATTTCTCAATGGGATTAAGGTCTGGGGAGTTTCCTGGCCATGGACACAAAATTTCTATGTTTTGTTCCCCAAGCCACTTAGTTATCACTTTGGCCTTATGGCAAGGTGCTCCATCATGCTGGAAAAGGCATTGGTCACTCATCACCAAACTGTTCTTGGCTGGTTGGGAGAAGTTGCTCTCAGAGGAAGTTTTTGGACCATTCTTTATTCATGGATTTGTTCTTAGGCTAAATTGTGAGTGAGCCCCCCACTCCCTTGGCTGAGAAGCCCCCCACACATGAATGGTCTCAGGATGCTTTACTGTTGGCATGACACAGGACTGGTGGTAGCGCTCACCTTTTCTTCTACCGGACAAGGCTTTTTCTGGGTGCCCCAAACAATCGGGAAGGGGATTCATCAGAGAAAATGACTTTACCCCGGTCCTCAGCAGTCCAGTCCCTGTACCTTTTGCAGAATATCAGTCTCTCCCTGATGTTTTTCCTGGAGAGAAGTGACTTTGCTGACCTTCCTGACATCAGGCCATCCTACAAAAGTCTTCTCCTCACTGTGCGTGCCGATGTCCTCACACCTGCCTGCTGCCATTCCTGAGCAAGCTCTGTACTGGTGGTGCCCCCAATCCCGCAGCTGAATCAACAGTTATGCCGCGTACACACGATCATTTTTCCCGTCGGGAAAAAATAATTAATTTTTTTTAACAAGAAAAACGACCGTCTGTGGGCTTTTTGTCATTTTTCCCGACGGGAAAAACGGCATTAATCACGACGAGAAAAATTAGAACATGCTCTAATTTTTCTCGTCGTGAGTCCCGTAATTTTTTTCCGCGGCAGTTTTCCCATAGGGAAATACTGCTGTGGAGCCCACACACACGGTCGTTTTTCTCGACCAAGAAAAAAAATGTCGGGAAAAACGGCCGTGTGTAGGGAACCAAGCCGTTCCCTCATTTTTCCCATCTATTTTCTCGACTGTGTTTTCACCGTCGAGAAAATCGATCGTGTGTACGCGGCATAAGAGACGGTCCTGGCGCTTGCTGGACTTTCTTCGGCTTTCTGAAGCTTTCTTCACAAATGCAGTGGAGATGTTTTTTTTATTGGATTAAAGCAGTAGTAAACCCTCCCTCACATGTTTTACCTACAGGTAAGCCTAGATTAAGGCTTACCTGTAGGTGTTTGCAATATCTCCTACACCTACATGGTTTAGGAGATATTTGCCACAAAGAATGCACCGATGTCTACGGCGCATGCGCGCCGTAGACAACGGCGCAGGCGCACTGAGAATAGCCATTCATAAAATCGTCAATGCCGGCTTTGATGGCTCCCGCACGCATGCGCGGGGTGACGTCTTCGCCGCTCCGGCCAATCACAGTGCCGGAGCGGCGATACCCTGAAGTAACCTTCCGGAGAGATGTCTGCGGCCGGAGGGGGAGACAAGGTAATTCATAATGAGCTAGTATGCGAGTCATACTAGCTCACTATGCCTTTGTCTTGCAGGTTTTTTTTTGTTTGTTTTTTTTGGGTATACAACCGCTTTAAGTTCATTTTCATGGCGAAGAGGGACTTTGCAATGAATTGCAATTCATCTGATCACTCTTCATAACATTCTGCAGTATATGAAAATTGCCATCATAAAAAGGAAGACAGCAGACTTCGTGAAAATTAATATTTGTGTCATTCTCAAAACTTTTGGCCACGGCTTTACTAAGGTAGGTCAGCCAGGCTTCAAGTTAATGCTGCATCGCCAACCAGAAACAATGGATCCACATCTCAATATAACTCAGAGGAAAAGAGAGGCCAAGAAAAGCTTCATAGTGTAACTGTATATTTTAGGGCCGGTTCACACTGATGCGATGTGGGAACCCTGCGAATCCACTGCGGGTTCCCGCATTGCATGTCTCTCAGCGGCAGTTCACACTGACCTATGCGAACTGCTGGGAGTGTCAATTAAAAGTTAATGACACCCCCAAATCAGTTTGCATATCGCAGTGCGATCTGCAAATTCGGACAGGAATCGGATCGTATGGGTGTGAACACCCATGCAAACCGATTCTGCTGCGGACCAAAAAAAGGGTCCTGTGCGAGTTTAGCTAAATTTGCATCGCATTCGGACCATACTATCTGTTCTGGCTGAATTCGCATCGCATGGACATCACAAGTGAATTGCACTGCAGTGCGGTGCCAATCACATGCGATCTCACACCACGCAGCAGTGTGAACTCTGTTAAAAACCAAGGATAGAAAACAAATGTCCATTCGCAAAGAAAGGGCCTTGTCCTGGCACCGGAAATTGTCTGCCGATAAAAAAAAAATGTCCGCTGCTGCCCGTAGCTACCTGGAGCCGTGGAGGCTTCTCCTGATCATGTCTTGGTGACGAAACACGTAGGGGCGGGGACGTCCTGTGACAAGTCACATCCGCCTACTGGAGTCTAACATGTATACGCAATAAATCATGTTTTTTATTGTTGTTTTGGGTAAATTATTGTGGAAGTTGGAAATTAACCCTAGAGACACATGTAAAATCCTGCTCTATATTTTCCCCTTTTATATGGGGAGTTTTTTACTTGCTTTTGTCACCCATAGTAACTATTTAAAGCCAGAATGGCTAAATTGTGCTCAAATCTTTTGATTTTTGCTGAGATACAGTATGTATGAAAGTAAAGATTGTCCCAGTCGCCATCTAATGCTGGTTCCCACAGGTTCACTTTAACTAGACATATATAGCTTCTGTGGTCAAGGGCTTGGAAGCCAGAGTTTCAACCATTCACTAACTAAGTAAAAATAGTTAAATACAGATGCAAGATCATAAAGTAGACTTATAGAACAGGTCACTAGGTTAAATACCTGTAAGTTCATTTAGCTTTATTTCTTATTTTATTTACTAATAATGCCCTAGCATCATTGTCATAATGTATTGAACCACCCCATTACTATTAACATTATCAAGTTTTATCCTCTTGCCAATCAGCCGCCACCGTCGTTATTCTGCGGCAGGTTGACACGGCTGCGCAAACTGCCGTAGGTGTACGTCAGCAGAGGTACAGGGGCCCATGGTGCGACGCCGGAGCCGATGTGCCTGGCGGGCGGCCGCAATGTCCACCGGCGATCCGTGATCGTTCCAGAGGGAGATAGAACAGGGATCTGTCAATGTAAACAGACAGATCCCCGTTCTTGTCAGGGAAGTAGAACAGCGATCTCTCTCCTCCTCCAGTCAGTCCCCCACAGTTAGAAACACCTCCCTAGGGAACATTTAACCCCTTGATTGCCCCCTAGTGTTAACTCCTTCCCTGCCAGTGAGATTTATATAGTAATCAGTGGCTATTTTTAGCTCTGATCGCTGTATAAATGCCGCTAAGAATCGCTGATCACCGCCATTAATAGTAAAAAAAAATAATAATAATTAAAATGGCATAAATATATCCCCTATTTTGTAGACATCATAACTTTTGCGCAAACCAATCAAAATACGGTTATTGCGATTTTTTTTTTTAACCAAAATAATGTAGAAGAATACATATTGGCCTAAAGCGGTGAAGACATTTGTTTATTTTTTATTTTTATTTTTTTTGGATATGTTTTATAGCAAAAAGTAAATATATATAATATATATATATATATATATATATATATATATATATATATTTTTTATTGTCGCTCTTTTTTTGTTTATAGCGCAAAAAATAAAAACCACCAAAAGAAAGCTCTGTTTGTGGGAAAAAAAGGACATAATTTCTGTTTGAGTACAACGTCGCACGACCGCGCAATTGTCAGATAAAGTGACGTATCGCAAAAAATGGCCTAGTCATTAAGGGGGCAAATCCTTCCGGGGCTGAAGTGGTTAAAGTGGGATTTTGGCCAGTTTTATTTGATACTTTGCACGTTTAAAAACTGATGTTTTATATATTTTTTTTTAATATTTGTACATAATCTTACAGATCAGAACTTCAAAGAGAAGTTTTTTTTTTCCCTGAATCATACTTACCTAGGTGAATTCTGCATCTCTCCCCCTGCCGACTCTAACACTGGGAACCGAGGGATCAAACACCGTTGATCCCTCGGTTCTCAGAGCTCCCTAAGCAAAGAGGCGGTGACTATCAGTCTCCGGCTCTCTGCCCCCTCCCCGGCTCGCTGATAGGCTGAGCTGGGTGCCGGTCCGGGCATGTGGGCGGATCCAGAATTCATTGTCGATCATTGGCAATCTTGGACCGGCTCTGTGACATCAGCTGACAGCAGGCTTCAGCCCACTGTCTGCTGAAAGCAGATCACAGGAGAGATCCACAGGAGAAGTACAGCCAAACAAGCTTTTGTCAGCCTGCATTAGCTGACTAATTAAAGTAGAACTACACTAGACATGTGCGGTTTGTTTCGTTCCAAACTTAAATTTAAACAAATCCGAAATAACAAAGAAAGAATTCGGACGAAATTCCAATTCAAATCGTTTTGGAATCGTTTTCGAATACTTTTCAAATTCAAATAGTTTCAAATTCGAAAACTTTTCGAATTTGAATAGTTTTCAAATTCGAATTCAAAAACTTTTCGAATTCAAATAGTTTTCCAATTTCCAAAGACAATAAAATAGAATAGAAAATAAAGAAATAGAATTGACATTTGTTATTTTAGTTTTTCTATTCTATTCCTTTATTTTCTATTCTATTTTCTTTTCTTTGGAAATTGGAAAACTATCCGAATTCGAAAACGATTTGAAATTGATTTAGAAATGTTTCGAATCGATCCGAACAATATGAATCCATTCGATAACGAATAAACGAAACAAATTCAGAAAACAAATTAAACAAATTCAACTAAACAAATTTATTCAAATAACAAATCGAAAACGAAACAAAACTAATTTTTTCGTTCTGCACATGTCTAAACTACACTGTATCTGAGCACCACAAACTGAAAATGCTATTTGACTCATTTTTAATATTCAAAGCAAACTCCCCCCATCCAGCCATGTCTCCATGCTTTATTTTGCTAAGAAATCACTTTTAAAAACTACATAGCTCCAACTAACATCTCTAGCTGTGACCATCTTGAGTAAAGGCAGATAAATCATGTAGCAGTTATTTCCAGGATCCATCTGCCCTTAGCTCAGGCGTGGAGGGTGTGTTTCGCTGAAAAAACCCTCCTCCCATGCAGACTCCTGGGATGTATGACATCATTTTGGTCTAGGCCAGAAACCAGGAAGTAACTGAAGAGATGTAAACAAAAGGTTTAAAACAAGTAAATATAATATACTCTTCCTATCTATTTACTAATGCTAGCAGCATAAGGATTAAAAATAGTCAATGCTGACTTAGAGAGTGAAGTTCCACTTTAGGGTGGTTCCATCTCTGCTAGGAGAGAGGGAGGGGTGTGTGTCCCTTTTCTGAGTCATTCATTAAAGCGGACCTCCGGTCATTTTTTTTTCTGCCACTAAATCCCTTATACAGCCCACTTCCCGCTTCATGTCTGGTCATTAGCCTAGGCTTATAACGTCATGCACAGCTCTCTCTCTCTCTCACTCTCCTGAGAGTTTGCCAGGAAGGGAGAGGGGGTGAGTCATACGAGGACCAATGAGAGCTGCAGAGCTGGAGGTGTGCCTCTGTGTGTCTGTGTAAATCCAGGAAGTGAACAGGCAGCAGCTTCAGCTGCCCACAGTTAAAATGGCTGCAGCCAGACTCAGTGGAGGGAGATTTCTGCAGCCTATTTGGCAAGTACAGAATCACAGTATATATAAAATAATATGCAAAGTAGTTGGAGGGAAGCTTCAGAATGGAAAAGATGTTTTTATTACAAATTATGTGAGCAGACTGCAGTTCCTCTTTAATCTGTGTAATCTGATCTCTCCTGATATTCAGCTCTTAAGCTTGTTCAGCTAGGAGCTTGCCACATGCGCGTGCTAAGTCTGGACTATTCATATCCAACATTTTTTATTTTTTTGGTAAAAAAGCAAAAAAAATTACCTTTACTTTTTTCTTGCAGTAGAAATAGTAATGAATATAAATATATAATAAATTACGCAATGCAAGCATTCCCCTTTCAATTTGTTACATTTGAAATGAGATTGTGGTGTGGTATAAAAGGCTGAATTAATCTAGAAATACAGTGCCTTGAAAATTTCCACATTTTGTCATGTTACAACCAAAAATGTAAATGTATTTTATTGGGATTTTATGTGATAGACCAACACAAAGTGGCACATAATTGTGAAGTGGAAGGAAAATTATAAATGGTTATCAATTATTTTTACAAATAAATGTATGAAAAGTGTGGTGTGCAACTGTGCATTTGTATTCAGCCCCTAACTAAAATCTAGTGGAACCAATTGCCTTCAGAAGTCACCTAATTAGTAAATAGAGTCTACCTGTGTGTAATTTAATCTCAGTATAAATACTGCTGTTCTGTGAAGCCCTCAGAGATTTGTTAGAGAACATTAGTGAACAAACAGCATCACGAAGGCCAAGGAACACACCAGACAGGTCAGGGATAAAGTTGTGGAGAAGTATAAAGCAGGGTTAGATTATAAGAAAAATATCCCAAGCTTTGAACATCTCACGGAGCACTGCTCAATCCATCATCCGAAAATGGAAAGAGTATGGCACAACTGCAAACCTACCAAGACATGGCCGTCCACCTAAACTGACCAGCCGGGCAAGGAGAACATTTCATCAGAGAAGCAGCCAAGAGGCCCATGGTAACTCTGGAGGAGCTGCAGAGATCCACAGCTCAGGTGGGAGAATCTGTCCACAGGACAACTATTAGTCGTGCTTCTCCACAAATCTGCCCTTTATGGAAGAGTGACAAGAAGAATGACATTGTTGAAAAAAAGCCATAAGAAGTCCTGTTTGCAGTTTGCGAGAAGCCATGTGGGGGACACAGCAAACATGTGGAAGAAGGTGCTCCGGTCAGATGAGACCAAAATTTAACTTTTTGGCCTAAAAGCAAAACGTCATGTATGGCGGAAAACTAACACTGCACATCACCCTGAACACACCATCCCCACTGTGAAACATGGTGGTGGCAGCATCATGTTGTGGGGATGCTTTTCTTCAGCAGGTACAGGGGAGCTGGTCAGAGTTGATGGGAAGATGGATGGAGCCAAATACAGGACAATCTTAGAAGAAAACCTGTTAGAGTCTGCAAAAGACTTGAGACTGGGCGGAGGTTCACCTTCCAGCAAGACAACGACCCTAAACATACAGCCAGAGCTACAATGGAATGGATTAGATCAAAGCATATTCATGTGTTAGAATGGCCCAGTCACAGTCCAGACCTAAATCACATTGAGAATCTGTGGCAAGACTTGAAAATTGCTGATCACAGACGCTCTCCATCCAATCTGACAGAACTTGAGATATTTTGCAAAGAAGAATGGGCAAAAATGTCCCTCTCTAGATGTGCAAAGCTGGTAGAGACATCCCCAAAAAGACTTGCAGCTGTAATTGCAGAGAATGGCGGTTCTACAAAGTATTGACTCAGGGGGGCGCCATACAAATGCCCCCCACACTTTTCACATATTTATTTGTAAAGAATGTTGAAAACCATTTATCATTTTCCTTCCACTTCACAATTATGTGCCACTTTGTGTTGGTCTATCACATAAAATCCCTATAGAATACATTTATGTTTTTGGTTGTAACATGACAAAATGTGGAAAATTTCAAGGGGTATGAATACTTTTTTCAAGGCACTGTAGCTATACATTTTTTACACTTATGTTGCCATTGCTGAATATTTACCAGTAAAAAATCCACAGGAAGCAATTGGAAAATTATTGATCACTCAAATGATAAATTGAAGATGGAGGTTTACATTTACCCTGAACAATGGCAAAGTATCCATTGGGCAAATGTGTGGCAAATTATTGGAACCAATCTTTCGCCTCTTTATAAATTTGATTTCAAATTTAAACAATCACAATCTCTGAAATGGCAAAGAGCTATAGAGTACAGTTCCTGCCAGATCATAGTCCGCCACTATTAAATATTGAAACTTATTTAAAGTGCGTGTCAAGCCAAAAAAAATTTCCCCCAATTTTGGATATAGTGGGGAAGGATCTACCCTTACTAGACAAAAAGTGAGGGAAAATCTGCAACTAGGACAAAAATAGAACTATGATTCATATGGGGCGCATTGGCTTCTGGTGAGACCACCCCCTTAACACAAACAAGGTACCCCTTAATCACTTAGCGACCACCCTATAGCAGTTTTACTGCTACAGGGCGGAAGCTGTGCGCAGGATCCTATATATATATATATATATATACACACACACGTGATCCTGCACTTCTGGGTAGCGAGGAAAGAAGGAAAAGGAAAAGGAAAAGAAAGAAAGAAAGAAAGAAAGAAAGAAAGAAAGAAAGAAAGAAAGAAAGAAAGAAAGAAATCCCAAAGTGAGATGATAGATAGATAGATAGATAGATAGATATGTAGCGCCCTGCTCCTGATGACCAGGCGCTATGTTAAAATTAGTGGGTGTCTGAGCTGGTATTAGCTAAGACTTTGTAAATAATTAAGGCTAAATCAGCCTCTGTTCCGGCTATGGCTGTGTTTGGAAGAACTTCCCACTGTTTGCCTGTAGGTGGCGTTACCACCCCAGGCCAATGTGGAAGACAAACAGGTCAAAGTGCATTGGGTGTCTTTCCCAGTTCAGTGGGAGTGGTCTCCTCGCTAAACATGCTGGGGAAGGGTACTTAAGGGACAGACGCCATTTTTCGGGGCTCTTCTTTGCCTCGTGGCCCTCCTGGCTCAAGGCATGTGTTACTGGGAATTCAGCCTCGGAGCCACGTTGGCCCAAGGCTGTAACTATGCCAGGTAGGCCCAGTTGTCTTGGCTGGGGCCTACGCTTGAAGGTGATCCTGTGCTGTCCGTCCTGCGGGAGGAAGTTCATTCAGTGGAGGAAACGAGGGGAGGACCTGTCCAGGAGAGGACCGAGCGGAAGGCCGGTATCTTGCTGAAGGCCTGGGGACCTTATTGAAGGATGCACCATAACTAAAGTAACCTTACAGTTTGCCGGGTTGGCTTAAAGGCTCTTAGACTGTGAGGCTGGATATCCAGGTACTAAAATCCTGTGGCAGAGGATAACGGAACGGTTCAACTTAACCATCAAAAGGGTCTGTGGCAGAGACTGTTCTTTCTTATCTGTTCGTGCATCATTCTGGCTGCTAGGCCAAGTGAGAGGGGCCTATCCTGGTGAGTGATACCCACTCAAAGGAGAGTGGTGAGTGAGACTTTGTATATTAGGAGTTTTCCCCAGTGATCTGCTGTGTGTGCCTGAACCTTCCCCTAACCCTCCATCCCTCTACCTATACAAGTTTATTTGGAAAATAAAGCCTGAAAAAAAAGGATTCATAACTTGTGTGGACATTGAAGTTACTGTAGACTCTCAACCCCTAGACAACGAATGTTGAGGTAACGTGCAAGGCCCAAAATTAAACCAGCAGCTCCTACGGGGGTGTGCGATAGATAGATAGCTAGATAGATAGATAGATAGATAGATAGATAGATAGATAGATAGATAGATAGATAGATAGATAGATAGATAGATTTCAAATTGAGGAAAGAAAGAAAGAGAAAGAAAGAAAGATATTCCAAAGTGAGATGATAGATAGATAGATAGATAGATAGATAGATAGATAGATAGATAGATAGATAGATAGATAGATAGATAGATAGATAGATTTCAAATTAAAGAAAGAAAGAAAGAAAGAAAGAAATCCCAAAGTGGGATGATAGATAGATTTCAAATTGAGGAAAGAAAGAAAGAGAAAGAAAGAGAAAGAAAGAGAAAGAAAGAATAAAAAGAAAGAAAGTAATTCCCAAGTGAGATGATAGATGGATAGATATGTAGCACACAGACCCTTTTTCCTGCCTACCTTCACTCGCAGGTTTAAGGCACACCATGCCACATGCCCGTATCCTCCTGGTATAAGAGGTTGAGCGGTGTTCTTGTAATTTTTGGATACTGCAGGGAGTTACCCCCTTCCACTGGTTCTCGTCCCTAGATTGTAGGGAAAAGTCTATCTTTCCTGTTTTAGAAAGGCCAATGTCCAGACAGTGTCAACTCCAACAAAGAGTTTATTTTTTCCTTTTGCTTGATAACAACGGGGCAAGTTGAAGAAAGAAAGAAGATGGATAGGGAGGTAGATTCAGGCACACAACACCTATCGTTACACTTTGCCACTCAAGCCTGAGTGGGCTTTGCTCACCCGGATAGTTCCCTCTCACGGTCCTAGCAACCGGAATGAAGCACGAACAGTCACTTTAATTTCGTCCCCTTCACGGACAAGTTCAAGAGATCCTCTGCCACAGAATCCTTTAATTCCTTAATTAGAACTTTGAAACCCCTGTAGATTATTAGAGACCATAGGTGCCAATGGGGCACACTACAGGAGCTATCTTGCAACTCACAAATCCTTCCCTCTGATAGGCAACCAGGCCTCCCTGAGACCGTGACTTCCTTCACCGATCCATCGGACAGGTCCTCCCCCGGTTTCCTCTTTTTCAGAGTGGGCCACCCTCACCTGGGCTCCCTGGGACTCCAGTGGTTGGTTGTAGACCCAGTTGAAGGTACTGGGCCTACCTGGAACTCTATTGCCTCGGGCTAAAGGTGCCTGAGACTCCTCGGCCAGTTCACGCACCCCCGGCCAGCAGGGCCAAAGGGCGCGACTTCGCCCCCAAAGGTCCTCCTTGGAATCCGCCCGGCACACCACCCAGATCATGGCGTCTGCCCTTTATGTACCCTCTCCCGGCATGCACAGCAGGAAAACCCGCCCATCGCACGGTAGCCGATCACCCAATCACACCACAATGCCACCTGTGGTTCAACCCGAGACCTGAGCGACAGAGCCACCCACAAGGTCAAGAGGAACCATACTCCAGGCCAGTGTTTCTCAACTCCAGTCCTCAAGGCGCACCAACAGGTCATGTTTTCAGGCTTTCCATTATTTTGCACAGGTGATTTGATCAGTTTCACTGCCTTAGTAATCACCACAGCTATTTCATCTGAGGGAAATCCTGAAAACATGACCTGTTGGGGCGCCTTGAGGACTGGAGTTGAGAAACACTGCTCCAGGCAGCACCACAGCAGAGCAGAGTCCAAACTAACTATGGAATTTGATAACCTGGGCCAAACTATTGCTCAGGCTGCCCTTAAATTTAAGGCATAGCGACCCCTTTTTTGGGGGGTCCGCTACAGATACATAGATAGATAGATAGATTTCAAATGAAAGAAAGAAAGAAAGAAAGAAAGAAAGAAAGAAAGAAAGAAAGAGAATAGAAAGAAAGAAAGAAAGAAAGAAAGAATAGAAAGAAAGAAAGAAAGAGAATAAAAAGAAAGAAAGAAAGAGAATAAAAAGAAAGAAAGAAAGAAAGAAAGAGAATAACAAGAAAGAAAGAAAGAGAATAAAAAGAAAGAAAGAAAGAAAGAGAATAAAAAGAAAGAAAGAAAGAAAGAGAATAAAAATAAATAAATTCCCAAGTGAGATGATAGATAGATAGATAGATAGATAGATAGATAGATAGATAGATAGATAGATAGATTTCAAATTGAGGAAAGAAAGAAAGAAAGAAAGAAAGAAAGAAAGAAAGAAAGAAAGAAAGAAAGAAAGAAAGAAAGAAAGAAAGAAAGAAAGAAAGAAAGAAAGAAATTCCCAAGTGAGATGATAGATGATTTGCACAGTTATTAATGTTTGTATGACTTGGCCCTCCCCTTTAGATTGTAAGCTCTTATGAGCAGGACCCTTCTAGCCCTCCTGTCTTGATTGTATGTATTATGATGCAATATAATTGTTATATTTATGAATTATTAATTAAATTATTCCTTTATTTTGTATAGCTCTGCACAAACAGTTGGTGCTATATAATAATGATAATAATAATAATAACAATAACAATGTTATATAGATCGATAAGACAAGATAAGATACAATAAGATAAGATAGATAAATAGTTGTAATATATAGAAACAGCCCTATATATAACCAAAACAGATCAAAAAGTTAATGTGGGGAAGATAGATAGATAGATAGATAGATAGATAGATAGATAGATAGATAGATAGATAGATAGATAGATAGATAGATAGATAAATTGATTTATCAATACATAGATCTGTTCTCTCACAATCTTATATCCCCAAAAACCTAAAAAAAAGCAGCAAATACATTTCAAACACACAACATCAGCCATCACCAAATCAGCGAGCCGCACTGACGACTACAGAAATGAAGGAGGATTGTGACCGATGGATGGATCATGATGTAACCAGAAAACTGACCGTACCCAAAGTAAATACGCCAGAGATAAATATAGATCCATCCTAAGACATGAGCACTAACAATGAAAATAAAAGGCAGAGAAGACGGTCTGTCTCTGACGTCAAGTTACGATTCTACTAGATAAATCATGAGTTTAATGTAACTTTATAAAGATTCTCCAATCCGGTACTCATCACACTCTGTTTGTACAGATTTTATACTATAAAAAAATAACGAAAACAATGCACAAACTGTTGGCACTATATAAATCCTGTATATTAATAATAATAATAAACAATATGTAAACTTAATGCTTATTATATTTGGACAATCTTGGACCTTTGTAAAGTATTCATATGTGATGTTTCCTTTTTATTTGTTGGACAAATTAAAAAATAATAATAAAAAAAACACAATAAAATAACAAAACAAAAAAAAACAACAATAAACTAAATAACCCAAACAGAAATCCTGCATAAAAATAATAATAATAATAATAATAAATAATAATCTAAATAACCTAAACATAAATCCTGTATAATAATAATAATAATAATAATAATAATAATAAACAATAATAAACGAAATAACCTAAACATAAATCCTGTATTATAATAATAATAATAATAATAAACAATAATAAACTAAATAACCTAAACACAAATCCTGTAAATTAATAATAATAATAATAAAAATAATAATATCAATAAACTATAAAAAACGAAATAACCTAAACATAAATCCTGTATAATAATAATAATAATAAAAATAATAATAAACTATAATAAAGTGAACAACTTAAAACAAAAAATAAAGTATGTCTTCTACATCGAACACAGTACATTCTATGGAAATAAGTATAATATAAAAATATTTAAAAAAATACAAAACTAAAATGCGCTTTTGACATTGTTGCGATTGTCCTGACACCTTTATCGGGTAAAAATGTGATACGTTGTCTCTCCCTCTACAAAGCCCCCTCTAGGGAATTCCTGCGTGGGACTTTTGGACTGACAGCAGTGAAAAGCGATCCCGTAACGCCACTTCATGTCACTCCAACATCTGGAAATATTTGCAAACCTTCGGCACGCACTTACTTGCAGGAGAATGAAGATCGCAGCTCTCATCGTCACCAAGTTTCCGAAGGGCGCAGTACTTGAAGTGGGGTTAGTGGGGTTCCCTCCCGGGGCTCCGGTGGTCCTATAAATCTCCGAGCACCTTTTAAGTTTTAAGTGAACAAGCCAGGGGTCTTGTTTTTTGGCAGCGTTACAGTCACTTGGAGCTTTTCCCTTGACCCAGTCGGCTCTCACACAGGTTCTCACTCTATGTAAAGTGAAGGAGGGGCCACATACGGATAAACACACACGCCGGTCTGTAGAGTGACATGCTGGGACTCTGGTTACATCGCTGCTTTTGTAATGTTCTTATGGGACTATGAAAGAGAAACAATGATACCGGCTTATGGGATACGATATGATGCTACTTGTAACATTTATAGATCGAAAAGATCATTCCGGAACCTGCACAGGAATGAAAGTGTATGGAAACCCCAACAATGAACTTTTCTCAATTTGCTCTCTTTTGGTCTGTTAAATATTCGGTTGAAATTGCTTTGTTATATCTGTTCACTAAGTGCAACAAAATACCTGTTGATTCTGCCAGAAATCCAGTGAGCTCCTAACTTCCTGTCTTCTCTGCCCCTGCTGACTGTTATTAGTTACATTGTTCTCTCTGTGGACTACAGAACACCTTCTTCCTATGTTATGGAGATAAGGAAAGGGATAAGTGTAGTACTAACACATTTCCTGGCCCAGGGCAACAACACTGCTATTGCTTTGTGGCGAGGGGTCACACCATGAATCACACAGGAATCTATATATCAGAGAGAGAGAGAGAGAGAGAGAGAGAGAGATAGGACCAGCCCATAAACAGATCAAACGTTTTACATAAACTCAGCATCAGAGAATGCAAAGAAAACAAAAAAGAAAGAAAGAGAGATAGAAAGATAAAGGAAGAAAGACATCGCACAGGAATGCTCTGTGCGATTTACATGCAATCCCGGGTTCATTTGAATAGGCTGAAATCTCACACCATGAATCGCACAGGAATCTATCTATCTAATAGATAGATAGATATGGTCCCAATACACAGTATCTCACAAAAGTAAGTACACCGCTCACATTTTTGTAAATATTTTCTTCTATCTTTTCATGTGACAACACTGAAGAAATGACACTTTGCTACAATGTAAAGTAGTGAGTGTACAGCTTGTATAACGGTGTAAATTTACTGTCCCCTCAAAATAACTCAACACACAGCCATTAATGTCTAAACCTCTGGCAACAAAAGTGAGGACACCCCTAAGTGAAAATGTCCAAATTGGGCCCAAAGTGTCAATATTTTGTGTGGCCACCATTATTTTCCAGCACTGCCTTAACCCTCTTGGGCATGGAGTTCACCAGAGCTTCACAGGTTGCCACTGGAGTCCTCTTCCCCTCCTCCATGATGACATCACGAAGCTGGTGGATGTTGGAGACCTTGCGCTCCTCCACCTTCCGTTTGAGGGTGTCCCACAGATACTCAATAGGGTTTAGATCTGGAGACATGCTTGGCCAGTCCATCACCTTTTCCCTCAACTTCTTTAGCAAGGCCATCAAGGTAATCTTGGAGGTGTGTTTGGGGTCATTATCATGTTGGAATACTGCCCTGCGGCCCAGTCTCTGAAGGGAGGGGATCATGCTCTGCTTCAGTATGTCACAGTACATGTTGGCATTCATGGTTCCCTCAATGATCTGTAGCCCCCCAGTGCCGGCAGCACTCATGCAGCCCCAGACCATGACACTCCCACCACCATGCTTGACTGTAGGCAAGACACACTTGTCTTTGTACTCCTCACCTGGTTGCCGCCACACACGCTTCACACCATCTGAACCAAATAAGTTTATCTTGGTCTCATCAGACCACAGGACATGGTTCCAGTAATCCATGTCCTTAGTCTGCTTGTCTTCAGCAAACTGTTTGCAGGCTTTCTTGTGCATCATCTTTAGAAGAGGCTTCCATCTTCGACGACAGCGCTGCAGAGCAATTTGATGCAGTGTACGGCGTATGGTCTGAGCACTGACAGGCTATCCCCCCCCCCCCACCCCTTCAACCTCTGCAGCAATGCTGGCAGCACTCATACATCTATTTCCCAAATTCAACCCCTGGATATGACGCTGAGCACGTGCACTCAACTTCTTTGGTGGACCATGGTGAGGCCTGTTCTGAGTTCTGTTGAATGAATAAATGACTTGTATATCGCTCTCATGCGAACTGAATCGCCTCTAGGCGCTTTTTGCAGCCAGTGTCTGCTTGGCTGGTGCAGTCATTTTACCCCGTAGGATCTTGCTTGGGACACACAGTCATACACACATATATACAGGGCCAATTTGGACAAGATCCAATTACCATACATACCCGAATATAAGCCGAGGCATCTAATTTTACCACAAAAAATGGGAAAACTTATGGACTCGAGTATAAGCCTAGGGTGTCCATGTGCATGCCTCACTGTGCCTCACTTTGCCTCACTGTTTCCATGTGCATGCCTCACTGTGCCCATGCCTCACTGTGCCCATGCCTCACTGTGCCCATGCCTCACTGTGCCCATGACTGACGTTTAACATGGGAGTCTATGGAAGGGGTGCCTGGGTTTGAAAAATCGGTGCTACCCGGCTGTAGGTTTCCCAGACAAATAACTTTGCACACTTATAGAGGAGAAATGGGGCTACATGTGTGCCAAGTTTCAGGTTCAGGGAACCTACTAGACTTGTGCACAACGGAAAAATTAGTTTAGTTTCGGTTCGTTTCTTTTCGGTCCTGTTGATTCATAATCGTTTGTAATTTTGCTAGACGGGATTTTTCGTGTTCGGACTAATTCGTATTTTTGCAAGCGACATTTTTCGTTGAATCGGAATGATTCGTATTAATGTAAGCCTTATTTTTCGTTGATTTATAATTCGTACTTTCGGTAGAGTACATTGTTTTTCGTTGATTCTGGACACAACTCCTACTTTCGTAACTTTTTTTGGGTTCGTTGATTCGTAATTTTCCGTGTCTCTCTCACAACGACGCTGCCTATTATGCCTAATGTGCTTCGAATGGATTTGTACTTTTTTAAATACATAGCGGTTATTTGTAACGAATCTCGTATTTTACTTTAGTTTTATACATGCGGCTATAGCCTCCGCCCCTGTACACCATTTTGAGAGGGAGTTCAGCACGGTGAGGGAGAAGCAGAGAGCAGAGCAGAGTGTAATTGTGCTTCAAATGGATTCGCACATTCGTAACTTTTTTCATAACGAATTATGCCGAAGACATTCGGGCATTCGCTATTTGCGATATAATTTATTTTGGATTCCGTTTTTTTCGTAATTGCTTTGTTCGGAAATTCGAATGCTTCCGAATGTCCGAAAGTTGCTAAATTCGGACGAATTTCGATTCGTTACGAAACAAATTGCACAAGCCTAGAACCTACGACCGTCCAGTTCCAGGTCCCCAAATCACAGGAGAAATGACAGTTTAACATGGGAGTCTATGGAAGGGTGCCCGGGTTTAAAAAAAATCGGTGCTCCCCGGCCGTAGGTCCCCCGGACAACAAACTTTGCACACTTGTAGAGGAAGAGTGAGGCTACATGTGTGGCAAGTTTGGCTGGTACCGGGTCCGCAAAGTCCGGGAGATCAGGCGCAAAAAGGTGACTTGAGTATAAGCCAAGGGGGGGCATTTTCAGCACAAAAAAAAAATGTGCTGAAAAACTCGGCTTATACTCGGTAACCTACCAGCACGTCTTTGGAGTGTGGGAGGAAACCCACACAGACACAGGGAGAACATGCAAACTCCAGGCAGATGGTGTCGTGGTCGGGATTCAAACCAGCAACCCTTTTGCTGCTAGGTGAAAGTGCTAACCACCACCACTGTGCTGCCCCTAAACTGCTGTATGGTCTTGGCCACCGTGCTGCAGCTCAGTTTCAGGGTCTTGGCAATCTTCTTATAGCCTAGGCCATCTTTATTTAGAGCAACAATTCTTTTTTTCAGATCCTCTGAGAGTTCTTTGCCATGAGGTGCCATGATGAACTTCCAGTGACCAGTATGAGAGAGTGAGAGCGATAACAACAAATTTAACACACCTGCTCCCCATTCACACCTGAGACCTTGTAACACTAACGAGTCACATGACACCGGGGAGGGCCCAATTTGGACATTTTCACTTAGGGGTGTACTCACTTTTGTTTCCAGCGGTTTAGACATGAATGGCTGTGTGTTGAGTTATTTTGAGGGGACGGCAAATGTACACCGTTATACAAGCTGTACACTCACTACTTTACATTGTAGCAAAGTGTCATTTCTTCAGTGTTGTCACATGAAAAGATAGAATAAAATATTTACAAAAATGTGAGGGGTGTACTTACTTTTGTGAGATATTGTTTATAGCTCCAACAATTTAAACACCACTTTACGCTTGTTGGTCAAGAATGCACCTGCGTTTTCAAGATGTGTAGGGGTGCCGTTAAAAACTAACTACAACCGGTGGTGTCTGCAGGAGGCAGCACCTCCCCATGCAGGGCGCATGCTGTGGCCAAGATGCTTTGGTTTGCTGCCTCAGCATTTTTAATACAGGCTGCACCGCCTGTCAGACTCACCCACTGGTATCAACTTGGGCCACACGATGTGTCCAATGCTTGGCTCGCATATGCAGCACAGTCCTGAAATGTAAAACCGTCATTCAGCAACTAAAAAAAGTAATACCGTATATACTCGAGTATAAGCTGAGTTTTTCAGCCCTTTTTTTAGGCTGAAAATACCCCTCTCGGCTTATACTTGAGTCTGTGTACCTGAAATTCTTGACAGGCTGCGGGCGTCCATTCATTGTTTAAAAGTTGCCGTCTCCTCCTGGTCCCGTTCCGTGATAGGACACTGTGTTCAGTGTTCCTCCTATCACAGACGTCTGAGGATGAAAAGACGTCTGTGATTGGCGTAACACTGAACACAGTGTCTGCTGGGAAACGCCTATCACGGAACAGGACCAGGAGGAGACCGCGACTTTTAAACAATGAATGGACGCCCGCAGCCTGTTAAGAATTTCAGGTACACTGATCGGGCACAGTGAGGTTGCAATGGGCACAGTGAGGTTGCAGTGGGCACAGTGAGGTAATGGGCACAGTGAGGTTGCAATGGGTACAGTGAGGTTGCAATGGGCACAGTGAGGTTGCAGTGGGCACAGTGAGGTAATGGGCACAGTGAGGTTGCAATGGGCATAGTGAAGCATGCAAATGGGCACAGTGAGGTAATGGGCACAGTGAGGTTGCAATGGGCATAGTGAGGCATGCAAATGGGCACAGTGAGGCGGCAAATGGGCACAGTGAGGCGGCAAATGGGCATTGTTGACCCTCTTTTCCGCTTACAGTAGCTGCTGAAATTCTCACCCTCGGCTTATACTCGAGTCAATACGTTTTCCCAGTTTTTTGTGGTAAAATTAGGTGCCTCGGTTTATATTCAGGTATATACGGTAATAAAAAAAAAAAATAGGTGGCAGAAGGCGGCAGTAGCACCTCCTGAACACCTGCCAACCGCTGCTCTACTGCTCTGCGTGGGATCACTTTTCAGGGGGCAACAAACCTTGCCACCAGTGTGAACAATCCCTAAAAAGAGGAATATGCTGTACATTTCATTATATGTGTTGAATGTATATGTAATCTAAATACGGTATTTTTATGGGGTAGTGGCCCTTTAAGCATTGAGTCTAGGAAGCTGTGTGGATTGTTCTAGACTCTGCGGAGTCATTCCTCCTCGGTGTGACAATCATATAATACACTCTGTTTGCTTTTGTCCGCTGTGAACGCCGTGCTGATCCCCTTTCCTCCCCGCTGACAGCTGCATAGACCTTTTTAATGCACAGAGTCTCAAAATAGGCTTTATAGGAGAGCAGACGGGACTTAGTCAAAGAGTGACAATTACATGGTAACAAATACAATGACATTAAGTTATATCAGGACACCGCGATACGGAGAGATGCGTCGGCATTTTACAAGGCAACAAACATGTGCGCTTAAAGGAAGTAAACATTTTATTGGGAGTTTGTGTTATCAGGTTTACTCAGGGTAGTTTTTGAAGCTGCATTAAAATTTTGCAATATATATATATATATATATATATATATATATAATATAAACCCTATATTGTCAAAAGTATTGGGACGCCTGCCTTTACACGCACATGAAATTTAATGGCATCCCAGTCTTAGTCCGTAGGGTTCAATATTGAGTTGGCCCCGCCCTTTGCAGCTATAACAGCTTCAACTCTTCTGGGAAGGCTGTCCACAAGGTTTAGGAGGGTGTCTAAGGGAATGTTTCACCATTCTTCCAGAAGCGCATTTGTGAGGTCAGGCACTGATGTTGGATGAGAAGGCCTGGCTCTCGTAGTCTCCGCTCTAATTCATCCCAAAGGTGTTCTGTCAAGTTAAGGTCAGGACTGTGCAGGCCAGTCAAGTTCCTCCACCCCAAACTCGCTCATCCATGTCTTTATGGACCTTGCTTTGTGCACTGGTGCACAGTCATGTTGGAACAGGAAGGGGCCGTCCCCAAACTGTTCCCATAAACTTGGGAGCATGAAATTGTCCAAAATGTCTCAATATGCTGATGCCTTAGGAGTTCCTTTTACTGGAACTAAGGGGCCAAGCCCAACCCCTGAAAAACAACCCCACATCATAATCCCCCCTCCACCAAATGATTTGGACCAGTGCACAAAACAAGGTCCATAAAGACATGGATGAGCGAGTTTGTGGTGGAGGAACTTGACTGGCTGTGGAGGAACTTGAATGGAGCTGTGCAGATGAGCCCGGGACAGTAGGGCGGTCAATATCGCTATACAAAGGAAGGAGGTCAGCAATGACAGCTTGTACATCCACTTAATGACAGGTGTGCTTTATAGTGATCTATTGCACCAGCACACGGTATGGCTTGTTGTGCCAAATGCTTCTATAAAAAAAACAAGTATGTCTGATTTATGTGTACAGGTATCACCCGGACCATTGTGGTCACCAAGAGTTCACCTGTCATTGTCTTCTGTATATAGACAGAGGGGAGATGAAAGGATCCGCTTGTGATAACAGCTTAATGTGATGCTGATGTAAATTTCCCCAAGGTGTGAGCATTCCTAGGCTGTGAAGTGTAAGTGTAGAGCCAAGGCGTGTGAGAGACAACTAGAAATACATTCCTGGCAGAAACATGTGTGTGTGTGTGGGGGGTGCAGGATCCCTGTGTCTGCCGGACTTCATTATTGTCAGTATCTTATATATGACATGATATGCATTATATCTTCCTTCCTTCCCCTCCTTGCCCCTCTATTGTCTTTTCACTTCTTCTTCTCTCCCCACTCCATCTTCTCCCATCTCCTCTCCTCTTCTCTTTTTTTTCTCCTCTCCTCTTTTCTCTCCTCTACTATTTTTTCTTATCTCCTCTCCTCCTCTTTTCTCTTTTTTCTCCTCTTTTCTCTTTTTTCTCCTCTTTTCTCTTTTTTCTCCTCTTCTCTTTTTTCTCCTCTTCTCTTTTCTCTCCTCTTCTCTTTTCTCTCCTCTTCTCTTTTCTCTCCTCTTCTCTCTCCTCTCCTCTTCTCTCTCCTCTCCTCTTCTCTCTCATCTCCTCTTCTCTCTCCTCTCCTCTTCTCTCTCCTCTCCTCCCCTCTTTTCTCTCCTCTTTTCTCTCCTCGACCTTTCCTCTCCTCTCCTCTTTTCTCTTCTCTCCTCTCCTCTTTTTTTTCCCCTTCTCTTTTTTCTCTCCCCTCCTCTTTTCTCTCCTCTCCTCTTTTTTTCTCCTCTCCTCTTTTCTCTTCTCTCCCCTCCTCTCCTCTTCTTTCTCCCCTTCTCTTTTCTCTCCTCTCCTCTTTTCTGTCCTCTCCTCTTTTTTCTCCTCTCCTCTCCTCTTTTCTCTCCTCTCCTCTTCTCTTTTTTCTCCCTTTCTATTTTCTCTCCTCTCCTCTTTTTCTCTCCTCTCCTCTTTTTCTCTCCTCTCCTCTTTTTTCTCTCCTCTCCTCGTCTCTTTTTTCTCCTTCTCTTTTTTCTCCTTCTCTTTTCTCTCATCTCCTCTTTTCTCTCATCTCCTCTTTTCTCTCATCTCCTCTTTTCTCTCATCTCCTCTTTTCTCTCTCTTCTCTTTTCTCACTACACTTTTTTCTTCCCTCCTCTCCTCTGCTTATTTTTTTCCTCTCCTTTTTTTCTCTCTCCTCTTTTTTCTCCTCTTCTCTCTTTTCCTCCTCTCCTCTTCTTGTCTCTCTTTTTTCTCCTCTCCTCTTCTCTTCTCTCCTCTTCTCTTTTTTCCTAATTTCCTCTTCTCTTGTTTTCTCCTCTCCTCTTGACCCTTTTTTTCCCTATTCTCTTTGTTCTCTTCTCCTCTTCTCTTTTTTCTTATTTCTTCTCCTCTTTTCTTTTCTCTCCTCTACTCTTTTTTCTTCTCTCCTTTTCTCTTTTTTCCTCCTCTCCTTTTTTTTCTTTTTTGTCACCCTCTCTTTTTTCCTCCTTTTCTCTTTTTTCCTTATTTCCGCTTCTTTTTTTTTGTCTCCTTTCCTCTTCTCTTCCCCTCTCCTTCACTCACCTTCTCTCCTCTCTCTCCTCTCTTGTATGTAGCTGCTTGCTGGGAGTTCAGCTTTAAAGCGGAGGTCCACCCAGAATTTTTTTTACATTAAAAATCCTATAAAAAAAAGAAAAAATTAATAGAAAAAAAAAATGTTATACTCACCTGAAACTCCTGTTGCTATGCGGAAGTCCCCTAATCTGCCTCTAATGTGCCTCTTCTCATCCACGGTGGGTCTCCTTCCGTTTCCTCTTCTTGTGAATGGGGCGCTCTGCCTTCTGGGAACTGTGTGTATCCCAGGAGGCAGCCGCCCATTCACAAAGCGCCGTGCGAGTGGCGCATGCGCAGTAGGAAATGGGCAGTGAAGCTGTAAGTCTTCACTGCCTGTTTCCCTTAGTCAGGATGGAGGAGCCGGGACCTGACAGCAGCGATCAATCGCCGTGGCGGGACCGACATCGCGGGCGAGTAGGACAGGTAAGTGTCCTTATTAAAAGTCAGCAGATACACTGTTAGTAGCTGCTGACTTTAAAAAAAAGAAAAAAAAATCTGGCTGCACTTCCGCTTTAAATAGTGTCTTAACCTTAGAAAAAAGTAATATACTGTTATATACCAATCCTTAGATGTGGTAGATTTTTTTTCCTTTTCCCTTCCTTCTCCTCCCTTCTCTTTTCTTCTGGTCTCCCATCCCCTCCTCTCTACTACTCTTCTCTCTTCTTTTTTCCTTCAATTCATTTTTACTTTTAAATCATTTCTTTTCACCTACAATAATTATTGGTGCTAATGGTCTAAGGCAGGGGGGTCTCCAAACTTTCTAAACAAAGGTCCAGTTTACTGTCCTTCAGACTTTAGAGGGGCCAGAGTGAGCAGTGGAGATAGAAAATGCCCCAGTGGGAGTAAAAAAAGTGCCTGTAGTCAGTAGAAGGAGGAATAGTGACCCATCATTGGTAGTAGTGTGGGGAATAGTGCCCCATTGTTTATATCAGTGGGAGGAATAGTGCCCCATCACTGGTGTCAGTGGAAGGAAAAATGTCCCCTTGTTGGTGTCCAGTGGGAGGGAAATGGTGCCCTCTTATTGGTGTCAGTGGGAGAAATAAGGCCCCCTTATTGGTGTCAGTGGGAGGAAAAATAGCCCATTTTTGGCGTCAGTGGAAGGAATGGTGCCCCCCTTGTTGGTGTCAGTGGGAGGAATAGTGCCCCGAGTGCCAGATAAAGGCAAGCAAAGGCCGCATTCGGAGACCACTGGTCTAAGGCACATGTCAAGCACAAGGCCCATGGCCTGAATCAAGCCCATCAGGCCTTGTCAAGTGGCCCTTGCACCCAGTTTTGCAGCCAGAACGTGCTTGAACTCTATTCCGCCACCTCTGGCTCTCACCCTCCGCTCCCGCTCCCCGCTGTCACTTGTAAACACAGAAGCATTCTGTGCTTATAAGGGACAGCTTTGCTCTCAGTGGTTCCTGGATCTAATCACACCCCTGAACTCTGCACTTTGTGCAAAGGGCACCCCTGGAACTGCACTCTGTACATAGAGACCCCCTGAACCCTTCATTCTGTACATAACACACTCTTGAACCCTGCACTCAGTATGTAGCGCATCCATAAGCCTCTGCACTTTGTGCATAGGTCACCCCTGGAACTGCACTCTGTACATAGAGCACCCCTGAACCCTGTACTCTGTACATAACACACTCCTGAACCCTGCACTCAGTATGTAGCTCACCCATAAACCATGCACTCTGTATATAGCGCACTACTGACCTCTGCACTCTGTACATAGCACACCCCTGAACTCTGCACTTTGTACATAGCGCACTCCTGAACTCTGCATTCTGTACGTAGCGCAAACTAGATACAACCAGCCCTTTGCGAGCATACATACTGCTGATGCAGCTCACAATGAAATTGAGTTTGACACCCCTGATCTAAGGTTTTCCGAATGCCAAAAAAAACACACATTCTCCTCAGGCACAGGAATCATTAACAGTACATTAATCAGCCCATTGTGATGACCTTGGATCAGTCAGCTCTGCCTGAGCTGATAACAATCACCGCTTGTCAGTTTTCCACTAAAATGCCTCGTACACACGACCGTTTTTTCTGACGGGAAAACTGCTATGAGAGCTTTTGGTCGGGAATCCCGGCCGTGTGTATGCTCCATCACAATTTTTCCCATGGGAAAACTTCCGGACAAAAAAAAGAGAGCAGGATCTATTTTTTCC
Source organism: Rana muscosa (assembly GCA_029206835.1). Classification (NCBI taxonomy): domain Eukaryota; kingdom Metazoa; phylum Chordata; class Amphibia; order Anura; family Ranidae; genus Rana; species Rana muscosa. Next base: position 311,763,476 of record CM055122.1, read on the forward strand.
CGTCAGGAAAAAATCCTGCTGGGAAATCGAACGTCTGTATGGTTTTCCGACGGGCAAAAAAACGCGCATGTTCAGAATCAAGTATGAGACGGGAGCGCTCGTTCTGGTAAAACTAGTGTTCGTAATGGAGATAGCACATTCGTTACGCTGTAACGGACTGAAAAGCACGAGGCTGAAAAACGTGAATCGTCTCTCACCAAACTTTTACTAACATGAGGATCAGCAAAAGCAGCCCAAATGGTGGCGCCGTTGCAATGAAACTTCCCCTTTATAGTGCCGTCGTACGTGTTGTACGTCACCGCGCTTTGGACGGGCGGACTTTTATCTGAGTGTGTGTATGCAAGGCAGGCTGAGAGTAATTCTGTCGGGAAAACCGTGGGTTTTTTATCCGACGGGAAAACCGGTCGTGTGTAGTAGGCAAAAGACATTTAACAAATGACTTTAATATCATCTGTCCATCATGTGGAGCTGCGAAGATCCCGGTTATTCCTGTCTGCTCCTAATCTGAAGGAACGTTATTTGCTGTGATGATAATAAGCGTGCATTCATCAGATCTTTCCATGAGACTAACAATAAGACCTCCCCAGTAATGACAGTCTTCATCACCCTGGCATGGTGCCACCGCTGACTCACCTATGCTCACCCAAACATTGTATATTTCTATGCAGCTGGACTTTTTTTTGTAATTTTGTTTATTCATTCAGAATTGGCTTTCATCGTACCTTCATTTAAAACACATTTTGATCTTTACTCTTTTTCGTGGATCTTCTAAAGAACATTTCCAGCCTGAAAAAGGCGGCCAGAACTCCAGCAAACAGATAAATACCTGCATGAAATGTATACACTATACTAAAAGTATTGGGCCGCCTGCCTTTACACGCACATGAACTTTAATGGCATCCCAGTCTTAGTCCGTAGGGTTCAATATGGAGTTGGCCCACCCTTTGCAGCTATAACAGCTTCAACTCTTCTGGGAAAGGCTGTCCACAAGGTTTAGGAGTGTGTCTATGGGAATGTTTGACCATTCTTCCAGAAGCGCATTTGTGAGGTCAGGCACTGATGTTGGATGAGAAGGCTTGGCTCGCAGTCTCCACTCTAATTCATCCCAAAGGTGTTCTATCCGGTTGAGGTCAGGACAGTTAAGTTCCTCCACCCCAAACTCGCTCATCCATGTCTTTATGGCATGGGAACAAGGTGCTGTGTCAGGGGGGTCCCCTCTGGTAAGATACTCTTAAATGTTGAAGGTAGGGATGAGCCGAACACCCCCCGGTTCGGTTCGCACCAGAACCTGCGAACGGACCGAAAGTTTGCGCAAACTTTAGAACCCCATTAAAGTCTATGGGACTCGAACGTTCGAAATCAAAAGTGCTAATTATAAAGGCTAATATGCAAGTTATTGTCCTAAAAAGGGTTTGGGGACCCGGGTCCTGCCCCAGGGGACATGTATCAATGCAAAAAAAAAGTTTTAAAAACGGCCGTTTTTTCGGGAGCAGTGATTTTAACCACTTGAGGACCGCCGCACGTCGATGTACGTCGGCAGAATGGCACAGCTGGGCACATGGGCGTACAGGTACGTCCCCTTTAAGAGCCCAGCTGTGGGGCGGCGCGCTCGTGACCCGGTCCTCTTCTCCGTGACCGTCCCCGCGGGAACAGCGGACCCAATCGCCGCTGGTGTCCCACGATCGGGTCACAGAGAGGAAGAACGGGGAGAGGTAAGTGTAAACAATCCTCTCCCCGTGCTTCCTAGTGAGCCTGTCACTGATTGTCTGTTCCCTGTCATAGGGAACGATGATCAGTGACATCACATGCTAAGCCACGCACCCACACAGTAAGTAAAACACATCAGGGCACGCTTAACCCCTACAGCGCCCCCTCCTGGTTAACCCCTTCACTGCCAGTGTCATTTTCACAGTAACCAGTGCATTTTTATAGCACTGATCACTGTGAAAATGACAATGGTCCCAAAAATGTGTCAAAAGTGTCCGATGTGTCCGCCATAATGTCGCAGTCACGAAAAAAATCACTGATCGCCGCCATTACTAGTAAAAAAAAAATAAATGCCATAAAACTATCCCCTATTTTGTAGACGCTATAACTTTTGTGCAAAACCAATCAATAAACGCTTATTGCGATTTTTTTTTACCAAAAATATGTAGAAGAATACGTATCGGCCTAAATGAGGAAAAAAAAAAGTTTTTTTATATATTTTTTGGGGATATTAATTGTCGCTCTATTTTTGTTTATAGTGCAAAAAAAAAAAACGCAGAGATGATCAAATACCACCAAAAGAAAGCTCTATTTGTGGGGAAAAAAAGGACGTCAATTTTGTTTGGGAGCCACGTCGCACAACCGCGCAAATGTCAGTTAAAGCGTCGCAGTGCCGAATCGCAAAAAGGGGCCTGGTCCTTATGCTGCATATTGGTCCGGGGCTTAAGTGGTTAATGATAATTAAAGTGAAAAAAAAAAGTGAAATATTCCTTTAAATATCGTACCTGGGGGGTGTCTATACTATGCCTGTGAAGTGGCACGTGTTTTCCGTGTTTAGAACTGTCCCTGCACAAAATTACATTTCTAAAGGAAAAAAAGTCATTTAAAACTGCTTGCGGCTTTAATGTAATGTGTGGTCCCGGCAATATGGACCACTAACTGAAAATACTGCAGCTCCCTGCCTGTGGTATTAGTATGAGAACACCACCAACTGTATTGAGGTACCTTAAGGGGCACCCTCTGCAAAGGACACAGTACACTAAGTGAAAATACTTGCAGCTCCCTGCCTGTGGTATTGGTATGAGAACGCCACAAATTGTATTGAGGTACCCCTGCAAAGAACACAGTACACTAAGTGAAACACTGCAGCTAGCACAATCACCTGCCTGCCTGTCAGTATAGAGAATAACAGGAACGGATCTAGCTAAACTGAATAGTGTATAAATATATATACAACACCTAGGATGCATATATATCCTCTACACACTGTAACTGCAGCTAACTGACTCGCCTGCCTGCTCTATCTAACTCAATATAAATGACACTATATCTCTCTCTCTCTCTCTCTCTTTGTCTTCTAACCAACGCCGCAACACACTACACAAGGCCGCTACGCCGGTGGCCTTATATAGTGTGGGGTGTGTACCTACTCCTCTGAGCCATGATTGGCCAAAGCCACCCTGGCTTTGGCCAATTACGGCTCTCCGTTCTTACCGTGCTGTGATTGGCCAAAGCATGCGGGTCATAGTGAATGCTTGGCCAATCATCAGCCAGCAATGCACTGCGATGCCGCAGTGAATTATGGGCCTTGACGATCAAGTCGAATTTGGCGCGAACGACCCATAATGTTCAAAATTCGGCGAACAGCCGAACAGGCGATGTTCGAGTCGAACATGGGTTCGACTCAAACTCGAAGCTCATCCCTAGTTGAAGGCATGTAGTCTGGTATGATTCAGGAAGTGGGGGGGGGGCTCACATGTATCCATTCCTTCTCCTTGCCAGCCAGGCTGCATGTTTGGATTAAGGGTATGGATTTTGCAGGGACCCCTTGCTTTTTGTTTTGATATTTTTGTGAGGGGTTCCCCTAATAAAATCCATACCAGATCCCAGTGGCGGCTGGTGAGTTTTATTTTTGGGGGGTGGCATACAAGCACCCCCCCCCCTCCGGGCGGCCAGCAGCACAGCACTGACAGCACCCCCCCTTCAGGAGGCCGGCGGCACTGCACTGACATTTGTGTTAGCTGGGGGGAAGGGGGAACAGGTTTTGTGCTAGGAGGGGGGATTTGTGCTATAAAAGTAAAATGGTAGAGGGGAAATGTTTTGGGAGCATTTGCGATATGAGGGGGGAAATTTGTGTGTATGTGTGTGTGTGTGTGGGGGGGGAGGTATTGCTAGGTTAGGGGATTAGGGGAGGGGAATTTATGCTGGAAGGAGGGGAATTTGGAGCGGGGGGGGGGGGGATTGGAGGAGTAGCGGATTTTTGCTAGGAGGGATTCGGGGGGGAGGGGTTTTAAAGATTTGTGCTGGTAGGGGTGATTTCAGCAGAGGGGCGGATTTGTACTGGGAGGAGGGGAACTTTTTGCTTAGGGGACAAGCATACAGAATAGTGCTCAATTTTTTTTGGGGGGGGGGGAGATACCGCTTGGTCGGAGGGGCACAATTTGGCGTGTTTGCCCTGGGCTCTAGATGACCTTGTCCCGGCACTGCCACTTAGTACCCTCCAACTTCTTTTGTCTCTGGCAGATGCATGGTGCTGAAAGCCTTCTCCCCTTTTGCGGTCCGGCTTCGGGAGCTCTGACCTCTATGTGCCTGCTGTAAAACTCTAAGGCCCCTTTCACACTGGGGCGTTTTTCATGCGGTTTAGCGCTAATAATAGCGCTGTTATACCGCATGAAAAAATCCTGCCCTGTGCCTTCAATGTGAAAGCCCGAAGGCTTTCACTCTGAAGCGGTGCGTTAGCAGGACCACTCCAAAAGTCCTGCTAGCCGCTTCTTTACAGCGGTAAAGGAGCGGTGTGTTCACCGCTCCTTTACCGCGGTCTCCCATTGAAATCAATGGGACAGCGCGGTAATACCGCCCGCAAACCGCGGCAATAGCCGCGGTTTGCGGGCGGTATTAACCCTTTTTCGGCCGCTAGCGGGGGTTAAATTAACCCCCCTAGCGACCGCATACCGCGGTAAGAACGACAGTTTAGCAGCGCTGAAAATCGCGCTGCTATACCGCCACCGCACCTGCCCGCCCCAGTGTGAAAGGGGCCTAAATGAGAATTTTTGCTAACCCTGAAAGCATGTAAGCTGCCTTTGCTGACCTTCTAAAAAATATTAGCTGCTGACTGTTATGCTAATTCAGAGGCTTCAGTACATTCTGAGTCGCTGACCCAGAACATGTATAGAAATCAGGAGTTCTGAATTTGCTCTGACTTTGTTTGCTGTACGCTTGGTTCCGCTCAAAAAATCACGGAGGACTTAAAGGATAAGTTCACCTTTCATAACACCCATGTTACACCCATAGTCATATATGAATATATGAATGGAACCCTCTATGACACCCCAAAGGCTGGATAGCACTCCCAGAGGCAGGCTAGCTTTTCACCCCAGGGTTGAGTACATGGTTGAAATAAAGGGAACCGAGAAAGGATATTGGGCGCCAGTCACCTTTTTGTCTTTCTAAAGTTTCATTGCAGAACGATTAAGAAGGTGAGTGTCATGGATATGCACTAATGTCTGTCTGCCATCTTACCTTTCCTTCTCATGTGTTCATCTTAGAGGCCAGACCCTTTCACCTGGCTTCCTTTATAATCTCATCCCAGCCCGACTCCACCCCAGGGCCTATCACAGAACACTATATTAACCTGTGCACTGCAAGCCTGCTTTGCTGATCAACGTGTTTGTTAAGCATCGTGTGTTTGGGTTCCTGCCTGCTGTGTGCTACGTCTGTCTCTCTGTTACGATATTGGCTTGTTCCTGACTATCCCTGTCTGCTTGTGACCCTTGACCTTCGGCTTGTCCTTCGTTATCCTTGTCTGCTTGTGACCCTTGACCTTCGGCTTGTCCTTCACTATTCTTGTATCTTGTGCTGCTGCTTCCCCTCTTTCCTCCTTACCCTACGGGGCGTGAGCTAGGAGACTCTAGGTGCCGCGACCTGGACCTAGCTGCAGCGCAACATCCTCACCACTAGAGGCTCTGGAGAAGACCTGCTGGGTCTTAGACTCCGCGCCCTGGGGAATCTTGGCTCTAGCTTCCTGTGGGATCCCGGTTGTGCTCCTCTGGTCCTGCTTTCCACAACCACCCAGTTCCCTATCCACAGCAGTCAGCCATAGGGTTCACTATCTTGTGGTGCACTCCTGTCCCCCTATGGTGTGCATCTGTCATCTGGTCACAGGTGACCTGACAGTGAGGGTTAGGCTGCATTCACACTTCAGCGTTTTGAATCGCGGGCAAATTTGCCGCGAATCTGCCCACGATTTGAAAGCGCTGATGTGTGAATGACAAATCAAGGGACTCGCATTTGAGATGCCATTGTTTGAATGAGATTGATAGAAACCCACACATATAGGCCTAAGTTGTTGCCAACATCCCAAATTGGAACCATACAGAAAGGGTATCCCCCAAAATACACAAAGGGAATTTTAAGGCAACTAGTAACCAAATATAGTTAATACATTGTATTTGCACAATATAAAAAATTGGTGCATACATCACCATATAACAAACATATAAAAATATGACAGAGTTGAGTAGGATAAGAGTATTCTCCTGGAGCTTAGCCCAACGCGTTTCAGAACCTGTGAAGATTCTTTTTTTCAGGGGCATTCCATAAGGAGATTAACAAATTGCAACACTCTATAATAAAACACAACACACATTAAGAATCAGGGGTTAGGGACATGCATTTGTATTCAGCCCCCTTTACTCTAACCAAAACCTAGTGGAACCAATTGCCTTCAGAAGTCACCTAATTAGTAAATAGAGTCCACTTGTGAGTAATTGAATCTCAGTATAAATACAACTGTTCTATGAAGCCCTTAGATGTTTGTTAGAGAACCTTAGTGAGCAAACAGCATCATGAAGGCCAAGGAACACACCAGACAGGTCAGGGATAAAGTTGTGGAGAAGTATAAAGCAGGGTTATGTTATGAAAAAATATCCCAAGCTTTGAACATCTCACGGAGCTCTGTTCATTCCATCACAGGAAAATGGAAAGAGTATGGCACAACTGCAAACCTACCAAGACATGGCCGTCCACCTAAACTGACCGGCCCGGGCAAGGAGAGCATTCATCAGAGAAGCAGCCAAGAGGCCCATGGTAACTCTGGAGGAGCTGCAGAGATCCACAGCTCAGGTGGGAGAATCTGTCCACAGGACAACTATTAGTCGTGCTTCTCCACAAATCTGATCTTTATGGAAGAGTGACAAGAAGAAAGTCATTGTTGAAAGAAAGTCATAAGAAGTCCAGTTTGCAGTTTGTGAGAAGCCATGTGGGGGACACAGCAAACATGTGGGGGACACAGCAAACATGTGGAAGAAGGTTCTCTGGTCAGATGAGACAAAATTCAACTTTTTGGCCTAAAAGCAAAACGCCATGTGAGGCGGGAAACTAACACTGCACATCACCCTGAACACACCATTTTCTTCAGCAGGGACAGGGGACCTACGCTTTCCCCGACTTGTTCATTCCCCGACTTAGTTGGGGTAGGCGGTACACTTTGGTGGGGGTCGGCCATGCCCAGTGACCTTTGACCTCTGGGGACCCGCCCTCTGACCTTTGACCTCTGGGGGAGGTCCCTGTTCAAGAGCCTGGGTCCTAGCCTTGTTCTTAAAGGGAAAACCCTAACCCTAACCCTAACCCTAACCCCCTAACCCTAACACCCTAACCCCTAACCCTAACCCTAACCCTACCCCTAACCCCTAACCCTAAACCCTAACCCCTAACCCTAACCCCTAACCCTAAACCCTAACCCTAACCCCTAACCCTAACCCAACCCCAACCCCAACCCCAACCCTAACCCTACCCCTAACCCTAACCCCTAACCCTAACCCTAACCCTAACCCCTAACCCTAACCCTAACCCTAAACCCTAAACCCTAACCCTAACCCCTAACCCTAAACCCGACCCTGACCCTGACCCTAACCCTAGGTCAGAGAAGATGGATGGAGCCAAATACAGGACAATCTTAGAAGAAAACCTGTTAGAGTCTCCAAAAGACTTGAGACTGGGGGGAGGTTCACCGTCCAGCAGGACAACAACCTTAAACATACAGCCAGAGCTACAATGGAATGGTTTAGATCAAAGCATATTCATGTGTTAGAATGGTCCAGTCACAGTCCAGACCTAAATCACATTGAGAATCTGTGGCAAGACTTGAAAATTGCTGATCACAGACGCTCTCCATCCAATCTGACAGAACTTGAGATATTTTACAAAGAAGAATGGGCAGAAATGTCCCTCTCTAGATGTGCAAAGCTGATAGAGACATCCCCAAAAAGACTTGTAGCTGTAATTGCAGATAAAGGGGGTTCTACAAAGTATTGACTCAGGGGGGCGCCATACAAATGCCCCCCCACACTTTTCACATATTTATTTGTAAAAAAATTAGAAAACCATTTATCATTTTCCTTCCACTTCACAATTATGTGCCACTTTGTGTTGGTCTATCACATAAAATCCCAATAAAATACATTTATATTTTTGGTTGCAACATGACAAAATGTGGAAAATTGCAAGGGGTATGAATACTTTTTCAAGGCACTGTATTTATACATTGTATCCTGTCACCAAGGAAAAAGGTGACAGGCGGCAGTACTGTAAATGCGTATGGAACATTTAGTCAGCAGAATAGACCCAATCAGAGCTCACTCTAATGCCACGTACACACGACCGTTTTTAATGTCATTGAAAAAAACTGCATTTTTCTCGACGTGATTCTTCTCAAGCCTGCCTTGCCTACACACTATTGTGGAAAAAAAATGCTTGCGCAAAGCACAGTGACGTACAACACGTACGACGGCACTATAAAGGGGAAGTTCCATTCGGATGGCGCCACCCTTCATGTTAGTAAAGTTTGTTGAGCGACGATTCGCGCTTTTCAGCCTCGTGCTTTTCAGTCCGTTACAGCGTGACCAATGTGCTATCTCCATTACGAACGCTAGTTTTACCAGAACGAGCGCTCCCGTCTCATCACTTGCTTCTGAGCATGCGCATTTTTTTTAACGTCGTTAAAGCCTACACACGGCCGTTTTTCATGACGAGAAAAACGACGATGTAAAAAACGACGTGAAAAATTAGAGCATGTTCCAATTTTTTCATGGCCAATTTTCACGACGTGAAAAATGCTCTGAAGCCCACACACAATCGTTTTTAATGACCATTTTAAAAAAGATGTAATTTTTCTCATCATTAAAAACGGTCGTGTGTACGCGGCATCAGAATACATTGATAAAACCCAGGAAAGTGTGACGCATGTGACAATATATCTTTGTGAAATATCAGTGAGACTAAACCGAGCCGAGCCATGTCACACTATATTCACAAAAGCCGACACCGCTGAGCTGGAGAACATGGAAAGGGTGAAAAAAAAAAAAAAAACTTGTTTGGCACCTGAAAGAGAAATTCCAAAAAAAGAATCCCGCGGGGCGGCTTATTCTCATTGGGCGACATCTGTTATTTTAGGTGAGTAAAGAAACGCACACCCCCTTGTTCCTTGTGTTATTATTAGCTTGAATAAACTGTCGTTGCACAAGGTGCAATCTCCACGGAACGCTGGAAAGACAACAGGATGACAGTGATTCCCGCGGCTCGCGCTTCTTACATGTCAGACTCTTCAGCAGAGCGTGATCACATGGCTGTCTGTATGAAAGTGACTTCTTCCAGGGATGATTTTCAATGCTGAACACTGTTCACAGCAATTGTGCCACTATAGAAAATAGGATGAGCTGAAGGCTAAAAGTGAATACTAAAAACAAGCCAAAAATGTAACAAAAAGGCACGAGCAGTTTAAGTTAAGGTGACCAGATTTTTAAAATGAAATCCGGGGACATATTTTTTTTTTTTACTAGTAATGGCGGCAATCATCGACTTTCTGCCCATCGTTGCCGCCCGCCTCACAGCCTGTCAAGTCTTACTCTCCGGGCCCCGGCTACTACTGGGTGGGGAGCGGACGAAGATCACTCCACCAGGGAAGGCAAGGAGATAAGCCGGCAGACGGCTGGCCGGGATTTGAGCCAAGGCAGAAGAACATGTGAGCGGAGCTGGATGGGCACCCGAAACTGAAGAAATATTCCCTCCACTCCGACCAGCACATGATCATCAGAAAGGGGCACAGATAATGGAAAAAAATACACCCCCCTAAGCTAGTAGGAGCGGAGGAGCGGGGGGGTGTAATTCAGATTTTTATTTTTATTTTTATTCTGCACTGACTGTCTTTGAAATTGCTCCAGCCCCTGTTCAAATCCAATCCAGGGACAAAACCGGGGACAGATTTGGTCCGGGGACAGTGTCCTCAATCCGGGGACTGTCCCCTGAAACCGGGGATGTCTGGTCACCCTAGTTTAAGTCACAGCTGAAGGCACTTCCATCTTCTTCACCCTGTCTTCCTTCCACGTTCTTGGGCTTCGGCGATATGTATGGCTCTGCCGCTCTGAAGGAACAGTATGCCGTTCAGGGCTGTCTTTTCGCATGGGCACGCTGGGCAGTTGCCCGGGGGCCCTACTTTCCAGCGACCCCAGCCAAGCATCATTCAGCCGCCTCCCGCACTAATATAGCCCCCGGCGGTGGCGGCGGCATGGCACTTTACTTGCAAGTACTGCAGTTCCTTGGCCTGGCAGTGGGGTAGGAGAGTGACAGGCGCCCCCATGCTTGCCGATAAGTGTGACTGGCCGGACCGGGTCTACGGGTAACTGGTGGAGGCGGAGCCTAAAGCTCCGCCTACCCTCCTCTGCGCAGCATCATCTTCTCCCCGAGTGCGAGCGGGGTCTGTGACGTCACGTGAGGTCAGTGAGGAGGAGAACTGGCCAGGGCTGTCTTTTCGCATGGGCACGCTGGCTGGAGAAGAGAGGAGACTTGGACAATTGGATGAAGGGGAACCCCCCCAGGCAGCAGGTACTACTACCGTACTAAAGTCACAACATCATCATCATGTGCATGTGTGCCAAGCAGCCAAATATAGTGCTCAATATGGATTAAATAAAATTATAATTATGCATAGCCATAGTTATCATGAATAAAGTGATTTTTGCAAGTAGTACCTGCTGTTGCACAAATCACTTTATTTATGTTATCTATGGCTATGCATAATTATAATTTATTTAATCCACATTGAGCACTATATTTGATTGGCTGCTTGCTTCTGCTTGGGCCTGGGCCTGGCACATAAAGACTCAATGCCGCGTACACACGGCCGTTTTTAATGTCATTGAAAAAAAAAACATTTTTCTCGACTTGATTCTTCTCAAGCCTGCCTTGCCTACACACTATCGTGAAAATAAATTCCTGAGCAAAGCGCGGTGACGTACAACACGTACGACGGCACTATAAAGGGGAAGTTCCATTAGAATGGTGCCACCCTTTGGGACGCTTTTGCTGATCCTCGTGTTAATAAAGTTTGGTGAGAGACGATTCGCGCTTTTCAGTCTTCGTGATTTTCAGTCCGTTACAGCGTGACGAATGTGATATCTCCATTACGAACGCTAGTTTTAACGAGCGCTCCCGTCTCATACTTCATTCTGAGCATGCCCGTTTTTTTTTCCCCTCGTAAAAGCATACACACTACCGTTTTTCACGATGTTAAAAAGAACGACGTGAAAAACGATGTGAAAAAATAGAGCAGGTTCTAATTTTTTTCAGGCCATTTTTCACGCCGTTAAAAATGCTCTGGAGCCTACACACGCGATCGTTTTTAATGACCAATTTAAAAAATGGCATTTCTTGTTCATACATCACGGGACACAGAGCAGCATAGTCATTACTATGTGGTTATATAGAATTACCTTCAGGTGCTGGCACTGGCAACTTCCAAAACAGGAAGTACCCTCCCCTATAAGCCCCTCCCATCCGGGAGTACCTCAGTTTTTTGCCAGTGTCTAAGGTGTTGGCCAAGGTTAACATGTATTCATCTGGGCTTGTGTACAGGTTCTCTGGGCCTTAGCAAGCTATTCCGGATCCGACCAAAAAAGCTTCATAGCTAAACGGTCGGTACCCGGGCCTTGCAGAGAAGAGCAGGGTTTTGCCTGTAATGCCTCTCTTAGGAGGGCTGGACCCTGGGATCCAGAGCTCTGGTCATACCCAAAACCAAGAGGCTATCTGTGCAGGGTGCTATACAGGTCCAGGGGAGTGGAATCCTTGGGAACCCGGTCCCTGAAGGTCTAGTACAATGCCTGCCGTGAGAGGTGAAGTTTGGGCTTCTGTGGACCAAACAAAGTCCTGCGGCGGGGTAAGTGGGGGCCCCTCAGGAACTTGGTTCTATTGAGGGGACCCCCAAGCCTAATATGTCTTTCTGCCTGTTACCTAAAGGTATTCCCGCTAATAGCTTTATATGCCTAAGAAATCCTAGAAATGTCTTTTCATAAAGGAAGTTTTAAAAACTGTAAACCTGGAAATGTTTTTCATAAAGGTGGTTTTAAAAAAAAAAAAAGACAAAAGTGCGGTACCTGTGTTTGTCCACTAGAGGCCGCTGTGGAACGTCTTTTTTTCTTGGGACTATTCCTTCCATGGTGAAAGTCCAGGCAGATGAGTGAGCTCTCTATCAGGGAAGCTGCATTCCTCTGTCATGCTGCCAAGTAGTTTCCTTCCATCCCCGAGTCCTGGTGAAACAGGGACCCTGGCTCCTCTCCCTACAGGGCGCCAAGAGCGCACACGTGCACGCGCGCGCGCGCACGCACACGCTTTCTTTTTATAGATTTAGCTTCAAAAAGGTGGGCGGAGCCTGGCGGATGACGCGCTCTGTGCGCCCAGCGCTTCTGCGCATGTGCGGGCGTCCCAGCAAGATAAAAGGACTCAGTCCACGCTGCTTGCTATGGACACAGAGCATGAAAAGGAGCTGGTAGCATGGTATAGGGGCTTACAGCGGGCGGTTGATACAGGCATCCCCAGAAAGACGCATTAGTAGACACCCACTGATGTACATAGCAGCAAATTGCATTAGACTATTTCAGTAAAGGGGTGTATTGCGGCTGGAATACCTCAGCTTTGAACTAAGGAATATGCCGCCTAAAAAACTCCGAGATATACCTCTCAGGAAGTGTAGGGGGTCTCCATCGGGCTCTGAGGATCTGGAGCAGTCATCTGCACCCTCCTCCCCTGAGAAATCAGAGGTTAATACCCCTAAGGAACCCCCAGGAGTGCCAGGTACTGTGGCTGTCCTCAGTCCACCTGCTCCTGCATATATAACAGAGGAGGTTTTTGCCTCAACTCTGGAGGGATTGGAGCAGAGATTGGCAGCATTGATCGCTTCTTCTCTACAGGAAAGAAAGCGCGCCAGATCTCCATCTCCTCCATTAGAGTGCCTGTTGGCAGAGCAACAGTCCCAGGAAGGGACCGACCTACCTGAAGGGGATCAGGAGGAGGTTAACTCTGTTTTTGAGGAATCGACAGTAGATGAACCATTTTCAGCATCACAGACTGAAAGATTGTGAGTCCAGACCCTAACTGACATGGTTCGATCTGCATTTAAAATGCCTCTTGTTGAACCATCATCTACTGCTGTCTCCTCATTGGGGTCGCTAAAAGCTCCCCAGGTTAATTGCTCCTTTCCAATACATCCATTATTGGAAGGACTTATATACCAGGACTGGGAACATCCTGATAAACTATTTGTTCCGCCTAAGAAATTTCCGGTGATCTATCCCATGGAGGAAAAGTTCACCCAGAGATGGAATGTTCCTACGGTGGATGCAGCCATCTCTTCTGTGAACAAATCACTGACATGCCCAGTAGATAATGTTCAAATGTTCAAAGATCCAGTAGATAAAAAATTGGAATCTTTATTAAAATCTGCTTTTTCCACAGCAGGGGCTGTTACACAGCCAGCAGTGGCAGCTATTGGGGTCTGCCAAGCTTTAAAGGATCAGATGAAAATGGTCCTGAGGGATTTGCCAGAACAGCAGGCCCAGGCTCTGGCTGATCTGCCTAGAGCATTATGCTTTGCGGTTGACGCCATCAAGGATTCTATCCATCAGGCCTCCCGCCTCACGCTGTCTTTGGTACATATGCGTAGGCTTCTGTGGCTCAAGAACTGGTCTGCTGAAGCTCCCTGTAAGAAGCTCTTAGTTAGCTTCCCATTTCATGGGGAACGCCTTTTTGGCGAAGACCTGGATAAGTATATCCAGAAGATTTCCAGTGGTAAAAGTACTCTCTTACCGAGTAAGAAGAGGTCTAGGGGTCCATCTTTTAAGAGGACTACCTCTCCTATCCCTGCGACGTCTGCTACTAAGCAGTTCCGACGGCCTCCTCGGTCAAACTCAGGGGGTAAAAATCAGGGACAGTCACAGGGTAATAAGAAACCCTGGATCCGAAGGGGTACTAAACCAGCCTCCAAGTCAAGCCTATGAAGGGCTGCCCCCACTCAAACGGGTGGGGGGAAGACTTCAGTTGTTCGCAGAGACCTGGCGGGAGACGATCAAAGACAGATGGGTGCTCTCCGCAGTAACTCTGGGATACAAGTTGGAGTTAAAAGAGTCTCCTCCTTCCCATTTTATGTGGTCAGGCATGCCAAGAGACCCTCTGAAAAGAGGGTCTCTCCTATTGGCGTTAGAACAACTATTGCTCCAAGGAGTAATTATGGAGGTTCCTATGGAAGAGTGGGGGTTGGGTTTCTACTCAAACCTTTTCACAGTCCCGAAACCAAACGGGGACATAAGACCCATATTGGACCTAAAGAGTCTAAACAAATTTCTAAACGTCCGGTCTTTCCGGATGGAGTCGATCCGATCGGTCACCGCTGCCCTACAGGGGGAGGAATGGTTAGCCTCGATCGACATCAAAGATGCTTACTTGCATGTTCCCATCTTTCCAGGTCATCAAAAATTTCTACGCTTTGCAGTAGAAGGGCGCCATTTTCAGTTCAGAGCCTTACCATTCGGTCTGGCCACAGCACCACGAGTGATTCCCTCCGCTACAATTGTTGCCTCGACTCCTTCGCAGAGTCAGGTTGGAAAAGAAGCCGGTGATCCTGGTGGCTCCAGCGTGGCCCCGAAGGGCCTGGTACGCGGAGATCATCAAAATGTCTGTGGGGAGTCCTTGGACCCTTCCACGTCGTCCGGACCTGCTTTCGCAAGGACCGATATACCACCCTTCCTTACTAACTCTAAGTTTAACGGCCTGGCTATTAAATCCCACATCCTAAAGAAGAGAGGTCTCTCTAACTCTGTGGTATCAACTATAATCAATGCCAGGAAGCCTGTATCCAGGCAGATCTACTATAGAGTTTGGAAGGCGTACATCACTTGGTGCGAGGCCAGAAAATGGCATCCACGTAAGTACGTTATAGGCAGAATTCTGGACTTCCTGCAGTGGGCTGTAGACAGGAAGTTTGCCTTAAGTACTATCAAGGGCCAGGTTTCGGCCTTATCAATACTATTTCAAAGGCCCCTGGCTATGCATTCACTTGTCAAATCCTTTATGCAAGGGGTGACTCGTATTATTCCACCGATTAAAGCTCCCATATGCCCATGGGATCTAAATTTGGTTCTGTCGGTTCTGCAGAAGCAGCCGTTTGAAACTTTGCGGCACATTTCCTTGGTTCTACTCACCAGAAAATTGATATTTTTAGTAGCCATATGCTCGGCTAGAAGAGTGTCGGAATTAGCCGCCATGTCCTGTAAGGAGCCATATCTGGTTATTCATAAGGACAGAGTAGTATTACGCCCTCACCCAGCCTTTCTTCCTAAGGTGGTATCGAAGTTTCATTTGAACCAAGATGTGGTTCTTCCTTCTTTTTTCCCCAAACCAAGCTCGGTAGAGGAAAAGTTATTACATTCTTTGGATGTAGTAAGAGCAGTTAAAACTTATCTAAAAGCCACTGCTCAGATTCGTAGAACGGATTCTTTGTTTGTTCTGCCGGAAGGCCCCAGAAAGGGTCAGGCAGCATCAAAATCTACTTTAGCCAAGTGGATTCGACAGGTCATAATACAAGCCTATGGCTTGAGAAGTAGACCGCCTCCGTTCAAAGTTAGGGCGCACTCCACGAGAGCAGTTGGAACTTCATGGGCAGTGCATCACCAGGCCTCCCTGGCTCAAATTTGTAAGGCCGCAACATGGTCTTCAGTACACACGTTTACTAGGTTCTACCAGGTGGACGTTAGAAGTCAGGAGGATGTCGCCTTTGGGCGCAGTGTGTTGCAGGCCGCAAAAGATCCTCATGCCTGATGGCGCCCAGCTTATGTATGGTGTATCCCCCCCCTCATTGGGCATTGCTTTGGGACGTCCCACATAGTAATGACTATGCTGCTCTGTGTCCCGTGATGTACGAGAAAGAAAATAGGATTTTTATAACAGCTTACCTGTAAAATCCTTTTCTTGGAGTACATCACGGGACACAGAGCTCCCACCCCTCTTTTGGGGACACGTATTGCTTTGCTACAAAACTGAGGTACTCCCGGATGGGAGGGGCTTATATAGGGGAGGGTACTTCCTGTTTTGGAAGTTGCCAGTGCCAGCACCTGAAGGTAATTCTATATAACCCACATAGTAATGACTATGCTGCTCTGTGTCCCGTGATGTACTCCAAGAAAAGGATTTTACAGGTAAGCTGTTTTAAAAATCCTATTTTTTCACGTCATGAAAACCGGTCGTGTGTACGCGGCATTAGGCTACTTTCACACTGGGGCGTTTCGCCGTCGGCGGTAAAGTGCCACTGATTTCAGCAGCGATTTACCGTCGTTTTTGCGGCGCTATTCAGCCGCTAGCGGGGGGGGGCAATTTTAATTTTTATTCTCGTGTGTGATTGTGTAGACATGTAGACAGGGCCCCAGTGCACTGTATTGCCCAGGGGCCTATAATGCTCTTAAGATGGCACTGATGCCATTCCTTTAGAGCGCATGCGCCGGTGACGTCACCGGCTTCATTTAAAGTAAATACTGACCTAAACGGTACAGGTTTAGGAGATATTTAGTGGAAAAATTGTGGGTTGAATGTGGCGCCTGAAGTGATATTTTATAATGACAGCTGCTCCTTTTATAAAGAGTAAACTTAAATTGTGAATGAGCAAATGTAAAGGTGTTGGGGCTATAAAACATCATGAATGAATACCGGTAATTAAAAATTTGTATACTGTAAATATAGCATGTGCAAAAAAAGCAAACTAATAAAGTCAAAAGTGACAATCCCAACACCATATATGTGTGGATATAAAAACTCCTTGTTTGATGTTCTGGGGGAATCTAGGATGGAAAAGGACCTGGGGGTCCTAGTAGATGATCGGCTCAGCAATGGCATGCAATGCCAAGCTGCTGCTAACAAAGCAAACAGAATATTGGCATGCATTAAAAAGGGGATTAACTCCAGAGATAAAATATACTGGAAATGGAGTGAGTACAAAGAAGGGCAACAAAGCTAATAAAGGGACTGGAGGATATTAGTTATGAAGAAAGGTTGCGAGAACTGAACTTATTCTCTCTGGAGAAGAGACGCTTGAGAGGGGATATGATTTCAATTTACAAATACCGTACTGGTGACCCCACAATAGGGATAAAACTTTTTTGTGGAAGGGAGTTTAACAAGACACGTGGCCACTCATTAAAATTAGAAGAAAAGGAGTTTAACCTTAAACTGTGTAGAGGGTTCTTTACTGTAAGAGCGGCAAGGATGTGGAATTCCCTTCCACAGGCGGTGGTCTCAGCGGGGGGCATCAATAGTTTAAAAAAACTATTCGATAAGCACCTGAATGACCACAACATACAGGGATATACAATGTAATACTGACTTATAATCACACACATAGGTTGAACTTGTGTCTTTTTTTAATCTCACCTTCTATGCAACTATGCAACTATGTTCCTTCAAACACAAGCTTCCCCACGATTGCCCATGAGGTAGATGGCAACTCACCAGAGGTGTTTGACCACTTTTTGCAGTAGGTCAAATTGCGCTTTGATAGAATGGACCAGGTGGATCCTAGGTAGACATCTCTCCGCTATGAGACCCCCTCCAAGATAGACTGATTACGCCAGTATGGTGAAACATATGTAGAAGCGCGGACTGGTCACTTCTGGTCCTGTATGTGACATCCATCTTTCCAGTATATCCAGAACGAGGCGTGGATCACACACCGCCGCGATTTCGATATACCAACCGGCACATGCTGTAGACACCTTAGTGCTGGGCATAGCACAGTCAATCTTTGTCAATTTTTAAACCATTTTTAAGAAAGCCTACTACACTATAATGCCTTGTACACACGGTCGGACTATTATCCGGCCAAAAGCACATCGGAATTCCATCGGAGTAAAAGAGAACCAGTTCTCAATCTAAACTCCGACGGAATTCTTCGGAAATTAAGTCCGATGGGGCATACACATGGTTGGAATATCCGATAGAAAAAGTCTGTCTGACTTTTTCCATCGGAAATTCTGATCGTGTGTACAAGGCATAAGAGATCTTCTTTGTGTCCTTGGTGGAGTCTGTTCCCTTATCCTCAGCCTATCATAGTGGAGAGATGTCTACCTACGATCCACCTGGTCCATTCTATCAAAGCGCAATTTGACCTACTGTAAAAAGTGGTCAAACACCTCTGGTGAGTTGCCATCTACCTCATGGGCACTCGTGGTGACGCTTGTATTTGAAGGAACATCAAACAAGAAGTTGTTATATTCACATGTATATGGTGTTGGGATTGTCACTTTGGACTTTATCAGTTTGCTTTTTTGCACATAGTATATTTATACCAATTTTTATGTATTCATTCACAATTTTTTATAACACCTTTATATTAGAAGATATTTACAGTACCTATAGGTAAGCCTTATTATAGGCTTACCTATAGGTAAAAATTACAAATGGGAGTTTACTCCCAGTTTAAGCTTCAGAAGATTTTACCCCCCTTCATGACCAGGCCATTTTTTTGCTACTGCGCTACTTTAACTGGTAATTGTGTGGCCAACTAAATTTATATAATTTTTTTCACACAAAATTCACACTTTCTTTTGGTGGTATTTGATCACCACTGTTTTTTTTTTGGCGCTATAAACGAAAAAAGCAGAACATTTAAAAAAAAAAATATATATATATATATATATATATATATATATATATATTTACCTTCTGCCATAAAACATATCCAAAATCCAAAAAAATGAAAAAAAAATTCCCAATAAGACCCCTTTCACATTGGGCGGTTTTCAGGTGCTTTAGCGCTGGAAATAGCCCCTGCATAGTGCTTGAAAACCACCTCCCATTCACTCCAGTGTGAATTTTCAGACTCGGGCGATGTGCTTGGGGGACGTTCTGAAAAGTCCTGCAAGCAGCATCTTTGGGGCGGTTTGGGAGCGCTGTATTTAGCGCTTCCAAAACGCCCTGCCCATTGGAATGAATGGGCATCGCTTCCGAAGCGCCTGAAAAGCAATTCGGAAGCGCCGCAACACAGGAGGTTTTAACCCCTTCTTTGGGGTTAGAAGTGCCCCGCTAGCGGCCTAAAAGCGCAGCTTAAACAGCGGTAAAGCGGCACTTTACCACAAACGCGCATGCATCCCCAGTGTGAAAGGGGTCTAAGTGTATACTGATTGGTTTGTGTGAAAGTTATAGCACCTACAGACTATGGGATATATACTAGAATTCTTTTTTTTTTTTTTATGCTACTAATGGCGGTGATCATGGACTTATAATATGCGATACTGTGGCAGTCAAGCTGACACTGACTGACGCTGGAGGGAACTGACTAACTGCCACTGACATCACCAATGACAATAGTATAGTGATCAGTGATAATACTGTACACTGTCACTGTACTAATGACATTGGCTTGAAAGGGGATAACATCTAGGGCGCTTAATGGGTTAAAAGTGGGCCTAACTATGTGTAATGTGTGTAATGTGTTTTGCTTTTACTAACTGATCTCTAAGTTTCTCATTCCTGCTTTGCAGGGATGAGAAATACAGAGATCGTTCCCTGTATACAGAGCTCTGTGTTGAATGTCAACATAGAGCTCTCAGCTGTGAATGTACACAGCCGATCAGTAGGTCCCGGCCTTAAATCATTGGCCGCGACTTGCTGCCAGGCTCCCGCTGTGTACAATAATAGCGGAAGCCGGGTGGGGGGCCCTCATGCGCGGGCCCTAAATTCGGAAGTAGGCAGTGACATAGTAGTATGTCACTTTGCCTGCAGCCACTACTCGTCCGCAGTATAGTGCAGGCAGTCAACAAGTAAACCTCTGGCCCAGCTATGACCATTCAACTACTTACATATTCTTAAAGTGGCCTTGTCATTAATAGGGATGAGAAAAACTGCCCAAGTTCTGTTAGTGCACAGTTTTTTGTGAATCTTTCTCAAGGTTTGCAAACACTATAGTAGAGCTCATTAAAGTCTGAAGGAGGCGAATCAAGCCTGCATCAATGCTGAAATTAAGAAAAATCATGAATACAATTTAAAAAAGCAGTATCACTTCCGAGACAGAATTGTCACCTATCCCTACCAGTTCCAACATGCACTAATGCCGCGTACACACAATCGGACCTTTTTCCGACCAAACACCCATCGGAATAGAACAGGTTCAATTTTAAAATTCCGATGGAATCCATCAGGAATTTCTCCGATGGGGCACACACATGGTCGGAATTTCCGATGAAAAAACTCAGACGGACTCCGTCTGACTTTTTTCATCGGAAATTCCTATCGTATGTACACCGCATAACAATATGGCTGCTGTGAGCCAACCATTTTATAGAAAGGGGGCTGGGTTATTAATTCCTTTAAATTATTGGCTCTTGTGAACCAGATGACCAGGACAAAGGCTATGCACTGCATTATGGGTTGAAGTTTGGCCACTTTTTTGGGGGATTGGGCACAAACCCATGGAATCAGCAAGCCCAAACCTCATCCCTAGTCAATCATTGACCTCTTGCCACCCACATAATGCATATGTGCAGTATGTCACATATACATCAATGGGCGGACAAGGTTTCTGTGCTGAGAGCGCACTCCCAGAACAGTGACCGAGCCGTTGAATGATCGGGGGTGGCGGGACCAGTTCCTAATTATTTTACCACCCACTGTGACAGCTAGTCACAGTGGTCACATGATCAGGCAGTCCTTCCCACTAAACCCCCCCCCCCCAGGTGTAATGGGCTAGTTAATGGGATGCTAGGGCTCAGGGCTCAGCAGCAAGGGGTTAAAACTTGTTACTGGTGTAGCACTCACCCCCAAAAGGGCCCACTGATGAATCCCAGGTTCCTTTTCCGGATTAGTGCAACCCTTAGCCAGGCACACAGCAACAGTTACTCTTCTGGCTTAATGAACAGTTTAGGGGTTGCCTTTTTCATATATTTATTGCTGAATAAACTTGGATAGGGCATATTGGGGAGCTATGGCATACTCCTTTAGCACTGAACAGTCCCGAGAGGATACTCTTCACCCTGTCACTACTCCTTAGGGCAGTCCCTTTGGTATTGACCCAGAAAATGGACAGCACTAGGACACCATCAGAAATGTCCCATGCCAAGCAAGAACTAGTACAGATACACAAGGGATAGCAGCAGCCGTAGTCACTAGGATCCTGCACCCAGGTTTGTACTCCCAATGTCCCTGGATACTTGGATGTCTCGTTCCAATATCAGACAGACATTTTTTCGGTGAACTCTCCAGACCACATCCTCAGTGAAATCCTTTGATTAGTTCAGAGACATTTACAGCACACCTGGGACCTCGATGAGCATAGCTAGACTTTCAGCTGGCCAGCCTGGAAGGGCAGCAGCCCTTCAGGGCTGGGAACTTCTCCCCCTAGACAAGAAAAGGACTGCGTCAGACCCCAGATTATTTATGCAGTCCCCAGCCACCTACTGGGCCCTCTCCCCTCAGGGTTTGGCTGAGACAACATAAATATTCAGGTTACCGATTTGCCTTTCCAGTCCATTATATTCTAGAATCATCCAGAAGACAGGGGGAAATAATGAAACCTGCAACTAGTGGAGCTCAGAACCGCCCAAAGCAATCACAAACTGCTCTACTGATTACAATGAAGCCAAATAATTAAAAAACTGAACTCATTCAGCTTTCCTAGCAACCTATCTAAGAGGATTGCCTAACTGGAAACAGGCATACCAGGGAAATAATCAAGTGAATGCATACATTTACCACCCCCCATGCTGCCAGAATACCAGTTAATGGACGAGGACTCTTTATGTGAAATCAGCAGGGAAACCAACACTTCTGGGAATGTTGATAGCCAGATTTCTCTGCAGCTCTTATGCCGCGTACACACGATCGTTTTTCACGTCGTTAAAAATGCATTTTTTTAAATTGGGCATTAAAAACGATCGTGTGTAGGCTCCAGAGCATTTTTAACGACGTGAAAAATGGCCTAAAAAAATGAGAACCTGCTCTATTTTTTCACGTCGTTTTTCACGTCGTTTTTTTTAACGACGTGAAAAACGATGGTGTGTATGCTTTTACGAGGGGAAAAAAATCGCGCATGCTCAGAATCAAGTATGAGACGGGAGCGCTCGTTCTGGTAAAACTAGCTTTCGTAATGGAGATAGCACATTCGTCACGCTGTAACAGACTGAACAGCACAAGGCTGAAAAGCGTGAATCGTCGCTCAACAAACTTTACTAACATGAAGGGTGGCGCCATCCGAACGGAACTTCCCCTTTATAGTGCCGTCGTACGTGTTGTACGTCACTGCGCTTTGCTCGAGCGTTTTTTTAAATGAACGTGTGTATGCAAGACAGGCTTGAGAGGAAACAAGAAAAATCATAAAAAACGATCGTGTGTACGCGGCATAACTGTTTCCTTCTGCCGACCACCACACATTGTAGGATACAGTAAGGACATGGAGATCACGAGAAGGAACCAGTGAGAGTTGTAGGGGAATCAGGACAAAGACACTCACACTTAGAGTAAATGAAGATTTCTCATTAACCGCTTCAGGCCCGGGCCAATTCTGACACTTTGCTTCTACATGTAAAAATCATAATTTTTTTGCTAGAAAATTACTTAGAACCCCCAAACATGATATATGTTTTTTTTAGCAAAGACCCTAGAGAATACAATGGCGGTCATTGCAACATTTTATCTCGCACGGTATTCGCGCAGCAATTTTTCAAATGCGATTTTTTGGGGGAAAAAAAGTTTCATGCTTTAAAAAAAAAAAAACAGTAAAGTTAGCCCAATTTTTTTGCATAATGTGAAAGATGAAGTTACGCCGAGTAAATAGATACCTAACATGTCACGCTTCAAATTTGCACACGCTCGTGGAATGGCGTCAAACTTCGGTACTTAAAAATCACCATAGGCGACGCTTTAAAAAAAATTACTGGCTACATTTATTGAGTTACAGAGGAGGTCTAGGGCTAGAATTATTGCTCTCGCTCTAACGTTCGCGGCGACACCTCACATGTGTGGTTTGAACACCATTTTCATATGTGGGCGGGACTTGCTTATGCGTTCACTTCTGCATGCGAGCACACGGGAACAGGGGCACTGTAAAAAAAAATTTTTTTTTTTATTGTTCACTTTACTTATTTTTTTTTATTTTGACACTTAAAAAAAATATATATATTTTGATCACTTTTATTCCTATTACAAGGAATGTAAACATCCCCTGTAATAGGAATATGACATGACAGGTCCTCTTTATAGTGAGATATAGGGGCTGATTTACTAATAACAGTGCGCTGCGCTGGTTCTAACCTTAATTGGTGCGCCGGCTAACTCCTTCACTGGGCGCAGGAACCAGCGGCGCACAGCTGCGCACTGTTATAGTAAATCTAAATGTCAGCGGCGCTCTATTGAAAATAAATGGTTCCCTATGGGAGCCCATTGATTTGAATAGAGGTCACCCGGGAAGTCGGATGAAGCGGATCCGACTTGCGGGGCGACTCGTGTGCCGGCTGACACGGGGACAGCGCGACTTTGCGAGGCAACTTGGACACGACTCAAAATCCCTTAGGTCTGGTCTGGATTTTAAGGTGAACCCCCTAAGCTGAAAAACGGCATGGGGGTCCCCCCAAAATCCAAACCAGACTCTTATCCGAGCACGCAACCTGGCAGGCCGCAGGGGAAAAGGGGGGGATGAGAGAGCGGCCCCCCCTCCCTCCTGAACTGTACCAGGTCGCATGCCCTCAACATGGGGGGGTTTGGTGCTTCGGGGCAGGGGGGCGACCTGTGCCCCCCCCACCCCAAAGCACCCTGCCCCCATGTTGATGGGGACAAGGGCCTCTTCCCGACAACCCTGGCCGTTGGTTGTCGGGGTCTGCGGGCGGAGGGCTTTTCGGAATCCGGGAGCCCCCTTTAAAAAGGGGGCCCCCAGATGCCGGCCCCCCACCCTATGTGAATGAGTATGGGGTACATCGTACCTCTACCCATTCACCTGCAGGCATCATTCAGATGTCACCGCCCAAAGCCAAGGATGTCATTTGACGGTGGGCGGTAGGAAACTGGTTAATATTTTTAAAAAAGGTCATTTTTCTTCTTCATTGATGTACACTGATGAGACTGCACTGATGGGCACCGATGGGCACTGAGAGGTGGCATTGCTAGTTGGCACTGGTGGGCAGTGAGAAGTGGCACTGCTAGGTGGCAATGATAGTTGGCAGTGATGGGCACTGATAGGCAGCACTGCTAGGTGCCACTGATTGGCACCAGTGGTGGGCATTGATAGGTGGCACTGGCAGGGGCTACTAATTGTCACAGATGACGCAGAATTGCCTCTTCCTCTTCGGGCCCCATGTCCCTTGCACATAAGCCAGTGATTGCCTTTTTTTATGCTCACGCTGTCGGCACAAGGAGAAAACAAAAACCATTACCAAGCTTTTGTTTACATCACATGATCAGCTGTCATTTGCTGACAGCTGATCACATGGTAAAGGGCAGGGATCGGCCCCTTACTCGGATCTGTCATCACCCGAGTCTCAGTGACTCTGTGACCACAGCGCGCGCAAAGGGGAGAACGTTTATTGACGGACTCCCGGGAATTGAGGACCATGCTGTGGCCGTCGATCAGTTATAGCGCTGATCTTAAGTGATTAAAGAGGGTCTAAATGGGCCATTGACATGCATCACAATTCAACTTAGGAATGAGTCTTTGAAAAGTTAAACTAAATAATTTGGCCACTTTATCCTTCCAAATAATTCACTTCCTGTCACATAGCCACACAGGAAGTCAGGGAAAATCCCTAACAATGTCTTTCCTTGGGGACACACAGGTCAGTCTAAATACTTTCCCCATTATGCACATTGCACTCCAGCATATTGCGGGGTACCCCACAAATTATTAGGTAGTTTGGACTTTGGGGTTTATTTACTAAAGGCAAATCTACTTTGCACTACAAGTGCACTTGCTGTATATCTGAGGGGGACATGCAAGCCAAAAAAAAAACACCATCTTTGCTTTTACATGATTTTAACATCCAATCACCAGTACTTTCCCTGGAGATTTTCAGCAGCTACACTTTTACTGCAGAGTGGATTTGTCTTTACTAAACCCCAAACTACCCAATGATTTTGGGGTGTACACAACAAAGTGCTAGAGTGCAATTTGCTTAATGGGGACACTAGTTAGATTGATCTGTGTGTCCCCAAGAAAAGACATTGGTAGGGTTTTACCTTCACTTCCTGTTTAGCTGTGTGACAGGAAGTGAAGCCAATTTTAAGAAAAGGAGACACAAAGGCCAAACTACAAAAGAAAAAAAAATCTAAAAAAAACACACGCAGGGGTTCTAACACTTACTGCGTTTCCCTCAAAATGCCCACAATTAGAACTGTATGGCCTTGAGCTATTTTTAAGTGCAGTGCTCTAAATCAGTGCTTCTCAAGTACCCCCAACAGGCCATGTTTGCAGGTTTTCCTTCATCTTGCACATGTGCTTTAAATCACAGTCAATGGTTTTGATTTTTGGACAGCAATTCTCGATAAGATAAATTCACAAAACATGTCCTGTTGGGGGTACTTGAGGACTGAGGCTGAAAACCACTGCAGTAAAAAAGGAAAATTAAATACTTACCGCTCTGTATTTTTCATTTCCTGGTGACTCTCCATGGCAGCACACAATACAATCCATGCATATGCTAGCATGAAGGCACCAGGGTAGACAAATCACACCTGTTTTGTTTTGACATGCCAATCAGCTGTCACATTTGTTGCAAAGAAAACACAAAACAAACATCAAAACTTTGCATCAAATTTTATTGGTCAACAAAACAAAAGGGAAGGCAAAATAAAAAAAACATGGTCAATTTGAAACAGTTACAGACTCAACATCTTGAGAAATTTTTGGCCAAAATAAATGCAGCACAGACAATTAAATCAAAGTGAACAAACAACACACATTAACAACATCAGAATTATTTCAGGGGAACATTTTCCCCACACAAAAAATACAATCCACAAAAGTTAACCAATCACCTGTTTTGCAAAGACATAACAAATAAAATACATGTGTTACAAACTCGATAAGGACACCAACATGTACATTTTACCCCACACACACTTGCCTCTTCTCAGGGCAAGCGAACGAATGCTCCTTGTGAGCTTTATATAACATAGATTTGTGTGCTAATGAGGCAATTGAAAACACATGCACAGTCCATGAAACACCCAAAATGCAAGTTCACTCAGGCTGGGTTCACACTGGTACAACACGACAGTCATACAACTTTCATCCTACTTTGCTCTGCGACATCAGTCCTTCATTGATCCTACATTGGTCCGACATCCATCCGACTTTCATGAACAGCATACTACTTTGATCCGACTTTGTGATAGTCTGACTTGTCCTTTGACCAATCAAAACAATCCCAGTGATAGAAAAATTCCTTTTACTGCTGCTGTAATCACCATGTCGGATGTCAAATGTCGGATGGTTAGGACAAGGATCCTACTTTGATCCACACTTCAATGATATTCAATGGGCTGAAGTAGTTTCAAAGTCGGACCAAAGTAGTACAGGGAGCATTTTCAAAGTCGGACCGACTTGTGTTGGACCAGTTAAGACAGCTCACATAGAGAAACATTGATTTTCACACGTCATGCGACATGAGCTTCCAATGTCGGAGCGTTTGTCGGACCAGTGTGAACCCGGCCTGAATGTAGAGACTGAAATTCAAAGTGGCTACACCTGTTAAGGATGTCCTTCAATTACTAACCCATAA
Organism: Rana muscosa; assembly: GCA_029206835.1. Lineage (NCBI taxonomy): Eukaryota > Metazoa > Chordata > Amphibia > Anura > Ranidae > Rana > Rana muscosa. Next base: position 311,790,253 of record CM055122.1, read on the forward strand.
AAACACTCTCTGAGCATGCCCAGAAATATCCAGGTGCTGTTCACACACAAAAAGCACGCAAAGAAAAAACTAACTGGCTGGGCATGTGCAGAACAACACCAATGCAGCTAGCAAAAAATAACCCCCCCCCCTCCCCCCGTCCAAAAGTAAGCACATCATCCAGCATGCTACAAAATTAGAAATGGGACAATCACCCCCCCCCCCCCCACCAACAAATACCATTGCAGTCAATGGGAACTGACTTGTTAATTTTGCTAGTCCCCACTTGGCTGGCTTATCTTCTAGTTATTGGCCTTAAAATGGGGGCCCAGGTCCCACCCTAAGGGACATATATCAATGTCACCAATTTGGAAAACACCAAAAACAAAACAAGAAGTGCCTTTAAATATGCCAAATTGCTTAAGGGCCATTTCACACCACATGCAGTGCATTGCGTTTTTTATGCATCCAAAATGCATGGAAAGTTGGTTATATGGTTCTAAATGGCAGTGTTTGTTCCAGTGCGTTCCAGTTCCACCAAAAAAGTAGAACATGCTGCATTTTACCTACACTGGACTGTACTGGAACGCATCAAAACGCATCATAAACGCACTGGAACGCACAGGAACACACCTAAATGCACCAAAAACGCACTGGAACACACTTGTCCTTATCTATGGTTAATAAAAAAGAGGGGTGAAAAAAAAGCACTGGAACGCATGAAAAACGTACCAAAAATGCACTGGAACGCATGAAAAACGTGCATGCAGAAAAGCACCTGGAACGCATCCGGATTGCGTTTCTATGGTGTGAACTGGCCCTAGTTCACACTATAGAAACGCAGTCTGGGTGCGTTCCAAGTGCTTTTCTGCATGCGTGTTTTTGACACATTCCAGTGCATTTTTTATGTGTTTTTGATGCAGTCCAGTGTTTTTTCCCCCCTCTTTTCACGTAGGACAAGTGTGTTGCAGTGCGTCTGGTGCATTTAGGTGCGTTCCGGTGCATTCCAGTGCATTTTTGGTACGTTCCGTTGCGTTTTTTGATGTGTTTTACTGCGGTCCAGTACAGTTCTGTACCTAAAAATGCAGCATGACCAATTTTTTTTTTGCTTTCTGAAACGCACTGGAACGGACTGCAGTGGTGTGAACTATGCCATTGGCATTAATGTGATCAACTTTCTTTGCGTTTTCAGGCATCAAAAAAACGCACTGCACTGCATTCGGTGTGAACTGGCCCTAAATATCATACCCGGGGGGTGTCTATAGTATGCCTGTAAAGTAGCACATGTTTTCCATGTTTATAACAGTTGGAGAGCAAAATGACATTTCTAAAGTAAAATAATAGTCATTTAAAAGTCCTTGCGGCTGTAATGAATTGCTGGTTCCCGTCAATACAGATAAAAGTCATTGAAAGTCTTTGATTACACAAAAAAAAAAAGCGTGGGGGTTCCCCCAAATTCCATAACCAGGCCCTTCAGGTCTGGAATGGATATTAAGAGGAACCCCGCTGCAAATTTTTTTAAAAAATGACGTGGGGTTCCCCCCAAATATCCATACCAGGCCCTTCAGATCTGGCATGGATTTTAAGGGGAACTCCACCCCAAATGTAAAAAAAATATGGCGTGGAGTCCCCCCAAAAATCCACACCAGACCCTTATCCGAGCACGCAACCTGGCCGGCCGCAGGGGAAAAGGGGGGGACGAGAGCGCCCCCCCTCCTTCCTGAACTGTACCAGGCCACATGCCCTCAACATGGGGAGGATGTCCCCATGTTGTTGGGGACAAGGGCCTCATCCCCACAACCCTTGCCCGGTGGTTGTGGGGGTCTGTGGGCGGGGGGCTTATCGGAATCTGGAAGACCCCTTTAACAAAGGGGACCCCCAGATCCCACCCCCCCCGTGTGAAATGGTAATGGGGTACAAATGTACCCCTACCATTTCACAAAGAAAGTGTAAAAAATTTAAAAAATTACAAGAGCCGGTTTTTGACAATTCCTTTATTAATGTCTTCTCCTTTCTTCCATCTTCTTCCTTCTTCCATCTTCTTCTTCCATCTTCTTCCATCTTCTTCTTTTCTCTATTCGAGTTTCTTCTTCCATCTTCATCTTCATCTTCCTCTTTATCTTCATCTTCCTTCTTCTTTTGGTCTTCTCGTCCGCATCTTGCTCCGGCGTCTTCCCTTCTTCTTTCTTCTTCGGCTGCTCCGTTTGAATTGGAGGTTCCCGCTGTGCGACGCTTCAGTTCTTCAGTTCCCCATCGGGTCCGCTTACACCCGGTGACTCCACCCCCTCTGACGCACATGGATTTCACGGGGACTTTCCCCGTGGTGACAGAGGGGAGCGGAGCCACCGGGGGGCAGCGGACCAAGTGGAGAACTGAAGCGTTGCACAGCGGGAACCTCCAATTCAAACGGAACGGCCGGAGAAGAAAGAAGAGGGGAAGACGCCGGAGCAAGATGCGGACGAGAAGACCGAAAGAAGAAGGAAGATGAAGATGAGGATTAGGATGAAGATAAAGATGAAGAGGAAGAAACCCGAATGGAGAAAAGAAGAAGATGGAAGAAGAAGAAGAAGGAAGAAGAAGGAAGAAGATGGAAGAAAAGAAAAGACATTAATAAAGGAATTGTCAAAAACCGGCTTTTGTCATTTTTTAAATTTTTGACACTTTCTTTGTGAAATGGTAGGGGTACATTTGTACCCCATTACCATTTCACATAGGGGGGGCGGGATCTGGGGGTCCCCTTTGTTAAAGGGGTCTTCCAGATTCCGATAAGCCCCCCGCCCGCAGACCCCCACAACCACCGGGCAAGGGTCGTGGGGATGAGGCCCTTGTCCCCATCAACATGGGGACATCCTCCCCATGTTGAGGGCATGTGGCCTGGTACGGTTCAGGAGGGAGGGGGCCGCTCTCTCGTCCCCCCCTCTTCCCCTGCGGCCTGCCAGGTTGCGTGCTCGGATAAAGGGTCTGGTGTGGATTTTTGGGGGGACTCCACGCCATTTTTAAAAAAAAATTGCAGCGGGGTTCCCCTTAATATCCATTCCAGACCTGAAGGGCCTGGTTATGGAATTTGGGGGAGACCCCACGCTTTTTTTTTTTGTGGTTAGCAATGACTTTCAATGACTTTTCTCTATATTGCCGGGAGCTGACAATTCATTACAGCCGCGGGTGCTTTTAAATGCCTTTTTTTTTTCCTTTAGAAAGGTCATTGTGCTGGCGCAATGGAAAGTTCAGAGCTGCGCCTGTTCAACTTATGCAAATTAGTTTACGTGACTTGACATTTACTAAGATTTTGCCGGCGCAGTGTCTTGGCGCATTTGAACCATTGAAATTCCCGCGTTGAGCTCAAAAAACCTCCCGCAGCTCGAATCGTACTTGCCGGCGCAGCGGGCTGGTTTTGAAAAAGTTACTTTCTCACTCTATTTTGGGCATATTAGTTATTTGGGCAGTTGTCACTACACTTCCTCACATCACCTCACATCACCCCCATTATATTCTCACTTCCAGCTTCTTTATATTTAGAGTTTTACATGCTGTGCGCCAGGTCCATAGTGGCGCACTGAGCGCCTCCTCCCGTCCGCCGACAACACTATAGTAAATGGGAAATAGGGCTGCACTACCGGCGCTAATGTTTTGTAAATACCAAAACAGCCATTGCGCACGCAGATGCGCCGATACTCATGGCGCAAACGTTTCGTAAATCAGCCCTATAGGGTAAATAAGACCCCACATTTCACCTCTAGGCTTGGAAGCCTAAAAAAAAAAAAAAACTATCACCGCTTCAAAGCCGAAGCAGCGCCGTTTTTTGAATGCAGAGGCCGGGCGTGACGTCATAACATTGCGCCTGGCCTCCGACGATCATAGAGACTCCAGCGACCATCTGGTCTGCCGGAAATCTCTTTGATCAACATCCGGGGCCGGCGGATCCTGTCAACGACTCACCGATCGCACAGGTGAGCCGGTAGAAGCACCGGAGGGCGGCGGGAGGGGGCGCCCCCTTCCTCTGCCCGTAAGAACGATCAAGCAGTGGAACAGCCGCTATGATCATTCTCATGGTGTAGGGAATTGCCTGCTGAAACCGGCAATATCTGAATGATGCCTGTAGCTGCACCCATCATTCAGATATACCCCCACAAACCCGAGGACATCATATGGCATCCTGTGGGCCTGAAGTAGTTAATGGAGCAGCATACTAGCTTTTTTCAGGTATGTATGTTTCCAATAACACAGGGTTGCTTTAACCACTTTAGCCCCGGAAGAATTGGCTGCTCAATGACCGGGCCATTTTATGCGATACGGCACTGCGTCGCTTTAACTGACAATTGCGCGGTCGTGCGACACTGTACACAAACAAAATTGACGTCCTTTTTTTCCCACAAATAGAAGTTTCTTTTGGTGGTATTTTATAATCTCTGTGATTTAGATTTTTTGCGCTATAAACAAAAAAAGAGCGACAATTTTGAAAAAAAACACAACATTTTTTACTTTTTGCTATAATAAATATCCCAATTTTTTTTTTTTACATTTTTCCTCAGTTTAGGCCGATCAGTATTCTTCTACATATTTTTGGTTTGCGCAAAAGTTATAGCGTCTACAAAATAGGTAATAGATTTATGGCATGTTTATAATTTATGGCGATCTGCAATTTTTATTCTGACTGCGACTTTATGGTGGACACATCGGACACTTTTGACAGATTTTTGGGACCATTGTCATTTATACAGCGATCAGTGCTATAAAAATGCACTGATTACTGTGTAAATGACACTGGCAGTAAAGGGGTTAACCACTAGGGGGCGCTGAAGGGGTTAAGTGTGCCCTAGGGAGTGAGTCTAGCTGTGAGGGGGAGGGGCTACCAGTAACATGTCACCGATCACTGTTCCCGATCACAGGGAACAGTAGATCCCTGACATGTCACTAGGCAGAACAGGGAAATGCCCCCTGTTCTGCCTTTGCCGAACGCAATCGCGGGCCGCCCGGGAACATCGAGTTCCTGAAACCCGCGGGCGCACTCACAAGGCACGCGGCAGGCGCATTAACGAGGCACGCGGCGCCCGTGCGCCCGCTGGGCGGAAAATTCAAAGGGACGTACAGGTACGGCCATTCGCCTGCCCGTGCCATTCTGCCAACGTATATCGGCGTGCGGCGGTCGGAAAGTGGTTAACAAGCACTAAATGAGCTTTGAAACAAGCCCTCTCTGAAGAACAATAAAAGTGCTCCTCCAGACCCCAGGCTATTTATTTCCCACCCCTCCTCAGCCACCCACTGGGCACACCTCCCCAGGGATTGGTTGCAGCACAATAATTCTTCAAACTGCCCATTTGACTCTCCAAGCACACTATGTTATGGAAGCCTCCAGAATGCAGGGGGAAGCAATCAAACCCGCAGCTTGTCTAGAACAGCCCAGAGAAATTATTAGCTGCTCCAATAATTACAGAGGAGCCAAAAAGAACTAAATTTACCTAGCATTCTACCTAGGAGGGTGCTACCCCATCAGGGCCGGACTGGCCTACGGGGATACCGGGACATTTCCCAGTAGGCTGCCTTCCCTGGGGCCGCTTTGAGCTAAGCCGTGGCTGTGGGCGGCTGCAGCACTCCCCTCCCTCCTTCTGTCACACACAGCAGGCACTAAGTTCAGTGTGAAAAGTTTGGCTGCGCTGTGACAAAAGTCCCGCCCTCCTCCTAGTCCAGCTCGTGTGATAGACGCAGTGTTCTGTCTATCACAAGAGCTGGTCTGGGAGGAGGGCGGGACTTTTGTTACAAGCAGCCCGGCAGAGCATTTCACACTGAACTCCGTGACACAGCGGGAGATGGATGCCTGCTGTGTGTAATCCAGCCAGGCACTGACTGTAGTAAGGCTGCAATGATGAGCATGGTAAGGCTGCAATTGTGGGCACGGTGAGGCTGCAAATATGGGCACGGTGAGGCTGCAATTGTGGGCACGGTGAGGCTGCAATTGTGGGCACGGTAAGGCTGCAATGGGCATGGTAAGGCTGCAATTGTGGGCACGGTAAGGCTGCAATGGGCATGGTAAGGCTGCAATTATGGGCACGGAGAGGCTGCATTTATATGCAGGGTGAGGCTGCAATTGTGGGCACGGTAAGGCTGCAATGGGCATGGTAAGGCTGAAATGGTGGGCACGGTAAGGCTGCAATGATGAGCACAGTAAGGCTGCAATGGGCATGGTAAGGCTGAAATTGTGGGCACGGTAAGGCAAAAATTGTGGGCACGGTATGGCTGCAATGGGCATGGTAAGGCTGCAATTGTGGGCATGGTAAGGCTGCAATGGGAATGGTAAGGCTACAATTATGGGCACGGTGAGGGTGCAATTGTGGGCACGGTAAGGCTGCAATGGACATGGTAAGGCTGCATTTATGGGCACAGTGAGGCTGCAATTGTGGGCACGGTAAGGCTGCAATTATGGGCATGGTAAGGCTGCAATTGTGGGCATGGTAAGAGTGCAATGGGCATGGTAAGGCTGCAATGGTGGGCACGGTAAAGCTGCAATTATGGGCACGGTGAGGCTGCAATGATGGGCACGGTGAGGCTGCAATTATGGGCACGGTGAGGCTGCAATGATGATGCACGGTCAGGCTGCAATGATGGGCACGGTGAGGATGCAATGGGCATGGTAAGGCTACAATTATGGGCACGGAGAGGCTGCAATGATGGGCACGGTGAGGATGCAATTGTGGGCACGGTGAGGCTGCAATGATGATGCACGGTCAGGCTGTAATGATGGGCACGGTCAGGCTGCAATGATGGACATGGTGAGGCTGCAAATATGGGCACGGTGAGGCTGCAATGATGGGCACAGTGAGGCTGCAATGATGGGCACAGTGAGGCTGCAATGATGGGCACTGTGAGGCTGCATTTGAAATCTGTTGCTGTCAACTCTCAATATGAGATCCAAAGAACTGTCACTATCAGTGAAGCAAGCCATCATTAGGCTGAAAAAACAAAACAAACCCATCAGAGAGATAGAAAAAACATTAGGTGTGGCCAAATCAACTGTTTGGAACATCCTTAAAAAGAAAGAACGCACCGGTGAGCTCAGCAACACCAAAAGACTCGGAAGACCACGGAAAACAACTGTGGTGGATGACCGAAGAATTCTTTTCCTGGTGAAGAAAACACCCTTCACAACAGTTGACCAGATCAAGAACACTCTCCAGTAGGTAGATGTGTGTGTGTCAAAGTCAACAATCAAGAGAAGACTTCACCAGAGTGAATACAGAGGGTTCACCACAAGATGTAAACCATTGGTGAGCCTCAAAAACAGGAATCAACATCTAAAAAAGCCTTCACAGTTCTGGAACAACATCCTATGGACAGATGAGACCAAGATCAACTTGTACCAGAGTGATGGGAAGAGAAGAGTATGGAGAAGGAAAGGAACTGCTCATGGTCCAAAGCATACCACCTCATCAGTGAAGCATGGTGGTGGTAGTGTCATGGCGTGGGCATGGATGGCTGCCAATGGAACTGGTTCTCTTGTATTTATTGATGATGTGACTGCTGACTAGTGATGAGCCGAACACCCCCGGGTTCGGTTCGCACCAGAACCCGCGAACGGACCGAAAGTTCGTACGAACATTAGAACCCTATTAAATACAATGGATGCGAACGTTCGAATTCTAAAGTGCTAATTATAACGACTATTATGCATGTTATTGTCCTAAAAAGGGTTTGGGAACCCGGGTTCTGCACCAGGGGACATGTATCAATGCAAAAAGAAGTTTTAAAAACGGTCGTTTTTCGGGAGCAGTCATTTTAATGATGCATAAAGTGAAAAAAAAAAAGTCAAATATTCCTTTAAATATCGTACCTGGGGGGTGTCTAAAGTATGCCTGTGAAGTGCCACGTGTTTCCCGTGTTTAGAACTGTCCCTGCACAAAATGACACTTCTAAAGGAAAAAAAAGCCATTTAAAACTGCTTGCGGCTTTAATGTAATGTCTGGTCCCGGTAATATGGATGAAAATCTTTAAGAAAAATGGCATAGCTACCCCATGACCCCCCCCCCCCCACCCTTTGGGTCTTGTATGGATGTTAAGGGGAACCCCGCACATAAAATAAAAAAGGCCCTATATACTCTGAACAGCCGTATACAGGCGGTGCATACAAGACAGGGACTGTAGGTTTGTTCTTATGTAGAATCTGTTTGTAATTTTGAACAGGTACATTGTTTAAGTGTAGCTCCAGCCCAAAAATCTATTTTTAAACTTTTTGGAAAACATAGGTAAGGGTTATCACCCCTGTAACATTTGTTTTGCTGTCTGTGCCCCTGTTCAGAACATTTCACCTCACTTTCCGTCCCAATGACAACTGTTTTTGAAATGTGGTGTTTTTCTTGAAACAAGGATTGGTGATAAAGCATCAGTACAGAGGAGACACCTTTCTCCCATATTAATTCTTACAGGAGAGAATTTTCCTTCCAAGGGGTAGATTTCCTCTCACTTCCTGTTGTCTTCTTGCGTTTGCAAGTAGGAGTCGTTTGTAAGTTGGATGTTTGAAAGTAGGGACCTGCCGTATATACTCTGCAGAAATAGGCCCCTTAGTTGTTGGTGTTGGCACAACACTGTAAGCACTCACAGTTACTCTTGGTTGGTGCTGGAACGCCCTGCTGTCAACTATTATATCAGGAATTTTAATTACATATAATTGTTGAACAGTGGTAGTAAAAATTGGGCCTTTGATGGTGGTGCTGGTGCCACAACACTGTAAGCCCTGACAGTTACTCTTGGTGGGTGCAGCAATGGGCCCTGCTGTGAATTATTAGATCAAGAATTGTAATTGCATGCCCCTGTTGAACAGGGGCTGAAAAATTGGGCCTTTCGTGGTGGTGGTGGTGGTGGTGGTGTTGCCACAACACTGTAAGCCCTCAGAGTTACTCTTGGTGGGTGCAGGAATGGGCCCTGCTGTGAATTATTAGATCAAGAATTGTAATTACATGCCCCTTTTGAACAGGGGCTGAAAAATTGGGCCTTTCGTGGTGGTGGTGGTGGTGGCGTTGCCACAACACTGTAAGCCCTCAGAGTTACTCTTGGTGGGTGCAGCAATGGGCCCTGCTGTGAATTATTAGATCAAGAATTGTAATTACATGCCCCTGTTGAACAGGGGCTGAAAAATTGGGCCTTAGGCAATGGTGGCACAACACTACAACCCCTCACAGATACTGTACTTGGAGCACAGCAATGAGCCCTGTTGCAAAGTATTGCTTCAAAAATTGTAATGACACGCCCCTGTTAAACAGGGGCTGAAAAATTGGGCCTTAGGCACTGGTGGCACAACACTCCAACCCCTCACAGATACTGTACTTGGAGCACAGCAATGAGCCCTATGGCAAATTATTGCTAAAAAAATTGTAATTACACGCCCCTGTTAAACAGGGGCTGAAAAATTGGGCCTTAGCCACTGGTGGCGGCACCCATAAACAAAAATGATCTTCCAAGCTATCATCATCAATCGTATCATTGAGGACTCGGAGGAGGAGGATAGCCAGTCAACATAACAGCACAGGCACTCAGCATCAGCATCAGTCTTGAAGGGATGTGACATGTTAAAATCAATTAGTCTGTTATATCAGCATCAGGTGTGTGGTAGCTGGTGGTGATCCAAGACTGGTTCATCTTGATGAAAGTCAGTCGATCAACCGAGTCGGTGGACAGGCGCACCCTGTGATCCGTGACAAATCCTCCAGCAGCACTGAATGTGCGTTCCGAAAGAACGCTGGATGCAGGACAGGCCAGTAGCTCAATTGCATACTGTGCAAGCTCTGGCCAGTGATCCATCCTCAAGACCCAGTAAGCCAGAGGATTTTCGGTGGGGAAGGTGTCCAAGTCTGACCTTGCCCCTAGATATTCCTGCACCATGTTTATCAGACGCTGGCGATGGTTGCTGGAACCGATCATACTTTGGGGCTGTGGACTAAAGAATTGTCTGAACGCATCGGTCAGACGGCCACCTTCCCCACCGCTCCTTCTTTGACTGGCCGAAGCCTCAGCAACTCGTTGTCCAGGACCAGGAGTTTGTAACCTCCCAGTCTCTGGGAACGTGTTGCACAGACCTTTCTGCAAGGCCTCCCGGAGTTGTCTCATCCTCTGCTCCCTCTGCGACGGTAACATAAGGTCCGCAACCTTACCCTTGTACCGTGGATCAAGGAGAGTGGCCAGCCAGTAATGGTCCCTCTCCTTGATCCGAAGAATACAAGGATCCTTCCGCAGACTTTGCAGGATCAGGGAGGCCATGCAGCGTAGGTTTGCTGAGGCATTCGGTCCGGAGTCCTCTGGGTCACTAAGGACGACATGATCCACAGCCACCTCCTCCCAGCCACGTACAAGTCCACTGGTTTCTTGGGACTGTAAATCATCCCTAAAAGACTGCTGCTGATGATGCTGAGTGCCAGCCTCCACCTCCATGCTGACACAATCCTCCTCCTCCTCCTCCTCTTCCTGTGCAATGGGTGGGACAGAAGGAACACTGTCTGGGTAAAGGGGGCCTTGAGAGGCAAGTCCTCCTCTTCCTGCCTCTGTTCTGCCTCAAGTGCCCTGTCCATTATTCCACGCAGCGTGTGCTCCAACAGGTGGACAAGAGGTACAGTGTCACTGATGCATGCACTGTCACTGCTCACCATCCTCGTGGCCTCCTCAAATGGTGCCAGGACAGTGCATGCATCCCTGATCATGCCCCACTGGCGTGGAGAAAAAAAACCAAGCTCCCCTGACCCTGTCCTGGTGCCGTAGTCGCACAGGTACTCATTGATGGCCCTCTGCTGCGTGTGCAGCCGCTGCAGCATGGCCAACGTTGAGTTCCACCTGGTGGGCATGTCACATATAAGGCGGTTCTTGGGCAGGTTCAACTCCTTTTGCAGCTCAGCCAGGCGAGCACTGGCATTATAAGATCTGCGGAAATGCACACAGACTTTCCTGGCCTGCCTCAGGACATCCTGTAAGCCCGGGTACCTGCCCAAGAACCGCTGCACCACCAGGTTAAGGACGTGAGCCACACAGGGCACATGGGTCAGTTGTTCCTGTCGGAGGGCGGAGAGGAGGTTGGTGCCATTGTCGCAAACCACCATTCCTGGCTTAAGCTGGCGTGGCGTCAACCACCTCTCGGCCTGGCCCTGCAGAGCAGACAGGACCTCTGCCCCAGTGTGGCTTCTGTCCCCCAAACACACCAGCGCAAGCACGGCATGGCATCTTTTTGCCTGCGTACTTGCGTAGCCCCTTGAACGGCTACGGAGCACCGCTGGTTCAGAGGACAAAGCACAGGAAGAGGCCATGGAGGAAGAAGAAGAGGAGGGGGTGGAGGAGAGAGGTGTGTCACAACCAGTAGTAGCATTTTGGAGGCGTGGCGGTGGAACAACCTCCAACACTACTGCACCTTGTCCTGCATCCTTCCCAGCTGCCAAAAGAGTGACCCAATGGGCCGTGAAAGAAAGGTAACGTCCCTGTCCATGCCTGCTGGACCATGAGTCAGCGGTAATATGCACCTTACCGCTGACCGCCCTGTCCAGCGAGGCCAAGACATTGCCTTCCACATGCCGGTAGAGAGCCGGAATAGCCTTCCGTGAGAAAAAGTGGCGTTTGGGAACCTGCCACTGAGGAACCGCACATTGCACAAACTCACGGAAGGGGGCCGAGTCTACCAACTGAAAAGGCAGCAGTTGAAGCGCTAGCAATTTAGCCAAGCTAGCATTCAACCGCTGGGCATGTGGATGGCTGGGAGTGAACTTCTTTCGACAGTCCAGCAGCTGGGGCAGGGAAATTTGCCTGCTAGAATCGGACGTCGGTGTACTGCTAGCAGAGTGGCCGCAAGTACTTGGCTGTGACACACCTAATTCTACACCTTCATTCCTCTCAGTGCAGGTTTCAGAGAGGACTGAAGTTATAGTGGGATTGGAGATCCCAGCTGATGCGGTGCAAGGAGAGGTCCGCTTTGTTCTTTGGTGTGGGTCTTTGAGGTAGGCTTGCCAACGAGCTGCATGGCAGGTCAACATATGTCTGGTCAGGCATGTGGTACCCAAGCGGCTGATGTTTTGGCCACGCGATATACGCTTGAGACATATGTTGCAGACAGCAGCTGTGCGATCTGATGCACTAGCCTCAAAAAAGGCCCACACCAAAGAACTTTTGGAATGACGGGCAGAGGCAGCGCCCTGCACAGGCGGAGCTCTGCGGTGTGATTCCGTCGGTGTACTGCCCTTACGCTGGCCACCAAAGGGCATCCTGCCTCGTTGGAGATGTGCCTCCTCCTCCTCCTCCTCCTCTCTCCTATTAGGCACCCACGTGGAGTCAGTGACCTCATCATCCCCTCCCTCCTCATCACTGGAGCCAATCTGGCAGTATGCTGCAGCTGCTGGAACATGACTACCAGATTGGTGTCCTTCTTGAGCATCCCCTCTGTCTGCTCTCACGCTACTGCCTTCCTGTAGCTGGGTTTCATCATCAGACCCTTCGAAACGCTGGGCATCCTCCTGGAGCATGTACCCAACACTGTGCTCAAACAGTTCGGGGGACTCCTCAGGAGGAGGACATGGTGGGTCTAGGGAAGGAGTGACTGATGATGAGTCTGACATTGATACCAGGGAAGAGGACGCTTTGGCAGCTGCTTTGCCAGTACCCTGAGCCTGGGTGAGAGAGGATGAGGAGGAGGAGGAGGGCTTGGTCATCCACTCTACCAAGTCTTCGGCATGATGTGGCTCAACATGTCCAGCTGCCGAAAAGAAGGACAAGCGTGTCCCATGGCCATGTGCTGATGACAATGCACCGCGTCCACGACCAGCACTGTTGCCCCCAGACACAGAGCCTGCTTGCCCTCTTTTATTGCCTCCTGACTGTCTGCCTCTCCTTGTTTGCCTTCCAGACATTCTAATAGATGGCCTGCAGGGAGATGGGAAAAAAGCAATAAGGGCTACCTTCAGGTGTCCTTCTCTGTCCCTTTACTTAAGGATTTCTAAATATGGTTGAGGATGATTGCTTTCGCACAGAATAGCACAACGACAATTTCCCTGACTGTCCAAAAAACAAGGATTTCAAAGATGGTTGATGATCAATGCTTTAGCACACTATCACACAAGGAGAATTTCCCTCACTGTCCTTCCCTGTCCCTAGAAACAAGGATTATCACAGTGAAAGAAACTGACACTCTTCCTACCTATAGTTTTCTGTCCCTAGAAAAAATGTTTTTTTAAAGATGGTTGATGATCAATGCTTTAGCACACTATAGCACACTATAGCACAAGGAGAATTTCCCTCACTGTCCTTCCCTGTCCCTAGAAACAAGGATTATCACAGTGAAAGAAACTGACACTCTTCCTACCTATAGTTTTATGTCCCTAGAAAAAATGTTTTTTTAAAGACGGTTGATGATCAATGCTTTAGCACACTATAGCACAAGGAGAATTTCCCTCACTGTCCTTCCCTGTCCCTAGAAACAAGGATTATCACAGTGAAAGAAACTGACACTCTTCCTACCTATAGTTTTCTGTCCCTAGAAAAAATGTTTTTTTAAAGATGGTTGATGATCAATGCTTTAGCACACTATAGCACAAGGAGAATTTCCCTCACTGTCCTTCCCTGTCCCTAGAAACAAGGATTATCACAGTGAAAGAAACTGACACTCTTCCTACCTATAGTTTTCTGTCCCTAGAAAAAATGTTTTTTTAAAGCTGATTGATGATCAATGCTTTAGCACACTATAGCACAAGTAGAATTTCCCTCACTGTCCTTCCCTGTCCCTAGAAACAAGGATTATCACAGTGAAAGAAACTGACACTCTCCCTACCTATAGTTTTCTGTCCCTAGAAAAAATGTTTTTTTAAAGACGGTTGATGATCAATGCTTTAGCACACTATAGCACAAGGAGAATTTCCCTCACTGTCCTTCCCTGTCCCTAGAAACAAGGATTATCACAGTGAAAGAAACTGACACTCTTCCTACCTATAGTTTTCTGTCCCTAGAAAAAATGTTTTTTTAAAGACGGTTGATGATCAATGCTTTAGCACAGTATAGCACAAGGAGAATTTCCCTCACTGTCCTTCCCTGTCCCTAGAAACAAGGATTATCACAGTGAAAGAAACTGACACTCTCCCTAGAAAAAATGTTTTTTTAAAGATGGTTGATGATCAATGCTTTAGCACACTATAGCACAAGGAGAATTTCCCTCACTGTCCTTCCCTGTCCCTAGAAACAAGGATTATCACAGTGAAAGAAACTGACACTCTTCCTACCTATAGTTTTCTGTCCCTAGAAAAAATGTTTTTTTAAAGATGGTTGATGATCAATGCTTTAGCACAGTATAGCACAAGGAGAATTTCCCTCACTGTCCTTCCCTGTCCCTAGAAACAAGGATTATCACAGTGAAAGAAACTGACACTCTCCCTACCTATAGTTTTCTGTCCCTAGAAAAAATGTTTTTTTAAAGATGGTTGATGATCAATGCTTTAGCACACTATAGCACAAGGAGAATTTCCCTCACTGTCCTTCCCTGTCCCTAGAAACAAGGATTAACACAGTGAAAGAAACTGACACTCTCCCTACCTATAGTTTTCTGTCCCTAGAAAAAATGTTTTTTTAAAGATGGTTGATGATCAATGCTTTAGCACACTATAGCACAAGTAGAATTTCCCTCACTGTCCTTCCCTGTCCCTAGAAACAAGGATTATCACAGTGAAAGAAACTGACACTCTTCCTACCTATATTTTTCTGTCCCTAGAAAAAATGTTTTTTTAAAGATGGTTGATGATCAATGCTTTAGCACACTATAGCACAAGGAGAATTTCCCTCACTGTCCTTCCCTGTCCCTAGAAACAAGGATTATCACAGTGAAAGAAACTGACACTCTTCCTACCTATAGTTTTCTGTCCCTAGAAAAAATGTTTTTTTAAAGATGGTTGATGATCAATGCTTTAGCACACTATAGCACAAGGAGAATTTCCCTCACTGTCCTTCCCTGTCCCTAGAAACAAGGATTAACACAGTGAAAGAAACTGACACTCTCCCTACCTATAGTTTTCTGTCCCTAGAAAAAATGTTTTTTTAAAGATGGTTGATGATCAATGCTTTAGCACACTATAGCACAAGTAGAATTTCCCTCACTGTCCTTCCCTGTCCCTAGAAACAAGGATTATCACAGTGAAAGAAACTGACACTCTTCCTACCTATAGTTTTCTGTCCCTAGAAAAAATGTTTTTTTAAAGACGGTTGATGATCAATGCTTTAGCACACTATAGCACAAGGAGAATTTCCCTCACTGTCCTTCCCTGTCCCTAGAAACAAGGATTATCACAGTGAAAGAAACTGACACTCTTCCTACCTATAGTTTTCTGTCCCTAGAAAAAATGTTTTTTTAAAGATGGTTGATGATCAATGCTTTAGCACACTATAGCACAAGGAGAATTTCCCTCACTGTCCTTCCCTGTCCCTAGAAACAAGGATTATCACAGTGAAAGAAACTGACACTCTCCCTACCTATAGTTTTCTGTCCCTAGAAAAAATGTTTTTTTAAAGATGGTTGATGATCAATGCTTTAGCACACTATAGCACAAGGAGAATTTCCCTCACTGTCCTTCCCTGTCCCTAGAAACAAGGATTATCACAGTGAAAGAAACTGACACTCTCCCTACCTATAGTTTTCTGTCCCTAGAAATTTTTTTTTTTAAAGATGGTTGATGATCAATGCTTTAGCACACTATAGCACAAGGAGAATTTCCCTCACTGTCCTTCGCTGTCCCTAGAAACAAGGATTAGCACAGTAAAACACACTGACACTCTCCCTACCTATAGTTTTCTGTCCCTAGAAAAAATGTTTTTTTAAAGATGGTTGATGATCAATGCTTTAGCACACTATAGCACAAGGAGAATTTCCCTCACTGTCCTTCCCTGTCCCTAGAAACAAGGATTATCACAGTGAAAGAAACTGACACTCTTCCTACCTATAGTTTTCTGTCCCTAGAAAAAATGTTTTTTTAAAGATGGTTGATGATCAATGCTTTAACACACTATAGCACAAGGAGAATTTCCCTCACTGTCCTTCCCTGTCCCTAGAAACAAGGATTATCACAGTGAAAGAAACTGACACTCTCCCTACCTATAGTTTTCTGTCCCTAGAAAAAATGTTTTTTTAAAGATGGTTGATGATCAATGCTTTAGCACACTATAGCACAAGGAGAATTTCCCTCACTGTCCTTCCCTGTCCCTAGAAACAAGGATTATCACAGTGAAAGAAACTGACACTCTCCCTACCTATAGTTTTCTGTCCCTAGAAAAAATGTTTTTTTAAAGATGGTTGATGATCAATGCTTTAGCACAGTATAGCACAAGGAGAATTTCCCTCACTGTCCTTCCCTGTCCCTAGAAACAAGGATTATCACAGTGAAAGAAACTGACACTCTCCCTACCTATAGTTTTCTGTCCCTAGAAAAAATGTTTTTTTAAAGATGGTTGATGATCAATGCTTTAGCACACTATAGCACAAGGAGAATTTCCCTCACTGTCCTTCCCTGTCCCTAGAAACAAGGATTATCACAGTGAAAGAAACTGACACTCTCCCTACCTATAGTTTTCTGTCCCTAGAAAAAATGTTTTTTTAAAGATGGTTGATGATCAATGCTTTAGCACACTATAGCACAAGGAGAATTTCCCTCACTGTCCTTCGCTGTCCCTAGAAACAAGGATTAGCACAGTAAAACACACTGACACTCTCCCTACCTATAGTTTTCTGTCCCTAGAAAAAATGTTTTTTTAAAGATGGTTGATGATCAATGCTTTAGCACACTATAGCACAAGGAGAATTTCCCTCACTGTCCTTCCCTGTCCCTAGAAACAAGGATTATCACAGTAAAACACACTGACACTCTCCCTACCTATAGTTTTCTGTCCCTAGAAAAAATGTTTTTTTAAAGATGGTTGATGATCAATGCTTTAGCACACTATAGCACAAGGAGAATTTCCCTCACTGTCCTTCCCTGTCCCTAGAAACAAGGATTATCACAGTAAAACACACTGACACTCTCCCTACCTATAGTTTTCTGTCCCTAGAAAAAATGTTTTTTTAAAGATGGTTGATGATCAATGCTTTAGCACACTATAGCACAAGGAGAATTTCCCTCACTGTCCTTCGCTGTCCCTAGAAACAAGGATTAGCACAGTAAAACACACTGACACTCTCCCTACCTATAGTTTTCTGTCCCTAGAAAAAATGTTTTTTTAAAGATGGTTGATGATCAATGCTTTAGCACACTATAGCACAAGGAGAATTTCCCTCACTGTCCTTCCCTGTCCCTAGAAACAAGGATTATCACAGTAAAACACACTGACACTCTCCCTACCTATAGTTTTCTGTCCCTAGAAAAAATGATTTTTTAAAGATGGTTGATGATCAATGCTTTAGCACACTATAGCACAAGGAGAATTTCCCTCACTGTCCTTCCCTGTCCCTAGAAACAAGGATTCGCACAGTAAAACACACTGACACTCTCCCTACCTATCCTTCTCTTTCCCTAAACTAAAGGAATCCAGGTTAAGCAAGAAAAAAAAAATGTCACTGTCCCTGCCTATGCTTCTCTTTCCCTGCTCCGGAACACACTACACTAGGCCGCCGTGCTGGCGGCCTTTTATAGTGTGGGGCGTGTACTAAACACCCTCAGCAATAATTGGCCACAGGCATCCTGCCTGTGGCCAATCATTGCTCTCCTCGCTGCCGGCGCTGTGATTGGCCAAGCATGCGGGGTCACAGTGCATGCTTGGCCAATCACAGCGCCTGGATGACACTGCGATGGCGTAGTGCATTGTGGGCCGTTCGCGTCACTCGAATTAGGCGCGAACGGCCCAAATCGTTCGATCTTCGTCGAACGATCGAACAGCCGATGTTCGAGTCGAACGTATGTTCGACTCGAACACCGAGCTCATCCCTACTGCTGACAAAAGCAGCAGGATGAATTCTGAAGTGTTTCGGGGAATATTATTATCGGCTCATATTCAGACAAATGCTTCAGAACTCATTGGACGGCGCTTCACAGTGCAGATGGACAGTGACCCGAAGCATACTGCGAAAGCAACCAGAGAGTTTTTTAAGGGAAAGAAGTGGAATGTTATGCAATGGCCAAGTCAATCACCTGACCTGAATCCGATTGAGCATGCATTTCACTTGCTGAAGACAAAACTGAAGGGAAAATGCCCCAAGAACAAGCAGGAACTGAAGACAGTTGCAGTAGAGGCCTGGCAAAGCATCACCAGGGATGAAACCCAGCGTCTGGTGATGTCTATGCGTTCCAGACTTCAGGCTGTAATTGACTGCAAAGGATTTGCAACTGTAGCGGGGTCTTTAAATATAGGGGAATGTTTGAGTGGTAGTTGTACTCAAGCACCTTATTTGCTAGGGCTTTGCTAAACCATTTTATACCGCAGGTGGGATACTGGTGTATAGTTCCCAGGTCTGGGGCCCGCGGAGGGAAGAGGAATCCCAGGGTGCTGCCTTGCGAGGAGACCCGTATCTAGAAGAGGAGGCTGGGGGAGGACCATTCCAGGGGACTGGTGAGGGATCGCGGTGAGGGAAGGGGCCCGGTAGCTCTCTGGAGGGATGTCATCTCCCTGAAAGAGGCCCAATACCACAAGCAAAGTTCACCAGGTCTGTGGCAGAGACCCAAAGTTCACCAGGTCTGTGGCAGAGACCCAAAGTTCACCAGGTCTGTGGCAGAGACCCAAAGTTCACCAGGTCTGTGGCAGAGACCCAAAGTTCACCAGGTCTGTGGCAGAGACCCAAATTCTCCCGTAGCAGTTTGTGCAGAGACTGTGTGTAATCTAATTCGAGCATCACTCCGGTTGCTGGGATCCACTCTAATGGGAGGCTATCCGGGTGAGCTGAGCCTACTTGAAGAGTCAGGTAGTAAAACATACATTCGTTTGTGCCTGCACCTACTCCAACACCTTTTGCTGTCTTGTTCTCCATCCACCCTTTCCTATCTAGTGACTGTGCATATGAGAAAATAAACTCTACATTGGAGTATTAACTGGTGTGGACCTTGGAGTTATTGGGGGAAATAGAGACTTGTCTTTATTGCAGTAGAGATGAGAACTATTCTCTGGAGAACCTAGCTGTGAAGACCCAGTTACATTACACCGCTCAACCTCTTCACACAAGAGGGTACGGGCATGTGGTATGGTGTACCCCTTTTCCTACAAGTGAGCCAAAGGTAGGGGAAGAGGGGTCTGTGTGCTACACAACCAAGTATTAAAATGTGAAAGTTTGATTTATGATTGTTAATCTGTCCCATTACTTTTAGTCCCTTAAAAAGTGGGAGGCACATATACAAACTGTTGTAATTCCTACACCGTTCACCTGATTTGGATGTAAATACCCTCAAATTAAATCTGAAAGTCTGCAGTTAAAGCACATCTTGTTAGTTTCATTTCAAATCTATTGTGGTGGTGTTTAGAGCCAAAAAGATTAGAATTGTGTTGATGTCCCAATATTTATGGACCTGACTGTATATATATATATATATATATATATATATATATATATTGTGACAGCAGGAAGGTAAAGTCACCTGGTTGCATCCAGGGGGGTAGGTATATTTCTCCCAGATTCAGGCTTTATGCCGACTTATACAACTAGGGAGAGAGTTGATGAAGCCCAGCTGAGGCTAGTGGGCTCATGGATGATTCATACCTCTAGGGAGAGTGCTGGGCGTCGTGCAGGCAGGGAGTTGATGAGACCAGCTGAAGCTTGTCAGCTCGTTTAAGGCCTCTATAAAAACTCCCAGCTTCATTAGGTGTTTGCTCATGCCTGGAACCAGACCTGTGTGGACTGTCTAGGGAGAGTGAACCCCTGTGCGGTGAGACAAAGCCTGTGTGGCTATTTGTTTGGACATTTACTAAACCAGGGACTTAGGGACTAGGACAGCACCAGGCTGATCCCAGTTGTTAGTTAGGGAAACCTGCATGTTTAGTCAGAGGTCAAGCTGACCAGGATTTATTTTGTTTATGTTTCTTTTTGCTTTGCTGTGTTTTTGTCACTGTAAATAGAGAAATAAACCACAACCTCCGTCTGCTGGGCCTGTTTTTGTGTGGGGAGCCCATCCAGGGGGTCACACACACCCGCTACCGAGCTAACCCCCTCACAGTTGGTGGAGAACCAGTGGCAGTTTTTTTTAAGCCAGCATGGAGGAGATACTGAAACAGCTGGCTCTAGCAAATGCCAATCAACAGCAGACAAATGCAGGTTTGCAAAGGAGCCTTGCAGCCCAGCAACAAGCCCAGCAGCAATCTGAGGCCCGCTTCATAGACCTGTTGCAGAAGCAAGAGCAGAGACTACAACAACAGATGGAAGCAGTAATGCAGCAACGTCCGCAGACCAGTGAGGAAAGCCGTCCCACTAATACCGCGTCATTTGGGGTGAGTCGTTTATTGACAAAAATGACTGGAGAAGATGATCCAGAGGTGTTTTTGACCACATTTGAAAGGACTGCTGAAAGGGAAAAGTGGCCTAAGGATCAGTGGGCTGGACTGCTGGCTCCTCTGTTAACTGGTGAATCGCAGAAAGCTTACTATGACCTAGAGCCTGACCAAGCAAAAGACTATGTGATGCTAAAAGCTGAAATATTGGCAAGGCTGGGTGTCACCCTGGCTGTCCGGGCTCAGCGTGTGCATAACTGGACTTTCCAGCTTGGAAAACCCCCCAGGTCTCAAATGTATGATCTCATTCACCTGAGCAGGAAGTGGCTACAGCCAGAGACTTTGTCCGCACCGGAGATTGTGGAACGTGTTGTGATGGATCGTTTCTTGAGAGCTCTTCCTACCGCCATTCAAAAGTGGGTAAGCCATGGAGACCCAGAAACGGCCGGTAAACTTGTGGATCGTGTAGAGAGATACTTGGCTGCAGAGAACCTGACAGCCTCTTCCAGAGACTCTCGGACTTTCCACCCTAAGACCAGACCATCCCCAGGGGCGGATAAGATGATTCCAAGGGGTGAGGGTGGAGAGAGTGAGAGGGTGGGAGCTCTGCCCAGGGTTTGGCGAGAACAGCCTGGGAAGTCGGGGGCTCAAGAGGCAGCCAAAAGGATTGTTTGCTACCGCTGCCGGCAAACGGGACATATTGCAGCAAATTGCCCGGTTGTGGAGGAACCCATGCAATGTGACTTTCTGACGGACAGACGTCAGTCGCTGTGTGCGACAGTCGCATGCACTGCCATTCGGGGAACTGAGAAACATTTATGCAAAATGTGTATTAATGGTAGAAATGTTGTGGTATTACTGGATTCAGGTAGCCTTGTGACCCTGATAAAGGCTGAATTAGTTAAAACAGAGGTCTCTGGGAATAGCAAGGTAGCTGTTATTTGTGTGCATGGGGACACCCGAGAGTATCCAGTGACTACAGTGTGTTTCAAGACCCCCAAAGGTACCCTCTCTCATCCAGTGGGGTTAGTATCTCAATTACCGCATGCTGCCATTGTGGGAAGGGATTTTCCGAAGTTCTGGGAACTGTGGGATGATCCTGAGCCCCCCACTGGTGCCCCTATGTACCAGGAAGGTGATAGCCAGAACTCCTCTGAGAGTGGTGAGGACTCTCCAGAATTTCCCTTGTCAGTATTGGCAGGCGAGACTCAAGAAACTGGAGAGGAGCCCACCTCCTCAGACGAAAACCTACCGTCTGTGGAGTTTTCTGATCTTGAGGTTCACAGGGAAAATTTTGCCACAGAACAGTTAAAGGACCCCGCCCTAATAAAGGCACGGGAAAACGTAGTGGAAATAGATGGCGAGTTAGTGAACCCAGATAATACCTGCACTTACCCATACTTCAGCGTAGAGAAGGACCTACTGTATCGGGTGGCAAAAAGGGCAGAAGAAACCGTTGAGCAGCTTGTGGTGCCCAAACCTTACAGGAAGTTGGTGTTGGAGTTGGCCCATGGGCACATTCTTGGAGGTCATCTGGGGACAGAGAAAACCCGAGAGAGGGTATTACAGAGATTCTATTGGCCTGGGGTGATGAAGGACATAGAAAATTATTGTTCCTCCTGCCCTGTGTGTCAGAGGTCGGCCCCGATGCCACATTTCCGTAGCCCGCTGGTCCCTCTACCCATCATTGAGGTCCCGTTTGAGAGGATCGCAATGGATTTGGTAGGTCCTATAATCAAGTCCGCTAGGGGGCACCAGTACATATTAGTTATAATGGACTATGCCACCCGTTATCCAGAAGCGATCCCTCTCCGAAATACCTCGGCCAAAACCATAGCCAAAGAGCTATCTCTTGTTTTTAGCCGGGTGGGTATTTGTAAAGAACTGCTTACGGACCAAGGTACACCCTTTATGTCCCGGGTTATGAAAGAGCTGTGTAAATTGTTCAAAGTGACGCAATTGCGTACGTCTGTGTATCACCCCCAAACCGATGGGCTGGTTGAAAGATTCAACAAAACCCTAAAACAAATGTTGAAGAAAGTGGTGGATAGAGATGGAAAGGATTGGGACTGTCTACTTCCTTATTTGATGTTTGCTATTAGGGAGGTGCCCCAATCCTCTACGGGATTCTCCCCCTTTGAGTTACTGTATGGGAGACACCCAAGAGGGCTGTTGGATATTGCCAAGGAAACTTGGGAAAGTGAGAGTTCTCCCCACAGGAGTGTGATTGAGCATGTCGCCCTGATGCAAGATCGAATTGCACAGGTAATGCCCATCGTGAAGGAACATTTGGCCCAAGCGCAGTTGGCACAGCAGAGAGTGTACAACCGTGGAGCCAAGACCCGTACCTTTTCCCCGGGGGATAGGATATTGGTACTTGTCCCTACGGTTGAAAGTAAATTCCTTGCCAAATGGCAAGGCCCCTACGAGATAATGGAAAAAGTGAGCGAAGTGAATTACAAGGTCAGACAACCAGGAAGGCGAAAGCCCGAACAGATCTATCACGTTAATCTGTTGAAAGCCTGGAGGGATAGAGAGTCCCTAGTCGCAGAAACTTGGTCACCAGCTCAAACTGGTTGCGTGATTCCGGAGGTTGGAATAGCAGCCACCTTGTCACAACCCCAACAACAGGAGGTTAAGGAGTTTGTGCTTCGCAACAAGGAGGTGTTCTCTGAGCTGCCGGGACAAACATCTGGGGTAGAGCATGATATTATTACCCCGCCCGGTGAAAGGGTGAAGTTAAAACCCTATCGGATCCCAGAGGCCCGACGGGAGGCAATACGGGAGGAAGTACAGAAAATGCTGAACTTAGGGGTGATAGAGGAGTCCCAAAGTGATTGGTCTAGTCCCATTGTGTTGGTGCCTAAACCGGATGGGAGCTGGCGATTTTGTAACGATTTTCGTCAGTTGAACAAAGTTACAAAATGTGACACCTACCCCATGCCACGTATAGATGAGTTGATCGACCGGCTGGGAACAGCCCGATACATGACGACTCTTGACCTCACAAAAGGGTATTGGCAAATTCCCCTGGCCAAGTCGGCCAAAGAGAAAACCGCATTTGTAACCCCAGACGGGGCGTTCCAATATAAGAGAATGCCGTTCGGGTTACAGAATGCGCCGGCCACATTCCAGCGGAAAATGGACCAGATACTGAGGCCCCATCGGAAGTATGCTGCGGCTTACCTGGATGACATAATTGTCCATAGCACAGATTGGGCCTCACATCTGCCAAAAGTGCAAGCAGTCCTAGACTCTATCCGGGAAGCGGGGTTTACGGCTAACCCCAAGAAGTGTACCATTGGGCAGGAGGAGGCCAAATATCTTGGGTACACCATTGGCAGGGGAGTAATAAAACCCCAACTCAACAAAGTCGAGGCCATCCAGAGTTGGCCACGTCCCAACAGCAAGAAGCAGGTACGAGCCTTTCTGGGAATCGCGGGTTATTATCGGCGCTTCATTCCCCACTTTGCTTCTAAGGCTGTGCCCCTAACCAACCTGACGAAAGGGAAAGGGTCGGTCATGATTAAATGGACCCCCGAGGCTGAGGCAGCGTTCCAATTCTTGAAACAAGCCTTATGTAGCCAGCCAGTGTTGTACTCACCCGACTTCTCTAAAGACTTTGTCGTACAAAGTGATGCGTCAGATGTGGGGTTAGGAGCAGTATTGTCCCAGGTCTGGAACGGGGAAGAGCACCCAGTCATTTACCTCAGCAGGAAGTTGAAGTCCTATGAGGTAAATTACGCCACGGTTGAAAAGGAGTGTTTAGCGGTGAAGTGGGCTCTAGATTCCCTTCGGTACTATCTGCTAGGTAGGCACTTTGACATGGTTACGGATCACGCTCCGTTAAAGTGGATGGCTCAAAACAAGGAGACAAATAGAAGAGTAAATAGGTGGTTCCTGGCCCTACAGGAATTCAACTTCACAGTAAAGCATCGCCCTGGCGTTCAAATGGGGAATGTGGATGCTTTGTCTCGAGTACATGAATGCCTGATTGCTGGTGTTCCAACCCCAAGGTTAAAACAAGAGGGGGGGTATGTGACAGCAGGAAGGTAAAGTCACCTGATTGCATCCAGGGGGGTAGGTATATTTCTCCCAGATTCAGGCTTTATGCCGACTTATACAACTAGGGAGAGAGTTGATGAAGCCCAGCTGAGGCTAGTGGGCTCATGGATGATTCATACCTCTAGGGAGAGTGCTGGGCGTCGTGCAGGCAGGGAGTTGATGAGACCAGCTGAAGCTTGTCAGCTCGTTTAAGGCCTCTATAAAAACTCCCAGCTTCATTAGGTGTTTGCTCATGCCTGGAACCAGACCTGTGTGGACTGTCTAGGGAGAGTGAACCCCTGTGCGGTGAGACAAAGCCTGTGTGGCTATTTGTTTGGACATTTACTAAACCAGGGACTTAGGGACTAGGACAGCACCAGGCTGATCCCAGTTGTTAGTTAGGGAAACCTGCATGTTTAGTCAGAGGTCAAGCTGACCAGGATTTATTTTGTTTATGTTTCTTTTTGCTTTGCTGTGTTTTTGTCACTGTAAATAGAGAAATAAACCACAACCTCCGTCTGCTGGGCCTGTTTTTGTGTGGGGAGCCCATCCAGGGGGTCACACACACCCGCTACCGAGCTAACCCCCTCACAATATATATATATATATATATATGTAGCGGGTATATGCTTTCTTATTTTTGAACCTGGTGGGGAAACTGTGATGTGTGGTTCCCTGGGGCCCATCAGGTGGCGCTGTCACTTTGGGGCCGGGGTTGAGCCATCGTTGCGGTGGCGTACCTCTTTTGGTCTCTCTCAGCGGTTGTATGGTGGGGCGGGGAGCACGCCGTGCTTGCTGGGAGGGGGTATAAAGGGGGCGGCCATTTTCAGTGGCGGGAGTCGAGTCCCGGGCACCTTCAGCCTGAGGGCGGTGGTTCGTGTCGGTCCCCTAGGCGGCCTAGGCCCAGGGAACATTCGGAGGTCGTGTTTAGCCTGGGGTGAGGTACTCGGGAAGGGGTCTGGAGCTCAGTGCCCACCACTGAGTTCCGCGAGGGAAGGAGGTCCTAGGGAACCCAGGGAGTGGGTACCCGAATCCGGAAGGCGTAATGGACCGGTGGAAGATACTTGCTTGAAGACCCGGTGCAGCATATTGCCAGTGACAGGTGAGCCTCCCATCGGAGACCGCCTGGAAGGAAATCCCCCCTCGCTAGGAGACCTCAACCCATTTTCAGGAAGGAAAGTGGAGAGTTCATTGTGTCTGGGCCTACTCGCATCCACACCTTCTTGTCTGTTCTGTACTCTAAACGAGTTCAACTGATTGTGTTCACTTGAGAAGAATAAAGGAGTGTTGGACTTTAACGGTGTGGGGCTCATTTTCTGGCGGACATTGTTCAAGGTAATTCTCTTCGGAGATTGCAGGTGCAGAACACCGACCCAAAGGTAAAGAAATAACTTTTGCTTGCACCACACAACTAACCGTGGTGAAGGCTTGGCGTGGTGACCCCGCCCTCTCTCCTCTAAGGTACCCCTAGACAAGAGACAGACGAGCCGAGAGAAGAAAGAGGGGAGAGAGGGGGCCGCTACATATATATATATAATGTTTGGGGGTTATAAGTAATTTTTTTGCAAAAAATACTGATTTAAATTTGTAAACAAAGAGGCAGAAAAGGCCGGGTCTTCATGATTTGAAGGCCCATTGTAGCCGGCTGCTTGTTTTATAGCCACAGCTGTTTATTTGTAAGAGAATGTGGCGATGGTTGAATGGCAAATCAAACTGCATTGTGTGTAGTAGCCAGTTGGTAACCCAAGCAGACCAGAGTAGCATTACTGCAGTTTGCCTAATTTTTTATGTAACATTTTTTCCTTCCAATAGTTCCACTAAAAAAAAAAAACAGAGCAGAACCGCAGCTCTTCATTTCGCATATTGCAGAAAGCAGTGTATCGCCTGCAGTGCTCTTTTAACACGATGAGAATACAACAGCGCCTGTGACAGCCGAAATACATTATTCATCAATGTTTTCACAACAGGATTTCTAAAAAAAAAAACAGAAAACAAAAAAACAGCCAAAAAACAGCAACGCTGAGAGATTACATAATTCCAGAAGCATAATTAGGCAGCACACAGAATTTAATGTTGAGTTTCATTTTAAAGGCTCAGGCCACCCTAAACTTCAATGGTGAGATATTCATCACACCATTCCATTCCCATTTCTCAGCCCCCCCCCCCCCCCCTATCCCGCCATGGAGCTTCAATCATCCCACAGGCATTATCTCTAATGTAATATAAAATTCCAACAGAATGAGTGAGACTCCTATTTAAAAACTGCAGAAGATGAGTGCTGGGGTGTAGCAATCATGGTGGTGACCCTTTGCCTTCAATACTTTGAGATGCTGACCCCGGACCAGTATGCAGATAAGGACTTCTGACCTTCCTTGGACTTTGTTGATCTGAGAACTGTTTTAAGTGTTAAATAGGGATGAGCTGAACACTCCCCGGTCCGGTTCGCATCAGAACATTCGAACGGACCGAAAGTTTGCGCGAACTTTCGAACCCCGTTAAAGTCTATGGGACTCGAACGTCAGAAATCAAAAGTGCGAATTTTAACCCCCTAACGACCATGCACTGTATATATACGTCGGCAGAATGGCTCATAGAGGCACAATCACGTACCTGTACGTCCCCTTTAACTGCCCGACGTAGGGGTGGCGCGGGCGGCGCGTTCGCGACCCACCTGCCTTCCCTGTGAGTCGGACCGCGGGTCTCCCCGCGATCGTCTCACGGAGGCATGGAGCGGGGAGATGTTAGTGTAAACACAACATCTCTCCGCTCCCCTACTGACAATGTCACCGATCTCCGCTCTGTGTAATCAGAGCGGAGATCGGCCACGTGTCACTCGTAGCCACGCCCCCACACAGTAGTAATCACTCCCCTAGGCACACTTAACCCCTTCAGCGCCCCTAGTGGTTAACCCCATTCACTGCCAGTGTCATTTTTACAGTAACCAGTGCATTTTTATTGCACTGATTGCTGTAAAAATGACAATGGTGTCAAAAGTGTCCGATGTGTCCGCCATAATGTCGCAGTCACGAAAAAAATCGCTGATCACCGCCATTGCTAGTAAAAAAAAAAAAAATAATAAAAATGCAATAAAACTACCCCCTATTTTGTAAACGCTATAACTTTTGCGCAAACCAATCAATAAATGGCGGATGCGATTTTTTTTTTACCAAAAATATGTAGAAGAAAACGTATCGGCCTAAACTGAGGAAAAAAAATTTTTATACATTTTTGGGGGATATTTATTATAGCAAAAAGTAAAAAATATTGATTTTTTTTCCAAATTGTCGTTCTATTTTTGTTTATAGCGCAAAAAATAAAAACCGCCAAGGTGATCAAATACCACCAAAAGAAAGCTCTATTTGTGGGAAAAAAGGACGTCAATTTTGTTGGGGAGCCATGTCGCGCAATTGTCAGTTAAAGCGACGCAGTGCCGAACCGCAAAAAGGGCTTAAGTAGTTAAAGGCTATTATGCAATTTATTGTCCTAAAAAGGGTTTGGGGACCCGGGTCCTGCCCCAGGGGACATGTATCAATGCAAAAAAAAGTTTTAAAAACTGCAGTTTTTTCAGGAGCAGTGATTTTAATGATGCTTAAAATGAAAAAATTAAAAATAAAAGTTAAATATTCCTTTAAATATCGTGCCTGGGGGGTGTCTACAGTATTTCAGTAAAGTGGCACGTGTTTCCCGTGCTTAGAACTGTCCCTGCACAAAATGTCATTTCTGAAGGAAAAAAAGTCATTTAAAACTGTTTGCGGCTTTAATGTCATGTCTGGTCCCGGCAATAAGGATGAAAACCCCACCAGCCCACTACCAGCCCCTTTGGGTCTTGTATGGATATTAAGGGGAACCCCGCACCCAAAAAAAAAAAAGGAAAGGTGTGGGGCCCCCAGGCCCTATATACTCTGAACAGCAGTATACAGGCATGCAAACAAGACAGGGACTGTAAGTTTGTTCTTAAGTAAAATCTGTTTGTAATTTGGACATTTTTTAAGTGTAGCTCCAGCCAAAAAATCTATTTTCAAGCTTTTTGGAAAACATAGGGAAGGGTTATCACCCCTGTAGCATTTGTTTTGCTGTCTGTGCACCTGTTCAGAAGATTTCACCTCACTTTCTGTCCCAATGACAATTGTATTTAGAAAATCTGGGGTTTTTAGTGAAACAAGGAACTCTTACAGGAGAGAATTTCCCTT
Organism: Rana muscosa; assembly: GCA_029206835.1. Taxonomy (NCBI): domain Eukaryota; kingdom Metazoa; phylum Chordata; class Amphibia; order Anura; family Ranidae; genus Rana; species Rana muscosa. The sequence goes on from CM055122.1 coordinate 311,818,857, forward strand.
CCTAGGGGTAGATTTCCTCTCACTTCCTATTGTCTCCTTCCGTTTGCAAGTAGGAGTCGTTTGTAAGTTGGATGTTTGAAAGTAGGGGCCTGCCCTATATACTCTGCAGAAATTTGGGCCTTAGGTGTTGGTGTTGCCACAACACTGTAAGCCCTCACAGTTACTCGTGGTGGGCGCAGGAACGGGCCCTGCTGTGAAATATTAGATCAAGAATTGTAATTACATGCCCCTGTTAAACAGGGTCAGAAAAATTGGGCCGTTGGTGGTGGAAGGTGTGGTGGTGTTGCCACAACACTGTAAGGCCTCACAGTTACTCTTGGTGGGCGCAGAAACAGGCCCTGCTGTGAAATATTAGATCAAGAATTGTAATTACATGCCCCTGTTAAACAGGGGCTGAAAAATTGGGCCTTAGGCACTGGTGCTGGTGCCACAACACTGCAACCCCTCACAGATACTCTAGTTGGAGCGCAGGAATGAGCCCTGCTGCAAAGCATTGCATCAAAAAATGTAATTACACGCCCCTGTTAAACAGAGGCTGAAAAATTGGGCCACTGGTGGCGGTGCCCAGAACCAAAAATGTTCTTACAAGCTATCAGCATGAACATTGAGGAGGAAGAGGATAGCCACTCAGCATAACAGGATAGTCACTCAGCATCAGCATAGGCAGTCTTGAAGGGATCTCACATAAAAAAAAAAAATTGGTTACATCAGCATCAGGTGCTTGGTAGCTGGTGATCCAAGACTGATTCATTTTTATGAAGGCCAGCCGATCGACCGATTCGGTGGACAGGCGCACCCTGTGGTCGGTTACAAAGCCTCCAGCAGAACTGAATGTGCATTCCGAAAGAACACTGGATGCAGGACAGGCCAGTAGCTCAATTGCATACTGTGCAAGCTCTGGCCAGTGATCCATCTTCAAGACCCAGTAACCTGGAGGATTTTCGGTGGGAAAGGTGTCCAAGTCTGATCTTGCCCCTAGGTATTCCTGCACCATGTGAATCAGATGCTGGCGATGGTTGCTGGAACTGATCATACCTTAGGGCTGCGGACCAAAAAAATTGTCTGAACGCATCGGTCAGACGGCCACCTTCTCTACCGCTCCTTCTGTGACTGACCGAAGCCTCAGCATCATGTTGTCCAGGACCAGGAATTTGTAACCTCCCAGGCTCTGGAAACGCGTTGCACAAACCTTTCTGCAAGGCCTCCCGAAGATGTTTCATCCTCTGCTCCCTCTGCGACAGCAAGATAAGGTCCGCAACCTTACCCTTGTAACGTGGATCAAGGAGGGTTGCCAGCCAGTAAGGATCCCTCTCCTTGATACCACGAATACCAGGATCCTTCCGCAGGCTTTGCAGGATCAGGGAGGCCATGCAGTGTAGGTTTGCTGAGGCATTCGATCCGGCGTCCTCTGGGTCACTAAGGACGACATGATCCGCAGCCACCTCCTCCCAGCCACGTACAAGTCCATAGGTTTCTTCGGACTGTAAATTATCCCTTGAAGACTGCTGCTGATGCTGAGTGCTAGGCTCCACCTCCATGCTGACACAATCCTCCTCCTCCTCCTTGTCCTCTTCGTGTGTGATCGGTGGGCACGCAGGAACACTGTCTGGATAAAGGGGGCCTTGAGAGGTAAGGAAGTCGTCCTCTTCCTGCCTCTGTTCTGCCTCAAGTGCCCTGTCCATTATTTCACGCAGCGTGTGCTCCAACAGGTGGACAAGAGGGACAGTGTCACTGATGCATGCACTGTCACTTCTCACCATCCTCATGGCCTCCTCAAATGGTGACAGGACAGTGCATGCATCCCTGATCATGGCCCACTGGCGTGGGGAAAAAAAACCAAGCTCCCCTGACCCTGTCCTGGTGCCATAGTCGCACAGGTACTCATTGATGGCCTTCTGCTGCGTGTGCAGCCGCTGCAGCATGGCCAACTTTGAGTTCCACCTGGTGGGTATGTCACAGATAAGGCGGTTATTGGACTTGGACAGGTTAAATTCCTTTTGGAGGTCAACCATCCGAGCACTGGCATTATACGGAAATGCCCACAGACTTTCCTGGCCTGCCTCAGGACATCCTGTTAGCCCGGGTACCTGCCCAACAACCGCTGCACCACCAAGTTAAGGACGTAAGCCAAACAGGGCACATGGGTCAGTTCTCCCTGTCGGAGGGCGGAGAGGAGGTTGGTGCCATTGTCGCAAACCACCATTCCTGGCTTAAGCTGGCATGGCATCAACCACCTCTGAGCCTGCCCCTGCAGAGCTGACAGAATCTCTGCCCCAGTGTGGCTCCTGTCCCACAAGCACACCAGCTCAAGCACCACATTGCATCTTTTTGCCTGCGTGCTTGCGTAGCCCCTTGAACGCCTACGGAGCCCCGCTGGTTCCGAGGACAAATCAGCACAGGAAGATGCCATGGAGGAAGAAGAAGAGGAGGGGGTGGAGGAGAGAGGTGTGGCAGAATCACCACTAGTAGAATTTTGGAGGCGTGGTGATACTACTGTACCCTGTTCTGCATCCTTCCCAGCTGCCAGCAGAGTCACCCAGTGCGCAGTGAAAGATAGGCAACGTCCCTGTCCATGCCTGCTGGACCATGAGTCAGTGGTAATATGCACCTTACCGCTGACCGCCCTGTCCAGCGAGGCATGGAAATTGCCTTCCACATGCCGGTAGAGAGCCGGAATCACCTTCCGTGAAAAAAAGTGGCGTTTGGGAACCTGCCACTGAGGTACTGCACATTCCAAAAACTCACGGAAGGGGGCACAGTCTACCAACTGAAAAGGCAGCAGTTGAAGTGCTAGCAATTTAGCCAAGCTAGCATTCAACCGCTGGGCATGTGGATGGCTGGGAGTGAACTTCTTTCGCCGGTGGAGCAACTGGGGTAGGGAAATCTGCCTGCTAGAATCGGACGTTGGTGTACTGATAGCAGATTGCCCGCAAGTACTTGGCTGTGACACACCTAATTCTACACCTTCATTCCTTTCAGTGCAGGTTTCTGAGAGGACTGAAGGTATAGTGGGGTTAGAGATCCCAGCTGATGAGGAGGTGCAAGGAGAGGTCTGCCTTGTTCTTTGGTGTGGGTCTTTTAGGTAGTGTTGCCAACGGGCTGCATGGGAGCTTGACATATGTCTAATTAAGCATGTGGTGCCCAAGCGCTTGCTGTCTAGTCCACGCTTGATACGCTTCAGACATATGTTGCAAATAGCAACGGTGCGATCTGCTGCACACGTCTCAAAAAAGGCACACACCAAAGAACTTTTCGAATAACGCGCGGAGTGACCAGCGCCCTGCACTTGCGGAGCTCTGCAGTGTGATGCAGTCGGTTGGCTGCCCTTAAGCTGGCCCCTGGAGGGCATCCTGCCTCGTTGGAGATGTTCCTCCTCCTCCTCCGCCTCCTCCTCCTCTCTCCTATCAGGCACCCACGTAGAGTCAGTGAGCTCATCATCCCCTCCCTCCTTGTCACTGGAGCAAACATGGCAATATGCTGCAGCTGGGGGAACATGACTGCCAGTTTGTTGTCCTTCTTGGGAAACCCCTCTCTCTGGGCTCACGTTACTACTGCCTTCCTCAAGCTGGGTACCATCATCGGAGCCTTCAAAACGTTGCACATCCTCCTGCAGCATGTACCCGACACTGTGGTCGAACAGTTTCGGGGGACTCCTCCGGTGGGAATAGGGAAGGAGTAACTGATGATGACCTCGAGTCCAAGGAATAGGCCGCTTTGGCACTAGGGAATAGCTTTGAGTGCCTGTTCGAACGTTCGCCGAACAGCGAACAATTTGGGGTGTTCGCGGCAAATTCGAAAAGCCGTGGAACACCCTGTAAAAGTCTATGGGATAAATCAAAAGTGCCAATTCTAAAGGCTTATATGAGAGTTATTGTCATAAAAAGTGTTTGGGGACCCAGGTCCTGCCCCAGGGGATATGTATCAATGCAAAAAAAGTTTTAAAAACTGCCGTTTTTTCGGGAGCAGTGATTTTAATAATGCTTAAAGTGAAACAATAAAAGTGAAATATTCCTTTAAATTTCGTACCTGGGGGGGGGGGGGGGGTGTATAGTATGCCTGTAAAGCAGCGCTTGTTTCCCTTGCTTAGAACTGTCCCTGCACAAAGTGTAATTTCTGAAGGAAAAAAAGTCATTTAAAAGCACTTGCGGCTTTTAAGCACTCACAGACCCCCAAAGCATCCTCCCCATGTTGAGGGCATGTGGCCTGGTATGGTTCAGGAGGGGGGGTGCTCTCTCGTCCCCCCCTCTTTTCCTGCGGCCTGCCAGGTTGCATGCTCGGTAAAGGGTCTGGTATGGATATTTGGGGGGAACCCCACGTAATTTTTTTTACAATTTGATGCAGGGTTCCCCTTAATATCCATACCAGACCTGAAGGGCCTGGTAATGGAATTTAGGGGGACCCCCACACATTTTTTTTTTTTTTTTTATCAATGACTTTTCTCTGTATTGCCGGGAGCCGACATTTCATTATAGCCGCGAGCGCTTTTAAATGACTTTTTTTCCTTCAGAAATTACACTTTGTGCAGGGACAGTTCTAAGCACGGCAAACAAGCACTGCTTTACATGCATATTATACACAACAAATTAGACAATATAATAATTCAATGGATGGATAGAGAGACAGATAAAAAGATAGATAGATACACTTATTATATTGTCTAATAACAATATATACAGTATCTATCTATCTATTATCTAACTGCTCATTGATCGATCAATCTATCTATCTACCTATTATCGATCTATCTTTATGCCCCCCTGATCCATGCGCCCGGCCCCTAATCTACATACAGGGTACCGGACGCATGGATTCCAATGTTTTTTTTTTTTTTTAAGCACATGATTAGAGCCTGAGGCTCTAATTGGCTTAAAAAAGGGGTGGGCTCAGGGCGCAGAGCACTGTGCCCCGAGCCCACCAAGTTGTGTGACAGTAATGAATTAATGTTCACTATTGTCTTCCTGATTCTTCTCCCATCCAATCAGGAAGCGAGTCCTGAGACCCGCCAGCCAATTGGTCAAGAGGAGAAGCTATCCTATTGGCTGCCGAGGAGGAGGGAGGGGACGCAGGGTAAGCCGCCGTGAAGCACCAGGAGGAGGAGATGCCGCCTGCTTCCTGTTAGCTAGATGGGATAATCCCAATGGAGGGACGCCTGTAATAATGGGGGAAAGGATTTCTCTGCTTTCTATTGAGCTTGGACAGATAGAGAGATATATTCAAAGATAGATAGATAGATAGATAGATAGATAGATAGATAGATAGATAGATAGATAGATAGATAGATAGATCGATAGCAGTGGCAGGTGGTGGTATATTTTTTGGGGGAGCGGCAAACAATCCACTCACCACCACCCCCCACCTAAAAAATTAACCATCACCTCACATTTTTGAAAATATTTTATTCTATCTTTTCATGTGACAACACTGAAGAAATGACACTTTGTTACAATGTAAAGTAGTGAGTGTACAGCTTGTATAACGGTGTAAATTTGCTGTCCCCTCAAAATAACTCAACACACAGCCATTAATGTCTAAACTTCTGGCAACCAAAGTGAGTACACCCCTAAGTGAAAATGTCCAAATTGGGCCCAAAGTGTCAATATTTTGTGTGGCCACCATTATTTTCCAGCACTGCCTTAACCCTCTTGGGCATGGAGTTCACCAGAGCTTCACAGGTTGCCACTGGAGTCCTCTTCCCCTCCTCCATGATGACATCACGAAGCTGGTGGATGTTGGAGACCTTGCGCTCCTCCACCTTCCATTTGAAGATGCCCCACAGATGCTCCATAGGGTTTAGGTCTGGAGACATGCTTGGCCAGTCCATCACCTTTACCCTCAGCTTCTTTAGAAAGGCAGTGGTCGTCTTGGAGATGTGTTTGGGGTGGTTATCATGTTGGAATACTGCCCTGCGGCCCAGTCTCTGAAGGGAGGGGATCATGCTCTGCTTCAGTATGTCACAGTACATGTTGGCATTCATGGTTCCCTCAATGATCTGTAGCTCCCCAGTGCCGGCAGCACTCATGCAGCCCCAGACCATGACACTCCCACCACCATGCCTGACTGTAGGCAAGACACACTTGTCTTTGTGCTCCTCACCTGGTTGCCGCCACACACCCCTGACACCATCTGAACCAAATACGTTTATCGTGGTCTCATCAGACCACAGGACATGGTTCCAGTAATCCATGTCCTTAGTCTGCTTGTCTTCAGCAAACTTTGCCGGCTTTCTTGTGCATCATCTTTAGAAGAGGCTTCCTTCTGGGACAACAGCCATGCAGACCAATTTGATGCAGTGTGCGGCGTATGGTCTGAGCACTGACAGGCTAACCCCCCACCCCTTCAACCTCTGCAGCAATGCTGGCAGCACTCATACGTCTATTTCCCAAAGACAACCTCTGGATATGACGCTGAGCACGTGCACTCAACTTCTTTGGTCGACCATGGCGAGGCCTGTTCTGAGTGGAACCTGTCCTGTTAAACCACTGAATGGTCTTGGCCACTGTACTGCAACTCAGTTTCAGGATCCTGGCAATCTCCCTATAGCCTAGGCCATCTTTATGTAGAGCAACAATTCTTTGTTTCAGATCCTCAGAGAGTTCTTTGCCTTGAGGTGCCATGTTGAACTTCCAGTGACCAGTATGAGAGAGTGAGAGCGATAACACCAAATTTTACAAAAACATACTTAGGGGCACACCCTAAAATGCGTTTAAATTCAAGATGGTGCTACTATAAGACCAAAAAACAGTACAAAACAAATTATAGCGCACACATTCAAGAATGACATTTATCCTGCAAGGCTAGTTAAAAACACCTGAACATATTCAAAAAAATACGGGGGTTTGGTCACACTATATGGTCATATAGTGCTAAGCCCATTTACTGCGACAAAGTACCCCGAAATGAGTGGGTCCTACCCTAGTAATAGAATGAAAGATCCTGCGTCTCAACCATTGGAGCCAAACTCCTCTATGTGGAAGAGCTGAAGGGATTCCTCCTATACACTGGTGGCCCCACCATAAGAGGTAATGAGGAGGGGGAGGGGTGCTCCAGCCCAAAAAAACCTGGTCAGGGTCACTACAATATACAAAAACATACTTGGGGGGCACACCCTAAAACACCAAATTTTACACACCTGCTCCCCATTCACACCTGAGACCTTGTAACACTAACGAGTCATATAACACCGGGGAGGGAAAATGGCTAATTGGGCCCAATTTGGACATTTTCACTTAGGGGTGTACTCACTTTTGTTGCCAGCAGTTTAGACATTAATGGCTGTGTGTTGAGTTATTTTTGAGGGGACAGCAAATTTACACTGTTACACCGCGTACACACGATCAGAAATTCCGACAAGAAAAATTCGATGTGAGCTTTTGGTCGAAAATTCCGACCGTGTGTAGGCTCCATCAGACTTTTTCTGTCGGAATTTCCGCCAACAAAAATTTGAGAGCTGGTTCTCAAATTTTCCGGCGGAAAAACTTTTCTTCGGAAATTCGGACCGTGTGTAGCCATTTCCGACGCACAAAATTCTGCGCATGCTTGGAACCAATTTGACGCATGCTCAGAATCATTGTACATAATTTTTCTCGGCTCGTTGTAGTGTTGTACGTCCCGCGTTCTTGATGGTCGGAATTTCCGACCAACATTTGTGTGACCGTGTGTGTGCAAGACAAGTTTGAGTGAAAATCCGTCGGAAAAAACAACCACGTTTTTCTTGTCATTTTTTCCGATCGTGTGTACGCGGCATTATACAAGCTGTACACTCACTACTTTACATTGTAGCAAAGTGTCATTTCTTCAGTGTTGTCACATGAAAAGAGAGAAGAAAATATTTACAAAAATGGGAGGGGTGTCCTCACTTTTGTGAGATACTGTATCTCTCTATCTGTCCAAGCTCAATAGAAGGCAGAGATATCCCTTCGCCCATTATCAAGGGCATCTGCTCCATAGGGCAAGGGGGGGCGATTGCCCCCCCTGGAATCGAGAAGGTGTTGGCAAAATTGGCAGTGTTCTACACCCTCCGCTGTCCTTACACCCACTTCCAGCCCCGCACAGATCTGCACCGCAGCACATGTACTCCCTCCTCCTCTCCCTGGGCCCACCACATCTCCCGTCGCCGCTTTAAGGCGGCCGCGTCAGCGCTGGCTGGGCGGGGCCTCGCGCTGCAACCCGATTGGCCTCGGCTCTTCTCGTTCTCCCGGGCCTCGGGGGCCTGGCCTCCTGCGGGGCGTCCTGCTGCACACACCGCTGGACCTGCTGAAGGTGAGAAGGAAGGAGAGCCGGGCTGTGTGTGCGGTATGGAGGGAGGGGGAGATGTCCTACAACACGTGTGTGCGTGTGTGTGTGTGTGTGTGACTGCAGAGACATGACGTCATAGGACACGTCATACATATGGTCAGTGTGGTCAGTGTGCAGTGTAGTGGTCAGTAGTCAGTGTGTAGTGTAGTGGTCAGAGTGTAGTGTGTAGTGTCCAGAGGTGCAGGGTGCTGTGTCATGTAAAGGGGCGCAGGGTGCTGTGTAATGTAAAGGGGTCCAGTGATACAGGGTGTTGTGTAATGTAAAGGGGTCCAGTGATGCAGGGTGCTGTGTAATGTAAAGGGGTCCAGTGATACAGGGTGCTGTGTAATGTAAAGGGGTCCAGTGATGCAAGGTGCTGTGAAATGTAAAGGGGTCCAGTGATGCAGGGTGCTGTGTAATGTAAAGGGGTCCAGTGATACAGGGTGCTGTGTAATGTAAAGGGGTCCAGTGATGCAAGGTGCTGTGAAATGTAAAGGAGTCCAGTGATGCAGGGTGCTGTGTAATATAAAGGGGTGCAGGGTGCTGTGTAATGTAAAGGGGTCCAGTGGTGCAGGGTGCTGTGTAATGTAAAGGAGTCCAGTGATGCAAGGTGCTGTAAAATGTAAAGGAGTCCAGTGATGCAGGGTGCTGTGTAATGTAAAGGGGTGCAGGGTGCTGTGTAATGTAAAGGGGTCCAGTGATGCAGGGTGCTGTGTAATGTAAAGGGGTCCAGTGATGCAGGGTGCTGTGTAATGTAAAGGGGTGCAGGGTGCTGTGTAATGTAAAGGGGTCCAGTGATGCAGGGTGCTGTGTAATGTAAAGGGGTGCAGGGTGCTGTGTAATGTAAAGGGGTCCAGTGATGCAGGGTGCTGTGAAATGTAAAGGAGTCCAGTGATGCAGGGTGCTGTGTAATGTTAAGGGGTCCAGAGCTGTGGGGTACTGTGTAATGTTAAGGGGTCCAGAGCTGTGGGGTGCTGGGTAATGTTAAGGGGTCCAGAGCTGTGGGGTGCTGTGTAATGTAAAGTGGTCCAGAGGTGCAGTTGTGGAGAGGGGGGTACACAGTAGTGACAAAGAGATATTTAAAGATGCAGGGGGCACAGTGGGGTGTTTTTACATTTTAACGTGGGGGGGGGTCATTCGCTTTTAACCCCCGCTAGCGGTCGAAGAAAGGGTAAAATGCGACTGTGTATTGCCGCTGCCCAAGCGCCCCCCCCCCCCCCCCCCCCTGAAAAATTTCAGTGGACGCCCATGCCCATTATAACAGGCGTCCCTCCATTGGGATTACATGGTGGAAGTTGCACTGGGCGCCCTCAGTGCCAGCGATGGACATTTTGCTCCGTCATCACTTTCCACATGTGACTCTTGCACCTCCATTAAATCACACACATGTTTCTACTCAATTACATAATAATGTGCAAACTTGCCAGTACATGAATCCGATTCAAGTAATTAACTGCAGACCGGTTAATAGCATTCCTGACATATTTCGGTGCGGAGTGGGGCGCACAATATTCCTGCTAATAACATTCTTTGAACTAATCAAGGCTCGCTTCTTAAATATACACTGATATGTTATTAGTTTGTAGATCACCGCTGTTTCTCTAGAAAGTTTCACCGCTTGGCTCAGATTACCGCAGATCAACATAATCCGTCGTTGAACCTGGAGCTTGAACATGAATTATTCCAAATTTTTTTTTCTTCTTTCAGTTCTTTTCACAGAACATGAAGTTTCAAGAGTTTATTTTCATCACACGGGCGGAATTCTCTGTGTATTTTACTAGCGCTCGGCAGAGCTCGGAACAACAGAGGCTTCATTAGTCGCTACAAGATATATTTAGCCTCCCCACGCTTTGCTTCAATTTTCCAGAATTAAAATGAACTCATTGATCTGGTGCCCTCCTTGCTGAATGCAGAGCCGCTCTTAAAGGGACTCCATTGTAAAAGTGGGCATAGCTTTTTTTACTAAAGCGATAATAAACCCGAAAAGCAAGCATTTATTATATTGCAGCTTGCCAATTCTTAGATGTGATGGCTGCATTTGTTTTCTTTTTTTAGGCTTTCTTTCTTCTATTTTCACCTGGTGGTCTGGATGGGATGTCAGTTGCTTTTCAAAAGAACAAGCTCTCCAGCAGGACCCTTGAGAAAGTCCCGTGACATGTGACGCAACGCATCGGGAGGAGCCAGTGACGACATCTCCGGTGCTTGATTGTGCTGGATGTGTAGTGAGGAGGAACTCGCTGTTTGCAACTGATCGTTCTATATGCGTTTTACTACTGAACAAATGTGAGTGGAATTATTTGAACCCCAGATACAATATTATTATAGAAATCTTGCGCAATGATGATATTTTGTTTGTATTTGAGAACCATCGTACACGGAGCATCCCAGATAGAACTGTGAGCTACCATTTGGAAATCGATCTATGGACTAATTGCAATAAGGATAGGTGTCTCTAAGCTGACGGCACTCATTAAAGCGGGGTTCCACCCGCGATTAAATTTTTTTCAAAGTCAGCAGCTACAAACACTGTAGCTGCTGACCTTTAATAAGAACACTTACCTGTCCTAGTCGCCCGCAATCGCAATGTCGGTCCCCCGAGGCTGATCCCTCGATCCTGGCAGGTCCCGGCGCCGCCATCCTCACTAAGGGAAACAGGCAGTGGAGCCTTGCGGCTTCACTGCCCATTTCCTACTGCGCATGCGCGTGTCGTGCGGCGCTTGTGAATGGGCAGCTGCTCTCTGGAATACAAACAGTTCCCAGAAGGCAGCGCGCCCCATTCACCAGAAGACACCGCGAGTAGGAAGAGGAAGAAGACCTGGCGAGGACTAGGAAGAGGCAGATTAGGAAACATCCGCATCGCAACCGCCCTTTCTGGTAAGTAAAACTTTTTTTTTTTTTTTTTTTAGGATTTTCATGTATTTTTTTTTTTTTTTAGGGTGGAACTCCACTTGAATTGTTTTTTAGAAGGTGAGCAGGCAATTCACTATCAGGTGGTGGTGAACATTTGTCTGCACAGTGGTTTATTGTCACGGTTTAAGATGTTTTATAAATTTTAGATATTCACTTTATATTTATACCGGGTTACTATACAGTTCTGTGCAATATTAGGAGGTTGATTTTAGCGCACTATTGTTTAACCGCTTGTCATCCAGCCACTGTCAAATGATGGCGGCAGGAAGACCCTGTTATTCTGGGCAGACGTCATATGACGTCGCGCCTTTAAAAGCCACTAGGGGGCGCGCGTGCCCGCCGTGTCACTGGGCACCCGATGTGCGTGCCCAGTAACCGAGCAGGATCGTGGATCTGTGTGTGTAAACACACAGATCCACGTCCTGTCAGGGAGAGGAGACCGATGGTGTGTCCCTTGTACATAGGGACACAGATCGGTCACCTCCCCCAGTCAGTCCCCCTCCCCCCACAGTAAGAATCACTAATAGGGAACACATTTTACATAGCTCCCAACTGTCCCTGATTTTGAGGGGCTGTCCCTGATTTGGAGCAATGTCCCTCTTTCCTCCTCATTTGTCCCTCATTTTGATCTGATCTATATAGTTGTATATAAAATGCACTTTTTATCTTTCAAAAAGTGTTTCCCAGTGCAAAACCTTTCATCCAACATCTAAATTGCTGCATTTGTACATTTTAAAAGCCAATATAAAGGAATAGTAGTGGTAAAAAAAAAAAAAAAAAAAAAAAAAAGCCCTTGTCTATTTAATTAACCTTTTTTTGGTTAATTCTCCTTTAAGGGGGTGTGGCAGTGGGCGTGTCCTATGTCTACATACGTTTGCTAGTAGGTGTCCCTCATTCCTATCTCAAAATGTTGGGAGGTATGCATTTAACCCCTTCCTCGCCCCTTAGTGTTAACCCCTTCCCTGCCAGTCACATTTATACAGTAATCAATGCATTTTTATAGCACCGATCACTGTATAAATGTGAATGGTCCCAAAAATGTGTCAAAAGTGTCTGATTAGGGTGACCACATTTCCAAACTCCCATTCAGGGACACCCCCCCCCCCCTCCACTTCCAAAAAAATCAGCTTGTTCTGTAACGAATCACAGCACAGTGATTGGACACAAGAGGCGGGATTTATGATTTCTCCAATCACAAGCAGGGGGCGGGGATTGTGCTCCTCCAGGCATTCCCGGCCAGGGCAAGTACTGTCAGTGAGTAAAGCAGTGATGTGGCGGCCTTTTTTGGGGGCATCAGATTGGCCCGGGGGGGGGGGGGTGGCTGTGTCAGTTTCATTCAGGGACACTGTATTGTCCTGGAATGAATGTGCCCGGGACAGACCTGCAAAATGCGGGACTGTCCCGGGCAATCCGGGACATGTGGTCACCCTATGTCCGATGTGTCCGCCGCAATATCGCAGTCACGATAAAAATCCCTGATATTTATGCGAGAAGATAAAACACTACATCCCTAATCACATTCTCCGATCAACCAACCAAAAGCTCCTCCACATCCCCAAGTCCCGCTACAAATCGAAGGGAGAACGAAGATTTGCAGTCCAAGGACCACGGCTCTGGAACGCTCTACCCACGGACATCCGCATGGAAGAAAACCATCGGGCCTTCAGGAAAAAACTCAAGACCCACCTCTTCTGAAGGATCGGGACGACACTGGATGCAAAGCGCCTTGAGGCGATTTAGTTCGCATTTGTAGCGCTATACAAGTTATTCACTCACTCACTCTGATCGCCGCAATTACTAGTAAAAAAAAAAAGAAAATAATAAAAATGCCATAAAACTATCCCCTATTTTGTAGACGCTAAACCAATCAATAAACGCTTATTGCGATTTTTTTTACCAAAAATATGTAGAAGAATACGTATCGGCCTAAACTGAGGAAAAAAAAAAGATATTTATTATAGCAAAAAGTAAAAAATATTGTGTTTTTTTTCAAACTTGTCCCTCTTCTTTTGTTTATAGCGCAAAAAATAAAAACCGCAGAGATAATCAAATACCACCAAAAGAAAGCTCTATTTGTGGGAAAATCATGATAAAAATGTTATATGAGTGCAGTGTTGCATGACCGTGCAATTGTCATTCAAAGTGTGACAGCGCTGAAAGCTGAAAAATGGCCTGGGCAGGAAGGGGGTGAAAGTGCCCGATAGGCAAGTGGTTAATATTTCTCTCCAGCAGAATGTACATGTTACAGTGATGAGACAAACCATTTTAGCGCTAGTAGGGGGTGCTTACAATGATCAGCTTTTATTTATTCATGTAAAAGCTTTATTGTAAAAAGAAAAAGAAAGGCTGTAACTGCTTATAAAGTATTTGTTAGTGTATTTAAATCTGCCAGTACATCTATTATTCCCATCCCCCCAGGCTGGCAATGCTGATGTCCAAAGGTGCCCCCTGTGTTCCTTCATCCAGAGTTGGGGCACTCTAATTAAAGCAGAGTTCCACCAAATTAAAAGTCAGCAGCTACAAATAGTGTAGCTGCTGACTTTTAATAAACACTCACACTCACCTGTCCCAGGATCCAGCGATGCGGCCGCCCGAAGCCCCGCTCCTCTCCCTCTCCTCTCTGCGGCGCCGGCATTTGAAGTGTGGGTGCACTGCGCAAGCGCGTTGTGAATGGCCAGGTAATCTTCTGGGACCTGTGACGTGTCCCAGAAGATTGCAGTGAGGGAGGGGGGAGAGGTGAACTCCCGCTCAGTGCTGCAGCGCCTGGAGAGGAAGTGGGAGCTGAGTACCTGTGAAATAGAGGTACCCGGGGTCACAAGTACTTAAAGCGGAAGTTCCAATTTTGGGTCAATGAGAGAAATGGTGCCCCGTTGTTGGTGTCAATGGGAGAAATGGTGCCCCGTTGTTGGTGTCAATGGGAGAAATGATGCCCCATAGTTGTTGTTAATGGGAAAAATTGTGCCCCATTGCCAAGGTCAGTTGGCAGAATAGTGCCTCGTATCAGTGGGAGGAACAGTGCCCCAAGGGCTGGATAAGGGCAAGCAAAGGGCCGCATCCGGCCCCCGGGCTGCAGTTTGGAGACCACCGCTCTATAGTAACTCTTCTTCTTTTTCATTGCAGGTAAATAATGGATTCCATAAAGAAGCAATGTACCTTCATTAAGTTCTTGAAGTTACTATAGACGAAGAGTTACTCTACCAACATGTGAAATGTGAACGTCCTATGTAAGTTAAAGTGATTGGAAAGGGAATTTTTAAATAACAAGCACATCATACTTACCTGCTCTGTGCAGTGGTTTTGCACAGAGCAGCCCAGATCCTTCTTTCCTCGGGTTCCCCGCCGGTGTTTCTGCCCCCCTATTAGCTCGCTGAGTTCCCCCCATAGCAGGCTGCTTGTATTGGGGGCCCTCATGTGGATTTTCTCCCAAGGCACACTCTTGTGGGTAGGTAACCCCCCCCCCCCAACCCCCCCAGCTCCCTTCTTACTGGCTGTGATTGTCAGTAGCAGGAGCCAATGGCTCTCTCGTGCACATAGCTGGATCGAGATCGGGCTCAGGTAATCATATTAGGGGGGGTGGTTTGGGGGGCAGCTGCATACAGAAGATTTTTTACCTTAAGGCATAGAATACAGTAATGTGGTTGTAAAGGCTTAAGGTTTTTTTTTTTTACCTCCATACATTCTATGGGTCTCTTTCTCCTCATTGGCTGAGACAGCTCCCGCTACTTTCAATCACAGCCAGTGAACCAATGAGGAGAGAGTGGGGACGGCGCTGAGCAGCGGCTCGGGAGCGAGCGTACTTGGGTGCCCTCATAACATGCTGCTATGCACAAAGCAAGGTCCATAAAGACATGAATGAGCGAGTTTGGGGTGGAGGAACTTGACTGGCCTGCGCAGAGTCCTGACCTCAACCTAATAAGAACCTTTGGGATGAATTAGAGCGGAGACTGTTGCTGCGTACACACGACCGTTTTTAATGTCATTGAAAAAAACTGCATTTTTCTCGACGTGATTCTTCTCAAGCCTGACTTGCCTACACACTATCGTGGAAAAAAATGCTCGAGCAAAGCGCGGTGACGTACAGCACGTACGACGGCACTATAAAGGGGAAGTTCAATTCGGATGGCGCCACCCTTCATGTTAGTAAAGTTTGTTGAGCGACGATTCGCGCTTTTCAGCCTCGTGCTTTTCAGTCCGTGACTGCGTGACGAATGTGCTATCTCCATTACGAACGCTAGTTTTACCAGAACGAGCGCTCCCGTCTCATCACTTGATTCTGAGCATGTGCGTTTTTTTCCACGTTGTTAAAGACCACACAGAAAAATTAGAGCATGTTCCAAATTTTTAATGGCCGTTTTTCACGTCGTTAAAAATGCTCTGAAGCCCACACACGATCATTTTTAATGCCCATTTTTAAAAATGGCATTTTTCTCGTCATTAAAAACGGTTGTGTGTACGCGGCATTAGTCAGGCCTTCTCATCCAGCATCAGTGCCTGACCTCACAAATGCGCTTTTGGAAGAACGGTCAAACACGGCACCACGAAGGCAAACAAAGCCTATTTTTTTTTTTTCATTTCTCGAAGAAGGGGGCCCAACTTATGATCATGCACACAGTCCCGCTGCGTTCAGAAAATGCCCTGTATAGTAAGTACCCTTTGCTCTGCTCTAACAATAGATAAATATGAAATTGTCGGATTGCTCGTCTCAGCCATATGGACCGACCACCTGCACCTGCCCCACAGGAAAGTATTACTGGTCTCTATGTATGAAGTCTATGTGAACATTGGCAGCCATACGGCATACCTGAACCCAGCTCCGCTCTCATCTGGAACACATCATACACCCAGCCACCTGCTCTGATTTATTTGAAGAAAGGGGTTCCATTTCACCCTCCCTGGCCTGTTCTCAACCTGTGTCTTCCCCCCTATAGGTTTGTTAAGATGCCGGAAAGCAGGAGGATAGCAGATCTGCTTATAAGAGGGAACTCCAGCCAAAGTTTACCAAATGTGCCCTATCATGAATTAATAATAATTATATACCAGGGGTCTCCAAACTGTGGAATGTGGGCCAGATGGGACACTATTCCTCCCGCTGGCTCCATTCCCTCCACTGATACCAACGATGGGACACTATTCCTCCCGCTGGCTCCATTCCCTCCACTGATACCAACGATGGAACACTATTCCTCCCGCTGGCTCCATTCCCTCCACTGATACCAACGATGGGACACTATTCCTCCCGCTGGCTCCATTCCCTCCACTGATACCAACGATGGGACACTATTCCTCCCGCTGGCTCCATTCCCTCCACTGATACCAATGATGGGACACTATTCCTCCCGCTGGCTCCATTCCCTCCACTGATACCAACGATGGGACACTATTCCTCCCGCTGGCACCATTCCCTCCACTGATACCAACGATGGGGCACTATTCCTCCCGCTGGCTCCATTCCCTCCACTGATACCAACGATGGAACACTATTCCTCCCGCTGGCTCCATTCCCTCCACTGATACCAACGATGGAACACTATTCCTCCCGCTGGCACCATTCCCTCCACTGATACCAACGATGGGGCACTATTCCTCCCGCTGGCTCCATTCCCTCCACTGATACCAACGATGGAACACTATTCCTCCCGCTGGCACCATTCCCTCCACTGATACCAACGATGGGGCACTATTCCTCCCGCTGGCTCCATTCCCTCCACTGATACCAACGATGGAACACTATTCCTCCCGCTGGCTCCATTCCCTCCACTGATACCAACGATGGGACACTATTCCTCCCGCTGGCACCATTCCCTCCACTGATACCAACGATGGGGCACTATTCCTCCCGCTGGCTCCATTCCCTCCACTGATACCAACGATGGAACACTATTCCTCCAGCTGGCTCCATTCCCTCCACTGATACCAACGATGGGACACTATTCCTCCCGCTGGCTCCATTCCCTCCACTGATACCAACGATGGGACACTATTCCTCCCGCTGGCTCCATTCCCTCCACTGATACCAACGATGGGGCACTATTCCTCCCGCTGGCTCCATTCCCTCCACTGATACCAACGATGGGGCACTATTCCTCCCGCTGGCTCCATTCCCTCCACTGATACCAACGATGGGACACTATTCCTCCCGCTGGCTCCATTCCCTCCACTGATACCAACGATGGGACACTATTCCTCCCGCTGGCTCCATTCCCTCCACTGATACCAACGATGGAACACTATTCCTCCCGCTGGCTCCATTCCCTCCACTGATACCAACGATGGGGCACTATTCCTCCCGCTGGCTCCATTCCCTCCACTGATACCAACGATGGGACACTATTCCTCCCGCTGGCTCCATTCCCTCCACTGATACCAACGATGGGACACTATTCCTCCCGCTGGCTCCATTCCCTCCACTGATACCAACGATGGGGCACTATTCCTCCTGCTGGCTCCATTCCCTCCACTGATACCAACGATGGGACACTATTCCTCCCGCTGGCTCCATTCCCTCCACTGATACCAATGATGGGACACTATTCCTCCCGCTGGCTCCATTCCCTCCACTGATACCAACGATGGGACACTATTCCTCCCGCTGGCACCATTCCCTCCACTGATACCAACGATGGGGCACTATTCCTCCCGCTGGCTCCATTCCCTCCACTGATACCAACGATGGAACACTATTCCTCCCGCTGGCTCCATTCCCTCCACTGATACCAACGATGGAACACTATTCCTCCCGCTGGCACCATTCCCTCCACTGATACCAACGATGGGGCACTATTCCTCCCGCTGGCTCCATTCCCTCCACTGATACCAACGATGGAACACTATTCCTCCCGCTGGCACCATTCCCTCCACTGATACCAACGATGGGGCACTATTCCTCCCGCTGGCTCCATTCCCTCCACTGATACCAACGATGGAACACTATTCCTCCCGCTGGCTCCATTCCCTCCACTGATACCAACGATGGGACACTATTCCTCCCGCTGGCACCATTCCCTCCACTGATACCAACGATGGGGCACTATTCCTCCCGCTGGCTCCATTCCCTCCACTGATACCAACGATGGAACACTATTCCTCCAGCTGGCTCCATTCCCTCCACTGATACCAACGATGGGACACTATTCCTCCCGCTGGCTCCATTCCCTCCACTGATACCAACGATGGGACACTATTCCTCCCGCTGGCTCCATTCCCTCCACTGATACCAACGATGGGGCACTATTCCTCCCGCTGGCTCCATTCCCTCCACTGATACCAACGATGGGGCACTATTCCTCCCGCTGGCTCCATTCCCTCCACTGATACCAACGATGGGACACTATTCCTCCCGCTGGCTCCATTCCCTCCACTGATACCAACGATGGGACACTATTCCTCCCGCTGGCTCCATTCCCTCCACTGATACCAACGATGGAACACTATTCCTCCCGCTGGCTCCATTCCCTCCACTGATACCAACGATGGGGCACTATTCCTCCCGCTGGCTCCATTCCCTCCACTGATACCAACGATGGGACACTATTCCTCCCGCTGGCTCCATTCCCTCCACTGATACCAACGATGGGACACTATTCCTCCCGCTGGCTCCATTCCCTCCACTGATACCAACGATGGGGCACTATTCCTCCCGCTGGCTCCATTCCCTCCACTGATACCAACGATGGGACACTATTCCTCCCGCTGGCTCCATTCCCTCCACTGATACCAACGATGGGACACTATTCCTCCCGCTGGCTCCATTCCCTCCACTGATACCAACGATGGGACACTATTCCTCCCGCTGGCTCCATTCCCTCCACTGATACCAACGATGGGACACTATTCCTCCCGCTGGCTCCATTCCCTCCACTGATACCAACGATGGGGCACTATTCCTCCCGCTGGCTCCATTCCCTCCACTGATATAAACGATGGAACACTATTCCTCCCGCTGGCTCCATTCCCTCCACTGATACCAACGATGGGGCACTATTCCTCCTGCTGGCTCCATTCCCTCCACTGATACCAACGATGGGACACTATTCCTCCCGCTGGCTCCATTCCCTCCACTGATACCAACGATGGGACACTATTCCTCCCGCTGGCTCCATTCCCTCCACTGATACCAACGATGGGACACTATTCCTCCCGCTGGCTCCATTCCCTCCACTGATACCAACGATGGGACACTATTCCTCCCGCTGGCTCCATTCCCTCCACTGATACCAACGATGGGACACTATTCCTCCCGCTGGCTCCATTCCCTCCACTGATACCAACGATGGGACACTATTCCTCCCGCTGGCTCCATTCCCTCCACTGATATAAACGATGGAACACTATTCCTCCCGCTGGCTCCATTCCCTCCACTGATACCAACGATGGGGCACTATTCCTCCTGCTGGCTCCATTCCCTCCACTGATACCAACGATGGGACACTATTCCTCCCGCTGGCTCCATTCCCTCCACTGATACCAACGATGGGACACTATTCCTCCCGCTGGCTCCATTCCCTCCACTGATACCAACGATGGGACACTATTCCTCCCGCTGGCTCCATTCCCTCCACTGATACCAACGATGGGACACTATTCCTCCCGCTGGCTCCATTCCCTCCACTGATACCAACGATGGGACACTATTCCTCCCGCTGGCTCCATTCCCTCCACTGATACCAACGATGGGACACTATTCCTCCCGCTGGCTCCATTCCCTCCACTGATACCAACGATGGGGCACTATTCCTCCCACTGGCTCCATTCCCTCCACTGATACCAACGATGGGACACTATTCCTCCCGCTGGCTCCATTCCCTCCACTGATACCAACGATGGGGCACTATTCCTCCCGCTGGCTCCATTCCCTCCACTGATACCAACGATGGGACACTATTCCTCCCGCTGGCTCCATTCCCTCCACTGATACCAACGATGGGACACTATTCCTCCCGCTGGCTCCATTCCCTCCACTGATACCAACGATGGGACACTATTCCTCCCGCTGGCTCCATTCCCTCCACTGATACCAACGATGGGGCACTATTCCTCCCGCTGGCTCCATTCCCTCCACTGATACCAACGATGGGACACTATTCCTCCCGCTGGCTCCATTCCCTCTACTGATACCAACGATGGAACACTATTCCTCCCGCTGGCTCCATTCCCTCCACTGATACCAACGATGGGACACTATTCCTCCCGCTGGCACCATTCCATCCACTGATGCCAACGATGGGACACTATTCCTCCCGCTGGCTCCATTCCCTCCACTGATACCAACGATGGGGCACTATTCCTCCCGCTGGCTCCATTCCCTCCACTGATACCAACGATGGGGCACTATTCCTCCCGCTGGCTCCATTCCCTCCACTGATACCAACGATGGGACACTATTCCTCCCGCTGGCTCCATTCCCTCCACTGATACCAACGATGTGACACTATTCCTCCCGCTGGCACCATTCCCTCCACTGATACCAACGATGGGACACTATTCCTCCCGCTGGCACCATTCCCTCCACTGATACCAACGATGGGACACTATTCCTCCCGCTGGCTCCATT
Source organism: Rana muscosa (assembly GCA_029206835.1). Lineage (NCBI taxonomy): Eukaryota > Metazoa > Chordata > Amphibia > Anura > Ranidae > Rana > Rana muscosa. The sequence continues at coordinate 311,839,591 of CM055122.1, forward strand.
CCCTCCACTGATACCAACGATGGGACACTATTCCTCCCGCTGGCTCCATTCCCTCCACTGATACCAACGATGGGACACTATTCCTCCCGCTGGCACCATTCCATCCACTGATGCCAACGATGGGACACTATTCCTCCCGCTGGCTCCATTCCCTCCACTGATACCAACGATGGGACACTATTCCTCCTGCTGGCTCCATTCCCTCCACTGATACCAACGATGGGGCACTATTCCTCCCACTGGCTCCATTCCCTCCACTGATACCAACGATGGGACACTATTCCTCCCGCTGGCTCCATTCCCTCCACTGATACCAACGATGGGACACTATTCCTCCCGCTGGCACCATTCCCTCCACTGATACCAACGATGGGACACTATTCCTCCCGCTGGCACCATTCCATCCACTGATGCCAACGATGGGACACTATTCCTCCCGCTGGCTCCATTCCCTCCACTGATACCAACGATGGGACACTATTCCTCCCGCTGGCTCCATTCCTTCGACTGATACCAACGATGGGACACTATTCCTCCCGCTGGCTCCATTCCCTCCACTGATACCAACGATGGGACACTATTCCTCCCGCTGGCTCCATTCCTTCGACTGATACCAACGATGGGGCACTATTCCTCCCGCTGGCTCCATTCCCTCCACTGATACCAACGATGGGACACTATTCCTCCCGCTGGCTCCATTCCCTCCACTGATACCAACGATGGGACACTATTCCTCCCGCTGGCTCCATTCCCTCCACTGATACCAACGATGGGACACTATTCCTCCCGCTGGCTCCATTCCCTCCACTGATACCAACGATGGGGCACTATTCCTCCCGTTGGCTCCATTCCCTCCACTGATACCAACGATGGGACACTATTCCTCCCGCTGGCTCCATTCCCTCCACTGATACCAACGATGGGACACTATTCCTCCCGCTGGCTCCATTCCCTCCACTGATACCAACGATGGGACACTATTCCTCCCGCTGGCTCCATTCCCTCCACTGATACCAACGATGGGACACTATTCCTCCCGCTGGCTCCATTCCCTCCACTGATACCAACGATGGGACACTATTCCTCCCGCTGGCTCCATTCCCTCCACTGATACCAACAATGAGGCATTATTCCTCCCGCTGGCTCCATTCCCTCCACTGATACCAACGATGGGGCACTATTCCTCCCGTTGGCTCCATTCCCTCCACTGATACCAACGATGGGACACTATTCCTCCCACTGGCTCCATTCCCTCCACTGATACCAACGATGGGACACTATTCCTCCCGCTGGCTCCATTCCCTCCACTGATACCAACGATGGGGCACTATTCCTCCTGCTGGCTCCATTCCCTCCACTCATACCAACAATGGAGCATTATTCCTCCCACTGGCTCATTTCCCTCCACTGATACCAACAATGGGGCATTATTCCTCCCGCTGGCTCCATTCCCTCCACTGATACCAACGATGGGGCACTATTCCTCCCGCTGGCTCCATTCCCTCCACTGATACCAACGATGGGGCACTATTCCTCCCGCTGGCTCCATTCCCTCCACTCATACCAACAATGGGGCATTATTCCTCCCGCTGGCTCATTTCCCTCCACTGATACCAACAATGGGGCATTATTCCTCCCGCTGGCTCCATTCCCTTCACTGATACCAATGATGGGACACTATTCCTCCCGCTGGCTCCATTCCCTCCACTCATACCAACAATGGGGCATTATTTCTCCCGCTGGCTCCATTCTCTCCACTGATACCAACGATGGGACACTATTCCTCCTGCTGGCACCATTCCCTCCACTGATACCAACGATGGGGCACTATTCCTCCCGCTGGCTCCATTCCCTCCACTGATACCAACGATGGGACACTATTCCTCCCGCTGGCTCCATTCCCTCCACTGATACCAACGATGGGACACTATTCCTCCCGCTGGCTCCATTCCCTCCACTGATACCAATGATGGGACACTATTCCTCCCGCTGGCTCCATTCCCTCCACTCATACCAACAATGGGGCATTATTTCTCCCGCTGGCTCCATTCCCTCCACTGATACCAACGATGGGGCACTATTCCTCCCGCTGGCACCATTCCCTCCACTGATACCAACAATGGCGCATTATTCCTCCTACTGGCAATAACAATGAGGCACAATTCCTTCCACTAACACCAATGATCGGGCACTATTCTTCGCACTAATACCAATGATGAGGCACAGCTCTTTCCACTGACACCAGTGATTGGGCACTAATGCACTATTTTAATGATGGGCACTGTTCCTTCCACTGATACCACTGATGGGGCATTATTCCTCCCACTGACACCAATGATGGGGCACTATTCCTCCCACTGACACCAATGATGGGACACTATTCTTCCCACTGATACCAATGATGGGGCACTATTCCTTCCACTGACACCAATGATGGGGCACTACTCCTTCAACTGAAACCAATAATGTTTGTTTTTTTTCTCTTAATGACATCCTTGACCTCACAATGAATAAAATTCAAAGTGCTAACAATAATTCATACTTGACGTAATTGTAGCCGTATTAGTGCAATTGTGACAGAGAAAATTGAGTACTGTCCGTGATACTTTTTTTATTTGTACTAACATACAATTTTTGAGGACAAGCTTTCGGGGGATGTCCCCTTCTTCAAGGTCCAAGCAGTACTGATTCACAATTTTTTTAGCAGAATGTTAAAACAAAACAAGAAAAAAATCTCAGAGGGAAAGGAAAAAAAAAAACACATACAAATCAATGGTAATAAAGATAGCAGCAGAGTTAGTGAGATAAGACAGAGGGAGAGCTATAGACTTGAGGGGGAGATGCTGGTCACAGAGGGGGTCATAAAACCTTAGTATAATGGGTAAGGAAACCAATATCTAAATTTAGGCCATTAGTTTTTGTGTCATAAAGAATTATCATTCTTAGTTCAAATGTTTTCCTTTCCTGGATAGTTCTGAAATTCCCTTTAAGAACTAAAACATTGAGGTCTTCTATAGTGTGGTCCGGTTGTGAGAAGTGATGTCCCACAGGTGTGCAGAAACTCTCTTCTTTATGTTCCTTGATGGTATGTCTGTGAATTTTTTTTCTCTGAGATTTTTTTCTTGTTTTGTTTTAACATTCTGCTAAAAAAAATTGTGAATCAGTACTGCTTGGACCTTGAAGAAGGGGACATACCCGAAAGCTTGTCCTGAAAAATTGTATGTTAGTGCAAATAAAAAAAGTATCACGGACAGTACTTAACAATAATTCACAAAGCCGTCCACAACTCACTGCTCTCTTCGGTCCTCCCAAGACCTCCTGCTCTCCAGCTCCCTCGTCACCTCCTCCCATGTTCGTCTACAGGATTTCTCCAGAGCTTCTCCCATCCTTTGGAACTCCCTACCCCAATCTGTCCGACTGTCCCTTAATCTATCCATATTTAGACGATCCCTGAAAACCCTTCTCTTTAAAGAAGCCTATCCTGCTTCTACCTAACACACTGTTTTACTTTCTCCATCAGCTCATCCCCCACAGCTATTACCCTTTTGTATCAATGGACCCTCCCTCCTAGACTGTAAGCTCTATTGAGCAGGGCCTCTGATTCCTCTTGTACCAAATTGTAATGTAACTGTAATGTCTGCCTTTATTTTGTAAAGCGCTGCGCAAACTGTTGGCGCTACATAAATCCTGTATAATAATAATAATAATAATAATAATAATAATAATAATAATAATAAAAAATAATAATTATTGATGGGTCACTATTCCTTCCACTGACTCCAAAAATGGGTCACTATTCCTCCCACTGGCACCAACGATGAGGCACAACTCCTTCTACTGACAACAGTGATGGGGTACTATTCCTCCTACTGTCCCCAAAGATTGGACACTATTCCTCCCACTGATACCAATGATAGGGCACTATTCCTCCCACTGACACCAGCGATGAGGCACAACTCCTTCCACTGACACCAGCGATGAGGCACAACTCCTTCCACTGACACCAGCGATGAGGCACAACTCCTTCCACTGACACCAGCAATGAGGCACAACTCCTTCCACTGACACCAGCGATGAGGCACAACTCCTTCCACTGACACCAGCAATGAGGCACAACTCCTTCCACTGACACCAGCGATGAGGCACAACTCCTTCCACTGACACCAGCAATGAGGCACAACTCCTTCCACTGACACCAGCGATGAGGCACAACTCCTTCCACTGACACCAGTGATGAGGCACTACTCCTTCCACTGATACCAATGATGGGGCACTATTCCTCCCACTGGCACCAATGATGAGGTACAACTCCTTCAACTGACAATAATGATGGGGAACTATTCCTCACACTGACACCCAGCAATGGAGCACTACTTCACCCACTAATACCAATGGTGGGGTACTGTTTCTCCTCTTAATGAGCACAGGCACAATGTAGTTTTCTCCCACTTCAGTCCAACCAAGCCTCCCACTACATTACTCCCACTGAAAACTAAGCCTGAGGCATTATTTATACCTACTGGCATTTTCTACTACCACTGACCACAGTCTGGGCCCCCTAGAGTCTGAAGAACATGTAGCGCACCCCTTTAAGGGCCACAGATGAACCTGGATCCCCTGCACAGCCAGGCACACCAGACACAGAGAACAGTCCGTGACTTTGTTTTTTGTGGTTTATTGAGGCTTAATAACTTGGATGGAGATGGGAAATTATGGGATGCCCACTTGACTTCAGCAGCAAAACGATGATGACGTCTTCAGGGACATCTTCCTATACACAGTCTATACACAGTCTATACACAGTCTATATACAGTCTATACACAGTCTATACACAGTCTATACACAGTCTATATACAGTCTCCTTTACACTTCTCCTGCACTTTACTTGCTTGCAGACTCCAGCTGAATCTGGCACAGTCAGATTTAGCAATGGCCCTTTGCAGGCAGGAACTCAAAGCCCCTTGTTGTGTAGCAGAACACAAAAATCAGCTTGCAATCTCCTTCCTGTGGCTACTGGTCCCAGTACCACCTCTTCAGGCACTGCCAACCCATATGGCGGAAGCTGCCCTTATCGCTCTCCTGCCCCACCACTGTTTCCCCTGCTCTCCTGCCCCACCACTGTTTCCCCTGCTCTCCTGCCCCACCACGGTTTCCCCTGCTCTCCTGCCCCACCACGGTTTCCCCTGCTCTCCTGCTCACACCACGGTTTCCCCTGCTCTCCTGCCACACCACTGTAACCCCTGCTCTCCTGCCCTACCACGGTTTCCCCTGCTCTCCTGCCACCCCACTGTAACCCCCTGCTCATCTGCCCCACCAATACACCTCCTTTCACATCTGCCCCACTGCTCTACCCCCTGATTTTCTGCCCCATTACTGAACCCCCCCTGCTCACCTGGCCCAACACTGAGCCCCCCTGCTCATCTGGCCCATCACTGTACCCCCTTGCCCATCTGGCCCACTGCTGAACCCCCTTCTCATCTCTTCCACCAATGTACCTCCCTGCACATCTGCCCCACCTGCTCTTCTGTTCCACCTCTGAACCCCTCCTGCTCATTTCCCCCAATGCTGTACCCTCCACAAACTGTCACCTGATTGTGGTTTTCTCAATCACAGTGAAATCCCTTCTTTCTGAGATTGGTAGTGGCAAGCAAGTGAGTCATCTTCCTCCAGATGGTGGACGTGGCTAGCAGGACTGTGATTTTCTTTAGCAGTGGCCAAGACAGTCCTCCTCCTCCTGGAAACAGGGACTGTCCCCCCCCCCCCCCTCCTAGCAGAACTTCACGCAATTTCTACCCCATCACAAAAGCCGACGATCGCAGCTACAGTAAAGTTAGAGAATCAAACAATGTTTCCAATCTTTTACAATGTGTGGGGGCACAGTGCCTCCCCTAAAGTGCAGGGGGGGCGTGGGGAATTCTGAAATTGGAATGCATTTGTGTCTCACTGACACTTCCCTGCACTGCTCTGCTGATGGGGAGGCAGTCGAGTGCCGGCAAAAGAGGCTTGGTGTGCCGCTTGCGGCACCAGTGCCGGGGGTTGCCTACCCCTGTTCTACAACCTTCTAGACCAGGGAGAGGCACTAGAGGAGCTGTCAGGATGGGTCCTGAGCTAAACTAAATCTTCCTACACTAACAAACCTTCACTACCAACTAGCACACACTAGAAGGTGCTACACACAATTATCTGGCCCCTTGTTTAGAATGTTTGGAGACACCTAGTATACACACTAATAAAACACCACAATTTCCATTCCATGAATGCAATTCAGTTTAACCTCTTCCGGACCGCCGCACGCCGATATACGTCGGATGCTTGAAGAGGGATATCTAACTGCCATAACCCAGGTATCCTCTTCTTCAGCCGGTGGTCCGGTTTCCCATAATGGTGGTCTCTGCAGCGGATTCTCCACGAGATCACCGTTATCAGAGAGGGGCCCCCCCTCCTGCCACTCTCCCGTGCCCTCCGCCGCTTACCGGAGCCGTCGGCAGCGGCGGAGGTGATCGGGTCCTTCCTGTGGCTGGGTATGGAGACGAATGAGGGGAAGATGGCCCCCACCCATCTCCATACCATAGCAGGGTGGAAGCGATGTCAATACGTCACTTCCGCCCATAGCTCTTAAAGTGCCATTTTTTTTTTTCAAATTACACTTTAATTTATTTTTTATTGCATTTTAGTCTAAATATGAGATGTGAGGTCTTTTTGATCCCAGAACTCATATTAAAGAGGACCTGTCATGCTTTTTTCTATTACAAGGGATGTTTACATTTCTTGTAATAGGAATAAAAGTGACACAATTTTTGTCTAAAAAATAAAAGGTAAAATAAATAAGAAAAAAAAAAAAACATTTTAAAAGTGCCTCGTCCCGCCGAGCTCGCATACGTGAGCAGCGCCCGCATATGAAAACGGTGTTCAAACCACACATGTGAGGTATCGCCACGATCGGTAGAGCAAGAGCAATATTTCTAGCCCTAGACCTCCTCTGTAACTCAAAACATACAACCTGTAGAATTTTTTAAACATCGCCTATGGAAATTTTTGAAGGGTAAAAGTTTGTCGCCATTCCATGAGCGGGCGCAATTTTGAAGCGTGACATGTTGGGTATCAATTTACTCGGCGTAACATCTTTCACAATATAAAAAGAAATTGGGCTAACTTTACTGTTGTTTTATTCAAACAAGTATATTTTTTTCAAAAAATGGGCGCTTGTAAGACCGCTGCGCAAATACGGTGTGACAGAAAGTATTGCAATGACCGCCATTTTATTCTCTAGGGTGTTAGAAAAAAATATATATAATGTTTGGGGGTTCTAAGTAATTTTCTAGCAAAAAAAATTGTTTTTAACTTGTAAACAACAAATCTCAGAAAGAGGTTTGGTCCTTAAGTGGTTAACTTCTATCACAAACAGCGATTTAGAATAGGAATTCCTTATTTGGACTGTCAGTATCTTCATCCCGCTATCTTCCATTATTCAATCATTCATCCCTGATTGGCAGCATCAGCCTTTGGCGTAGAAACCCTCTACCAATGAATGACAAGCGATTTCCGCGGCTGGGTCACTGTGCAAACTTCCACTTTCTCTGGTGCTTTGGAAATCCCCCGACTTTCAGGAGTTCTGTTACGGTATTTGCATCCAGGGAATGTTCTTTAACAATTTCTATAGAGTCAAATGTCTATCAAAACAATTTTGTGAAAATATTGGGGTCTGTCTCTTAAGAGATTTTGGCATTAGTGACAGCACATAAACAGTCACTCTCTGGGCGTAGCAATCAGTGAAGGTGAAAAATTAAAGTAAACTCCAGATTTGTTGAGAAGAAAAAAAAAACTGTTTAAGTTAGCAAGGATTACATGGATTTTATTACTGTAGTTTACTACAGATTCTTGCCTGGTTTTGTTCTGGAGGTACATTTACTTTAAAGAGTAACTATAATATTATTGGGCCATATACCTGTATATGTAAAATTTTTTTTTAAGTTTAACGTTTGTAATTCTTGTGTAGAAATTAATTGCACAATGAGGGACATTTATCAATGGCTTTGCAACTTTTTTCACGCACATTCAAAAAATGATGATAAGTAAACACTCTTTTTTTAACTGATGTATCTCATTGTATGAGCTCCATGAAACACTGTCCCCAACATTCAGAATGCTCCTCCCCCAAACATGTCCCCCGCAGTCAGAAATCACCTCACCTGCCCATGTTCCTCACAGTCAAAAAGCTTTTGTTCATGGCTGTGTCCCTGCAGTCAGAATGCTCCTCGTCCGGTTGTGTCCCCGCACTCAGAAAGCTCCTTTCCAGTCCGTGTCCCCCGCAGTCAGAAAGCTCCCCACCTGGCTGTGTCCCCCGCAGTCAGAAAGCTTGTCTCCTGGCCATGGCCCCTGCAGCCAGAAAGCTTCACCTTTGGCTGAATCCCCCAAAGTCAGAAAGCTCCTTTCCACAACATATCCCCCACATTCAGAAAGCTCCTCTCCCGGCTGTGTCCCTGAAGTCAAAAAGCTCCTCTCCTGGCTGCATCCTCCATAGTCAGAAAGCTCCCCTCCCCGGTGTGTCCCCCACAGTCAGAAAGCTCCTCATCCAGCCATGTCCCTCGCAATAGGAAAGCTCCCCTCTTGACCGTGCCCCCCACCTTTAGAAAGCTGAATGTTCCTCTCCTGGCCATGTCTCCCTGCAGTCAGAAAGCTCCCCTCCTGACCGTGCCCCCCACCTTTAGAAAGCTGAACGCTCCTCTCCTGGTCATATCTCCCAGAAGTCTGAAAGCTCCTACCTAGGCCATGTCTCCCTCATTGAAAAACCTGAAAGCCCTTCTCCTGTTCGTGTCCCCCACAGCCAGGAAGCTTCTTGCCCAACCGTGTCCCAGTGGGGTCTCCTGAAGCTAGAAAGGGCCTTTCCCAACCAGGTTTCCCACAACTCCCCACAGTCAGAAAACTCTTTTGCCGTCTGTGTCAGGAAAGGGTTCACCCGTTGGTGGCGCTGTTGGTCCCGTGGATCGCAGTACCGGTGTCCACCAGCGGGTGTCTTCTTGCAGCCAGGATCTGTGGTAATGGACTTCACCTGCTGGTGGCACTGTCAGATCCATGGGCTGTAATACCGGTGTCCACCGGGTGTTTTCCGGCAGTGTTGAGGGGACATTATCTCCTGCCATCAGGCGTCACCTGAGCTTGATTGCAGGACATATGTATAAATACCCGGCAGCTCACACTGTTGAGTTGCCTTGGTATCTCTCTCCTTGCGCCTGATCTTTTGCCTGTGACCCGATTCTGAGCCTGTATCTGACCCTGTTCCTGAGCTTATCCCGATCTAGTCCCTCCTGTGTACCTGTTACCTTGGATCCCTACCCGCAGCCTATCCATCCATCCTCTCCCTGTCCTGTTGGTTTCCCGTCCTCATTTGCTGACTCCCCGTGTATGACCTTGGCCTGGTTTACGTTACGTTTCTGGTACATCCCTTGTCCTGTATTTCCTTACCCATCTGCTGATCTCCCTGTGTATGACTCTGGCCTGGCTTTTGTTTACAATTCTGGTGTCTCCCATTTATTTGTACATATCTGTCTGTTATTTTTGGGTCTCTGTTTGTTGGTTGGTTTATTGCACTGTGTCTTGTTGGAGGTGGTTGTGTTTATATTCACTTACCTTAATAAATTATTATATTTTCACTTGCATGCATTTTTGGTTTCCTCCGTGCAATCCACACAGTCTGGTCTACTAATTCCCTGACGGTCTGTTTCTCCAGGAATCATAACCCTTTCTCCATTCCCCGCATTCAGAAAGACCCTTTCCAGGCTGTGTCCTTTAAATCAAAAAGCTCCTCCTTCCCCCAGCCATGGATTCTAATGCTTGGTTTAATATACCAATTCATGTTTATTTTCAGGTGGTAGTGTTCCAGCCAGGCTTTAGGCGGGTTCTAGGCAAGCTTCATGTAGGTTCTAGGCAGGCTCTAGGTGGGCTCCAGGCAGGCTTCAGGCAAACTCCAGGCAGGCTTCAAGTGGGCTTCAGGCAAGCTTCATGCAGGCTCTAGGCAGGCTCTAGGTGGGCTCCAGGAAGGCTCCAGGTGGTCTTAGGTCTTACAGAAGGAGGCAAAGGAGAGAACAGTGTCTCTGCTCTGATTCATTGTAAATTTAAGCTTCAGCTATTGAGCACTTTAAATAACAGGTGGGTTCCAACAGAGGGGCTGAGGGAACCTGGAAATCCCCAATCCCCCTTCCACAATGCTGATTAAAGCCCTGTACACACGATCGGATTTCTGATGGAATAAAATCCGATGGATTTTTCCATCGGATTTCCGATGAAGCTGACTTCCATTAGTCTTGCCTACACACCATCAGTCAAAAATACGACCGTCCCAAACGCCGTGACGTAAAACACTACGATGAGCCGAGAAAAATGAAGTTCAATGCTTCTGAGCATGCGTCGACTTGATTCTGAGCATGCCTGGGTTTTTCTTTTTCGTACATCACGGGACACAGAGCGACTTAGTCATTACTAATGGGTTATATAGTTTACCTTCAGGTGCTGGCACTGGCAACTTCCAAACCGGAAGTACCCTCCCCTATATAAGCCCCTCCCATCCGGGAGCACCTCAGTTTTTTGCCAGTGTCTAAGGTGTTGGCCAAAGAGTAACATGTGTTTTCCTGGGCTTGCGTACAGGTTCTTTTACGGGCCTTAGTAAGCTGTTCCGGATCCCACCAAAAAAGCTTCATAGCTAAACGGTCGGTACCCGGGCCTTGCAACAGAAGAGCAAGGTTTTGCCTGTAATGCCTCTCTTAGGAGGGCTGGACCCTGGGATCCAGAGCTCTGGTCATACCCACGACCAAGATGTTTTCTGTGCAGGGTGCTATACAGGTCCAGGGGAGTGGAATCCTTGGGAACCCGGTCCCTGAAGGTTTAATTACAATGCCTGCCGTGATAGGTGAAGTTTGGGCTTCTGTGGACCAAACAGAGTCCTGCGGCGGGGAACAGGTAAGTGGGGGCCCCCAGGAACTTGGTTCTATTGGGGGACCCCCAAGCCTAATTTGTCTTTCTGTCTGTTACCTAACGGTATTCCCGCTAATATCTGTGTATGCCTGTAATTACTGAAAAATGTAAAACTTTAATAGTAGTCAAGAAAAAAAAAAAAAAAAAAAGAGGACCGCGGTACCTGTGTTAAACCACTAGAGGCCGCTGTGGTCCATTTTTTCTTGTCATGTGGATCTTTGGTTTTCGCAAGTCAAAAGATCCAGGCAGTTGGTAAGTTCTCTGTGGGAATCCACTTCCTCTGCCCTGTTGCTGCGCTCATCCACCGCACAGGCCCTCCGGCAAAAAGGGCCCTGGCTCCTAGTCCCTGCTTGTTTTTCGAAAAGGGTGCCAATGGCGCACGGGCGCGCGCGCGGGCGCGTGCACGCGCCTCCTATGAAAAAAAGGGGCGGGGCGGGTGGATGACGCTCGATGCGCGCCGCGGCGCTTCTGCGCATGTGCAGGCGTCCCAGCATGTATAAAAGACACAGTACAAGTGTCAGCTGGATGCAAACAGAGCTAGCAACAAACAGTGGCACACAGAGGCGGTTGATGCAGGCATTCCCATAGAAAGGCACTTTAGTGGACACCAGCTGGTATATAGCAGCAACTGTGTTAGACTATTACCAGCAAAATTGGTGTATGACGACGGGAATACCTCAGCTTTGTGCTTAAAGGATATGTCGTCCAGACGCTCCGGAAATAAGTCTTCCAGGAAGCCAAAGGGGTCTCCATCGGGCTCTGAGGATATTGGGCATGCTTGTACTGCACCAATCTCCCCTGAGAATTCAGAGGTCAGTAGCCGTAGGAACCCCGCAGGAGTGCCTGGTGCTGCGGCTGTCCCCAGTCCACCTGCTCCTGTATATATAACAGAGGAGGTTTTATCCTCAACTCTGGGAGGATTGGAAGAGAGATTAACAGCATTGATCGCTGCTTCCCTGTCACAGGGAAAGCGCGTCCGATCTCCGTCTCCTCCTTCAGAGTGCCTGTTAGTGGAGGAACAGCCCCACACAGAGATCGACCTACCTGAAGGGGATCAGGATGAGGTTGATTCAGTTATGGAGGAATCAACAGTGGAAGAACCTTTCTCAGCATCTCAGGCTGAAAGATTATGGGTTCAGTCTCTGACAAACATGGTCCGATCAGCATTTAAAATGCCTCTGGCGGAACCATCAACCACTACGGTTTCCTCGCTGGGGTCGCTGAAAGCTCCCCAGGCTGTCTGTTCCTTCCCAATCCACCCTTTATTGGAAGGGCTTATTTACCAGGATTGGGAGCATCCTGATAAAATATTTACTCCCCCCAAGAGATTTCCGGTGATCTATCCCATGGAGGATAAGTTCATAAGAAAATGGAGGGTCCCTACAGTGGACGCAGCCATCTCTTCTGTGAACAAATCACTGACATGTCCAGTAGATAATGTTCCAATGTTCAAAGACCCAATAGATAAAAAATTGGAGTCTTTACTAAAATCTGCTTTCTCTACAGCAAGCATGGTGACACAACCTGCGGTAGCAGCGATTGGAGTCTGCCAAGCAGTGAAAGATCAGTTGAAACAAGTCTTAAGGGACTTACCAGATCAGCAGGCTCTTGCCCTAGCTGACCTGCCTAGAGCCTTGTGTTTTGCGGTGGACGCCATAAAGGATACAATCCAACAGGCCTCCCGCTTTACGCTGTCTGTAGTACATATGCGTAGGCTTCTATGGCTCAAAAACTGGTCTGCTGAAGCTCCCTGTAAGAAATTGCTGGTTAGCTTCCCATTTCATGGAGAACGCTTATTTGGAGAAGATCTGGACAAGTATATCCAGAAAATTTCTGCCGGTAAAAGTTCACTCTTACCGGTTAAGAACAAGAGTAGAAGTCCTTCTTTTAAGAGGCCTACTTCTCCAGTCCCTGGCACATCGGCTGTGAAACATTTCCGACGGCCTCCGCGGTCAAATTCAGGGGGCAGAAATCAGGGACAATCACAGGGTAACAAGAAACCCTGGGTCAAGAGAGGTACAAAACCTCCCCCCAAGTCATGAAGGGTTGCCCCCACTCAATCGGGTGGGGGGAAGACTTCAGTTGTTCACAGAGACCTGGCGGGACACCATCAGAGACAGATGGGTGCTCTCCGCAGTAAGTCTGGGATACAAGCTGGAGTTAAAAGACACTCCTCCTGCCCAATTTATGAGGTCAAACGTGCCAAGCGATCCCCAGAAGAGAGGATCCCTCCTTCTGGCACTAGAACAACTATTGCTCCAAGGTGTAATCATGAAGGTTCCCCTGGAAGAAAGCGGGTTCGGGTTTTACTCGAACCTTTTCACAGTCCCCAAACCAAATGGGGACGTGAGGCCCATATTAAATCTAAAAGGGCTAAACAAGTTCCTAAATATCAGGACTTTTCGGATGGAGTCGATCCGATCGGTGGCCACCGCCCTACAAGGGCAGGAATGGTTAGCCTCGATCGACATAAGGGATGCTTATCTGCATATTCCCATCTTTCCGGCCCACCAGAAATTTCTACGCTTTGCAGTAGAAGGGCGCCATTTTCAGTTCAGAGCCTTACCTTTCGGTCTGGCCACAGCACCACGAGTGTTCACAAAAATTCTGGCTATTACTATTGGCCAATCTAAGAACACAAGGTGTAACGATAATGGCATATCTAGACGACCTGCTACTAATAGAGCACTCAGTGGAAAAGCTGGAAGTAGCTATTCACAAGACAATCAAGTATCTGGAATATCACGGTTGGATTATCAACCGGGACAAGTCAGCTCTAAGACCAGTCAGAAGTCTGGAATACTTAGGGCTAAGGCTGGATTCAAATCAGAGAAAGATTTTCTTACCTCCAGAAAAGGTGTCGTCTTTAAAAGATTTGACCCACTTAGTGGGTACAAAAAGAAAACCATCCATACGCCTGTGCATGAGGCTGCTGGGAAAAATGGTGGCTTCATTCGAAGCAGTACCCTACGGTCAATTCCATTCAAGGAACTTGCAGAGGGCCATACTGTCAGCCTGGAACAAAAAAGTTCAGGCTTTAGACTTACCAATGTCCCTGTCCCCTTCCGTTCGCAAGAGCCTCCATTGGTGGTTGGTGCCCCAGAATCTGGAAAAAGGGAAACCCTTCAGTCCAGTTTCTTGGAAGGTGGTCACTACAGATGCCAGCCTCATAGGCTGGGGGGCAGTACTGGAGCAATGGTCTCTCCAGGGCAAGTGGTCAGAAGCAGAGAAGGCCCTGCCCATCAATCTCTTAGAGATACGAGCAGCCCGGTATGCCCTAGTAGCATGGACATCCAAACTCCAAGGGTCCCCTGTCAGAATTCAATCAGACAATGCCACAGCAGTGGCATATATCAATCACCAGGGTGGCACCAGGAGTCATGCAGCCCAGAGGGAAGCGAATTGCATCCTGAAATGGGCAGAAAGATATGTCCCAGCCATATCCGCGGTTTTCATCCCAGGAGTGGAAAATTGGAAAGCGGACTTTTTAAGTCGCCAGCAATTATGCTAGGGGAATGGTCTCTTCACCCCGAGGTTTTCCAGGCAATATGCCAGCGGTGGGGAACACCGGATGTAGATCTGCTAGCATCCAGATTCAACGCAAAGGTGGACAGATTTGTGTCTCGCACAAGGGATCCCCTAGCTTGCGGCTCGGATGCCCTAGTGTTCCCTTGGGATCAGTTCAAGCTGATATATGCATTCCCACCGCCACAATTGTTACCGCGATTAATCCGCAGAATCAGGGTAGAAAAGAAACCAGTGATTCTGGTGGCTCCAGCGTGGCCCCGAAGGGCATGGTACGCGGAGATTGTAAAAATGTCAGTGAGGAGTCCTTGGACCCTCCCACATCGTCCGGACCTGCTGTCGTAAGGACCGATATACCACCCTTCCTTACCAGCCCTAGGTTTGACGGCCTGGCTATTGAAGCCCACATTCTGAAAAAGAGAGGGCTCTCTAATCCTGTGGTATCTACCATGATCAATGCCAGGAAGCCGGTATCCAGGCAGATCTATTATAGGATCTGGAAGGCGTACATTACATGGTGTGAGGCCAAGAAATGGCATCCACGTAAGTCAGGGCCAGATTAAGAACATCATGGGCCTGGTGCTGAGGATTTTGGTGGGCCTTTAATAAATAATAAATAAATAAATATGCAAACAATTTTTTGTTATAACAAATTAAATTAAAGAGAGAGAGGGAGGATGAGAGAGAGGGAGAGAGAGAGAGAGAGAGAGAGAGGATGAGAGTAGTGAGGGGTAAGGGAGGGAGGATGAGAGAGAAAGGGGGGATGAGAGAGAGAGGATGCGCATGAGCATGCGTGGGAATGACATCAACGCAGCCCAGCCAAGGTAAGTAACCGAAGGCACAGAACCCAGAAGGAAGACCGGGTGAAAATGGAAGCACCCAGGACCCACCGGATTGATCACAGTGCAGTGATCGGACGGTATAAACCTGGGAAGTATGTGCAGGTAATGGAGAGGAATGTGGAGGGTCTAGCAGTGGGCACTATTGTACAGGAGAGGAGTGTGGAGGGTATGGCAGTGGGCAGCATGCACAGCAGAGGAGTGTGGAGAGTATGACAGTGGGCAGTATGTACAGGAAAGGAATGTGGAGGGTATGATGGGGGTGGTATGTACAGGAGAGGAATGTGGAGCGAAAGATAGTTGGCAGTATGTACAGGAGAGGAGTGTGAAGGGTAAGGTTAGGTTACAGTATGTACAGGAGAGGAGTGTGGAGGGTAAGGTTGGGTTACAGTATGTACAGGAGAGGAGTGTGGATGGTATGATAGTGGGCAGTATGTACAGGAGAGGGGTGTGGAGGGTATAATGGGGGCAGTATGTACAGGAGAGGAGTGTGGAGGGTATGATAGTGGGTAGTATGTACAGGAGAGGAGTGTGGAGGGTATGACAGTCGGCACTATGTACAATAGAGGAGTTTATGAATGTGGGCAGTATGTACAGGAGAGGAGTGTGGAGGGTATGACAGTGAGCAGTATGTACAGGAGAGGAGTGTAGACAGTATGATACTGAGCAGTATGTACAATAAATGAGTATGGAGGGTAAGACAGTGAGCAGTATGTAAAGGAGAAGAGTGTGGAGGGTATGACAGTGGGCAGTATGTACAGGAGAGGAGTGTGGAGGGTATGACAATAGGCAGTATGTACAGGAAAGGAATGTGGAGGGTATGAGAGCGAGCAGTATGTAAAGGAGAGGAGTGTGGAGGGTATGACAGCCGGCACTATGTACAATAGAGGAGTTTATGAAAGTGGGCAGTATGTACAGGAAAGGAGTGTGGAGGGTAAGACAGTGAGCAGTATGTACAGAAGAGAAGTGTAGAGGGTATGACAGTGGGCACTATGTATAGGAGAGAAGTGTGGAGGGTATGACAGTGAAGAGTGGGGAGGATATGACAGTGGGCAGTATGTACAGGATAGAGGTGTGGAGGGTATAACAGTGGGCACTATGTATAGAAGAGAAGTGTAGAGGGTATGACAGTGGGCAGTATATACAGGAAAGGAATGTGGAGGGTATAATTGGGGCACTATGTACAGGAGAGGAATGTGGAGAGAAAGATAGTTGGCAGTATGTACAGGAGAGGAGTGTGAAGGGTAAGGTTAGGTTACAGTATGTACAGGAGAGGAGTGTAGAGGGTAAGGTTGGGTTACAGTATGTACAGGAGAGGAGTGTGGATGGTATGATAGTGGGCAGTATGTACAGGAGAGGGGTGTGGAGGGTATAATGGGGGCAGTATGTACAGGAGAGGAGTGTGGAGGGTATGACAGTGGGCAGCATGTACAGGAGAGGAGTGGGGAGGGTATGACAATAGGCAGTATGTACAGGAAAGGAATGTGGAGGGTATGAGAGCGAGCAGTATGTAAAGGAGAGGAGTGTGGAGGGTATGACAGCCGGCACTATGTACAATAGAGGAGTTTATGAAAGTGGGCAGTATGTACAGGAGAGGAGTGTGGACGATATGATACTGAGCAGTATGTACATGAGATGAGTGTGGAGGGTAAGACAGTGAGCAGTATGTACAGAAGAGAAGTGTAGAGGGTATGACAGTGGGCACTATGTATAGGAGAGAAGTGTGGAGGGTATGACAGTGAAGAGTGGGGAGGATATGACAGTGGGCAGTATGTACAGGATAGAGGTGTGGAGGGTATAACAGTGGGCACTATGTATAGAAGAGAAGTGTAGAGGGTATGATAGTTGGCAGTATGTACAGGAGAGGAGTGTGAAGGGTAAGGTTAGGTTACAGTATGTACAGGATAGGAGTGTGGAGGGTAAGGTTGGGTTACAGTATGTACAGGAGAGGAGTGTGGATGGTATGATAGTGGGCAGTATGTACAGGAGAGGGGTGTGGAGGGTATAATGGGGGCAGTATGTACAGGAGAGGAGTGTGGAGGGTATGATAGTGGGCAGTATGCACAGGAGAGGAGTGTGGAGGGTATGACAGTCGGCACTATGTACAATAGAGGAGTTTATGAATGTGGGCAGTATGTACAGGAGAGGAGTGTGGAGGGTATGACAGTGAGAAGTATGTACAGGAGAGGAGTGTAGACAGTATGATACTGAGCAGTAGGTACATTAAATGAGTGTGAAGGGTAAGACAGTGAGCAGTATGTACAGGAGAAGAGTGTGGAGGGTATGACAGTGGGCACTATGTATAGGAGAGGATTGTGGAGGGTATGACAGTGAGCTGTATGTACAGGAGAGGAGTGTGGAAAGTACGACAGTGGGCACTATGTACAGGAGAGACGTGTATGACAACAAGCACAATGTACAGGAGAGGAGTGTGTAGGGTATGACAGTGGGCACTATGTATAGGAGAGAAGTGTGGAGGGTATGACAGTGAGCAGTATGTACAGGAGAGAAGTGTGGAGAGTATGTACAGGTGAGGAAGATGAATGGAATCTGGGAAGGAAAAATGTAAAGGTTTGTGGAAGGATGTTTAGGGACTGCGTAGTGGTTAAGCGAGCCATACATGGATTGAAATTACGCCAATTAAGCAGAGACCAGCCATAGTCGATCTATGTATGGGCTAGCTGTTTTTTCACAAGTCAATCTATTATCTGACTTGAGTACAACCAGCCTGTCAGGTTTTTCCCAAAACAATCAGTGCTGCCAGCTATAGTTAGCAACACTGATCATTGTATTCGCAGGCAGAACACAATAACACTGCAGGAGTGATTCCCCCATCCACAGTTCAGCAGGTGAGAGGGTGTGTGGAGACAGGCTGGGGAGAGATACTTGTCAGTGGCTGGGTAGGCCCTGGCTAGTATCAGAGCCAGATACACACAGGTTACATACACCACGATCGTTAGAGCGAGAACAATAATTCTAGCACTAGACCTCCTCTGTAACTCTAAACATGTAACCTGTAAAAAAAATTAAAGCATAGCTTAGTATACAAACAAAATCGTGCTAACTTTAGTGTTTTTTTTTTTAATGAATGAAACAGTTTCTTTCCAAAAAAAACACGTTTGAAAAATTTCTGTGCAAATACCGTGTAACATAAAAAGTTGCAAAGACCACCATTTTATTCCATAGGGTGTCTGCTAAAACAATATATATAATGTTTGAGGGTTCTGAGTAATTTTCTAGCAAAAAACAAATGATGATTTTTACATGTAGGAGAGAAATGTCAGAATTGGCCTAAGTGGCAAGGGGTTAATTACTATAAGACCCCTTTCACACTGAGGGCATTTTGCAGGCGCTATAGCGTTAAAAATGGCGCCTGCAATCTGCCCTTAAACAGCTGCTCTATTCACTCCAGTGTGAAAGCCCGAGGGCTTTCACACTAGAGCGGTGCGCTGGCAGGGCGTCAGAAAAAGTCCTGCCAGCAACTTCTTTGGAGCGCATTAGGAGCGGTGAAATCAATGGGCAGCACCGCCGTACCGCCGGCAATACGCCGCTGTAGCGGCGCATCTCGGGCGGTTTTTACCCTTTCTCGGTCGCTAGCGTGGGTTAAAAGCGCCCCGCTAGCGGCCGAAATGTGCCACAAATCCGACGGTAAAATAGCAGCGCTTTACCGCTATTTTACCGCCAACGCTCGGAGTGGCATAGTGTGAAAGCAGTCTTAGTAACATACAAATAATTATGATAAGCCCTGTGAGCTCATCCTCTCTGCTGCAGAGTGTGTCAGCTTGTATTTAAACTGGCCGTTCTGTATATAGCTTCTGACAGGCTGCGCAAGCAGCCCCGTATCTCCGGAACCATAAATGATAGCAGCCCCATATTTTGATCAGTGGTGGGGTGGGTCTTCATCTAAATACCCCCCAAATATGGGGTCTCTGTGGGCCCTGGTCGCCGAGCTACAATCCTCGAAGTCGATCTTTTTTTTTTGAGATTTTTTTGAGATTTTTTTTTTTTGGGCAAATGGGCCTATCTTGGGGAAGGGGCCTGGAGCTGCAGCTCCAATAGCCCCTATGTTAATCCGGCCCTGACGTAAGTACGTGATAGGTAGGATTTTGGACTTCCTACAGTGGGCTGTAGATAGGAAGCTGGCCTTGAGTACTATCAAGGGTCAGATTTCGGCCTTGTCAATATTTTTTCAAAGGCCCTTGGCTTCGCATTCACTAGTCAAAGCTTTCATACAAGGAGTGATGCGTATTAGCCCTCCGGTTAGTATTCCCATATGTCCATGGGACTTAAACCTGGTTCTGTCGGTTCTACAGAAGCAACCGTTTGAACCATTGCAACACATTTCGTTGGTTCTTCTCACCAGGAAATTGATTTTCTTAGTAGCCATTTGTTCGGCTAAAAGAGTATCGAAATTAGCCGCCTTGTCCTGTAAGGAGCCATATCTGGTTGTCCATAAGGACAGAGTAGTATTACGTCCTCATCCAGCCTTTCTTCCTAAGGTGGTATCGAGGTTTCATTTGAACCAAGATGTGGTTCTTCCTTCTTTTTTCCCCAAACCTAGCTCGGTAGAGGAAAAGTTATTGCATTCTTTGGATGTAGTAAGAGCAGTTAAAGCTTATCTAAAAGCCACTGCTCAGATTCGCAGAACGGATACTTTGTTTATTCTGCCGGAAGGCCCTAGAAAGGGTCAGGCAGCATCAAAATCTACTTTAGCCAAGTGGATTCGACAGGTCATAATACAAGCCTATGGCTTGAGAAAGAGACCGCCTCCATTCAAAGTTAGGGCGCACTCCACAAGAGCAGTTGGAACTTCATGGGCAGTGCATCACCAGGCCTCCCTGGCTCAAGTCTGTAAGGCCGCAACATGGTCTTCAGTACACACGTTTACTAGATTCTACCAGGTAGACGTCAGAAGTCAGGAGGATGTCGCCTTTGGGCGCAGTGTGTTGCAGGCCGCAAAAGATCCTCATGCCTGATGGCGCCCAGCTTATGTATCCCTCCCCTCATTTGGCATTGCTTTGGGACGTCCCATTAGTAATGACTAAGTCGCTCTGTGTCCCGTGATGTACGAAAAAGAAAAAGGGATTTTTATAACAGCTTACCTTTAAAATCCTTTTCTTGGAGTACATCACGGGACACAGAGCTCCCACCCCTCTTTTTGGGACACTTATTGCTTTGCTACAAAACTGAGGTGCTCCCGGATGGGAGGGGCTTATATAGGGGAGGGTACTTCCGGTTTGGAAGTTGCCAGTGCCAGCACCTGAAGGTAAACTATATAACCCATTAGTAATGACTAAGTCGCTCTGTGTCCCGTGATGTACTCCAAGAAAAGGATTTTACAGGTAAGCTGTTATAAAAATCCCTTTTTTCTCTGATGGAGTTCCACACAGACGATCCGAATTTGCTATCGTTTTTTTTTTCCATCGGATAAATTTAAAACATGTTCTATTTTTAATCACCGATGGAAAAAAGACCGATGGGGCCCATACACGACCGGTTTGTCCGATGAAAACAGTCCATCGGACTGTTTTCATCGGTAAAACCAATCGTGTGTACAGGGCTTTAGAGTTAAAGCTATCCAATAGGTAGAAAACATGAGCTTTGCTGTTTGCAGAGCTATAGTTCTTACATAGCAGGGGTTGTGTCAGGAGAGAGACCACTCCCTCCACACAGAGAGCACATGTTCTTCTATGCACCATTCTGGCAGGGGACAGGCTTTCTATTCAGGCTGTGGCTGCTTTCTAAAGAAAACAGACTGTATGATTTCAAACACCTTTTGCTTTAATGCAACTGGAAATTATTTGATTGATTCAAATTGAGAGTTCAATTTGGCTTTAACCACTCTTAAGCCTCATACACACGATCGGATATCCTATGGATTCTAATCCAATGGTTTTGTCCATTGGAAATCCGATGAAGCTGACTTCCATCAGTCTTGCCTACTTCCATCAGTCAAAAAACCGACCGTTCCAAACACGGTGACGTAAAACACTCCGATGAGCCAAGAAAAATGAAGTTTAATGCTTCTGAGCATGCGCCGACTTGATTCTGAACATGCGTGGGTTTTTTATCTGATGGACTTGCCCATAGACGATCGGAATTTGCTATCGGTTTTTGATCCATCGGAAAAATTTAAAACATGTTCTATTTTTTAAAACCGATGGAAAAAAGACGGATGGGTCCCGTACACGATCGGTTTGTCCGATGAAAAAAGTCCATCGGACTGTTTTCATCGGTAAAACCGATTGTGTGTACAGGGATTTACAGTAAATAACCCCTTCATAACCTGATAGAAAAAAATCTTGCATGTTTTAAATTTTTTGCAAGCTTCCGTAGAAAATGATGATCTTTATAACCACAGTCAAATCTTTTGTTGTCTGATGTCTTCCCCCAAACCCACCCGGGCCTTCTATAAATACCGGGCTTTGGTTAATCGGAGGTGACTAGGTCTGGCACGGCTCAGCCGTCCATTTGTCAGTTAGCCGTTCGCTGTCTCGTGAAAGTTTTCTTTCTTTCCTATTTGTGTTGTCACTTCTTTTGTTTCCTGTCCAATTAGAGACCGTCCTTTCATTCTCACCGGACCGTTTGTCTTGTGTTATGAGTGACTTAACTTTCTCACTCAACTCGCAAACATGGAGAGCCGGCACGCAAGCCAACACTGCATTGTCATTGACGTATTTACAAACTAAAGCCCGATCCGAGACTCGCTTTATAAATGACACAACACGAAAGGTTGATGTGACCAATTTTTTGTTTTTCATTATCCTATTTTTTTGATGACCCGACAGTTCCTCGGTATCTGTACAGAAATACTATCTTTGCTTTATACTTTCTATTGTGTTATATTTTACATTTAGACTATTCATTTATTTTTTGCTTACTTTGTTAAAAAATAAGTCAATAAATAAACAAATAAACAGATTGTATCCTTTAGGCTTCTTTCACACGGGACGGATCAGTCATGATCCGCCCCGTGAACCTCCGCTTGCTCAGCGGGGATCGCTCCGTTGATCCCCGCTGAGCCGGCTGATGACTAGGCGGTCCCTGCACACTGTGCAGGGACCGCCCTGTCAGATCTCCGCTCTCCCCTATGGGGGATCGGATGAACACGGACCGTCTGTCCGTGTTCATCCGATCCGCTCTGCAGACGGATAGAAAAATTGAAATTTTTCTATCCTGAAAAATGGAGCGTAGCGGACACGGGTGAGATCAGGTGTCAGCGGATGTTCATCCGCTGACATCCGCTGTCCCATAGGGATACATGTATGTCCGTTTTTCATCCGAAAACGGATGGGTGAAAAACGGACATACGGTCCGCCCGTGTGAAAGGGGCCTTACAAATTACTATAGTTGTATTTTCAAGTGTCTACTGTGTTTGGCAATAAATAACATGTCA
Source organism: Rana muscosa (assembly GCA_029206835.1). Classification (NCBI taxonomy): domain Eukaryota; kingdom Metazoa; phylum Chordata; class Amphibia; order Anura; family Ranidae; genus Rana; species Rana muscosa. Next base: position 311,862,320 of record CM055122.1, read on the forward strand.
ATATGTGTTTATAATTTGTTTAATAAACTTCATAAAAAAAAACAAAAAAAAAAACAAAGTCATACCAAGATCTTTTAAAGCGGAGTTCCACCCTTCATTTTTTTTTTCAGAATCAGACTCCTCTAAACCTATAAAAAAACATTTGGAGGAAAAAAATTTTACTTACTTTTTACTTACCAGAATCGCCCTGTTGCTAGGTGGTGGCTCCTAATCTGCCACTTCCTGTTTCCACGGAGCTCTTCGTCACTTCCTCCCTCGCCTGTGCTCCTGGGAAATGATGTGTCACCATTTCCCAGGAGCCTGTGGGCAGTACTGTGATCAAAAATCGCGTTATTTCCGTACAGGAAATGACGCGATTTAGGGCGGATCACAGCGCCGTGATGTGTTTATCTATGTTGCCATATCTATGTTGCCATAACAACGGGGCGGGACCTTACTCTGTCGCCACCCTTTGTTATGGCAACAATTGGTGCTACGCCCGCCGGTGAATCGCGCATGACCGAGATCGAGAGGTGCATGCTAGTTACCCAGCATGCACCTCTCCTACGGTTATCCAGGAAGAGGTATCGATTGGGCTTCACATGCCCACAATCATGATGGAAACGGCCACAACAGGAGGGACAAACTAGTAAGTAGTAAATTTATATTTTAGCAACATCCATATTTAAAATGATATAAACGTTTTTTTATTTAAGAATAAATTATGCTCAGAACAATTCAAAATAAATAAATAATAATGTGGCCGGAACTCCGCTTTAAAGCATCGCAGGAATCCTTGTAATACAACCCAATAAATGTACCTGTGGAAATGGAAGTACAGTAATACCTCCGATTGCGAGTAACGCAGTTTACAAGCGTTTTGCAATACGAGCCATTATTTTTTTAAATCCTGACTCGGTTTGTGAGCGTTGTCTCGCAAGACGAGCAGGATTCAAGCCAATGGGGTGTGCAGTACCACATTTGGCCAGAGGTGCGGGGGCACCTGTGACACCCGGAGCCACTCGGATGCACCCGGAGCTGCTCGGTGACATTCGGAAACACTCCGTTCCGGAGTGTCTTCGAGCCTCTCTGAGTGTCTCCGAGTGCATCCGAGCAGCTCCAAACGGTCTCTGAGTGTTTCCGAGTGTCTCCGACGCCCCCCCACCTCTGGCCACATGCGGTACTGCATACAATAGCAGTCACCGTGGAACAAATTATCAGAGTTTCCATTGATTCCTATGGGGAAACTCGCTTTGACATACGAGTGCTTTGGATTACAAGCATTCTTCTGGAACGAATTATGCTCATAATACAAGGTACCACTGTACGTTAATAGCAGTGACGGCCGCTCCATTAGGGGCGTGGGGGCGCCACCCCCCCTAATCCATGCGCATGATTAGAGCCTAAGGCCTGAGCCCACCCAGTTGTTTGACAATAGCGAATCTAATATTTGCTATTGTCTTCCTGCTTCTCCTCCCGACCAATCAGGAAGCGGGTCTTAAAACCTGATTGGCCGAGAGGAGAAGCGACTGTATTGGCCACCGAGGAGGAGACGCAGGGGGAAGCCGCCGAAGCTGCCCACGACCTACAGTATCTCACAAAAGTGAGTACACCTCTCACATTTTTTGTTAATATTTTATTACCGTATTTTTCGCTTCATAAGAAGCAAAAAAAATGGGGGGAAATGTCTATGCGTCATATGGAGCGAATATTGACTAGGCCTCTCCCCCGTCGCCGCGTGTTAGAATACCGTTACCACCTGCCCCCTTGTCATCCTCTCCAACCACTACATCGGCATCTGCTCTGTCCTCTGGCGCAGCAAGTGACATCATTGCGAGTCGCCGCCCCTGCGCGGTGTCACTGTGGAGAGATCCGCAACAGCCCCTGGTTTACCACAACCATCTCCCGGATAGCACACGGCTCCCCCACCCTATCCATCCACTCTGTCTCCGGATCTACCACACCACCACTTACAACGGTGACCGTGACGGGCATAGAGACACATCCAGGACCTTTCCATCTGAGGAATGAGGACAGGCATGGTAACACAGCCACTGGGACTTGTGGATAGAGACTGGCTTACTGGGTTGGCAGAACCTATGTTTTTACATGGAATGTTTAGAGGCTGTTCCCAATCCATTACACAATCTGCAAGACTGTAATTTTTTTCCCATATCTACATTGAGACCATTTGGTTCAGAATATTTTTTTTTCTTGTTTTCCTCCTCTAAAACCTAAGTGCGTCTTATGGAGTGAAAAATACGGTATATCTTTTCATGTGACAACACTGAAGAAATGACACTTTGCTACAATGTAAAGTAGTGAGTGTACAGCTTGTATAATGGTGTAAATTTGCTGTCCCCTCAAAATAACTCAACACACAGCCATTAATGTCTAAACCGCTGGCAACAAAAGTGAGTACACCCCTAAGTGAAAATGTCCAAATTGGGCCCAAAGTGTCAATATTTTGTGTGGCCACCATTATTTTCCAGCACTGCCTTAACCCTCTTGGGCATGGAGTTCACCAGAGCTTCACAGGTTGCCACTGGAGTCCTCTTCCCCTCCTCCATGATGACATCACAGAGCTGGTGGATGTTGGAGACCTTGCGCTCCTCCACCTTCCGTTTGAGGAGTCCCACAGATGCTCAATAGGGTTTAGGTCTGGAGACATGCTTGGCCAGTCCATCACCTTTACCCTCAGCTTCTTTAGCAAGGCAGTGGTCATCTTGGAGGTGTGTTTGGGGTCGTTATCATGTTGGAATACTTCCCTGCGGTCCAGTCTCTGAAGGGAGGGGATCATGCTCTGCTTAAGTATGTCACAGTACATGTTGGCATTCATGGTTCCCTCAATGATCTGTATCTCCCCAGTGCCGGCAGGACTCACGCAGCCCCAGACCATGACACTCCCACCACCATGCCTGACTGTAGGCAAGACACACTTGTCTTTGTTCTCCTCACCTGGTTGCCGCCACACATGCTTCACACCATCTGAACCAAATAAGTTTATCTTGGTCTCATCAGACCACAGGACATGGTTCCAGTAATCCATGTCCTTAGTCTGCTTGTCTTCAGCAAACTGTTTGCCGGCTTTATTGTGCATCATCTTTAGAAGAGGCTTCCTTCTGGGACGACAGCCATGCAGACCAATTTGATGCAGTGTGCGGCGTATGGTCTGAGCACTGACAGGCTGACCCCCCCACCCCTAAACCTCTGCAGCAATGCTGGCAGCACTCATACATCTATTTCCCAAAGACAACTTCTGGATATGACGCTGAGCACGTGCACTGACAGGCTGACCCCTTCAACCTCTGCAGCAATGCTGGCAGCACTCATATGTCTATTTCCCAAAGACAACTTCTGGATATGACGCTGAGCACGTGCACTCAACTTCTTTGGTCGACCATGGCGAGGCCTGTTCTGAGTGGAACCTCTCCTGTTAAACCGCTGTATGGTCTTGGCCACCGTGTTGCAGCTCAGTTTCTTCTTTTGGCATAGGCCATTTTTATGTAGAACAACAATTCTTTTTTCAGATCCTCAGAGGGTTCTTTGCCATGAGATGCCATGTTGAACTTCCAGTGACCAGTATGAGAGAAATTTAACACACCTGCTCCCCATTCACACCTGAGACCTTGTAACACTAACGAGTCACGTGACACCCAATTTGTAAATTTTCGCTAAGGGGTGTACTCACTTTTGTTGCCAGTGGTTTAGACATAATGGCTGTGTGTTGAGTTATTTTGAGGGGACAGCAAATTTACACCGTTATGTAAGCTGTACACTCACTACTTTACATTGTAGCAAAGTGTCATTTCTTCAGTGTTGTCACATGAAAAGATAGAATAAAATATTTACAAAAATGTGAGGGGTGTACTCGCTTTTGTGAGATACTGTAGATGGGGTAAGTGCGGAGCTAGTGGGTGGACTGGCGAGCGACGGGGGGTATGGTGGCTGGTTGACCAAGTGACGGAGGGCGGGGGGGGATTTTGACTGACGGACCGACCGGCCGACCAAATGGGGGCGTTTGACTGACAGACCGAACGGTGGGGGGGGGGGAGCTGGCGGGCGGTTTGTTTGCCGCCTCCCACAAAAAATGGAGCAACAGCCGCCACTGGTTAATAGAACATGTTGTAAAAGGCGCTGCGTAAACTGTTAGCTATAGAAGCAATTCCAGGAATAATTAATAAAGTGAATTATTAAATCATAAAACATAATTAAAAATAAATACATATTTATTATCATTATCAGCGTAGATAAATAATACAAATAAATGTTTAAACACATAATATAAAATAAATAAATACATAGATAATTATAGATAGCATATAATAGAGCATATAAATAATGTGAACATCCTTAAATACCCCAACTGAGAAAAGCAAATTCCTATTTACTGTACTTTGAATGCCCAGTCATGTGCAGATGAAATAAGTCAGGAATTTGCTGTGAACATGACTTTTACTTCAATTATCAATTATTTGATAATTAATTATCCATTAATTCATAATGGATAATTAATACAGCCAGATACTTATCCATCATGCCATACCATCAGGGAGCTGTGTGTGATTGGCCCCAAATTTATTCTGCAGCAGGACAAACACCCCAAACATACAGCCAATGTCATTAAGAACGATCTTCAGTGTAAAGAACAACAAGGAGTCCTGGAAGTGATGGTTTGGCCCTCACAGAGCCCTGATCTCACCATCATGGAGTCTGTCTGGGATGACATGAAGAGACAGAAGGATTTGAGGCAGCCGACATCCACAGAAGATCTGTGCTTAGTTCTCCAAGATGTTTGGAACAACCTGTCTGCCGCGTTCCTTCAAAAACTGTGTGCAAGTCTATCTAGAAGAACTGATGCTGATTTGATGGCAAAAGGCGGTCACACCAAATATTGATTTGATTTGGATTTCTCTTCTGTTCATTTACTTTCCAATTTGTTAATTGATAAAAATAAAATATTAACACTTCTATTTCTGAAAGTGTTCTTCATTTACAGCATTTAGTGTATATAATATGTAGATAAATTTATATTAGGGACCTGGAACATCATACAGCATATGACCAATAGCCATTGTACTGTATATGGATAGTGGATTATTATTCATAATGAAAATGTATTACTATTAATACAATTTTATAAAAATATATATACTGTGTGTGTGTATGTATGTATATATATTTAATGCATTTTATTTTATTCATATAGCGCAGACACAATTGACTCGGTGCTTTCATTTTTGCTGAAATGTGAGATTTATATTTTCGCGGTGCAGGGATATATTTCGCTATATTTATACGGGTTAGTTATGTGTAGCTTTGTCCTGTCACCAGGTGACACAAGCGATTTGCGCGTTTCTCTTTCCTCAGGAAGCTTTCCAGGTTGGCAATGTTTTGTCAACATTTCAATTCTCATTTAGTTGGAGTAGAGAAGACATGTAGAGCCGTGTGATGCATCGTATAGCGGAGTCATGGGAGAGTGACGACATGTTGATATAATGATACGGATGGATGTAATGATAGAATTTTTCTTTATGTCTGTTTGTGGCTCTGAAAATGTTTTTATATTATACTTTTTTTTTTTATATAGTGCCGTCAATTCACACACAGATATATTGAACATTCATATTATACTATTTCTAATTTTCTACCGGCAACAGATTTGCTGTGTGTTCTGAACTGAATAACATTTTTAAAAATTGTCTCTTTTTTTTTTTACCTAAAAATGTTTCCTTTTTTTTTCATCTGTTGATGCATATCAGTGCTGCTGATCTCCTCCAGACCTCTTCTAGCTACTTTCTTCCCACACACACTTGCCCTAGCATCCACTGCACTATTGTTCTGGGCTGCCTTCCTGACTATGGTGGACCATGCCTACGCAATGTTTTTCCGCACTGCTCCTTGTAGCCTCCGGGGTGGGCATGTGACAGGGAGACAATGCAGGAGCACAGTTGAGAGACAGTACAGCTGTAAGGCCCCTTTCACACTGGGGCGGGCAGGTGCGGTGGCGGTATAGCAGCGCGATTTTCAGCGCTGCTATACCGTCGTACTTACCGCGGTATGCGGCCGCTAGGGGGGTGAATTTAACCCCCGCTAGCGGCCGAAAAAGGGTTAATACCGCCCGCAAACCGCAGCTATTGCCGCGGTTTGCGGGCGGTATTACCGCGGTGTCCCATTGATTTTAATGGGCAGCCGCGGTAAAGGAGCGGTGAACACACCGCTCCTTCACCGCTGTAAAGAAGCGGCTAGCAGGACTTTTGGAGCGGTCCTGCTAGCGCACTGCTTCAGTGTGAAAGCCTTCGGGCTTTCACATTGAAGGCTACAGGCACGAATTTTTCATGCGGTATAATAGCGCTAATATTAGCGCTAAACCGCATGAAAAATGCCCCAGTGTGAAAGGGGCCTAAGCCTCATGCCGTGTACACACGATCGTTTTTAATGACGAGAATTTTTTTAAAAACGCAGAGAATCACGACGAAAAAAATTGGAACATGCTCTAATTTTTCACGTCGTTTTTTACATCGTCGTTTTTCTCGTCATGAAAAACGGCCGTGTGTGGGCTTTAACGACGTGAAAAAAAATGCGCATGCTCAGAATCAAGTATGAGACGGGAGCACTCGTTCTGGTAAAACTAGTTCGTAATGGAGATAGCACATTCGTCACGCTGTAACGAACTGAAAAGCACGAGGCTGAAAAGCGCGAATCGTCGCTCAAAAAACGTTACTAACATGAAGGGGGGCGCCATCCGAATGGAACTTCCCCTTTATAGTGCTGTCGTACGTGTTGTACGTCACCGCGCTTTGCTCGAACATTTTTTTCCACGATAGTGTGTAGGCAAGGCAGGCTTGAGAGGAAACACGAAAAATCACGTCAAGAAAAATGCATTTTTTTTCAATGACATTAAAAACGATCGTGTGTACGCGGCATCATTCTCTTACCTGATTGGTGAAATAATGGCCAAACAAGTATCACTATCTCCAGTGCTGGATCTGTAGTCTCCTCTTCAGTCTGGGAGAAAGTTGGTCTTGTGCGAGGAGGTCTCAGCATAACGCCCAACTGTCCCTCATAAGGCCCCATTCACAACCTGAGAGTTTTGGAGCTTCCAGCTACTAAATGCTCAGGTGTGAATAGGGCCTAATGATGAATCGGGGGGTAAAAAAGAAAAAAAAAACAATTCTTCTCTATGGTGGTGGTCCACATCCCCACAGCCTGAAGCCAAACGCCTTTTGTAGCTCGATTTTGATAGATTGGTGAGTTTTTGATGAATATTTTTCCCCATAGAAATGCACAATAACGCACGGTTTGCAAATTTTGTTAGCATTTTCGCACGTTTTGTTGCGCATTTTTGAGTGTTTTTCGGTTCAAATGCAATAATAAAATAAATTTAAAAAGAAATAATAATAATAAATAAATATATAATACTAAATAAATTATAATAAAATGAATTAAAAAAAGAAATAATAATAATAAAAGTATAAATACATTAACCCCTAACCCTAAAATAAATAAATGAATAAATAAATATTATTAATAATAATTATAATAAATAAAGTAAATTAATAAATTAACCCCTACCCCTAAGTCTAACCCCTCCCCCTAACTCTAACCCTAACCCCAACCCTAACCCCCTAAACCCAACAAAAAATAAATAAATAAATAAGTACATAATAGATAAAAGTGAATGAAAACCTGAAAAACATAGTAACAAATGATGATATCTTTCTCTATTGGCTAACGGAAAAAAAATGCCAAAAGTGTTGTACAAAAGGCCAAAAAATGCTCAAAAACGCGACACTTGGGTGTGAATGCAACCTTAGAGCATAGATTAGGGGTTTTAATTCTTCTGAAGTTTTGGCAAAAAATCAGAACATTTTTGTAAAATTTCACCATTTTGAAGAAATACGTTGGCGTCAATGGGGAAGGCAAAATTAGGGTGATTTTTTTTAGGTTTTTGAGGATGCAGCAAGCAGTTCCTGAGGGTTATGGAAGCTCCTTTGAACAGCCCTGGATCTTTTCTTGTGCCAAAAAAAGCCACAGCCCACAAATAAAGATCAAACATGTCTTTTCCTATCATGGGATAGGCAACAGCCCTAGGTTCTGTTTGGAAAAAAGGGGAACACGTGAGGTTGGCAAATTCTATACATTTGCCAACCTCATGTGTTCCCCTTTCTCCAAAAAGACCCTATGGCTTTGGCTGTTGTCCTGGGACACAACTTTGGGGCTTGTGCATATGGAGGAATGTTACTTCATCTATACTTTAATACAATACTTGCCTCCCTCTTTAACACCAGTATCCTGGTGGGTGTGCTGTGCCTCTCCCCTGGTGCCCCTTGGGTGTTCTCTCTGCTGGATTGCTCCTAATACAATGGTCGAAAACATTGATTTTTCGTGGCCCTCAACTGTCACTCACTCATGAAGAAGTTGGAAGCACCTCAATAAGGGACAATTACGTAGAGTCTACTGCAATTGCTAATGTATAACTCTACGCGTTTCAACTGTGAAATGGTATAGTGCAAACAAACAATTCTAAACTGTGTGTGCATATTTCAAAATGGTGTGTAATAAGACACGAGCAGAGGGGTGTACCACCAATATCTTTTATTGTATGTATGGAGTAAGTTCTTTTTATGTCATTTATAAAGTATTTCTATTTTTATTTTTTTTATAACTGCAAGTATTGAGACATTCTTTAGTACCTTGAAAATCCCATTTTGTTGAGTGTGGAATTAAATTATGTAAGAGGGATGTGGGTACCTATATATGGATTATTTCGTAACTTGTGTCCATATAGGTTTTTGTAGGGAATAAATACACAAAAAAACCCCCACAAAATATAATAAATTAAACTACCAAAAAATACATAAAGAAATGCACCCACTAAATAAAGTACCTTCTTTTTCAAGTAGATTTTGGTTAAAGTGTATTTCTACATTGGCAGCCATATCGGGATAACACCTAATTTATATTTGTTACATGCTCTCATTTACATAGCAATTAAAATAAATAAATATTGCTCATATTTTTATTTGCTTAAAAATCACACCTAGATTTCCCCTTCTAATGTATGTAGTGTTAAGTAGTGTGCTGGGGAATCATGTTTACCATAATTAACCTTGTCTGTACCGTGCTGGCAGATCTCATTATCAGTTGGAAACTAGATACACATACTGTTTGTCCTAACAAAGGGCCAAAGGTGGTACAAGGCTTGGGTGGTACATTATATGTGTAGCGATACCCCCTAGAGGGCTGCTGGATTAAATTTTGGTCCTGCCGTTGCCCTACATTTCACCCACCCAGAACTTAAGAGTCTATAGCTTTGAATAGATGTGATGGCCAGTCACTTCAGTCCTTTTCTCAATTGCTTTATTAAAAGAACTTGCAGCAGTAGAGGGATAGAGGATTAGGGGAAGTTCAGATACCTTAGTGTAGATCACAGATGAGGTTCTTGGATCCAGATGACAACAGCTTTCTGTCTCTGGATCTGCGACAACCGGATAGGCCTCTCACACCGACCTAGCAGCCGGTATGAAGCACAGACAAAAAGTCTCTGCCACAGACTTGTATGATCAGCAATCAGTTAGTTAGAAGTCAGCTGCACAGTACCAGAACCTTTAAGCCATCCGGCAATACTGTGAGGTAGGTTAACTTGAATGTATCCTCCAAACGAGTCATCAGGCCCTTCCTGAGCAACCAGCCTCAGCTCTCTTCTCTCCAGCAAGGTCCTCCCCTGGAATCTTCTCCGCTTGAGTGGCTTCTTCCTGCAGGACAGACAGTACAGGATCACCCTCTGTTACGTAGGCCCGAGACAAACTTCTGGGCCCACTTGTAGTAGTACAGCCTCGAGCCAGCAGGGCCCGAGGTAGAAAAATATCACAGACACATACCTTAGGCCAGGAGGGCCATGAGGTCAGAGAGCCTGGGAGCACAGCCTCAGGCTAGAGGGGCCATGAGGTAAGAAAGAAATAATTATGGTGTCTGTCCCTTAAATATCCTCTCCCAGAATGCACAGCAGCAAAACACTCCCACTGGGCTGTTTCTGGGAAAGAATACTCAATACACTTGACCTGCTGAAACTCTAACATCGGCCCGTGGCGACAGCGACACCTACTGCCCAGTGAGAAATATGCACAACACAGCCAAACTGAAACAGAAGCAAATCAACTTTACAAAAATCACTCTTAACCATTTACAGCTCAGATGCCCCTAAATTTACTTATAGCGCCTATTCAAAAATAGCAGGGCGCTACATATGTAATGCACTTTAACCACTTTGCACCCACACTATAGTCGAAAGACGGCTGCAGTACAGGCTTAAAAATGTCGAGAGGGCGTCCATGTACATCCTCCCGTTTGTTGCGCCGCCCGCGCGCCCCAGGGGACGTGCACACGGCGTGCTCTGATCGCTGAGTTCTTGGGAATTGGCTGTTTACTGAGCAGGGTAAAGGGCCAATTACAGTGGGCCCTTTACCACATGATCAGCTGTCAGCCAATGGCAGCTGATCACGGAAGAAAACAGAAGCCGGTTTCCGGCTTTTTGTCCCTTTATGCTGTCCAAGAAAAGAAGTAGGCCGTTAACCAGCTCCTCTAAGAGGGACATCGGTCTCCTTAGTGATTACCTAGTGCTGCAAATCAGTGCCCTTCAGTGCTGCTAATAAGTGCCCACCAGTGCCACTTATCAGTGCCCACCAGTGCCACCTATCAGTGCCTATCAGTACTGCTAATCAGTGCCCAACAGTGCCTATCAGTACTGCTAATCAGTGCCCACCAGTGCCATCTATCAGTGCCCAGCCACCTATCAGTGCTCATCAGTGCTGCCAATAAATGCACATCAGTGCCTCCTGATCAGTGCCACCTATCAGTGCCCATCAGTTCCGCCTATCAGTGCTGCCTCATTAGTGCCCATAATTGCAGCCTATCAGTGCCACCTATCGGTGCCCATCAGTGCCACCTATCAGTACCCATCAGTGCCACCCATCAGTGCAGCCTCATCAGTGCCTCCTGATTAGTGCCCGCCAGAGCCGCCTCACCAGTGCCCATCAGTGCAGCCTAGCAGTGCCACCTATCAGTGCCACCTCATCAGTGCCCATCAGTGAAGCAGAAAATTTACCTGTTGCAAAATTTTATAACCAAATATGAAAACTTTTTTTTTTCAAAATGATCTGTATTTTTTTTTGTTTGTTTAGCAAAATATAAAAAACCCAGTGGTGATTAAATACCACCAAAAGAAAGCTCTAATTGTGTGAAATTAAATTCTAAAAATTTCAGATGGGTACAGTTTTTCATGACCGCGCAATTGTCATTCAAAGTGTGACAGCGCTGAAAGCTAAAAAATTGGCCTGGGCAGGAAAGGGGGTTTAGGTGCCCGGTATTGAAGTGGTTAAAAAAAACTGTCCCTCAGTCTGATCCCCAATTGCACACTGGGAACTATTCCGAACAAGTTCAAGCTGCCTATGGAGTCCTCTGTTTTAAACTGGTCCAAGTAATCAAATAGAAAGGTATTTTTTTAATTATTTTTATTTATGCTATGTGAATGGGAACACATAACAAACATTTAGTGGGAATTGTCTAATTTGACTGCAGACATAAAAATACACTTTGCAACTCAAATAGCCTTATTGAGAATTTCAGCTTTTAGTAAAAGTTCAGAAATCGCTAAATTGGAAATTTTGTAGCAAAATGTATTTTGCCCAAATCATTTAGCTTATCCTCAAGACATATTGTCCCTCTTTTGGAACAAAGTCCCTCCAACCCTCTTTCTTCTGAAGTCGTTTCTCTTTTTTGGTCTGATTTATTGCCCTCTATAAAAAAAGGTGCTCTTCTACTACCAAGAGTAGGGATGGGATATCTGTTGCCTGTTCGCCCGTTCGCCGAACAGCGAACAATTTGGGGTGTTCGCGGCAAATTCAAAAAGCCGCGGTACACCCTTTAAAAGTCTATGGGAGAAATCAAAAGTGCTAATTTTAAAGGTTAATATGCAAGTTATTGTCATAAAAAGTGTTTGGGGACCCGGGTCCTGCCCCAGGGGACATGTATCAATGCAAATTTTTTTTTTTAAAACGGCCGTTTTTTCGGGAGCAGTGATTTTCATGATGCTTAACCACTTGCTTACTGGGCACTTAAACCCCCTTCGTACCCAGACCAATTTTCAGCTTTCAGCGCTGACGCACTTTAAATGACAATTGCACGGTCATACAACGCTGTACCCAAATTATATTTTTATAATTTTTTTCCCACAAATAGGGATTTCTTTGGGGGGTATTTGATCACCTCTGCGGTTTTTATTTTTTGCGCTGTAAACAAAAAAAGACAGATAATTTTGAAAAAAAACACAATATTTTTTTACTTTTTGTTATAATAATATCCCAATTTTTTTTTTTCTCAGTTTAGGCCGATACGTATTCTTTTCTATATTTTTGGTAAAAATTGCAATAAGCGTATAGTGATTGGTTTGCGCAAAAGTTATAGCGCCTACAAAATAGGGGATAGAATTATGACATTTTTATTATATATTTTTTTTTTACTAGTAATGGCGGCGATCTGCGAATTTTGTCAGGCCTGCGATATTGCGGCGGACATATCGGACACTTTTGACACTATTTTGGGACCATTCACATTTATACAGCGAACAGTGCTATAAATATGCATTGATTACTGTATACATGTGACTGGCAGGGAAGGGGTCAACACTAGGGGGCGATCAAGGGGTTAAATTTGTTCCCTATTAGTGATTCTTACTGTGTGGGGGAGGGGACTGGCTGGGGGAGGTGACCGATCCGTGTCCCTATATACAAGGGACACAGCTTTCGGTCTCCTCTCTCCCTGACAGGATGTGGATCTCTGTGTTTACCCACAGAGATCCATGTCCTGCCTCTGTAACAGCCGATCGCGTGCACCTGTCGGACATCGCGGCCGCCAGGCATCACGTGACGCGGCAGGCACAGCTGTTCCCCGCCGCGCGCCCTCTGCAGCGCGCGGGGGGATGTAAACACAGCAGGATGTCCATGGACGTCCACCCGGCACTTGAGAGCCGCGCTGCAGACGTCTTTCGTCTATAGCGAGGGTCTCAAGTGGTTAAAGTGAAAAAATAAAAGTGAAATATTCCTTTAAATTTCGTACCTGGGGGGTGTCTACAGTATGCCTGTAAAGTAGCGCATGTTTCCCGTGTTTAGAACTGTCCCTGCACAAAATGTAATTTCTGAAGGAGAAAAAGTCATTTAAAACTACTCGCGGCTATAATGAATTGTCGAGTCCCGGCAATGCAGATAAAAGTCATTGAAAAAAAATGGCAGGGGTTCCCCCCAGTCCATTACCAGGCCCTTTGGGTCTGGTATGAATATTAGGGGAACCCCGAACCACAATTAAAAAAAAAATGCGTGGGGGTTCCCCCCAAATTCCATATCAGGCCCTTCAGGTCTGGTATGGATATTAAGGGAAACCCTGCGTCATTTAAAAAAAAATAGCGTGGGGTTCCCCCCAAAAATCTATACCAGACCCTTCAGGTCTGGAATGGATTTTACGGGGAACCCCGCACCAAAATTAAAAAGAAATGGCGTAGGGTTCCCCCTTAAAAATCCATACCAGACCCTTATCCGAGCACGCAACCTGGCAGGCCGCAGGAAAAGAGGGGGGACGAGAGAGCGCCCCCCCTCTTGAACCGTACCAGGCCACATGCCCTCAACATGGGGAGGATGTCCCCATGTTGATGGGGACAAGGGCCTTATCCCCACAACCCTTAACCGGTGGTTGTGGGGGTCTGCAGGCGGGGGGCTTATCGGAATCTGGAAGCACCTTTAACAAAGGGGACCCCCAGATCCCACCCCCCTATGTGAATTGGTAAGGGGTACATTGTACCCCTACCATTTCACAAAGAAAAAGTGTGAAAATGTTAAAAATGACAGAAGACGGCTTGGGACAAGTCCTTTAATAAAAATAAAAAAATAAAAAAAACATTCCAGCGTTGTAATCCATTCTCTATGTCCAGCGATGATCCATTCTCCAGCGATACTCTCCAGCAAGGAATGAAACCCCCGTGAACCGTAAGAGGGGCGAGGTCACCCGTCCACGTCAACCCCCAAACACTTTTTATGACAATAACTTGCATATTAGCCTTTAAAATTCGTACTTTTGATTTCTCACATTCGAGTCCCATAGACTTTAACGGTGTTCGGATGTTCGAACAAATTTTTTGCCTGTTCGCATGTTCTCTTGCGAACCAAACCGGGGGGTGTTCGGCTCATCCCTAACCAAGAGCAATACACTGCAGTAAACTTTTCATCCACCCTATAGATGATTGCTTTTGCTATTTTTAACAGCCGGGAGTAAAAGTCAGGAAAAGTGAAACAAGCACTGTAGATTTAACCAATCGTTCTTTTGGGGTATTTATTCTTCATATTCGATGTTGCTGGGGGTGTGGTAGGAAGGGGTTGTCTTTTGCCTGCATACTTTATGCTAAAAAGTATGTTCTAGGCATTCAAAATCCTATATACCTGTAGCACACAGACCCTTTTTCCTGCCTACCTTCACTTGCAGGAGCAAAGGCACACCATGCCACCCGCCTGTATCCTCCTGGTATAAGAGGTTGAGCGGTGTTCTTGTAATTTTTGGATACTGCAGGGAGTTACCCCCTTCCACTGGTTCTCGTCCCTAGATTGTAGGGAAAAGTCTATCTTTCCTGTTTTAGAAAGGCCAATGTCCAGACAGTGTCAACTCCAACAAAGAGTTTATTTTTTCCTTTTGCTTGATAACAACAGGGGGAAGTTGAAGAAAGAAAGAAGATGGATAGGGAGGTAGATTCAGGCACACAACACCTATTGTTACACTTTGCCACTCAAGCCTGAGTGGGCTTTGCTCACCCGGATAGTTCCCTCTCACGGTCCTAGCAACCGGAATGAAGCACGAACAGTCAATTTAATTTCGTCCCCTTCACGGACAAGTTCAAGAGATCCTCTGCCACAGAATCCTTTAATTCCTGAATTAGAACTTTGAAACCCCTGTAGATTATTAGAGACCATAGGTGCCAATGGGGCACACTACAGGAGCTATCTTGCAACTCACGAATCCTTCCCTCTGATAGGCAACCAGGCCTCCCCGAGACCGTGACTTCCTTCACTGATCCATCGGACAGGTCCTCCCCCGGTTTCCTCTTTTTCAGAGTGGGCCACCCTCACCTGGGCTCCCTGGGACTCCAGTGGTTGGGTTCAATTTTGGGTCCTGCAGCGAGTTACCTCCCTCCGTTGGTTCTCGTCCCTAGAATGTAAGGAAAAGTCTATTCTTCCCCGAAAGAAGGCCAATGTCCAGACAGTAATCAAACTCCAACAAATGAGTTTATTTCCTTTGCTTGAAATAACTTTGGGAGAAAGGTTGAAGACAGCAATAGGATTTAGTAGGGAATTAGGTTCAGGCACGTGGCACCCAGTCACCCTATTCTCCACTCAAACTTGAGTGGGTATTGCTCACCCGGATAGATCCCTCTCACAGTTCTAGCAGCCGGAGTGAAACACGAACATGACACTTTAGTTTAAAGGGGTTGCTCCACCGGAAAAAAAAAATTAAAAGCCAGCAGCTACAGCTACAGCAGCTGCTGGCTTTTAATATTTGGACACTTACCTGTCCTGGAGTCCAGCGACGTCCGCAGTAGAGGACGAGCGACCGCTCGTCGCTCTGCTGCTCCCTCCGCCATCCTCGCTGAGGGAACAAGGAAGTGAAGCCCTGCGGCTTCATGCCCGGTTCCCTACGGCGCATGCGCGAGTCGCGCTGCGCCGTTCTGATTGGTGCTCCTGTGTTCTGGGAGCCGAGTGTCTCCCAGAACACCAAGGGAAGTCTGCGGGAAGTGACGTAACTCCCGCAGATTCCCGGAGACAGGACTCCCGGATGTGGGTGAAAATACCTGTCTTAGACAGGTATCTTCACCCCCCTCCCCCCTGAAAGGTGTCAATTGTGACACCGGAGGGGGGGAGGGTTCCAAATAGCAAAAGTTGCTATTTAGGGTGGAGCTCCACTTTAAGTCCCCTTCATGGACAAGTTCAGGAGATCCTCTGCCACAGAATCCTTTAGTTCCTGAATTTAGAACTTCCTAACGCCTGTAGATTATTAGAGACCATAGGTGCCAATGGGGCACACTACAGGAGCTATCTTGCAACTCATGAATCCTTCCCTCTGATAGGCAACCAGGCCTCCCCGAGACCGTGACTTCCTTCACCGATCCATCGGACAGGTCCTCCCCCGGTTTCCTCTGTTTCAGAGCGGGCCACCCTCCCTCGGGTTCCCTGGGACTCCAGTGGTTGGTATTGTAGACCCAGTTGAAGGTACTGGGCCTACCTGGAACTCTGTAGCCTCAGGCTAAAGGTGCCTGAGACTCTTCGACCAGTTCACGCACCCCCCCGGCCAGCAGGGCCAAAGGGCGCGACTTCGCCACCAGGGGTCCTCCTTGGAATCCCCCCCCGGCACACCACACCAGATCATGGCGTCTTCCCCTTTTTGTACCCTCTCCCGGCCTGCACAGCAGGTAGAACCCGTCCACTGCATGGTAGCCAAGAGAGGACACCCAATCACACCGCAACGCCACCTGGGGTTCTTCCCAAGACCTGGGCAACAGTGCCACCTGCAGGTCAAGGGGAACTATACTCCAGGCAACATTACAGCAGAGCAGAGTCCATACTAAGCAAAATTGAAGAACCTGAGCTAAACTATTGCTCAGGCTATCCTTAAATTTAAAGCATAGCGACCCCAATTTTGGGGGTCCGCTACATACCGATCAGCCATAACATTATGGTTACCCACCAAATATTGAGTACTGTAGGTCCCCCTTTTGCCACCAAAACAGCCCTACCCCCATTGAGACATGGACTCCACTAGACAAAGCATCACACTGGACCACTTTTGGTCGGTCCTGACCACTGCAGACCAGGAACATCCTACAAGATCTGCAGTTTTAGAGCTGCTCTGACCCAGTTCAACCATTACAATTTGACCCTTGTCAAACTTGCTCTAAACTTTCAACACACCAACTTCAGGGACAACATGTTCACTTGCTGCCTTATATATCCCACCCTACTTTCAGGTGAATTGTCACAAGATAATCAATGTTATTTACGTTACGTGTCAGGCTGGGTTCGCGCATGTGTGGAAATGGTTTCTGTGTTGGGAGTCCAGTGCTGTTCTGTTGCGATATAGGTGCAAATTTTTACCTGAAATCCCAACTGAACAGTACCCAAAATCGCACAGGACTCATTGAAAGCGGGTCAGATTCACATGTTATGCGAGTTGGATGCGGTTAAAAACGCATCCAATTCTCATATATGTGAACTGAGTCTCAGTGGTCATAATTTTTTGGCTGATGGGTGTATATAAATGACAGAAAAATACAGGGCTGGATCAATATACAGATTGGATCGATGACTGTGTATTATGTATATTGTATATTGTACCCGTCCATACCCAGTGGCAAAGTCACAACAAATTTTGACCCCAAGCGCACACCCACCAACACCACCCAGTCTTCCCAATTCAACTACTGCTCAAGCAAAAACACCTATTTACTATGTAGATATATTATACACAATATATACTGTATATTATTATATTATGTACTGTATATACTGTATATTATTATTATGTACTGTATATACTGTATATGTGTAAGACATTTTAAAACAGTGTATTGATATTAACCACTTAAGGACCGGGAGGATTTGTCCCCTTAATGACCATTTTTTGCGATACGGCACTGCGTTGCTTTAACTGGAAATTGCGCGGTCGTGTGAAGCTGTACCCAAACAAAATTGACGTCCTTTTTTCCCCACAAATAGAGCTTTCTTTTGGTGGTATTTGATCATCTCTGCGGTTTTTATTTTTTGTGCTATAAACTAAAAAATACAATAAAAAAAAAATATATTTTTTTTTTTACTTTTTGCTATAATAAATTTCCCCCCAAAAATTTCCCTCCACAGGGGGGACCTCTGGTCCAGTGAGTGTGCCTCGTGGCCTGCATGGCACAAGGTGCGCGAGTGTGTTTAGGCCTCGGGCAACTTCAGCCCAAGGTCCTGTTGCTGCATCGTGGGCCCAGCTCCGGTGGCAAGGGCCTACGCTTCAGAGAGGGATCCCAGGCTGCCCGTTTGTAGGGGGCCCATCCTAAGGAAAGGAGTCCAGGGGAGGATCAGTCCCAGGAGATTAGTGACGGTACTGCTGTATCGGGGAGAGGCCTGGAAACTCGCCTAAAGAGGGATTCATCGTCTCTGATTTCCGTGCTCCATCCTGGCTGCTAGGACCGCTCTCATAGGGACTATCCGGGTGAGCAATACCCACTCAGGCTTGAGTGGCGACGAATATAGATACTGAACCTTAAGTGTTGCGTGCCTGAACCTTCCCCTACTTCTTTGAACTTCCTACTCTCTCTCTCTCTACAAGTTGATGCAAAGAAAAAGAATAAACCCTTGCTGATTAGGTTTTACTCCTGTGTGGACATTGGCCTTATTACAAGAGATCTTTTCTTTTGCCTGGACAACGGAGCTAAGGGATCCACTCGAGAGAGGTAATTGCCGCAGACCCGAAACAAAAACCAGCCGGTCCCTTAAATGGGGGCAAGTGTTACATAGGTGTACCTAATAAAGTGGCCGGTGAGTGTATATACTGTATACTTATGTATATGTAGCGCCCTCCTCACTCCCCTCTTCACTTCAGCTCGTCTGTCTCTGGTCTAGGGGTACCTTAGAGGGGAGGGAGCGGGGACACCACACCAGGCCTTCACCAAAGGTGTCAGTGCGGTGTGAGCAAAGTTCTTGTTTTACCTTCGGGTCAGTGCTGTGCACCTAGAGCCTCCACTGAGATTACCTTGAACAATGCCAGCAGGAAAAAGCCCCACACCATTAAAGTCCAACACTCCTTTATTCTTCTTGAATGAGCACAATCAGTTGAACTCCCTTGGAGAACAGAACAGACAAGGAGGTGTGGATGCGAGTAGGCCCAGACACAATGCGTTCCCAACTTTCCTTCCTGAAAGTGGGCTGAGGTCTCCTAGCGAGGGGGGAATTTCCTTCCAGGCGGTCTCCGGTGGGAGGCTCACCTGTCACTGGTAATCTGCTGCACCCGGTCTTCAAGTGAGGAGCTCCCCCCGGTCCATTACGCCTTCCGGATTCGGGTTCCCAATCCCTGGGTTCCCTAGGACCTCCTTCCCTCGCGGAACTCAGTGATGGGCACTGAGCTCCAGACCTCCATCTGAGTACCTCACCCCAGGCTAAAGGTGCCTGGGATGGAACACGACCTCCGGCTGTCCTCTAGGCCTAGACCGCCTAGAGGACCGACACGAACCTCCGCCCACAGGCTGAAGGTGCCTGGGACTCGACCCCGTGACAAAGATGGCCGGCCCCTTTATACCCTCTCCCAGCAAGCATGGCGGGTTCCCCGCCCCACCATACCACTGCCGAGAGAGGACAAAAAGGAGGCCCGGCACACAGCAATGGCTCAACCCCCAGCCCATGGCGACAGCGCCACCCGCTGGGCTGCAGGGAATTACACATCACTGGTGTCTCTGCCAGTTAAATTTACACCCGGGAAAGTACATACCCGCTACATATAGATAGTGTAAATTGCCTGCTAAGCCCAGAATGGCCAGTCTGTACAAATGATACCTCATCCATACCAGTATATGAGCTGCATAATGCAGGCAAGACCCATACATGGCTGTGATTATTATCTAGCAGGACTGGTATGCTTTACAACAAATATTTTTTACTATACACACAGCTGCAAACAAGGCATATTTACTGGATTCAGATTTTTTCAATGCAAATAAAATATACAGTAGATGTACTATTTATATTAGAAGGGGCCCTTGTTTCATGTATTGTTTAGTGTGTTCTAAGGCTAAAAGAGCCAGACACACCATCGCAATACATAACTGTATACGTTGATATACAAGGTCCATAAAGACACGGATGAGCAAGTTTGGGGTGAAGGGACTTGACTGGCCTGCACAGAGTCCTGACCTCAACCCGATAGAACGCCTTTGGAATGAATTAGAGTGGAGACTGCGAGCCAGGCCTTCTCATCCAACATCAGTGCCTGACCTCATAAATGCACTTCTGGAAGAATGGTCAAACATTCCCATAGACACTCCTAAACCTTGTGGACGGCCTTCCCAGAAGAGTTGAAGCTGTTATAGCTGCAAAGGGTGAGGCAACCCAATATTGAACCCTACGGACTAAGACTGGGATGCCATTAAATTTCATGTGTGTGTAAAGGCAGGTGTCCTAATACTTTTGACAATATAGTCTATCTTTGTATGCTGTAGCATTAACAGTACCCTTCACTGGAAACACGTAAAGGCAATAATTAGTAGGGCTGGGTGCATACCTTTGACCATATAGTTTGCATAAAATTATGTTTTTCAATCTGGTTGGAATTTTACCATATCATATGCAAATAAATATGTTGTATTTCATTTCAATATGCTGGAACTCTGGCATGTTTGATTTTTGTTGAAAGCGTTTGTTTTATGACTCCCTCAACTCACCAGTGGTCACAAGTGCTGTCCAAGTGAACAGCATGGCAAATAAACCAATAAAAAGGTTTGCTGGCTAATTGTCCATGGTGGGGTGAGCAGTGTGGAAGTGTCTTGGAGTGGAGCTGCTGCTTCTTCACTCAGTGCCGGTTCATACTACAGCGACTTGGGATCCGACTTGTCAGACCTCAAGTTGCCCCAAGTCGCTGGACATAAGAAATTCCATTGAAGTGAATAAGAGCCGTCTTAATGTACACTATTGAAGTCGCTCCGACTTCAGAAAAGGTTCCTGTACTCAGGGGAGGGCTGGCGGCCTTAGGCCTGGGGGGCAAGTCCAGTCAAGTGGCCCATTGAACCGCCGAATCAGCTCACCATCCATGGCCCACCTGGTTTTTCAATGCAGCCTCACCAGTGCCCATCCGTGCAGCCAACTCCAGTGCCCATCAATGCAGCCTGATCACTGGAGCAGGTTACAAGGGGTGTATGGGGGGTCAGCTGGGGGTGTCAGGGTCTCTCACCTCAGCGATCTCAGCTCAGCAGGTCCTTGCACGCCACGGTCTCCTGGGGGGGTAACACTCCTGATCCTGGGCTCAAGTTGCAGCCAGCGCCCAGCCCTGCGTCCCGACTCCCTGCCTCTGTCTGCTTCCAAGAATCTGGTCCCAGGGAGTTGTAGTTTCATCTGCGCTGCTGTGTTTTCCACCCACCAGAAGCTTGAGTGCGGACTACAACTCCCGGAATGCAACAGCTAGTGGTCGGCCGCCATGGCCATGCCCCCGGCCCAACTTCCTAGACCAGAATAAAAAAGAAAATGGTAGCGGGCAGCGGCTGCCGGCCATTTTGAACATAAGTTAGGGCGGCCTGGGGGGCAATTGCCACCCTGCCCCAGCCCTCCCCTGCCTGTACTACTTCAAGGGCACTTCTAGCTGACGTGTGCCCATAGATTTCAATGGAAGTTGCCTCCAAAGTCGGATCCTTATCTTAATTGATGTGATTTGGATCCAACATTACAGGAAGATTACCCAGGAATTCCCTGAAGTTGCCTCGAAGTTGCATCGCAAAGTTGTGTCGACTTTCATGTCGCTGTAGTGTGAACCGGCACTCAAGGTGCTAGATAAGGTAGTTTAGGCATCATATACGGATGTTTCTGGCATTTTGCCTAAAATCAAGTGTAGAATCTGTTCTTATCTGTGTCTAGTAGGGGACATTATGGCCTTCAGGCTGGGATAGATGACTGTATAGTGTCCTTGTTGGTATTATGGGGTCCTGAGGAATCTGAATTGAGTGTAAGGAGGGGTTTGGTAGTACTTCCCTAGTCTAATGGATACTGAAGGGCCTGGTGTCTCCTAGTTTGAACTGTGCTACCTTACCTAGCTGAGGACAGGGAAGGCAGAGAACCTAGGATGGCAAGTGCCCCCTGGGAGTGGCATAGGGTTGCCACCTTTTCATCAAGCCAAACCCGAACACTTTAGCTGCGCATAACAATTTTTTTTGTAGTTTACACTTTAGGATTGTAAAAGACCTAAGACACCTTTGGGTGCCCCAAGAAAATGAGTATTGCAGCGCATGTAGCGTCTCGTGATGAACAGTGGGTGTGGCAAAAGTGTGGTAAAAATGGGAGAAGTTTAAACCAAACAAGGTCAGTCTGTCCCCCAGTACAGTCCCCCCCAGGTCAGTCTGTCCCCCAGTTCCATTCCCCCCCAGGTCAGTCTGTCCCCCAGTATAATCCCCCCCCCCAGGCCAGTCTGTACCTCAGTTAAAGTTCCCCCCCACCAATATAATTAGAAGCACTGGAAGCCGACGGGAGGGCTTCCAGGACTGCCACTGATGTGTCCAGGTTTCAGGTGTAATGAAACCCGGACACAGGATCTAAAACCCAAACTGTCCGGGTGAATCCCAGACAGGTGGCAATCCTAGTTTGGCCAGGGAATCACTCTTCAATCCCTCCTTTTGAGAGAGACACCAAATCACTGGTTTAACATTGTTTTTCACACATGTAAGGTAGGCAGGAGTCCTCTGTGACTCCACTCACACTTTTTTTTCATTTCCTGTTCAGGTTTTTTTGTTTATTTATTCATTTATTTTTATTTTTATAAATGTATTTATTTTATACATAATACACATTTTTACATCAACTTCTTCTAATTTCATATTTACACGTACACTTTTAACTTTTTTTTATTTTTTTCCACTTTTTTACAATTCATTTATTTCACACACCACTCACCATACAATCATTATCTTTCAGTGGTGTGGATTGTTATTAGACCATCTATCCTCTCTGGGATTGCATTGTGATGACCTGATCTGCCAACTAGCTGACCCCTTGATTTGGTTTGGGTTTCCTGCCTCAGCTCTGGGCCGGGCATGTGATGGGGACCCCCTTTCCCACTCCCTTCATCCTCACATGAACCAGTTCAGTTCTTGGGCTGATCTGTAAGTGTCAGCTTATCTAAGTACTTCTTAAAGCGGTGTTCCACCCGCAAATTTTTTTTTTAAGTCAGCAGCTACAAACACTGTAGCTGCTGACTTTTAATAAGGACACTTACCTGTCCAGGGAGACCACGATGCCACCCCCCCCCCCCCCGAGGCCGATCCGTCCATCGGATCCTGTGCAGGCGCCGCCATTCCAACTAATGGAAACCGGCAGTGGATCCTTGCGGCTTCACTGACGGTTTCCGACTGCACATGCGCGAGTCCCACAGTGCTTTGTGAATGGCCATCTTGTTTTCTGAGACACACACAGGTCCCAGAAGATAATGGGGGAGCTCGCCGAAGAGGAGGATGTGACGTCCTGGGCCGCGGCCCGGCTGAATCGGAAGTGCACTTGTACTTCGAAAAAAAGGTACTATTGGGAAAAAAATAAAAAATTCAGTATCCAAAAACGAGGGGTGGAGAGGTGGTCTTTCGTTTAAGACCACCTCTTAAAAGTGGGTGGAACTCCGCTTTAAGGGAACTTTTTTGGATCCTTCAGAAAGTTTTCCCTCCCTCATTTTTATGAAGGGTTTATTATATTTATATATCAGATTTTCTGTACTTACAGTGAATGAATTTTTGCATCCATAATCCTAATGAGTGAACGTGATTCACGAAACGCATAGAGTTTTTCCATTCATGTGATGTATAATTATGTACCATCATTGTATACAGTGTATATGTTCATGGTATACTTTTACCAAATATATCAGCCTTTGTATATTTTTATGTTTTGAAAACTTTATCATGCATTTCTAGACCACGGAATTGCGTTTGATACAATGAAGGTTTTATGATATATATTTACCATACACTTATTTTTGCAGCAATAAGCCTCATTTAAAGTCCTATTTCTTTTCCTTTGTTTTTAATCTAGATATAGCCTGGGATGGAGCGGAGGCCTTTTACTGTGGACAGGGCAGGTCACACTTCTCTCTTTTTTATAAGCTATTCTCTTGTCAATGGTGTCATCTCTGTAAACATTCTGTAGCCTTCTGTGGATGTCAGTCATTATTTACCTGCAATGAAGAAGAAGAAGTGTTACTATAGGGGGAAGAGTTAACCCAGCCATAGATTGCAGGAAAGAAAATCGTTTGATTCACCCATCAACACAGTGTTGATGGGGGAATCCCTCCCACGGAACTATTGTGTCTTGGTGGGGGGCGGGGGAGCCATCTTGGCCAGGAGAACACACCGTGATTATTGCTAGCGGCTATACCTTCTGGCAATAATCACATGAAAAATACGACATGCTGGTTGTTCCCAAGTTGATTGATCAACTTGGGTACAACCTGCCAGCTTATACACAGTTCAAATCTCAGCCGGTCCCTGCTGAACTGGCCAAGATTCAAACCGTCTATGGCCGGCTTTACTTAACCGACATATGAAATTTGACTGACCTATGTACCGTATATACTCGAGTATAAGCAGACCCGAATATAAGCCGATGCATCTCATTTTACCACAAAAAAATGGGAAAACGTATTGACTCGAGTATAACCCTAGGGTGTCCATCTGCATGCCTCACTGTGCCTCTCTTTGCCTCATTGTGTCCATGTGCATGCCTCACTGTGCCCATGCCTCACTGTGCCCATGCCTCACTGTGTCCATGCCTCACTGTGTCCATGCCTCACTGTGCCCATGCCTCACTGTGTCCATGCCTCACTGTGTCCATGCCTCACTGTGTCCATGCCTCACTGTGTCCATGCCTCACTGTGTCCATGCCTCACTGTGTTCATGACTAGACTGACGTTTAACATGGGAGTCTATGGAAGGGGTGCCCAGATTTTAAAAATAGGTGCTCCTTGGCCGTAGGTCCCCCAGACAAAAAACTTTGCACACTTATAGAGGAGAAATGGCGCTACATATGTGCCAAATTCATCAGAGAAATTACCGTTTAACATGGGAGTCTATGGAAGGGGTGCCCGGCTTTGAAAAATCGGTGCTCCCCGGCTGTAGGTCCCCCAGAATAACAAACTTTGCACACTTGTAGAGGAAGAGTGGGGCTATATGTGTGCCAATTTTGTGGTCCAGAAGACCTACAGCCGGCCAGTACCGGGTCCCCAAAATCCAGGAGATAAGGCGCAAAAAGGTGACTCGAGTATAAGCCGAGGAGGGCATTTTCAGCACAAAAAAATGTGCTTAAAAACTCGGCTTATACTCAAGTATATACGGTAAGTTAATACATACATTGTTCCCACTTTTGCATTACTTTCAGTACAGCCCTCGTAATATGCCTCAAAGAATTGAATTTTTGGTGCAAATTGTAATTGTAGTGTGTGGCACAGCAGAGAGTTTACACAAAGCTATTACACATAGAATACACAGGACACAGAACACACAGGCCAATTATGTGAATGCACACAAGAAACATAATGAGCCTTGGTATCTAATAAATCCTGGAATCCACGCTGTGCACATAAGATAATATAACGGTGTAGCTATACTGAAAAGAAACACAGAATAGTATGGGACTCAGCTGGCGCAATGTATGACTTCAAAATTGGATATTCAACTGCCGGCAAACAGCCAAATGTGTGCTACCCTTTGACAGATGCAATGCGTCTTTGTAAATACCTACAATGTTCTTCTAGCCACGGTAGGCATAAGTAGTTCCATATGTGGTAGATCTGGCTGGTCCATTTCAAGCAAAGTGTCAGTATACCTTGCTGGCTACTCAGATTTGTTAAGTAGTTCAAAAGGACGCTTACCAGCTTACTATGAGGCATCTAAAAAGGATCCAGCTTTCCCGATCCCTAGGTGATCTCTGGTTTGATTCAAAGGAGGGCTTACCACTTTTAACATTGCAAGGGGTTGTGAAGTAAAATTCCTATCCTCTGTGTGTACTACTTGTCAATTAGATCACAGGCAGTGATTCTTATCCCACAAACCCTTCTGGGATTCCACCAAGGCCCAGAAGTCATCCAGGGAGTTGGGACCCTGAGTTTCCCCAGGGTCCAGAGGTCATCGAGGGGTTTGGGACCCTTTGTTCCCCCAGGGCCCAGAGGTCATCTAAGTGATTGGGACCCTCTGTTCCACCAGGCTGCATAGGTCATCTGGGGGTTGGGACCCTGAGTTCCAGCAGGGTCCATAGGTCATACAGGGGGTTGGGACCCTGAGTTCCACCTGAGCCCAGAGGTCATCCAAGGGGTTGGGACCCTAAATTTCACCAGGCCTCAGAGGTCATTCAGGGGGTTGGGACCGTAAGTTCTTTCAGGCCCCAGAGGTCATCCAGAGTGTTGGGACCCTGTGTTCCCTAAGGGGCCAAAGGTCATCCAAGGTGTTGGGACACTGAGTTCCCACAGACTCCAGAGGTCATATAGGGGTTGGGAGACTGACTTCCACCAGGGCCCAGAGGTTATCTAGGTGGTTGGGACCCTGAGTTCTGTTGGAACATGGTCCTTCTGTTCTGGTGTCAATGTACACTTTGCAAACAATGTTGTTTGTCCAACCAAAAGCTTTCCAGCTTACAATGAGGTCTTCAAAAAGTACCCAGCTTTCCCAACGTCTGGGTGATCTCTGGTTTGATTTAATGGCCTTATCGCTTTTTACACTACAAGGGGTTACAAAGCTGAAATTTATATCCCCTCAGTGTACATTATTTTCTTGTTGGATCAATTACATCACAGGCAGTGATTCTTACTCCTCAAGCATTTGTGGAGGATTCCACCAGGGCCCAGAAGTCATTCAGGGGGTTAGGACCAGAATTCCACCACAACCCAAAAGTCATCCAGGGGGGTTGGCACCTTGTGTTCCCTCAAAGCCCAGATGTCACCCAGGGGTTTGGACCTTGAGTTCGACCAGGGCCCAAAGGTTGTCCACAGTGTTGGGACCCTGAGTTCCACTTGGGCCCAGAGGTCATCCATGGGTTATGACCCTGAGTTCAACCAGGGCCCAAGGTCATGGGGGGGTTGGGACCCTGAATTCCATTGGGGCCCAGAGATCATCCAGGTTTTAGGACCCTAAGTTCAACTAGGGTTCAAAAGTAATCTGAGGGTTGGAACCCTAAGTTCTATTGGAACATGGTCCTCCTGTTTACTGTACGCTTTGCAAAAAAAATAAAAATAGTGAGGTGGTAAGCAGCCCTTTGGACATTTGATTCACTAAGCAGAGAGAATATTGGGGTCCTTTCAGTGAAACAGAATGTCTGATATTCTGTTATCCTTACTAGGGAGTCGTTTTAGGAAATCCCCTTGAATTGATTCATCTGATCCCTAAGAAGGTTTTTTGAAGTGGAGCACCAGATATATTATAATATTCCATCCTTTAGTCAGACTATGACTGCATTCTAAATTATTAAAAGTATGATTTATAGTATGGCAGGGATGTGTAAATCGCAAGAGATGCTGAACAAAATACAATAATTTGGCAGGTAAATCGGCTCACATCGATGCATCTTATCTGCGGATTTAGCTTTTTGGCCGGAGATCTGTTTTAATTGTCTCTTTGCCATTTTCTGACTTTTCCCATAAAGGGATGAAACAAATTACATTTATTTATAAGAAAGACACACAATGAGGGCTGACATCTACAGTATGTCTCAATATAACTTTTTTAAGATCATATTTTTATTTCTTGTAAAAGTTGAGAAAAAAAAAATCAACATGTATTCACTTCTTTCTAGTATAATATCTTATTTCCATTGAAATAATCTATAATAATAATAGATCATAGGAAATTAAACTGCTGCAAAGTTGCAGGGCTGCCTGTATTTATTTGTATACTACGATAACACACCTGACTGCTACATAGCAATGACTTTATTCACTTTACCGGACTTAAGGTGGCCAGACCATGGACATTCAAATATTCACATATTTTAGCTTTAAAACAAGCTCTTACTGACTTCTGTAGTTGCAGACACTGTAGGGTAATTCATCTTCAAAATCTACAACAAAATAACTTATTTCAACAGCTTAGTTCCCCCTGCTACCCTTCTCAGTAGTGACTTAGCAGCTCAGCTCACCTTGCTCCCTCTCCCAGCATTGAGTTGGCAGCTCAGCTCACCCTGCTACCTCTACCAGCAGGAACTCAGCGGTTCTGCTCTCCCTACTCTCCTCTCAGCAATGACTCAGCAGCTCAGTTCCACCCTGCTCCCTCTACCAGCAGGAACTCAGCAGCTCTGCTCTCCCTACTCTCCTCTCAACAATGACTCAGCAGCTCAGCTCCACCCTGCTCCCTCTACCAGCAGGGACTCAGCAGCTCTGCTCTCCCTAGTCTCCTCTCAGCAATGACTCAGCAGCTCAGCTCCCCCCAGTTCCCTTTCCCAGCAGTTAGTCAGCAGCACAGCTCACCCTGCTCCCACCTACCATCAGAAATGTTTTAGTCTTCCAGCCTTCCACTATCTAATGTACTGTAAACACAGAGAAGGGTAGAGAGCAAAGTGCTGAGACCAGACTTGAATGACACCACTGCTTCTATTGTGCATTTTGAGGATGAAATACTCCACACTGCGAAAGCTAGAGAGGTCTTTAATAGCTTGTGTCACAGCTCATTTAGGGCTTTATAATAATATGTAAATATTATTTTGCCTGGCCAAAGGAAGTTACACACAAACATTGATTTTTTCTTTGTAGATGGAGTGAGTTCAGTCCCTGGTGGGGTGTTCACTAGGGGGCAGCACCTGAGCCTGGAGATTCCTTCCTTAGCTAACAGCATGGCCAATACAGACTGAGCATTGTTTTTGGATACCGAGCAGTAAATGAGCAGTCACACAGCGCAGCGCAGCTCGCACATGCGCAGTGCGGGCCCGGCTGTGAAGCCACAGTTGGGCGCTTACAGTTGCAATGCCGGCATCGCTTCATTCCCCCCGCGCATCGCTGGACCATGTCCAATTATTAAAAGTCAGCAGCTACACTTTATGTAGCTGCTGACTTTTAAATGGGTGGAACTCTGCTTCAAGGTTACAAGGCTGACATTTGGTAACTTGAACACTTAGCTCCCTCCACATATTTTCTATGGGATTAAGGTCTGGAGACTGGCTAGGTCATGCCAGGACCTTAATGTGCTCCTTCTTGAGCCACTCATTTGTTACCTTGACTGTGTGTTTTGGGTGATTGTCATGCTGGAATACCCATCCGTGACCCTCTTTCAATGCCCTGACTGAGGGAAGGAGGTTCCCACCCAGGATTTGACGGTACA
Source organism: Rana muscosa (assembly GCA_029206835.1). NCBI lineage: Eukaryota > Metazoa > Chordata > Amphibia > Anura > Ranidae > Rana > Rana muscosa. The sequence continues at coordinate 311,891,409 of CM055122.1, forward strand.
TGGCCCCGTCCATCGTCCCTTTGATGCAGTGGAGTTGTCCTGTCCCCTTAGCACAGGGGTGCCCAACCGCTGTGGCCCGCGGCGCTCTCTGATGTGGTCCGCCACGTCTTGCTCTGAGATGGTGGGTTGGCAAGCCCAGATCGCGGGTTCCCGACCCGCCATCTCCGAGCATCAGTGCGAAGAACGGAGCCACCGCTAGAGGAAGCAGAGTTGATGCTTTCTGTATAGCGCCGGCTCCTTCACAGGCGGAGTGATACCAAATGTACTCCACCTGTGATAGGAAGCTCTGCTCTCTACTACAGCGCATGCTTCTGTCACACTGATGCACGGGAACCTGCGATCTGGGACAGGAGCCAGAAGTGCCAGTACCAGTCCCCAGTACCAGTCCCCAGTACCAGCTATCATTACCAGTCCCCAGTACCAGTCATCAGTACCAGTACCCACCAGCAGTACCAGTCATCAGTACCAGTACCCGCCAGCAGTACCAGTACCTGCCAGCAGTACCAGTACCCGCAAGCAGTACCAGTACCCACCAGCAGTACCAGCCAGCAGTACCAGCAGTACCAGTACCAGCCAGCAGTACCAGTACCAGCCAGCAGTACCCGCCAGCAGTATCAGTACCCGCCAGCAGTATCAGTACCCACCAGCAGTACCAGCCAGCAGTACCAGTACCCACCAGCAGTACCCACCAGCAGTACCAGCCAGCAGTACCCCCCAGCAGTACCAGTACCCACCAGCAGTACCAGTACCAGCCAGCAGCATCAGTATCAGGACCAGCCAGCAGTACCAGCACCCGCCAGCAGTACCAACCAGCAGTACCAGCCAGCGGTACCTGCCAGCAGTACCAGCAGGCAGTACCCAACAGCAGTACCAGCCCTGGAGGACAGCCAGCAGAAGCCACCAGCCATACCCGCCTGGGGGACAGCAGCAACCAGCTGCAGGAATCCTGAGGAAGAAGTGAAGACCGAGGTCAGTTGAGGTGCAGGTAAACCGCTGTGCATCAGTGTGAAAGCAGCCCTAGGCCCCTTTCACACTATCGGTCCGATCGGGTCTGCCTGTTGGTTTTTCAGGTGGACCCAATCGGACCCTTCATTCACCTCTATAGAGCGGCAGATGTAAACAGACTCATGTCTGTTTACACCCGCCTATTTGCAATCTGATCTGCTTAAAAAAACAGAAGGGGATCTGTCCCCTTCTGTCTGGGCGGATCGGTGGGCCCTTAGAGCGGGCTGCATCTGTGTCTGCTCTACATATGCAGAGTGGACACAGACCTGCCATCCGCCCACTCTGCTCATTGTGGCCTGCGACCTGTTACCAAGTCGCTAAAGTGGCCCTCGCCCCTCAAAAGGTTGGGCAATCCTGCCTTAGCAGAAAAACGCCCCCGAAGCATAATGTTTCAATCTCCATGTTTGACGGTGGGAATGCTGTTCTTGGGGCCATAGGCAGCATTCCTCCAACTCTTGGTGCCAAAGAGCTCGATTTTTGGTCTCATGTGACCACAACACTTTCACCCAGTTCTCCTCTGAATCATTCAGATGTTCATTAGCAATCTTCAGACGGGCTGTACATGTGCTTTCTTGAGCAGGGGGACCTTGCGGGTGCTGCAGGATTTCAGTCCTTCACAGCGTAGTGTGTTACCAATTGTTTTCTTGGTGATGATGGTCCCAGCTGAGATCATTGACAAGATTCTCCCGTGTAGTTCTGGGCTGATTCCTCACCGTTCTCATGATCATTGAAACTCCACGAGGTGAGATCCTGTATGGAGCCCCAGACTGAGGGAGAGTGACAGTTATTTTGTGTTTCTTCCATTTGCGAATAATCGCACCAACTGTTGTCACCCTCTCACCAAACTGCTTGGCGATGGTCTTGTAGCCCATTCCAGCCTTGTGTAGGTCTACAATCTTCTCCCCGACATCCTTGGACAGCACTTTGGTCTTGGCCATGGTGGAGAGATTGAAATCTGATTAATTGCTTCTGTGGACAGGTGTCTTCTATACAGGTAACAAGCTGAGATTAGGAGCACTCCTTTTAAGAGAGTGCTCCTAATCTCCGCTTGTTACCTGTATAGAAGACACCTGGGAGCCGGAAATGTTGGTGATTGATAGGGGATCAAAATGCAAATCAATTTAAAACTTTTTTGAAATGCGTTTTTCTGGATATTTTTGATGTTATTCTGTCGCTCACTGTTAAAATAAACCTTCCATTAAAATTATAGACTGATCATTTCTTTGTCAGTGGGCAAATGTTCAAATTCAGCAGAGAATCAGATCCGTTTTTTCCCTCACTGTATATATACGAGATTCTGCACAGGAGGGCTGCCCTCTAGCAAAAAATTTGCTATGGGGCGGTCCGGAACTGGTTAATAAGACTGCTTTTTCTGTGGTGGGATTTTTGACCCACTGGGTTTTTTTTTTAACGATTCTAAGAAGTGAAACTTACAGCAATAAATACAAAACATGAGTTGCCAAACTTGTAAATAAAATGTAATTAGTGAATCTCTTTTCTTGGCTCGTTGAGTGAATGGAAAGAGGACAACATAAGGAAACCATCAAGACTTTGTTCTGTCGGCTTTTTGGCAGTACATTTGCCTTTTCTCACCACAAATGTCAGATGTGGTCAATTGTCTTTAAGTTGCTGCATTAGGAGTGGCCATAGACCATGTTGAACTGAGCTGGAGGGTTTGGGTTGGGGTTCAGGTCTGTAGCAATTTCCATTACCTACTTGATTAAAGTGGTTGTAAACCCACTTTTGCAACTTGCACCTACAGGTAAGCCTAGACTAATGCCCCATACACACGATCATTTTTAATGTCATTTTTAAAACTGACGTTTTTCTCGTAATTTTTTTTCTTGTTTCCTTTCAAGCCTGTCTTGCGTACACACCATCATTTTAAAAAATGTTCAAGAAAAGTGCAGTGACGTACACCACGTACGACGGCACTATAAAGGGGAAGTTCCGTTCGAATGGCGCCACCCTTTATGTTAGTAAAGTTTGTTGAGCGACGATTCGCTCTTTTCAGTCTAGTGCTTTTCAGTCCGTTACAGTGTGACAAATGTGCTATCTCCATTACGAACGCTAGTTTTACCAGAACGTGCGCTCCCGTCTCATACTTGATTCTGAGCATGCGCATTTTTTTTCACGTCGTTAAAGCATACACACTATCGTTTTTCACGTCGTTAAAAAAAACGACATGAAAAACGACGTGAAAAAAGAGAGCATGTTCGAAATTTTTAATGCCCGTTTTTCACGTCGTTAAAAATGCTCTGGAGCATACACACGATCATTTTTAATGGCCATTTTTTTTAATGGCATTTTTAACGGCATGAAAAATGATCGTGTGTATGGGGCATAAGGCTTACCTGTAGGTGCAAGAAATATCTCCTAAACCTACACGGTTTAGGAGATATTTGCTAAAAATGACATTGCTCCGTGTCTACGGCGCATTCATGGGGTTAATCCCATTCACAAATTCGGCTAAATCCCAGCAATGCTTGGGCTTAGCCGGATTTGACGGCTCCCGCACGCATGCGCGGAGTGACGTCTTCGCCGCTCCGGCCAATCACAGCGCCGGAGCGGCACTGTGATTGGTTGGAGTGGCGATACCCGGAAGTAACATTCCGGCTATCGCCGCAGCGATGGCTGCGGCTGGAGAGAGGGACACGGACGGCTTTGGGGGCCCCGATCTAAGGTAAGTGGTACATAATGAGCTAGTATGCTAGTCATACTAGCTCATTATAGCTTTGTCTTGCAGGTGGGCTAGAAAGAAAAAAAAAAGTTATATGGGTTTACAACCACTTTTAAGCCCCGTACACACGGTCGGACTTTTGGCCAACAAACTTCATTTTGAGCAAGTTGGACCAACAATCCGACCGTGTGTACGCTCCATCGGACAAACTTTTTTTGCTTTTTTCTTGTTTTCATCGGACAAAAGTTGGGTCTGCAAACGGACAAACTTTTCCCCAACAAAAGCCCGATGGAGCAAAGTCCGACCAAAACAAAAAATGTTAAAATCGACCAACAATAGCAGAAGTTGACCAAAGGGTGGCAGAATAGAGCAGAAAAGAGCAGAAAAACCACGTGATGTTGCAAAAAGTTTTGAGAAAGTTTGCAGAAAAGTATGAGCGTTTGTATGTTATGGGTGTTCCCGACCAACTCCGTTCGGACAAAAAAACACGGAAAAGTCCGATGGAAGTCCGACCGTGTGTACGAGGCTTAAGAATCTGTTCCTAGCACAGAAACATAGACTGAAAGCTTCAAAACCGGTTTTCATTGTTCTTCAGTGTCCAAGCTCAATTCATCTTAAAGCAAACATGTAGTCAATGAAACCGTAGTCAATGAGATGGTAAACAGCCCCTAGAATGGCATTGACGGCACCTGCATGCCCCTCCCCCTTATATTTCTTATACACAAATGGCTAATCTACAGTATGTGGAGGTGGCTTCAGAGACCATAAATGAGAATCGTAAGTCAGAATTGGGCACGACTAAAGGCCCGTACACACGGTCGGACTTTTGCCCAACAAACTTAGTTTTAAGCAAGTTGGACCAACAATCCGACCGTGTGTACGCTCCATCGGACAAACTTTTTTGAGTTTGGTTTTGTTTTCATCGGACAAAAGTTGGGTCTGCGAACGGACAAACTTTTGCCCAACAAAAGTCCTATGGAGCAAAGTCCTACCGTGTGTACAGAAAACCATCGGACTTTTGTCCGATGGACAAAACAACCAATGTTAAAAGCAACCAACAATAGCAGAAAATGACCAAAGGGTGGCAGTAAAGATCAGAAAAGAGCAGAAAAAACAAGTGATGTTGTAAGAAGTTTTAAAAAAGTTTGCAGAAAAGTCCTGTGGTGTGTATGCTATGGGTGTTCCCGACCAACTCCGTTCAGACAAAAAAACACGGAAAAGTCCGATGGAAGTCCGACCGTGTGTACAGGGCTTTAGTGCCAGCGCAGTTAGTTAGTGTCAGTACTTGCACGATAGACTCATGCCGCGTACACACGACCGTTTTTAATGTCATTGAAAAAAAACGACGTTTTCTCGACGTGATTCTTCTCAAGCCTGCCTTGCCTACACACTATGATGAAGAAAAAAACGCTTGAGCAAAGCGCGGTGATGTACGAAATGTACGACGGCACTATAAAGGGGAAGTTCCATTCGGATGGGGCCACCCTTTGGGCTGATTTTGCTGATCCTCGTGTTAGTAAAAGTTTGTTGAGTGACGATTCACGCTTTTCAGCCTCGTGCTCTTCAGTCCGTTACAGCGTGACGAATGTGATATCTCCATTACGAACGCTAGTTTTACCAGAACGAGCGCTCCCGTCTCATCACTTGCTTCTGAGCATGCGCGTTTTTTTCAGGTCGTTAAAGCCTACACACGGCCGTTTTTCATGATGAGAAAAACGACGACGTGAAAAACGACGAGAAAAATTAGAGCATGTTCCAAATTTTTAATGCCCATTTTTCACGTCATGAAAAATGCTCTGGAGCCCACACACGATCGTTTTTAATGACCAATTAAAAAAATGGCATTTTTCTTGTCATGAAAAACGGCTGTGTGTACGCAGCATGACAGTTTGTGGGGATATTTTGCTAATAGGGATAAGCAAAAATGGGAGTTCTTACTTTGGGACCATTTTAATGTAATTTTGCCAAAATTGGGGAATAGTTCATGGGAAAAGTGAAATTGAAGATCTTTTTTTTTGTTTCTAAAGGTGCAATGGGTTCCTGTGGGTTTCTAAAGCACCTTTCAACTATCCCGGACCTGTTCTTATGCCAACAAATGCCAACTCTACAGCTAACAATAATCCTACAGCTAACACTAAAGATAAGCTTAACCCTTTGTTTACATATGTAGTTAGTCTTCTAGGTCTGGTAAGGCAAATTTGTCCTTTGGCTCTCCTGCAGGGCTTTTTTTTCCAGGTGGAACTTGGTGGAACTCAGTTCCACCACCTCTGGCTCAGATCATTTGGTGCCTGCTCAACACAAGTCTGGTTTCTGTGTTTACAAGTGACAGCTCTGCACTCTGTGTAACCCTCCTGAACTCTGCACTCTGTATGTAATGCAATACAGGGCTTTTTATACCACTTCCATACCGGGCCTATTCTGGCACTTCTCTCCTACATGTACAAATCATCATTCTTTTGCTAGAAAATTACTCAGAACCCCCAAACATTATATATGTTTTTTTAGCACACACCCTAGGGAATAAAATGACGGTCATTGCAACTTTTTTTCTTGCACGGTATTTGCGCAATAATTTTTCAAATGCTTTTTTGGGGAAAAAAATGGTTTCATGAATTAAAAAATAACAAAACAGTAAAGTTAGCCCACTTTTTTTGTAAAATATGAAAGCTTATGTTACGCTGAGTAAATTGATACCTAACATGTCACGCTTTAAAATTGTGCACACTCATGGAATGACGCCAAACTTTGGTACTTAAAAATCTCCATAGGCGACGCTTTAATCTTTTTTACAGGTTACCAGGTTAGAGTTACAGAGGAGGTCTTGTGCTAGAATTGTTGCCAGCGCTCTAACGCATGCGGTGATACCTCACATATGTGGTTTGAACGGCGTTTAGATATGTGGGCGGGACTTACGTGTGCATTTGCTTCTGATCGCGAGCTACCGGGGACAGGGGCGTTTTAATTTTTTTTTTTTTTTATTATTATTTTTTTTTTTTTTACTTATTTATTAATTATTTTTACACTTATTTAACTTTTTTATTTTTTGATCACTTTTATTCCTATTACAAGGAATGTAAAAACATTGTGTGTGACAGGTCCTCTTTATTGAGAGATGCGGGGTCAATAAGACCCCACATCTCTCCTCCAGGCTGGAAAACATGAGATTGTGAATTTTTTTTCACTGATCTCATGTTTACTAGCCGCAATGGCGGCTTTGTTTACATCTGAGGACCCGGGCGTGACATCACCACATCGCGCCCTGGCCTCCGACGGTCATAGAGATGACTGGTGACCATCTGGTCACCAGTCATCTCTATGCTCATCACGTGACCCACCACCGGTGCCGGACGATTCTCTCCGGGTCCCCGATGGCACGGGAGGGCACGGGAGAGCCCGGAGAAGCACCGGATGGCGGCGGGAGGGGGGTTGTCACCTCCCGCCGCCTATAAGAACGATCAAGCGGCGGAACCGCCGCTATGATCATTCTTAGGGTGCACAGAATCGCCGGCAGAACAAAAGGATATCTGAATGATGCCTCTAGCTGCAGGCATCATTCAGATATCCCCCTTCAAACCCAGGACGTCATATGACGTCCACCCAGGATGGGAGGTCCCATCTGTGGACGTCATATTACTATGGCTGGGTATTGAAGTGGTTAATGCCCCTGTAGCAATACCCCCAGTTAAGAGGGCTGAAGGTATAGTTTTGGGACTGTAACACACTGCTGTCAACCCCCAGGAACTGGCTCTAACCTCCCTTGGCACAGCTAGCACAAATGAGAATGTGAAACCCACTATGATATAGGAATCACCACTCCGCAATAAAGCATACACAATAGTTAATATCAATTTACCTGAGTTGACTGCTTCAGCTGGGATAGACAGTACACCACACAACGTGTTTGCTTAACCACAAATACTTTTACTGAGTAGAAATAAAAGGGTAGACAATGGTACATTTATCTATGCAGGGCCCTGCAATATCAAAAGTCAAGCAAATAACAAGTACTATGTTCTAACAGTATTAATCACACTAAATGTCTCTTAGTAAACTACGCTAGCGAGCTTTCCCATCGTGGCCAATATGGCTCTCAAACAATGTCTCCCTGCTGAACAGTCAGGCCTGACTAATTCACACACAGTTAATTCCTTGAGAAGAATCTTCGCTAGCAATTGTGGTGCACTTTGTAGTTTATTTGTAATCCAAAGGTATTAAATTGTTAGTTACTCAACAAGCAATAAGACAACTTAACTCCGGCTGCACAACACACTGTTCCTCTGGGGTGCAATGTAACACTCCGGTAACGGTGGGCCCTGACCAAAGGATACTGGGCCTAAAAGGTAGTCAAAGTATACTGAGCAAGTGCTCTCTCACCCGACCGGACCAGTCCGTACAACCGACTTCAGTAGTTGGTGCCCCAGAACACAGTCTCACGATACCCACAGTCTCCGATCCTCCCGACCATCCGAGGGAGATTGATGGATGAGACGACTCTGGGTTCTCCCGTGATGATCAGCAAGCTCTCTGGATCCCCTAGGCCCAGGCTCTCCGGCTTAGTCCAAAGCAACAGGCCCCAACGTAGGCTCCACTTGCTAGGAGGGCGGTGTCCGAAGAGACCCTCGTGTTGCTCCTCCTTAAATAGTCCTTTCCCAGCAGACCTTGCGCCAGGCAATGCACTGTGGGTGTCCCGCTGCACACTGGGTATAGTAGTCTTTGTACTAATTTAAAGCAATACCCCGCTACACCCCTTTAAAGCGGAGCTCCACCGTAAAAACACTGCAGCTGCTGACTTTTAATATTAGGACACTTACCTGTCCTGGAGTCCAGCGATGTCGGTAGCAGAAGACGAGCAATCGCTCGTCTCTCGGCTGCCCCCACCGCCATCATGGGGGAGGGAATCAGGAAGTGAAGTGTTGCGGCTTCACCTCCCAGTTCCCTACTGCGCATGCGCGAACAGCGCTGCGCATCTTTCACTGATCCCCGCTGTGTTCTGGGAGCCGTGTGTTTCCCAGAACACAACGGGGGGGGGGGGCGGTAGTGGGTGCAAATACCTTAGACAGGTATATGCACCCCCCTCCCCCCTGAAAGGTGCCAATTGTGGCACCGGAGGGGGGGGGGAATCCGATGAGCGGAAGTTCCACTTAAGGGTGGAGCTCCGCTTTAAGACCCTCCTTTTGTTTGTAAAATCTGACCGCACCCATTATTTAATGTGATTTGGAGGGTGTGTGTGTGGAGGAGGGGTTTTGGGGGCGTCGTGGTTGAGTTCCAGTACCTATTGTTTGAGAAAAAAAGCCCTGCTGTCCTGTAATCCCTAGAGCCATGTGTGAATGCTTTGGGCTTCTCTGGGTTCGACAGGCTGTAGGTCTGATTGCTTCCCTAGGTTTTCTGGAGATTTCCAGAATCTAGTGGGTGGGAGAGTCAAACAGGCAGCCTAAATATTTATGCAGCTAAAGCCAATTCCTAGGGTGGTGTGCCCAGATGGTGGTTGGAGGGTGCATAAATAGTTTGGAAACACAGAGAAAGGGGTTCTTCTTTTCCCTAGGAGGAGAGGTTCCCAGTAAGAATGGCTGCCTGCACTTCCTAGCCGTCCTGAGGAAGGTCCATCCTGCTCATCGAGGTCCCAGCTGTGCCCCTTAGGAGCAAAAGAGGGGTGCCACTGAGGATCTGTCCTCAAGGCTTCACAGAGGAGTTCTGCCTGCTGGAGTCTGAAGGACACATTTCAAGCCTTGGGGGACACGGTGGGACAGGGAGAAGGATCTCAGTGGTTGTTGCTTTTGTTCACCACTGCTGCACAGAGTATAAGGCTTGGCTGGCCTGGGTGAAGTGCCCCACTTTATGTCTTACTACTGAGGGAACTACGTCAAGAAGCTGCTACAAGGGGAGAGTGTCCTCAATGTTCCTGTTAGTGTTCTGGAGTGTCCCACAGCTCCCTGAACCTCATCAAATTTAACTTGCAAAAAACCTTTAAAAAGGCAACCCCTCGACTGTTTTTCTGAGTCAGAGGAATGGAAGGTGCTGGTTGCCTGGCTACTGCTGCACTAGCGGGAAGAGAACCATTGACACAAATCAGCGGCCATTGCGGGGGTAGCCCTGCACATACATCTTGGTAAAGGCAGGGCTTTGCTTCCCCATGTCAGACCTGTCCCCGATGATTGGTGATTTGATGACTGGTAGAATAATATTCCAGAAGCAGCAGGAGAAGAGAATTAGCAGAACCATAGAATTAATGCAACAGGGAGATCCTTTCACTGCAGGTCTTCAGGTACAGCTTCCTCTCCTGCAAGGAGAACAGTCAGCAGCACAGTAGTGACATCACCAAACCTCAAAATCAGGTGAGACAAGCAGTCAGAAGCAGCAGTGCCTTCAATCTCGGACTGCAGATATACAGCTATGAGGCTCAAAGCATAGGAGTGCACTGACATTTTTTAGGAGGAATTCAAGACAAAGACTAAATCTGTCAGGGTGCTGCTCAGGCACAATTAGCATTTCTAGATGATCCCTATGGGATAGCAAATCTTTTTTTTTTAATTTCAGGTCCACTTTAACTAGGACAATGTACTTCCTTGGCAGTCAACAAGTTCTCGGTCACCAGTTGCCAGCGGTTCAGCTGGAGACAATGAGAGTACATTTTGAACTCCAACTCTTTTCCTTTGCCTCGTTGCATCTCCTGCAGATATATTAAAAATGTACACTTTAATGTGTATTATTTCTAAATCCGCTAAATATTAAACACCAATCCTCGTCACTGCCCAAGAACAGTTTATCCTTTTAATGTAACTGATATCAATCTTGATAAAATATCATGAATAAATGGCAGGTGAGAAGGAAGCCAAGCATGACGGACGTGATTTGTGTCTTATGAAAATTTTTTAATTGCCTTTGCATGGAATCCTACTTAACGGTTTCGTAGCTTTCCAAAGCACCCAACAGGTCCTTCAATATGTAAAATCATTTTATATTGCCAAATTGTTCAGCAAGCATCAATGTCAAGTTGCTTGATACCTCTGGAGCTGATGAGGAGGCGTAAGCCTCGTACACACAACCGGTTTTCTCGGCAAGAACCAGCAAGAAAACTGCTGGCAGAGCTTTCTTGCCGAGTACACCATGCGTGTGTACGAGGCTTTCTGGTTTTTCGTCAAGAAAACTGGCCATAATATCGACGAGAAAAATAGAGAACCTGCTCTCTATTTTCTCGTTGAGATTCTCGTCGGCCTGTTTCCCAACGAGAAACCCGAGAGTGTGTATACTTACCTGTCACCGTGAAAACCCGCGCCTGCTCGAAATGACTTTGACACATGCGCAGTAGCTTCCTAGGCATAGGTAGGGTGTAGCAAGATGGCGGCGGCAGCATCAAATGTGACGAGCGCACGCTCGTCATAGTCAATGACGTCACCGCGTTCGTTCCATTTAAAAGTATGGCGGTTCTTTTGAATCGAGCGTGTGTACACTCGGCCGGGACAAGATTCTTGTCAAGAATCTCGTCAGGGAAAAACTACTGGTTTTTTTCCTGACGAGATTCTCGGTCGTGTTTTCGAGGCTATAGACATAGACTTTGTTTCATACATCAGTGAATTTCACCTCTTTCTGGTGGATTCCAAGGTGTTCCCAGGCCAACTGTAAAATATCCCATCAACAGCTTCTGGTTTTACCCCGAGTCTCCTCAAAGTTGAACATGCCTAGAGCAGTCCCAATCCCAAAAGCAATTCCATATTATTTTTTTCTAAACCTGTGGTGTGGTGTACAAAAACAAAACAGCAAAAATGGACCAAAAAAGTGTTTGTGAACACCAGTGGCGGCTGGTTGTTTTTTTTTTGGGGGGGGCGGGAAACAAACAAACACCCCCCCGAGCGGCACCCACTCACCAACTCACCCACTCACCCCCCCCACCCCTGAACGGCTTCCAACCAACCTCCCCATCCCCCCGCTGTTTACCTGTCGGTCCGGCACTTACCCCATTAAGGCGGGTCGCAGGCAGCGTGGTGCAGTGGCTTGGCTCCGAGTCCTCTCCTCCATGACTTCCAGCTTCTCCCCTCCTCCTCCTAGGTGTCCAATAGGATCGCCTGTCTTTTCAGCCAAACAGGTGACCAGTGTCAGAACCTGCTTTCTGATTGGCTGGGAGGAGGATCCGTGATACTACAGCAAATATTCATTCGCTGTTGTGACACACCTGGGTGGGCTGAGAGCGCACTCTATGCGACCCGAGCCCACCCTATATTAAAAAAACAGCCCCTCCGCATTGGAATCCGTGCACCAACGTCCTAAAAGGGGCCGGACGCATGGATAGGGGAGGCGGCGATGGACGGGGGGGTGTGCCCATGTGCCCTTAATGGACAGGCCGCCCCTGGTGAACAAACAAAAAAGTGCAATTAGGGTGTGTCATATGGTCCCCTCCCCAAGAGGAAGGACCCTTTCCTGACCCCCTGGGCTGCCAGACTCCTTCTGACAGAAGCAAGGCACACTTAGATCCACTTAGCCAAAAGGTCTTTTGGACCCCACTCCTCATGATCAGTCAAAGCCAACCAACAAGTGCTAGGTGGAGGATTTACCAAAGAAAGACCCTTCAAGGCGGGGGAGGAAGGAACTTAAGGGCTACACATCCTCTCCTCTCCTACAATCCAAGTGGAAAAATACACATACATGTACATACAGTGGAACCTCGGATTGCGAGTAACGCGGTTAACGAGCGTTTCGCAATACGAGCACTGTATTTTAAAAAATCCTGACTTGGTTTGCGAGTGTTGTCTAGCAAAACGAGCAGGATTCAAGCCAAAGTGGTGTGCAATACTGCGCTTGGCCTGAGGTGGGGGGCACCAGAGCCGAATAGTGCTGATTTGAGCCGATCGGCGCCGTTCGGAACCGCTTGGAAATGTTCAGAAAATCTCGGAAATACTCCGTTCCCGAGCCTTTCCAAGGTTTTCTGAGTTCTGTCGAGGTGTCCTTGGCCCTTTTGCTGGTGTTTCCGAGGCTCTCTGGCGCCCCCACCTCTGGCCACATGCGGTATTGCATGCCATTGAAGTCAAAACTAATTATTTTCGTTTCCATTGACTTCAGTGGGGAAACTCGCTTTGATATGCGATTACTTTGTATTAGGAGCATTCTCCTGGAACAAATTATGCTCATAATCCAAGGTTCCACTGTACATGCAGGTAACACGCATCGAGAGAAAATAAATAAGAAGAAATAAAAAGGTGCCAGTGCAGGTGCAATAGATAGACCTTGCAACCTGGTAACAATAAATGCTCCGGTCTCAACCTAAAGGCTGTCATGGCCTAGTGCCGTTTCACAAAGTTAGGTCCCAAACCCATAGGGTTACTCCGGCATCCCTGGGTCGCCACTCTAGGGTTGCCACCTGTGGACTCTGATGTAAAGGGGGACTTTTGTTATTAACTTCATATGATTAGAAATGTTATTTATTAGCAAAATATATGTATAGTTTATACTATAAATAAAAATTGCTGTGTGATGCTAAAGTGTTCGGGTTTGACTTGAAGAAAAGGTGGCAACCCTAGATAAAACTGTAGCGCCCTGCTCCTGATGACCAGGTGCTATGTTAAATTTAGTGGGTGTCTGAGCTGGTAGTTAGCTCAGACTTTAATGAATAAGGCTAAATCAGCCTCTGTTCCGGCTATGGCTGTGCTTGGAGGGATTTTCCCATTGTTTGCCTGAAGGTGGCGTTACCACCACAAGGCAGTGTTGGAAAACAGGCAGGCCAGAGTGCATTGGGTATTTTTCCCCGGGAACAGCTCAGTGGGAGTGGTCTCCCCGCTGAGCATGCTCTGGGGAAGGGTACTTAAGGGGCAGACGCCATTCTTTTGGGCTCTTCTTCGCCTCGTGGCCCTCCTGGCTCGAGGTATGTGATGGTGAATTTTCAGCTGCGGAGCCATGTTGGCCCGAGGCTGCATCTCTACCAAGTAGGCCCAGTTATCCTGACTGGGGCCTACACTTTGAAGGTGATCCTGTGCTGTCTGTCCTGCGGGAGGAAGCCACTCAATGGAGGAAACCAGGGGAGGACCTGTCCTGGAGAGGACCAAGCGGAAGGCTGGTGTCTCGGGGAAGGCCTGGTGACCTTATTGGAGGATGCACCGTAGCTTATGTTACCTTACAGTGTGCCGTGTTGGCTTAAAGGCTCTAAAACTGTAAGGCTGGATCTCCGGATACTAAATCCTGTGGCAGAGGATTATTGAACAGCTCATATTGATCGTCTCAAAGTGTGTGGCAGAGACTGTTGTTCTTCAATTTGTTTGTGCATCATCCCGGCTGCTAGGCTAGTGAGAGGGGCCTACCTGGGTGAGCAATACCCACTTGAAGGAGAGTGGTGAGTGTGACTTTGAAGCTTAGAAGTTTCCCCAGTGATCTGCTGTGTGTGCCTGAACCTTCCCCTAAGGCCCGGTTCACACAGGGGCGGCACGACTTTGGGGGCGACTCGGCGACGCGATCTCAAGACGACTTGAGAGGCCCGGTTCAGGCGATTTGCATAATGACTTCTGTATAGAAGTCAATGCAAGTCGTCCCGAGTTGCCCCCAAAAGTAGTACAGGAACCTTTTTCTAAGTCGGAGCGACCTGAGTCGCTCCTATTAGAACGGTTCCATTCAACAGAGCGGGACGCGACTCGTCAGGCGACCAAGTCGCCTGACGAGTCGCCCCTATGTGAACTGGGCCTATCCCTCCATCCCTCTACCTGTGCAAGTTTTGTTTGTAAATAAAACCTGCCGAAAAGGATTCATAACTTGTGTGGACATTGAACTTTCTGTAGACTCTCATCCCCTAGAGACAACGAATGGTGAGGTAACGTGCAAGGCCCAAATCTAAACCAGCGGCTCCTACAGGGGTAGTGCTACACAACCCTTGTAATATGCCTCAAATTTTTTTTATTCGATGCAAATCGTAATTTAAGTTTGTGACACAGCAGAGAGTTTACACAAAGCTATTGCACGAAAACCTTTACATTAAAGGACGGAGCGTTTTAAAAATACCAACAGAGACAACATGTTGAGTAGAAAAATAATGACCACAGCAAGACAGCGACAGAAAGGTTGGACACATGAACTTTTGACAGCTGATTCTGTGATTTATTTCTCCATCTGTTTTCCTCTCAAAGGAAAGGCGACTTACAACCCAAAGTAGGCATCAGATACTTTCTTTCATCAGTGTTCATTTAAAAAGAAATCAGTGTAATTTTAGATAAAAATTTAAAGTTTTGTTTTCTATTTATTTTTTAATAAAAATAACAAACATGTTATACTTACCTGCTCTGTGCAAGAGTTTTGCACAGAGCAGCCCCGATCCTCATCTTCTCGGGTGCCCCGTCGACGCTCCTGGCTCCTCCCCTTCATTGGGTGCCCCCACAGAGAGCCGCTTTCCATAAGGGGGCACCCGTGCGGGCGTGTTCCCGAGTCCCACAGCTGCATCTATTGACACAGACAGCGGGACTCCCCCCCCCCCCATTCTGTGTCATTGGATTTGATTGAGAGCAGTGGGAGCCAATAGCTCCCGCTGCTATCAATCTATCCAGTGGGGACAGAAACAGTGGCTCGTGCACATCGCTGGAACAATTGGGCTCAGGTAAGAAGAAGGAGGGGTCATGGGGGGGCGCTGCAGCAAAGAAGGTTTTTCACCTTGTATAGGATGTATTAAGGTGAAAAGCCTTGAGGCTTTACAATCCCTTTAAAATGACACAAACATTATGATGCTGGTACCAAGCATTGCAAAATTAATAATGCATTGAATACATTTCTATGCAAAACCTCTTTTGTAGGCAACTAAAGAAAAAGATATAAATACAATGCTGTGAAAAAGTATTTGCCCCCTCTCTGATTTTTTTTTTTTCATATTTGTCACACTTAAATGACTCAGATCATCAAACAAATTTTATTATTACACAAAGATAACCCGAGTAAATACCAATTGAAGTTTTTAAATGATGGTTTCATTTATTAAGGCTAAAAAGCTGTCCAAACCTGCCTGGCCCTATGTGAAAAAGTAATTTCTAGACATGGGAGCCGTCAAAAAATTTGTTTTGTTTCGTTCGGTTCCGTTTCGTATTAAAAAAAAATCGTAATTCTCAATTCGTGTACGGAATTTAATTCGGATTCGTACGAAATACGAATTTCGTACGAATCGTTAATTTTGATAACGAATATCGACACTCTACGAATAATAACAAATTATCCGAAAACGTATTAAGGTTACATAACACAAGTCTATTGTGTAGACTAGAGTAGACTTGTGCATAACTAAAAAATTTGTAATTTCGTAAAACGGGATTTTCGTGTTCGGACTAATTCGTATTTTCGCAAGCAACGTTTTTCGTTGAATCGGAATGAGTCGTATTTCTGAAAGCCTTATTTTTAGTTGATTTATAATTCGTACTTTCGGTAGAGTACATTGTTTTCGTTGATTCCTCATTGTTTTCGTTGAAAACCTCTGATTGGTCAACCAACAGTCACATGTTCCTGTAGTAAAGAAATTTGGACCGAAAACAAATTCGTTATTATTCGTAGAGTGTCGATATTCGTTATACTGAATCTCGAATTCATTCGAATCATTCGTTATATCCGCTATAATTTCTTTCGTATTAGTTGAAATTCGTTATTTGGTAGTTTGGATTCGGATAATTTGGATCAGAAATTCGTAAACGAAATTTCGTATTTCGTACAGAATTCGTATTCCTAAAAATTCGTAATTCGGATTCGTACAAATGTACGAATTTAGAAAAATTTGTACGAATTTCCGATTCGTACGAAACTAATCGCACATGTCTAGTAATTTCCCCCTAAACCTAATAACTGGTTGTGCCACCCTTGGAGGCAACAACTGCAATCAAGCGTTTGTGATAACTGGCAATGAGCCTTTCACATCGCTGTGGAGAAATGTTGTCCCACTCTTCTTTGCAGAATTGTTTTAATTCAGCCACATTGGAGGGTTTTCCAGCATGAAGGGCCTGTGTAAGGTCATGTCACAGCATCTCAATTGGATTTGAGTCCGGGCTTTGACTAGGCCACTCCAAAACCTAAATTTTGCTTTGTTTTAACCATTCAGAGGTGGACTTGCTGTTGTGTTTCGGGTCGTTGTCCTGCTGTATAACCCAAGTGCACTTGAGCTTGAGGTCAGGAACTGATGGCTGGACATTCTCCTTTAGGATTTTCTGGTAGAGCTCAGAATTCATGGTTCCATCAATTATGGTAAGTCGTCCAGGTCCTGAAACTGCAAAGCAGCCCCAGATAAGTTTGCCACCTTTTCTTCAAGGCAAACCCGAACACTTTAGCGGCGCATTTTTTATTTTTTTTTGTAGTATACACTATGCATATATTTTGTGATGAAATCACAATGCACAGACACTTACCGGACCCCAAGAACAAACCCGCGGAGGCACATATGTTTGACTTTACTTTCTATTACATGTCCCACTACTTGATTTATCCAAATGTTCGGTCCTCTATGACAACCTCAGTGTAGTGAATACAATCCATCCTTTACGGGGGAGATAATATTCTTGACCTTTTTATATGGAACTAGAGACTGATATTTACTTAAATCCTAACAGGATAACTATTAAGGTCAATCTATACCGGACTGTGCTTCCATCCTCATTCATATAAGATACACTACAGCAGCAGGAATCGCAGTAACCCCTTCTCTCCCTCCCCATTCTATTCGGCAATATATGTGACTATATGTCTCTTTGAACTACCACAGCCTTGAGAAAAATATCCCAACTATTTAAGGATCATTTATGTAACTCCCTGCAAACAATTGTGTTGTAGTAACTGAATGAATGCCAATTATGTGGATGAATGGGTGTTTTTTAGTCTTTGATTTTGATAACGTTATCACTCTTTAATTCTTATGGTGAAGGTATCATTACTGTATCCTAAAATTTATATGGTGGATTATTTAATATATAAATAATAAATTATTTTTCTATAACCCATTGTTTCTCCTTGAAGAATCCTTTTCGGGGGTTTTTGCCCTCCTCTTCTTTTTGATATGCCTTACCTTGATTCAGAGAAACACACCGCCCTTTGACAAAACCATTCTCAGGTGTAGGGTTTTGTTATTTGGGTAACCGAGGAAGTACTGACTTATGTTGATTATTTAATCTCCCTTTACCCAAATACACACACGGGAATATACTTCTATACTTACCCTCTCCCCCCTTTTTCAAACATATGTGAACCCGGCCTCAGTGGGTTGAATGATGCTGGGTGTCATTCAAATAAAGCTTTCTATTAAAGCTCTATTGGTTACGGCCCAAAAACCGCTTAATTACTGGACACCTTTCACCGGACTCTAAACTAATGGGGGTCTATAAGGGGGGTGCTGCACCAGTGGCGACTATGGTGTGAATGAGCCCTTCTGTAGTGACACCACTGATCAGCACCCTTTCTTACAGAGTGACCCCCATTAAATTAGAGTCCCTTTATATTAAAAGCATCCCCCCTTTGAGACCCCATTAGCTCTTAGTCCCTTTATATCAGTGCCCCCCCACATAGAGACCTCCATTAGAGTGAGACAAAAAAAAACCTTACATTCCTGGTGCCGCTGCAAAGATGTATGTGTGAATCGGCCGGAGTTAGGGGGCGGAGGCTGTAAAATTCCATTCCATGCTCCTGCAAAAGCGTCCAGGTTGCTAGGTTACCGGTGGTCCTAGCAACCAATCACTGCAAACTGCAAAGATGTTCAATTCCTGTCTGCCCGCTCTGGCGGCGCTGGAGGCCAAGGGGGGATTGGTGCTGGGGAGAGAGAGAGAGCGCACAGTGAGCTGCAGCATTCAGGCTTCATTAGCCTAGCGTTGCATTGACAGGGGCGAGGGGGACCGGACCGGGACCAACTCACCACTGTCACCATTCACCAATCACGTACGTATAGGACAAGGAACCCCGTACATGATGTCATCCCGCGGCCATCTCTGCACCAAGCTGTCTCATTAGTGATTTCCAAAGACGAGTGATATATGGTTAGAACAGCTGATAGTGCTGTTTCCTGTAAGTGCAATATTTATCCTTTTAATAAATTCAGAGTTTTAAATGGGGAACACTAGGGTTGTGTGCTTTCTCTTCCCATACATGTATTGCTGTGATTGGAGATCCATTCAGCCATTCATCCACTTATGTGATTGAGAAGCAGTGAGGACTCGGAAGGAGTAGCTGTTTCTGCTTCATCCCCACAGAGGGAAAACTGCATGATATGACCTACTGGTAAAGCCGGGGTCGTGTCAATGAGGGTAAAGGCCATTCTGTATGGGTGGTGGATTCACTTTGCTTTATGCATGCCACAGTGGTGATATTACCTGCCGTTTTATCCAACAATTGTACCTTTGGATATTTATTGGACACTTTTTTTTTGGCATATGTAGCACCACCCTCTCCTCTCAGGGGAAAGAAGAGGCACCCATGCCACAAGCCCGTGTCCTCTAGTTTAGAGGTCAGGCGGTGTATATGTTCCTGGGTCCCGCAGCGAGTTACCTCCTTCCACTGGTTCCCATCTCCAGAATGTAGAGACGAGTCTGTACTTTTCCCTTCTTTAATAAAGTCAATGTCCAAACCACTTAAACACCAACGTTGAGTTCATTTTTTATCTTTGCTTGATAGGTAAGAGAGAGTAGATGAGAGAGATAGTAGTTGAACTAAAGCAGATTCAGGCACAGAACTCCCAGATTTATCACCACTCGGTCCCGAGTGGGTACAGCTCACCCGGATAGTCCCTCAATGGTCCTAGCAGCCGGTGTGGAGCTCGAACAAGCAATTTAAATCCTCCAAGGACAAGTTCAGTATGTCCTCGAAGAGCAGCAGCACTCCGCAGGGTCAGTTCTGCGGAGCATGGGATCCTTCCCTCCGACAGGTCACCAGGCCTTTCCCGAGACAGCAATCTAACCATAACTCATCACCTGTTATGGGACCGATCCTCCCCTGGCTTCCTCTTGGTCAGAGCGGATACCCTCACCCGGGCACCCTAGGACTCCAAAGTTCTGCCTGTAGACCCAGTTGAACGTTGCGGTCTCGGGCCGAAGGTGTCCCGAGACTCTTCAGTCGGTGTACGCGCCCCACTCCTTAGGGGGCACACTCCTCAGGGGTACTTGTCCCCGGGTCTCTCCCTGAATAAATGGCGTCCGCCTCTTTTATATCCTCTCCCGGCATGCACAGCAGGCAGAACCAGCCCACTGCATGGTAGCCGAGAGAGGACATCCCATCGCGCCAATGCAATCTATGGTTTAACCCTGACCCAACATGGCAGCTCCACCTGCAGGCCACAGGGAACTCTACATAGGCACACAGCTACAAAGCAGAGTCCAGCACAATTACAAGGCCCGAGCGATACTAGTGCTCGGGTCATCCCCCTAAATTTGGACATAAAGACCCCCCTAAAATTGAAATACCCGCTACACATATTTTTGGAGGCATTGTGTATCGTATAAATCTATCACCAAATATTTTTTGTATGCATTTTATACATTATGGAAGTTTTTGCATATTACTAATGTAGCGGGGGTACCAAATTTAGGGACTGCTATGCCAAATTGAATGGGTGATTCTAGTGGTAGTTGGCTTGAATCTTTTCAATTTGCTGGACTCTGCCTTGCTGTTGTTTTGCCTGGTGTGCAGTTCCCCTTAGAAGTATGGGTGGCGCTGTCACCTATACTCGGGGTTGAACCACAGGTAATAGGGCAGCGGTTTGGTGTCCTCTCTCGGCAGCCGTACAGTGGGTGTGGGGAACCTGCTGGGCATGCCGGGAGAGGATACATAAGAGGCAGACGCCACCTGGGAGGAGTCTTCTGTTCGTTCCTGGTTCCAAAGTCGGAGTCCTGGTGCGTGGCGCGTGGCCCTCCAGGCCATGGGGCCACGTGCACTTCAGTCCCAGCCACCTTTAGTACTGGGACTGCAACTTCATCCTTGGGCCCAGCACCTTTAGCTGGAGCCCGCTTCGGGAGGAAGAATCCCAGGGTGCCGCCTTGCGAGGGGACCCGTTTCTAGAAGAGGAGGCTGGGGGAGGACCGTTCTGAAGGACTGGTGAGAGATCACAGTGAAGGAAGGGGCCCAGTAACTCTCTGGAGCAGTGTTTCTCAACCTTTTTGCCTTCGGGGAACCTTTGGCAAAAGTTTGAGATCTCGGGGAACCCCTGAAAAAAAAATTCAGATCTAAAGCTCACAGATCATTGGATCTGATCAGCGAGCTGTAGATATAACCGCAATAAAGAAACAGTATCAAATAATAGAATAGATATTGTAAAAACACTTACCACCTTAATGTGAAACTTGGGCTTGCTTTTACAACGTGGGGGTCACCAGGGCACAGTACAAGGAGTTGCTTTCATCCACATGCAGAGCAGCGCAGGAAAGCTGCTGTAATATGCCTTATATCTCCTTGATCCCACAGAGGAGCGAAGAGAGCGGGAGCACGTGGCTGGATCAGGAGATGACATCCTGTCAGTGCTGAATGCAGAAAGGGGGATCAAAGAGCAGGGGCACGTCAGAGTCACCCCTATACATAAGAGGCCCCCTTTACATGAGTCTCCTCATCACAGCAGAGGTCCCCCATGTCAGAGGTCTCCCCATTACATCAGAGGCCCCTTAGTGTCAGATTTCCACATCACATTACAGTCCCTCATTCACATCAGAGGCCCCCCATTACATCAAAGTCCCCCCTATACATGAGTCTCCCCATCACAGCAGAGGTCCCCCATTACATCAAAGTCCCCCTATACACAAGAACTTTCAATCACATCAAAGTCACCCCTATACTTAGGAGGCCCCTTTTACACAAGTCCCCCCATTACATTGAAGCCTCTCCATTGCATCAGAGGCCCCCCATCACATAGAGCCCAATCCTAAACCCCCCAGTCAAACATACCCCCCCTCTCTCAGAGCCCTCCAATCACACAGATCCCTTTTCACAAAGCCCTACCTTTTGATTTCAGCAGTGTGGCAGAGGGCTGGGGATAAAGGAGGTCTCAAGCAGAGATAGATCCTGCACCCTGGCTTTAGTAAGGCATTCCCCTCCCAATCCAGCCATGTGCTCGCTCAGACAGACAGACAGACACTGCTCTGGCAGCTCTCACCTCCCGATCCAGTCATGTGCTCTCTGACACACACACACACATACACACTCTGGCAGCTCTCACCTCCCGATCCAGCCACATGCTCTGTCCATGCTGGCTCTGTGCCTCCTGCAGCTCCCGTGTCCCAATGCAGCCATGTGCCCCTGCCAGCTCCGTCTACCTCACCACCCCACCCCCATCTCAAACTCAGCCCCTGCTCAGAAACACTGGAGTCAGCCACATGCCCCTGCCAGCTCTGTCGTCCCCCCCCATCACTAACCTCCAGCCATGTGCTCCGATGGCTCTCTGTCCCTCCTGCACTCTGCATTGCTGCAGCTATAGCTGTGGTAATACAGAGTGCAGGGGAAACAGAGAGCCATCGGAGCACAGTGCAGGAGGGAGGCAGACAGAGAGCCACTGTAAGAGCTCACCTTCCGATTGAGCCATGTGTATCCTCCCAGTCAGCGTTGTCATGTAACACCTCCTCCTTCGACTCCCATTCCCGCGCTCTGCACTTCTCCTCTGCTCCGCCCCCTGACCTTATAGGAGCCGGAACTATAGAAGAATCATCGGGTATTCATGCGCGCCGTGTGACAGCAGCAGCGCGCATGAAGGATAACATTAAAATGAAATTCAGTGGTATACATCCGCCGCCATTATGTAGATTTCCCGCGGAACCCCTGGGGACTTCCTGCGGAACCCTAGGGTTCCGCGGAACCCCGGTTGAGAATCACTGCTCTGGAGGGATGTTATCCACCCGGAAAGAAAGGGATCTGACCAAAAAGGACCAGTAGGAGGTTTGGGGCACCATAGATCCTGTGGCAGAGGATCTCCTGAACGCATCCATTAGGGAATCTGATAGACTGTTCGAGTTACACGCCGGCTGCTGGTGCCTTCGGGTGACAATCCGGGTGAGCTATACCCACTCGGGATCGAGTGGCGAAGAAACAAGAGTGCCTGAACTGATCTGTCTTCCTAACACCTTTCTCTTCTCCTCATTTGTGGATGTTCGTGCATAAAGAAATAAACTCTATGTTGGAGTTGACGCTGGTGTGGACCTTGGAGTTACTTGGGGCATAGAGACTTTTGTCCTTACACTATAGGGACAGAAACCAACCCAGGGGGCCCGCTGCAAAGACCTGTAAGTGAAACTAAGTGTGCTTAACCTCTGCAACCCAGGGGGTACGGGCATGGTGGAGACTGTGCGCCTTCCTCTCCAGTGAACGAGCCAAAGAGTGGAGAAGGAGGGTGGCGCGGGTGCTTCACTGATAAGAGTTATTCTTTTCATATGAGTTTCGCTACACTATTTTTGGGGAATAGCTCCACCCACAAAACCGTATCTACCACTTTAAAGTGGTTGTAAAGTCAGAAGGGTTTTTATCTTAAAGCAGAGTTCCAGCCTGGGGAAATTTTTTTTAAAAGTCAGCAGCTACAAATACTGTGGCTGCTGACTTTTAATATATGGACACTTACCTGTCCAGGGACCCCGCGGTGTCGGCACCCCAAGCCGATCCATTTATCAGGTGCAGGTGTCCCAGCATTGCAAATAAGGGAATCCGGCAGCGGAGCCTTCAGGCTTCACAGCTGATTTCCTACTGCACATGCGCGAGTCGCGCGGCACTTTCTGAATAGTCCCGTCATCTTCTGGGACACACACAGGTCCCAGAAGGCAGTGGGGGGAAGGAGGAGGGCCGGATGCAACTGCGGAAGTGATGTACTTTGCCGTGGCGACCTAGGACAGAAGTCCCGAAGAAAAAATGAAAAAAAAGGTACCAAAAAGATGAAAAAAATAATAATCAAAAAACGAGGGGGGTGGGTGGTCAATAATTTTTTGTTTTTATTTGTCGTTTTTACAGCCAGGAATTGCAGGAAAATGTGAGGAGGAAAGGAGCAGCAGCGCGGAATACACCTTATGTACTTTCATGATGTTTTTTGGGCATGTGTAGCACAACTGGCTAAGACTGAACTCAAAGCAGAGATAAAAGGCACAAATAGTGACAAAGAGATGAACCTTTCAGTCTGCTGCTTCTCCTTTCACTGTCCAATCACAGGCTGGGGGAGGGACAAGACCTGTATGTGTTACTTAACCGTTTCCCGACCGACTCACTTCTATTTACGGGGACACAAAGGCACCCCTGCGCGAAACCCCGTATGGGGTACGTGGTTCCCTTTAAGAGCAGCCAGAGGTTGTGCACCAGCTGCACAGCGGGGGGACCCGATGGGCGTGGCTGGCGGTTGCAATCGCCGCCGGCCACGTGCGATCGCGTGCACGAGAGCCAGCGCAGGGATTTGTGTGTGTAAACACACAAATCCCTGTGCTGTCAGGGCAGAGGTTTGTTCCTACTAATTAGGAACAGCGATATGTCTCCTCCCCCAATCAGTCCTATCCCCATACAGTTAGAACAAACTGAGGGAACACATTTAACCCCTTGATTGCCCCCTAGTGTTAATCCCTTCCCTGCCAGTGACATTTATACAGTAATCAGTGCATATTTATAGCACTGATCGCTGTATAAATGTCAATGGTCCCAAAAATGTGTCAAAAGTGTCCGATCTGTCCGTCGCAACGTCACAGTACCGCAAAAAAAATCACAGATCACCACCATTACTAGTAAAAAAAAATTAAAAAATTCCATAAATCTTTCCAATGTAGATGCTATAACTTTTGCGCAAACCAATCAATATACGCTTATTGCAATTTTTTTTAACAAAAATATGTAGAACAAATTTTAAAAAATTGGGGGATATTTATTATAGCAAAAAGTTAAAGAATATTGGTTTTTTTTTTCAAAATTGTCGCTCTTTTTTTGTTTATAGCGCAAAAAATAAAAACCGCTGAGGTGATCAAACACCACCAAAAGAAAGCTCTATTTGTGGGAAAAAAGGGCGTCAATTTTGTTTGGGTACAACGTTGCATGACCACGCAATTGTCAGTTAAAGCGACGCAGTGCCGTATCACAAAAAATGGCCTGGTCATTAAGGGGGAAAAATTTCCGGTTAAAGAGGAGTTCCGGGTCCCCCACGAAAAAAAATTAAAGTCAGCCGCTACAAATACTGTAGCGGATGACTTTTAATATTAGGACACTTACCTGTCCAGGGTTCCCGTGATGTCGGCACCCCAGCCAATCTCCGGATCGGGCTCTCGGGTGCTGCCGCCACCATTCGTAGTAAGGGAACCCGGAAGTCAAGCCTTTTGGCTTCACGCCCGGTTCCCTATTGTGCATGCACGAATCGCGCTGCACTTTCTATTTGGTCCGCGATGGAGGAAGGAGGAGGGGGGGGGCGAACTTCCGCGGGACAGCGCCGCTGTACCGTCTCCCGGAAGTGGGGACAGGTACCTGTCAAAAACATATACTCGTTCCTCCCTTCCCCCTGAGAGGTGCCAAATGTGGCACCGGAGGGGGGGAGGTGTCAATTAAATGGAGGTTCCACTTTGGCGTGAAACTCCATTTTAACTACAGCAAGGAGAATAGACAGGTCTCCTTACCTTCTAGACCAGGGGTGTCAGACTCAATTTCATGGTGGGCCGCATCAGTATTATGATTGCCCTCAAAAGGGCCGGTTGTATCTGTAAGATTAGATGTCCAGTGCATCCCCTCCCCTTACATTAGCTCTCAAGAGCCCCCCCACCACCAGAAGTTGAGTCCCCCACTCTCCCTTACATCACAGTTCACCCCCCTTACTTTATGCTGCTGCTGGGAAGAAGCTGGATGCATTGCTTGAAAGCAGAAAGTAAGGGTCTGGAGGAGGATCAGAGGAGGGCTGGAGTTCTCCTGCAGCTGCAGGAGAGGTGCAAGGGCCACATGAAATGGCCAGGAGGGCCGGATTCGGCCCGGGGGGCCTTGTGTTTGACACCTGTGTTCTAGACAGTGAAAAAATCTGACTTATCTTTAGTGTTGCATTAATAACAAAAAACAGTTATTTATTTGGGCAGAACATATTCAGCAAAGCAGCGCATGGGTGTTAATGTGACAGACCCATCCACACGTATTCATCATTTGCTGCTAATCTTCCCTTTGTGCCCCCTTTCCATATACAAGCCATGCTACATTACCTCCATTGTACATGTGATAAATAGATTCTCTGTACATGTGTAGAAACAACAAAACCGATTGTACTAATATTTACCGTAAACCCACTTCCTTGGTGATGTGTTCATACTTTGTTATTAAGAAGTCGTTTTACCATTCAATCCACACAATTATCTGTTTTCTAAAGCAGCGCATTATTCTGAGATACTAAAAATGCAACTCTGACAGCGAGCTGCTGAAAGAGGAGGGGGCGAGAACGCCGGCGGAAAGAGAAAATCCAAGGAAGAAGTTGATGTACAGCTCAATGCAGGAAAATATCGCAGCGTTGGAAAGTTAAAGTGGTTGTAAACCGCAGGTGATTAAAAAAAAAAAAAAGAATTCCCTGCAAGGCAATGTCATAATGTGCTAGTATGTATCACATACTAGCACATTATGATAGACTTACCTGAGAACGAAGCCCTAAAGCGCCGCAATGTCACCGCTGAGATGGCTGACTTCTTCCCACCGTCTTCCCTCCGGTTTTGCGGCCTCTGACTACCTGAGTGGCCAGGGAGCGCGATGACGTAACTCCCGTGCAATGCGCGCAGGCGCCGCTGTTTCCGACTCGGGCTCTGAAGTTCCGGCACTGTAATCTGGACCTTCA